>CM068839.1:62274466-63592334 GCA_028554795.2 Sinohyriopsis cumingii | reverse complement strand
TCCTTCCTTTTTTCATATATCACTTAGTGTTGTATGTAATGCTCTTTTGAGGGTGGGGTAACTGTGTTTTACACCTCAATATGAGAACTGTTTACATCATGACAAAGTAGCATATTTTCAATTTAACTTACTAAATACAGGAACATAATGTATTTTCTCACTATTTCTGTAGTTGTCAAGGTTTGCATTCCTATTGTTATAAATATTTTTCATATTTCAGTACAGACACACAAAATAATTGCATAGCATGCCAACATGCATTCTTACAAGATATTTAACTCCACAGGAGCAGATAGACTTCAGAGGAATCATACATAAACATACTGTTGTGAATGTTGAATGTCACCAGTGGAATGGTCTTAGAAATAATGATGCATATGGCATATTGCTTGCTATATTTAGGTGAGAAGAATGACAGTTTTAGTGCATTTACTTAGTTTTTACCTTCAGGGCCCCAATGTGTTGACATAAGAGATTCATATCTCACACTTGGCAGATAATAGGAAATGTATCAATGTTATGTATATAATAGGAAATGTATCACTGTTATGTATATAATAGGAAATGTATCAATGTTATGTATATAATAGGAAATGTATCAATGCTATGTACATATCTTGAAATTTTTAGGTACAGTTAACAAAGGGGAAAAAGCTTAAAATTAAGTGGCAGTTTAATGCATTTGACAATACACATACAGTTTCTCCTATGAAATTCTTATGTTTTCAATGAATGTTAAAAGTACATCAGTATCATTTGTTTCTTTTCTTTTTGCAGGTCTCAGTTGGCATGGTAAAATATTAGGATTAATTGGTTAGTAATGCTGAAAGAAACAATAGCTTGAATCTCATCCAGATACTCATTCTGATCTAAGAGAGTTACTCTGACAGACAGATTTAGCTTCTGCAAGAGTTGTTTTATGGTACGTGCTTATTAAAAGCCAAGCAGTTTAAATGATTTTTACCTTGAACTGAATTTTTCACTGTAAATATTTGTTCTATACCTATCTTATTAATTACTATGATTTTGTAAACTCCAGAAACCATTGAAGTCACTTGTAAGCAAATTGGTGTCTGAGAAGAAATGTCTCTGTTAAACTGCACTGAGTAATTATATATGTTAGGTCAATTTCAGTTGCTATGTATCAATGAATTTATCTGACATGTCACTTTGTAAGTTTACCATGGTGCCACACATCAGTATATCAATATTCCAGCATGGTCTAATGTTAATTGATTTGACATGTCACTCTATAAGTTTACCATGCTGCCACACATCAGTATATCAATGTCAGCATGGTTTAATGTTAATTGACTAAACTCTGATCTCTTCACATAAGCTAGACTGTTTTTGTAATTACCCCCCCTGCCAACACACACTGATGCTGCTATTAGCATCTCCAGAATAATAACAAAAGGTTAGGAGCTGTTTGTTTTATATCAAGATAAAAGTACTTCTAAAGTACATTATTTACTTGAATGTGTGGTTTCTTTAAGTTTACTAGAAGATTTCATACGAACTTTTCACTTATGTCACTGAAAACAGCATTTGTCATTCACTCCTAAAATTTGTAACTTCCAAATCTCTTCTTGACATTCATGAAGCATTTTAAAGGAATTTTGATTCTGTCCTGATGCTATGGTGGTAAACAAAGACCATAAAGCATATGAGGTTGCAAGCAATTCAAAATCTTTCAAGAAATGCGGTCAGTCATAACTCACTATGTAAACAATGCAATGCTTTTTGCCACAGTATAGTTACTTTTCTAAAAACTTAATACCATTTTTAGTTTTGCACACCAAAAATTTCCCTGTACACCATTTTACTAGATAATGTCTATATATGTGATACGTACACAACTTTTGGCATAAACTATATTCAGCCTAATTCTTAAGGTGGCAGGAGGTAGTTTCGTAATTGGCCCCAGACAAATTTCTTCACTTAAGGCTATGGTGTGACTTCTTCAGCTATTATTGTTTACTAATTAAAGATATGGATATATTTGTGAACTATGTGTTTCAGGCTTGTGTTTTTCTTGAAACTGATGTCAGGCATGTACACATTCCATAGTTGCTCTGCAGTATGTAGATAGTGAAATACCAATAGTCGGCTAGGAAGAAGAGCTAGCCTCCTATAGCAGTAAACACGTGGGTTCGGGGCAAGTAGAATATCTCAAAAACAGCTTGGGTGTCAACTATTTTTGACTGCATCAACCTGTTTATTACAGACTGTTTTGCCGAATTATCATCTAAGAAAAGAGCTGTGGATGTCAACTATTTTCGATTGCATCAATCTGTTTAATACACTGTTTTGCTGAATTATCATCTAGGAAAAGAGCTTGTGTTTGTACTGTGAGCATCACATAGTGTCAAAAATGACCATTTGACATGAAAACTGCAGGTATAAGTTTGGTTTTGGGGTGCATAAACTTCTTCTGCTATGAACTGCTATTGACTTTTCTGGTCAAGTCGATAATATTCTTATGCTTTGTTTTAATATAGGTATCCAAAAATATTACCTTTTTGACCTCACTTGTGAATTTTATTTTTTTAAAGATTCTTTTTTATACTAGGCCAATGATTGTAGCATTAAATTTGTGCATAAAACCTGTCTCCTGTTGCCTAAGGTTACTGCCTGGTTATCATATGCACTCACATATAAACCTGTTTGTGCATAAGCCAACCCACCCAAACTGAATAGGTATAAACACTAAAAAGTACATGAAACGCATCTAAGGCAACCGGAAAGTCCAAGACAACATCACAAGATGCATATGGTAAGTTCTAAATGCATTTATTTTGGCAAAATTACATTAGCAAAAATTACCCATATAATGCTCTTGGGGTTGGCATGTACGATTATTACATAGAAATTGTATGAATTTGTTTGAAAAGTAAATTTATTTATGTAATTTTCTGTTTTCTTATTGCTTTTGACTAATTCAGATTTTTGTATAACTTGATTGGATGATGAAAAGAATTAAGTATTTGTGGGTTGCTGTAACACTACTTCTTCCTTTTGACTCGATTATTGTTTATGTGTTATTGCAATAGACTTTTTATATCAGTGCAACGTTATGTTTTTATTTTGCCTTGAAAGTGTAAATAACTCATTAAAGTATTATCCCAGTATGACAACAAATGAACAACAATAGGGTATGATTTAATGCTCACTATTAGGCTTGTGAGCATTTTTACATAATGGCGCCAAATATGTACATTGTAGGGCTGAACATGCACTGGATGAAGTACATTCCAATGAATGAAGTACATACCTTGGATTCAAATCATGGGCACCATTGCACTAAACTTAAGTGATAAATCCAAAATACATTAATGAAGTTTCAGAAACAATGCTTTAAAAATTATGCTAATACTGTAAAAAATGAGTTGTAGTTTGCTTTGATGTAAGCGACCTTACACCCCATTTTACAGAACTATGGTACTGGTATAGATGCCGCTCAAAACTCCCTCTTAACCCATGACGGTAACTGCGTCTATTGGTCACCAGGTTCAACTCCCATCTCTGCAATGCTAGATTCCAAAGACAGAAACTCAGGACAGGTGACTCTGCATGCCAGACAGCAGCCTAAATGATATTTTTGATCCAAACATTGTATTACAATGTGAGGCTTAAAAAGACTGCTCAAATCTCATGAGAGGACATTTTTGAGGCATATCTGTTCCTTAGAGACTATAGAATATGCTTAGCATATATATCATTTACGCCAAGATGCCAAGGTGTTTATGTCCTGCTTCATGGCCTTTGCCAAAAGAATGTTGTGTTGTCAGGCCCGATGACAGTTTTTGTGTGTTTCTGGCAGTGTCTGAGTGGATTGATTAGACCTTGGATCGATTTCTCTCAACCACTATCAAGCCTTTGGTTGCCTGCAGTTGGTAACAAGTTTTGGCTATGAAGCTGGTTGCATTATTATGGCCATGAAACCACTTGATCTGAACTGGAAATGGTTCAGGTCCATCAAAAGGGCATGCAACTTTCTAACCCTGCATGTTAAAGCTAAGGCTATGAAAAAAAATGTTTTGTACAAAAGCATCCACAGTGAGGTGAAGACAAAGGGTTGAAACTTGTCTGAATTGAGTGATGTCAGAACCAATGAAAGGATCCACTTGGGAAATTAGGTGGATGAACCATTTCAGGTAAAAATTGGCGAGCAAGTCTAACATGTCCTTGTTGTGGCCTACGTCCCCTTCATCATGATGTCTAAATGTATTGGATAAAGCAGTTGCTGCTGATAGTGATAGAAGCCAACAGCTTCTCAAAAAGTTAGAAAAAAATGGGATACTCTGGCCTGAAAAGGAAAGATGCTGCAACCCTAGCACCTGCTTCGGAAGACATGCAATTTTCCTTTACATACCTTCAAAGTGGAGGGCTTTCTAACTCATGAGATTCTCTCCAAGACTGAAGGGCTGAATTCCTTTCTATGCATGGATCTCTTGATAGAAAAGTCAGGTGTGTAGGGTGGGCTTGTCCCAGTAGGAATGAAAAGCATATTCACAGAAGGCTCATCCAACCTGAGTGGGTCTATTAGAACCACTTTGCAGTTCTGGCCTGTATTTTCAATATCATTCTCAGTATTAGAACAGATGGAGGCAAGCCATTGCCTCAAGACACATCCCAAGCCTCTGGGTCTCACACTGAAGAGACAAATTTTCTTGCAATGTGCCCTGTGCATTCCCACACGTGCTCATTGTCTGTCTTTTTGGGCCAGATTAAAGAATTGCTAGGGATGCCAATTCGAAAATTTACAAAAATGGCTACCATATTCTGCAGAAGTGTGGGAAGATGCATGAAATATATTATGATCAACCAATTATATCTGCAGTGTTGTAATGTTTACTGATGTGATGTTCTTATCTTGGCTTAAAACATATGTATTGTACATGTCCAAGTGTGTGCAGTACTGGTGGAAGAACAAGATGCTGGCAATTGGCTCTCAAAAAAAAAGCCCTGGAAGTGCCTGGATTAGGGCTGTCAACGGGTACTCGGGTACCCGACCGTATTGAAAAACCCGGGTATTGAAACGTAAACGCGGGTACCCGTAAAAAAAAATCGCCACAATCGCCAACCACTTCAAACAGGTGTGACAGCTATGGCTTTAATTAGAAACCAGATCCCTGCTTAATATAAATAAACAATACATCAGAGAGTCTGTTTGGATTAATAAAATTCATTGGCATTGTGCAACAGGACAAACCGTTATCCCCGAGGCATTATATACCAAGGTTAAAACATAGCATTGTTCTACAGGTAATAAACCTCTTTGTAGACGATAACTATTGATTGTGGGTGCTAAATGATCGGTACATTGCGCGCTCTTTTAATGAAATCCAGATGGATACCTTTGATTTCCGAACACACATGTCGAAGAAATCCCACAATTTATATTATGAACAATTATCACATAAACACCTTGAAATCTTCGTAATGCCTCAAAGTAATCTTTGAGCAGCTCGTTGTTTTTCTAGTCAACTAGCGCTGCTAATTTTGAAAGTTAGCCATCATACATATACCGATATTTCTACTTTCGATACTACTACGTTTTTGTCATAACTATCTTAAGAATTATACTTCCAAAATAATATCACTTCTGCGACTGTGTGGTCACGTGGTATAACTGGGGCATAATAGCCCTATTTGTTATTGCCATTTTAGAAGAGCTTCATGTGTCGAACAAAACAGTTATTATAGCGACTCTTAGTAATATTATTTTTGTATTTAAGTAAATTTTTAAGAAAGAGTAATGGGCAAAGGTTCTAAAGTGTGGGCGCATGCTGAACGACTAAATGATAATAATGCTCGTTGCAAGTTGTGTGAACTGGTGCTTTCTGCAAAAGGTGGAAACACAAGTACTTTGCGGAAACATCTCGTTGGAACACATCGCATCGACGTTGTTAAGAATGAGAGCGCAAATAGTACTCCGAGCATTGCTTCATTCTTGGTCAGAAAACCAAACTTATCAAAAGCCAGGACCTTACAAATTGATCGCAGAATTGCGGCCTTTATTGCACAAGATGGGCGGCCAATAAGTATTGTGGATGGAGAAGGTTTTAAAAGCCTAATTAATTTTCTCGAGCCAGATTATGACATTAAATCTAGAACAACGACAACTGCTTTAATAAAGGAACTATATGATGAAGGCATTCGAAAACTGTTGGTGAAATTGGAAAAGGCTTTATATGTAGCATTTACGACTGATTTGTGGACATCTTTGCAGAACATTGCATATATGTGTGTGACTGCTCATTGGATAAATCCTGTGTGGGAACTAGAATCGGCAATTTTGCAGACAAGAGAGACTCCGGAAAGACACACTGGGCAAAATATCAGTGTTCGTCTGAGTGATTGTGCCAGTGAGTGGAACATTCCAATAAATAAAATAGCTGCTACAGTCCATGACAACGGATCTAATATGAATGCAGCCATGAACTTGCTGGATGACTGGCCAGATCAACTTTGCTTTGCGCATACGTTGCAATTGGCAATTAGCGCTGGTTTAAAAGTGAAATCCATAGCCAGAATGCTTGGTGCATCCAGGAGATTATCCGCACATTTCAAACGCAGTATAGTTGCAGCTCAGGCTTTGCGTGAAAAAAAGAAAGCTCTTCAAAATAATGACACCACAACGGTTTCAGAAGTTATAATAGATTGTTCTACAAGGTGGAATTCGACTCTGGATATGTTGGAACGCCTCGTCAAATTACGGTGGGCGATCGGTGCAGTTCTGTCCGACCCACAGGTAACAGTCCACAGCATCGCTTCTACATATGAAATGACGGACGAAAACTGGTCATTGGCTGAAGCTCTCATACCAATACTAAAGCCTTTTAAGCAAGTTACTGTCATGTCATCTGGACAAAAGTACCCATCTATCTCGTCTGTGTATGTGCACTTGTACATAATAATGAAAAACATTTCCAATTTAAAACCAGATGATGCAGCTGCAATTAAAGAATGTAGGAAAGCAATCACAAATGAACTTCAAACCCACTATTATCCTACTGGATACAGCATGCTCAATGCAGCTAAGGCTGCAGTTGTCGATCCGCGTTATAAACTTTTAAAGTTTTTTTAAAGAAGCACCATGACAGGAGACGTACGCTGCTGTCAGACTGGAGTTGATGGCAGTAGTAATCCCGGATCCACTAACTGTGTCGCAAACTAATGATGCCATCACTGACAAAACGGATGAACCAGAATCAAAGAGACAGAAACTGGAAAATGTCGCAGAAAATAATATATTCGATGATCTCGCTTCTCTGTGTGCCGCAGATGACAACGCTTCATCAGTAGACGAATTGTCAACATATCTGTCGGAGACGCAACTTAATGTCAATGGTGACATTCTTCAGTATTGGAGAGACAATACACCACGTTATCCCAGGCTGGCTGCCCTTGCACGAAAGTATCTCTGTATTCCTGCGACGTCGGTTCCATCAGAAAGTGCATTTTCGACGGCTGGACACGTTATAAACAAGAAACGTGCATCGCTGTCACCAGATACGGTCGATATGTTAGTTTTTTTGAACAGAAACTGGAAAATGTGTTGCGAACAATGATCATGTACTTGTTGACTATGACAGACTGGCATTATTGAGATTTGCTAAATTCTTTCCGAGTTTTTCTCATAAAAATAAAAACATTTACAAACATTATATTATCTAGTTTGAATTATTATTATTGTGTAGTGAATACAGTTTGTGGTCTTCTCTCTCTCTCTCTCACTCACACACACACACACACACACACACAAAGACGGTTTTAACGCATTACTCTTGACATGTGGTAAAGCTGCTTTACACGCATGCGTGGGTAATTCAAATCTGCGGTCAAAAGCCGATGAATAAACGTGGTCTGTTCTAACAAGGACTTATACTTTAAAAAAAGGTGAGTGTTCTAAAGGATTTAACGCGGCTGATCACAGTGATCATTAAAAGTTGGATTATACCTACCATCTGTGTACAAAGGTCATTCTAAATAAATTTATTAATTAATAGCGTGCGGTCAGATCATTCGCAGCTACATCGGTGCGGACGCATCAGACCGAGTAGTGCATTACACGGTTAGCCTCTATCGCCATACAAAATATTAAAGAAATGGGGATAACAATTAGTTGGTCTATGGTTGTACATGTCATTCATGTGCTAACGGGTACCCGTTAAATTTCGCAACAGGTACCCGGGTTGGTTTTTCGTGATTTTTGACAGCCCTAGCCTGGATCTAGGATTTTATTTGATAAGTGGGTTGGAGATTTCCTAGATCTTTGCCAACTGCAGTAGCAGATGCAATGAGGGGTATTCAACCTCATCTTCACAAACACCTTGATCTTACAGGCCTGAATATGTTGACAGAGAGATGTTGGGCATTATGACAGTGATAAGATATGGCTACTCAACAAATGCCTTAAAAATGAACTCCTTTCACTCCATCGTGGGACTGGAGTGAGCCAGATAAGTTCACTCTACAATCACTGTGAGGATTTTCCTCATCAAGCATAGCTCAATGTCTCTGTAAATAAGTTACAGTGGCGTGAAAGATGTCCCATTACTCCTAGGCATAACAAGACACCTATCCATTGGATGCACCATCAACAGTGGACCTGCTGGCTGGGCAACTGTTATGGTTTATGTTGTCAGGATGGCTAGCTGGATGGTTGGTGGCTCAGCAGTGAAATGGACAGATCAGTTATACAAGTATATAATGGGACAATTGGATGTTATGGCAGCATAGCTCATCAATGCAATGGACTTCTGCTTGCTAATCAGTATATATAGATTGCTGGAAAGGCTGGTTGGAAACCTCAGCAGCAAAGATGGATGATAAAATGTCAGTATCATAACACATAAGCCTGGACTCACAGGCCCCAAGGCCACATTTGGACACACTGGGAGGGTTCTTACTCCCACCAGGCTGCCAAAAAGCAAGACAATAAGCTCCGATCAAGCCTGGATTGGAAAGACATGACGAATGGATGGACAGAAACTCCCCAGAAGCTAGCAACAGGGTCATTATCTCCTGTATGAGCCATTAATCTGCAACTTAAGTAGCATCAGGGCAAAGTGTTAAATGGGTGCTGCTGGTGCAAACTGATCTTCCACTGTTAGTTGGTTGGACATAATACTACAGGCATGGCTTGAAGAATCTTTGTGGAAAGAGGGACTATCATGGCATCTTTGACTATGCTAGTAATGGATGACAAATTAGTATGGAGACCTAAAATGTTGACATCTGTTGACTTGGTCAATGCCTATCTGCCCATTTCTGTTGACTTGGGCTATGACTACTTCTGCTCATTTCTGTTGACTTGGACTATGCCCATCTCTCTTTGCCCATTTCTGTTGATTTGGACCATGCCTATCCGTTTCTAGCATGAGCAGAGGACTAACTTAAGTACGGACTTTATCAGGCACAAATCTCACTTCCCTAGAGGAGATTACTCTTGTATGGCATCTACTGAGCTCAGAAGATAACTTTCTGGTGCTAAAAACAAGCTTTGGAGGAATGGATTTGTGAGGTAGCGGATGGACTCCTGATCAGGTTATGAATGAATATGACGAAGAAAGCTAAACACGTCATCCATATATGAACACAGATATGCCTACCAAATTTTATTTGCTTACTGGAGGTGGTTATTGCTTCATCATGCTAATGCGGTTTTTGTCAAAAGATTCCAAGTTCGAAAAGTTAACAATGTGTAAATAATTTAAATTACTGTAATGGCTTGAAAATCTAATCATCTCATTCACATATAAATCAGAATAATTATGTATCATTTTTCAGTTTTTGTTCAATTATGCAAAGAAGGTTTGAGTCAAAATATTTAAAGTCCAAACAGTTTAAAAACAACTGAAAAGTTACTGCAACTTTAATCAGGTCATTTAGTCATGAATAAAATATGCCTATAAAGTTTCATTTTCTATGCTGTCAGTGGTTTTTAATCAGCAGAGCTCCCACCATCACTTCCATATTAAGAGTCAACTGATCCCTAAATTGTCAAATCCAGGAAACACTTTAATATAATGTTGTTGTTGTTGTTATAGGGTTTAACACCATTTTTCAGCACAAGATAGGCTATACATGGTGGCCAGTATAAATGGTGGAGGAAGAACCCAGGAAAACCCCGGAAAGAACCACCAACCCACGAGAAGCTACCAGCAAGCTTTCTCACATAACCACGCTGGCCGAGTCTGAGACTCGAACTCTGCAGACAAAGGTGAGATGGCAGCGATCCGTAATGGTGAGAGCTTTAGACCACTCAGGGCCCCACTTTAAGATATTTAAGAGTCAATACTGATTAACCATATAAGAGTAATACCTTACTTCCTAGGTTAATAAAATGCACATGACTAACAATAATCTAGACTTGGATCTGTTTAATGGTTTATGTAGTTCACTTTAAATCATCAGATTAAAAGAAGAAAAAAACATCTCAATCTGCACCAGCATGTATGCCATTCATAGAAGTCTAAGCTGATTATATAAAGGAAAAAGTTGTACTAAAACATGACTTTCTCTAATATACAGTCAGAGGGATAAAGCAACTGGCAGTCCCACCGTGGAGTAAGACAGCTAGTAATATTTCTTACACATGGAGTTTGTACAATACCCAGCAAATGGTACATCAATAAAATTTAACACAGGTAGTAAATGGAAATCAACTTGATGACAGGCAAAGCTGGGAAAACTCTTGTTCCGAATATGTTTACCTTGGTTTATTTATGCATAAATAATAAGGTATTAAAACGCAACCTTCTCTAATACACATTCAGAGGGATAATGCAAATTACCTTGGTTTTATTTTTGCATCAATAATATAAACAACATACCCTGTGTCATCTTTATAATATACAATATTTTGCAAAATGAGAGCTCTGGATTAATGGTACTAATCGGTTTTTCTCACATAAGTCATAAAAAAACTCAAAAAAAAGTTAAACAAGATTACCATAAACTATACTGTCTGCCATGTGGTAAATAATATCATTACACACTTTTATGTAAAACCATCTTTCATTGGTCCAATACTCTGGTACTAAATGACAAAGATTAACTCATGTTAAGTCACCATGCAATGTTGCCTTGCAATGCCTTCTGACAGTTATCTCATAACATTTGCCAGATATATGAAAGTCATGCTGTCAGCAAGAATGCATGCATTTCCCTAAGGTGATACATGATTCCCAGCTGTATGATTTAATTCATGTCATGTTATAGAAGCCATTGTTGTTCTTTCTGTCTCGATGTCCTTGACTATTGACCTCAAACCCCAAAATCAATGGATTTTCTTGCCTGAAATGCAAACCATCTACAAAGTTTGGTTACAGCTCGTGGCATATGACTCAAGTTATTTTTGTGGAAACCATTTTCTTTCTTTGGGTTCTGCAGACCTTGACCTTTGACAATTTAACCCGAAATCAATAGGATTCTTCCAAGTCTCAAATGCAAGCCATTAACAATCATGTTAAATAAAGACAAGTGGCACACAACTTAAGCGGCTTTCTGGAAATTATTTTCATTCTTGGCATACTTTGATCCTGATCTTCTGACCCCCAAATAAACATGTTTTCCTTTTCTGAAATGCAAGCCATCCACAAAGCCTGGTCATAGTAGGTAACATAAAACTTAAAATATCACATGGAAACAATATAAGAGTTGCTGTATCATTGACATTTTACCTTTTGACCCCAAAATCAATAGGTCTTTCTCAATTCAAATGCCATTTACAAAATTTGGTCAAGGTATCTGGTATGCAAGCTAAGCTAAGGGTCTATAAAACTGAGTAAAATATGCAAAAATTAAAAAATGCTGTAAGGACATGGAAAAATAGTCCAGTCATATACATCTGAAATCAAATATGCCTATACAATTTTATATATCATGTCATTTTAATCATATTCATGTTAAAGATGTTCATGTCAGCAAGTCTAAGCAAAAAATAAAAATAAAAACATTGCAGTTATGACCTGGAAATCTATTCAGATCTTCTAAATATTCTTACAGATTTAATAACATAAACTTCGTCTGTCCAGACTGAGTACATTTCATGCAATCTTGCCAACAATTGTCATGGGATGGACAGATGGACTAAATTGAAAGACTGACCACAAGCAGTGGGGTCATAACAAACTTCAACAGAGTATCCAAGTATTTATGTACATACAGTCTAACTCTTGTATGTCCTAATTCAAATCAATTCTGCAACATAAATTTAATGAAATATTTAATACGACATAAACCTCTGGTGGCTGAGTGGTCTACAGACTTGCACTTTACAGATCACTGAAATTTCACCAGTGTCCACATGGATTCGAGTCTCAAGCTCGGCGTATGTGGGTATTCAGAAAGCTTGCCAGTAGCTTCTTCAACCAAATATAATGTCTGCCATAAATAGCCTATCATGTGCTGAAAACTGTTAAAAAAATAACAAAAACTTAAACTTCTTTTTTTCAATAATGAACAAATCTGTTCCATATTTTAAAAACAATTTGCGTTAGCTTTAAAGACCAGACGGTACATGACAAAATGAGACACAAAGTAACAGACATGTCCATAAAAGCACTGCATGGCATAAACTCTTCTGTAACTTTCCTAAGTCGAAATCATCGTAAAAATGCTTTTAAGATTTTTGTACATTACTGCAAACTTGATTTTATTTGTATGCTATTTGTTTTTTAAGACTCTGTGGCGACAAATAAATAGCCACAAATTCATTTGCTGTTGGATAATGAAATGCATTAGTCAATGAAGATCACAAAAATTATTTTCCTTGAACTTTTACTCTACTGAACTACAACAGAATGAAATAAAGTTTCAAACTGAGAATTACATATGACTTTTTGTTTGTGATACAAATAGGTCTAAGAGTCCTAAACATTTCATAAAAGTTTCAATAAAAGGAAAAATAACAAAACCTATACGTGCACACAGCTTTTTTTTTCATAATCACTCTGAGAGAATTCCTTCAAAATTTGAAGAGTAATCATACAATGTAATCAAAAGTGCAATTTTAAACAATTCCAACACTGAAACAAGTTCAGGATGGTCTTATAGATAAATGGATGGACAGACAAATGGAAGGGACACATGCATGTGTGTGTTTTGGATTTTGAACGTAGCTTTAACAATCTTTCAGTCATATCACTACAATGTCTGCAGTGTGACGGTTAATAGTTATGTATAGCACCTGGGCATCATGCCGCAAACATGTAGCATCATGTCCCACCCAGTCACATTATCCTGACACCAGTCCTAACACTAACCACTTAATGCTGAGCACCAAGCAAAGTAGGTGTTAGTACCATTTTTAAAGTCTTTGGTATGACTTGGATGGGGTTCAAACCTGCAACCTTCCACATCTGAGGCGGATGCTCTTATCAGTAGGCCACCAGTGTGTGTGTGTGTGTGTGTGTGTGTGTGTGTGTGTGTGTGTGTGTGTGTGTGTGTGTGTGTGCATGTTTGTGTGTGAGTGTGTGTTTTTTACCATTCCTTTGCCAAGATAATTGGTTACAAAATCCTTCCAGGTTATTTCTTTATAACTGCTCCGGAGTGATATTGTTGTCAGGAGAATAATGCCTGCTCCAATGCCCAGCCAGATATATGGATCTTCAGGGTTAAAGGAACCTCCTTTTCCTCCACCCCTGTAACAGAAGGTGAATGGCAATGATTGGAAGAGTTAATCTGAGCAAACGACTCCATTAACATGGCACTTCTTATCTTTTCAATACTGCACATATGAAACATTAATTGCAAAATGACATCGCAAAAGGCATAATTGTACAACACTCCCTCACTATAAGGACCTTCATTGTAACAGTTACTGTTATACAGTGCTCATGGATTCCATTTTCTTAAGTGTAGTCAAATTGCATGTATCACATACTTCATTATAAGGCAGTATAATCAATTTATTCCGATTAGCTGCATTATAATGAGGAATTGCTGTAATTACTTCAGGACCTGAATGTGAACCACGTAACACTTACTGACAACAATTTTGTTATGTGATAAATAAAAGAGTTCAGGACATAGGATATGAATGATATTATGAAGATTTCTGCTTGCACAGTCCATACAGAAAATCGTAGCATATCAGTGTAAATTTTTTGGACTTATACTAAAGCAAAGTTTCAGAAGAATATGTCATTTAAAAAAAAAGAATTTTAATGCTTCAAAGACATGGGGAAATAATGGAAACTGTCTTAATCCAATCATAATCATTACCATATTTATCTGTGTATAATGGTTGGTTGGTTTTTAAAAGCACTTTCAGCACATCATTAACAAGATCATGCCATGGAAATTGGAGCTAAACTGCCTTTCCCAGGGACACAATGACCTGGGATGGCACAGGTACATTTTGAATCCACGACCCTTTAAACCGTGCCAAACACTCCGTCAAATGAGTTACCACAGCTTCCCTTGTGTGTACATAGCATCCATTAAACAGCTAGTTAAGGAATCAGCCCTTCCCACTTACAGCACATTACACAACCTGTACTTTTTGAAAGACAAATATTTCAGCAATCAGAACATTATGGTTTTGCAAACTCTATTTACAGTATTGCCTGCTTTTAACCATGATAACCAATGTTCAACATTTTTTAAACAACTGTACTCTAAAAAATGACATCTGCAAATTTCTACTGAAAATGTCGAGTAATATATTTGAAAGGACAATCTTGACATTCCAGAAATCTTAATATGTCTATGACAGAATCTAAGCTTACTTTTTGGAAAAATTGCAAAAATGAATAAGGAACATTTTTTAAAGAAAACTTAGTTTAAACTGCAAATAGTTACATTGCAGAGAAGAGTGATCTACTGAGGAATCATGCTTTCAACATCTACGACCAGAACCACTTTGTTTCATTATGACCAGTGTCCAATTCATATGCAAAGGCACCTGATAACACTGCTGTTGTTGTGAGGTACTGGCCACTGATAATGTTCTGCCAAAAAGTCAGTCAACAATTTCCACTGACCTACTGCATCTAGCTGCAACTGCTAACATACGGTCAGTGGAATATTCAAATCACAGCTCAACTTTAGACCTACTTCAAGGCAAAGTTCTTGTATGGGCCCAAACAGATCAAGTGGCTGGCAAGGACATGGAAGCATGGCAATAATCAAGGCTAAGTTCTTGTATGGGCCCAAACAGTTCAAGTGGCTGGCAAGGACATGGAAGCATGATGATAATCAAGAAATTATCCAGTGAGTGGGGGATAATGTTAATCTTAGTTTATTCTGGTATGTTTCAAAGAAATTATCCAGTGAGTTGGGGATAATGTTAATCTTAGTTTGTTCTGGTATGTTTCAAAGGCTAGCGTTCACCTTGAGCTTTAAGGTAAGTATTTGGGTAGAAATACATGAAGCATAAAACTGGTTACAGAGGATTGTATATGATGTTGCTTGAAAGCAGCAGGGGCCACACTGCATAAATGGGAAATCAAACTGGCTATATGGGTTTGAAAACAGTGGAGGCTAAAATGCAGAAAGTGGATATCAAATTAGCTATAGTAGTTTGAAAGCAACAGAATCTAGACTGCAGAAAGGGGAATCAAACTGACTATAGTGGTTTGAAAGCAGTGGAGATCAGACTGCAGAAGAGGGGAATCAAACTGGGTATAGTGGATAGCAGCTACTGGATTTGCCAGATTCAATTCACTTCTTTGTGGCATTAGATCTGAGATAAAAACTTGAGAAAGTAGACTATGCCTGCCAGCCAATGCTATCAATGATGTCACACAAAGAAATGTTGCATCTGAATGTGAGGCTCACAGGGATCACTCAGACTTCATGAACTGAAATTTTCATGAGGTGTATCAGGTCTTGTAAGACTTGAGAATATGCCCAATGTTACACCCACTTGTAGGGTTATGTCATGTCTCAAGAGTCTTTACAGGAAGAAAGAAGCATTGTCAGCTGTCACACTTGCTTTCCATGGATTTCAAGTAGTACTTGAAAGCATGGACTGGGTCTTGTGTCGCAACATTTCCCTATAAAGCTGACTGAGGAGGCGGAATGAATGACCATCTTTTGATTGCCTTCAGATGATAACCTGTTTGTGGTTACGAAAACTGGATGCATCATTAAGACCACAGAACCAATAGTTTGGATCAGTCAAAAGGGCATGCAACTCCTTCATCTTGTATGCTGATGATATGTCTACCAAAACATGAGTTTTCTAAGGGATGGAAAACTCATAGCCAGGGTTGCTCCTGCTTGCACTTTCCTGGGAATGTCCAATGCTGGATTGAGTAGATCAATGATGCAAGATTTTTCCCATCTGAAATGGGCCATCAGAACCACTTTGCAGGGGTCTGGCCCCTTATTTTCTGGATTATGCATCTAAACCTATCCCAACTGACTGCCAAGTGACTACAGCATTGGCCTCTAGATGCAGGACTGAAGAGGAAGTGTGTGGTTCCACAGTGTTGCAAAAAGTTTGGTCAGTGGATGCCACCAAAGTATCCAATCAAGATCAAAGAATCAAGGGACCATTGTGTGTGAAGAGTCTGGCTGCTTCTTGACAATGAATCCGCTAAGATATTGAACTTGTTGGGAATGTGTACAATCTGGACCATAATCTTGTACTTGGAGCACCAGTACAAAGTCCCAGACCTGAACACAGGTTGGGTGATTCTACCCAACTCCAATCCCAGTCTAAGATAGCTCAACACTACAGAGTTATCAAACATTACAAGGATTAAACTTCCACAAAGTTGATCTTTCCAAATATGAATCATCCTTCCTTACCAAAAAACTGATGTGAAGGTCCTCTCCTCTGGCCCCCATTTACAACTGACCTGGGTAAGTGGGCCATCAGGTGGGCTCCCAAAACGTATGAAATGGAGTCCATAGAGACTGTAATTTCACATGGGATTTCTCTAGGGGAATTCCTGCTGTAAGCCATTGTTCATCTCACCAATAACACAGGAACTGTTTAATCTCAGTCAAGATCATAACACAATCTAGACAACTGGGAAAGGGACACCAAAGAGCTTGAGGGGCCGCTTGCAGAGGAATCATAAAGAGGCAGTCAAGCAGGAACACGTCCAATTGAAATAATATTCAAAGTCAATATATGGAATCATCCAGTTAGAAACGGGTGGCTGTGGTGGAGCTTTATCTGCTTTAAATGCCCTTTTATTACCCAAAACACCAATGTGACAAGGCACCCAACAGTGCAAAATACACCCATAACACCAAGGTAACTAGGCACTCAATAGTACAAAATGTACCCATAACACCAATGTGACAAGGCACCCAACAGTGCAAAATATACCCATAACACCATGGTAACTAGGCACTCAATAGTACAAAATATACCCATAACACCAATGTGACAAAGCACCCAACAGTGCAAAATATACCCATAACACCATTGTGACAAGGCAACCAACAATACAAAATATACCCATAATGCCAATGGGAAACCAATGAAAAAATTGATTCTAATGTCATAGTAATATGCTGAATAAAACAATAATAATATGACTTTTGGCAGTTAATGATGGCATTTATTTCACAGCACTATGATATCCTTTAGGATAAATGTATAATTATCCAAAATTTACCAAATATACCAACTCCTATTCTAATATTTCAATCATACCACATTCATGTTTTTGGCCTTTAATGGACAAAAATACGTTTTATTGCTTTTTAAGAATCTGCGATAGACTATTTTAAGAAGAACATACTTTCCATCTTTTTTGCCACCAAAAGTAAATGTGAACTCCTTGATATTAGGATCTTTTTCTTTGCTGGCTGAGGCAGCTTTTGATGGCGGGGCTTCCTTTGGCGGTTCTGGCATTTTCTCACTTGTCCCTAAGAAAAAATGCATTAATATTCATACAGATAAAATGCATAATCCAACTGAACATTCAGGTAAACATTCAATATAGTCTAATCTTGTTTGTCTCACACAAATCATTGCCACTAAAAAGTCAGAGAAAGTGACTGCTTACTATATAGATTCAATGTATGAATGACTTGGAAAACTCACTTCAATTAGCGACATCATATAAAAGCAACTGCTGGACAAACATGTTGGATAAACCAGACTAGACTGTACCGAATAAAACAATGGCTATCAATTTTGAAATTCCTGGATTTATTCTCTCAAGTGTAATGAAACTGGGATAAAGAAGAATTCAATTTTTCCCAACATTTTTACAACTAGTTATACTATCATTTCCCCACTAACTGCAACAATAATATTCACAGATATCTAAAATATGAAGACTGCTATCTCTATATTTTTTAATATTATTTTTTTATAACTGAAATTTTGCACAGCATATGAAATCCCAATGTCATTTTCAAAGCCAAGCAAGTAAAATATTTTAAGGTCCTAATTTGTCAAGGACATGTACTCTGTTTATGTTTTCAAACAATTCAAGTAAGCATTAATTTTCATTCTTGAATCACTTTATCCACTTTTATCTGAACATTCATGTGCTCAAATTTTAATGAATTGTTTAATCAACATTTCTTTATTTACTGATATACATTCTGTGATATACTCTCTGTGTGTGTGTGTGTTGTGTGATTTGGATTTTTAACATAGCTTTAACAACTTCAGTCAAATCGATACAATGTCTGCAGAGTAGCAATTTATAGTGGTGTCCCACCCAGTCACATTATCCTGACACTAGGCCAACCAGTCCTAACACTAACCTCTTATTGCTGAACGCCTAGCTAGGCAGCTGTTAGTACCATTTTTATAAGTCTTTGGTATGACTCGGCTGGGGTTCGAACCCATGACATCCTGCATCCGAGGCGGTCTGTGATATATTACACCTATGGTAAGCAATAATTGATAACTGTCGTATTTCATGTATTCCATTTACGGCGTGATTGCACATTGTGCTAAGCGACTGAATTAAACCAATCAAATCACTTTAAACAAAGCTAGCATGACTATTTAGGAATATTTTAAACAGCCTTGTTATCTTAAGTTTACTCAACTAGATACTAGCAAGCAGATCACCAACTGATTTATCAAATTAAATTAATGAAAATACGATTACAAATATCAGTGTCCATTATGAACTGAATAAACAGTAATAAAGACGCTTTCATTTTTAATCAATTATACTGATGATCAACTGACAACATGTGCAATATGATGTTTAAAGTCAAAACAATTGTGCCAATTAAGGAGTTAACTGCATTTAACATTAAATGACTAAATGTTTTATGATCACTTTATAAGTACCATATATACTCGCTTATAAGTAGAGTCAAACTTCAAACAACAAGTCATGATTTGCAATATCATAATGGGCCTGCAGAACAGGGTCTATGCTGTTCGTTCTACTGATTACTCAACTTTCAAATACTGGCTTAGTGCTGGTCACTGTAGCAGACATGTACATTTTTTAAATAATGCAGCATAAAATGTGTATCAACCTGTTTTTCGGAAAATAAAGACCTCTGAAGACATTAATATCCTGTACATATTTCTTTTCTTCTTTCTATGGATAAAACTGCGTAAAGCTTACTGAATGTCTTAAATTTCTGGATAAACAAAAAGGTAGACAAGTGAATGAAAAAGATTTGACCAGCTTTGTCTTGGCAAATAATCACATATATAGATTCAAAAACTGATAAACTATCTGAGCAATCTGTTTGTACAAAAGTGAGATAATCCTGTGTCTATTTCCCTATCTAATGATTTACTACCAACCTATTCATCAAAGTCTATCCAAAATTGTAAATCCCTGGTTCCAACAATGATAGTCATAAGAAACTAAAACATTAGGGAATGTTCCATCAATGGCAAGTCATAAACTCCAAAATTATGGTTATGTTCCAACAATGATGAGTAAAAAAAAACACCTAAAAAAGTATGGTATGTAATGCAGTGAAACCTCATACTGGTTCTCAGTTGACAAGAAAGGCAATCAAGTAAAATAAAGGTAGCAATAATAAATTAAAATTTAGCCAATTTAATTTGACTGATTATGATATCCATGTCACAAAAAAGGTCCAATATATACGGAAGAATTTTATAGTGAGCGACAAGTGAAGTTTATTTCCCATCTTTCTACCAACCTTTTGAAGGTGATTTTTTCTTTGCATCTGGAAAGAACTTTTCAAACCCCTTTGGAACATTCTGGCTCAGCACAGACCATTCATTCAGTGCAGTTCTGATATTGTAGGAACGGGTGAATCTAGATAGGAACTGTAAACTTGTCTGTAACTGAAAAGGAAAATATTTATGTGAAATATTTATGAAACTTTACACACTCAATGACAGGCAGCACTGACTCAGATCTGCAAGAGTGCAGACAGATATAGATCTGCTATCGGATTGAAATTTGGTCTGTTAATATTGATCTATGCTGCCTGTATTTAGGCATGCATATTACATGAGCCAATTTATTGTTTAATATCAGTATTACTGCTTCATTTGAAAATGATTATTAGTTTTTTTGTCAAAATAGCACAAACTTGGTATTCTGTTGATCATTTATTATTATAAAGAAACATATGAAACAAAATTAAAACCAGAACAATTTAATGCCTCACTACTGCAGAATCTAATCCCCCAACTCAACCCACAATCACAAACACAGTGACCATGGGGTCACAATGTAAAATCTGTGTCGTATATGATGTATACTGGAAAATGTCATTGTACAACTCTCCCTCTATAACTTGCACAAAATGGGGTCCAAAAAGATACCATAGTATTAGTGAGGGTGCAAGTTACAAATTACTTCTGGAGAATTCAGAAAGCGATGGAGATCAACAGTGAGAGTGGCATGGGTTAAAAGGTAAAATATATATACAGTAGTCCCCCTCTTGAATGGACCCCCAGACCAGTGGATCCCGCCTCTTATGGCCAGAATCCCTTGGCACCAACGAGTTTGTATTCAAAAGAACCCCTCAAGAAACAGCCAGCCCTCTAACGTGACCAGTAGCCAGCATATTAGTACAAAAATGGAAAATCTTCCCCTCATAAGCAGCCACTTTTTTCTTCAAATGTATCCAGAACCAATAATGAATTCATATTGTAATGTAAGGTAAGTAATCAGATCATCTCTATAGTCGTTACATGTCTCCCAATGACAAATTTCTGTTACTGAAAGAGGTGTTGACTAAAGTACATGTAACACAAGATTAATATTATATCAATATCTATAAAAGCCGACTTATACAGGAAATGGACTCAACAATGTTATGTTAGAGTTTTGGGCTTCACACATCTGTCGAGTTCTCCTCTTTGATGAATACTATCGGACATAATTGGCAAGATCATAACAGGTTCAGCATAGGCTAAAAAAGAAATTTGTGCATTAACACACACATAGAGAAATTAATCTTGAACAGATCAGGGTACCAGACAAAGACCAAAAAACCATGTGACAACACATTTATCGCTTCCTTTACAAAGAAGGCATTTCACCCACCTTACAAAAGTTCTGATGGCATAATTAAATTGCATACAGTTAGCAACATCTGAATAAATCATTACCAAATATTAACATGTCATCACGTAAACAGAGATGTATTATTTTAGAAGAAAAGTTATTCTACTTGACGAAATTGGGTGAGTTGGGGAGGGGGGACTTGCCAAACAATTTTATGTAGAAAAACTCAAATAAAACAATTTTATGTTGAAAAGACTCGAATAAACAATGTCGTAATCGATAAGGAGGTTATTCAGCACAGTGGGAAATTGGAGCAAATGGAAAGAGAATTATGTATGTACCAAGATTTAAATGACGTTTTTGAATGGTTATGCAATGTGCATAACAACAATACCCACTCGCATATCATGCTTACACCATGAATAAGAACTATTAATGTATATTCAGTTAAATAAGTCTTGTTATAACAAGAAGAACCTTTTAATAATTAATGTTACTTTTAAACGACGATATTAAATGCTTTGAAGTATGTAGCTTTCTTACTATGTACATTACATATACTTCTCACAAAAATTTAGTTCCCCTCTGGAAAGGCCACCCATCTTAAAAGGCCATTTTTCCAGTGCAAAAGGGGTGGCCTTATAAGAGGGGGACCACTGTATATTCCTTTTTTAAATAATTTTTGGAAAAATGTTTAAATAGCTTATTTTCTAGTAGTTTGCTTTTCTTCATAAATTACCTTTATTTTGAGCTAGCCAATGTCTGAAGGATTGTTACAAACAGTGCTCCAAATGGTTTAATTGCACATTACATGTGAATACCAGCAGTACTCCAAATGGTTTAATTGCACATTACATGTATGTCAGTAGTAATCCAAAAGGTTTCATTGCACATTACATGTATATATCAGTAGTACTCCTAAAGGTTTCCTTGCACATTACATGTGTATACCTGCAGTACTCCAAAAGGTTTCATTGCACATTACATGTATATATCAGTAGTACTCCAAAAGATTTCCTTGCACATTACATGTGTATACCAGCAGTACTCCAAAAGGTTTTATTGCACATTACACGTGTAAAATCTGACTAAAACATTATGACTTTAATTTGTAGAAAAGTGTCGATATGGGCTGCAAAGTGTGTGAGATATTCCTGAAAAAATGACTCCTCATTATGTTAGTCGACATCAAAACAAGCTACACAAGAGATGTTACATAGGCAGTAAGACCTTGACCCTAAAACATAAATATCAAGGTCAATGTTAGTCCGAGTTTCCTCTGACCCTTGCCACCCTTTTTTTGATATTTGGATGTTTATGTTGGGGTGTAGGGTCAAAGTCAATTCCCTATCGAAACGTTGGAATTTGCTAACACTATTTGGTGTGTGCATAGAGTAGCCGCTTACTAGGCGGTCTAGCAAATTCAAACAAGCGATCATCGAGATATACCTGCATGAAATCGAGAGAAATCTGATTTATTTTCTCAAAAATAACAAATATAGCATTCGTTATATCTTTAATCCACTGACAGACGAGATGTAACTACAGCGTTTATGAAATTTGACCTGAAACTTGCCATTTGCATTCCGAGTCACATGACTACACAAATCTCACAACCTACATGTCAATGACATCAGAGGTCCAATAATCACGTGATATCAATAATATACCATTTTGAAAGTTGTTGTATAGAAATCGAAAATATTAAAAGTCACATAATACTTGAACATAAATATAATGTACACTTAATTCCCAACATATTTATTCTGAGAACAATGACTAGAAACCTGTTGGTATCGCAGCAAGGTGGAGAAAACCAGATTCATCAAGTTTGAAGCACATGTCGGCAATGTACTTTGTTGGTATCACATGACTACCGCATTGACCTGTGCTCTCCACCTGTTGAATATGGTTTTTTCCAAGTTGCTGCAACATTTACAGATATCTGGTCGTTGTTTTCAGACAAAATAATTTTAGAAGTTTATGTACTTTCATTTTTCTGTAAACAGTACGTGACTTTCATTTATATGTTCGATTTGTTTTCCTGCAGCAACATTAGAAATGATTTATTGTTGATATCGTGTGACTATTTGAACTCTGATGTCATTAACATGTAGGTCGTGAGATTTGTGTAGTCATGTGACTCGGAATGCAAAGGTCGAGTTCCAGGTCAAATTTCATCAACGCTATTGTTCAGGCTAGTCCGTCAGTGGATTAAAGATATAACAAATGCTCTACTTTCAATATCTGAAAAAATAAATCATATTCCTATCAATTTCATGCAGGTTGTTGTTGTTGTTGTTGTTGTAGGGTTTAACACCATTTTTCAGCACGATAGGCTATACATCGCGGCCAGTATTAATGGTGGAGGAAGAACCCGTAAAAACCCTGGAAAGAACCATCGACCCACGAAAAGCTACTGGCATGCTTTCTCACATACCCACATTAGCCGAATCCGAGACTCTAACCCATGCAGACAGAGGTGAGATGGCAGTGATCTGTAATGGACAGCGCTTTAGACCACTCGGCCACTTGGGGCCCCTTTCATGCAGGTATATCTCAGTGAAAGTTCGTTCAAGTTTTCTAGGCGGGCTAGTAAATGGCTACCCCATGCCGACACCAAATGGTGTCGAATTCCAACTTTTCAATAGGGAATTGACTCTGGCCTTACACCCCAACATAAATGTCCAAATATCAAAAAAGGGGTAACAAGGGTCAGAAGAAACACACACTGTGGGACTATCCAGCTTCAGACTAAGCAATATTTAGTTCAACCTAAAGTAAGCCTTACTGGATGCTTAAGATGCATAGATCTTGCCTTGGGACAGTGCTGCTTTCTATGATGTAGTAGCATCAGGGTCCAACATCCAACAATTTAATTTGAGTGATTTTTTAATTTAAAAACAATTTTAAAAAACAGCCCACCCCACCCCTTTCATATTCCAGGTTAGTTGTCACTGATTACAATGGTGTTCTGACAAAGAATTATGCTCAAACCTTAATGTTTTAAAGGACTTAATGAGATGGATCAAAGGAAGAGCGTTTATATATGCCTCTGGAGACAAAGGTTACTCAAAATAATTTGTTACAGAACCTGTCAGATCCTTATTTTCTAAGGAACTATGTGTCGAACTTTGTTTTCAAAGATTATGTATTAATATGGTTGTTCACAATCACCCGTGATGTAAGATAAATATTATTTTTTTAAAAAGAGGCGAAGAGTAACATGTTACACAACATTAGTCTGACCCCCCCCCCTCGACCGACAACCTCAAGGATCAAGAGGAAAATGCTTTGCGACTCACTTCATTGTTTGCTAATCCCCTTGTTATTGCACGCTGGAGGAGCCGTTCCCCCTTCTTCGCCAGAAGCATATAACGATATGCCATGACAGTAACTCGGCTGTAAATAAATTTAAACACTCATGAGTTCTTCGAATGACGAAAGTTGCGATATCACCTTGCAGCTTTGCTTTAATCCACAGATTCGTATAAGAACAACAATTTCATCTGAACAGCTAATATTGGCCTTATTGGCCTCCAGAATTATGAAAATATGTAATTTAAACAGTCAAAGGACAGTATACAGTAAATATGTCATTCATGACATGTGATAAAATACGAAACTTCTTTATGCACCTGCAAAGAAGCGGTTGTAACTGAGAAATTGTCCGGATGAAATTATCACTCTCCGTTAAAAATAATAATAATGGAAAAGAAATAGATCGGCAACATACACTTTAAATGACGATGTGATGTAATTAATTTGACAGAATCTTTTGTTTTACCTTCACTATAACCTGATTTTAGTGACGTTCCTTTCTTTTGTCTATAAACCTATTATGCAGCTTCCAAACATCGCACCAGTTGCAACAGTATATTCCATGATAGTAGATCATTTTGTTACAGTTTACATTATATATTTCTTTTGAATTAATAAAAGTAACATTTATTCTTTCACAGTTTAATAGAATAAAGTAAGAATTACCCTAGGTAAAAAATTTGCAATCCTTGAATAAATATATAATATATAATATCAAAAATGAAAATGCATTATATCATAGGATAATTATATGATATCACCGAATAAATATATGACATCATAAAATGCACAAAAATATTAAAGCGGCTGCCTGATAAGGAAACTGCCAGATATAAATTTTAACCCCTATTCGGCATAACACATAAAAGTAAGACAAGAAATTAATGAGATTACTGCTGTGCACATAAAATAGTATTTGAAAGACAGGCTATAAATAATAATAAATGCTTTGATGTAGAACATTGGGGAAAAAAGGAACATCGGATCAATGTATTCTCTGTGGGAACAACATTGGAATGCTGGTAGTTATATGAGCCTATTGAGAGTTTAACGGGAATAAACATAGGCAAATAGGTTTACATTAGGGGCCTCTATAGGGTCATACGGGAAATTCTGTTAAAATCGTTACCTACAATCCCACATACGCTATTAATCAACCTACAACACACACACACACACACACACACACACACACACACACACACAAAGGGTAGAATTGTTTATATACACACCCTATACTTGCATACACACAAACATACTATCACACATGGATAGGAAGTGTGTATAGACACACTACTATACCCTGAAACATACAATCGCATAGAAGAGGGAAAGAGTAAAGGATTTTAACTTTGAATTTTCGCGGAGAAAGACAGACATAAACAACACTTACAGAAACATATAAATAAAACATAAAATACAATTGTCTGGCAAATAGACCAATGAACATACCGCTTTATATGGTATTTCTTTGCTATATTTGGGACAGACATTGATAACATGGTGGATTGTTCTGGGACGGTGTAATGTGGGCTGTTAATGCGCGCCGCTTTGTTACTTGGTCAGAACTGTCCAAAGCTGCTGGCTAATAATTTTTTTCCCAATATTTAATCTTGCAAGGACTTTAGTGTCATGTGGACTCATCAAGCTTGGTTCGCTGACATCGCTGCTTGTTTATTGCAGTTTGTGTCGCCTGCGTCTTCTTGAACTACTGTTCCATTCCCCTTGCCATATTTTTTATAAACTTTTTGGCCTGATTATGCAGTAGGTTTTCATCCAGCTGATAGATACTGGGTTAGCTCAGTTTATTTCCGGCTTCCGTTTTGGCCATTTCAATTCCAGGAGGTCACCTATACAAATATAAAGTAGAATTAATCGCGTCCAAGAATTTTGAGCTTCAAGTTAACTTCTCGTAACAGATTCTTTCTACTAGAAGAGTTGCCTGACTCTGGAGAACACAGCATGATGAGGGAGTCGCTACTTATAATTGCCTTCCTTATTCGGGTGTTTTGAATCCATTTAACTGGTTGATATATTGCCCAGGATTCGACCGTATAGAAAGAGCAGCCATCAGATAGCCTCTCCCACAAGCGTGATGCTCGCAGCCGGAATAACCACTGCTGCTGAAGTGAGTCCAGGGTCTGGGGATTTTATAACCGTCAGTATAAATTTCGAAATATCCCTTATATCTACCGTCTAACTCCGAGAGGATTCTTGGCCTTAGTAATAGTGGCTGTTCTTGTTTTGTCTCTTACTTAAGACTATTCAAATTAATTTTGGGAGGTTTGCAGGTCCGTGTCTTTTCTGCCTTGATATGGGAAAGCTTTCATTTTTGTTGTTGTTGTAATTCATGGATTTGTTTCCCCCGTGGTAAGTTCGGGACCAGTTTATGCCTAAAGGGCTTATATTTAATCTCTCGACGATTGCCCTGATAGGGTGCGACATGTCGTGGATTGACATCCATGTTGCAAACTTCAGGAGTAATCCTTCTCGTCTTAGTATGAGGGGCGGTTTTTCTGCTTATCTAACACTTCTTATTTATAGTGGAATTTGCCTTGACTGATTGTCGACACTATGGACACCAATAGGCGATGAAGAGTTTTCAACGGACAAAATCTTTACAGTTCTTGTTTGGACAAATCTAGTTAACTTTGTTAACACTTTTGTATTTTTGTCTTAGGTGAGGCAGCTTTTTAGCTGCAGCAGCAGTCGCTAATGCAGTAGAAGAAGCAGGCCTGTCCCTAGGATATGCGGGGTCCAAGGCAGCAAACGCGATGAGCGGGGCCCCAAGCAACAAAATTGCATTGCGCGGGGCCCAAGGCGATTGCCTCGTTCGTCTTGGGCCGGGCCTGAGAAGAAAGCGTTGTCGCAGTCGCTGCAGAAGTATAAGTTCCTAGAAATGTGGTTTTCGTTTTTTCATAAAATTTGGAAACACTGGTCTTAAATCAGTCTTGGCGGACGCTATCATGAACGTCGAAGAAGAAATTGCAGGATACGCCATCATCGAGCAGCGTGATTTTTCTGACGTACGTGCACGTGGTAGCAACAGTGTCTCTCTTTCAGGCAGGAGATGTCGTTTTCTTGGGACTTTTCTCCTTGAGGCTTTTCTTTTTCTTTAAAAAGTGTCTTTGTTTTGTCTGCCGCCATTTTGGGGATTTGTTTATTTATTTTTGCTGGTATCATCGGCATCAGGATCCCATTTTAAAAGTAAACGAATAATGACGCCATCAAACAAATCGCTTTCACCAGGTTTCAAAATGATTCGTTTTTGGTTTGTGTATCGAATTTTGTATCTGCCAGTTGTGACAACACGACTCTTTGTTTTAGAAAACAAACGTGTTTATTTCATGGGCTATGTAAATAATGCCGTGTAGTAATTGACTTGCAGTTAAAGTAACCTCTTGTATTACCCATTTGAGATATGCTTCTAACAAATGTGACCGTACCTTGTGAATTTTCTTCGCGAATGATGGCAGGAGGATGAGATGGAAATGATGTCATGCTGTATACTGTTAGGAAAAAAAGTTTTGAAGGATACTTTTATATTTTATTTATTTTTTTTTTTTTAATCAGATTGACACCTACGGTGATTTGTTTATCACAGAACCTTCAAAGTAGCAGGAATTGTGATCAAAACTGGTACGAAATCTTAAATAATCGTCAGTGGTAGATTTTTAAATTGAGGAGTAAATACATGTGGGATGTTTGAGTGGTATCGTCATACGCATAAGTTTGCTAAGCTGTTCCTAACTGTGTGCCAAACACTTGTACTTGAGATTTATCTTTAAGACTTTTAAACAAGATCACGTACGGGACATTGAGACTGATGGCACGATGTGCTTTACTTTCTGGAACTAAATTTTGAGAGACGTAAATAATACTAGCATTATGAGTATGTTCTTTTCCTGTAAGTTCAATTTCTTCTTCTTCTCCTAACATGTCATCAAAGATGACAAGATGTGTTTGACTAAAGCCAGACACGATCACATCGTCTTCGGTCGGGAGTAATGTATTCTTCAAACGAGACGGATTTTCACTGATTTTCTTGAAATAATGTGTAAGCCGATTGCCATTCTTTAGAACATCACGCGATACGTTGTGGTGGACCATCAAGCAATTGTCATTTGTGTTCGATCAACCGTTTGAAAAATTCAGTTTTGCCTGGACCACTTGGTGCAGCAATCAACATCTTAGAGGGACGGCGTAGATACAATGCCTCCCAACTTTGACAATCCACTTTTTCGTCAATGAGAACAGAGGAGGAATATCACACTATAATCATGGTATTGATTGTTCTGAGATTACCGTCAAGGACACTAGACATTTTATACGTTTAATGTTTAAAGAAAGATACTAATAATTTGCTAATTTATTTTGTGTTTTTGGCACGTGTTTGTGTGCGTTTTTTATGCATATTTTATGTATTTCGATGCCTTTCCCCACAAAAACCAAAACTTATGACATAGTAGTGTGTCTATAAACACTTCATACCCTTGTGTGATAGTATGTGTGTCTGTAATGATAGGGTGTGTGTATAAACACTCATACCCTAGGTTGCTGGATAGAATATATGAAGTGTATATAAACATTTCAACGTTATTATTCTCTCTTGTACCCATTAAACTCTTGCCATTTTATTCATTTTGACCCAAAACAACTTGTGATCCCATAACAGCATCCCCATGTTAAACCAATAAACAATTTTAACATAGGATTTCCCACATTATCACCAAATAACCCCTTACCTAAACCTATGAGGTAATTTTAATTCCTGTTAGACTCCCAATACGCTTAGCAGCAGGGAGGGTGAACAGATTACTTGATTGAAAGTCTATTTATGACTAATAAAACTTCATACGAAAAAAAAAAAATGAAAAATGCTAGGTCAATAACGCCAAACCGAAGCGTCTAACTAAAAACCGAGAATTTCTCTAATTGAGTTAGCTCATTTTGTTACTTCATCTTTGTCGTTCGTGTTTTCAAATTTTTATACGTGTTTTTGTTTACCTTTCGGCCACTCATTTTTGGTCGCACCCTCCCTGCTGCTGAAGAGTGTGAGTAACTAAATCATTATTATATCAGTAATGGAATTTCGCACAGCTAGATTAACTCGAGAGCGACTAGAGTCAATTAAGAAATATATCCTTTTTCGTGATGCTGTCAAGCAGCAACTACAAGCACGTCAGGAGTCTCAGGTGGAATTTGCAGAAGGTACAGAACAATTATTCAAACCAATTATCGAATCAAGCAAGAAAATTGTTACAGCAATTGAGGCGGTTCAAAAAGCTCTTGAAACATTGCCTGTTGCTGGCCACCCCAGCAACCTCCTCAACCACAACGCGCAGATGAGCCACAACCTCTGCCAAGAGTTCAGACTAAAATTATATATAAATTCACAACAGAAGGTATTGCCACTATCAGGGACAAAGACAAAATATTTGATATTGCTGCGTTTGGATATCGTAATAGAGATAAATATGTAAAACCCGAATATGTTAAAACGAGCCGGTAATAATTTCCCAGAAATTATGAATGAAGCTGCTGATATTTGTCAAAGATTACACTGGACAACAAATTTTTACAAAAGTCATGTTACTGAAATAAAATTAGTCAATTCTTATCAAGTTTTATGTGCTGAACACGAATATGACAGTCAAATTGCAAAATTGGCTCTAGTTTTTTTGTAATCTGCAAGAAATTAATGTTTACATAACCAAATGCATTCCAATAGTAAAAGGTCAACTGTAATAGCCTACCTATAAAAAATCAAGTCATTGACTACATCTTAGATTTCTTCGCCTGTCTCTTGTACAGCTGTTCGGGAACATCTCTGAGGAGTGTCCAGCAGTAGTCAGCCAGCATTGTAGTGGACCATTTTCCCTGGTATCTTTGTTCCATTGTTGCGATATCTTGATGAAAACGTTCGCCGTGTTCATCACTAACAATACCACAGTTGCTAGGAAAGAAATCCAAATGGGAATTAAGGAAGTGAATCTTTAGAGACATATTGCAGCCAAGTTTCTTATACTTCATCAACATGTCTTCTACTAGTTCCTTATAGTTTTCTGCCCTAACATTTCCGAGGAAGTTTGTAGAAACTAGGCGAAAAGCATTCCATGCTTGTTTCGCGTCACCTTCCAGCAAGTTGTTGAACCGGTCATCTTTGAAAAGCTCTCGAATCTGAGGACCCACAAAAACTCCCTCTTTAATCTTTGCTTCGCTGAGTCGAGGGAATTTTTCATGCAGGTATCGGAATGGTGGCAAAGTCCGGTCAATGGCTTTCACGAAGTTCTTCATCAAACCTAGTTTGATGTGAAGGGGTGGTAGCAAGATTTTCTGAGCCTCAACCAGAGCTGGGTGTTGGATATTCTTCTCTCCAATGGCTACATTCTGCCTGTGAGTCCATTCCTTCCTCATGTAGTGCATTTCCCTTGCTCGGCTATCCCACTCGCATAAGAAACACATGTATTTTGTATATCCTTGCTGCAGTCCCATTAAAAGGGCAACTACCTTCAAATCACCACAGAGGTGCCAGCTGTACTTGTTATACTCAATGGAATTCAGTAGCTGCCTTAAGTTATCGTATGTCTCTTTCATGTGGACAGCATACGCTACTGGAATAGATGGAAGAATGTTTCCATTGTGCAAAAGCACAGCCTTGAGACTCAGTTTCGAAGAGTCCACAAATAGTCTCCATTCTTGTGGGTCATGAGTGATTTTTAAAGCATTCATGAGGCCCTCAATATCGGAACAGAATATCAGATTACTTTCCTTTCTGAAGAAAGGCTCCAATTGCTGGTGGCGCTTTCGATATGCAGTAATTGTGACATCTTCTTCTAGAAGATTCCATTGTTGGAGTCTTGATCCTAGCAATTCTGCCTTGTTCTTTGATAAGTCCAAATCACGAATCAGGTCATTTAGTTCTTCCTGTGTTATTCTGTGTGGGGTTGATGATGCACCACAGTGAAAATCTGGATCACTGCATGCTGATGGACCAGGAGAAGAACAGGTCGACTCACCTTTGTCTTCGTCAGATGAATCAAGAGAATATTCTGCTGGAGGTTCTGGAATAGGAAGTCCCTCACCATGTGGAACTGGTCTCAATGCAGACGGAATGTTTGGGTAGACTATTCTCGACTTCTTTCGCTTCGTTATTCCGCCGGAAAGAGGAGGAACCAAGCAGAAATAACAGTCATTTAGGTGGTTGCTTGGCTCTCTCCACACCATTGGGACTGCAAACGGCATTGATGACCTTTTGCAATTCAACCACTGTGAAAGCTGTGTTGTACATGTAGCACAGCATATATGCGGAGCCCAAGGCTTGTCTTGGTCACCAACCTTGCATCCGAAGTAAAGATGATATGCCTTCTTCACTTGAGAATTGATACTTTTCTTCTGGTTGGCAAATGTCACTTCCCCACAAATATAGCAAAAATTGTCCGCGGTATTAACACACTTTCGAGGCATTACTGTTCTTTATTGTACGTAAATGGATAAAATAATAAGTTTTATGTAACAGTAGCTTGAACTGTCTCGCACAACGTCTAAAATATTTTAAATGCTGAACCTATCTGATTGGGCTTTATATAGTACACTGCTTACGTCAGCTTCAGCAGCCGCCTGGCATTAGTATAATAGGCCTACACATGTATAGTACACTGCTGACGTCAACTTACTTCAGCAGCCGCATGGCATTAGTATTGCATTGCATCAGAAAATGATGCACTCAACTGTGGATGATGTGAGCATGATGGTATTATGCAATGTTACATCATTATTCCGGATGTTGCTGCAGTCCTACTGGAGAAATTTACACAGTGAAACATAGAAAATGAGGTATATGAATATCTTCAAAACGAGAGCCAATACAAATTTTTCACGGTTATATTCGTGTTCGGCACACCAAAATACTACAGATTAGGGCCTTTTCAAGTCAGTAATGATTTCACTGTTGACCAGTGTTATTTACAGGCGGTATCATGGACATTAATGTTTATCAGTCTCTCATCGATGAAATCGTTGATGATTATCACAGTGATTGAGGGTATACAATTAGATCAGTGACAAGAAAATTAGATGATTATACATAATGCTGAACGTGGACCTGTAATGGTCAGGGTGATAAATTCGCGATTTCCAACATATAAAGTTACCTACTGAGATGGACTCGGTGATGTTGTTCAGGGTCTATTTAAAGGGTAGCCCCAAAAGCAGTGCGGATTGCAAAACAATTATCAATGAAAGCTATTGACGTTGTTCGTGATAAAGGTATTGGTGATGTTGCTAGTAAAGCATTCTTGGCAAGTAGATTCTCGTGGGTCGGTGGTTCTTTCCAGGGTTTTCCCAGGTTCTTCCTCCACCATTAATGCTGGCCGCCATGTATAGCCTATCGTGTGCTGAAAAATGGCGTTAAACCCCACAACAACAACAACAACAGCATTCTCGGCAATCAAGGATAGACTAGCACGATTAATACGAAGACAACCTCAGCCAGTAAAATTACCCAGCACTGAAATTATGCCTGCAGATGTTAGTAAAGTAATAAATAAAGCTGCAAATCAAAAATTAGCAGAGTTGCCTGGTGTACCCATGTCAGAAAAAGAAAAAAATATAACGGCAAGTTTAAAAGCAGGAAGTGGTCTTCCTGTTAGACGATAGTAATTGTAATAAAATGTTTAAACGTGTATCTGATCCCGCATTTGACATCGATTCGCCAGTTCTCAAACCTGAATCTGTGCGCGATTATCAGTTTTATTCTTATGACGTACGTGTACCTAACGCACATGGACGAATAGAATTACATGTTCAAAATACAAGTATATAGTTTTTTACCTGCTGAAGCGTTTATTGAAGTAGAAGGTAGACTTTTGAAAGCAGATGATACAGCATACGGACTTTTAGATCGACCTGGTGTTGTTAATAATGGTTTTATGGCATTTTTAAAACAGTGTCATATAGATAATTGACGGAAAAACTATTGAATCATGCCTGGAAGACGTCGACGACGATATTGGGCCTGGCAAGATGCAGCGATGGTTACTCGAGGTCAGCTGGTCCGTCAATGATGTTTGCAAAGGATACCACTGATCACCCCGAGAGTAGCAACGTGAGACTATAAATGCAGCTGGGGACGCAGTTGCATCGATGAATGACGATTTCAGCTTAGAGTTCGCAGCACGCAGACAAATGTTAAATGCAGAAGAAAAATTTTCATGAGTGATTCCATTATCACATATTTGGATTCTGTATAAATGTTAGAAAAGTTATATTTGGCGCTAAACACACTGTGGTACTTATAAGAAAAGTCACCGACAATGATGCGATCTGGCGAACCAACTTAGTTGATGCAGGTAAAGTAATACTAATAAAATTGTCACTGTGGATGCCAGTAATGACTACATCGCTTGCAGAAGAAGAAACACTACCAGCTTTTATGAATTCAGGTGGTAAATCATTGTTATCATGGTTGACAATGACAACAGATAGCGTTCAAAGTAATGCTGCTGGGTTATCACATGGCAGATAGCATCACAGCAGGGAGTGTCAGCACCATGACATATATTCATCGCATTTCAGGAAAATGCCAGAGTAGATTCGCAGGAAAGAAAACCAGTGGTGTTTGACACGCTTGGGGTTAGTGAAGTTGTTTTGAGGATAAACGGACATCAAGAACCTTCTGAAGAAGTTTTGCTAAGTTTTGATCAAAATAATGTTGCACGTGCTTATCATCGGTTGATGACATTTATGGGTCATGAGCAGAATGTTGATTCTGGTTTGCAGATATCTCAGTGGGATTTCACAACATTATATCAAATCTATTACTTTTCGTTGGAACATTTAGATTTATTTAGGCATTATGCCGTTGATATACACTTCCGAGATCGTGTACCTCGACTGCCCGCTGGTGGTTACAGAGCAGTCGCTGTTATACTCAGCGATAAAACAATGTTACTTGAAGGTGTTGGTGGACGAATGAGAGTTATTGATTCCCCAGTTTAAAACATGTAATTAAATCGCTCATCGTTATTATAATGTCACATCATCATGTTAGTGTCAGTCTGACACCTGCGAGATTCCATTATTGATATAATAATGATTTAATTACTCACACAACATAGCAGCAGGGAGGGTGCGACCAAACATGAGTGTCCGACGGGTAAACGAACGCGCATAAAAATTGTAAGACACGAACGACAAAGATGAAGTAATAAAATGAACTAACCCAATTAGAGAAACTCTCGGTTTTGATTAGAGGCTTCAGTTTTGTGTTATTGAACTTATATTTTTGATTTTTTTGTATGAAGTTGTATTTTTTATAAATGGACTTTAAAGCATGTGGTCTATTCACCCTCTCTGCTGCTATTCATATTATTTATTATATTTGTACAACACGGATATCAATGATTTTTTAGCAACACAAAAGCAAGAGCCAGTAAAACATATTTCAGCATTACCCAATTCCATCAGAATGATATTAATGGGTCCATCGGATAGGGTAAAACACAATTACTGCTTAATTTGATAATGAGATGGCTCAAGTGGGATAAGTTATATTTAGTACCACCATCCGTAGATGATCAGAGATGCTACGATGTGCTTAAAGATTTTAATGTAAATGCAAAATTGTTGGACGAGGATGGTAATGATATTATTGATTTTATCGCTGATATTGATGAAGCCCCATCAGTAGATGACCTCGATGGATTTATTAAATAATATCGTAGTATACGATGATGTAATGCTGGACAAACAGTCAAATCCAGCTCGGATATTTTCTCGAGGTAGGCATAAAAACACAGACGTGATTTATGTTGCTCAGGTATATACACAAATACCAAAAGTAATTAGTGATAACTGCAATATTTTAGTCGTGTTAAATGGAGTTGATACACATACTCTGCGAAATATTCATCAGACTTGGTGTTCAAAGGATATGGATATGATTAAGTTCAAAAACTTCTTTTCAAAAGAACTAGCTACCCCACACGGATTTATCACGATAAATTTGCATGATCCTTGGTCACGATATCGTATAAGTCTTGATAACATCTTTTGATAAAATGACAGCAGCAGGGAGGGTGCGACCAAAAAATGAGTGGCCGAAAGGTAAACAAAAACACGTATAAAAATTTAAAAACACGAACGACAAAGATGAAGTAACAAAATGAGCTTACCCAATTGGAGAAACTCTCGGTTTTTAGTTAGAGGTTTGGCGTTATTGACCTTGTATTTTTCTTTTCTTTTTTTTTTTGTATGAAACGTTTTATTTCTCATAAATGGACTTTCAATCAAGTGGTCTGTTCACCTTCCCTGCTGCTCGCTTATATAACCACATGGGCTCGTATCGTTGTTTGCAATTGACATGTCATACATGTACTATATAATAACTAATAACTACATGTATGATATAATAACTAATAACTAATAGTTATTATATAGTACATGTATGGCAGGTTAATTGTAAGCAACGATACGAGCCCCCGTGATATAACTACCGATGGAACCTTCTAGATAACCGTGAAGTGCACACGAAGACCGTAAGTTGTGCTAAATTTATACAAAAGTATCAAGTTTCTATCACAGTGTGCTTATGTCAAAAGACCCTACGCTGCGTCAGATGCAAACACAGTTTCAAATCCGAAAGTATTTGTGCAGGTTATATAGTCACATATATGGGGAGTTAAGAAAGTTACAGTAGTACATAATGGAATATTTAATATAATTAAATGCTGATGACAACATAAATTAATATTTCTTATAAGTGGAACATAATCAGAACTAAGTATTAAACTCACACCTAAATTTCTTCTTCTTCTTCTTCTTTACCTTTCAGCAATATTCCGCACCAGAACGACTGTACAATTTGGCTATCACTTTAGTACACTAGTTTCAATGACATAGTTCTCTTTCGGATTTACAGCTTATGGTGTAGTGTACGACAATATAACCTTGATTTTATCAAACTAAGAATAAATATTTAAAAAAGACAGATCGAAATTATAAAAATTTGATTTCGTTTTGTATATCAGTGTTTGATACAGAACTAAGAGCATGTTTAACATTTTACCAAGAAATGTTAATTCAAGGATTCTGAAAAGTTGTCGAGAGCTGGTACGTGGGCATCGGAAACGGGTCAAAATTGTTCGGCAGACAAATGAGATTAGGCCCTTTAGCGGCCAAATAAGGGGACTGTATCGGACAACTCAGCGCTCTGGCAACTGGAGCTTTAACTTAAATGAAAGAAGTGTGGCTGATTCAGTTGATTATCCTCGATTATCGCCACAGCAAGTAACATCAATTATCCAGCTGCATGGAGCCACTTTTGAGACCAATGGAGGGGCAGTCAGCCGCGTAGAAACAAACAAGCTTGCATCCAACACACCAATAGAAGATCGACATGCACAGGCAAAGCTGAATACAGCAACAAATCAGTATCTCTTTGGTATATATGATGGACATGCAGGCTGTGCATGTTCACAGGCACTTAGTGAAAGACTCTTTCACTATATAGCTCTGACAATGTTACCACCCTATATGTTGGAGCAAGTTAAAAATGGTGCAGTAGATCCAATGAATGATCTTATTCACAGGTAATCCATAAAATATATTCATGCTTGGATTAAAAAAAATAGACCTGTTACAAAAAAGATATCTTGTCAGAATGGACATTTAGAAATAGTATGCCTCGTCCAGATTCACTCCATCTAGCTCCATCATAGTTGTTCGCTGTGTGTTAAGTCTGTGTAGAGGACTGTCTGATAACTGACAGTTATTTTCAGATGTTCATCATGGCTGCATTATTTTATTTTAAAAATGTCCTCTAATTCTCAGTAGATGTCATCTGTCAGTTACATCACCTTTGTGGCAGAATAACAAAGGTAGAAGGCTGCTCCAGTTATTTACATCCAGATCATGGTCATCACATTAAAATTAATTGAAGTATAGGATGTAGTAAATGAGTTTGTCCTTAAAGAAATATATTATTTTGGCTGGCAGCTTTCTGACTGACCCTATTGTTTTGCTGTGGACCCTCTAAATTTGTCAAACCATAAAAGAAAGAATTGCAGGTTTTCTGAATGATCAGACCAGTTCAGATTTTGTTTAATTTATAGGCAATCATGTTAGACATGATGCTGGTTAAGATGCTTACTACCTCTCCCAATAATTTGTAAGTGCCCGTTTAACATAGAGAGGAAATCAGGATCCAGTGATGGCTACCTTTTCATACTGTTACTAATCTTGGTCATCTTCACATTTATTGCAGCTTGCATCAAACAAAAGCATATTAACTAAAGTATAGAGTGTGCATATTAGACTAACACATAAACAGATTAACACTGTTATGTGTGTGATGAAACAAAAATTTTCTCCAGCCAAAAAATACATTAATTTAGGATATTTAGAACAGTGTTAGCAGTTTATATTTCATCCTTGGAGAAAAATATTAGATTTGTTGCTCATCAAGATGCTTCCTATTTATCCAAACATTCATAAGCATCTGTTAGATGTAGATTGTAAAGAATTAATCAGGAATGACCACTTTTGTATGCTGTTCACCTGTCATGGTCAGCTTCAGAGTCAAAGCAAGTTACCTGACAAATGGCAATTATTTAAGCAATTATAAAGAAAGTGCTTCTCGTACTATTATATAACATTGTGATGTTGAGTAATCAAGCATCTATAAATGGGGGGGTGGGGGCAGAATGAAAAAAAAAAAAAATTTATAACTGACTGACCCTGCTTTTTAAGCATAAAATTCGAAAACTGATTTTTTTTTTTAGATGAATGGTTATATAATTAGTTTGATCATGGCAATATGTCTCTCTTGTTTGGCTGAGTTATACCAAAGACTTATAAAAAGTACTAACAGCTGGGTTGCTAGGTGCTCAGCATTAAGAGGTTAGTGTTAGGACTGGCTGGCCTTTTGTCAGTTGTTGTTGTTGTAGGGTTTAACGCCATTTTTCAGCACACGATAGGCCATACATGGCGGCCAGTATTAATGGTGGAGGAAGAACCCGGGAAAACCCCAGAAAGAACCACCGACCCACGAGAAGCTACTGGCAAGCTTTCTCACATACCCACATTGGCTGAATCCGAGACTCGAACCCACGCTGACAGAGGTGAGATGGCAATGATCCGTAACAGAGAGCACTTTAGACCACTTGGCCACTTGGGGCCCTCCATGTGTCAGGATAATGTGACTGGGTATGACTTAATGCTACATGTTTGCAACATGATGCCCCAGTGCTAGACATCACTATAAATTGCCACTCTGCAGATATCATAGTGATATGACTAGAAAATTGTTAAATCTACATTAAAAATCCAGATCCCCCACCAGTTGAAATTTATATGGATTCACATTGTAGCCCCTAGGGGTGCAAGACTGAGAGTAAAAAATCTTCTGCGAATCAAGACTGGAAGTCAGACTGAGTAAAAATCAAACTTTGGTATCAAAATGGGGGGGTCAAATTAAAAATTACAGGGTCTATGAAGGTAAAGGGAAACGCTGATTCAGTAGGGTTTGGCCATCAATAGATGTTTCTGCAATCTTATATTTATTTCATATATCTTCCTTATAATTATTATGAAAAATTGAATGTAAGGTTGTTGTTGTTGTTGTTGTAGGGTTTAATGCCATTTTTAGCACACGATAGGCTATACATGGCGGCCAGTATGAATGGTGGAGGATGAACCCGGGAAAACCCCAGAAAGAACCACCAACCCATGAGAAGCTACTGGCAAGCTTTTTCACATACCCACATTAGGCGTATCTGAGACTTGAACCCACACAGACAGAGGTGAGATGGCAGTGATTCGTAACGGAGAGCGCTTTAGACCACTCGGCCACTCGGGGCCCCTGAATGTATGGCTGCAATTGTTCAGATTTTTCTTAATTTAAAAAAAATATAGATTTATGAAAATCACAAATCATCTTATGTGTAAATATGTCATTTTCTGACATTCACGGTAATTTAATTGATAAATAATAGAGAGAGAAAATACAAAATAAACAATTAATGTGCCAGTGAGCAAGAAATATGTAGCTGTCTGAAGTTTTGGGTTTGCATTCATTTTGTTAAATTTGCATATGTGTTACTTTTGTTTTATTTTAATGTTTTTTTCTCTCCAAATTGCATTTAATTTCTTTCAACATTAACAGTATTAGACATGATCATTAAGATGCTAATTCTTTCTCTGAATATTTTTTAGCATCTGCTGGACATATAATAAGAAGCACGATTCAGTAATGGCTATCTTCACATGTTGTTCGCTAATCATGATTGGTAAAAATGTATAGTAATTTATGTCAAGCAAATTATTTTAAGTAATTATGTAGAGTACATATGCAATTATCATATGACATTGTGTTGAGAAATACTGACAATGGCTTTTCTCTTTTCTCAAAGGAATACAAATTAGGTTATGTAACTGTTGTTCATTTCAGTAAATGGAGAATGAAAAATTAGTAATAAAAAATTATTTAGTTCAAAGAAATATATTTTTATGTGTGTGCTTAAAACCAGAATATTCATATGTGGCAGCTAAGTACTCCAAACTTTTCTTTCTGCTCCTCAGATTCAAAACATGTTTGTATTTGCTTTTACAAACTTACATATGTCAGTTACCCAGGTAAATAAAATGATGCACACTTGGGCCTCTTGTTATTGATGTCACAAAGCCTGCTGCAGATTGGTCATACGTTTATGAATATAATTTTACCTTAAAGGACTGAGTTTTCAACAAAATTTGATACATTAACTGTGCTAGACCAGTGTGCCATTACTCTAATGTCATTGTGATTTTTTTCTGAGTGCTATTTTTTTATGTTATGCCTTTACAACCTCCCATCAGTTCCTGAACTATGTGGGACGGGTGATAGGTTACCAAAAAAATACAACCCCAACAACAACAACAACCTAAAAATTAAACCCTAGACGTCCTGGGTTCATGCAGTCAGTCAAGCATATACACTTTGCTCAAGACCTTTGAATCAGTGAGGGATCAGACATTTTCCTGCACATACATGAATGTCCAGCAGTATTGTAAAGTGTTGCATAAATAATAAATAAACAAGCTGAATTTATAAAACTTCCCTTTTTTAAAGAATTATCAAAAAGTTACCTCAAACTGAACATGAAATAAATTTCTTCTTAACCATGTTTAAGATCTATAATTTAGACTAAATGTCTCATGTACAGGTTTGCACAGCACACAGCATCTGCCTAACACGAAAATGGGAACACATTGTTTTATTTCAAATACAGTGTGTAACTGATTACTTTGTTATAGGGTTTAATGTCATTTTTCAGCACAAGATAGGCTATACATGGCAGCCAGTATAAATGGTGGAGGAAGAACCTGGGAAAACCCTGGAAAGAACCACCAACACATGAGAAGCTACCAGCAAGCTTTCTCACATACCCACATTGGCCGAGACTCGAATTTGCACAGAGGTGAGATGGCAGTGATCCGTAATGGTGAGCGCTTTAGACCACTCGGTCATTTGGGGCCCCACTTTATATGTAGGATTTTATATGTGCAGTTGATTGAATTGTCCATATTTGTTTTGTCCTCCTTTTGTTATTTTGCAGTTGGTAATACTTGTTTTGTACAATTATTGTGAACTGCATTCATGCATATATTCAGAAAACATTTAATTGTTACAGTAAAAAAAACTTGCTATTTAGCTGTTCACAGTTCTAAATTTCAAAAAAGGTACCTGGGAGAAAACTCTTAGAAAAACTACATGTAGTTGTAATAGTCAGGTGAGGAGCCAAAAATGGAATCCTGTACATTAAATTCATTATACACATATGTACACATTGTTATCAGACTTTAAAAAAAATTGCATGTGATTTTATGTGCTGGTGCATTTCTGCTGTAATGCATACTTGTGTCTTGTATCTCCTTTTGCACTATAATGACTTAAAATATTGAAAAGATTGTATATAGCATTTGTATGAACTCGTTTATGAGGCAAAGGTTGGGAATTTTAGTTGCATGTAGTAATTTAGTTCATTAGCTTAGGAACAGAAATTGGCAATGCCACTTTCCTGCAGTTTGCTATAGGCACCTGATATCTGGAATCCTTGTTCACCTGTATGAAAAGGACGGGAACATATTTGTTTGGCAGCACAGGGTTTTAATATTGTTAAAAAAAAATCATGCTGCATAACAACAGTTTTTAGAATCAGGAAAAGCCTAGTAGTACTTAATTACCATGTCTTTTTTGATAGTTCAATCAGTTTTGGCTTTCACAGTTGCTTTATCATTTGCTGATACAGATTACATCATTAAAGATGCCAAATTCTTTTAATTTAAAAAATTTAGAGTTAGCCAAATTTTACATGAAGCCTGTTTATTACCTGAGGTTGACTGCTCCCAGTCAAAAGGCTAAAACCCCAATAAAAAAGGGGCGAACATAAAGGGTCATTCTAAACTTGGCTAGCATTGAGGAGAGTTGCTCCTGGCTGGCATCAGGCTGTAGGTTCTATCAGTAATACATGCTTTCTGAAGTTTTGTATTCTCCTTACAGATACACTTGCTGGGATGATTATGTTAATGAAGAACTCACTGATACTTTTACCAAAAGCTTGTTGAAACTAGCCATTGAAAGTCTGGCCGCTTATTCTGAAGATTCTGGTGTTGAAGACCATCTGCGAAGTGCCTTTCTTTGTCTTGATCAGGATATTTCTATGGATGCACTTCCAGGATCGACATGTCAGACAAGCTTGGAGTCTGTTGTTCCACTGGCATTTGCTGGATCCTGTGCTCTCGTTGCTTTTGTTGATGAGACTGATTTGTACATCGCAAATGTTGGAGATAGCCAAGCTATACTGGGAGTTTGTACAGAACAAGATCAGTGGGAGGCTGTTGAATTGTCAACACTTCATTGTTTTGGAAACAAGGCAGAGGAAGAAAGGATCTTCAAGCAGCATCCAAATGAATCTCCAGATAATCTGCTGGCACATGGCCGTCTACTTGGAGACTTGGCACCACTGAGAGCTTTTGGCGATGTTCGATTTAAATGGTCTAAGAAAGATTTGAAACACATTGTCAACACTGGATATTCTTCATTAGTAAGTATTTATGGAAATAATCTGATTCCAAGACATTTCAAGACTCCACCATATTTGACTGCTGAGCCAGAAATCATAAAGCATCATTTGTCCCCTAAAGATAAGTTTTTGGTTCTAGCATCAGATGGACTGTGGGAATTCCTTGAACCTCATGAAGTTGTCAAATTAGTTGCTGGACACATGGAGGGGAGAGAAGTTTTGTTGAATAATTTTGAACTTCCAAAAGTTGAACCAGGTGGAAAACAAATTACTCTGGGCCATATTAATGAACTTTTGTTGAAACGCAAACTGAAGTTAGCTCTAAGACCTCAAGATAATAATGCTGCAACACATCTTTTACGGAATGCTCTTGGCCCAGGACATGGAAAGTTGTCTCAGCTTCTTTCGATTCCGAAGATTTCCTCAAGAAATTATCGTGATGATATTACTGTGACTATAATTTACTTTGACACAGAATACATTAAAAACACTTCCTATGCTTGACATTAAGTATATTTCTGGTATTGTTGCGGGGATGGAGTATCCAATGTTATGTTCATTTCTGGATACTATAGCAGCTAAAATGAACAGAATGGATATTTCATCCCGATATATACCTCCATATGATGCAATTGTCCATTATAACATGCAGAGGAACTTACCATGTTTACTTACAATATAATGCACATCGAACTGGAGCTGAGTAAATTAAAATTTATGTCACTGAGTTAAGCTGTACCCTGTTCTACAGATCTGTGGTTTTTTTCCTGATTGCCTCCTAAAGAAAATCTTTTCAAAACAATGTAAAAGGACAGTTAAGGTCATTGATGGTCTAAGTAACTAACAAACCAAGTAGTGTGTAATAAACATGCATATGTTGTCCAAGTGTAGAAAAGATTCTAGCTCTAAATCCAGATACACTTATACTGGATATGAAACTTTCTTAAATAAATGTTTGATTTGGGAAGGCGGGTGTTATGGTTTTTAATAATACATTAAGCTGAAGAGTTTAAATTCCAGTTTCATATGCTGTGCAGAGATATAAGTGTACTGAAACTTGACAATATTTAAATACAGTAATGCTGTGAAACCTGTGTTTGAAATACTTTTTTCTATTTGGTTTCCATGCAATAGCTCATGTTCTGGACCAGACTTTTCATGTGCTTGTGTATGGGGCACAGAAAATGCCTATTAATTTCAGGCCCTGTAGGTCAAAAGTCAAGGGTACAGGGATCGAAGGAATGAAGTTTACTTGTTAACCAGATATCTAGACAAAAATTTGAAATTGATCGCTTTTGAGATAAGACACTTATGCAATGGTCAAGGTCACAGTGACTCTAAGGAGAAAAAGGTTTACACCCAATATTAGATATTTTAGATCTACTGGGTTTAAACCAGAAGAGCTTATGCGATGGTTTGCTGTCTGATGGACGCTTTCTATCCATCCGTGAGTGTAGGTTTGGTATCACTGCTTCTCCTACACTACTTGGAGGATTGCCTTGAATTATACACATGAATTCATCCCATGGTCTACTTGGTCCTAAATGATAATACTGCTGTTTGGCATCCTTATTACTTTGATTCCTTAATGATGGTCATTTTGACATAGGGGTTTTCAGTTAAAGACTTTTTATGATGTCTAACTGGTCCTAAAAAAAAGCAGTGCCTATCTGACATCCAGTACAGTCACCATGGTATCCGTCTTGAAAATCTTGTTATTGCAAATTTTCCTGAATGGATGGTCTTACAAAAATGGGGTTTTCACCAAAAGACTTCTTATGATGTTTGCTTGGTCTTAAACGAAAATGGTGCTGATCTGTCATCCATGGTGGCCATCTTCAACAGTTTATAAACAATACCTCAGAATGGATGATCATACTGACATGAGGGTTTCCAAAAAAAGATGATGTCTTGTAGGTCATAAATGATAATGTTGCCCCTCATAAATGATAATGTTGCCCCACAGACATTCGTTTAGACTTTTTGTGTGTGTCTAGTTGCTCCTATATGAAAATGGTGCTGATCAGTGATCCAAATTGATGGGCATAGTTTGATCTTGTTATTACTGATTCTTAGGAATTGATAATCATAGAGACATTGGGTTTTTACTAAAATACTTCTTATAATACATATTTGGTGCTAAATCATAAAAAATGGTGCCAAACAAACCTAGCTATAATGTTGAAGATCTTATAGCTAATTCTTCTGGAAAATGGTGCTGATATATTGTTGCCATCTTGAAAATCTTATCACTACTCTTTAAGGGATGGTCATATCAACAAGGGTTTTTCATAAAAACGCTGGTCACTATGACCTTCCAAAATTTGAACAGTCTTGTAACAACAACTTTTCCGAAAGAGAAGTCCATAGAGATATTAAAAAGACTTTTTTCTTGTACTGTATTGTTATTCCTGTATTGATAATATGTTGATCTAACCTACAAAATGACTGGTTGACAGTCATACTGAAAATCTCCATATTGCTACATCTCTCAAGTGGATGATCTTATCAACATGGACCCTTCACTAAAACACAATGTAACAGTATGTACCTGGTGTTCAGCAGACTGCCAACATGGCACCATAATTGATCATCTTTAAATCTTGTTATCACCACTCGATGCATGGTGGCATTTGACATGGAGTTTTCATGTAAACACTTCTTGCAATATTTAATTGGTTCTGAATGAAATTGGTGCAAATCTAGCCACCAGCTACATAATCAACACTTTTGTGCTGGAGTTTTGAAAACTGGATCTGTTTGATGTATCGATTGAGTCAACACTCATTGCTTACATTTATGTACTTAAGTAAACTTATGAACACAGTGACCTGTACATATATATACAAATGAACTTTGAGTTAAAAATGCCTGGACTCCCATTTAAACAGAGATGTTGATCCCTACCAGCTGCAGAATATGTAATTGGTAAATCCAATAAAAAATCTCTTTCTGATTAATGTTGCTGCTAGAGAGCTTTGTATCACATTAGAAGGTTTATATCATCTGACAAAGAAAAGTTTTTATTGTGTTCAGATAGGTTAAAGTGTATTGACACTTAGGTAGTAGCAAACGCTTGGCTTGTTAGCCTTTTGAAACTGGAATGTCTAGTTTTATCTTTTTGTTAGTGTTCACATCTCTTCTAATCACTGTAGTTGTGGAGGAGTAGGATAGAAGTGCTAATGCACTTCTGTAGAGATTTATCAGGCTCTCTGTGGTTTTGGGATCTGTCAGTTTGGTATTCCACGGAGGGTCGACTTCATATCTGACATGATATTAATTGCTATAAACTGATGACTGAAAGGATGTGGAGGCTACCCTCCCATCTGCTGGGGAGGATCTGATCACCCCCAGTCCCCATTTTCTATTGCATTCCAGTTACCACTCTGATATTCAGCACTCTATCATCATTGTTACGGTCAAAGGTCTTGACTGAGGTTTTAGCTGTAGCAGCTTGTGAACATGACAACACTTGTTTTTATCAAACCCGTTTTGCAGCGAATGCATTGAAAAATGTCAATTAAATAACTTTGTGTTCTTTCTTCCCACAAATAATTTGTATAGATTTAACCAAACTTAGCATGTGGGCATATCTTGACATTGTGTGAGACATGTTCATTCATTTTCTATTTACAATGTCTGGTTCAAAATTGAAAGCAGTAACATAGACTTTCTGCACTGCACTTATAGATAGCTTGTGAACATGTTGATTTTTGGGAGAATGTTGGGTTTGTTTTACTCTCCATATTGGAGTTGTTCAAGAATATCAAAAATACTTTCAATACTAAGAAGGAGAAACAAATAAAAGAACCAGAGAAATAGCATTATCTTGTATTCCAATAAATTATTTTCAACCAGTTATGTGTAAGTTCCTTTGAGGGACTATTTTGGTTTATTTTTGGTTAAACTGAGACATTGTCAACCAAACTGCTGCAACGAAAGTTGTACCTGTTGCTGTAAATCAAGGAAAGGTGTTAAATTATTATTTGTTTTGTTCTCTTCTGCTGTTTTTGTATTTGTTGAAAGACAGTTATATTTAAAATAAATGTTTGAATACACATAATGAATATTATTGCCAATTAACTGTACAAATCTGTATACATATTGTTTTGCATGAATATATACCTCATCAGCTTTGCATGCAGTATTGTTTAGTGTAAATTCTTCTGCGTTTGAGTGTACATGTAGTATGTGGTTCATATCCTACCAGAGTTTGTGTATAATACTTTAACAAATTTACTCTTGAATAATACTCACCAAACTGTTGACAACCTATACCCAGATCTGAAATCCTATCATGAGCTAGTAGAAATGGGTGGATGCACTTAAATTTGATCTGAAGCAAATAGCATAGACTCTGATCTCCTGGTGGATTACGCATTAACACATCTGGATCTGTGTTCTTCTGTGCACTTGTGGTCTGAAGCAAACATTATAAATCCATATCTCCTGTTCAGTATTGCAGTAATACATCTGGGTCCTTACTGTTCACTGTAGTTATGATCTGAAGTAAACAGGATAGACCTTGATTGTCTATATGATCATGCAGTGGCACATCTGGGTCTAGACTGTTTTCTTATGATTTGAGGTAAACAGGATAAACCTAGATCTCTGGTCAGATCATGCATTGGCACATCTTGGTCCATATGATGTGAGGTAAACATGGTAGACCTTGATCTCCTGTCAGATCATGCATTGGCACATCTTGGTATATATGATTTGAGGTAAACAGGATAAACCTTGATCTCTGGTCAGATCATGCAGTGGCACATCTGGGTCCATATGATGTGAGGTAAACATGGTAGACCTTGATCTCCAGTCAGATCATGCAGTGGCACATCTTGGTCCATATGATGTGAGGTAAACATGGTAGACCTTGATCTCCTGTCAGATCATGCAGTGGCACATCTTGGTCCATATGATGTGAAGTACACATGGTAGACCTTGCTCTCCGGTCAGATCATGCAGTGGCACATCATGGTCCATATGATGTGAGGTAAACAGGGTAGACCTTGATCTCCTGTCAGATCATGCAGTGGCACATCTTGGTCCATATGATGTGAGGTAAACAGGGTAGACCTTGATCTCCTGTCAGATCATGCAGTGGCACATCTTGGTCCATATGATGTGAGGTAAACATGGTAGACCTTGATCTCCTGTCAGTTCATGCAGTGGCACATCGTGGACCAGACTTTTACTCAACTTAATATCTGAAGCAAACAACAGATAAATTGATCTCCTGTTGGATGATACAGTGACACATCTGGGTCTATGCAGATTCCTCTAAGTATGATCTGAAGAAAATTTGATAGAACTTGATCTCCTGTTTGATGATCATTGACCAGGATTTCCTGTCATATCATGCAGAGGCGCATCTGGGTCTAGACAGTTTCCTCTACTTATGATTTAAAGCAAACACCATAGACCTTGATCTCCAATTTGGATCGTGTAGTGATACCTGGGTTTATGCTGTTCACAGATGTGTGACCCTGTACATAGATAGATGTATTGAGAATTTCCTTGTTTATAGGAGTGTTAGGTAATTGAAAATGTTGCTTGAAATTTCAGTTTTTAACATGTTTATGTTTGTGTATCAGTTCTTGTGTTTTTGCAGAAAGTCTGATTTGCAAGTGCTAGTAGTCTGATCTACATGTGCTAGTAGTCTAATACACATGTGATAGTAGTCTGATACACTCTGATATACATGTGATTATAGTCTGATATATATATATATACATGTGTTAGTAGTCTGATAAACATGTGATAGTCTGATAAATGTGTGATAGTGTCATATGCATGTGCTAGTAGTCTGATATACATTTGCTCGTAAGAAAGGTTCAGTACACAGATTTACATTTGATGGATTGATAGTGCAGACATAGCATATATACTCACCTTATAAGCCACATGCGAACTACAAACAACATTGGCCCTGATCTGCTTTTGCATAATGAGCCAGCAGATCAAGGTCTTTATTCTATGTTCTGCTGATTTCTCCTAACTGACTTCATAGACACAGATTTGCCAGTGCATCATTCAATGGTCGGTCTGGGTCTGTGCAGATTGCTGTTTACTTGACTTATAAGCAAGTATATACCATAATTATACATACTCATGGAAGAATAATTAATGTAAAACTGAGTGCCTCGTTATGGGCAGAAACTTCCATTGACTTTTTAAAAAATAATTGCACATAGTGAAAATTCAAGGGAATTGGATAAGAAATGTTGAAGTTATTACTATATCCATTTATATATTGTAAATATTGATAATCAGGAAGATGCTGGAGTCATCCCAGCAAGCCAGATAACAAGCTTCAAGCTTTCAGCCCATGACTTTGTCTGTATTGTGTATAGTCGCAACCATGAATATGCTAGAGTCACCCCATCAAGCCAGGGAACAAGCTTTCAGCCCATGAGTATGTAATGTTTGCACCTAGCAAGCAACAGTAGTGGACAGTAAGCCAGTGTGTGTTGCAGTTTAATGTCTTTTTTGTCTGACTGTGGTTGGAGTAAAAAATCAATCAAATGTATATACTGTTGTATACCTGTATACATGACAATGTACTCAGATACCTCATTTAAGAATTTATAAATGGGTTTTACCTCACAAATGAAAAAGGATCCATTTATTTAGTCTTTCCATTTAGTTTATGACCCAACATATCATATTTATTAAAGTGTCAATTATTGTATATACCTGTCTAATACACATCCAACTAATATGCCGGCAAATTGGGATCTGCACTGTCTGTACTACTCGAGATGCTGATCTGACTCTTGGCTTTTGGTAGTTGGATGCACATTGTGTTCATTCTAGGATGTGCAAATCAAACTAGTTTTTATGGAACATAATGCATAATATTTGTAAGCAGTACCTTTGCTACTTTGTTAAATCTCTCCAGTATTTATAAAATTCCTCTCCTTTTTTCAAATAGAGGAGGAAATTTCTCACGTAAATTATTAGCTCTTGAAAAACCTTATGCATGTTTTTACATTGGTAAATGCTGTATTAATTTTGAAGTAGGTACTTGTAGATTGGACATTGTTATGTGATTTGAATATGTACGAGTTTTTATGTATATATCACTGAGCGGAATATCCAAGCAAATTGTTCAGTGTTTTGTATGTAGTTTTGATATATTTAGGGTGTTCTTGTCAAGCCTCAGCTTTAATCAGGAAAGTTTCATGTTGAATATAATGTTATGGATTGTTAGACCATTTTGCAGCTATGTATATGCACAGATAAAGTCTAAATTGAAAGGGTACATGAATTAGTCCAAAAACATAGTCTTTTTTTTACATGTGAGACTTGCCTCAGCTGGCAGAACACAATCTTTTGGATGTAGTAACAGACAAAAAGTACTTTCATGTTGTTTTATTTTATAAATTAAAGTAACAGGAAATTAATTGGAATGAATAGAAAATAACAGATTGAAGTTGGTATTGTGGTGTTCTGGAGATAGAGTAAATGACCCTTTAAAGGGAGGGGGTCTAAGAGAGCAGAAATGTAGGGGTTACTGAAGGCAGATGGGGAGCACACATCTGTTTCTATCGAGTTTGATTGCAGTTTCGTGGTTTACAGTATTTTCCCCCATGCTTTAGTGAGGGGTTATTGTGACACCGTTCATCCTTCTGTCTGTAGTGTCATCTACTCCATTGGTAGAAATTTAACAAACATGGTACATTACTTGCACATGTGGTAACCGTTTGCAAAAGTGATAAGATTGCCTATGGGATCTCTGCAAGTGGGTCAGATATTCAAAAATTGCAATGACCGTAAATGTTTTAATGTTATTTGACCAGAATGCATTCATTGGATGATACATTCAGGTAATGTATGTACCACATTGGTTTTATGAGTGAAGGGATCAAGGTTTCTTAGGAGATCAGGGTAAGGTACATGTAATCACGAGCTGGGTATTTTTCAGTGGTAGCCATGCAGTAGTGCGAGTGTAAATTTGTCGTCATTCTGTACTAATCTAAACTGGGTAATGATAATATCCACATAGAAAAGGTTATTAACTTTTTATGACACATGGATAGTTTATATTAACTTTTTTGTTTATACATCATTTTGTAATAAATGCATGAACAGTCTTATGCAGTTTGTTTGCATATAATTGATAAAAAAAAGTCCACATATCATTCCTTAAATTTTATAGTTTTCCTGTAGTTTTTCTTTGTTTTTGCTTTATTCATAATGATGAAATTTGCTCAAATGTTTAGCAAACACATAGAATATATGTAAGAATTAAATTGTAATATTTTTAATTTTATCAGAAAAGAATTGTCTATTCTCAGAACAAAAAATGATGATTACCATACGATTTTAAGGTTTCTTAACTCTCTTAAAGAAATAATGACAGCATCTGATGTTATTGTTATGAATACATTTTCATGGTTTATCCTTGTATTTTTTTCTTTATATTAGACAGGTTTTCTTAATCACTAACAGAAGTTCAGATAGTCTCCTGGTTGTCATACAGAGAATTCATAAATCTAGAATCTTTATCTTTTTACTGAGAGTACCATATTTGCTTACAGATCAGGTCCAGCTGCAAAAAAAACACAAACATGGACCCTGATCTGCTCTCCCATAATGTACCACCAGATCAGGGTATGTGTTGTTTGTTTTACTGATTACCCCTTTAAAAAAAACTTATCCTATCACAGAATGCAACATACCTCTGAGATAAAAATTTTTAAAAAAATCTTTTCAGACATCATTGTATATCTTTGAGTGATATTTCTTGTGCATTTTTTCCTTCAGTGTATAAAAAGTTTTGCATAAATTTTTCTTTCTTTCTGGAATGGGGCTGCTGTAAACCAGTATAAAATTTAAGAGAACTTGAATGAGATCACAGTATAGTCAAGTCAATATATCTGCAAAAATTGGTTGATTCCACTTCAGGAATATTAACACTGCTTTATGAAAAATCATGGTGCTTTTAATTGGTAACTGTTCATCCAGTTACGCAGTAAAAGAAATCGGGTATTATGTCACTATATGTGTGATATGTATAGCTCCCCATTTTTTTTTGGGGGGGGGTGCATGTAAATTGTATTACTTTACCAAACTTAAGTCATGATCACCTGTATTTAATATAGTATTAAGATGTTATAAAGGATAAAGGTAGTCTATTGTGCTACATATATGTACCAATACATAGATAATGTTTGTCATAGCTACTATATATATATGTGTGTGTGTTTTTATTTTTTTCTTAGTGTATATAAACCTGCTCATTACAACTTAATCTAAAAACATTTTGGCTTGGAGGAATTTAGTGACATTGTTCCCATTCTGTTTTACCAATTACAGTTTGTATTACAAATAAAAGTCATTAACTATGGTGTCATTAAAATTACCCATTAAGGTTAGAGCCACTGTCCTTTCAGATCCATTTCACATGTCAAGCAAGGTAACTTAAATTTAATTAAACATTATAGTTATCTCCATCAGATTAATCTGTTAATGATACAGAGCCCTGGTACAGAATACTTGCATCTTGCCTTTGTCCATGTGGAATTGAGTTTTGACACAGTTAATGTAGGGATGCGAGGTGGTTTGTCAGTAGCTTCATGTGGTTGGTGTTTCTTCCTGGTCTTTCTCTAGTCTTTCCTCCACCAAAATACTGGACACCATATGTAGTTTATCATGTACAGAAAAATTGTGTTAAAGCTACAAAACACAAAAATCTCTGTTAACAATAGTAAAAAGGACCATGAATAGCAATATCTTTGTAGCTATTCACCTATCTGATCCCATGTAAATTAGTATGGTGTCACTTCAGCTCTCCAAGCCAACAGTATTTTCAATACTTTGATTTTTCTTCATGCTTTGTCTTTAAAATGATGTCAAATGCTGAAACGAGTATCATTCACCTCCATCAGGATGGATTACATGTAATCAGTGTACTTAAAAATAATCGTGTTTTGACTGAAAGGATGATACAATAAATTAACTGCAAGGACCAGGATGTCACAGAAATTGAGTTCAAAGATAGTAAAATCTGTGTGTGTGTATGATTTGGATTTTTAACTTAGCTGTAGCAATTTTTCACTTATATCACTAAAATTTCTACAGTGTGACAGTTTATAGTGATGTCTAGCACTGGTGCATCGTGCTGCAGACATGTAGCATAATGTTCTACCCAGTCACATTATCCTGACACCAGGCAGACCAGTCCTAACACTGACATGTTAATGCTGAGCACATAGTGACGCAGCTGTTAGTGCCATTTTTATAAGTCTTTGGTATGACTTGGCCGGGGTTTGAACCCGCTACCTCCTGCATCTGAGGTGGATACTTTAACCACTAGGCCAACGGAGCGGTCCTATAGTGAAGTTTAAGAGCATTAATGTGCTTAACTTTACGTCTTTATGGTCACTTTAGGTCCTTATGGTCACTTTAGGTCCTTATGGTCACCTGAATCATGAATCTTATCATTTAATAAATTTAGTCACGCCTCCAAAATTAAAATTCCAACTTATAAGTTGAAGCATATTTTCAACATTTTGTGTGAGAAAAGACAATTTTATGATTTTTTTTAAACCTTTATATTACAAAATGTATGTGCAGTCATTTAACAACTTAATAATCCCTCAGTTTATATCAGAATTGGAATGCAGGTGTGTTGGTATTACAAGTTTAGGGTTCTGAGTTGAGTATTTATTTTATTTGAAGCTGAAGTTAAAGTTCTTGTTTGTATGTTTACTTCATGATGTGTATGTGTAGATCATGTTGCACAACTATAAGTTATATTTAAGATAAAGTTTAATATCTCAGTTTCTTTTGTTCCTTTTTATTGTTTTGCCTGCTTTAGCATAGGTGAGACCTAGGCATCACTCGGTCCACGGGATTCGTTGTTGTCAGCATTGGTTAAGGACTTGATTCAAGGTTTTCTGTATCGTTGTAAATCACATACCCTATGTTTGATATGTTATAATTTAACTATAGAATCAGGAAGCTCTGCACTGTTATTCCAATGCACCCCTACCCTTTCTGTTATCATTTGGGTCAATGATTTTTTAAAATCATGGTAAAATTAATAAAATATTCTGTATGATCCTAAACTTCCAGACCAGGGAGAGATAGGTGTCAAATTCTATTACAGAATGTAGAAGTTCTGCCCTTGTTTTATATCCATGCACCTGTATCCTTGTATTTTAACCAACCTCAACAGAGAGCATCCCAGCATAAACTCAAATAAAGTTTTTACAAATAATGCAAATCCATCATCAATTATTGCCTCTGTTTCTAAAAATGGAAGAATCTTCAAACAGCTCACTGGACCACTGACCACTGGAGAGAATTTGATTATATTTGAGAAAAAACAATATTATGAAGGGGTTTAAAGTTTTATGCAAGTGCTAGCAATCAATTTTCATATAGGGCCATTATGACTAAAAAGCTGTTAAGCGACGTCTCCAAAACCAAGGCGCAGAATTTTCTAAAATTTGACAGAAATTCCTGTAAAACTTTGTACATTGTACATTTGATACAAGTTCACTATCAAATGGCCACCGCTACAAAAATAGAAAATGTTTTCAACAACTTCTTAAGAAAAACAACCAAACAGAATGTGACTAGATTGGATAGAAAGTGTCTGGCATAAAACATTTATTCAAATGATGCTGATTTGAAATCAAAATGTGGCTGCTGTTACTAAAAAAGAATACTTAAAATGTGACAAAATTTGCTTATTAGAATTTGGCTGAATTATAATGAAAAATGTATGGCATGAAAATTGTTGCAATAGTTTGCTATCAAATATGGCCATCATTTCTCAAAAGTGTTGAACAAAATTTTACCTGATTTTACAGACAGCATCCTGGCACAGTAGGCTTTGAAAAATATGTGCAAATGTTGCCAATCCACCACTGACCACTCCATTGGCCTAGTGGTTAGAGCGTCCACCTCGGCTGTGGGAGGTCATGGGTTCGATTCCTGGCTGAGTCATAAAGAAGACTTACAAAAATGGTACTAACAGCTGCCTCGCTTGGCGCTCAGCATTAAGAGGTTAGTGTTAGGACTGGTCAGCCTGGTGTCAGGATAATGTGACTGGGTGGGACATCATGCTACATGTCTGCAGCATGATGCCCCAGTGCTAGACATCACTATAAACTGCCACACTGTAAACATCATAGCGATATGACTGAAAAATTGTTAAAGCTACGTTAAAAATCCAGATCACAAACACAAACAAACCAATCCACCACTAAAGGTAGAAAAACATTTGTGTAACCTTTATGTCCAAACTCTTAAGCAGAAAATTTGATTAACTTTAATACAAAGCACCATCACCATTTCTTGTGTTTCTTTATAAACCTAAAAGATAAGCTCAGATACACTGCACATTAGAACAATCCTGAATCAAGACACATCAGTTGAATATTTATTTAATTATTGAGTTTTGAAGAACTCATTAATTGATAATACTTTGGTATGACAAAGCGATACTTCAAATTGAAATGTGTTCCACCCAGTGAATAAGTTTATTAATTTTTCAGATGCATTTTTTAAAAGCATCCACAAAAGCATACCATAGCACTATACAACTTTTCTCCCTTTTCAGTAGGTTCTGATTGTATGGTCTGAGAATTATTTAATCATCAATTTCCATGGGATCTGCCGTATTTCATGTTATATTTCATACACGAAAAAGTAATTATTAATTTCAGTGTACGAAACATTATATGTAAGATAAATAATTATCATTTGGTGGTACTGTGTATGAAAAATAAAGGGATCATACCTGAATGAGTTCTACGGAACACATGCTACTCGACAACCTAACGGTACAAACATACAAAGTAAATTTACATTTTCTGTCTCATTCTGTTCTCAACTCAAGAATCTAATTACAATAAAAAATAAAAGTACTCAAAGATTTTTGTTGTTATTAGTGAAGGAGAGAGAGAGAGGATTATGTCTCAGCGTGCAAGCTTGTCTGCGTTTAGAGCATATGTAGCTGTTATGTTGTGTAATGTTGGCAAAATGATTAAGATGGTTTGAACATGTATTAGTTATGGCTATTATTTATTGGTAAATTGTATGCAACAATCTGAGACAACATTGTCAAAAAATTAAGTGCAACTTGTATTTTTGCATTAACAATAATCTCATCAAATTGCAATAAAAATAAAGAACTTGAGATCACGTGTGTGTGTGAGAGAGAGAGAGATGAAACAAGATTTTGTCAGTGTACAAGACTGTATTTATTCAGGGTGGTTTTTATTTGTAGCATTTGCAAAGAGAAAAAAAGTTGTTGTTGTTGTTGTTGTAGTGTTTAACGCCATTTTTCAGCACATGATAGGCTATACATGGCGGCCAGTATTACTGGTGGAGGAAGAACCAGGGAAATCCCCGGAAAGAACCACCGACCCTCAAGAAGCTACTGGCAAGCTTTCTCACATACCCACATTGGCCAAATCCGCGACTCGAACCCACGCAGACAGAGGTGAGATGGCAGTGATCCGTAATGGACAGCGCTTTAGACCACTCGGCCACTCGGGTCCCCCGAGAAAAAAAGTATGTTACCTGATGATTGTGATAATCCTGATGTATTATGACCTACTATATTCCATTATCAATAAACACAGCTAAATCAATTCATTGTTTTAATTACGATGTACCAGGGTACACTGTCACAACCACATGGCTATGCAGTGTCATTTACACGGTAATTATACATGCTAAGCACTTTGGGTTATTCCAGTTGAAACCAGATTGAATGCAAGAATCGACAGAAGAGGTCAAATCAGCGAGGCTGCTAGTAGGGAAATGAGGCTGTCTTTAGGGAAATGAAAATCTGTCAATGTGATATTGAAGCCGTTGTCCTTACAGCAGATGTTATAAGGATAAGCGATCATATGCATTACTTGTTATTCGAACTTGCCAATAAAGATAATAGTGGGGTATATTGTAAAATATATTTGCAATAAAATGTTAATTATATCCAAGTCAAAACAGAACAAGTACTTAAAAGATAGTATATGTATATAAACAAATCGATTTAACGGAGTCTGTGACTTTCATATTTACGATAGAAAATGACTAGGTTTTTATATTTTATGTTTGTATGACTATAATCAAACAATAAGACTAGTTGACCATTGTCTGTGGGCTTCACTTTAGCATGTACTGAGATGTAATTTTTGTTGGATAAGAAAACATCAAAGGTCTTCCAACTCATTTTAAAATGCACATGGTGTTTTGTTATGGTGACAGACTTAATAAGGAGTACTAATTGACGATAATATTTAAAGGTATGGTTTGTGAAGTCCTTTGTCCATTTGTCAATAAACACCAGTAGATACTGTAATGACAAATAAGAGAGCTTATGCACATAAGCGCCAAGCAGGAATTTTTGCAAGGGGGGGGTGTCAGTCAGTCACGGCCAGGAGAGTTAGTATAGTAAGCAGTCTGAAACTAAAGCTGATATTTACTAAGCATTTTGAACAGAATCTTGTGATGTATTTTCAGCTTCATTTGCTTGATTAAACTTGTTGAAGTTTATATATATGTATATATATCTATGCGTGTGTGTGTATATATACACATACATACATATGTGTATTATATATATATATATATATATATATATATATATATATATATATATATATATATATATATATATATATATATTTGCAGTATGTTTTCTGGGGGGTCATGTATGTGACCCCCTTGACTTATGCTGTGGGTACCCATACTTATGCATCAATCATTGTACATGTATTTTCTCACCAACAATTAATTATTAACTTTTGTACAAACAAAATGGCAATACACTATTTCCGATCTTTTTTGCAAATGTAAATCTTCTTAGTAGAAATTTTATGTCCGATAATTTAATGGATTTTTTAAAAATTAATGCCAAGTGATATGTAAGAAAAATTATGATACATTTAAATAATTATTTTTTTTATAACTGGATTGTGTACGAAAAATTAAAGGGTGAGTAATCTTTTTTGTTAACATTTGATCATACATTTGCCAGAATAATACTTATACAGAATCTGCATGTACAGTGTTAAAATATTTATTACATATCCATTTAAGCCTAAATGGTTAACATGAAGTTAAGTACGGATGTTCAATCCATATTCCCCTATCTAACACCCAGATTCGAACTACTTTGGTGTCTTCTTGGACATCTGCACATTGGATATTTTTAGATTAAGTGGATTTCACTTGCAATTGTATAATCTTTCCTGCCAGATTTTCCATGTCATATTCCAGATTGGTTCTTGCCACATTCCAGGTAGATTCAACATAGAATGTAGTTTTAGCTTGAGATCTCTTGGTGTACAATTTGGCTGCACTTATTCCTGCAAAGAATATCTCACAGTAAATTCCACGCAGGATCAGGATAGTCATCTTTACTATTTTTGCATAGGTTTGGCTTTTAGGTAGATGTAAGCCAGGCGAGCAATCTCAAGCCCACATGGGCCTCATGTATCAAACCATGTACACAGATCTGCAACCACTCAAGGATGACCATTTGTGAAATATTGGAGTATTTAACCTGTTGAAAAATTAAATGTTTAAATAGCTATGGGTCAAGTAATCCAAAATCACTTGACAATTATTTTTTGGTGTGCATTTTCTTATCCTACTCTTATGAATGTACATCTATATATAAGGATCATTACAAAGAAAGGTGCAGGAAAAAGGATGCCACAGTTGATGTCCATAAAATATATAGTTGAGTATTTAAAACTTCATTCCATTCGTCAGATTAAGATCATAGTCTTTATTAAGTACACAAGGAAAAGTCTTTGTCATTAAGTGAATATTTTTCAGTAGGGCACAATTAAGGTCATATAAATTTTCTGCAACAGATAGCCTGCATGAATAATTTGCAGCATTGGTCACAGATCACCAGATTTTGAAATTGCTTATTTTTGGTTGACTTTATAGTTTTCTTTTCCAGTCAGAAAGTGTCACTATATGGCAGTTTATTGTAATTGTGTAAATATTTTTCATTATTTAAAAAGAGAGGTTTCAACCACATAATTTACGTCATTCTAGTGTCTCCAAGAACTAACAATATTATACATTTTGGTAAGAAATGAAGTCTAAGTAGTAGATCTTTAATATTTGTAAAGTATTTAATTCAAGAATCTAAATAGCATATGGATTGTTTCTACCTTTTCTGCTCTTAAACATGTACACACAGTTCAACTTTTTTAACCAAAAATTTATTATCCTGGATGAGTGATTATTTGAATGAGTTCTGTCCCCTGATGGGTCTGGATATCTGATGTTTTACTACACATTTCATTTCTCATCCAAATGCAAACAATTTTGCTCTATGCAGGGCCCTTTGTAACTTTTACTCTTTCAAGTTTCATACTGCAATCTTCCATAATATTAATGTTGTTAATGTAGCAACTAGATAGGATCTTCCTTGAGTATTCATTTAAAAAAAAAATGGTGGTGGGGGGGGGGTGCTGTCTTGGTAACCAAGTGGTCTAAAGTGTTCATCTTTACCGATTACTGCCATTGCATCTCTGTTGATGTGGGTTCAAGTCTTTGGCTCGGCCCATGTGGGTATATGAGAAAGCTTGCAAGTGTTTCGAGTGGGTCAGTAGTTCTTATCTGGGTTTTCCCTCCACCAGTTGTACTGGCTGCCATGCATAGCCTATATGTATCATGCACTGAAAAATAGTGTTATACCCAAATCAACATCAAATCAAATTTATGAAACAAGTCATATAATTTTTGTCTTTTGTAAGCCTTGGATCAGTTATACAAAAAAAAGTATTGTCTTATTTTCAAATATTTGTTTTACAAAATGTCAATTATATATGCTGCTACAGCAGGAAGATATATGATGTCATAGCAGTAAGACATGCTTCAGTAGCAGGAAAACATGCTGCTATAGGCAACAAAACCTGTTTTGATAACAGCAAGATATGTTAATAGTAGTAGGACATGCTATCATAGCAATAAGACATACTGTCATAACAGAAGATGTGCAGAAATAGCAGTCAGCCATGAAAGCATAGCAGTCTGACATGCCATCATAGCAGGAATACATGCTGTCATATCAGGTAGATGTGCTGAAATAGCATTCAGACATGAAATCATTGCAGTTAGACAGTCCATCTTAGCAGGAATACATGCTGTCACATCAGGGAGATGTGTTGAAATAGAGTCAGACATGAAATCATAGCAGTTAGACATGCTATCATAACAATAAGACATGCTGTCATAGCAGGAAGACATGCCTGTCATAGCAGGAAGACACTGACTGTCCCAGCTGGAGAACATACAGTTTTAGCATGAAGGTGCCATCAAAGCATTAAGACAGTCACACAGGTTTCACAGGATGTAATGCAAGAACTCTTATATCTAGCAAAGGGAAGACATGTTTCAATTATATATCAATTTATATTTAGTCATGAATTTTTTTTTAAATTACAAAGTCAATATCATAAATTACAGAAAACTGGTAATGACGATTGCAATACTTGTAACAAGTTTGTATCCCATGTCCGAAATTATTTAATGGGATTTTTTTCCCATCTGGACTGAAAAATACCAGAGTTTTTTGTTTAGGTGTCTGTAGTAAAGAGTAAAGATAATACATTTAATGCAACACAAAGCTTTTTAAATTTTGATTCATTACATACATCATCTCTAACTAGTTTATGATCATTACCACATGTGATATTGCTTCTCATAATAGGCGCAGGGACAAGACTCGAAAAATGTTTTAAAAACTTTTTTTGATGGACTTGTGATGAGACAAGACTTTTTAAATACAAACATTCCATAAGTTTAATGATGGATGGGTACATCATCAAGCATGGACCATAGGGCAATTAAGGTAAAATTAATAACTTCATGTGTTTATATGAAACTACAAGTGTATTTGTACAATACTGTACTTTGCACTTGCATACATTACAAACAACATTTCTAGAAGAAGCATAGCCCCTGCAGAAAAAACAGATTTTGATCTATTTTTCTTTCTTTGAAATATGATTTAAAAAGAAATGAAGTCAAATTAATTGTGAATAATAATTTGCAACGAAGGCTGTTCTTAAACCAAACTCAGAGAGATCAATAAAAATTATTCATAAGACCAAATTTTTAAAAGAAAAACTATTAGAAAAGCAAAAAACTTAGATAATGCTTTGAATGTAAATTAGTACTTCACGTGTCTAAACTGTGCAAAAACAGACTCTGAAATACAGAAAGTTAAAGCATTTACTAAAAACTTGTAAAAAATCTATCAGTATGCAGAAAATTCTTTTCTTCTGAAAATGATTATTACTTTTTCAGTTTCAAAGCTTGTTTATTTAATTTTTGTATATGAAGTGATTCATAAAAGTTAAATTTTTTGTTCATTGTGATTTGACTACTTCAGATTTGTCCATTTTCTTTTGACTTTTAAGCAATCATGAGTCTAGGGTATGTATGTTGATTGTTTATAATTTAACAGAACATATGAAGTAATGATTTTTCAAATTGAGTGTTTCTTCAATGTTCTCTGATTAAGTTTACTTTCAATAGACATGTATCAGATATTGCATATTCTTCTTAAATTTTTGTTCATATGGCATTAGGACTGTTTGTTATAGCTCCTTATCCATCAATACTTGCTATTCCAACTTAAAAATAAAAGATTAAAGACACTTCAAGTTCAATCCAATTTTAGAGTGATCACTAATTTCCATTTCTGCTTCAATAACACAACAACTGTACTCACCATTCATCTTCAACCTTCCACACTTAGGATAAAAGCGGCTTCATTTTCAAATTTGACATATTTACACGTTTGAGTTAAACTGTCAATGTAACTAAAATTATGAGGACAAAGGAGACAAGAAATGTTTGTAAATCTGTTCACACAATATTCCTTTTTCTAAACAATGCCTTTCTCACGAAGCAAAAACTAAGTTTGCATAGACCGAGATGTCAATGTATATACACTGTAGTGACCACTTAAGGCAGGGGAGATTCACCGATGTTTGGTTAGGAAACACCTGGCCAATACAAAAAGGCTGGGGAGAAGCCGATGTTTGGTTAGGAAACACCTGGCCAATACAAAAAGACAGCTGACAATTACATACAGTACCTTTATACAGGAAGTTTACCAGGGACAGGGAGTTAGAATGTCCATTGTGAACTGGTGACCACTGAATAAATGTGACCTAGTCAGGTTTGGCTATACCACACAATCAATATTTGTAGCAGGGCATCAATTTATCAATTTTCTTGGGTGTTGCATTTACTCATATTATACGCCCATGCATGATGACGCAAATATTCACTATAGATAAATGTGACATTGAACCCAGCCATTTTGAAAAAATGTTTAAGACACAGCATCCCTTTTTATGATGAATAAATACAGACTAAATTTAAAGACCCAGTCAACAATAATCCTTCGGTGGAGAACAATAATTACACACAAAGGTCAGGTTTCACAGATTGCCATCATGTTACATTGTATGCAGTATTTAAGCAAGTGAGTATCTTTAAAAAAAGCTTAAATCATATATATTAAATAAGAAATACTCTTGCTGAGAACCATGTTTGAATATAGAAGAAAATTAGGAAATGAATTATGTAAATGTTACATTTGCACTACTACACAACATGTTTTGATTGTATCAGCAAACCCCTCCACCCCATGAACGGTCCTCTTCCAGTGGGCATCCAACTATATATATATGTACACATATTATTGTAGCCCTAATAATAGTGACAAGTGTATATCCGTGACAAGTGTATATCTGTGACAAGTGTTTATCTGTAACAAGTTTATATCCGTGACAAGTGTATATCTGTGACAAGTGTATATCAGTGATCTGAAGCTGACATCTGCGTTTTTTTATTACTATATTTGAAGGAAATAAAAAGGATTTGAAACATATGGTTATATCCATATGAAAAGACATAATACGGGAATATATTAAACTTAATCACATGACATAATACGGGAATATATTAAACTTAATCACATGACATAATACGGGAATATATTAAACTTAATCACAAGACATATTGTGAGAATATATTTAAATGTATGGAGTCAATTCAGTGAGATGGTGGTGGTGGGGCTTACAGTTCAGGGGTACATGAATGTGGCAACAACCAGAACAAAATATCTCACAACAGTCAACAAATCTTCTGGACCTGTACAGGATTCTTCATACACAGAATATCTCATTCCACTTATTAAGGGATATACACTGCAGGTATTATTGTTTATCAAACAACTGGTTATCAGCAGCCAGTCAACTGATCAAATGATAACTGGCTGACAACATGGCCCAGTCACGTGCATAATTCATTTCGTTGTTAATAAAATACTATTTGATAGCTACACATTTTTACTATGGGATATGTGTTGATTATCTGCAATTACAGTATCTTATTTAGCTAGGTAAATTAATTTATAAATTTGGGTGATTATCTTCTTGGTAGTGATATGTATGCAAGTACATGTATATTTGCTGGTTGACTGAACAGGCATAGGTGGTCTATTGTTTGCCCCACAATTTACACGGTATACTGAAGACAAACACAGAGAAGTATTATAGTAATTGTTGATAGTTCAATACAAATAAGGTTAAGCCTTCATGTTGTTGTTGTTGTTGTGGGGTTTAACGCCATTTTTCAGCACGATAGGCTATACATGGCGGCCAGTATTAATGGTGGAGGAAGAACCCGGAAAACCCCGGAAAGAACCACCGACCCTCGAGAAACTACTGGTAAGCTTTCTCACATGCCCACATTGGCTGAATCTTAGACTCGAACCGCCGCAGACAGAGGTGAGATGGCAGTGATCCGTAACGAAGAGCGCTTTAGACCACTTGGCCACTCGGGGCCCCGTTAAGCCTTCATATTATTGACATACTTTCAATAAACATTCACTAATGGAATCTTTTTAAAATTGTTATTCATTTAAAAATAGCCAATTTTTCAAGAATATAACACATCTTGCCAGTTTAACAAATCAAGGCTTTATTTGCTTTGACATTAGAACATTACAGTAATTCAAAAATCAGTTAAGAGAAAAAAATTAATGATAAAGACTGTACAAATTCTGATGACATCCCAAAACTGCATTATCGGTGTTCCGAATTTGTGTAATAATAAAGATTGTTAGAGAAGGGTTTCTCTGTACCAAAGAAAATGTTATTTTCACAAAGCAATTAAAACTGAGGACTATGCCTATCGTTTAACAGCACGTCAGCACAACAAATGCTGTAATGTGCCAAATAAAAATGTAAAATATTTTAATAAACCATTTAAAGTTTCACTGCTGTGGAAGAAAACAAGAGTCCCTCCAAGAGAATGACACTAATGGCCAAAAAGAATTCCCAAGAATTTAAGATAAGACCATTTCTTCTAATTACAGTGTTGAAAACATCTGACATTCTTGAACGATAACAATGTAAAATTAACCATACTGGCTGTACAATTAGTACCATTTTCATTTAGGACAAAATGGACAGAATAAGAAGACTTTTGGTGAAAACTCCATGTTGATATTCCCATCCATTATCAAGAAAACGTTGGATATCAGATTTACATCTTTTTTATGACCAGTTAGACACCAGAATTAGTCTTCCAGTTCAAACCCCATGCTGATATAATGATCCGTGCAGTAGGAGTAGCAATAACACAATTTTAAAGATGGCTGCCATGGTGGCCATATTGGAGGTCAGATTTGGCACCATTTTCCTTTAGGACCAACAAATTATTGTGACATCCTTAAGTGAAATCCGCATGTTGATATATCTATCCACTCTGGGGGAATTATTAATAATAAGATTTTCAAGATGGCCACTGTGGTAGCAATACTGGATGCCTGGGCAGTGCTGTTTTCATTTAGGAACAACTAGACATTATATGTAGTCTTCTGGTAAAATCTTGCCAAAATGACTTTTTGCTTTTTGTTCTGGATGAGTAAGAAGAATATTTTCAAGATATCTGCCATAGCATCTATATTGGACACCAGACTGGCTCCATATTTTATTAAGAACCAACAAGAAATTGGAGACAGTCTTTTAATGAAAACCGAATACTGATGTGATCATTCATTAGGTGGACAAACAATAAGATCTTGATATTAGCCACTGTAGTGGCCATATTGGATCTCTGGAAAGCACGATTTTCATTTAGGACCAACTACACAAGTCTCCTGGTGAAACCGCTGCCAATACATGACTTTTCATTCAGAATGATTAGCGATAACAAGATTTTAATTTTAGCAGCCACCAGAGTGATACCTTTTTCATTTAGAGCAGACTAGACATCATAAAAAGTCTAACAGTAAAAACCCGTGGCGATTGAATAGTGACAAGATTTTGAAGATGGCCACTTTGATGGCCATACTGGCTGTCCAAGTGAAGCCATTTTCATTTAGGACCTATCATAAGTCTTCAATTCAAGACCTTGTGTCAATACAGCTTTTTGTTCAGGAGCTGATATAAAATTTTCAAGATGCCCAATGTGGTAGCCATACTGGATTTCAGATCAGCACCAATTTCATTTGGGGCTAATTACACATCAGTGAAAACCCCATGTTGATATGACCATCCATTCACAAGTAGTAGCTATAACAAGACTTTCAAGATGGAATACTGTGATCTTTGATGGCCAAATTGGATGTCTAAGGAGCACAATTTTCATTCAAGACCAACATGACCCAGAGAGGAATGTGTGAAAAGTTTCATAGCAATCCTCAAAGTAGTTAGAAGTAGCAATAGCAAACATGCCCTAATGCAGGGGTCTCAAATGTGGCCTGCATGCAGCCCGCCAAGTCGTATCCTGTGGCCTGCAAAATGACTGGTGTCACAAGGTGTCATGAGAGATCACAAAGATGGTAAGGCCCGTGGGCCATCAAAACTGCTCTCATGCAGTGTCTCAAGGTGTCATGAGAGATAAGAAAGATGGTGAGCATGGACCATCAAAAATGCCCTTATGCATCCCTCAGGGTGGTTTTAGTTTGAGACCCCTGCTCTAATGAATAGATGAGCAATGAACAAAAGGCTCTCCTGTACTATGACCTGTCTTCTCCCACAAGATCTCCTGTACTATGAGTCTGACCTGTAGAGCTAACCAGGGTGCAGTTCCAAGGTACTACTGTATAACACTACGGTGCAAAGTAGCAAAAACTTGGGGTACAACATACAGATATGTGCAATTTTATTCACAAGAAATATGGCCATGAGGTCCAAAATATAAGAGAGAGAAATAATGGCCATATTTATACATTTTTATTCGCATGAACTACACAAATGAAGATTCACATTGAAAACCAGAAAAACGTAAGAAAGAGACACTTTTCTTTTCAGAAACAAAATAAAGTGTGCTTTTGATGGTAAGGTCTATGATCTATACAATCAAGATCTAACTTGTGGAATTTTCTTTTTCCTAATCACAACTCATTTCTTTATCACTACAATTACCATTTCAATATCATTTTTTATCTATTGGAGCAATAATAAAAGGAACTTCTTAATCTATATTCATCATTTACAATCTTGATTTTATTCAGACAAAACAAAGCACTTTGTTCATCAAACAAGTATTTGAGTGTTTAGTTTACTCTGTATGTCTCACATAATCATGTCATCACGGATATTTACCAGTAGCAGATACAATTTTTCTTTTCAGCATTTAATAGCAATCAACTCGACAAGTACATTTTATTTTGGCTTGTCATCTTCTTATATACTGGATGACAAATTCCAATGCCCAAATAGCCAGGAAGCTAATAATCCCTATTTGATATGCATGCTTTCAGATAATTAGACCTATTTTTATAAGGAAATATTAGCAATACAGTGCGTGACAGAATATTTTGTCTGCCTCAATGTGTACTGTATTTCCCTCAAATTATACAAATTTTAAACATAATGTCATTATAAAAATGCTTTCAAGTCCATCAATAATGGCAAAAAATGATGTAAAGATATTGCCTAAATATGATTTATTTAATGATGGAATAATATTTGAGAACAAAATTGTCATGCAGTATTTTCAAACTGATTACAGCAGATAAACCTTACTTCCCAGTCATACAGTATGCATGTACACATGGTGTTTTTGGATTTCCATGGTGGTATTTTTGAATTTACATGTTGGTGTTTTTGAGTTCCCTGACGAGGATACAAGTGTAAAACATGAGTACCATAAACAATACATATGCTCAACCAGTTTAATAGTTCTCTATGTATGCACTAGCAAGGCACGACTGAGACTGCTTGGTTATGCATCTCAATGACCTGGACCTTTGGTCAAGAAATGAAGTCTTGAACTGAAGTGTTGGTGCTAAAACCATTATTGTCTCATAACAATTACCATGAATGTGACCTCTGACATTTAAACCCCATGAATCTAAATATCTTTATCATACTATACAAGCCACCCACAACGTTTGCTCAGAGAACTTACAATAGAACAAAAGTTATTGTACAAAACCCATTTTTTTAAAAAAGCAACAATGACCATGACCTTTGACTCCAAAAAAATAAGCCTTTTCCATACATTAGTGCAAGCCCTTTCCTAACTTGGGTCCATGTTCTTTGTCATAACTAAGTTATGCCCAAAGAATTTTCCTTCTTCTAGAAGTGACCTTAACCTTTGACATTACCCCAAGTAGAAGCCATCCTCAGAGTAACTAACTTAAGTTTTTAGAGAACTTGTATTACACTCTGCATTATGGTAGACACAAAAAGTACGAGTTGTGTTTATTAGATTTATGTACCAGCATTTTTGTACATGTTATTTACAAGGTTTATAAATTCACACTGTGATTTATTTCCGCTCAACCAAACCCATATCATTCACAAACATAAGTCAACTTGTGTATTTAAATTATGTTGTAATTTTTTCAACAAAGAAACAAAACAAAAAAACCACTTAAGATCAACCATTTACAGTGTCATGGATGTGATCTTTATACTCCACTGATTTTTGTAAACAGATCATTGTTAACAAAGCATGTGACATGAAAAATATGTAATTTAGTGGAGAACACAGAAAATAAATCACACATTTATGTTCTATTCTTACAAGTCATAAATCTGTGGTAATTTGCAATAAATATTTAGAAAATTATTAATTTCATGGCTCAAATTTAACTACATACACCTGGAATCCAAATTTTCATGGACATCAATTTTTATATAGTTTCTCAAATTACAATAATTCCATCATTACTTGAAATCATGAAAAGAGGGCAGGGCCCTATAGTTTCAACAGATGAAATAAAGATTCAAATTTCATTGGCTCTTTATATTAGATTCGTAGAAACCATGAAAACTTGTAAACTCGCATTAAAGTTATCACCTTTAATGTTACTTTATAATTCAGGTGAAGCCATTGTCACCATGGTTTGATAAATCCTGTGCTGGAATCCATGGGCTACCAGAAGGCTCCATCAGGGCTACCATATACTTATTTCAGTAGCCCAACAGCCAGCTATATATTCTGAATAGTTCGATATTACTTTAATACATATATACAAAAATACTTTACAAACAAAAGTAGTAACTCTTTATCACATGTAAGATACAAGGATAGTCTTGAAGCATACAGGTTCATATTCAAATATCTCGTCTGTGCAACTGAACTTCATCTGGTCTCCTTGGTTCTTTTCTTGGAATTTATGGACTTGGATGTCCAGAAATAATTTGATCCATATTTATATTATGTAACAACTTTATACAATACTTAGTTCAGAACAAGTTGATTTTTCTTCTTGTGACAAGCCAGTAAAAAAAGTACATACATTTGACATGTACAGTTCTGATTATTATATATACAATTAGCTCGACCAAATTTGAAAGATCAGATATGCCCCAAACCTGAGCAAATATAGTATCAATAAAGTCAAAGTGACCATATTTGAATCTATATATAGAGACTTCCCTTTGCTCATGCAAGTTTTACTAAGGCAGTTATGGTTACTGGTGGCATGTATTCTTCTGTCCCTCCTGAGGTTTCAGAACCCATCTTAAAGTCATAAAATTTAAATATTCTGTTTATTCCATGTCAATAACCTAAATAAATCAAATTGCATGTTTAAATGCCACTTGGATGTTCATTTCTTTGGCACATGAACTCTATATCAATAAGGGTACAAAGTTAACTTTTAATAGTATTTAGATTTACATCTTTTTATTCAATTATCATTCACAGAGTCATTCTGTGACAACATTTTATTATCAGAATGTAACCAATGATTACATAACTTGCCTCTACAAAACATTCAGTAGCCTCCAACATAGTTTATTATGTAGAATATAAATTCCAAAGTGATCCTGACCAAAGAAATGGCCCATATGGCACAAGACATAAAACAATTAGAAAGAAACTCACTCTTTTTTTTTCAATATCAAAATAGTGGTACTATAATGACTTGATAAAAACCAAAGAAAAATTTTTCTTTTCGTTTTTCAATGACTGTTCTTCAAATCTACTTCAGAAGATATCCAGCCTTAAAAGCAAGTGACAGAAGTATAACAACTATGCGAAACACAGTTCATGCATTAGTAATTAACAAAATGCATGCAATTTCCTCACTGAATTCCTATACTCATTTACATGCACAATACAGTTATTCTGATGAAGATAACCTATCACAATATAAAATGCATAGTCATTAATATGGAAAGTTTACCCCTGAATAAATGATTTATTCCAACTTGTAACTGCACTGGTCAGAAAGGGCCTTCTGTGAAGGCTGGGATTCATGCAGCATAGAAAAATGTATCTGGTCATAAGCTAAACACAAATACATAACTAAATCATAAAATCCTTGTCACAGCAACCTTCTTAGGTTGCATGTGAGTAGTACTAACAGATGAATACAATTATCCAGTTTCATGACTTTAAAGATAAACAGTAACCAATAAATGGAGTAAAAAATTTCAACATTATCATGAAGAAGGAAATATGGGTCACACAGACCACTTTTTGTAATGTGGGTGTATTACTTATCAAGATGGGGCACTGGGAGACCCAGTGGTCCAAGGCGCTAGCCTTTAAAGATCAGTGATATTTCAACCCTGTACATGTGGGTTTTTGAGTCTTGGCTTGGCCAATGTGAGAAAGCCTGCCAGTAGATTCCTGCGGATTGGTGTTTTTTTTAATGTATAGCCTATTATGTGTTGAAGAATGGCATTAAACCCACAAAGCCAAAATTCCCAAGATGCAGCATTCCCTTATCAAGCTTTGAGATTCTCAAATGTGATAAAAAATAGGCCAAAATGAGATTTTTTTGTTGTTGCAAGGGTGGGGTTAACAGTGATGCACTTCTCATCAATTTTATGATCTTAAACAGTATGTAAAAAATGAACATCAAACACAAACTTTAACCCAAGTCTGTGAAGCGATACAGCTGGGTCATAACAACCTACTTGTGCAATGAGGGAGTATTGCTCAACAAGCTGCATCCCTTGCCAAGTTTTACAATTCTAGATTGGATAGTATGTACAAAGGACAAAAAAAGCCTTCGAGGTAAAGATCTAAATGAAAACACTTAACCTTAACTACTACAATGATAAATGTAGATCAGGTACCATCTTTTGTTCTCTGATGTGGTGTAATAGACAAATACAATCATCTAATCTAGTTGAATCATTCGAGCATGAATTATACTTCTGAAATAAACTTAAACCAAAAGTCGTGACCTACATTTGCGATGAGTGGGCATACTCAGCATGAGGGAGTATTGCTCAACAAGCTGCATCCCTCACCAAGTTTTATAATTCCAGATAGGATAGTATGTATATAGTACAAAAAAGCCTTTGAGGTAAAGATCTAAATGCAAAACTTAACCTAAACTACTACAATGATGACCTGCACAATTTTAAATGTACATCACTGTTTTTCTTTTGTTGTTTGTGTGTGATGCTAACATCTTGTTTTCTAGTTTGATGATTCAGACACAAATAGAGCTCAAGAAATAGTCTTTAAACACGAACTTTCAGTCAGTGAAGCTTAAAACATGGGGCACAGTGACCTACTTTTATGTTCAGGACATAGTACTTGCCAAATGTATTGTCTCACCAAGTTTCATAATTCCATGTATGACTCTATATATACACACACGCACAAAGGATGCACAAAACCCTGAACTAAGTGCAAAAGTTAACAAAGAATATTTTCAAGTACAAGTCCAAAATCACTTCTAAACCACTGGGAGCAGGAGCTATACAGTCAGTCAAAACTGCTACCTTGGACCTAGGAAGAAAGATTAGTTTAGATACATTGAGGCTGTACACGTGCACATGCTTTTCTATGTGCCAGTGCCAAAGCCCAAGTGCAGAAGCTCCCCTCTACTTTGAAGAGGCAAGCTAAAAATCAACAAGCAAACCCAAAGATCATTACAGCCAATCAAATCTGAAACTAACTCTTCATCAAGCACAAAATAAAATATAAAACTGTTACAAAGCATTTGATACATCAATAAATAAGATACAACATGAAGATCAACAACAGTTAGAGTGACTACCAACTTATATCAAATACATCAACTTGCATCCACACATTTGCATATGTGCTGGGTCTTTTTATTTTTTAAGCAAAAATGTAGGTTAGTGAAGGTGGGAGGAAATGAACATATCCATTTTAAAAAAGGGTTACTTTCTAAACGAGTTTAATGTAGAAAAAGATAGGGCTTGAAAATATAATCCACAATTTTTACATAGTCTATTACTTTTCTTGACACAGTCTGTTTAAAAAAAATAAGTTCAGCAATGTACATGTCTAAAGGTTTTGTAACTTTAGAATGATCAATTAAGCTCAGGAAAACTTTACCAATTCAACATAATATTTAAGTATCTCATAAAATTTAACTGTCTGATGGACTTCTGTACAAATCAAATATGCCAACTGAATGTGCAGTGTTGCACCTAAATCAAACCTACGTGCGAGTTTCCCATCCCAAATTGACAGTGACCTGCCAAAATTTATCAAGTCCATTTATTCTGATCATTACAGAGGGAGAGATGTACATAAAATGTCCCCTTGACAGCTCAACCAAGGTGCAACACTGAATACCAGGCTAATAATATATCACTGTACTAAGGTTTTTAAACCACTATACAAACAGAAACTCTCAAATGTTCAAGATGCAACAATATTCAATGAGAATTTTTGCCGTCACTGTAATATACATACATGAAATATACCACATCATAAGGTAAACAATTCTTGAACAATTATAGCTCATTATAAATAACTTTCAGACATCTAGGCTTGTTCCCAAGTGTTCAAGCTAGCATATAACTTTTTCCAACACCATTCCTTACATCAGTTTGTCAAAATAAAGTGAAACAATACACATTGACGATCGTGTGCCCTCACCAGGACAAGAATACAATCAACACAGGCTGTAACTTTCAAAATAATAAACGCTAGCTCTCCAAACTTCGTGTTAAAGTTCCTACAGACATTACTGTTAAAGTCTACATACTTATATTATCTGAGCATTCTAATGCATTACTTTTCCTTTAACGACCTGTGGTACCAGCAGTACCAGTTGATTGGGCAACTGCTGCTGCTTTCTGTTTCAGCATTGTCCAATCAAAAGTGTAATCATACTGATAGTTCAAGGTGCGGAAAAGGATGCGGAATAGCTGACGAAGATACATATAATCAGGTGCTTCTTCAAAGCGCAAGCCACGGCAGTAGTTAAGATACATCGCAAACTCTGCTGGAAATCCTTTGCACAAGACTTCAACTGGGGTTGACATCTTCTTCTCACTGATCTTTTCATATTTCTGCTTCTTTGTATTGGCTTTCAGACCCTGCCATGGCAATGTTCCTCTGTTGAAATACATCAGGACATATCCAAGGGACTCCATATCATCTCGTCGACTTTGTTCAATGCCTAAATGAGCATTGATGCTGGCATATCTGGCAGTACCAGTAAGATTTTTGTCTTCTCTGTATGCTATATGGGTTCTTGTTCTGCTGTCTCTGTACTTTTTGGCCAGACCAAAGTCAATAAGAAAGACCTTGTTGCAGTGGCGTCCAATTCCCATAAGGAAGTTATCAGGCTTAATGTCTCTGTGTATGAAATTTTTGTTGTGTACATACTCGATGCGGCCAATCATTTGATCTGCAAGCATGAGGACTGTTTTCATCGTGAATCGCCTTGAGCAGAAGTTAAACAAATCTTCCAGACTGGGCCCAAGCAGGTCCATTACAAGGACATTATAGTCCTTTTCATTGCCAAAATATCTAATGTGTGGTATACCCACACCTCCCTGAAGAATTTTGTACAGTTTACTTTCGTACAAAAGCTGTGGATGTCTGGCTTTACTTGATTCTAGTTTCACAGCAACTTCTTCTCCATTTGTTATGTTGATTCCGAGATAAATGTCACCAAATGACCCACTCCCAATTTTTCTCACTAAACGATACTTTCCACCAACAAGGAACTCCCCGGCCTTTCCATTTCGGTCGCTTGCACTTTCCATTTTCGAGATGTTTCACTTTCAGTCTATTCAAATACCAGATTGGGTTCAAGTTTTCTTCCTAAACCTGCTACAGTTGCCCAGCCCTATCTGGTTGCCATCTTGGGTGGTTTGCATCGCAATAATTACCCAGAGTTCAAAGCGCCAACAAACGATTCAGACTGGTTGGAAATATTCATGCATATTTTAAAGGAGTTTTTAATTCAAATGTTGGATCGAAATTCAGTCTGCTACCTGGAAACCCACTGCGCATGACATCCAGAAAACATGGAAAAACTTCCGTTACCATTTACGGAAACCTGTTTAATGTGTCATTTGTAGTACTTATTACTAATCACCATGAAATCACGGATTCCTCGTCAAGCATCACTGATGGGACCTGATATACAGAACCCATTTTTGCATAAATTACATCTCAGTCCCTTTCATATTGTACAGGTACTGTGTTGCTTGGCAGTCGTAAAAGTCGTACAGTACTGTATTATGTATAGGTCTTGTTGGGGGGGGGGAGCGGGACAACTGGCCTTATTGCAAACTCGCCATCACTTTATGTCAACCTGCATACGCCATTTCACCCCCACTTTATTTTAAATCGCACACAGCAACTCGCCCCCATTTTATGTAGACTCGCAAAAATTCAGAGTTGCTGTTTTTGCGTTTTATACTGTGAATTAATATCAAAACATACAAAAGTCGCCCCCACTGTTAGTCCTACACTGTCAGACGCCTCTGATATTTGTATTTTTAAAGTCGCCATCTTACTGCCTAAATAACTGGCGCTGTATAGTGTGTTCTGAGGTCGACTAACATTGGAACGAGAAAAATTTTCAGAAATATCTCGCACTTTGCAGCCCATATAGACGCTTTTCTACTAATTCAAGTCGTATTGCTTTAGACGGACTTGTCTTACTCTGATGTCTTTTTATCTAATCTACACAAGCAAATGGATATGTTTTCAGGTTCTCTTGACCTACATTTCATTTGGCTGCAATGCGATGGAAGCTGGGAGTGCTGAAATTGAATTAAGTTGAAGTCTATTTCTTTAATGAAATGTCTACAGATATATTAACATTTAAGAAAGTGTTTAGATAGCTTCATTGTATTAAGATACTTATCATCCTTTTAACTGATTTCTGTATTCGGGGCCTCCATTGCATTTCAGCCAATTGAAATGTGGTTCAACAGGGATTAGTCGACCTCGGACATGCTACACAGTGCTGTTATTTAGGCAGTAAGACAGCAACCTAAAAAATGCAAATATCAGGGTAGGTGTCTTACTTTTAAAGACTACCTCGCTTTATGCCATCTTGCCCTCACTTCAGAGTCAGCTTGCACCCATCATAAATAATAGCTTTAACAATAATATAATAATGTATAATGTAATCATAATTTGCAAGTTTATTTCCTCACTCAGTGCCCTTTAATGTGACAGTAATTCATACAAAACAGTTCTGCCCAACATAGACTAATGTGTTAGTGTGATTTGGATTTTTAACATAGCTTTAACAATTTTTCAGTCATAGCACTGTGATGTCTGCAGTGTGGCAGTTTATAGTGATGCCTAGCTCTGGGGCATCATGCTGCAGAAATGTAGCATGATATCCCACCCAGTCACATTATCCTGACACCAGATTGACCAGTCCTAACACTAACCTTTTAATACTGAGTGCCTAGCGAGACAGTTGATAGTGCTATTTTTATTAATCTTTGGTATGACTTAGTCAGGGTTTGAACCAGTATCCTGCATCTGAGGCAGATGCTCTAACCACTTAGGGCACTGGAATGGTCCCCAACTTAGAGTAATAATTGTTCAGTTACAGATTATCTAATTATGAAATAGCAGCAATCAAAAGTTTCTTGGCCAAAAGATACTGAAGAAATTGAAAAAATTGTTAGACATATACCATACTTGTCAACCTCTCGAGATGAAAACCTGTATGCCAGACCAATAAAAACCTTACAAAGACCCCAAAAACTTTACACGAAAAAATGTATTCCTACATTATATAAGATAAACAGTTTTAAAACAACAAATGCCATAAATAAACTAATTTTACACACATTTACATAATTATTTACATCTCTGAAACTTTATTTTATTTTATTCTTGTCATTTTGAGTGTGTTGTAACACATGTTGTCATATGCAACACATACACCCTTTGCACTTTTCAAATTGTAATCAGGGGTTTAAAGACTGTACAGCCGGTGTCAGTGTTTATTTTAAACTGTAAAAATGATGTTTAAAGACTGTACAGCCGGTGTCAGTGTTTATTTTAAACTGTAAAAATGATGTTGTTGTGTTTGCATTAATGCAGGGATTGTCCTGGGCTTCGCCAATGTCGCAAATTGCGATTTTTTTTCCTTATTGGCGACAAAAATATCCCATCTGGCGATTTTTTTGGCGACATACTTTTTGGTTATTTGATTTGTACATACAATCATGGATTTGGACTGGATAAATTAAAAGGCAGAACGAAAGGAAGCCACAAACTTGACTAAGCAATGCATTGGAATCAATCTGTTACACAAACGATCCTTTATTCTTATTGACAACCCCATCTTTACAGTGCATTGTTACATCATAATCTGCCTATGCTGACATCTGGGCTGAGTACTGTATGCTGTGTTACAGTCAATCATGCTACCGCACTATACCTACAACTGACCGACTTCTGAAGACGCGAATAGAACAGATAAAATTAATTGTATGGCTAATCCTTCTCTTTTTTTTTATACATATACCAATACAATAGTTTTGCTGAACCTTCATAGAAAACTGATAAGCTTTGAAGTACCGACTACCGTGTATAAATACAAAGCAAATGGAAAAAATCTAAATCACAATTACATATGTTGCGAGTGCAGCATTTTACTCATTGATCTTTTCCTTTTGCCATCAGTCCTGTGTTACGGCTGCAGAGACTTAAACTCCGCAACAAGAAATCGCAAAAAAAAAAAAAACAGTTTTGCATAATTAATAATAATTATTTATTTCTCAAAATGCAGGAGTGAAAGAATCCCTAAATTTGGTGTGAATTTATGCTTATATATACGGTCCAGTATTGCCAGGTGTTGACTCGTATAAGCTTCATTCGTGGGAATGTAGATCCTATTTTTCTTGTCGAGAAAATTTATACAGCATTCAGTGATCATTCTTGGGATTTAGGAAGCAATTCACTACAAGCTTTGTGAAGCTAGCCATAAAGGGGGGGGGCTGCTGAGAGACTACTGGTGTCACCTGTCAGCACTGTAGACTGTGAACGTGGATTCAGTAAGATGAACTTCATAAAAACTGACATCAGAAATAAGCTCTGTATCTCATCTCTCGAGAATTTAATGAGAATCAGCATGTACAGATGTGAAAAATTAGACTTTGAAACTGCATTCAACAAGTGGGCAGCCCTAAAATCGCGACGGATCTTCATGTAACACTTTGTAACATTTTGTTAATGCTTCTTGTAATTAAAGTATTAACTAATCCATCTTTTGTAATTTTCATTGCCTGTTACATTAATAGACTAAATTAACACTTGGAAAAATGCACACTACTTTTTTGGCGACACTTTTTGAAAATTGGCGACAAAATATTGAGGTTGGCGATTTTTTTGGCGACATCTTTTTAAAAGCCAGGACCATCCCTGTTAATGGACTTCGTATAACATGTATGTAGTTTTTTCATCACAGAAAAAGATCTCTCACAGTCTGCATTGTTGTGAGGCAAGGTAAGTAGTCATTGAGTAACTAATTTCAGATTTTGGAAGTGGATGCCACCAGTACTAATTGTCTGGCTTATTGTATCCAGCAAAAAGCTCCTTTTCTGGCGATCGTCTGTTAATACAGGCACGCACTCATCAGGCTGCATCCAATAATCCTCAAACACATCTTTAAGTGCTTCATTCTCCAAACGTGGAGCAATTCAAAAATTAAAGTGTTGGTACTAGTATAAAAAAACGATATGTGCATTTTATTTTGAAAATTGAATTTTCAAGATGTAATCTTAACTTCTTTGAATTCATCATGGTCTCATTATTACTTATTTATATTTTTCCCCCATAAACCCATAGTCCTACAATGTAAGACCTCCACCTGATATTTATTTTTGGGTGTCCAGGTCTTACTGCCCTATAATGGCACTGTGTAAGCTGTTCCAATGTTAATTAACATCAGAACAATAAGTCAAATTTTCAGGAATATCTCACATCTTTGCATCCCATATTGACGCTTTTCTACAAATTAAAGTTATAAAGTTTTAGTCAGACTTTACTTACACTGATGTCTTTTTCCTAATAAATTCAAATAAATTTAAATTCCACACAAGCAAATGAACATGTTTTCAAGTTCCGTTGGCCTACATTTCAATTGGCTGGAATGTGATGGAAGCCGGGAATACCAAAATTGGTTAAAAGGTTCATGAGAATCTTGACCAAAATGAAGCTATCTAAATACTTCCTTCAATTAATATATTTTTATTCATGTCATTAAAGAAGGATACTTCATCTTAACCCATTTTGGCATTCCCGGCTTCCATCGCTTTTCAAAGCATTTTAGAGTTAATCCCCACGTTGCTTGCGCATAGCTAAAAAAGACTCAGGATTGTGCTCAGTTAAAATAAAAATACATCCAGACTCCAGGATTAACAACAAAAAGAATTGTAAAAATTGTATTTAAAAAGGTGCATTTTTATGAGAAAAAACATACAAAATGGTTGTATGGCCATACACTGATGAAAATGGATTTTTTTAATACAAATTACAAGTAAGCCATACAAGTTGACAAGTATGATATACATTTGCATAAAAAGTTCTTTTAAAATGAAGATAAAAAGATACTAGGAAATATATATGCAAAAATGATAATAAATAAATTCTGTATTTGTGAGATGTAGACAGTATGATATTAAAAGCATTAGAAAACATAATTAACTTGTTATATAATAACCTTTTTTTTTTCTTCTGAAATATGTAGTATCAAAAGTAGAATATCTTTATTGTACTCTCTTTTTAGCAACCCCACTCTGTATGTATGTGTTTATATGTAGGAAAGAAGTCACAAGACAAAGAGTCACTGACAAAAATAAGAAGTCTAAGAAAACAAGTCACATTCTTAAACAATAATAAATGCAAGAAAGGAGGCTTATTGTAAAGAAATTTCTTTCTGAAATTACATGTGCAAACTATTCAGAGAATACATTTTCTTACAGCAGAATATTAAAACATAAGATTGAAAATCACAGTCTCTCTAGTTCATGCCTTTTTTCTCATATTATTGTACCAGTATGAATTTAATGGTAAATTTAAAAGTTTATATGGTTAAATCAACATCAGATGGAATGAAAACTGGAGAATCAGCAATGTGTAAGCTGGATTGTTTGTATGGGGAGAGTAAACTAGAAGCGGGGGCAAGTTGGTTTCAAAGTGGGGGGTGTTGGCACAAAGGCATTAACTTTAGGGGGCAAATTTACTCCAAACTGGGGACGAGTTGGCACAAAGTGGCAGAGAATTGGAGGGGGATGAGTTTGCAATGGGGTGACTTGACTAGTAAACTGTGTAGGTCTTCAGAGCTATTTCAGTAATGAGTGTCAGTTATTAGAATTCGATTACACAGTCCTTGAAATGATAATTGTTCACTTTATTTAGATCCTCATTCATCCATATTCCTTCTTAGAAGGTCATTAATTACATGTCCTTGAAGTACATATGGCAAATTAATGTTAAATTATATTGACATTGGATGAGGTCAGCCTGAAAGCGTGACCCAGTACAAACTGGATTTAATGTGATATCACAATAAAAGCAGCATGTGTTGGAAACAAAATTTGTACTACTGTGTATTTATTATAGGCCTGATGTCCTTCATTTTGATGTCCCAGTTTAGCACCTGGCTACCACTGTGAAAGTTCATAGCAATAAATAATTTTTGTCTGGAAGTTTTTTGATGATATTTAAGGTGGAGAGGATTCAACAATCATGATAGAATAGACGTTACTTAAACTATTTTAGTATTAAATTTTATAACAGCAATTAATATTTAATTTAATTAGAGTAAATGCACCTATGTGACCACGTTGAAATTCATTACAGTCAAAAACAGTTCTTACCACTGCTATACAAGCTTGATACATGAGACGGGGCATATTCAGTTTTAAAGGAGAGATGTAGACATACATCTTTTTCATGTTTGTGTACTTGCCTATGATGAAACAAATGGCAGGCTGCCGTCTGACTCCAGGAGAAATTTTAAACCAATTTTATTATTATCATATTTATCATCATCCAGCCATCTAGCATTTATAGTATTTGCAAACCCACCCCCCCCCCCCCGCCCCAAAGTTTGTGCTCCACTGCCTATATAGTCCTACAATGGAAGACATCCACTCAGATATGTTGTTTGGTTGCATGTTTTCAAGTTTTGTTGATATGCATTTCACTTGAAATGCAACAGTAGCTACGGACTGCCAAGTTTGTGAGATATTCTTTAAAATTTGGCCTACTGAGGAACAAGCAACAGAACACTGTGATGGAAGCAAGATGCTGCACACAGACAATATAAATATCATGCTGGATGCCTTATGTTGTAGGACTACCTGCCCCCACCAATTCTAAAGGCTAAAAGCATCACCTGCTTGAAAATTGCAGAAAAGTTAGCCGTTTCTTTCATCAGTTTCTAACCTTATTGTTGCTAGCAGGTCTGTTTTGTTCATGTATAAATCCAAATGGAAGTTTCTTCACTAACATCACCACCATATTTGTGTGTGTAAGACTGTTTTGAGTCAATAGGACTATTATATTTTGTCATCTTTGTAAATTTCTGTAACTTTAGGAGTCACATCCTTTGAACCAAATGATGCAAGAGTTTCACTGCTTGCCCTTTTTATGGTCACATTTTTTGAGACTTATTAAAACAAGACATTGAAGGTATTGGAATGCAGACTACACAGATTCTACCTTCTACATATGTGTAGGCCAATGAACCTCAGTCTTTCATTAAAAATGGACTCTTTCCAGAACCAAAGAATGAATGTGACCAGGCTGGTTGTTTTCACTGGAAACTCCTGTTTGGTCTGAAATGGGAACAAGATGGAAATTTAGGGACCCCTTGTGATGGTTGTATTCAGAATTATACATTCATGAATGAAATGACTAACTTTCATGCTTTTTTGTTGTCCTTGATGCCATTCGTTTTTAAAATTGCAAGGAGAGGGATTCAAATTGAATTGTATACTACAGTGTCCTGTTACCGCATTGTACCTATTTATGCTGCATTTGAGTATTTCTGAGAACCGCTGTCATCATGCGACACATCAAGATGACTTGTATATAAACATGTACTCCTGAATTTAACATAGCCATTAAGTTTAAAAGTTGAAAGAAATACTCTATTTATAGTATATATACATTAAAAAAATGCTCTATTTCGCATAAATAGAAGAAATCTTAGATGTCCCTTACATGTACACATTTAAGTAAGGGATCAGCTCTGATTTATATCAAATCCATGTCCAATCCATTTTGTACACTTTTCATTCATAAAATCATGACAAGCACATGGTCAACAAATCATCTGCTTCACAGTTTAAACAAATAGAATTGGTAACACGACTTAAGCTCTTATATAAAAACTTGTTATTAAACTTGTAGGGGACCCATTAAGGGTATATGGTCAAACTTGTAGGGGACCCATTAAGGGTATATGGTCAAACTTGTAGGGGACCCATTAAGGGTATATGGTCAAACTTGTGAGGTTCTTAAATCAACAGCATAAGGATGAGTTAATTAACTTTGTCATCTCTTCAGAGATCCTGTCTGGACATGGGACATACTAACAAAGTTTAGTCGGGTTAGAGTTATCTATAGATGTCCCATGTACTATATGGGAATGCCATTGCAGTGAAACATTTCATTGGCCAAGGATATAGGAACAACATTGAACTGAAATATTTCATTTGCCAAAGATATGGGAACACTTGCACTGAAATATTCCATTTACCAAGGATATGGGAATGCCATTGCAGTGAAACATTTCATTGGCCAAGGATATGGGAACACTATTAAACTGAAATAGTCCATTTGCCAAAGATATGGGAACACTTGCACTGAAATATTCCATTTGCCAAGGATATGGGAACACTTGTACTGAAACATTCCACTTGCCAAGGATATGGGAACACTTGCACTGAAACATTCCATTTGCCAAGGATATGGGAACACTTGCACTGAAACATTCCATTTGCCAAGGATATGGGAACACTTGCACTGAAACATTCCATTTGCCAAGGATATGGGAACACTTGCACTGAAATATTCCATTTGCCAAGGATATGGGAACACCTGCACTGAAATTTTCCATTTGCCAAGGATATGAAAACACTTGCACTGAAACATTCCATTTGCCAAGGATATGGGAACACCTGCACTGAAACATTCCATTTGCCAAGGATATGGGAACACTTGCACTGAAACATTCCATTTGCCAAGGATATGGGAACACCTGCACTGAAACATTCCATTTGCCAAGGATATGGGAACACATAAAGCTGAACCATTAGTGGTGCAGTGTGCAGGAAAACTAAGAATGAGACTCATAGATTTATAGTCAGTTTTCTTTAGTTTGGCAGTGTGTGATTGTCTCATTGATATAGAAAAGAGCTATTATATTGAATGAATATAATTTTTGATAAGTTATATAATATAAGTCTGTACAGGCTTATTAATATACCGATTGAACCTTTCTAATGATGTATTTTGTACTTTCTTGTACTTCAGATAGTACTGATGTCCGTGACATTGGCACCACTCAGACTTGTCCTTATTGGACTGCTCCTGATATTGTTATGGCCCCTTGCATTCATTTCAACCGCTTTTCAGTCACAAGAAGACAGGGACAAACCTATCACTGGATGGAGAAAGTAAGGAGTCAAGTTATCCATATACTTCATTTGGAAATGCATGTGTGCTGTAGTAATGTAGTCCAAGTAGTACATCATCTAAGATAGACTTCCTTGTTCGAGATATGATTAGGTGTGGTCAGTAGGTGTACACAGACAGTTTCTGAATTAAAATCAAACCCCATGTGCTGGAGTTTGGATGATGGGGACATACATCACACAGTTTTGTCTAGTTTAAAATACCCTTTTAATTTTCAGATTTGATTACTCCATTAAATAAAATACGTTAATTTTATTTTCCTTAAAAGTTTGGTGCAGAGAATTGTTGTCTCTTTAAAATTTGGTTCAGTTTTATTGTTGTTGAAAAATAATAATTTATGTTTTGAGAATATATGAGAAAAGCATGGGCTAATGCTGGTTTGCTGCAGAGTTTATTCATGGTTGTTTTCTTCATGTGTTTTTTTTTTAAATTCACCTTGCCAGTCATCTGCCCATCCTTCCATATGTGCTATATGTTTTTACTTCTTTCAAACAAATTAGACCATACATAATGGGAACATTCCTTAGGTCATGCCACTACAAACACTTAAGGTGGTCCACCTAGCATTGGTGTGACATCCATAGCAACAAGGTTTTAAAAAAAATATAGTTCAACTTCTTCTCCAAACTGACAAAACTAATTTTGATCAAAGTAGATAGGAATATTTATAAGGACATGTTTTCTCAAAATGTACTTGGGGTGGGTCCAATCGTAATAGTGTGGCTTCTTTGGGAACCAGTTGGAAAAAAAGACCCCAACGTTTCGACATCTTCTCTATAATGGCTGAGCCAAGTTTTAACTTGATACGAGTGTTTCTTATAACATACTTACCAGAATTATATCTGGGGTTGTTCCCCTAACGGTGGTGTGTCATCCATAGCAACCATATGGAAACATTTTTTCAAATGCTAGACTGTTGATCCAGTTTTGAGCAAACTTGGTAGGAATGTTTGTTCTGTGCTGTCAAAATTGTTTATGTGGTGACTTCCCATGCAGCAGGTGTAATTTCTTTAGCAAATGGGTGGAAAGCTTATTTTCAATTTCTTCTCTGATCTGCTGAATCATTTTTCAGTCAGACTTGGTAGGAATGTTAGTACATGCTCTATTAAAATTATATCCAGAGTTGCTTTGCTCGCATTGATGTGGATTTCTTTTGCAACCATTTAGAAACCTATTTCAGCTTCTCCAGAACAGCTGAACCAGTTTCGATCAAACTTGGTAAGAATGTTTCACAGGATATGCTCTATTTAAATTGATATTCCATATTTACATATGCTCAAAGTCACCAATTCATACACAGGATGAGTAATTGGTATCATGCCTCACTGTGCAGTTCTTACGCTACATTTTTGAAGTGAGTCTAAATTTTTTGGACATGTCAAGTTAACCTATGAACAGGATGAATAATTTATATCAGACATACATGTACATGTTATCAGATATAATGGTAGATGTCTTATAATAGATACATATCTTATAGCTGTACAAAATTACTTTCAGATGAAATGATTGCAATATTTTAACAAGAACTATGATATTTTTCCTTCTTGAGCCTGCTGCATTTTGACCGTGAAAATTGATAATCTTGCATAAATCTGTTTTGAGAGACCACCTGTCTTGAGAGACTTTTTTTTGGGGGGGGGGTATAAATTATGGTCTAACAAAACAGGTTTTGCTGTGCTGATATAAAATGTTGGGTGTTTTTTAGGTGTGGTGTGGGAGAAACTAATTTAGTAAATTAGTGATGTAATACTTGCCTATTGCTATTGTCAGAATCTTTCCGCTGCCCTGCACCTCTGTATCACTACTTTTCGCTGCGTTCAGGTTCACCCTAATGGGAGGATATAGTCACCATAGTAGCCATCTTGAAAATCTTGTTATCACTACTTACGAATGAATGATCATATCAGTACTGAAAGACTTACTAAGATGTCTAGTTGGTACATCTGATCTCCAATATGGCCACCATGACAGCCATATTGAAAATCTTGTCATTGCTCATTGTCCAGAAAAGATGATCACATTCACTGCCAGTTTTCCATCAAAATACATGTATTGATGTATAGTTTGTCATGAATGAAAATGGTGCTTATCTCACATTCATAATGGCTGACACAGTAATTACTTTGAAACTTGTTATTGTTCAAAAATATCAGATGGTTTTGAGCATTCAGAAGTAAAAAATAAATGGTCTTAACTTGAATTCCTGAAAATTCATTTTGGTCAGTGGAGCATCAGGTCCTTTGAGGGACTCTTGTATTAAATAATTGTCCAACCATCACTGAACTAAACTGCCTCAGAGGTAGATAAGCTCAGACCTTTGATTGTAACTTCCTGGCTTTAGAATCATTAGTGAGTGAAAGAAATGTCAAATAACTCGTTATTTTCAGACAGCTGGTGGGAAGTACCTGTAGCTTGACAATTTGCAGTTGAGCGTATTGTACACAAATGTACCAAGGAAATGAAATGCTAATGCTTTGATTCTCCATTTTGGTTTGTGCAGTGTCATGTAACTTCTCTTTTATTGTTCAGTGTACATGTTTGTTTTATAATTTTGTAGGTGTTTCTTCAGAAACTTGATTAAGAAACTTTATGATGATGTACAACTATGGATTTTATATAAACACATTTGATCCAGTATTTAAGATTTTTTAAATATTTTTACCGTTATCTTTCTTATATACCTTTACAGATATTACACATATTTACCATTTATCATTCTTAGTATTTATGTTGTAGTACCACATGTGTACATTTATTTCGAAGGGTTTATGTTCTTAAGTACATTTTATTGAATTCATTAGATGAGCATTTTGGAGTTTACCTTTCAGTGGCTCAGTATAGTCAAGATTCAGTATTGTTGTGTTGAGCCCCACCTGTGCCTCTTTCTCTGTCTGTCTGTCTGTCTGTCTGTCTCTCTCTCTCTCTCTCTCTCTCTCTCTCTCTCTCTCTCATATATATAAACAGACATCATTTAGAAAGTCCTTGCTACATTTAGTATTGAAAGTAGTGAATAAAGGATTAATATTTACTTGTATGGTATACACCTTCAAAGTGTTTTTTGAAATGCTATTTTTTAAAAAATTTCCAGGTGTTTTGAACTTCCTTTTATCTACATTGGACGTGCAATAGTGTTTGTGATAGGTTTTCACAATGTAAAGGTCAAAGGTGAACCCAAACCATCATCAGAGGCCCCCATTATTTGTGGAGCACCACATTCCAGTTTCTTTGATACACTAGCAATATTTTATTGCTCTGGGCTTCCATCTGCAGTATCAAAGAAAGAGAACTCTTCAGTGTTTATACTTGGAAGTAAGTATTCTGTTTTGAAGCCATATTTTTCTCCTATCTGCAGTGGTTCTAACAAAAGGTGTGAGATAGTGTCAGCTTTTATATTAAAGTTTTTAAAGAGCATTATCTCCTGTTTGTATCAACGGATCCTCATTCTCATCATACTTTGTTCACAACTGCATCATGGGTAAAATACAATTTATAAGGATCACAGATCAGATTGGTCAAAAGTTATGGTCACATGTGCAAATGATCAGCTTTAAGGAGGATTGTAAATGTTTGAAGTTTTGGATTTGGCATTATCTGTTGCTGCCATGGATGGAATTTTTATCAGACAATGCAAAGAAGTTTACCATGGGTTATACAGACCTGCCAACCCTCATGATTTTCATGTGAATTGCATGACTTCATGCTGCATGCAAAAAAAGTCATTAATTTCCCAGTTTTTAATTGGCTTAAATCAGAAATACCTTGGATGAAATTCTTATCAGACACTGCAAAGAAGTTTACCAAGGGATATACAGTATCTGTTGGAACATTGATGTCATGAAAGTCGCTGTGGTCATCTGGTTTGCTTTATGTTGACCGCTAATTATTTGCTCATGTTTAGGTATCAGACTTGAATCAAATTAGAACTGTACTTTGCAGCCATACTGGTGACAGTTCAAAGTATCAGAAGTCAAGAATAGTGACTGAATTTGGTTTAAAGTGTTTTCAGTAAACTATTTATATTTATTTATGTTTCTGTTGTTTTCTTTTTCCATAAAAAATGTTTAAGAAGATGTGGCACATAAGCCCATCACAGAAGAGCATCCCATCAAAAGGGTGGTCAAAAAATCAAATCTAAAGATCACATTTTGGTAGTGTGTAACTAAGGCTCCGTAACATTATTGCAGACAAGACAATCAGTTTGTACTTTGATAAAAGTATAGGTAGAGTATTAAAGTTATTATTAAACCAGATACATAAGAGCATCATAATCATTTTGGATCTTTGCTGGATTAAAATATTAAAATCTATTAAAACTGTGCAGAAATATATTTGCCTGTTTATTCAGTCATTACCCTCACAAAAATTTTGTTACCCTCTCATATCCCTAGCACTGTTTCACTTGTATTTATTCTGAAAATTGGTATGTGGATAAATGTCAGGTAGAGTAACAGTATCATACCAAAGCTAGGTACTAGATGAAATTAGCACATTCAGGTGACGAGTATTTTTAGCTGTTCATTCTTTAAACATCCATCCAGTACCAATATCTTTTCAGCTATGTAACTAGAGTTCTCTGCCATTTAACAGGTGCCAAACTTTAGCATTTGGGGTAATGGAAAACCTTATTGATTTTGGGGCCAGGGGTCAAGGTTGCTTTGAAGAAAAGTCATTTCTAGACAATAGCATTTATTCACTTACATGGACCAAACTTTCTGGATAGATTGTGCTTGGGGTAAAGAAGAATACTATATATTTTGGAACCAAAATATCAAAGGTCAGAGTCATTGTTGCTTTACAAAATTGAGTTTTGCAGAATAACGTTTGGAGTGGTTTCTTATTCAAAATTTGTGGCAGGCTTACACTTAGGATAGTGAGAAAAAAAGTGTAAATTCTTGGGTCTAGAGGTCGGTAGTCACTGTCATTTTATGTCTAATAAGAAGATCATTTTTTCTGCAGTCATTTTCATTTGGAACCAAGTACCTTGACCAGATATCAGAAATACCAATTTAGTCAATAATCTGCAGAGTCAGCAGTGCCTTCTTAGATGACTTTTACACATGATTTTGGATGTATATATAATATGATGTTCATAGTACTCTTGGATGGTACTGGTTTTATAAAAGTTGTCGCCCAAAAAATCGCAAACCTCAATAGTTTGTTGCCAGTTTTTAAAAAATGTTGCCAATTTTGTAATACAGTACTGTCTGTTTATCTCAACATCCTCAGGACCAAATTAATATTGTTGACATAAATGAGTGCTTAGATAAGGGGGTGGGGGGCTAAACATAAGTTGAAATTTTGCATACAAGTGGAATTTTTAAGAGATGACCTGTTGTCAGTGACTAGGATTTACACAGAGAAAACAAATTGGAAATTTTGATTAAATGAAGACAACTAGTCTGAAATAAACTTACATATTGACAACTTACGTTTGTGTAGTACTCTCCACAACGTGTTAAATAATACACATGCATATGAAAAATCCATGAATTTGAGTATTTGATCATAGGTTAGAAAATTCATGTATCAGTCAAATCATGTTAGAAAACGCAACTAAAACATATATTAAAAAAATGGTAGTCCTCATTTGATCGATATCCCATTGTCAACAAACACATTTCTTGAAATAATTCACTCTGATATATATTATCCTAGCAGCATGTAGAGTTGTTCATATGCTACATGTACATGTACTTAAATTGGCCTAGATATGGGTCAGCCAGAGACAACTACCATGATGCCGAGGCTATCAAAGGGATGAAGCTATTCATAGGGAAATGAAAGCATGTGAACAAATTAAAAAGTGTTAACATTTTTGTGAGATGTCCCACCGTCATTTAACTCGACAGCCAGATATCTATTGTCTGAAAATATTGGAACTTTTTTACAACTGCCATTGGTAGCAATTGTAAGCATGAACATTTTTGTTGCAAACAGGAAATTTGCATAGCACAATAAATATGTTCCAGTCACTATGAAAAATTAAACAATGCATTTATTTAAGTTTGTTGTTATTGAAGGCGCCGCTAAAAATCAAATAATTGTAAAACATTCATGGAGACAGAATTTTTATTCGTATGCTTAGTATATATATATATACACCTCTCTCTCGATAACTCACGCACATCGGAGTCCAGAAACATTGACCACACTATAAGTGAGGCACGAGTTACCAAGGGACCTATAAAAAAAGCCAAAACCAATAAAGGGATCGACGTAAAGGCAAAAGGGGGTGGGGGTGGGTTGGCAGGTTATAGTGTTGAATATGCAATTTATAATTGTGTTGAGATTAACTGTGAATAAATATCTCTTCATAATGGTGTATTTTGTTTATTTTTTCCTCATAGAACAACATTAATTTCAGGATAAATTACAGTATATTGAGGAGATCATTAAAAACATTATTCCACATGGTTTCCGTTCGCTTAACACATATACTACTGCACACATTGTGTACTACATCACTAATTTGTGTGTTGAATTGGATACATTCTAGTTTTATTGTTTGATCCAAATTAGACAGGTTTTATTAATACAAAAGATCGACACTCTTTTCAAGAAAAATTGTCGAATGAACGATAGATATATAGATAGATTTGATTGTGGTAGAAGTAACATGAAAAATCACAAGGGTTAATCATTACCAACATGAATGGGTCTACAAATTTAAAACAACATAATTTTAACACGATAATACTTGCCGTTTGTGACACGCTTGAAAAATATACAATGCTGTCAGGCATTTCTGGGCACTTAAGGTTTCCATCTCCAATATTGAAGCAAAATGCATACTGAATTCGACCGATTGACGAAAATAAACTACGGCAGTGCTTACCATTTGAAAAGAGGCAATTATCACCAGAATATTCTGTTTAAAATAATATTAATTTTGACACAGGGGATACCACACCCATGTTTTCCTGACTCTCGATATATCGGCCTATTCTGCACACAGTTTCTGTCAGCAGTTTATTCGAGTAATTAGTCAGGTTTATAGCTATTTTTACAAAATTCAAGGTAAAAATGCCAATAAATGGCAAGAGATATTAAGCAAACTAAACCAATCTTATAAAAAGTTAGTAAAGTTCAATGTTTTATTAAAAAAAATAAGCTATTATGTGGAAGAGAAACAACAATGAATAGGATGTAATGTGTTTACAACATCTTATTTAAGGTATACATTTCCCTCTTTTATATAACGTTTTTATTTGTATGATTCTAAAAGATACATAGTAAATCGGATTTTCTGGGTTACCACTTCAAGAAGGTCATAAAGTGGGTCTTCATGTTGACATTTAGAACTCACATTTTCATACGCATTTCGAGTCGAAATGCAGGATATTTTTGGATATTTTTGTACACATTATGAATATCACTTTCCTTAATTAAAGTACAAGCATTCTTTCTTGATACAAAATGGATTTTTGAACAAAAATAGCCTGTGATTCAATGTTTACATAAATGACGTATCGTTGTGCAGAATTACCCGACGCGCTGAATTAGCTGACATGGTGGTAACTTCACATTTTGAAAGAACCAGTTAATTTTTTGTGTGTTACTCCTTGATTTCTCTGCCACCGAGAAAACTCCTGCAGATTTCTCAACTGTATGATCTTTACATAGTCAACATTTTGTGTCTCCAGCTGCCGTATAAAAATGTGAAACCATTTTCTATTGGTCAAATGAAATGAATTGTGATAACGGTAGTGACAACAAGAACTTATGCTCAAATTTGCATGCCTTTGAATTTTTTCTTTGTACCTCTCTTGCTTGATTTGATTTGATACAAAAAACGTATTCAAAATGATAAAACAACACGGGTTTCTTTTAATTGATTTTTTAATGCAACAAACACTTCCCCAAGTTGTTGATCAAAACAAAGCCGGCATGTAATTAGGTTCTCACATAAGTACTCACAGGTTTCGATGTGACGGTCGATTGACTCTTTTCTTGTTTTCATAGAACAGAATATGTTGCAATTATAATGTTTACACTGAAACAGAATTAAAGGATTAGAACGTGACTTTCACATAGCAAAACATTTAATTGGTGTTTATTTATTTCTTTCTCTGTTGTCACCTGTTAGCATTTACCAGAAGTTTTCATTGATTGCTATTTCACCAGACTCTTTATTTACAGTGTATTGACAACTATTTATCATTAAATTTTTTTACATAATATATGATGTCTTATTTAGAACTTGCAGATTTCACAATATGGATTCTATCTTTATGGACATTAATCACTATTTTCGATGATAAAATGAGTGATGTATCAAGGTTTAATTTACCAATTCTTATCTTAATTTTTTCACGTTCAGCATATTTTAAAGATATTTAAAATATATTTTCTTTGGGGGAAATTGGGATCCATGCCGGACACCGCGTTACAAGCGAGATCGCAAGTTATCGAGGGAGTGGTGCATGTATGTACATATATATATATGTACAAATACAAAGTATTTGTTTATGTAACAATAAATTCCAGTGCAAGTTTGCGGCTTCCTGTCCAAGTTTGTGGCTTTCTGTCATGGTGCCTTTGAATTTCTCAAGTCCAAATCCAAGACTGTATATACATTTTTAACAGCCAAAAATGTTGTTGCCAAAAAGATCACCAGATGGTATATTTTTTATTGCCAATAAGGAAAACAAATCGCAATGTGCAACATTGGCGAAGCCTGGCACATTCCCTGTGTTAGCTATCTGTTCATTATATCCATAATAGAGCCTACTTCACCTACAATTATGAAAAATTGCAATGTGGATGCATATCAAGATGAATTATCCCGTCATATCAAAATTAGGTCATTATAAATTCATTTTCATGTTTGAATAACTTTTTTGTTTTCAGTTATTCATTTCTTAAGCACTCAATATCTTGGACCTCATTTCACCTACACTCATAAAACTTGGCAGTGGTAGACATCTCAGAGAGAACAACTCAGCCAAACCAAACATTAGGCCACTGAAGCCTAATTTTCATACTTAGCCACGTTTATATTTTTAGCTGTATAAGTCGTAATATCTTTGATTAAGTTTCACCTAGTCAAGAAAACTGACATGTGGATGGATTTCAAGCTGATTAAATTAACTATAACAAAAATAATTCACTGTGACCAATTTTCAGTCTTAAGTGTCTATTATTTTACCCAGTTCTAGTCGATATATTTACAGGATATTCATGTTTGTGAGTAAGCACCTGACATTTATTAAGACTGCATACAAAGTTGCCCAAACCTAGGTCACTTCTTGTTGTAGGTTTGATGTCCTATGCCCAACCAGTTTGGGTCAAGCGGGAGGATCACAATTCACGAACAAGTACCATCAAAGAGATCCAGAGACGAGTTCAAACACGTGGAGAGTGGCCGCAAATTATTCTTTTCCCTGAGGGTACATGTACCAACAGGAGCTGTTTGATTACTTTTAAACTAGGTCAGTTCTTTCATGTTGAGAGCATGAGGGTTGCATCATATAGTATTATTGGGATGTTTAACTTAGCACTTCTCAGAAGCAGTGTATCCAGTTAAAATTGATCTGCATCGATCATGTTTTTCTTCCTTTTTTTAAGAATGTCAGAGCAGGTATTACTTATGAATTATACATTAGAACAAGAAACAATTAGGTAACAAATTAAGAATAAAAATTATTGCGAAAATTTCCCCATAAACTTTAATTTAAAAATTGATAAAAACTTGACTTTCTTCTTACCTTTCGCTTCCATAAATCCTTAAGATAATTTTACAATTTTGATTTTAAAAAGTAGAAGATAACTGTAATCTTTTTTATGGCATACTTTTTCATTTATGCACATAAATGCAAACAGACTAGAAAATAACTGAATGATCATCAGTAGGGATTCCATTTACTTTCACAATTTTTGCTCGACTGGTCATAGACTGGATATGGACTGGTCAGACTGGTCATGGACCAGAAGAGATTATGGAATGGTCTGTTGCTCATCATCCTTCCATCTGTTAGTTAGCACAAATTTGTTTTAGCTTTTCTGCATGGCTACTTGTAAGATAGCCATGAAACTTTACATGTACATTCATCCCATGGTCTTGTTGGTCCAAAATGAAAATGGTGCCACTCAGACATCCAGGATGGCTACCACTGTGGCCATCTTGAAAAATTTCTATCATGTCAATATAAGGTTTTCACTGAAAGACTTCTTATGATATCAAGTTGGTCCTAAATGAAATGGTGCCGATCTGATGGCTAGTATGGTCACTACAGTGCCCATTTTGAAAATGTTTTAATTGCCACTCCTCCTGAATGGATGGTCATATCAGCATGCGGTTTTCACAATAAGACTTCATATAATGTATAGTTGGTCCTGTATGAAATGGTGCTGATCTGTTCTCCAGTATGACCTCCACAGTGGAAATTTCAAAAATCTTTTTATCACTACTCCAGAATGAAGACTGGTTTTCACAAGAAGATTCCTTAAGATGTCTAGTTGGTTCTAAATTAAAAAAATGGTGCCAGTTGCAATCCAATATGCCTGCCACCATGCTTATTTTAAAAAGTATGGTAATATTAGCATGGTATATTTGCTAAAAGACTTCATATGATGTCTAGTTGATCATAAATGAGACTGATCTGATGACATTCAATATGGTTGTCACAATGGCCATTTTGAGAGTCTAGTTATCATCACTTTTCCAAAATGACTGGTAATATTGAAATGTTCTTTCACCAAACAGTCTTCTTATGATGTCTGGTGGGTTCTAAATGGAAATGTTGCCAGTCTGATTTTAAATATGGCCACTATGACAGTCTTCCTCAAACACAGGAAGTCATATCAACATGAGGTTTCCACCAGAAGATTTCTTATGTCTTGTTTGTTCTAAATAAAACTGATGTCCATTTGCCAAGCAGTATTCCACCACAGCTAATTGAAATTCTTGTTATTGCTGAAGAATAGAGACAGCTTCAACACCTTTCAGTTAAAAGGGATAAATGGTCATATTTTGAATTCCTGTAAATTCTTTTTGGCCAGTAGAGCATCAATCGAGGGACTCTTGTTAAGATTTAATTTGATTGAAGACCATGATTATCACAACTTTATTATGTCCAATTTATGTATATCATATTGCCATTGCCTTCTATAACATTGATTATTCTCCAGCTGTTGAAAAATCTCTTACTGTTGTTAAATGTTCCATTTTATTTTTTTATATGTGCTCATATTTTACAAGCTAAATGACAATACCAGTGTGTGTAATAAGGATGTGAATATTCATATATTTTATTTTACAGATGGGCTGGACACATAACAATGGATAATAATTATAAATGTATAAAATAATACCTGTTGTATGTTATGTAGAATTACTACCATTACATTATAGTCTACATTTTCTTCAGAAGTTTAGAGTTCTGCATGTCTTTAGACAGAAAAATAATGATTACTTTTTTGACAGTCTGAATACAACTTAATGTACTTCATTCAGTGACACCATCTCGCCTCTGTCTGCATGGGTTCGAGTCTCGGATTCGGCCAATGTGGATATGTGAGAAAGCTTGCCAGTAGCTTCTCGAGGGTTGGTGGTTCTTTCCGGGTATTTCCCGGGTTCTTCCTCCACCATTAATACTGGCCGCCATGTATAGCCTATCGTGTGCTGAAAAATGGCGTTAAACCCTACAACAACAAAATCATTCAGTGACAAAGCAAATGATAAATCATGTCTGCAATTTAAATTGTTGAAAATTGGGAGATCCACTTTTTAGCTCTTCATTAACTTACTGACATTAATGTAACAAATAACATTTGTTTAAAACTATATTACTCACCTGTAAAACTATATTACTCACCTGTAAACTGTATTACTCACCTGTAAAATTATAATTATCACCTGTAAAACTATATTAATCACCTATAGATATAAAAATCTCTGTGGTAAAAACAGAAGAAGAATATGTCACCATTGAAAAAAATAAGGAAACTATTCAGGTGAAAGTCATCATATCATTTTATTTAATACCCTCATTGTGGATATGACTCAAATCTGCACTCTGTCATGTATGGACTAGTGAACCAGCTCTAGTTTGTACAGTCTGTTGGTGACTTTTATATGTCTCAGTGGACAGTTGTCTTGGTGACTTTTCATTGTGACTTTTATAGGTCTCACTGGATAGTTTTCTTGGTGAATTTTCATCGGACTAAGACATGGTAGAAAATAAGAATAATTCTACATTAAGTATACAGATAAAAACTAAGCAGTAAGTTTTGTGGAAAGCATGCTTGTCAGAGTATTTTTAAGGTATTGAAATTAATTCCTTGTACATTGGATGGCTTTTACACTGAAAGAGATTAATTCCTTGTACAGTAAAACCTGTTAAGAGAGACCACCCCTTCTGCCAAAAAAAAGTGGTCTCTCAAGACCGGTGGTCTCTCATAGCAGGTGTGTACAAAAAGACCAGTTTCCAAGGTCCAGTTTCAGAACAATTTAAAGAAAAAGAACCACAACCACTGTACGTATATTCTGTTCTTTATTAATAGTTCTTGCTAAAATATTGTATGCATTCATCTAAAAACAAAATTGTATAGCAATAAAGATATACTTCAATCATTAAACATGAAATCACATTAAATTTGAAGATCACATATTTTAGCATATTAAATGGTTTCTGATTTACTCCTTTTCCTTTATAACAAACTAAATTTGTTTTACTGATGTTTAAACCACTTTTTTTTGCAAGTGGTATGCTCTTTTTCACTTCTTTCAGTTACAGTAATTATTTTCTCCAGTCTTAAAATTTGTTTCTTTTTAGTTGGAGGTTTGTCCATTGTAATTAAGGTTCTAGGTGTTTACATTATTAGTCTCAGTTGTAATATTGAATGTAAAGATGGTTTTGTCTGGGCTTTGGGAAAATATGAAAAATCTATACATGTCCATTGCATATCTAACAATTAATGAAATAAAAAGAAGCAATTATCTCATCCAGAAACAGAACCATTTACTCAGAGACAAAAGTAAGTGGCTTCATTCAAAGAAGACATACAGGGATTAACTCAATAAACAAAGTGTGTAACCCGGTTGCACCAACTTGAATAGATGACAGATGTGTGATTGGGATGTAATCACTTAACACGGGTGGGTGGGGGGAAACAACAAACATCACAAGTCTTGAATACTATCAATTGAATCCCGCAAATGATTCTACAGTGACCTTATTCACCCACCCACCCCAGGCAATAGGTATTTACTCTAAAAATATATGCAACCACTATGTCAATTTTGACACTACAATGGCAATTCATGACATGTACATTAACCTGGTTTATGGACTGGAGCATCTATCACCGGTTGCCACAATCCTTTTTATTTTTTTTATTTTTTATATTCCTTTTATGTTTTTGATCAGAACATTCATTACTAATCAAGCAGTCCTTGTAACAATTGATTACATATAGGTCAGTGGTGTCTGTGTCCTCACAATACAGTCATTCATAGGGATGCTGGGTCCTACTCACACATATGATCTACGATAAGGCTGGGAAGCAGGCTGAGTGTGGGAATAATTAGTCTGGTTCCTTGCTCCATATGCTTCCTGAGTTGCTCTCCCTTATATGAATAGTGGAGAAAAATGCAGGGAGCATACAAACCAGACTAGATAATAATCTACATGTACTTTAGAGTGGTTTACAACAGAAACTATTAAACACTATAAACATACCTTAAAATTTGAGATATCGGTAGCTAACCTATTTATTTTTTTCAGAACGGTATGAGTGGTCGGTGGAGTTTATCCTCATTTTTCAGATGCTGTCATTCATAGCATTGTCAGAATGCATATTTTGCCAAGACATCACAGGCACTGGTCGCGTTCAGCAGGTGGTCGCTTATGACAGCGTTTATATAATAAAATTGATCTGTGCATTACGATTGTAGTCGGAAATGACAGGTGGTTGCTCATAGCAGAGGTCGCTCATAACAGTTTTTACTGTACAACTGATGATTTTTACACTGAATGAAATAAATTCCTTGTACAACTGATGGCTTTCACACTGAATGAAATTAATTCCTTGTACAACTGATGGTTTTTCACTGAATGCATTGTTTACATAAATATTTGAATTTCTGAAAATGCAGTTCCCAACAGTGGAGTGAAATGCCCAGTTTATTTGAATGTTATATTGAGCTCTACTGAGATATTCTTTTCAAAAATAGTGTTTTTTGTTCACTAGGTGCATTCCATCCAGGAGTTCCAGTTCAGCCTATGTGTTTACGATATTCCAACAGACTGGTGAGTGAATGAACACAAAGGTACACTTCTTTCCATGTATGTACCTCAAAAATAAGTTTTCAAAGATTTTGTTCGTAGATGCTTCCTGATAATGTCACTAGCAGACAATATTCTACCCATTTTACCTGGATGATGGGCAACCTGGCAGTTTCTCCTATATGCGATCACCAAATTTTACCTTTTTTAACAACTGAAGCAAAGTCAGCTTGTAAATCACAAATATTGATACTATCAGAAAGCTTGATTTGTGTTCTATTTATGTATATAATTTTTGGAAACATATCTTGAGATTCAGTGAATGTATTTCAGCTTCCAAACACCATATAAAGTCAACGGTAAATCTGCCAGCTGACCACATATGGTGGCTGATGAGGCTGATGACGTCATTCGGGAACTATCTATATTAGTGGCATGTAGTTTAAGGAAAGGAATGCTCATGAATAAAAGATCATTGTACATCATGCATTACAATGTTATTAAGTGGATCAAATTAATTTGCAGAATTGAAATCGTTTTTGCAGTAAAAGATCAAAATCAACTAAAATGTCTTCTTCAAATTAATATTTATTCCAGGTGAAGTGAGGCATCATGCACAATGCCGATAAATTATTGAAAGTCAGAATGGATTTCATACAAACACTTTATTTTAAAATCAGATATTGATGCATCATAAAAATAGTTTTAGACATTAATCATTTTATCTTTTTATTTGTCTATCTGATATATATGCCTGTCTGTCTGTCAGCAGGGAGATAGATAGTCAATGTTATAATGGTGCAAACACTTATTGCCTGGTATTGAATTACAGCCAACTCAGAATGGTGTAAACATTCATTGCCTGGCAGTTATAGCATTGAATTACAGTCAAAGTCAGTATGATGCAAACAGTCATTGCCTGGCAAAGTTGTAGCATTGAATTACAACCAAAATCAGAATGGTGCAGTCATTGCTTGGCAAAGTTATAACATTGAATTACAGCCAAAGTCAGAATAATGGGAACAGTTATAGCCTGGCAAAGTTATATCACTGAATTACAACCCAAGTCAGAATTGTGCAAACAGTCATTGCATGGCAAAGTTATATCATTGGATTACTGCCAAAATCAGAATGGTGCAAATCATCATTGCCTTTCAGAGTTATAACGTTGAATTGCAGTAGACAATTTACATCCACTCACAGTAATTGCAATACTGGCCTTACAGTGCAGATATTTGACAGATCTGTATCGATTTCACTGTTTGAGCATTAGCTATAAATACACAGCTGTGCGTGGATTAATTGATAGATATATATGTTTTAGATAGGTGTGTATCTAATGTGGTGTTTTGTGGCAAAGCAGCACACAGATGTTTTTATTTAGTGCCTAGACAACTGGAGTAAAGTGCCTTAGCTAAGGACACACTGTGGTAGCCAGCTCAGGCTGATCCTATGTAGGATTCACACTTATACCTTTGTGTTCATAAATTGAATATGTTAACCATGGAGATATGTAGCTTAAAAGAGAATTTTTTTATGCTTGTAGGACACAGTAACTTGGACATGGGATGGACCTGGAGCGTAAGTGACCATTGTTTTATTAGCTCTACTGTTCTTATAGGATGGTCTTTTGTCCATCACCAGTTGTTTATCTGTCTATTAGAACAAATTATTGTTAGACTTCTAAACAGTTTGGATGGTTACTTTGCACACACATTCATCTAATGGTCTTGTTGGTCCTAATTGAAAATAGGTCCTGCATGGACATCCAATATTGCTGCCATAATGCCATCTTGAAAATTTTGTTATCACTACTTGTCTTGAATGGATGGTCATATCACCATGGTCATATCAACTTTGGGTTTTCATTAGGGGTGAAATGATTCATCAGTGCATACATTTTTTTTTGGTACTGATACACCCATCAATACAAGTTGTGGAAAATCGATACAAAATGATACTGACAGCATGCAAGTTATTTTAGTCTTCAGCAGTCATGAATAATTATTAGTCATATGCCTTGTAATTATTTAAATTGAGAATTCTTCTGAGACATCTTTTGCAGGTGCAGGCATGTATTTTTGGTAGTAAAAACAAAAAAGGCCATTGAGAAAACTCACTATCCTCCTACAAATAAACACTAAGTAACATGGTTTGAATCTACCCCTCCTTGCCAATTCCATGCTGTTTATCGTATCCCAACAGCATGTTCAGCATAAGGAGACAATTCCAGATGTGTTCTGATGTATAATGAAGTACTTTACTCACGCTGAATAACTGCTTTTATGCGATGTTCTATTTTGATTTGTATCTTGTCTACTTTGTTTGAATTTGAAAGCTACACTTTTGGTGTCTCATGCAATGAAATATGTTTAATTGATTCTCATTGGTCATTATTGTTTGTTCTGGTCCAGGCTAGACAAAAACCACCAATCCAAACTTAAGGTAGCTTATTCCCTGCATGAAAAACAGGAAGTATTATCAGATCAGCAGAGAAACTCCATGCAAAAAGTGGTCAAGATTTCATCTGTAAAGAACTTAAACAGAGATGCTTCCAGGATACATGATTTTTTATGGATCATGACATCTCAGTGACTAGTTAGTACATAGTGATTTTGATTGTATAAATTGAATTTTATTTCTCATTGCCTCACACAAGTCTTGTATGTTATATGCCAAGTTTTTAACTCTTTGCTTTTTTATTTTATTTTCTGTTAACTGTAAAATATGCAAATAAACAAAGGTTGATTCAGTTCTGCCACTTCAGCCCATATATTAAATTATAAAAATATCATGAAGGAGAATATATATAAAAAAGTTGATCCAACATTTCTTGTTTTTGTGAGTCATTAACTGTTTCTTTTTTTATGTTTTGTTTTTATTCACAGGTTTTGCCAGTTCTGGCTGACTTTATGTCAGTTTCATACAAATCTTGAGATAGAGGTAAGTATATTGGAACAATTTTTTTGAAACTTAAGCCTACTGGGAGATCAGATTTTACATTATATTTTTTGTCTTAAAACCTGATAATTCTAAAAGTCCACAATAAATCCAATCCAATGAAAAAGAATAATGCATGGAGTTTTCACCAGAAGACTTATGATGTCTGCTTGGTCCAAAGAACACATATGACACTGTGCAAAAGATCACACAGAAAGATACTGTACCAAAAAAGCAACTGCTCCTTACTATTAAGACCACTCATTATACTGCCACCTCTCATATAATATGGGTTCAATCATTGATTCCTTTGTATAATCTTAAGTTAATTTTAATAGTTCTAAAACAAAACTTCTTAAATAATTTAGCCATAGCTCTTCACTAGTGAAAGATATCTTTTGTATGGTTTCAGCTCAATAGATATTTTACTTGCATGGTTTTATATACAAAATACCAAATTATAACTCAACCATGCTTGCAGTCATAGAGTATACCCCAGTATAGTGAGACTGCTTTATTATGAAGTAAGTGATACATATACAGTATGCACTCATTATAATGCTGTCCATTACAGCCATAGAGTATACTGCCTTATAGTGAGACTGCCTTATTATGAAGCATATGATACATATACAGTGCTCCCTCATTATAATGCTGTCCATATCAACCATAAAGGATACTGTATAATAGCATGACTGCCTTATTATGAAACTGTCTTATTACGAAGTATGTGATACATATACACTACTCCCTCACTATAATGCTGTCCATGGCAGCCATAAAGTATACTGTATAATAGTGACTGCCTTATTATGAAACTGCCATATTATGAAGTATTATATATATATATATATATATATAGTATGCCCTCATTATAATGCTGTTCATATCAACCATACAGTATACTGTATAATAGTGTGACTGCATTATTATGAAACTGCATTATTATGAAATATATGATACATATACAGTACTTCCTCATTATAATGCTGTCCATATGAACCATAAAGTATACTATATAATAGTGACTGCCTTATTGCAAAGTATATGATACATGTACACTACTCCCTCATTATAATGCTGTCCATGGCAGCGATAAAGTGTAGTATACTGAATTATAGCAAGACTGCCTTATTTTTTAAGTATATGATATAATATAGTACTCATTATAATACAGTCCATGGCAGCCATAGAATATACTGCCTTATTGTGCAATCGCCTTATAATGCCGTACTTGATACCTATACAGAACTCCATTATTTTAATGCTGTCACATGGGACCCATGGAGTGTACCACTTTTTGTGATTGCCACATTATGAAGTACATGATACATGAAAAGTTCTCCTTCATTAAAATGATGTCATAGAAGCCATAGATTATATTACTCTATGGTGAGGCCATGTTAAAATGAAGCACGATACATATACAGCACTCATTATAACACTATTGGAGTTGTAGAGTATATTGTATTATAGTGAGGGTACCTTATAACAAAATACATGATACATATAGAGTACTACCTTATTATAACACTGCAAATGCGACTCAGAGTATATTGTTATAGTGAGACTGCTTAATAATGATATACACAATGTATGTACAGTACTTCCTCATGATAACACTATAAATGGGAGTCACAGAGTATATTGCATTATAGTGAGACTACCTTATTATGAAGCATGTGATGCATATACAGTATTGCTTTATTATAACCCTGTCCATGGTAGTCGTAGAGTATATTCCTTCATAGAATGAAGCACATGATACATAAAATTTTGATACTACTATATAACAAAATAGGATTTGTGACTCTTTGGTTTTAAGAGAAACTGCATCGTAGTTGTAGCTGGTCTGCTTTGATGGCCTAGTGGTTAGAGCATCGACCTCAGATGTGGAAGGTCCCGGGTTCGTATCTGGGCCAAGTCATGCCAAAGATTTATAAAAATTCTAATAGCTGCCTTGCTGAGCACTCAGCTTCAAGAAGTTAGTGATAGGACTGGTGTCAGGATAATATGATTGGGTGAGACATCATGCTGCATGTCTGTGGCATGATGCCCCCATCACTATAAACTGCTACACTGCAGACATCGTAGTGATATGACTGAAAAATTGTTAAAGCTACATTAAAAATCCAAATCTCACACACATACTCATGCATGCGCACACACACACACACACACACACACACACTTTTACTCATTTCAAGTACATTTTTGCAAGTTGCATTGTACCTTTTTATATATTGTCTTTTAGGTCCTAACCCTGAATTTTATTAAAGTGATGATTAATTTAAAAGAAATTCTTCCAATTGCAGTTTTTGCCAGTGTATGTACCCAATGAAGAAGAAAAAAAAGATCCCAAGCTATTTGCCAGTAATGTTCGCCAGAAGATGTCAGAGTGAGTATGTCTTCTGAAGTTTAAACTAGATTTATTGTACAATAATTGTGAAGTAAATTATGACAATTTGAACAGCAGCCATTTGGTTGCTGATATATTGGTGAATGAGGGTGAAGCTGACAACAAAAAAAAAGACTCCCAAGTCAACCAATTAATTTTTTATATACTGTTTATATACTTTCTTAGGGAAAATTATGGAATGGCATCTATCAATCCATGAGGACATTAACATTTGCTTATCCAGCCCTTAACTTTGTAACGGTTGGAGAGATTTTCATGAAACTTTGCCCAAGTATATCATGTATAGATAGTCATTTGTATGTCAGATCCATGCCACTTGCTTCAAGATGAAGGTCACAGCAAGGAAAAATGTTACTAGGACTTGTATTCTTGTTTGTTGTATAACTTTTGAACCAGTGAAGATATTTTAATGAAACTTTAACCAGTTATATCATAACTGGACATCATATCCCATTCCAGAGTCGTGTCTCCTGCCCTTGAATGTCACGGTCACAGCAGCAAATGATTGCCTTTAATATTTATCATTTAACGTGATAAACATTAATTCATTTCACAAAGCTTGATATAGTTTTGTTTGGGCTTTTAATAAAACCATGAGGATTTTGCATCTTACTGTTAAAAAGGGTGATTGTGAACATTGTTAGTGGAATATTTAATGACCATCCTTTTTTAGATGGTCCCTTGCCTAGTTCCAGTGTTATGTTGTATATAGCTTCAGGCGAAATGTAGGCTTCAAGCCGTCAAATAGTTGGTGTTGATATCAATTACGCTGACATACAAACTCTTGCACATTCACAGGGATGTGCTTTGATAGCTGATTGACCATTAACCATTTCCTGAGTAAGTTAGCAACTATTACTGCCCAATTTCCACAAGTTATCCTTGATGATATGAACATGCAAACTTATGTTTTGAAACTTAAACTTATGTAAATAGCAGTTTGAGTTTTAAGAATAGATTTGGTAACATGAATATTTCAACTGCCACGTGTACATTATTTTCTTGATAAAATTCGGTTTGGAACTTTCTTGGGGAAATAATGGCAGACATTGCTGGTATGGAAAGTACCATTTTATTAGATTGTCTCTTTTCGTAAACCATTGGGCAAATATATTCAGGAAAATGTACAATTCACAGAATGCAGAGTCTAAATATATTACATTATTAAAGATTTAGCTTTAAAATTCATTTATGTAGGTCAGAAATTTCTGGGACAATGCTTTGTTGTGGAATTCTCAAGATGCTGTAAGGTCATGGTTGTATTCTGAGTTCACTCATTTTTGTGAAAATACGAGGGGTAAAAAAACGAACAGCAAAGTTAAATACTATCTAACCACTGCCTAATGTTACACTAAGTACATAGACAAATAATAAAATTTTGAATTTGCAATCCCGTCAATGGACTGTTGTAATTAAGCTATAAAGTGAGTGGTTACATTAAGAAAACCCCTCTTTCTAAAAACAGATGCACTTGCATGTTGCTGCGTTGATTCAGTTTGAAAAAAAGGGTTTAGTTCATTCATATACTGACTTTAATTCTTCCGTGTGTTGTCTATGAACAGTTATGGTAAAGAAATTAGGACGAACAGTATGATCTGAAAGGCGTTTACATTTGCTATGTACATGGTACAGGGGTTGTTTCAAACAAGTTTAGAAATCTTTTCAAATGCTATTTTATAATGAACTTTCAGAAAGTAAAAAGAAACATTCTTGATTAAGGGTAGTTAATTAATCATTTTTAATTAATTGTAATTACAATACTGTAATCTAGTTAATCGGTTAAATTCATTACAATGGCTTCTGTTGTTCTCATTTTAAGTCATATTGTAAAAATACACTGAAATATGAATATGATAGTTTTTAAACATGCACCATATGTGTTTTTAATATTAATAGAACGCCGAAAAGTTTCTACTTGAAAATCAAGTATTGCTTAAAACCAGTGTTATATGCAAATATGTATACTGGGAAATAGATGGTATAATTGAAGTAAGAGAATGAAAAGAACACACGCACGCGAGTCTTGCTTTGATCCCACTTCTCCCTGTTCAGGTCACACTTCTTTCCAAAAGAAGTCACTTCTCCCTACAATTCAAGTCTAGCTTGACCCCTGTTTATGTCATCTTTTAAAGGAGTTATGACCCTGATTGTCTCCCTACCTTGGGATTTGTATCATAACTTTGTAAGACTTGTTAAATTGTAACCCAATTTTGCATCATAACTTTGTAAGACTTGTTAAATTGTAACCCAATTTTGCATCATCACTTGTAGGATTTGTATATTATAACCCAATTTTGCATCATAACTTTGTAAGAGTTGTTAAATTGTAACCCAGTTTTGCTGAAGCTTTAAATTGTTGAGTCTTTGAATGACATCCAGCGTTCTACATTATCAACTGTAGTTTGCTATTTTTCATGACTGCTCATCCTCCAAACCTGGATTTCAGCAGCATAATTTGATCAAGAAGTTATTTATTTCAGTTGCATTTGGCATACAGCTTTTTACTGGTTGATTGATTGCATTGATATTGATTATATTGATTAGCCTCAGAATAAGTTTGATTTCTGGCATTCTAGCATTTTTATGTTATCATTCACAGAATTTGTTGCACCAGTTTTCCCTATGCTTCAAGTTTGATCTCTAGCCTTGTTTCACAGAATTTATTGCCCAAGTCTGCCCTAACCTCTTAGTTTGATTTCCATGGCATCACATTTACAGAGGTTGCTGGATTTTAACTAATTGTGTACTCATTGTGAGACCTGGAATGAATTCAATTTCAGTGTTCCATGACAACATTTATGGGAGTTGTTGACTCTAATTGCCCATCCTCTTAACTGTCATTTCAGGAACATAAAGGATAATTAGATTTAGCGTTTGGAATTTGATATAGTTTTATAATTGATTTCAGTTTCTTCTGTCCAATTTATGATCACTTAATAATCTATTTATTTGTCCACATGATGTCTTGTTAAAGCACTGGCTGTTTTTATTCTTACACTTTCAAAGAGGCATTCTGGGATATCTATACATATATATGTGTGTAATGACCTAGAAATCCCATACCATTAGAAATAGAGATGCAAAACTTGGGTCACTGATATTCCTGTGTTTTTAGATTATTTCAACACTGTAAAAAAAATTAATTTCACCCCATGGGGTGGGACAAAGGGGTATAGGGGGATTTAAAAAAAATTCAAATAACACCAAATTTGTCTCACATATTTAAGAAATTGCTGATATAATCAATGATTCCAGAGTTAACATGTGTTAGACTGCAGAGCACCTCTTGGTCATACCCCATGGTCTTTTCCTTCCTTCTGGGGACAGAGAAACTGTTAATACCCCTACCGTTTAACCATATATGCCTCCATTATATATTATATTAAGTTACGTCATGTTAGGTTATGTTATGTTATGTTATATCATTATATTATATCTTATGCTATATTTCATACCATATATCATATCATATCATATATCATATCATATCATTGTGTAACAGCCCTCAGTTGTAGATGTGTCCAACTTTATTTTTATATCCCTTGCAGAGCCTCTTGATATACCATCTATTCAAACAAGTGTTCATCATTTGTAGCATTTGTGAGCTGAAATTCTTAACAAATATCCAATAATTGTTGATAATTTGCATCTCACCTGAGTTACTCATTATAAACACTCACAGTTATGATGTAGGAGTACTAAACATATTGACAGTCATGAGGTGTCTCGGCTTTCTTTATCAGCTGAGTTTCTCACATAATACCTTTCAGTATCTGGAGCCTGTGTTTCAAATCCGTGACATCAGGGGTCACAGAGGTTATGGATTGGGGTCAGAGTGTATAAAGTTTGAGTGGAGGGCAGCATTTGAGTCGCATCCTTGCAGTCTGAGTGCGTTAGATGTACATGATAGTTTAGAGTATGGGCGTTGGGTAGGATAAACATAGAAGGTAAAAACACAAGAGATTTGCTTGAAGAATACTTCTTTTAATCAGTTATTGCTAAAGAAAACCAAATTATTATTAAGATTTAAAGAAAGTTTGTTGGGTATTTCTCTCAACACTCAAGCAGTTTCTCACAATTGTCAGTGATCCAGAAGTAGCAGACTACAGCTGTTTGCAGTGCTGTATGCCCATACAACTATCTAAAACATTGTTACCCCACATACTTTTTTTCTGCTTGAAAATTAAGGCTCATAAATTTTTTTTCTTCAAAATTTACTTCAAAGTTGTTACATTGTTTTTATATATATTCATTTTGAGCAGATGTTACTCACCCCACATCTCGCTCCTATTTGCTTTAACTGTAAGATAATTCATGGGGAAGGTGTAAGTAAATCCAAAGATTGTAAATAGTGTTAATAATTTTCTTTCATCCAGAATTATAATATAAATCCATTGTTTACTTGGAGATATCCAGTCAATATATTTTATTAACACTTCTTTGATTAGAAATAACTCAATTTTGCATTGATTTTATTCAACCAGAGTTCTTTTCCTGTTGAAAGTACTGCAGTGTAAGTGTTTGTTTTGGATTCAATCACTCAGTGAATTATTCAAAATAATTACAACATCACTGAGCAAAGTCAAATAACCATGTATTAATGTAATGTATGAATTCTTTTTTCAAGAGATGTCAGTGAATGTATTTTTGTGTCCTGTTCATTTCAAGTTTTCAATACAAGTTCTGGCAGCCGTATCCTTGTATGTGTTTTATTTAAGAGCCCATTCAGGTTAGGAAAGTCCCATCGGTAACAAACCATTGTCTCAGTAAGTGGTATCAGTAACCTAGTGGTTTCTTTCTGTTTATTCATTCTTCTTTCTATGATATTTCTATTTTCTAAAGTTGCTCCCAAACTTTCTATTGCCTCTTTTGTACAGATGAGGATGGGACACTAGGCACCATTGCAGAATAGCAGAGGCAGAGTTCATCTTTACTTATAATAATATTTTCCTCTAATCTCCCTTTCATTCATCTTTAATCTTTCCACGCTACTTCTCAAACTCAATTTTCACTATCGTGTGGTGATTGTGTAGAAAACTCTTGTTCTAGAATGAACAGATAGTAAGCAGTAGTTCCATTAGCTGTGTAGCTGTATAGATCCCTCCAGGCCACAACTGTTTTATCTGGATTTGTTCTTTCTCTAACTCCAGAACTTATGATGCCCCAGCGCTAGACATCACTATAAACTGCCACACTGCAGATATCGTAGCGATATGACTGAAAAATTGTTAAAGCCACATTAAAAAATCCTAATCACACACACTCTCTCTCTCTCTCTGGATTTGTAGCAGTATCCAGTTTCCAGCGAGAAACTTCTTTTTTCACATATTTCTTCCCTTCCGATGGGTGGTGGCAGCCTACTACTATGCACACTGGTGAGCACATATCTTGTATGAATATCGGCAGTATTTGTCCCTGAAAAGGTTTTCATTCGTAAATTAGAGGCCTGTCACATTACAGTATCATATCATATCATATATCATATCATAGCTCATATATCATATTACATATCATATCATATATCATATCTCATATTATATATATCATATCGTATATCATATACCCATGCATCACTTGTAATTATTGGATTTCAGGTGATTATCTTGTGAACTTTTTGTTGTATTGAACTCATGCATGAATATAGTTGCTAGCATTTTACATAATTGTATAGTTATAATTGATATTTAAAAAAATTGCAATGGCTCTCTGATTTCATTTCTGTTTTCTGTTTTGATCAAGAAAAGTGCTGATTTTTTGGCAGCATTCAGAAAACAAAACTTCTTAGTATTAATTTAAATCAGGACCTGGGTAAAACTTGCTCTTAAGTAAAAAAAATCAAAATTTATTTAATATTTGTCTCAAGTAATGTTTTGAAAGGTAAATACATTTTTTTTAAAATGCCAATTTCTCTGTTTATATCTTTTTAATTTAAAAAAAATATACTATATCAGTTTTAATATTGTGTCAGAATAATAGTCAAATAAATATGACCATCTCAAGCATGTATATTTTGAGTTAGCAAGTGATTTATTTTCGTAAGCCACTTGCCCTAGGCCGGTGTCGGAAAAAAATATTTCTTTGAGCACTATATAATAGTTTGATTTTCATCTTCCAGATGTCTTGAAATCCCAGTGACAGATCACACATTTGATGATTGTCGCCTTATGCTGCAGGCACAGAAGCTTAAACTACCAATGCAAGCTGGTCTTGTCGAATTTCAGAAGCTCCACAAGAAATTGGGGTATGTCTCTTGAATCTGTCAATGTTTAAGCATCATATTCGTTTGAACCCTCCAAGAGATTTTTTTAAAGTTAAATTTTCACTTTGAGAATTTTGTTGGAAATAATATAAAGTGCGTGCCACTGAAGTAACTTCCACAAAAAAGATGATGCCCAAAATGAGAGATGATTGTTAAAAGTTGAAAACCTGACCCCATTGTCAAGAAAAATGTATAATAAAACAACTGTTTCAAAAGATAATACTTTAAGATTTTATTTATCCAGTCAGGAAAGTTTCTTTGTTCACATAATACATAAAAGTAGACTCTGATTATTGGGATACCAAGTTGATAATACACTGGGTGCGGTAAAAAAAAGCACTGAAAATTGAATAATCTCATCTATAACAAGAAACATGAAATGAACATAGAAATTGAACCTTATTGTTATTGATCTCAAGGTAATACACTGGGTGCAGTAAAAATAACCTTCACTAAAAATTTTACAATGTTATCAATATCAAGAAACATGAAACTCTAAATGAAATTAACATAGAAAATCTAAATGAAATTAACATAGAAAATGGAAATGAAATTGACATAGAAAATGGAAATGTTATTAACATAGAAAATGGAAATGAAATTGACATAGAAAATGGAAATGAAATTAACATAGAAAATCTAAATGAAATTAACATAGAAAATGGAAATGAAATTAACATAGAAAATGGAAATGTTATTAACATAGAAAATGGAAATGTTATTAACATAGAAAATGGAAATGAAATTGACATAGAAAATGGAAATAAAATTAACATAGAAAATGGAAATGAAATTAACATAGAAAATGGAAATGTTATTGACATCAGGATAATATTAATTTGCAATGCTGTAAAAGAAGGTCATCAATACAAATATCAGAAGTATTTAAATAATTTCATCACTGCTACTGTGAAAAAATATTGATTGTTGTTTTTTAGTTTGACTATTACAACATGATCCAGACACTGTCCTTGGCATGTGTATGTTCCATTGTCTGTTATAATAATTGTTGTATCTACCCACCCACTGCAGTCTTTATACATTACTAGGATATTTTGATTATATGTGAGGTATACATAATGTTTTAATGTAAAATGATTCATTAAACATGAATGGATATATTTCAGATGAATGTGTAGAAATATCCATGTTGAATCATACCCTCCATCGTCTAAAACGCCAGAAAAGCAATTGACATGGCCCGCTCATCATCCATCATCTGCCATCACTTTTCCGATGTCTTTCCGGTAGGAGAAGTTTGTTCTTGCTACTCCTCCTTAACTACCTGGATGATTGCTGTGAAAGATTAAAAACACATTCGACCCATTAACTTGTCGGTAATGGTTGTGTTCTGGCCACAACAGCACTTACCTTGAAAATATTACTATTCTTGTCAGGATGGGTATTCACCAGAAGACTTTTTTTGATATCCACATGGTTCTAAAATTAAAATGGTGCAGCCCAGACATCCAGTATGACCATCAAAGTTGCCATCTTGAAAATCTTCTTATTGCTAGACTTTCTAGATGGAAAATCATATTGTCATTGTGTTTTCACCAAAAGACTGTGCTGAAAAATGACGTTAAACCCTACAACAACAACCAAAAGACTTCTTGTGATGTCTGGTTGGTCCAAAATGAAAATGGTGCTAATCTATGAGCCAATATGGCCACCATGGCACTCATGTTTAAAATCTTGTTATTGCTTCAGGTAAAACCCGTTATAACACGATTCTGCTTATAATGTGATGGCAGCATGGCTCCCATTTTTTAATTTAAGGTGACCTTTCTTTTCTTTGCATCCTAAATACATGCTCTCAGAAGGGCTGATTATTCATATGCCTAGCAGATGTTTAGTCCCAGCACTGCGTTTTATCTTGCCTTAATTTCACCATGCACCGTTTTCACCATATTAGCATGTATAGAATTCAAAACTGAAGTATATTTGATGTCTGATGAAACCCGGCGAACAAAACGTACCATATATGATGAAGACATTAGTTCAAACTGATGACATTGAAATTTCAATGCACAATTTCTGTGCAGAAGTATTTCCAAAATTTTTTCAACACGATCCCGCTTATATCGTGATGTTATTCTTTGGACTCTGAGTATTGCATTATAATGGGTTTTACCTGTACTTCTCCTAAACAGAAAGTCTTATCACCACGTACTTTTCACCAGCAGACCAGTTATGATATCTAGTTGGTCCTAAATGAAAATAGTGTGGATCTGTTGATTAAATATGGCACCATGGCAGCCATCTTGAAATTGTTGCTGCTCCTATATGGAAAGTCATATCGATAAAGGATTGTCACAAGAAGACTTCTTATTATGACTAATTGATCCTAATGAAAATTATGCCAATTTGTATCCATTATTGCTGCCATTGTGGCTAATTAGAAGATCTTATCATTACAGAATATAAAAAATTGTACTTGGTAGTTAGACCGCACTGGTGGCCTAGTTTTTAGAGTGTCCGCCTCGGAAGCAGATGGTCGTGGGTTTGATCCCCGGCCGAGTCATACCAAAGACTTACCAAAATGGTTCTAACAACTGCCTCGCTTGGTGCTCAGCATTAAGAGGTTAGTGTTAGGACTAGTCTGCCTGGTGTCAGGATAATGTGACTGGGTGGGGCATCATGCTACATGTCTGCGGCATGATGCCCCAGTGCTAGACAGCACTATAAACTGTCACACTGCAGACATCATAGCAGTATGACTGAAAAATTGTTAAAGCTGCGTTAAAAATCCAAATCACACACACACACACACACACACACACACACACTTGGTAGATAAAAAGAAGAATGGAAATATCTTAATTCCTGAAAATTCTTTTTGGTCAGTAGAGCATCAGTTTCTTTCAGGGACTCTTGTTTCTTGAAACTTTCAAGCACTCTATACGTGTGGTCCCTGATGAATTTCTTTGGTTTATACCTGTAAAAAGATGTCACTTGGTTCCACCTATTTTCACCACATTCTGTCAGACCATTCACAGAGAATCCTACCAAAATAAATTCCCAGCTAAAATTATTATCTTTTTCTTTATTTTGACAAGGTGGAGCCTTGGAGGCTCAGTGGTTAGTGTGCCAGACTAAGGACCAATAGGGTGTGAATTATAATCTTACCATTAGATCTGTCTTAGTATTCCACTGTGGTGTGTCCTTGGGCAAATCACTTTACTCCAGTTGCCTCAACACTACATATCATAATTGTGTTTCTCTGCTTTAAAAATACCAAATGAAACCAAACTATCACACAGACAGGGTTGACATTGTACCGAAAATTGCATTTCCTTTGTACATTGTGTAAGATGTACAATAAAACAAATTTTTTTATTCTGCATTGTGAGGGAGCATTGTTTTATTATATATTTTTCTTTCCAATGGGTTAGATTTTCAACTTTCATCTTAATTCAGGCCATCATATTTTTGTGGAAGCGCTTCATTGATACATACTTTTTATCGATTATTTCAGTCTAATCATCTATTGTATAAAAAAAAAAACTTTCAAAACAATCACTTGGGTAGATTAAACTATGGGGGGGGGGGGGCATGTATTTATCCACCACAGATTTGATTTTATTATATTTACTTTATTGTCCAAAAAGTATGTATGTGTGTGATGATTTTACTGTCATGAAATTAATTTGTACAGTTGCCAGAAAACTACCAGCCATTTTCAGATTGGCTGAGATGTAAATTATAGAGATTCTAGCCATTTTCTGATTGGCTGAGATGTTAATTATTGAGGTTCTGGCCCTTTTCTGATTGGCTGAGATGTTAATTATTGAGGTTCTGGCCCTTTTCTGATTGGCTGAGATGTTAATTATTGAGGTTCTAGCCATTTTCTGAATGACTATGATGTAAGTTATGGAGACTGATCACAATTTTGAGTATATTTATGCATTATTAAAACAAAGAAGCAGTTAAAGTTAATGTATTTGTGCATTTTTTGAAAGAATTTCCTTTATTCTTTTGTTTGTAATTGTGTAAATTGTACCAGGTGTTTTGTTGTTAAATTTCACTAAAGATGGAAATGACAGATTGTTGATCATGTTTAAGCATGATGTAGTTCATTGAACATACAGTTTGCAAAACATTTTTGGCATTTATACTTCATTGATATTAATGTTTCTTTAGAGCTTTTCCAGAAAATGTATTACTAGATAATCATAGGTGACACATAGCATCATTTTTTACAACAGCAGTTGACATTTACTGGTGGTATTGTCATTAACAATAGCATTCTGTTCATTTCTTTTATGTTACTACTTGTACACTGTTGCAAGTTTAGGAATGAGTATATTCTTCTCAGAAAGTACTATTTTCCCCACAGTGGTGAAAATTAACATTGAACACCTGAATTTTTGGGTCAGTAGATATTTAAAAAACTGTCAGAATCCATAAAAAATTGTAACAGATATGAACCATTCTAATAATTGCTAGTCAGGAGTTAGCATGCAGGTGGCAATCTTGAATACTGTCATTACTGCAAAATAGGTTACAGTGACATACATGTCATTACCTTTTAATACTTTTAGGACTATGTGAGATTTTTGTTTTATGAAACATGTCGTGGATCAAAACATTATGGACAAAGATAAGTAGTTTAGTCAACAAAGTTTATTTTTATTATAATTGTATTTAATCTTATGTGTGGTTTTTTTTGTGTTTTTGGATTTTTAATCTAGCTTTAACAATTTGAGTCATATAGCTATGGTGTCTGCATTGTGGCATTTATAGTGATGTCTAGCATGGGGGCATCATGCTGCAAACATGTGATATCATGTCTCACCCAGTCACATTATCATGACACCAGGCTGACCAGTCCAAACACTAACCTTATAATGCTGAGTGCAGGGGGGTGGGGTGGGGGGGCAGCTGCTAGTATCATTTTTATAAGTCTTTGGTATGACTCGGCCAAGGATTGAACCCACTACATCCTTCACCTGAGACGGATGTTCTGATCACTGAGGCAACTGGATTATGAAACACCAGTTTTAATGCACTGTAGTAGTTAAGGTAACTATGTTGGGGTACATTGTAATGAGATTCTTCTGTGTTTTGGGTGCAATTCTGAAAACTACCATATATAACATCATGGAGGATTCTCATCCAACAGAATTTCCTTGGAGCAGATGCAGAAATTGCTTGAGACGTTTGGCAGTATTAACTATAAAGGAGATGGTCTTATTTCCCTTGAAGAGTTCTCCACTTACCTCCAGATACCAGTGAACCCAGCACTTGAGGATGTCTTTGCAATGTACGACAGAGTAAGTGTAAATTCAGTTTGCAATCCAGAAACATTAGAGATCTTAAAAGAAAATAATCCCTGAAGTTGCCAAAATTTATGTAACTGTATGCACAATTTTTGTAATCCTAATGCTAATCCTAATCCAGAAAATCATCAGCTTTTTTGTACTTAAATTTTTCCACTTAGAAGTTTTGTTTTATTAAAGATATTTTAAAAATGTTCTTATGACTTCAGTCTAAAATCTGGAGACTGAATTTTTAGAGAATTAAAGCATACATGCAAATATTGTACAAAACGGCACAAATAAAGCAGATCTTTACTGGAAGTCTGATTGGTATATCCCTTATTAATTGCATGACATTTTTATGTATTTTTATTAAAATAGAGTGTACAGGACACTGAAGTTACTACAGAATTTTGGCCTTTTTATGTGCCTGCCATAATTAAGTTATGATGTCTGTGCATTCTTCCATCAGTCTGATACCCTTTCTTTTCTATGCAATAACTTGAGTTTTGTACCAGGTATCATTACTTGACTTGTGCTGTATTATGACCTTTGCCTTTACTCTCATTGACAAACTTAGGAATGAATTAGCTCTGTGGTACCTTAAAGTGTAATCAGCCAAACCAAGCCAGGAATTGTTAGTGTGTTTCTGATGCTCAGTAATGACACAGCTGTATTTAAGTGTCTGAAAGCTTCTTGTTTGTAATGTTATTATAAGTGTCAGCATGGCATTTCATCCATTGAGTGCTATTAGACACAAATTATTTTTAAATTTACATTTTTTAATTTTACTTATATGAAAAAAATTGAAAAACTATGCTTTTTTCCTGAAACACTTTCATATTTAATTACTTTAGCAAAGTTACCAATAAGCTTTAAAAAAAAAAAATCCAGAGAAATTTGGTAGTAGATCCCAGCTGATCAAAAGGTGGTAATTGAATCCACACCCTTCTTGTCACAGATTCAGTGCTCTATTCTTTGAGCCACAAGTACCTTGGGTGGTGATCTGAGTGGTTTCCTAGTAATGACAACAGTGGGATAAGGACAGACCCAGGAATTCATGGTGACTGCATAAGTTTATACCTTTGTTGTGCCAAATAAGTGTACATTGACTTAAGGGTGAAGCAGTGAAACAGTTTCTAAGGTATAAATGGGGAGTGTTTCTGAGTTGGAAGTGGGTGGGTGGGAGGAAGCAGGTTGAGATACCAGTTGCATAAATTATGGCCTTTTCATGCAAAGAAAGTTATAATTGTCATGATGGATGAGTCTGTCTGCTGTGATGCATCTATGTTAGGAGAGTGGGTTATCTTTCTTTTAGGATGCCCAGAGTATAGGTAGGATGCTCAGCATTCCATCTTCTTATTAATTATTCTCCTAATGTTAATGTGATCAGGAGAATGTATTTGAATTATATTGAGCAATTTCACAGTGCCAACAAATTGATGGGTTCAGTTCCTGCAATAATTTGAGTGTAATTCAAGTTGAACTGGTTTTGTTATTAGTTTTTCTTAATAAGGTATTCAGGTACTACAGTATGAAAGGGAGGCAACTTCCTTTGTACCGTTGCATAAATCTATGAGTGCTACATGTCAGTGTCAACTTTGTTTATATTACAATTATCTTAATGAATTTATTAATAGATATGAAAGTTCATAAGATTAATATTTATTTGTGTTAACAGAGATTATAATTCGCATGCATCAATGACAGTTGCTACCCCTATCCACACCCACCATCACTTTTCATACAAAAATTGTCCATCTTTATGAATCCTGTTGTTCATTAATGATCAAGGTTGGAGGTGTACTTGGTAAATTTGCACTGTAATACCATATTTCAGATAATTTTTAGTTTAAAATAATTCTTTTTTTTTCTTCATAGCACAAAAATTGAATGTACATTTTATTTATTCTTGGAAGTGATCATTTTCATTAAAAAAAGGACCCCAGCATTAGGAATCAAAAACATTTTCATAATTGTAAATACAAAATTTGCACATGTCCAGTGTAATTGTGCTAAAAATATCATACGCTAGCAGAATTGTTGTTGTTGTTTTAGGGTTTAATGCCATTTTTCAGCACATGATAGGCTATACATGACGGCCAGTATTAATGGTGGAGGAAGAACCCAGGAAAACCCTGGAAAGAACCACCGACCCATGAGAAGTTTCTGGCAAGCTTTCTCACATACCCACATTAGCCGAATCTGAGACTCGAACCCACGCAGACAAAGGTGAGATGGCAGTGATCTGTAACGGAGAGTGCTTTAGACCACTTGGCCACTCGGTTCCCCAGGCTAGCAGAATATGTTCTTTTTGAATTTGTTTATTGCTCAGTATGGTAAACATGTTTTGTTTTCATTTGCGAGTTTTTATTTAATATCCTAATTTTCTGTATTTGTTTCAGGATGGTTCTGGTACCATAGACTTTAGGGAGTATGTTATTGGATTGTCCCTAATCTCAAATCCAGTCAACAATGAGGAAACTATACAATTAGCATTTAAGGTAATCATCTTGCTGTAGCATGAGGCACCTTGAAGACTAACAGATTTCTTGGTTTTTGTTATTTGTTTCCACCAAAGTATGGTTGCTACATGGTTTTACTGCTTTATACCTTTCTTTGTGTGCATATATGCATTAGTAGTGATGATGTCATATAATGCTACTTCAAGAGTCTGATTTCAAGTGAGTGAATATTGTTGTAGGTGTTTTGATGATGTTGTCACAGGGATAGAGCAGGTTGGTTTTGGATTAGTGACGAGACAAAAACCATTTACGAAAATGACATTTTTTTGCAAGGTACATATGTATGGAAATGAATTTAGACCTACTCTAATATGTACACTGAAACCACCTAGCTGAACAAATATTATCTAGTACACAATTTAGGTCAAACAAATAACTTTTCAAATAGTCCACATGTGCACAGAATAATCCTATTTCACTGACATGCCACATCTCAAATTTTAAGGAGTTTTCCACACTTTTCGTAGTTAACTATACACATTACTCAGTGTATGTTACAAACATGTATTATTGTCTGTTAACATACCAGATGAGTACTTGTATAGTTCTCTTCGACAGATATGAAACTGTTATGTTCATTGAGTGAAATTATGAACTTGTAATTCACACAAATGATGAGTTTATGGAATTGTATTCCTCATGAAAACACATAAATGTAGAAAATACACCATTCGGTAACAGACACAAAAATATGACCACATCGTTCATTCATGTTATTAAAATGAAAATATGATTCTGTAATGTTCAGATAAGAAATATTACATTTTATGATACTAAATTGACCATCTAATGAGCATGACATTTATAATACAACATCCATCATCTAATAAATATGAAATTTAAAACATGAGTTTTATTACACTGTCATTCATTTGTTAAACATAAAATTTGACCATGAAATATTTTGTACTACATCAGTCATCTAATGAACATCAAACATGTCCTATTCCTCCATAATAGGGTGTAATACAAGGAATGATCCCATACATGATTTTCCTTGCTGTTTGCTGAGGATCATGCCAGAACGCCACATTCATGCAGACAAAGGCGGAAGAATGATCGCAAAGAAACTGAACCATAGCAACCATGACCTCCTGCAGCACACATCACTGTTTCCAACTTATGTCACTGGAATTCAGCTAGAAATATTTGCAAATGAACCATGTAATAACATGAGTGATAAATTTGAACATGTTTTGCTTCAGATACCACTATACATGATATGTATGTGTTGACAAGAAAAGACCAGAATAAACATTTAAACTGTTATATTCTCAGAATGATTATGTGAAATTAAATAATAACCATGTTCAGAACTATTATATACACAAGATAATTAAAAACTTGAATTCTTTTCATCATTTGCTACATACAACATAATTTAACCCAGATTCTTATTTCAGATTAAAATATGACCATTACCTGAAACAGACAAATTTGATAGAATTATGTGAAATTTTGTGACTGATGGAAATTTAGGATAAATTCCAAACATTTAACATAATAAACTACTATATCTTTTGAACACAGATAATAAAAAGAAAGAATGTGTACGATTATTACATACCTTGAAAGATAGAGGTTTGTCTTTATAAAAAAAATAGCTTCCTGACAAAGTGTCTGTGCAGTGTGCATTGTAACTATACAAAAAATTAGCATTCTCTATACTTATACTTGGCAGGAACCATGACCAGAAAACATGAGGTAAGTGTCATAGTAAACACAAACTGCTGGCACTCTACACTGGCCACAGTAAGTTGGTGGACCAAGTACGTAAAATTTAACCATATCACAATCATTCAGCAGGACTAACGTGCACAACATGCTATGCCATGCTATATTTACATATAATGCAATGCAATGACAACTTTTTTTGCACATAATCCCTTGCAAGACATGCAGTTTTGAGCTAGGAGAAACGGGTGTAAGACCCTAAACAAAGTACAAGTTTTTTTCTACTGAGTTGTTGCTTTCTTTGGGGTGAAAATTAAAAATTGGTTAACATATGGCAAATACCATATGGCTGGATCTTTAGTCATGAAGAAGTTTGCCATTTAGCAGTCTCAGAATGAGGTAATGAAAATAAATATCATTACCCACAAGAACAAATGTGGACGGAATTCTTGTTGTTTTGTGAAAATTAATAAGGAGCGCATAAAGAAATAGTCCTGCATTTTATTTAAATGGGATTTCTTGGGTAGTCTTTGCCCTGTGTACATTTGTAATACTCTAAACAATTGACACTAGCAATGAAAATTTTGCATCCTTCCTGGGGACACTTTATCACTAGTAATGTACATTAAATGAATAAATAGTTTGATGATATAGAGTTAAATTCATGTATTCTTGACCATGTGTTTGCATTCGCAATGAAAGAAAATACATGGCATTGCACTATTTTTGGCTAAGAAGAAAGAGTTACCCCCCTCATCTCCTAGGCAGTAAACACAAAAGATCAGAAAAGTTTGCTACCAGCCTTTGGCTAAAGGCAAATATTTGCTTGAAATAGGTTCTGCTAATTTCCTCCAATATAATAAATAAATCAATAAATCTACAATTGCCAAACATGAATTTCAGTCCAAGCCAATCTACCCCCCCACCACCACCACTAGCACTACCTTGGGACACAATCACTAAATTTTACTGTACTGTATGTGGTAACAGTAATTGACAACTGTCAAATTTTAGGCTGTTTAAAAGTAAACTGTCCTTATCCCATATTCAATCAGCCATGAGAAAGTAAGCTTTGACCATCATTTATCAAATCCAATCTTCTTTGGTTGAAATAATAGAATATAGTCTGATTAATACGTCATAATGTGACAGAAACAATGGATAATATTGATTATAGTACATGTATGTTGGCCCATTTTAATGTGTTAAGTAATTCAATATTTGCAATGATGACATAAATTATTTTACTTACTCACAGTTTAATACGTATTGGGGAAACACCAGCTCATATTTTTTTTCCTGTTTTAGAAGCATAAAATGAATATGTAACTCAGGTTTGAGAAGATTCTACTGGAAATATGGAAATGCATCATCTTTGTAGGAATAAAAGACAAATGTTTTTCTTGGCAGTGATATATATTCTTACTTAAGGCACAGCAATTTTTTTCTTACAGCTATTTGATTCAGAGAATAAGGGCTACATTACACAGCCAGATCTGACAAAGATGCTGAACAACGCATTTGGCATGGAGGAGTTAGATGTACAAGAACTCTTTGAAGAAGTGGATGCCGATCAAGATGGAAAAATCTCATATGGTAATATCTTGAGTAAAGAACCCATGTTAACATTAAATTCAGAGTTATTTATTTCTGCAGTGTGGTCAAAATGATAATTATTGTTCAGCTACTTATTTAGATTAAAATGCATATTTTTTGTGCATGTGTGTGTACCATCATTTATGTGCGTGTACTTGAAGGTATAACATAGATTAAAATGGACTGTATTAATGTGGGAAAAATTAAAAAATTAAATGTTATTATATTTAGAGCTGTACAAATACAGAAGTAGATGTCAGGAATGTCAACTTTGTTGGGTGATGTGGCATATTATCACTCTGTATGACAATATGCACTACTCAAAGCAGGTTCAGAGATGTTAAATACACTCAGTGTGCTCTCTGGCGTGTTGTAAAAGATGACTAATAGAGATAAGAGTTGTGGTTGCTCAGTTGATTTGCTGTGAGCCTGATTAATATAAAATCTTGCTCTTTCATCATGGATGCATTGGGTTATCCACTCATCCTACTGGTAACTAACAGAAGACAGGAATTTCTCTTGTATTTTGGCTCTTGAATTTAGGGCAATCAACCCTAGTATTACATTTGAGCACAGCTACTCCCAAATTGAGATCATCCAGGCCTTGTGATGGAGGTCAGAGATAGCATTTTCTAGCTCTTACCCTGCAGACCTTTCATCAGAATGGGCTTGTTTTAACCTGGAGAGACATGTATCAGCAGTACAGTAGGCTGCTTTTCAGGGCCATTCGGCTGCTTTATAATGATGCAAGTTACTCAACTTGAACTGGATTTGCAAGAGTGGAATATTTGTTTCTCCATATATAAACCATGTGCTAACCCTAAGTACCATCTCACATGACTTGGTATATAACAAGTCTTGGTATATCACATGACTTGAAGATGCTTCACATACATAGGAGACCAGAGACAAAACCAGCACCTTGGTAATGAGATTTCACTCCCTATTCCTTTTGCGTTATCCCAACATATTATGATCTGGTAACTTATTTTTAAAAAAAACTGTTTATCAGAGTAAAAATATATTACTTCCATAATACTTATACAATCAAAATACATGCACACCCACACGAGCCATCCCAGCATTTACACCATGAGTGTACCAGATCTTGTATCAAATGGGAGACCACTCAAGTTTGACTTCCATCTTGGCAAGCAAGCCTGGAAGGGCTATATTTGCAAGGTAGTGGATGTTCTAGCATTTTATAATCAGGTTTTTTCAAAGAGCAAATTTCATTCTAAATTTGGTCCTCATGGCAATTCTTGAGGCATAGGAGATAATTTGAAATGAGTTACATCCTAAATCCTGACCACTGTTGACTGACTTCTTGTGATATCATACATATGCAGATGGAGGACATTGTGTGGCACCATGACACATCTGCGATCATAACCTTTACAAAAGAAACGTTTATAAATCACACAGGACATCTGTTTCTTTTTTCAGTTATTTCTATTTCTGTATGACATGTTTTATTCTGGACTATTTCACCAGTTTGTTAATAGTTATACAATATTTATTTGTCAAAGGTAGACAGCTGAATCAGTCTGATCTATTTGATTTGAGATCCTCCACTTCTCTTTTCCAGTGCTCGACTCAGTTCTGATTTCATAACAGACTATGGTTGACACTGAGCTGTCAGAGCATATTGATTGGAAAATTTGTATATTAATATGCATTATTTTTGGTCAGTTTGGTACCCTGCAATCTTTTATGAAATCAGTATACTGTAAGATGCTTGCAGTGTCTGGCATGTTTTACTATCAATTGTGTTTCATAAAATTTATGTCTGATGAATAAAAGTGGATATTCCATCCAATGCCCATTGAAGTATTTTTTGTAGAAGCCCCTCGGTAGAGGTTACTCCTTTTCATTAGGCCACCTTGCCGGATGCTAAAATGATATATTTCAGCCATTTTGTATCCCTCATGTGAGGCCACCCCATTTATAAGCCATATTTTATTTACAGAAGGGGTGACATTATACGAGATGGACAATAGTACTTTTAAAAATGTTTGCCTGGCATAATGTCACATATTGTGTGTGATGTGATGTTATAACATTATGAGTGTTAACATTATGTGGTGACTTGCTTTTCAGATGAATTTAGAGATTTTGCCATGCAGAGGCCAGAGTATGCCAATCTGTTCCTGACTTACCAACAGATGAAGAATAAGAATGATGGAGGGTTAGAGGTGCTGAAAGAGGAACCTTCAAAAGAAGATTGAAAGATTGAGATTGGTTCAGCAGATCTGAATACTTTGTTGTACATTATATGTTATATTTAAGTTTATATTTTCCTTCTGATCTCTATATATGTAGCAAGGTAATGGGATAATGTACTTGCCTTTTTCATTCAGTCCCTCAAGATGCTGCTGATTGTGTCTAATCCAGGTGGAGTTATGTGGAACACACATGAGGAGAACAATACTGGTTACTGCAACTATGAATTGATAGGGAATTTGATATAAATGTAACCTTCTCAATGCAGTCTGATTAGAATCTCAGTTAGGCATCAGTTTATAACCCACATCTTGTGACATTATTACCCGGTAACTCATCATATCAAATCATTTTTATTATTATTATTATTATTATTATTATCTCTTTTTCTGTATCCCACCACATAATTTGTATAAGTTTCTTTTACATACATAATTTAGCCAGGAATCAATATCTTCACTATATATTGTAGCATCTTGTCTTAAATACCAGTTTTGCATCACATAGTTTCCAAGATTTGTCCTGAGCCAGGAATTAGGTCAAATTAATATGGTTCTCTATTGCAGTGATGACTTAATAACAAATATCACAACATCTTTGATTATTTTCTTAATATTTTTGCTGCTCTGACAGCAACGCAAAATAGAAATGTACTTGACTCATTTTAAGACCATTTTTCAGCTGTTTATTCCTTTTATTTTTTGGCCATTATTTAACTTTTGTTTGTAGCTATCCCATTATTCAAACATTTAATCGTCCAGGTTTCTCATGACTTTAGTCTTTAGTGTTTCATTTTTGTTGTTACATTTCCTGATGTAGGGCTTGATACATTGGGAAATTTGATTGTTTTGTAATATGGTTCTACCTCGATGTTGCATATAGTTTATAACATTTAGGTAATTTCTAGTTTATGTTAAATTATTTGCACAGGTTTTTGGTGTGGAAGTTTGTTTTTATCCCCCACAGTGATTGTGGTAGGGTTATCAAATGTTTTCTCTCCAGTTAAATTCTGTGTTCAAGCCATTTTTGGGCACTCTAGTTGGGTCATCCATGTTTTATTAATACTCATCTAGTTTATCTTTTTGTTAAATATTGATTAAGGTTGCCATTTTTGTGATAGTGACTGTCCGTGTTGTGACAGTTGACATTTTCATGTTGCTTAAATAATTCATCCTATTACTATATTTTCCTACTGATAAAACTGTAAGAACTTTTTCCGATTTTCCAGCCTTTCCTGCCTAGAGCTTAAAATCTTTCAAATGAGTTTAAAAGATTAGAAAATGATTAGAACTAGATAGATACTGTAACTGCAGACCTACCTTTTTTGTATTGGCCACCAAATTTTGCATTTTCAAATGTCAGACAATTTTGCTGACAATTAATTGTAGTAGATTTGTCAGTTGTTTTGCAGTTTTTCTTCCAGGCAGGCAGACAGTTGATTGTGTAGGCCTCCATTTTGTTGTCCAGATGACTGATTTGTTTTTTGGAGCAGATTTAAGTTCAACTTGGTATATGTTTTTTCCTCAGCTGAGGAAAGAACCCTCTTGGGGGGTAGGGGTCAGTTACTCTATGCTGTAGTTCACTGTTGCTAATTATAGATTTTTCTCAGGCATTTCAAGATGGTAACTGAAATTCTGGTTAACAGAATTAATTGAAATTACGTGTATTTGTTCTCCTTGGCCCCAGGAAGAACCTTAATTTAGAGGTTATTAGCTCCAAGGTCATGGTCACTGTTGCTAAAAATAGATTGTATCTATTTCATTCTTGGAAGACATCTAAGTTCTGAATAACAGAAGTCAATGAAGTTTAGCACCTGCAGTTGTTTCCTTACTCCTAGGAAGAACCATATGGGTTTGGAGGTCAACAGCGCCAAAGTCAAGTTTGCTGTCAGTAAAAATACATTTGGTCATTATGTTTCATTTCTCAACAAAACTTAAGCACAGCACTATGCATTTTTTCACATCCCCATCGATATAGATATTTTCCTGGCAGAATGTCCATACAGAAAACACATATCCTAACTCAGACTTGACTTGTACTAACTACCTTTTCCACTTTTCCTAAGTGATTTCTTTTTTACAAATGATCATTTTTGGGCATGCCTTGTTCTCTTTAACATTCTTAGTTGTACTTTAACTGTTGTGTGTTCATGCTTTTTAGAAAATACTAAAAAAATAAAAAGGTTGCCTCTCATGTCATGGAGTTCTTAAATTATGTACATGATTGTGAGTTAATCTATAATTTTTAGGCATATCTTAGGTCACAAGGTGTGTATTGACACTTTTAGGAATGGGCATTTATTTTGTTTCAGACTTGGGAACAATCAGTTTAAAAGCAAGTTCACATTGTATACAAGATATGATTCATCACACTGCAAGGCATATGATTCACATTCCATTATTTTAATGTCATATTTTTAGTTGTCTTATTAATCCACACTTTTTTGTATGTGTGTAAATTGTTTATATATGTACATGTTCTGTCCCTAAAGAAAATATATCGATCCAAGACACAAGACTTTTTATCATTTTCACTGTAAACTCTCTATACTATAGAAGAATTGGAGGGAGGGATAGCAGTAATGTTTGAAATAAACGTTTTATTGGTAGTGTTTATTCTTTCTCCTGTTTGATGATTTTTAGGTTGATTTCTCAAGTGTAAATTTGTTGCAGCGTTAAAAAGGTTCTAATAATAGTACATGATGAAAGAGTATGTTGCAATAAATTCTTGTAATGAACCAGAGGGGAGTAACTGTAATTGTATATGTATGTGTGCATAGCTGCCAATTGTCCTGTTTTTCTTGTACAAGTCCTATATTTTGGACCAGAATAAGGCAGGTACGTTTTTGTGTGATAAAAATCATTTTTTGTAAAAAAAAAAAGATTTAAAAGATATTTCTTGAAATTTTCTGTTTAGAATGGATATTGATTGTGGATTTTTTAAAGTCCTGTTCAATGTCAGATCTTATATTTTCTTATTTGAACACTACCCAGAGGATCATAATTTTATTTAGATATTTTTCATACTTGAAAACCAAATAATTGGCTGCAAAAATGTGCATGAAATATGCTCAAGCAACATTGTTGACCTACATTTCGATCTTTAAATGGGATCACTAAACTTAAGATTCAATTTTTTGTGTGATTATGACACATAGATCATATCTCAGGACAGATTTTGTTTGAATGGAGCTTCAGCAAGGTTCTGGCTAAAGGCTTAAATTTGTTTGAATTTAGCCAAGTCAGAACCCAAGAAAGATTCCTCTTAGAAAACAAAGTGGGTGATGGACAAGTTGGAGAGGTTTTTTTAATGACCAAGATCCTTTCTGCCATGAACGGGAGCCATTAATAGTAATTGGAGCCAATTTTTTTCTTCTTGGTCCTCCCTGTCTTGATGACAGAACATATCTGACATCATAGAACCCTAAACCTTAATAGTAATCAGAGCCAACTTTTTCTCCTTGAAAAGCCAAAGAAAAACGATCAACTACTTGCGGGCCCATGTGTGCTTAAAGGAATAGTACTTTTGAATTTGTACCAGTCATGAAAATGTGTCACTTCCCTTAACAGACCTTTAAAGTAGAGGGCCTTCTAGCTTGTGCATTTCTTTCCATGACTGTAGGGTTGAATTATTTCTACAGCAAGGTACTCTGGACAAGATCCAGGCGTGAAGGAGAAGATGGTTTAGCCAAGGATGGAACCAGTTGGCCTGAGGCTGCTGGAGAAGATTGAGCCTGGCTGGGATCTTCCTGTGTAGAACTAATCCTGCATCGAGAAGATTGTTGAGCCAGGATCCAGAATTATGTTATACTTCTGGCCTCATAATTTCTGTATAATCTTTGGAACTAAGTTCTTTTTGGGGTAGGCAAAGACCCACAGACCCTCCCAGCTGGTTTGTGGTTTCACCAGGTTGCAGAAAGATCAGTCATTGGACGCCCCATAGCTGGCAGATCTGATGGAAAGACCGACAGATGGAGGGACCATTCTGTATGGAGAATCTGACCTCTTCTTGACAGAGAATAGGCTAAGACTTAAAGTTGGCTGGGAATATTCTGATATGGATATCGCTGTTGCATTTTGCGAACCAACAGCAAAATTCCCAGATGAAAATGCACAGTTGGGATGATTTGGCACCGCCCTCTTTGAGGAGATACATCACTACTACTGAGTTGTCGGACATGATGAACACGACCTTATTCTGAAGATGGTCGCTCCAAAACGAAAGGCTTTGATGATACATTTCATTTCCATGAGATTAATGCATACATGCCAACCATTACGCTTTTGGCGTAATCATTACGCTTTTCTTTCACTAAATTACGCCTTACACGTAAACCTATATGGATTACGCTTTTTCGGTATATCCACCTTCCAAAAAAAATCAATAGTTTTCTCGTTTTTATTAACATCCTATTAATCCCACAGACCATATTTTAGAAAAGACGGCTTCAGTATTTTATTTGTAGAAACTATCCTATTACCCAGAAACATGCTGGTTCTACTTTCAAACTTTCGACCTCGTATTCTATTTATAGCAGCTGTATGTCTTAGTTAGGAGAGAACAGACTGGTTTTCTAATTTTTAATCTTTACTTGCAGATTATTTTTTCTAATTTATATTTAGTACAAAACCAGTCTATAGGTATTTGGCGTTAAAAAGTATAATTTATTTTAGTTGATGCGTGTATGAGAGCAAAACTATCTCCTTTCAAATAATTTCACAGATGGATTAGATGAAGGCAAAAATAACAGAATTCTCCAAAGATGAGTACACGAGGGCAGCATCACGTGATGTCTATTGCAGGCCGTGTGGAAATAATTTTACTATTTGGCACTAAAAGTCTTCAGATGTATTCTAGTCGATGTTTGTGTTACAGTACATATATTTTTTCAAAGATTTTCACAGGTGGATCAGAAAAAGACAAAAAAACGAATCTTTCAAAGATGAATAAATGAATGGCATAATACAGTGTTTCATTCTCGGGCACAGGGGCTCATATTGTTGCTTAAAATTGACCTGTCATACATGTACTATATAGTACATGTATGACAGGTCAGTTTTAAGCAATGATATGAGTTCCTGTATTCTAGGGCAGCATCATGCTCATTGCAGTCTGCGTGGAAACGATTTTAATATTGGGCATGTTGGTAAATTTTATGTAGAGAAACACTTGAAAACAAAGAAACACATCAAATTAGCTCGTCTTGCGAACTCCAATACTAAGGTAACTTCTTATCTGCAGCAGAACTAAAGTGCGGACATGAATGTTATAAATGCAGAAGTGTTATTTACCGACTTCTTAATAGCAAGATAATGAAGATCTTGCTATTGGTGCAGAAGCAAGAGAATACATAGAACATAATTCTACTCTAGCTGTGAACGTGTTTTATGATAATGTTAGAGATTATTATGCTACAACCTGTGATTACATGCTCCAGAAATTCCCCTATGGAGATGAAGTGCTTTTAAATGCTTCAGTTGCTGATGTAAATAAGAGACAGTCAAAAAGCTTCGAAAGTGTTAGATTCTTTGTCAAGAGATATCCCTTTCTATTACCATCCTTGTCTACCTTGGATCATCTGGAAGGAGAATTCCTGAAGTGTAAAGTTGGGATTCTACCTGACAATATACTTAATGCAGATAGAGTTGATGTGCAGTGGCACCTTATTTCCCAGCTAAAAGACACAATCACTGGAAGATATAAATTTCCTCTTCTTTGTCAGGTTATGAAAGGAATATTGGTTCTTTACTATTCTAATGCTGACTGAGAGATTGTTCAGTATTGTTAATAAACATAAAAGTGAGTTCAGATCTAGGCTCAGTAACCCAGTACTTTGTGCTCTACTGGTGTGCAAAACATTCATGGTCTTAGCTGGTACAAAGTGTTTTAAAATGCAACATGAAAAGATGTTGTTGCTTTCTAAAGCTAAAAGTGCTGCATTTGAAAACTTGAAGCAGTAAAGGATGTTAAAAGACGAGAGGGGCAAATAAATATCATTGTTTATTGAATTTTTAGCATGTTATATGTGGATTCCTCTTTTTTCTGCTTGGATTCCTCTTTTTGTCCACTTGGATTACACTTTTTCCTCGTCAGGGGTTGGCATGTATGTTAATGTGGAGACCTTATTCTCGGATCTCCATTGGTCGCTGGCAGTGTGCAAGTCCGGTAATAGATGGGCCCTCAACTACAGTTGCTTTCACCTGTACACAGTCACATCCTGTGGTGGCAGTTCAGGAGGTATTCCTACTGTGAGGTACCTAGGTTGTGCCACTGGTCCAGGTATAATACAATCTTGCTGGTTACGCTGATCCTTTTGTTAAGTGGCATTGAAAAGAGGCACCATTAAGAGAGCAAGGCCATCAGCAAAGGACACATAGAGGCGACCTAGTGTGATAAGATCCACTGTTGCACTGAATAATCCGAGGAGCTGCAGGAATAATAACCCCAGTTATACCTTTGTTGGAAATGTAGCAGCATAGATCCAGCACCAGTTGTTGGTGGGGTACTTTAAGGAGTGTTTTGGGTGCCATCCTCTTCCTGGTGTTCATCAATGATCTTCCTGCGAGTGTCAAATCCAACATGAGACTTTTTGCAGATGACTGTACAGTCTACCGGAAAATAGATGTCTCCAAGGACTGTGAGATCCTTCGAGAAGACCTGAACCAACTGGCCCTCTGGGAAGGATTTTTGGATATGTCGTTCCACTCAGAAATTTTTTTACAGGAAGAAATCACCAATCTTGTCCGAATATACTCTTAAGGGGCACAAGTTGGCCAATGAGCAGGCAACAAAATATCTTGGGGTTGAATTGTCCAGAGTCCTTTCTTGGAAAAGGCACATAGGCAAGATAGTGAAGAAAAGGGAATAGTAACCTTGATTTCCTGCGCCGTAACCTCCAAATCAACAATGAAGAAGTAAAAAGTGCTGCATATTTCACTCTGGTTAGACCAGGTCTTGAGTATTGCTTGACTGTGTGGAACCCACATAATAAAGATCTAATAAATAATATAGAGATGGTTTATAGGAGAGCTTCTAGATACACCACAAATAAATACCTTAACATTATCAGCATCAGTACAATGTTGAACCATCTCCAGTGGGAATCACTCGAATCCAGGTGAACGAAGGCCCAGCTGACCATATTGTGCAAGATTGCGAACAACCTAGTGGACATACCATCGGACAAATACCTGACCCTGGCATAAAGCCAAATTAGGGAAAACCACAGGAAAAAGTTCCAATTAAAGTCAGCATCGACGAATTGTTCAGCTTCTTCCCCATGTACAATAGGGACTTGGAACAAATTATCATCAATAGTTGCAGAAGCTTCTGACTTAATATCTCACAAGCAGGAGCTTTCCATATCACATTCTAATGAACATACAAGTAAGACCTCGTGATTCTCAGGTCTATGCCGGTTGAGGTTCCATATCACATCGCCGCTGTGTTAGCCTGATTGGTCTGAGTATGATGGGACGAAAACGTACATTCTTTCACTTATTTCTGCCTTTCCTATCATTACTCTTCTGACTGTCCTATCACTTTCGTCTTTACTTTATCTTTGACCACGCACCACCCGTTGCTTAATAGTCAAGTGTGACTGCGTCAGCGTATTTATAGATTATAGATAGATAGGAAATGGACTTTGCTTGATCATGATCCGGACCACCGAGGGTGGGTAAGATGTACCCTGTTGAGGTAGGTAAGAAATTCCATACCCAGATGGACAGACTGTTGTGAAGGATTCTCAGTTCCTAGATGATGTAAAAGGGAAATGAGATGGTTCTTTCCTCTGAATAGAATATAACTTACCATACGTTTCTGGAGGCTGTCGTCCAAATACACTGCCATGGAAGTAGATGTCGTATGGAACGGGAAAATAACGAAGTTGAGTAGTTTTGTTAAAGCTCAAGGACTTGTGTTTAAGCCGAAAGGGAGGATGCAACATGGAGAACAAGTTCCTCGGTACGCGACCCGCAGGAATTTTCGTAAGGACAGATGGATAGTAAAGTGGGAATATGCATCAGTCTGGTCAAAACGGATTGTAAATTCGTTTGGACTTCGTTTCCTACCGCTACGAGACGACTGCCTCCGAGACGGATCAGTAGATTGTCGCCGTGTATAGGGTTGGTATCGTCACAGGATTTTGGGGTTTAGAAGCAAACGATCTTGCATCCCCTCGTTTCCGGTCAAAGCGGCTTTGAGGACGAATCAAAGATGATGGAGGGACAGTTCCTGGGCTTAGCGAGAAATGGCCGGTGGGGGGGGGGGGGGCGCCAGTTCCTAAGCCGCCTGCCTCAGCATTGTATCTGTCTTTCCACCAAACGGTAGAAGCGATCCGACATGACGGTTCGCAGGGTCAAGACGTGATGAGGCTTCAGCGAGTTTGAGCGGTAGCATATCATTATGTTGCGGATGAGCTTCGAAGTAGCGAACATAATGCTTTTATCCATGTTACAGTAAGTAGGCTAAGTCATCGATCGCGGCTTTGTTCTTGCTAACGCTGGGAGGTCTGTGAAGAAGGCGTCGGATTGACTCATAGCAGCAAGATGCGAAGGACGCTAGTATTGGGTTCTCAGAAAATTTATTTGAAATCATCGGGATCACTAATCTTGACGATTTCTTTGATTTTTCCCGACTATGCGAGAAGATGAAAGGATGGGCTGACTTCCTTATCGTCCCTATCAACCGAGGCCTTGATCCTGTATACCGATATAGAAGGTAGTTGCGGACATTCTGAGTTCGACAACACCCGTTAAATTTCCTGTATAGGCGCTTGAAAGCTATACTTGGTCCTCTCCATGGTGGGATCTGAATGTGAAATATAAGCAGGTTTATCCCAATATTAAGTGTTGGTCGTCCTGGTCGGGATCAAGATCTACATTCGGATAATGATCAACAGGGGGCATAGAAGAAGCGTGGCCCTCATTTCTAAGGTTGTCACGGTACAAACTAAGAGAGTAATTCGTGAATAAATTGCTAACCGTATACGTAGGACGTAGTTGTTGGATCGGTATGGACGGCCTGTCAAAATCAAAATCGGTCGGTACTGGAATTGGTTGTACAAAAAGTAGTGTAGACTGCGGCACTGCCGGCGAAATGGTAATGATAAACGAACGGACAGATCTATCGATAAAATGTCCGGCAAAGCTAACGGTCCATGACTCAGCTTGACGAGGCATAGGAAAATATACAACCGAAGCCATGCGGTCACTGAACGATATGGACCGATGGCTTGACGTTACGGTCGATTAGACTGAGGTGTGAGTAGATGGCACGGCTCAATCAGGATACTTTTAATTCCCCATGTGCCCATACTTCCCGGCGCTACATCCATGCTCGGACATACAAGGGGACTAACACCCACTGGGTTACATAGAACTGGGTGGAAACTCCACTATAGTGTCAACATTCTCGTCAAAGACAGAAGAAAACGTAAGGACGGAGAAAAAATTGGCCAGCACTAATCACCTCAACAGTCGCCTGCTGTACTAAACGACACACTTGTAACTACAGCGACGGCGTAGATGATGGAAGATAAAGATAAAGCACAGCTTCCTCCAGTTTCCCAGAAGTAAGAGTAGCAGTAGGTAATGTTCAGCGTATCTTTGCCGTGGAAGGGGTGGGGTGGGAGGCCAATGGCCACAGATTCCATATTATGGTGAATGCTCAAGACATCGGTACTCTCAGCCTTTGATTTTCAACGTCGCACCCTGTTTTTTGGACTTTTCCTTTGAACTGTCGACAATGTAGTCTCTGACCAAATAGCGCAAGTGTTAGTAGTTGACGATGTACACGTGAGGCACGAATCATTTGAATCGGCGCTGGCTTTGAATTACACTTTGTAGATATAGTCATTTTTAGTTATGAACGAGAAAGGAATGTAAGAAAGTAAAATTAGTATGGGTATTGGACAACGTACGCGAACACGAAATCCCAACACGTTTTATATTAAAATGTAGCCGTGTATAAATAAATCACATAAGTATGATCGAGATTCAAAAAATAATGTATACCACCTATACTCAGGGGCGTATTAACCATTAAGCAGACTAAGCACGTGCTTAGGGCACCAGGGTCAAAGGGGGCACCACAAAGTTGAGAAAAGGGTGAAAAGAAAAAAAACGAATGAAGATTTATAAAAAAAAATTGATAAAACTAGTGCAAATTGATCATAATGTTCTGTTTCTTGATCATGGTGTACCCTAGGGTTATCTTCCCAGGTGTACCACAAGGAGCACTGCTGGCGCAGTGAACTCTGACCTCTGTCGGTCAGTAAGATCATTAACACTGTCACATGTTTCCTGTTGTGGAATATTCTCGACTTACCTATGTGCCTCAGACGTGATGTGTGCGATATCCTTGGAAATCTAAGACCACTGCACTGGTAAGATGTCATACAGCTTCATTGATCCTTTATTTAATTAGTATAAATAGTTGTCTCTTATCTGTCGATCTTTTTTGAGACTTTTTGTGGAGCCAAATTCAGTTGTCGTGAAGCGTGTTCAGTTGAGTGGTGCGCAAAAAAGAAAACGTGCAAAAGAGAATGAGCAAAACAATCTGTCTGTCGTAGCCAAGACAGGAAGGCTGACAGATTTCTTCTTACAAACTGCAGAGAAAGATGATCAAGATCAAAACCAGTGTCAGTCTTCAGAGACAGCAAGTGAATCAAATCTATCTCCTTCATCAGAAACAGTAAGTGTTGGTGCAAGGCCAGATTTTCATGATGACGTTGCACATGATGAAGTGCCACAACCTGGACCTAGTTCTACGACAAGATGTGTAAATGCTTTTGAACTGTCCAAGAAGTTTAGAGAACTGACCAAGGATGAAATAAACAAAGCTAAGGACCCAGGGTTGTGGGATGAATTTTATGGTGATGATGTGACTTATTGGGTTGCTTGTGGACCCAGGGAATGTCAGCACCACAATGGACTATTTCACAAATCGTGTCGCAATTTCATCATTGGGAAGCCAAAGAGATACTGTTCATAGAAAATCTTTTTTGGAATAAAAGCCAATGGTGAACACTACAAGAGAGAATGGCTGTTGTACTCTCCTTCAAAAGGATCAGTTTACTGTTTTGTTTGTAAACTATTTGCGCCCAAAGGGTCAATGCATTTTGCTAGAAATGAAAGATTCAGTGATTGGCGAAACACTGCTGTAATTGACAACCATGAAAAAAGTACAACTCACCGAGATGCCATGTTGACATATTTAACTCGGAAACAAGGCTTAGGCTTGACACAACCACTGGAAAAACAAATTGAAGAGGAGTACAATTACTGGGAGAATGTGCTTCCGCGTGTTGTAGCAGTCATTTGCACACTGGATGAACGAGGATTGGCATTCTGAGAAAAAGTGGAAAAGTTTGGGTCTCTCAATAATGGGAATTATTTAGGGCTACTAGAATTAATAAGTCAGTTTGCCACATTCTTGGCTGTTCACATATCACGGTATGGCAATACTGGAAAAGGCAACCCTTCGTACCTGTCCAAAACGATATGTGAGGAACTTATTGAGTTAATGGCAAAGAAAGTGCACTCCGTCATCATTGACGAAATTAATGTTTCTGGGTACTTCAGTCTGTCTGTGGACTCAACGCCTGATCTTCGCATGTTGACCAACTGAGCATAGTGCTCAGATACTTGCAAGATGGACAGCCAGTTGAACGATTTATCACATTTTTGGAATTACAAAACCACACTGGTGAAGCTATGGCACAGCAGGTGTTGAAGTACTTATGTGATGATTGTAAATTGGATTTTGCTAAATGCAGAGGGCAGTCATACGACAATGCTGCCAACATGTCTGGACGTTACAATGGCATGCAGCAAAAACTTTTGGATGCAAATTAGTTTGCCATTTATGTACCCTGTGCAGCTCATTCACTAAATTTAGTTGGATGAAGTGCTGTGGATTGCTGTCAAGTTGCAGTAGATTTCTTTTCCACTGTACAACTGCTCTACACATTCTTTTCAGCCTCAACTGCTCGGTGGAGAATTCTCAAAGATTGCATTGGAAATGAAAAAGTGTTGAAATCACTTTCAGACACCAGATGGAAAGCACATGCTGTGGCAACTGCAGCGATTATCAACTCTTTCTTCAAGATTCTAGAAGCTTTGGAAGATTTTTCAGATGACCAGTTGCAAAAAGGTGACACTAGAAGGGAGGCAAAGAATACTGCAAACAAGATGCAAGAACTGGAATTTGTCTTCATGCTGAATTTTTGGAATGAAACTTTAGAAAAGTTTCATAGGACAAGTCAACTTCTTCAAAGTGAAAATGTGATCTTGCAAACATGTGCAGATTTGTATTCATCATTGGCAGACCAGTTGCACACATCAAGAGACGAGTTTGAGAGATTTGAATCACTTGCAAAGGACATGCTCCCTGGTGTAGAATACAAAGCAACTCAAACACGTAAGCGTATAAGACAGAGAATACCCAACGATGGAAATGCACCAGAGGTCATTCTCAGTGCCAGAGACAAATTCCGTATCTCCACTTTTTATGTAATTGTTGAAGTTAGAAACGGAAATGAGGAGGAGACGAAAGGTGTACACTGAAATAGCAGACAGATTCTCTTGTCTGACAGATATTCCTAATGCCACCCAGCAAGGTGCTAATTCCCAATTATCAGAAAGTGAAAGGTACTCAAAGACTTGTCAGACACTCATTGATGCTTATCCAGATGACATGAACAACACTTTTTCTACAGAGCTTCAGCAGTTCCATTCATATGTTCTTCATAAGTTTAAAACAACCAAGAAAACATCTTTCACTCACATGGAACTTTACAACACATTTACAGAAGACAAACTAGAGAGTGCCTTTCCAAACGTTGAAATTGCCTTAAGAATATTTTTAACATTAATGGTCACCAACTGCACAACAGAGAGGTCTTTCTCACAACTGAAACGTGTAAAAAAACCAAATAGATCAGTTATGCTTCAAGAAAGACTCGACTCACTGTGTATATTAACACTTGAAGCAGACATTCTGAGAAGCATTAATTTCGAGGATGTTATCAGTGATTTTGCGAAAATGAAATGTAGAAAAATGCCTTTAAGGTCATGATAATTGGAACTTTGATACATTTAACTTGTGAAATATTAAAATAGATGTTGTATTGCATTTTTGTAGAACTTTATGCAGCCTAAGCTTGGCTTAGTTTGTACAGTATATTGTGTTATCATATGAATACATTTTTGTACTGCTGCAACCTGCATTGTATATCTGGTCAAACAGGTCAACAACTAAAATGGACTGGGTCAGCGTGGAAAGGAGGGGGGCACCAAGATTTGTCAGTGCTTAGGGCACCAGTGAGCCTTAATCCGCCCCTGCCTATACTATAAGATGTATTACGTTATACAATAACGTAATTCCCACAATGAATGGAATGAAAGTAGCACAAAATTCCACTAGGTTTCGGGAGGCGAAGTGAACGAGTATGTCCATTCACCAACAGAAAGCTTGGAACTAGCGCCACTATAGGCGGCAAGGGAAGATAATAAGCAAGAGTTACTATTGAATGAATATATTTCTATTAAAATATCACGCCTTGCAAGTCTAAAGCGCCTGGTTTTGCGAATTTCAGTGAGTAAATATGGCGACTATAATATTCCTCCCGAATATTCCACTCGGCGCTTATGATAGCAATCGTACAAGATACGTTCATGAGACGCAACTGTTGTTTGTATTAGAAAGTATCGATGGATAAGCTGCCCCCCCCCCTTTATTGCTGTCCTAGTAATTCCAGTTATTATTAATCAGCAAGAATTCCAATAAAATGGTCTTCTGCACAAGATTGCCAGTTGCAAGAATGAAAAGAAAATAATTTCTTCAGTCTCCCACTCCTTTTATCCACATGCTTCAAATAAACTGATTAGAACGCCAGTCACACAGTTACAGGAAGGTTTTGTTTTACACTGTACCTGACTGACTACCAACAAGTACAAAATCTATCGTACAATAAAAACTACCCGAATATCATATCCAAAGTCAAACTCCATTGAATCCAGACGATTGCTAATTATTTAATTTATCTGTTTATTTAATTTCCATTCTGTATCTTGAATAAATGCGTATTTATGCATTTAACAAGCTGTCATACATTGTATCCAGTTTATTGCAAGGTTTTTGCAATAGGGCAATGGATATCTGATTTTAATCAGATTGAGTATTTTACAAATAAAGTGTCGGTAGTAACTGATGCTTTGGTATTAAAGGGTGTTGGAGAAACGAAGTTTCATAGTACTTTACTCTGTGTGTGTGTGTGTGTGTGTGTGTGATTATCCGTAAAATGCGAAGACCAAAATAATTACTGGAAGCTATTGGGATCCTATCAAATGGATTACATATGAGAGTGTGCGCTCATGTTTGGGCACATTCAGTTGAAACATAAATATTGGACCTTTTTGTGTCTACATAGGGAAAGATTAATGTGTCTGGTATATAGCAATTTAATTTCTATAGCGGTGCAGTGGGTTTGATACAAAAGGACGCGCTTTGGTTGTGGCAAAATCAATACAAATAGTTAACAAACATTATAATCTTGTAGTAACATCAAAAGTCAAAATTTAGTTGTGAATAATTTTATTAAAGTAAGTTGTAGTTTTAATGTTAACTAAACACGATCATAGTAATTTTAAGTAAGTCACTCCAGGCACATTTGCTGCTAATAATCAGTAAGTTATGTTCGGATCCGTTGCTCACTTACAACGTCAGCTGTATCATGTCTCGTAAGTGGATTGAAATGCTTTCCACTGGTAGGAGTTTAGTTATATTTCTCTTATTTGGTAGTATCTGAGACAGAGTACAATAATCTGAATCAATGATGCATTTGACTACAGTCGATTTTGATTATAGGTCTTTTGTAAACCGAGTTTTCAACTTGTATACCTTTAGAACCATGCATCCATCTTGTGTCATCACACCATGCCACTTGCAATTCCCTGTCTTTTTGTTTACCGCATACTAATCTTTGACGATCGCTATCAGAAACGGAGGCGTTCGAATTTTTATTTTCCGCAATGTAGCATTGAGGAATGTTTTGATCTTGCATTCTTGGCGAAGGTTGTCTTGTGAAATCCTGTACGGTAGTCGAAGGAATGGTCAGGTAAACTGGGTATCTAGTGTACCCTCCAGATGACTGGGAAACCAGCCCATTTTTATGATTGAGTGCTACCTGCCAAGGGGAATCTCTTGTCAATACAGTCCAGTCTACGTTGCGCTCATTTGGTCTCAGGCGGCCATCCTGATTTTCCATTGCAGTCATATAGTCCGACACTATCCAGTCTGTCAGGATAGAAGAAGGGCAGCAGGTTTTTGAAGTGGAATCCGCGTTACTGTAAAGGGGTCTCGTGCCTTGGAATGACCGAAAGTGGCCCATGTCGTCTGGATATGGATAGGGAACATTTTGGAAGAAAATGCATCTGGGAGAATCAGAGCTGCAGTGGTCCTCAACTCCAAGAAGAGCCTCGATGGTGTCAGGGTCTACAATGGGGACTTCAGATGAATCAGTCTGAAGCGATGAAAAATGGACACTCTTTAAGCATTATTATTGTAGTTATTGGAGGTTCGAGTCTATTGTCAAGGTTAATCAAGAAAAATAGGACATAATTCAAATTATTACAGTCATAATGTTTCATCGTATATTTTGATGATGTAGATAGAATTAGATGTGTTATATTGACAATGCTTTGTCACTAGTGTGTGACAAAAATGAGGCAACTGATTTTATGAAAGAATATTGTCTAATATATGAATTTCGGTTTGAAGAAAAAAAAACATTTGTTCATACAGAACTCAAAGATATGACCTGGAATCTATTATTGTTATGTAGCAGTCATTTAGATGGAAATATCGCCAGTGAGTGAAGTCAAAATTCTTAAGTTCTTATTGATTTGTATATCGATGCAAATTGACTCGTATATACTGATCATTTGCTTATGTTTCCTTAATTGGTTGTTAAATACATGTTTGACTTTATTTATATAAATTTGACTGTAATAACTGCATTTCGCAATATACATTGCCAATGTCATGCATTTATCTTGAGAATGTTTGAGAAACGTGCGAGATATTTAACTCCTAGGATTCTGTTTGATTCATCTCTCTATAAGTTTATTAAATAATATGCGACCAACAACGGCCAGAAACGGAGAAATAAAAATATCAGTTTTGCGTCCCTGCCATGCTATATTAGCCCATATGAGATTATCAGCAGCGGCAGTCGATGGGAAAGTCGACTTTGGCCCACAATCATAGATCATGCAAGCACATCTCAAAGTCGCGTAAAAAGTTTTACCATTTTATAATTGTCAAAAAGTTTTCACTTTTGCTATTAATATCAGTCGAGAAAAACTGGTTACGACTACTATCAAAGCTGGTCATCAATAGAGTTTCACTACTATTATAGAAGCTAATCGTAACAAAAGTTTCACGACTACTACCTTTTGTCACTGAGATCGCCGAAACCTTGGACCGACTTACGATGCTGACAGCAGAAGAAAACGTTTAGCAACTACTGCCGAAGCTAGTTGCGAAATGTTTTGATAGTTGTCACTAGCCAGCCAGTTAGAGGCACATATGGTTTGTGATAGATGATTAGATCACGGTAATATTATGAGCGGCGACGACATCTGGCTCGAATACGAGACCGATGCATTATCATTGGTACAGAGGAGCACGATAATAAAGACCTTAGTTATTACTGCCTACCTGCCCCTACCGTTAACATTTAACCTCGCGGGACGGGAGGGATCAATCATTGGTCTGTGTTACTGGCCGAACGAAGAGCCATTTTATTTGACCCGTTGGGGCTATTTTCACCTAAACCCTGTCGCTTCTAGCAGTACCCGACGTGAAGGGGTGAAATAGTAAAGTACGTAGACGGGGCTGTCCCGGTTGATGTTGCTAGAGTCCACATAGTAGCACGGCATCGCAGGTGATCTGCACGAAGTAGGGCTCGCTATGGAAGCCAAGAAGAAGGACAGACGTCAAGGGGACATCAAGAGAGCAAGGCGAGGATCTGCCCAAATACTCGCAGAAAGAAACATTGCTGAATTGCCACATCACGTCGTAGCATTTCTTGTCGACTACGTACAGGTAGTCCATTTTTACTCAGTTCGCCAATAGGTTCAGCATCATCGTCATTTTCGTCTTTCAGCAGTTTAACTTTCTGCGCGGATGAAGTTTTGACCGGTTCCAGTGGTCCCTTGGCGTTTTAGATTGTTTCGCAGCCGAGATGGCGATGACGTCCACGCCGTTTGACACCCCCAAAAACCCTTCAAAATACGCCCACGTACTACCTGCGACATCGTTTACATAAACGGGATACAGAAACATTGTACGGCAGCGCGGTGCTCCTCCCCCATGGCAAATATAAGCTACAAAGGGTTCTACGCAACCTGCAAGATTAAAATGTATACGATGGGGGAATGTGAAAAAACATTCACTCAAGCACAGTAACAACATCACCATCAGCTTCAGGAAGCTCCCAGATTTGCTCTGGAGCAAGGACCCCAGTAAGAAGTACCTGTTACACCACAACTATTGATGTCAGGGCACAAGGAACGATATCCAGCTAGACGCCTTCGGCCACCCAATCTCGACGAGATTTAAATCAACCGTGTAGATGACGCATCCGACCGACACGAACTGGTGTACTTGCGAAACTAAGATAGCGAGCGGCACAAGGTCGAAGTGAACTTGACGCACGACCTGAATGCTTTCAATTGGACCGGTTTCCATCGGTCACTGTCACGGATCTACAAACGAGGACCTCTAAGGTTGCCCAATCTGCTGAATAATGACTCGGGCCGAGCGGAGTCTATGGCGCCTTGTCGCCAGCTCTTGTCCAAGCGTGGAGTGCGTGCACTTTTTTGTGTTGTTAAGAATGACGCTTATTTTGGATGTTGAGACCGTCTTGATAGCCTCCCCCCCCCATAAGATGCTTGTTGTAGCCGCGTTGCTTATGGATCACCTCTGGTTCCTTTGTTTTCTCAGAGCAGATCTGCAGCGTCAGTTTGTACGCGTTGTAAGTAGCACCGCGGTACATGTAATATGGCAATGGTCTCTCACCCGGTCGTCGCGCAGGTCTTTCGCTTCTTTGTGCATAATATGTGTTGCCGGGTTCTGAAACTCCGCAAAGAGACTGCGTGCTGATTTCACCTGGATGGTTGACATGGCCTGACACGTTCATACTTCTTATATTAGTTATTAGTAACAGGTACGAGTTGTGCTGCCTCGCTTTCTTGCTAAGGCGCAGGTGATAGTGATCATTTTCTTACCCAAAACGCTGGCCACAATACCCTTGTTGTGGCTCTTGAATTTGTTAAGATTGCTCAGGATAAGTGGGAAGTCGATCCCTTTGAAGTCGAGCTCACTCAGATGCTGGTGGTACTTGCATGGTGGATCACCGTGTCTTTCGTCCAAAGGATGCAGGGTTGACAGAATATAATTTTCACGTTACTAACTGACTTTGTCGGAATGCACTTTTGTGTTGCAATGTAGCTCTGTTCCCGAAAAGAGCATTACTGAGAAATATGGGTTCGCATGGAGAATCGTTTCTTTTAAAATATGCTGTGACCACGACGGGCTTTGACATCTTGCTGGCGCAGCGCGGCTTTTTCAATCACCCTGACACCACCACTCTAGATTTCAGCATGGCGTAACCACAATTGCTTTCCAGGTTCGTGAAGCATACCCCTGAACATAGTCACAAAAGGTAGTATTTGTGAAAACTATCTGTTGACTTGTTTCTATAGTAGCTGTGAAAAGATTTAGACGACTAACTTTGGCAATATTCGTGAACATTTTAGACGACTAACTGCGACAGTTGTTGAAAAATTACAACTATTAATACACAAATAAATATTACTGTAGTCGTTTTATCAGTACAAAATACCAGATATCAAAAGTAGACCAGGAATGAACTTGCCCTTGGCAATAAACCAACCTGTGATCTAGATTATTGGTTTATGGGTACTGGTGACAGATATTTAGAATAATTTCAACGCTGTTTACATATGATTCCGAGTGGTTGAATTAATTTTGCTTACATAATGCTGATGCAAATAATTTTCTAAAATCCTGTATTTACGTTGAGACATATATGGAGGACTGGCTTCTTGACAAACGTATAAAACCAATTGTACATATAAAATAAATAAAATGAAAGCAACATTTCGTCGCTTCACTCCGTTCTGATTTTTAACTTAGTAGTTTGTTTTTTTCAATATAAGAACGTTTTTGCTTGAAACTGAAATAAATTATTTTCGATGATTTTTTTACTCTGTTCTAACAACAAATCATAATATCACATACGTCTGTGAAACGGGGGCCATGGAAGAAAAAATAAACAGTGCGTACTGTTATTTTAAATTTTAGCTCGGGGTCGTGGAAGAAAAAAAAGTGCGTAGTATTCTTGTCAAGTTTTAGCGTCCTTATCTCTGAGACCAGATATCCTATCTGAGTGAAATATGTTGTTTTTCAGTCTTATAAACACGATTTAATATAAAATGATTATAAACTGGGCTGGGTACCTCCGTTACATTAATTATACTTTGGATTTATTATAAGCTCGGTGAACTTTAATTTGTTTCTGTTACAAAGTTGGTATGATTAAAAAATATGGATGTTAGCAGTTAATTCAATATTGTAAAACATCTCATCTAAGGCAAACATCCAAAGAATCCTATGAAAATTCCGATGGAGGGGATCATGTTACACTAACGTCCATTGTGACAAAACCATAGTTAATACTGATCAATCTTTATCTTGTATTATTTTGATCAATAGCTGGATGTAAAAGTTGTCAGCATTCAGCTTAACCTTACTCAACTTCTTTATAATACTGGAGACAGCTTTCTGCTGAATCCCCATATATGCATTATTTTTAATGGTATTTGCAGAAGTTGTCTTGAAGAAATATCGCTTAAACTATGCTGAAGTAAGAATGCGTGATAGTATAAAATGCCGACTTGACGTCAGATTTTATTCGGAACAGGAAGTTACTAATTTGTACCGCATGCAGAGTTGGAATCATACGGCATGCCTACAGTAACACGTAAAACAGACAGGCAGTATGTGGTACCACAACCACCACTAAATACTACCAGCAACGTAATTTCATCATCATTAAATGCGTGACTCTAGCGAAAATCTTCTTTATTAGAACCCCCGACTGCTTAGACATTGATGAATAAAAACTAATACTAATAACATTAGCATTGTGAAGATGAAAATAAAACATAATCTGTTCAGTGTGATTGTGTTGATGACCTATGTATAACAGTGTAATAAGTACATCAGCTAATTATCCATTCATGGACAAAGTGTTGGGTGCCAATGTTCTAGATGCTGTTGTTAGATACTTTAAAATGACGATAACCAAATGTCAACATTTGTATGACACCAGTTACAATGTACTATAGATTCTGCCTGTGCCTTTTTATTCTAACAAACATAATGGCGGAAAAAGTGTAGAGAACAGCTTTCGAAGACTTTTCTTATGTCACAAAATTTCCCTGTGCACAGAAAAATATAGAGTACACACACACACACACACACATATCTATCTATCTATATCTATATATATATATATATATATATATATATATATATATATATATATATATATATATATATATATATATATATATATATATATATATATTCTTTGCGATTAATTTCTGCAGAGAATTGGAGACAGTTTTCGTACCTCCAATAAAAACTGGTTGATTAGGTCCACGTCTTCCGAAGTATGATTCTCGAAAACGTCATATGCATCCTGACATAGAGAAGCGCCTATGCTGTTGTCCCTATAGTGAGAGAAATGTAATTGATTAGTCAGGTTTTCAAAACTTTTTGTTCCGATGGGCTCCCCTGACACGCCAATTTTTCTCGCTGATTCCAAACTCCTTAGATCATTTAGAACTTCCGTCAGACGCTCTGATTTTATTCCTCTCACAAATCCTACCTCTTCTCCCGCGATGAGCTTTTTGACGGTACTGTTGAAGTTGTCCAATAAAAATTTCTTCTGGATCGCCTTTTTCTCTGTAAAGAGATTTATAATTTTTTCTCTCGATTCCAGCATCTTTTCGAACAGGAGTCTTCTGTACTTCGCCTGTCCGTCAACATTACTGTCATACGAATCGGAAGACTTGTTCGCACTCTCTTCGTAGGATTTAAATTTGGATTTTTTGTCTTTTAAAGCCTGTTTGAATCTTGTCATCACCGATGCGTACTCATCTGGAGAAACCTCGTGGTAAAAGTGGAGCCATTTCTTTATTTCAGTTAGTTGAACACCAGGTGACATGCCTAAAAATTTGTCCATCATGCGGGTGTTGGGTTTCGGATAATCCTTTTCAGCTTTGACCTCTTTTGGGTGATCTAGCAATATAAACAATATGTATATTTAAGCAACAGAAAAATGTACACGTATATCTTACATTTTGATCAGGATTTACCATATAGGTAATTAACTTCTAATGAATCAGAAATCATTGTATTATGACTGATTAAACCCACTCGTGTAAAATCAAACGGTTGGATGAAACGAACTGTTGCTGATTGTATCTTAGTAGAAATGTTTTGAACCTTCCATAACAGATCACACAAAATTCTCAAATTTGAGCAGATTTTTCATGTTTACAATTCATAATCAGTAAATATATTGTGTAATAATTACAATAAAATTATGTATTAAAATCGATTTGTTTTATTTATTTTGTGATGTAATTTCACGCAACTATACAAGCGTAATCCCTTTTGATACTGAACGATTCGAAATATATTTTGCTCCCAAACATTTATCAATATTGTAAAAAAAATCGCCGATTTTTTTAAATTACTGCTTTAAAATTCTACCATGTGTTTTCTTTCTTTTGTATTTTGTGGGCTTATTTTCGTCGTGGAGGGCATATCTGGCTCTCTCCAGGTAGCGGAGCTTTTCCCTTAAGGATAGCGTCTCCCAGTCCTTGCGGAGTAATTGATCGACCTCAGAAGGAGTTGCATCCGGTCGAGTTAATTGATAATGGCGACGGTGTTCACTGAAAAGAAGAAAAGAAATGTAAAATTTCGATTGGTCTGGGCCCCGTAAGAAAAAATCTATCTAAACACACACACACGCACGCACGCACGCACACAACACACACATACACACACAGAGCAACAAAAATCCCATATGTAGAACGTTCATTAGTAAATGGATTCTAAATTGTGATTTGTGAACCTGTGAAGATGAAAATTGTTGAGTTTTGAGCCCAGGCTCTACTAATCAAAACGTGTCTTGCGTATGTGGCCAGAGTTGGCACGTCAAAGAAAACAAAATCGTAGAAAACATGGAAAACTATGCATTTTTTTCCAGAGGTTTATATTTGCACAAAAGAACCATCTCTTTATAGATAGTGTTATCTCTTAAACCCACGTAAGCACGGATGTAACCTGTTAACAGAACAATCTAGATGTACATTTCTGGGTTGATGCCATGTTTTGTCACCTGAAACTTCTTACTGCACGTTGATTTTCTGTAAAACCTAAGTGCAGCACTTCTTCAAATATCCGTCACAGGCCAAAATAGCAGCAATGCAAACTCAGTGTTTCTAATTATAAATACAAGAACACTTCAGTCGAAAATACAGAAAGACCTGTGCGTACAAGTCATATCTTCGATTTGAATAAAATATGAAGTTCCCATGCCAAACTGTATTATCATATTTTGACTTCACACTTTTAATTGAGTTTTTTATTTGCATCTCTGAAAATATTCATTTGTAAAACTGATTTTATACGTCCGTCTTTTGGCGGACCTTTTCTGTCTGTCAGTTAACTTTCCTTTTCCGCGCGATAACTTCAGTTCCATATCATATGTGTTTGTCAAGCTTTACAAATAAGTCCTTCATGGCAAAAGAAAGAATCCAATCTACTATAAGGTCAAAAGGTCAAAGGTAAATGTTACTGTAATACAGATTTGAACCAAGTGGAGTCATTTGGATGCACCCGAGGTAAGAAATAGTTTTATCAATTTTGAGGTCAAAGATAAAAGTCACTTTTAGTAAAAGAAGAAGAAAAAAATTCACGCAATAATTGTAAGCTTATGTCACAAATTTGGACCAAACTTAATGGATGGCCTTTACTCAGCCACTGATTTTTGTAAAGAAAGGGTCAGAGATTAAATACACTGTAACTGAAAGAATTTAAACAAATGGTTTTCATGCAATATCATTAGTTCTACATCATAGACATTGGACAAACATTACGGATGCCTTGGATATGTGAGTAAGGAAGATGTTTGTGGATTGTTTGGTCAAAGTTCTCAAACGTGTACCTTCATCAAAATCTGTGGTTGGCTTAATTGTTGGGTAAAGAAGAACAAAAATGCCGTTTGCATGATAACTTTATTTCTAAACCACGTACCTTGACTAAGGTTTGAGGAGGGCTGGTATCCAAGACATTAAAGAGGAAGCCTATTTATTTTGGGGTCAGAAGATGAAAGGTCCAATGGTGGCACGCCAGGCTCTTTTGAAAAGGCACGAATTGTAGTTTTGTATTGTATGTAATTACAGCGATAATTACATGAAAGAGACGAATACGACTTGGAACACATCACTCTAGAACTGAGCTGACCTAGGACTGGATTTTTAGAAGATTGCTGACAAATTTCACATGTGTAATATATTGTATCACATACATGCAAAGATCCTTATTTGGTTATTCTCGAGCACAGACATACACCAGCTGATTGCATGGGATATCCGCTACAGATATTGGTGAGTCGAGGAGACTTCTATCTATATGCCTAATAACAAAATAAGTGAAACAAACATACTCTCATTGTTATGTGTGTTACTTTGTATTCAACCATCAACGTACACACCTCAGGTGGCAAGGGACAGTTTCGTAAATTGGCCCGTGGCAAATTTCTAAACGTATGGATATGGTGGGATTTTTGAACTATTACTGTCTAATAATAAACGACGTGGATATATTTGTGAATTTGGTCTTTCCGGCTTGTATTGTTCTTAAAACTGATGCGAGGCATGTTCACCTCATGTAGGTAATGCAAAGTATGTAGTCAGTGAAATACCAATTGTCGGGTTGGAAGCAGCGCTAGCCACCTATAACAGTAGACACGTTAGTTCAAGGCAAGTAGAATATCTCAAAAACGGCCTGGATGACAACTCTTTTGAACTGAATCAAGCTATAAGGTACACAACGTTATTCAAATTATCGCCCAGGGAAAGGGCTTGTGTTTGCACTGTGAGAATCACGTGTTCTCAAAAATGGCATTTGGGGATGAAAAATGCATGTATAAATTTGGTGGTGGGGTGAATCAACTTTTTATTCCATGAATTTCCACTGACTTGTTAGGTCAAGTGAATGATATTCTTATGTTTGGCTTTATTATACCTATAAAAATATAGACCTTTTTGACCTCACTAATGTATTTTATTTTTTTAATGAAATTTTATATTTGGCAGGTGTATGCAACATTAAATTTGTGAATCATACCTGTCCCTTGCATCCTACGTAAGGGTTCGAGCTATGGGCGAATGTACAAGTCTGAACATGCTTATGATCAGATAGCATTCTAGGGATTTTTTGCGCTCTGTCAAAGGTCGGAAATGTTGCGGTTGGGGGGTTGTGTGATCGCGAATATTGGTGAATACCCGAGTACTCGTAAAAAAAACTATCAGAAAGCCCGACCTTGAGGAGAATCTATATTGCAGTTTTGAAGTGTGGCAAGTAATGTATCAAACGCCTTTGTTAAATGCAATAGTTACTTAAAATATGGCATGATCTGTTGTATTTTACATACGCAGTCATTTACTTGCACTATCGTATTATCATAGGCTATAACTAAATGTTATTTGTTTTTCTTTTTAAGAAAATAGTACCTCGACCAAAGCACACAGGCATGCTTTTCTAGCATCGAGTTATAAAGAAGATCATCCGCATCCTTCGCTTTCTTTTCATTGCTCTTCCGTCTAGCTGACGAGGAGGGACTGTTAAACAGGTTAAAAAAAACACAGCATGTTATATACATAATTAAAAGGCTATTTCATGTTTTACACCCTTTACCCAGTGTCAGTTTTGTATCAACACATCGAAAACCTCTGCTTAAACTGACTGGAGTAGTACTATTAATTTATTTGTATCTATTGATGTCAAAATGGTGAATAGTTGTAACCCATCTTTCATGGTATCTCCCAAACTTCAAACCTAGTCAGGGTGACATACTCGTTTTGTGCCATGAATCCATCCGTCCGTCGTCTGTTCATCCGTCACACATACTTACGAAAGATGGATAAAAAACTGAGCTAAACCAGAGCAAATTCAGTATTTGGTTACATTGGGAGGTTTCCATGACCCGAAACAGATATGGTGAATGGAGGCTATTTGGTACACATTTTGTTTACTTTTCAGACCTTTTAATAGATTATTTTAAAATTATGAACGTTTCTGACAAATATCTTGCACGAACTATTAAGTAAAAATCACGTAAGGTAGACACATGTCATTTATTAGGCTTATTTGTATTTATACAGATGACTTGATTATATTTCAAGGGCCATTTTAACAATTCCTGTATAAAAATAAACATTAAAGATGTAAAAGAAAATGTACACCTATTTAAATTCATTGAACTTTTAATATAAAATCCTTGTTAGCATAATTAAGCAAAAATCATTTAAGGGAGATACATTAGGTTTGTTAAACATATTTATATTCATCTGTTGATATGTTTATAACTTTAATCAAGTTTATGGTCATTATAGCAATCGTTGCATTTTTTAATACGTTTTCGTTTTAATTTTTGGAATTAGGCTTTTTGACAAAAATCTTGTTATTACAAATTAGCAAAAATACTTCTGCTTGACATATACAATTTGGTATGCATTAGAAGGCACATGTCAATGCCTTTGCTTGATTATCGTGCCATCGAAGCATTTCTCTACATCATTTGTTCTTTAAGTTAGACTTGTGGGTGTTTATATATACAAAGATTGTTTTTGATGAGATTTGATCTTCTTCCTGGCCCCTCATGTAAACAAATGTCAAACACATTCCAGTTTTTGCAAAGTTGAGACAGTCTCTATGATGCTTTAATCCATTGATATTTTTTATCTAACAAGAAGAAAACTAAAGTCAGGACCTTACAAATTACAGACTTTATATCACACTACTAAAAACAATTTCATTTTATCAACCCTGCAAAATTGTTCCTTCCCTTGTGTCACGAATCGATGTCACTTAATGATATATATTATTTATCATGATGGTGGTGTTAGTAGGGAATGGGGAAACACTACCATCCATTTTTTGTTGTTGATTTTTTTTTGTGTGGAACGAATCATCAGTCCGTAGAGAAAAGCCCATTAGCAGCACATTTTTTACGTTAGGCCTTTGATATTAAAATATATGATCCAACACGTTCGACATGTTGCTGAAAGTGTTACAAAGTGGTACACATTCATTTGTAGAAGCAGTAACAACACCAGTTTTACTAGTTGTATGATGATGCACTTTATGTTCTCGCGGCTGCCTTTGAATTCGACTTTGTTATTACCATCCTTTCTGTTTTTGCCATTAATGTTGATGTCATCATTACATTTGTTGCTGCGGCAGCAGATGCAACGGCTAACGCGAAAAAGTAGTGTATATTATCCGGATTCTGCTTATGCTTAACTATAGTTGAAGAAGCCAAGGCACATAACGGCGATCCTAAACATTTTTTTTTAATCATCCAACGTTTGCGCTAATGTCTGTAACGTTAAAAAAGCTTAAAGAATTTACAGATCTGTCCTTTATGGAGGTTTTCGATATGATGAAATTAAAAAATAAATGCGCATCGCTAAGAATTTTCAATTAAGTTGAATGACGGTTGGCGTAAAAAAAGACATAGAAAAACAAGAACTACGACTGACATTTTTTAAAGGTCCACACTTCATCTGAAAAGACGCAACTGTCACAAAAGCATGCATGAAACAAGAAGAAAGTTTTACTAATAAGGTCGATTCTACATGACTATGACATAACTACATGAAATACACTGTAAAAGAAGACGTCAGAGAAGTTATGAAGGAATTAAACATTAAATCAAGAGGTGCTTTATAACTACAATACAATATGATAATTCATCTTGCTTATCACTGCTACATACAAAATCTCTTAGTATATAGAGGATATTTGCTTGAAACGAGTGAATAACGAATATATTTCATCGAGTGGATGAAAATACTAGAGTTTTTCACCCACTAGATTAAATGTATCCGTTATTCACTCGTTTCAAGCAAATATTCTTTTTATTTTATGCTCACATAAGTTCGCTACCTAAAGTTTGTGACACAGTCAATTAGCAGATTTCTTACGGTAATGTCAGCTGTTTACCGTACATGTTCTGCTGTGCTATGTGTACTTGAGCACAAAATTAGTTCCACATCAGATTGATAAAAAATAACTGATATTTCCAGAATAACAAACTACAAGTTTCAAGGATAACAGACAGGGAATATTAATAATGACAATGACATGTACATGAGGAAAAAGTAGTTCACTGACAGAAAATCAAAGGGAGGTAAGTATGTTCCGACCAAAAAAAAGTAGTTCCTGTAGTGAAAAAATACTGTTATTTTTTCACTACAGTGAAATATCAATATTATTTTAATTAGAAAATCAAGTAATTCACTGCTTAGCATAAAATAAATAACTTTACACCTATTCCTGGAGGCCCCGAGTGGGTTTTAGTCTCGGGCTCGGCTTTGAGATCAAAATAATCCTTTAGATGAATTAGGTAATGGACAGATAAATACAAACCAAAGGATCAGAATTTAAAGGCAATAAAGAGCTGTGCCGAACTTCGGGAATTAATTCTATCTCGGGGTGTGGGGTATGGTAGGGATTGGAGTGTGGGTAGGGTAGAACTGTTCTTCTGGCATTTATTATTTAAAAAATTGTAGTAAAGTTCGATCACAGTCAGAGTATTTTGGTGTCACAATCATTTTGAATAACTGCCTAATTTGGACTTTTACGATTGAATCGTAATGCAGTTTAATTTAGTGTCCTTAGAGTTTCGTTTCTGCGATTTCCACATCGTTGATTACGGTACACCAGGGTAAACTTCAAAATTTGCAAAGGTCAACAATTGCTAAAGATGTCGACGAAGAGTGTGGTAGCTTAAGCTGTTAAGTTTCAGCCAGGAAAAACGAAAACGATCCCGTAAATCTAAATGAAATGTATTTCCCATATTTTAAACTTGAATTTACATATTCATTCAAACATTATTTTCCTATCCTGCAACAAAACGGCATACAAATGACATTATACTAAATCTGTGTGATGAATCTTTGATACTCTACCTTGATTTCTTTGTGCCAGAATATTGACACCTGTCGTCCTTCCTTCCTTTTGAGGTTTTATTAGGAGTTCTGTTACATTTCTTTTTGTCCAAAACACCACTCACTATTTGTACCTTTGCTTTGGCGGATCCATTCTGTTCCGTATTCTCCGATGACCTAGTACTCATTTTGTTTTTGTTATAGGAAATCTCTTGTGCTTTAGTATCAGTTTCTTTCAATTTCCTGGATTGTTGTCCGAATGCAACATTCAATTTTTCTCTGATAAATGCATTTTTGGACCTGCATTTAAAAGGATATTTCATCTTTATTCTTCTTTTTATTTCTGGTGCTTGGTTTCTGTCAGTGTTTCCCGCAGAAACGTCACAGCTAGATGCCGAATAGCTGTGGTCGCTTCGGGACTCTGTGATTGGATATTCACACCCAACATCGCTATCGTAGTCCGATTCGGATGTCAAGCATAGAGAACTAAGAGCAACTTTAGGATCAAAATGTGTATTGGATGTAGCGTTCAACTTGCAGTGCTTCTTTGGATTTTTAGGTCCTTTAGACCGATTAGATCTTTTACCATTAGATGCATCTGGGTCGTTGATATTAGATGATGAAGATGGCGACGATTGTGACGATATTGGTGGATGCTTCTTGTCCTTGTCTGTATCCACACAATTTGTTCTTGGTATGATATCTGGGAATAACTCGCAAACGTTGTTAAATATATTAGGAGTAGTGCTACTTGTCGAGGATGACTCTTCCTCAGGGATTAGAGCCTTTATTGTGCTTGTAGATTCATAAGTTATGGCACGTGGAGAGGTTACTCGCTGTTTAGATTTGCTGCTTCTGAATGAGTAATCTTGGCTTGGGGAGTCGTTGTGATCGGTCCCTTTTACAACAACTGACTGTAAACATTCTGTGTCATGAAGCTCTTTCCTGTTACTGTTAATTGCATTAGATGAAACTTCTTTCATGCCAGACAAAGTAGCCGACGCCACTTTGTTTCCAATATACAGATTATCTGAATGCGAGGAAATGGATCCATTACATTCAAATGCAGCTCTGTTATGTGCGTTTGCATTATGTTTTGCTTTCTCTGAGCTATCTATAATTCTCATGTTGAATTCTTCACTTTTCTTTTCATGACTCTGTTGATTCCTTGAATTAGTGTTATATATTTTTGCATTGCTGTCTTGCACCGTTGAACACATTTTATACTGAAGAATTCTTTCGGGCAGATCTTTTTGATTTACTTCCATAATTTGGTTTTGAAAGTCTTTATCGAATTTTAAAGGTTTATTTAGGAATTTTGCCTCTTCTTTGACTTTTCCTTTAGTCTTCTTGGAAGGATTTTCATCAGAATATCCGCCTGTCACATCGATTTGACACGAGTTCTTTGCTCGAGTCCTCGTCGAGGATCTACCCAATCTTTCTTTCCAAACATTATGTTTTAAATTGATTGTATCACCGTCTTCCTTGCTATTCGATTCCTGGGGCACGTTACATAGTTTAGCTTTTGAATAAGTGTTTTTGTTCTTGTCCTCTATGGCTGAATCACTGAGTTCTTCTGGTTCTGATACAATATTCTCGGTCTCGTTGAATTTTAGCTTCGCCTCACTCGTACTTCTCTTCTGTCCCTTTTTGCACAGTGTCTTCCTTTTCGATTCTCCCTCTTTCATAATATACTGTGAAGCAATCCCGTCTTTTTTGTTATTATCCGAACTAAAACCCTCCTCATCGCATTCCTCACACAATTTAGACTTTGTAATGCGAGTAATACCCTTCACAACGCTATTTTTCGAAAATGATCCTATTGCTTCTTCGTCCATTTCAGTAATAGATGGGTCTATTTTCTTTTCTTCAGACGCTATTTTTACATCGTTTATGGGTACATTTGAAATTTCTGTTAAGAAGGTTTCTTCTTCAGTATGGTTAACACCATGTAACGGATCATGATTGTCTTTTGGCATCCTCTCAGCAGCTCTTAGGTCCAAATATACTTCCTTTGGCACCGAATATGTTCTGATTTTCTGCTCCCGCGTATTTCGGGACGTAGCAGTATTTCTCATGGAAACTACTTCATCATTTACGGCCGATGGTACATGGATGTCAACCTCTGAATGTACAGCAGGATCATCCACATGCAAATCATCAACATTTTTATCCTCAACATCTAATTTCGAATTGGGATGGTTTCCGCCAGGAACAGCTGTTTCGTTTTTATTGGATTGGTCATTCGTTTTTATACGTGTATAGACACAAAAAGCATCTTTAAGCGGAGTTCTCATTGATTTTTCTTGCAAGCGCGCGCTGCGTTTCGGTGTGATAATATCTGCACCCGATCTCTTTCGCTTTTTGGAAGGTGTTCTTCTTTGCATAATATCTTGCATTAGATCTTTTTTTGCTGAAAGCACTTTAAGTCCAGATTCTATCTCCAATTCTTGAATTAGTTCACTAACAGTAGGTGTTACATTACATTGCTTATGTGTGTTACTTGACGATTCTTCAATTCTCCCAATGGTAATAGTAGTTTTCTTATAAAAGCCACTTACATCCTCTGCAACCGACTCTCCATATATTTTCGAATTTTTCGCATCAGGTGAAATTGTTTCCTCCGATTTGTATCCTATGTTAACTCCACAGTGTTCAACTTTAGTTAAAATATCTGTAACTTCCCATCCATTTAAAAGATGGGTAGTATTTTCTTTGTGTTTATTGCAAGAACAGGTATATCCTCCTATACGTTTAAAACTCCTCTCCTTCACACCCTCCTCTGTGGTTGGCATATCATTTTGATTTGAATTCGAATCGTCCTTTGATTCAGTGGTTGATTCTTTGATCGAAAGATTCGATTCATTCGCGCCTATCACCACCTCCACTACAGCTTTGTCTCTATTACCATTAAGTTTGTATTTAGTGCTTACACAAGATTTTACATGTTTATGTAAGTCATTTTTAACACAGGCATCCAATGATAGGTTGCAACGTTCCATCTCTGGAAGCGTTGCATCGGCATTCTCGGATAAATTTGTTAAATCTGTTTTGGTCTTTTTTGCTGCTGTATAAATTATCTGACTATCTTCTCGAAGGAGTTCCATTTCCGTCGCGGAGTCTATTTCACTGTCTGCACTAGTTACAGAATGTGATAGGTTTGATTTGGAATCTGCCAGCAATGCGTCTTCCTGGCTCGCATTCAGATCCGAATCGCCACCCAAATTTGTGGTTTTGTTCAAGGATACATTAATTATGACATGACTTTTATGAAATTCATGAACTGGTACATCAATATGATTAATGTCTGTGTCATGAGATAACTGTTCCATTTTTGCTTCTGTGTCAGGATATGTATCACCTTTAGCTGCCATACTTGCCCCAGAACGGTTGATGTTAGTTGAGGCATTTCCAGATTTATTGGTCTCATCGAAAGAAGCTTCTTTTTGAGTAGACATATGAACCTTAATTTCCGTTTTGTCCCTGCCACCGATTTCAGTACACTTGATTGACTTCGGTTTCAGTGGCTGACGTTTGAAACAGACATTTAGCGGAAAACCCTCCCACAGCTCCTCTTTTGTGATCTCACTTCGAAGCTTTTTTCTTCTCTTGTACTGGTAATAATCACCATCATCATTCCATCGGTTGCAACGTTTCACTTTAATTGATAAATTGGTCTGCTGTTCATCAGAATTATGGCCTTCTTCTGTTATATACGTTTTCGTTTTGATTTGATCCCTGTCTTTCTTCAGGTTAGTGTCATCACCACTGCTACCATTGTTTTGCTCGCTTGATTCGTAATTGACTGAGGTTTGATCTTGAAATACGGGCCTAGTCTCCGCATAAGAATCATAAAAATTTATGGTTCTTTTTGTTCTTTGCTTACCAACTGGAGTTGTATTCATTTCAATCCTTTGTGACTTTAGTTTGTTTGCACTGCATTCTGTTCTAGATCTAAATGTTCTCCGCTCATCTGAGGAAACAGCTTGCACATCGGTTCCTCTCTTAGTTCCGGAACTGGACGTTTTTGGAGTTTCAATTTGAAACTGAGGCAGTCTGGCGCTTGGCGTCAATTCAAACAATTCGATAAGTTTATCTCTTTTGGATGAAAGCTCTTCATTCGTCTCCTTTGCTCGCCGTCGCAAATGACGTGGGGTATTTCTTTGTTCTGGACTAAAATCTTTGTTCCAGCAATCATCCAGATTCTTTAGTTCCCTCCTGTAATCTTCGGTCGATTGATGCCTTTGTCGAGGAGTCTTCACCCCTTGTTCAATTTGTGAACTGTGTGACAGATCATTCGAGTAATGTGTCCGTGTGTTCTTCAGATTATCGACACATTCTTCCTGCCTAGCATTAAAATTTCTCTCCGCAGCTTCCTTCCTGCCCATTTGATATTTACTGGATGGTGGAGTTGATGTTTCATATAGCCTTGGAGATTGTCTTAGCTGGTGATGAATTGACTCCCTTTTAAGGATTTCGACTTTATTGGGAGTTCTTGTAGATTTTGAGCACCCTGGTAGAAAGAAATACTAGTAATAAATAAAATTAAAGGCAAAATCAATAGGTTATTGTCAGATATGTCAGGTCGACGAGTTGACGGCATGTGACCGGATACTTCTCAACGAGACCACTTGATACATCAGGCATTGCCCATTTAATAACATGTTTATGATACACTGGAGTTTATCATTAGCACCAGTCACATGAATCTCTTCACATTACCATAGGAAAAGGTCTAAATATTCAGATGAATATACTCGTCGTAGACTTTGTTCCACTTCATTCATAATCTCCTTGATGACTCGCATGAATAAATCAAGCCATTTAGATGACGCCATAAAATAAAATTTAAATTACATCCTATTGTCATGGCGCCCATGGAAAAATATTATTCCTTATCTTTTATATCCAAGAGACTGTTAGTATAATTTTCATAAATAGTAGCATAGAAAATTTAGCTTTGCATATATACTTTTTAAGGTTTTCTGTTAATTACATGTACACAGTTCTAACGTTTATCCTAACAAAGAGGTGGCATTGAGGGGATTAAATAGATCGATATTGTAGACTACATTTCTGTCAACTTTAGATTTATCTAAAGGTTGAGAGTTCCTGACTGGTCGAGTGGTCTAAAGCGCTCACCGTTACGGATCACTGCCATCTCACCTCTGTCTGCGTGGGTTCGAGTCTCAGGTTCGGCCAGTATGGGTATGTGAGAAAGCTTGCCAGTAGCTTCTCGTGGGTCGGTGGTCCTTTTGTGGGTTTCCCGGGTTCTTCCTCCACCATTTATACCGGCCGCCATGTATATCCTATCTTATGCTGAAAAATGGCGTTAAGCCATACAACAACAACAACAACAACTAAGGATGATGCATGCGTATTAGCTCAGGGGTACTCAGAAAGATATTAACACTGATTCGAGTGTTTACCTGCATTCCCTTGTGCTGGGTCTAATTTGGCAACACAATAACTCCTCCTTCACCACACAACACCTACAATCGGAACGTCCATATATGATGTGTCATCACTAATCGCTGCGCAGGCAATCTGTTAAAGCTATCATAACCCACTGATTTCTTCAGTTTATTCATTATAAAGTTACAAGAATAACATTCAAAATTAGACGTGCAGGTATTTCATTGAATATTGAAATACCAAGTGGGTTTTTAATTTTTTTTGAACGCCTGTCATTTTATAAAAAATATGTTCTCCACACATCTAGTCTCGTCCGCCAAACTCTTACCAGTTTGGGAAGTATAATTACTATTACCCGGAGTCTTTTTCAAAGAGTCGAAGATATTCGACTGGCATTGGAAAGAGACGAGGAAATTTCGAATACAGCACAATATTTACATCTTTCCAATAGATTGAACTCCATAGGTTTATATTTTGCATAGGGTTAGATCTGTAAAGAAAGGGAATAATTTCTTGACTGGTTATCCTTTCTAATTAAAAAATCTTGTATATCTTTGATATTGCTCAGAAAACTTTATTTTGGTGTAGGATTGATGTATATAATGTGGGTTATAGAGTATACAGCCTGGCCTTACTTTTTTCAGATGTGCACCTATTAAAAAACTGTTCTATCTTCCTGCTCATTATCATTTCCTGGATTTCACAGATAAATTGTTATAAAATGGAGCCGATAAATATTTTAACATATTTTGTAATTCTTTTATTGCACTTTCAGCAAAATTCGTTTTCCTTATTTTAATACCTGCTACAGATCATCTACTTTTGTCTAATTCAGGCTGATGTTTCGAGCACTTGGTTAGCTGTCTGCTTAGATCATTCACAATTTCCACAAGTACATTTTTTTCAAAGACATTTCAGCCACAGTACATGAAAATAGTATAGAGATATGAACATTCTTTCGATAGTGCATGTTGCAGTTACAAAAAAGAACTTCACCTTACACCTCTCACTCTCCGGGAAACACGTAATATATGTAGAGCGCACGATAGAGGCTAGTTTGGAAACTGCAAAGACTGATTACTTCACATCATCGCTGTGCATCATGGGAAAAAAGTAGGGAGATTCTCTACACTCATTAAGATGGACGATGCTAGTTATTTGCAGTTGTCATCGAACTCCCTCCAATGTGCATTATATGTGCATTAGCTACCCTTCCATGCGATGCAAATGACAATTGTGTTCTGTACACTCTGTACACTCGTGATTTAATATTCATCGAAATTAAGTCTCTTCCAGAAAACCGCTCTGGAATAGTGGTTAGAGCGTCCGCCTCAGATGCGGGAGGTCGTGGGTTCGATCCCCAGCCGAGTCATACCAAAGACTTACAAAAATGGTACTAACAGCTGCCTCGCTTGGCGCTCAGCATTAAGAGGTTAGTGTTAGGACTGGTTGGCCTGGTGTCAGGATAATGTGACTGGGTGGGACATGATGCTGCACATCTGTGGCATGATGCCCCAGTGCTGTACATCACTATAAACTGCCATACTGCAGACATCGTAGCGATATGACTGAAAAATTGTTAAAGCTACGTTAAAAATCCAAATCACACACACACACTCTCTCTTCCAGAAAATAATATGTATCCTTCTAATTACCAGTTAAACGCTAATATTGTTCGTTTTCAAGGATTCACGTGCTGGTTTGTTGCTTTCATTCCAATTACACGCACCAGCGTTTACATTTGGCCAAAAGTAGCTTTACTTTTCTGGACACAAGAACTTTGTTATAATTGACTTTACAGTTATGTAATTAGTACCAAGTTCATTACTTTTCGTGATGCATTGAAGGGTCGTTGTTGCATGTCGGGTATTCTAGGAGAAATTCAATAAAATATATAAACAGTGACATCTTGCCTGCAAAATCAGAGTATACATAGAACAGGCAAAACCTCGGAGAAGGGAGTAAGTCAAAATGTGTAAATGCTAAGACTGGTCTGGGCGCATCATTGTACAGTAGAAGACTTTACGTACACCAAGAAAATGTTTTCTGCCACTTTTACTTCGTTTGTTTTTCATTATTATCTGGGACGGAGATCTACCGACCAGCGGCTAATTGAGTGGTGGATAGTCTGCGCGCACGTGTCAGCAGTTTGACGGTACATAGACTGATAAAATCCAAGTCAGGTTGGCAGTCTTCAAAGTAGAGAGTTCAGTCAAGAGAACAAAATAAATGTGTGTTACAAAGGTGAGAAAATGTTTCTTTTTTAAATAATGAGACCACCGCTTCCTGGGTGGAAGTATTGAATACGTAGATCAATCAAAAGGGAACTCATGAAGGTGGATACGTGGGATCAATAACTAGTTGATCTCATAAACCCGATGTTCATCCGCAACAGTTGACATTTGTTGATAATAATAATAATACTAATAATATTCGTAATAATATTTCAAAACTAGCAAAGCAAACTTAAGCTATATGGGTTTTCTAGACGTATTGTCAATCTGAAATGTATTATGTTTTGTTTTCCTCATATCATTCCTCCTAGTACGTCTACCAATCGAAACTGTCTGTTCAATTTGGCGCGTGCTTTCAAACTTGTCAGTACAATTTTATGAACAGTTGTTGTCGAATCTAGATAAAAAAATGCAGCCTGTCTGTGGTAATTTAACTACGTTGTCAATGAAGTTAATTACACATGTGGATAATATGTCTACAAAGAGTTTAAATAGACAACGTGGTAAATTTTAGAATGTGGGAAAAATTGTCGCTAGAATTTTCCCTGATCAGCTTCAACCTTTAAGGGAATCAATGGAATTATGTGAATTTTTGCTGTAGCTAAATTACGCGCCTCCTTAACAAAACTAAAAATGTATTTCTCCAACTGAGGTTCATAAATATCTTTCTTCTGCTGTTGGTTATGAAAATGTGAGTATTTCACTTGAATTTAAGTAGGCATCAACAACTAAGTCCTGATAGCTTTCAAAAGTAATTCCTGATACCAATGTCGACTTTGGAATTATTACTTGCTTGATGGCAGAGTGAAAATTTAATTTAGTTTTATTGATTTCAGTTATGCTCAGAAGAACGGAGTTATAAGTTCTTATAACAAATTACTGACTTACATTGTTCATGGCAGTTCGGAGATGTCTTGCAACGCTATATTTGGGCCTTATTACCTTCAGCAAGGACATTTAATTACATTGCACGGTATATACCTTTTCATTCAATTAGTGTCCATTTTTATATTGACTAATCAATTCATAGATGTAGCCATTGTGATCTTTTCACCGCTTGCTACAGGGGTTGGGGTTGGAAAATACGGAAGAACTGGAAGTGCCTGTTCCAATGAATGTAAGTATGGAGATGAGGTGCATACTTTTGTAAGTGAGCTACGATTTTCATGAAACGCTACAGTACAATTTTCTGGGACACTTATATGAAAAAGGCAGATCTATGATAATAGTGTACAAATATTGTATTACACGTATCATAGACATTGTGCTAAATGTCCACTTTATCTTTAGAATATCTGACGAAAGCAAATATGTACATCGGGAAGTGAAAATCTTTCCATAATAAAACATTGCTCTGGAACCCTGGATTGAAAGTCACAATGCTATCGTTTATCATAAATTTCACCAGTCTTTCAATCTAACTAAAGTTTGGAAAGAAGGAAATGGTTCGTTAATAAAGGTATCTTGCACAAAGGGTGCTTTGAAATAATCAAGATTTTAGGTTTAAACAGTGTTCAGTTATTTAGTTTAGAATTAAGAGGTGTCACCCTTAATTCACTTAACGGAGTCGCATGTAATTTCGATTTTTTTTTCTGGAGTGCTCTAAAAGTATTCCGTTAACGACTAATCAAATAACAACAACATTAGCAAGTGGCGCACAAATTGATTCAAGAGAGAATGAAGAGAGGTAGGCCCTCTTTTCTGAGTGGATCTTTTAAAAAAGCCTGCATTATATAAAAATATGACTGGTGAATACTGATGATCAGCTTAGGCGCTGGAATATCCACATAAAGGCGAACTTGGGCTGAAGGCAATCCGACATTTCGTGGTGTTAGCTTCATATGCTTACAACGCTTACGTTATCCTAATTGTGTTCCAGCATTCGACTGAAATACGTTCACCCAAGAATGTCGTGATCAACATCGGATTAATTCGTACACTTGAAAAATGGCAGCGTTTCTCATTTCGATGTAGAAATTACATGGCTCATATGTGATGAAATGTCGATATTACCTGGTTTTAATGGAACCCAACGATGTTTATGAATAATATCTTTCAAGATTCATTATTATTCAGATCATTTGGCATACATGACTTTTTTGGCACGTAACTACAGCATTAGAGCTTTACACGAATTCCTTATAAGTCAGTCCATAGCTCCATATCAAAAGATTGCTCTGGAACACCGACCTTCATTTTAAGTAGTGTAACTATTTTTAGAATTGAAAATTTCATACGTGGCATATCAATAAAATAAGACTGAGACGTTTACATGTGTAAACGGCTTACTTTACTGCTCGTGAAGGTTTACAAAATCTGGAAATGTGTAAACGATCAAGCATCTGACGGTCACTGACGCAAACAGTTACATTTTTCCACAATTTTGCTAAGACCACTGATTATTATGATTTTTCTGTTGATTCATTCCTTAAAGATAAGTGTGGTTTTTTTGTATCGAATGTGGTATCGCTAGGACAGAGCCGATGTTTACAAAAAAATGTTTTACTGCATATTAGACATCGTTCATTTACTGATCTGGCTCTCCCCCCCCACCCCCCAAAAAATCCCCAACCTTTTAAAAGTGAAGTATTTACCTTATCTATGAACAGAACATTTGTCGAGTAAAATTATGTTTGAAAACAAAGACAATTGAAAGTTTTAAGACACTGCTGCTTTGATTCATCGCAGATCATACAGTTTTATGTCTGTGTCTCGGCAATACATCCGGTTTCATTATCGATTTAGATATCAACAGCAGTGCGAAACAGTATCACGACTTTCCTTAAAATGTTTTAAGTAAATTTCAGATATATTCAACAAAGATTATTATTATTATTATTATTATTATTATTATTATCCCTAGGCCTTAGCAGTGGATATTGTAACACCACCACCACCACCACCAGCAGACACCCAGTTTGTCCGTCTCTTATGATATCTCCAAAACCCGCAGGGTGGATATTTACGAAACTTGTAGCTATTTTGCCATTTGGTTACCACCTGCAAGAGCGGGTTATCATTGGCACCCACCCTTGATATTCTTGGTGGATGGTCAAAGTTCAGATGTAGAAAGATTTCTTTATGATACCATTTTTAAATATTTTATAATCGAATTACACACACACATCCATATATATATATATATATATATATATATATATATATATATATATATATATATATATATATATATATATATATATCATACATACATACATACATTCCAGAAAGACGCATGATATCCTTGATCCTTGTTTCAAGGTAGGAATGAGTATCTGCAAGAAAGGATGTGGCTTGAATATGCAATTTGATATAGCATAGGCTCCATTCGTGAGTTTCTCAAGTTATGTATTTCTGTTCCATTCCAACTTTTCTTTTTCGTCGTTTAAAACAGTTAAAATTCTTTGTGATGACCTAATCTGCTTTTGTTTTGTATTAATTAATCACAAAGACTAATATATGATCCAATGTGGACATCCGCCCGTGCATGTATGTGCGCACGCGTGTGTAATGTAATTCAGCTTTTCTCACAACACCTGATGTGTCTTAGAATTCTTTTCCTGCTCCATCCTTATCTAAACTCTAAGTGGGATAATGCTACAGTAGAAACGGAATGGCATCCACTGCCAGGCAATGCTTCAGAAAGTCGCATGGACAGCGCCTCCTTGAACTTCTAAAAGTAAAGTCCGTTCCCGGTGATTGATCATCCGGTTAGACCATTTTTTATATTCAAATCAAGTCCATCATGCCTCAAGTTTGAAGTATTCATCATAAATTGAGTGGCATTAAGCACTGATGCAAGCACCACCGCACACACGTACGCATAGAGAGAAACCCGCACATGTCAGTAAAACCACGAAGCAAAAGCCATTTACTTAACCAGAGAAGAGGGACCTGTAGGCGATTTGGAGGAAGCGTCTCGAATCAGAAGACTGCCTGCACCCCATTCCCTTCAACTCCATTTTTACGCCATCTATCGTGCCATCATATATTTCGCCTTGATCGTCTACTTCATCTACTGTATACATCACATCACTTTACCTTATTTACCAGTAACCGGAAACTACCATGTACGTCCCAGGGGAGTGAATGTGTACGATCGTGTAATCGGCTATTTATGTCATTTATGGTGTTTCATCGTTCAAAATAGCCTTTGATAAACCTTATGAAAATTTACAATAATTCTGAAGGCACTATGACGTTATGTAAGTACATTAGAATGCGTTGTCTGCTTTACAGCGTTTTCCATAAAATTTATGAGAATATAGATAAATAAGCATTCCCTAACTCATGCTAATTTCCTGTTGAAGATAATTTAGGAGACTAAAATCAAAGGTACGAGATTTTAGAATTGTAATTTCATTATTTTAAATCTTTACTAAATGAATCAGGTGGTTCCTGGTTCTTTCTGCGAAGACCACTGTAATAAATAGATGAAGACGCAGTCCGCGTACGATAGAGCAGAAATATCAATGACGGAATCTCGTAGAATGGATTTTTGTCTGCGATATTATAAAATTAAACAATAAATCAGAAATTGTATCTTGCAACTATATCAAACATGATTTTTTAAGGCTCATGTAATGATTATTTTTACTTGGTTGATAAATTTTCTAGAAAGTGCAGTTAAGGCTGAGTTTCATTTAATGGGATATGCTTTTAAACTGTTTCAGGAAGTGTTGATATTAATTTACGTTTTCAAATTAACGCTTTCGTGATAACAAGATCTGAAGTTACTATACCATTTAACTTGATGACGTCTTATTTTTCCCAGAAACACTGGAAGGATATACATCAACCGTGTTTAACTTAACTTAATCTGTAGCGCGGGAAAACATGACCACTACTGTACAGATATGCAAGTAACCTTATAAAACACATACATTACATTGTCGTGAGTTTTAATTTATATCGTGAGTTATCACTTATAATGTTAGTGTCACAAGTATATTCTGAATCGCACAGGTGTGTTTCCTAATGGCGAGTATAGCAGCTGATAACAGAATGAACAAGGTATTCCAAGATTTAATTTGGCAGACGATGACACCGATTTTAATAGAAGAACGGTCGGTGTTGAAGATCTGCAGTACCCAACTTAACCTGCATTAATTCTGTTTTTCTCATTCAGATTTGCTGACAGCTTAAATTAACCTCACTGGACGTTGGAAAACCGGACAAATGGAACATCGACTCTTTCCCAATGTTCGTACATCATTTGGGTGCTTAAAAACGTAAGTGCAACATTTGCCATTTCTGTTAAAAGTGTGGCTTTTACCAGACGACGGGAGGCCCCGAGTGGCCGAGTGGTCTAAAGCGCTCTCCGTCACGGATCACTGCCATCTCATCTCTGTCTGCGTGGGTTCGAGTCTTGGATTCGACCAATGTGGGTATGTGAGAAAGCTTGCCAGTAGCTTCTCGTGGGTCGGTGGTTCTTCCCGGGGTTTTCCCGGGTTCTTCCTCCGCCATTAATACTGGCCGCCATACATAGCCTATCGTATGCTGAAAAATGGCGTTAAACCCTACAACAACAACAACCAGACGACGGTCTACGTAGTGCAGATTCCTATACAAATCGGCCCCAAATTTACAAAGGCAATGTGGGTAGTTTTCTCCAAAAAGTTATAGATATGATCGGTATTTGTGTTTAATGTGCAAAAACTGTATTGATATAGGGGTGAGCTACTGAAAAAATAACATCGTGCAACTTTCACCCACAATCCCTTGCAAAAGATACCCACAATGACTTACAAAAATTGCCGATTTGGTCAGGAGTTTTAGCGTGTACTGTGTTCAGATTGCAAACTATTTGTCTCTCTGAAACTGAAATTGATTGACCTGTTCAGAATGACTGATTTCTCATGTTGTCATGGTTTGTAGGTTATTTTTAAATTTGGTGAAGTATTTTTTTCTAAAGCCTTTTAACAAGATACTTCCCAGTAGTCGTCGCCTCTTGAGAGCGCAATGACACGATCCCACATTTCCAAACACACAGGGGAATCAAGTTACGAAAATGAAATGACAATGAAATTGGGTTCAGAGGATCTGTATTTTATAAGAAATTAATAAAGATCTTGGAATACTTATGAGAAAGCAGCTATTCAACCTTATTTTAATCACTCACCGTGAATTCGTGTATGTTTGATATCCATTTCTAATATTAGATATCCCTAATCCAATATATGCTGTATCTTTACGCCATCTTTAGTTTGTAAAGAAATTGGGGGTTGTAAGTTAATCTTTAAAAACGCCTCTTTGTGACGTCATGATTCGACGTCACAAAGCATATGACGGTACCAAACCAAAATGCTTCCAACAAGGCGTTCTAAAGAAACACTGCCTGTACGGGTTACCCCTTTTGAGTTATCTACATGTTTGTTCGGTGCATTTTACCACCCCAACCCCCTAAAAGGACTAATAATAATTATATTAGACTGCATAAACAAGCAGTTAGAACTTGATGCTTTTGACAACTACTTTAATTTTAAGTCTTTAACAAAAAGCATCTCTGCAAGGTTTTTGCGCCAAAAAGTACGTTATGGGCAATGTGAAAACATGCCAGATGGCTTTGAAATTAAAATACACGAAATGAAAATAATATCAAGATAAACACCCATAATATTTGCTTTCCGATATTAAGTGTATGTTCTTTGTATAAGACTTCATGCACATTTGAATTTGCAATCGTATATCAATGAATGAAAGTGATGGCAGACAAAGACTCATCTAGAATTTAAGTTGACATAGAACATATAGGAAAATTAATTCTAAATTGTTTTTGTTTCCGTCTAATTTACTGACCTTGTCTCACAGGGCACTGAATTTTTTTTTTTATACACGGGGAAGCTGAAGTATAGCGCTTGTAGTTTCATACTGTTTCTTTTTACTACATCCTTTATCAGAATAATAAACTAACCCGTAACATACAGAGTTTGTATAAAATGCGCACAGTCTGACACCTGCGTTAGCAATACCAAATGTGCATTTTGTGTTTTGTGAGCGTTGTAGCTCAGGTGTATCATGGATTTTAAAGCAAAGTCGTTATTTGCAATCCACACAAAGGCAATTCGTCTTTGTTCCACGACTTAAAAGTCTCATACTAAAATCCGTAAGAATCAAGAAGACGAAGAAGATTCTTGTTTTTCATTGCTATGGCCTCAGGTTAAAAATAATCATAGCGAAATAAGATATCCTATAGTAACGGTCGCTCCAGACATAGACTTCGTCCCCGACAATCGTTTGTCTTGAGTTCCCCAGCACTCCAATATTCAGAAAAAGAGCCTAAATATCAAGTAGTGTATCACTGTATGTTTAATTAACAGGGATTCATATACTTCGTATCGATATACTGGCTATTTTGTTTTATACAAAATAATTCTCCCTCGTTAACACTATCCGTAAACTAAATCAAGTGCATTGTATTCATTTTCTTTTTCCAAATATCAGTTTGTAAATTATGGAGATCGAGATCGAGATCGAGGTTGTGTGCGCGCGCGCGAGAGAGAGAGAGAGAGAGAGAGTACCTGAGTTGAAGAGTTGTAAATGATCAATTGATCGATCCATCGAGAGAGAGAGAGAGAGAGAGAGAGAGAGAGAGAGAGAGAGAGAGAGAGAGTTGTTGTTGTTGTAGAGTTTAACGCCATTTTTCAGCACACGATAGGCTATGCATAGCGGCCAATATTAATGGTGGAGGAAGAACCCGGGAAAACCCCAGGAAAGAAACACCGACCCACGAGAAGTTACTGGAAAGCTATTTCACATACCTTCATTGGCCGAATCTGAGACTCGAATCCACTCAGACAAAAGTGAGATGGCAGTGATCCGTAACGGAGAGCGCTTTAGACCACTCGGCCACTCGGGGCCCCATTGAGAGAGAGAGAGAGAGAGAGAGAGAGAGAGAGAGAGAGAGAGAGATGGGAAGGAGGAGAGAGCACGTAAGTTAAAACGTTATGTGGATACAGCGTCATAAGCTTTCCTTTTATTACTGCGATCGTTGGCGATCTACTTACCTGAATGTGTGTTAAGTACGCTCTTCGACATTCTTGGCGAAACGCATTTTCTTCTTACAACCAACCACGAAACTCTGATCACCATGAAAGATTCTTACATCATCGTTACCTCTGATCTGTCAGACAATTTTATATTAGCTCGTTCACAGTTTTCTTTGCGTGACACAAATCTTATTACTCAGTTTTTAAGGCAGCCCAGAGAAGAAATACGACAAATAATGTAAGAATCTTCCAAGGTGTTCCGAGTGGCTACCATGACCATTGCAAGAAGTCCTGGCATGGAGTCTACGTAGAAACACCCAAAGCACCAGTCATGCAAGAATTATCCAAGGTTTTCAAACTGACCTTAATGTCATACTCCATCGTTCGAAAACACATAAAACAAAGCGTTCATGTGATGCTCAATACACTGATCAATCTTTGTCAAATAAAAGTATATTTTCCATTTATGCACTCTACTTTTGGCACGCAGTTAACTACATTGAGAAACATGTATTCCTCTTGACCACCTTGGAATTGCATTTATTTGGCCATCTTGTAATGGTATTCAATTGGCCATGTTTTAATAATATTCATCTGGATATTTTGTTCACCTTAAAATCTTCGTTCGTTTTATGTCTTAGATACACATACAACGACATTCTGTTTTGTACTACTGGAGTACCATTTTCTTAAATAATTAAACTCAGAAAATTTCAAAGTGGTTTTCAAGTTAAATAATTTGCAAGATGATGCGCATTTATAAATTTGTTAACTTCACATTTTTAGATCGCATATATTAAAATAATTTCTTTAAAAGATATGAAATCAGGAACTGTGATATGACCTATTCTTCTTTCCTATTGTCATATCTACAATAACCATGACAACAGTTACGTATGGATCCCTTCTTGCAAGTTGATTGAGTCTGAATGATCAATAAATGCAAACTGAATATTTTATTGCAGGAAATCTGAAATGCTACTCAGGTCTGCAGATAATGGGCGTAGTTGTGGTGCATCGCCCACGAGGATCTCATCATTATATCAGATTACGAGCCGCATAATTTAAAATATATCACCAAAGGTAGATTCAGAGACAAAACATTCCTGGTGGACACGGAAAAAAATGAAGGTAAGTAATGTTATAATTTTTAGTATATGTTTAATTATTAGACATTTGTTGCAAATTGAAAGGGTAGAAGAGTAGGAGAGTACATAATTTAGAAAACTCGTATGTTAAAATGTTGAATTATAATGAAGAGTAACTGAAAAATTAGATCGCCGATTTTCTAGCAATTAAAGTGAATTGAGAGGAAGTATTAAGAACATTCGCTCTTTTTATTATCAATAATTCAGCGATCAGTGAATTAACATGTGGTTCATACCATATATAGCATTCGCATTTAAGAAATATTCTTAAAAAATGCATATTTCTAAATTAATTGCCCTTCTTAACGTTGATAACACCTGTACCGTTGTGCGTTAAATTTCAGACACTTCTTGAACTTACCAAAATCCTTATGGATACACGTACCATATGAAAGTACCATTGTTCAGAGAAACATCAAAATAGTATCTTTCTTCATGTGTTTTGAAAGTCTGCATTTTATTTCAAGCTTTATGTTCCTTTACGTCTAATCTTTTAAATTGTATATCCAAAATTATTAATTAGATTGCTTTCTTGCTTCGTGGAAACATAGGGCAAATAATTTATAATGATTACCATCATTATCATCACTATCATCGTTCATCATTAGCGTTGTCGTCTTCCTTCTTCTTGTAAAATGGTTTCTGACCTAATGAGGCGTTATATCATCACAAATCACAAATTGTCTTTTATTTTCGTGACATTTTTGTCTTTTGTGAAAAAACAGATTGAAGGAGAAAAATGAGAACATTTTGCGAATCGCAAGATGTAAATAGAAACTGGAATAAACCATGTAGTTAGACAATTGTACAGAGTTGATAACAAGAGTCAAAGACACGAGGGGCATTTAAAAACGTCTCACTATTAGAGCTTTGTACAGTAAAGTTCTTTATTAGTAAATACAACAGTGCATCCTCCTATGGTATCTCTCCACACTTTTTCGGTCTGATTAGCCAGTTATTAAATGCCATTTTGTTTTCACTTTGGTGTCGTTCATACACTGGAAAACTGCACTTCCATCCGCATGGCCGCTTCCAAATGGTCTGCCCTTCAGTGAGTCATTGACAAGTGGATTCAGCCAGAAAATCACCTGGATCTAAATAAGGACTGTAAGGAGGATGTAACAAAGTGTGGTGGCTGTGTTCCTTCAGAATTTCAGTCCATTCTTGATCAGATGTTAACAGACGAGGGACCCATCTTGCACCAAACTTTCTGAGATCTATTGATTCTTCGATGTTTAAAAACAGCTGAACAATTAGTGCCCGTGATAATAGAAATATCTTCCACTATGAATCGAGCAACTTCGTCAATTTCTTCCTTCAGAGCAGACCGTCCCGGTGGCCTAAGTGGTTAGGTCGTCCGCATCGGATGTTGGAGGTCGTGGCTTCCAACCCCGGCCGAGACGCACCGAAGACTTATAAAATGATGCTAGCTGTTGCCTCGCTTGGCTCTCAGCATTAATAAATTAGTGTTAGGCCTGGTCGGCCTGGTGTCAGGATAATGTGGCTGGGTGGGACATGATGCTACATGTCTGGGGCATGAGGTCCCAGTCCTATACATCAATATAAAATGCCACATTGCAGACATCGTAGCGATATGACTCAGATTGTTAAGGTACGTTAGAAATTCACCACACACACACACACACACACACACAGAGCAGCCACTTCCCACTTGTCAATCGTAGACAGCCACTTAAACTGTCAGCCCCATGGATTCGTGACCATCTTTAATATAGCGAAAACACTTCAAAATTACCGGAGGTTACATAAAATGACATCCATAAACTTTATCCAAATGGGTCTTCGTACTTGTCTGACAGCACTCTACGAGCGCCCCGACGCTCTTATGCTCGGTGCCCATTACCAGAATTGTCCCCCTTAGTCATTTTTAGGTGACCGTCATTTACCAATGTGTCGTCACAGGCATACGTATTCCCACATGTCTGGTTTGCTGCACGTGCAGCTGCAAATGTTTTCCATAGCACGTTATTTTATCTACATATATGCGTTATATTTATGCACATGGTTAAAGAAGCAAATAAGTTACAAACACAATATTCAATTTTTTTTTAACGTTACATGTACTAGTATTTATCGCGACCAAGAGGTTATGACATTTAACAAAAGTAATATGACCTGTAAAATGAAAAGAAAACGAGAAAACGAAAAAGCCGATCAAGCTTCATGTTACAGAAACCTCACACTTTAGCTTAAAGTTAAAATAAAATTGCCGCATTTCTTTTTCTTTCTTTCTTTCTTTCTTTCTTTCTTTCGTTCTTTCTTTCTTTCTTTCTTTCCTTCCTTCATTTCTTTCATTCTTTCTTTCTTTCTTTCTTTCTTTCTTTCTTTCTTTCTTTCTTTCTTTCTTTACTAAAGTCCTTAATGTTAAGAACTCATGAGTGATCTTTCTCACTTAGATATTCATCTTATTGGGCTCAGTGCTTCTGCGCATTTTCAGAAGTGTATTTGCCATGTGGAAAACACGCTTTTGTATTATTTTAATGGTTTGCTTCATAGATAACAACGCCCACAGCTTTAAATAGGATGAATTTGAAAGGATATAACAAATAAATGGAAATGATGTTAAAATCTATTAATTTTGTTCACGTTCATTGTGCACATAGGAATACTTGTTATATATTTGCTCATTTGACAAGTAGAATCCTTTCTAATCTGCAGTGATGAGATTTTTCAGATTTTACTTTTTATAGTGAAAAATGTCAGTTTAAATGTAACATTAATCCCTTTCGCTAAAATTGTCATGTCTTAGTCGTATGATTTTATTTATGGTAGCAGCAGCAAAACAATAGCATAAGCCTTGTTTGACAGTCTCTCAGAATTATATTGTTATTTACGAAGAGAAACAACGCATTATAATATAACGATTCGACAATGGTAAGTATATTGAATTTAAAATGTGTAGTTTTCGCTTACCCGAGTTTTCTCATGTTTTTTTTTTTTTATATAGAAAAAATAGATTTTTGCTAAAATTTGAGTTCAAGGCCTAACCTTTGTTTTTTTTTTTTTTTTTTTTTTAAAGCATAGGATGTTCAGGGAGCGATCTTGTTTACAATTTGATGGAATTTTCGATTAGAAATGAATCACACCTAGGAAATTCCAGAGCATTCTATCATGTCTTATGTCAAGAGAAATATGTATAAATGCATTCTATTCACTGGAATTGTAAATTACTCATTAACTTTTTGGACTGAAACACTACTTTGGGATTATTGAGAACTCATTCAAAGACATTCTGGATTATATCATCGTGGTACATCAGAATATTAGCATCTTTTGGAATTCATTCTGAATATTCAATAAGCTGAAGAAATGTACAACTTGTCCTAGTGAGTTTATTTCAAACTGTAAATTGTCAGGAGGATGACGTCAAGACTTTTATTCCACATGTGTGTATGTGTGTGTCCCTCTTATGTTGTTTTGTTCTGATCATTTGTCTTTACGCTGAAGTTTTCTTTTTATATATAAATAGAACAGAGCTGTTATTTATTGCTGAGATAGCTTCATGGCTGAGATATATTCATTGCTGAGATTTATTTATTGCTGAAATGTCTTCATTTTTGAGATATATTCATTGCTTAGATATATTCATTGCCTAGATATAACTTTTTATCCATCATGTGCGAGAGTGTTTATTGCAGCTTCTAATGTTAATTTTAAAAAGTGCTAAAACTGAATAAAAAAAAATTAAATTTCATTTCATGTCATCATCTGAGAAAAGTGCTGGAAAAAAAGCATGAAAGAGTTTAAGAGGCTTCCAATAACTTTTATTCTCACCCTTTTTGCCTTTAATCTGTTCTCCACCACATATTAGTCTGTGCTCTTCCTGTTTATTAATCTATGTTCAGCCTACATACCAGTCTGTGCTCTTCCTGCTCATTAATCTATGCTCCGCCACATATCAGCCTGTGCTCTTCCTACTCATTAATCTATGCTCAGCCACATATCAAACTGTGCTCTTCCTACTCATTAATCTATGCTCAGCCACATATCAACCTGTGCTCTTCCTACTCATTAATCTATGCTCAGCCACATATCAACCTGTGCTCTTCCTACTCATTAATCTATGCTCCGCCTACATATTAGTCTGTGCTCTTCCTACTCATTAATCTATGCTCAGCCTACATACCAGTCTGTGCTCTTCCTACTCATTAATTTATGCTCAGCCTACATATCAGTCTGTGCTCTTCCTACTCATTAATCTATGCTCCGTTTACTTATCAGCATATCAACGTCTTCATAAAAAATGTAAACAATAGATTAAATATCTATTGAAAATTCACATGGATAAGTCGAAAAGGGAAAAGTTACTATGATATAAATGTATTCGTCACATAGTAAACTTTACATAGTGTTTGCGGGTAATTATATTTGACACTTCAACACGTTAACATCACTTTCTGTGAGTGTGATTGATCCAAATAAACCCATGAAAATATTGCATGCTGTTCTCATTGATTGGCTGTGACTGTGGCGTTTCCCTTGCTCCAACTCCAGGAACCTTTCTTTCGTTTTACTTCAACAGTATGACGGCCGCTTTTCAAATCGGTAGCCCAACGTACATTGTTAAAGAAAACTGTCGACAATCACAAAAATGCACAGTAGTGTCGGGAGAATCGCAAAGAAGAGAAATACAAAAATTATACTGATATACCGGTATACTGAAATAGAGGAACTACAGAAGAATGAGTACTAAACACACTTCATTAGTAACACAGGACCCACGAGAAAAAATTTCGGCCATCAGAGCGAATAAGCCAGTCAGAGAACTTGAAAAATATTTTCAGACATGACGGATAGAAATAAACGAAGAATCCTTTCTGGAATGTATCTATAGAAAAGGGACACAGGAAATAGATATGACCGGAAAACCCAGAGAAAGAATACCAGGGACGATGGCAGTAATGGTTGCAATAAAAGTTCAAAACTCGGTGTATTTGCAACGAATATACTCAATTAACCGAAAATGGTATGAAGGGTATAATGTACGCCCAAGAGGAACTCAGCCTGTACTACCTTTTGGAGAATTTAATATTGCAGGGGAAACAGTTACCATCAAAGAGTCTATACTCATCTTGCGCAAAATTGAAAAACAAACTGGAGAACTGCACATTTCAGACATACCACAAGAGATACCCTCAGAAGCGAAAAAGTCTGAGACAAAACTGAAAATCAAAGTGATATCTTGAAGACTAGCAACAATCCCGCTGACATCAATCTACAATGGAACGATAATCTTGGAAATAGAAAAGAGTAAACTGCCAGAGGTGAAACGAACGTTTTTCTTACACGGTTTCTTGGTCAAATCTTGGTATAAGGGGTGTATTTACTATCGAAAATGCAACACATGCGAACAGACAGGACACACTCCTCACAAATATACGAATAATCAAGAGAACAACACAGCAATCAATACAGAAAACAGAGCGGGAAATAATGGACAGAGAAGATCGAGAATACCGAGGACAAATCAAATACAACAACAAAAACAAAAGAAGGAGAAAAACCAAGGAGAAACACAAACATCAAATCAATTACACCAGCAACAACCTGGGAAACAACAACCAGAACAAGAATTATCAACCATAAAGCAGAGAGAACAAATGCATCATCCACAACAACTACAAGGTACCAACAGCAACAACAACAAACTCGACAAAAGAACCAACAACGAAAAGAGAAAATGGAATAACAGAAACAACAACAGGAAAAAAACAACAGAATATAAGAGAAACAAATAATTGACCAGAAACCACAAGCCCCAATAACAACAACAACATCAGAGACTAGAAAATCAAACTCTGAACCAACAATAACAACAAAATCAGGAAATAACCAAGAGCGAGCGGCGACAAAAGTAACAACTAAAACAACAACAGCAGGACAAGTGACAGAGAATACAGACATAGTAAATAACCAGATAAACAAATAAGTGTACATGTGACAAATCCACAAGGGGATCCAGATACGGGAAAACAATTATCCATGACATTAAAAAAAAAACAGAAACAGGGATAAATTCAGTTGACTTATCACATCTGACACAACAAGAATGGGACAGAATGAGAAGAAAAGAAAAAAGGCGACAAAAAAGAGAGGAAGAGCAGAGGATGGCAGATTTTTTAAAAATACAAAATGATGAATGTTTAGATTTAAAAAGACAAAACAAAATAACTTTAATTAAAAAAGAAAATATAAAGCAAACATAACAACAAAACATACAATATAGCAACTTTTACAAGTAGGGCAGAAGGGCCTCCTCCAATGGTCTGCGATGATCAAACGGGGAGAGCACCCTTCACGAAAAAAGTAGTGTCAGGAATAGCCAATTTACCCCACAAAGAATTCTTAAACGCCAGCCTAAAATTACAACGCTAGCACATTGCATATATCCCAAATACAAGCGTGGTTTTGATGTCAACCTATCCATGAGTAAATGTGAAAAGAATCTTGACAAATGATGGTTTCCCACTGACAGAAAGTTATCCAAGTACACCATATTTTCAAATTAAATAATGCAAATAATCGGATCACAAAAACAATAAATCTTGACTCGCTATTATACACAGCAAATCATTTATTATTTAGTAAAATTGATTAAACCAGTGTCAGAGACTATTTTGTTTTATTGAAAGATGCCAGAATTATATGAGATGCCAAAATCGTCCGTTTTTCGTTGTTTAAAGCTCTTTCCACTAAAGTAAAAACTATATGATAAACATAATTCTCAAATGGATAATGATTTAATCAAAACAAATCATTGAATAATGCCGTTTTCGCTCGCCAAAGTTCATAAAAACTGGAAATTACTCAACTCGTCTGATAATTTCAGCATAAAATCATTCCCATTCGAGATCCTCTATGTATGACCTTCATGAAAGCCCATTAAAGTCTAAAGGTCTCTTTCCTCGAGCTCTAAGAAACAAATGTTACCTTGGTAATAACATAAATATTCACACGTGGTTTGCAATATGATTTCTCAGCATTCCGCTGGAATCGCCGAGAAGCAGAATTTGATGCGCGTTGCTCTATATTCGATGCAAGATCAGTAAACGAAGTGCATATTATTCGAATTAATTGCGATAACCCTTCTATGTCTACAATTTTGGTTGGCAAATTCACCATCAAAACTTCAAGTTTATTCTATCTGACTAATGCTTTGAGCTTCGTATCAGTGCCAAGTCAGCAAGTTATACTTGACCTGACTAATTAAATAGAAAACATAGATTATTATTCTATACCTATTCTGTCTAGGTTTCCTCCGTAATGGCTCTAAACACAGCACCGACTCTTTTTTAAAACAAGTTTTGCACTTCTGAGTTTTTCTTGTTCTCGTTAATCTGTTTTTACAACGCTTGCGATTTTATCAGCTCTTTAATCTCCATTCTGTTCAAAAGAAATTAATACTATAAAAATCCGTTACTCCTGCATCCTCATCTTTGATGCTGATATTCAATATATTACGTGTACTCCTCTGTAGCTGTTTGTAACAAGGATTAAAAGTTTTCAAAAAACAAAAACTGAGTGAAAAACATTATTTTAAAACTTGCAATGTCTAAGGTAAACACGAATAATGGCCAATACTTTAAGGTTTAGTGGTATTAATTTGGCATCGGAAATGTTTATACTTTTGAGGGGTTTCAAAAACGCACAAATTTTATTTGTTTTGGTAGGAGATTTAGAGCTCTCTGAAGAAAGTTAGAATTGTAGGGTTGTGTATTCCAACATCAGAATGTCCAAAACAGTTATATCACTGCCTATCAGTAACATGAAGGTCCTCTTTGAGTTTAATTTCTTTCAAGTAGCATGATTTCAACATCATGTGAGTTTGCAGACACTTGTCATCGCGGATTGGGTGAGATGTCATTTTTATTTTCGTATTAGCCCTTACCGATTCATAGAAACATTTTCCATGCTGTCCTCCAAGTTCGACTTGAAGTGGATGATTTGTCCTTTGTGAAATTGCCGTTTCAGTTATGTTCTAAATTTCATTTTGTTTTTTGTCTTAACTATCTTCCAGTTATTTTCAAGGAAAGTTATAACATGATGAACATAATATGAATTTGAACAAGGAATAGTTGTAAGATAACTTACGATGTGCCAATTATTACAGTGCATGTATAAAATTGTCAATAAGAAAATGGAGAGATGAAAATAAAAAATACATAAGAAACGGCAACTCCAATATTGTCTAATTTAGCTTCCCTGCATAGTAATGAGCGATAAACGCCAAGCTTTGCATTAGCTGAACTATTATAATTCGTTTCTTGTCAAGCATTTGATGAACTGATTGAATTCCACGATTTTCTTGCTGAAACCAAAATGTTTACAAGCTGGCTTTTAATGCAAATAGAAGCAAACACAGCTATCATTGCAAAAATCCAGTCACGTTTATACTTCTTTTTGATGCCATATGAAATCTTTTAGTTCAATTTGCAAACGTGGAAGCTGTCAAACGGAAGAAACCTGTTCATCAACGATGTCACGTTATAAATTACAACATCTGATTAATTAATTTAAGCAGCTCTAGCATTTACATTGATTTCATTTTCTTCTCGTCCATTGTTACAAATATGTTTAATGTTTATTTTATTATATAAAAACAAAACAGTTATCTTTTTGTATGTATTGTTTTAAGTGTTCTCCATTATTCAGCTGTGCAGACCCATTGTTATATTTACGTGTGTAAGTTAAAGATTCTTCTTTGTCTGCGACTGAATGTAAATCTTTGCCCTCCGGTATTTAGCAATACCAGATCCATATTTTCATTTATGTTTGTCGGCGGATGTAGTCTAGACGATCTTTATTGTATAGTTTTATGGTCTCGCCCATTACCGAGCAAGCGTTCGCTTCATCCCTTGCGTTATCCCCAGTCATGTCGTTGTGAAAGTTTGAAATTGTTGCAGATCAAATAAAATTGTTTCATATATATGCTATCGTTATTTCATCTGAATGCCTTTCATCAGGTAAAGGAAGTTTAGTTGCAGACAGCAAATTTCTCATCTGGAAATAAACCTGATAGTTGCATACTGACTTGACTGACTCTGGTATGGTTTTATCTCTAATGCATTAAGTAAATCCAACAACCAGATATTGCTATCGACATTGCTAGTTTTGTTGTTTCTGCGAAGATTTGTGTTACATTGTCAACTGTATATATTATATTTATATGTTGTTTAATGTATTTCATAGGTTAACTTAAGGAATGTTGACCATTTTAATGCACGGCATTTATTGCAATAAAAGAGTAAGGAGCTGGACTGGTTAGCTTGTTAAAATCTGAAGTCCATTTATTAAAACCAATTATTATTGTGTAATTGGCTTTTCTTGCATGAATACATTGATCCTTTTCTTATTGTTTTTCAACAATAAATTCTGTTGAATTAGCACTCTTATACATTCATTATCCCTCATAGTAACACAACCTTAATTTCGTTTGTTTTGCAGTAGATATCCACCTCTTATATTTAATGTTTCCTTTTTCCATTTCCTCCACCAGTTCTTTTCTTTGCCACATTTTTAAACAACTGTTGGTTCTGTTATGTCAGTAGTACAATTTTAATTGCTACAATATGCATGTGCAAATTAGGTCTGCAAAATCGCTATATCCACAAACTATGAAATGTGTACTGGCGTTTACTTCACCAAGATGTCGCATGATTGTGCTAATTCATTACGATTTATCGTTTTTAGCATATAGCTTTAATACGGAATATTGCGCAAATACTGTCAGTGAAAAATTAAGAGCGAGTAGTGCGAGTCTCTCCCGTTCCTTCGCTGAATGAAATTTAAAGTAATTTAAATGCCTTGATGATTATAGTACGTCTATATGATTCTCATTGCTTTTCAACCCGTTCACAGTCTCGAAGACCATCTTGTAATCATTTGCTCAGTACTCGCTTTCCAGTTCGATTCTGATGTGGCTTGACTCAACTTCATTTTTTCGAATGTTGTATCCTTTCAATTACGACATTGCCTTCCTTATCACGCTTTCATTTGCACCATTTTGTTGCTTAGTTGTGATGTCTTTGGACATTGTTTCTATTTCCTCTACTAACATTTTCTGATCAACGCAAATTCGTAGGACGTGCATGTTTGAACTTTGGGAAGAACCATCGACTCACTGGAAGCTACTTGCAAGCTGTCTCAGATACCCACGTTAGTTGAAATGCGACTCGAACCCTCGCGAAGAGAGGTGAGATGTAAATTTATCTGTAAAGGTAAGCGCTTTAGACCACTCGGTCTCTCACCACTGGGGACCCACGAATAAGTGTCACAGTAGTATTCAAAAGTATGTATCATATCTTATTTCCAAAAGATTAGAAATTTAACTAATAAATAATAGCCATTCCTAATCAACGGAATCATTTAAAAAACTTTAAAGGTTATAATAATTGCCTATGATGAAGGAATAAAGAAAACGGTAAAACTGATAAAGGTAAATCTTATGAATGAGGTTGCGTAAGATGTATTACGTAGACCTCTCCTTTGTCATTTTTCCACCAGGTGATAATGCGTTTTCTCTCTGGCGTAGTGTTTATCCTTGGTGGTTGACAATTTAAGCGATTTTGGTACTGTTGTGTATGTTTGATTTAATTTATATTTGATTTAATTTAATTGTCTGTTTGTGAGTTTTAAATTTTTTTATTCTTAATTTCATTACATGTCAATTTAATGTATTTTTGTTTACAAAGAATTTGATATTTTCCAGAAAATTCAGCTTGACCTGAATCTTTTCATAAACACCTAATAATAGACACACTGTTTCTATTTTCGACTTTGTTCCCGACCTTGATTCAGAAATCACTAAGACAAGTAAACAACTTTTTGTTTTTATTTTATTTCTCGGAGTAAACTGATTGGTTTTTATCAAGGTCATACTGGGAGTACGTGATTTTATATGTAAACAGCCTCTATTTCGCAATTCTGGGTTTTACGAAATTGCGCAGTATTCAGGTTTTATACCGATGTCTATAGAGAAATTAATTATTTGGGCTTTTACACTGGAAAGTGTTTGTTTGTGACCAGTTTGGAGTTATATTTTAATTTTTATTCAAAAATTATTTGGATTCTAAAAGATTAATTATTTTTCCTGGAAATAGTTGAGTGCTCATACAGAATTCTTGGACAAAAACTATTCTTTAAATTTTATTCAGAAATTCAAACACTGGACTATTGTTTGTGAATCAGCAAAGAACTGTAGACACATCTGTACTATAAAGGATATATCATACGTCATCGCCTTCTATTTTGGATTTTTCGTCGGGACTCAAACTTGAATTAGTTAGAACTTTTCATTACTAGGACTTCTAAAATTTATTTCTTTGATTATACTTGGATTATTTTTTGATTTAATTCTTAAAACCGCAAGTTCTTTTTTCTTCATTTTTACAGTGTTTTTCCAGGGGAAATAAATAATTTATTAAATTTTTCAAAGCTTTGTTGTTTTCACTCTTTCTTTTGTTATTGTTTATTAGAGCCTAAACACTTAACATAAGAGTACACAGGTTGTGAAGAGAGGACTAGAAGCAAAAGTGACATGTAAGGTCTCCATCTATCTGTCTCTCTGAAGACAGGTCACATTTTATTGGAAAACGCGGAACTCACGAATACCATTTAATAAAGACAAATGGTTAAATGGTTGCTTCTAAATATCTGAAATAGTTTGATGAAATGAGAGAGAGAGAGAGAGAGAGAGAGAGAGAAATTTTGAGTTGGAAGTTCTCATAATCGTGGACAAAAAGTATAGCATATTGCGTTCACTTTCATCAGCATACAATTTCTTCAGCCTTAATCCCTATTTGTAGCATGAAACCAGATGATCGAAATCAAACACACGTATCTTTTATAAAAATCAAACACATTAAACTAAAACTACTCAGGTAATGTAAGACTGACTCCTTTCATGTTATGGTTTTGAGGAAGATAAGGGATTAAACATCTAATCTACAAAATAAATTCTTCTGGACGGCAGCATTCATAGTTTAGATGAATTATTTGAGTTTTCGGTATGACCGACGATTCATTTGGTCGATTAAAACATAACGTAAGCTGCACAAGGCTTAATTTCACTTCTGCTTCTTTACCTTAGGTTTGGAATGACTATGAGAATAACGAGTTATTGTCTATATTAAATCTTGTTTGTATGCAAGGCAGAAGAGTAGCACATACACGCACACACACATGTCGTTTCGACTAACCATTGAATTAGGGCTGATCTCTCTCATACAACCATCCAATGCAGTCGGTCATCTCTAATAACACTTAACAAGACAAAATATAAGTGCCGTTTACACGGCGACCGGCGCTGTGTATGGTCTGGACAGAATTTGTGTGTGTGCTTTTATCCAAGAAATAAAGCGAACAGAAAATGCAGTATTTAGCTGAGACACAATCGGTCAGTTAGGGAAAAAAGAAGCAAACACAGCCATTAAAAACGTTTACTTATCAACTAGTTGCTTAACTGATACGTTTAAGGCTATGAAAATAATATGATTCCTTAAATATTTTCCTTTGCAAAGTTGGAGGAATTACGAAGAGTTAAAGCCTGTAGAAATATAAAGAAAGAGATTATTAATGTTTCGTGAAGTCTGTGCAAACAATACATAAACTGATAATGTAGATATACCATCTAAATACGAATTTCGATGCAGTGATTAATTTTGATAAATGTTCATGTAGAAATCTAGGACATGATTTAAATTGAAAATAAATTGGATCTATCTCTAAATGTGTACGAATTTTCTGAAACATCTAAAATGAAATAGGATAACTGAAATATAAAAAAGCATGTTGAGATGTTCATTTCTTTTCAAGAAGGTGGTTTGAATAACTATGCGCATGAAAATTATCACTTTTGTAATAAAATATTTTCAAGATTATTTTTTTTCCCTAATACAGTAGCATATAGTTGATAAATAATTGAAAGTGTAAAAATTCTACTGAAGCAAAATTATTGTGTACATTAGAACAGAAAGAAAAAATAGTCACTTATATGTTCATTCAATAGTTAGGCTTCAAGCTAAAATGACTGACACACATGGTTGACTTTTTTGATTAGTAAACTTAGATGAAATCTTACAATAAACAGAATGCAAATTAGAGACAATCATCAACAATGAGTTGGAAAAAAATTTCTTCAAAATAATTAAAAATGTTCTGTTTGGTAAACAGATGGAAACTAAACAAATTCTGAAGGATAAAATCACGCTGTATGATACTGGCAACAATCAAATGACAATATATATTACATGGTATAATAAATAAGAAAATTACTTAACTTTTAGCTGATGTTCCAATTTGAAATTTGTGTAGGTTAAGAGGAAAGCTGTATTTATTCAGGACCGAAAAGACGAAACAAAAGTGCAGGAATAAAACATATTTGTAATAGAGAAGAAATTAAAATTCTAAATGTACAAAGATTGCTAACCGAAAATGATCATATAAGTACTTTACAAAGCACACATAATTTCAGCATACCCACTGTACACTTTGCTTACAACATGGCTCTGTAATCAAGCCTCGGTAAAGGTTTGTTTCTTTTGTTCTGTTTCAATGTATATACAGTTTATCATTCAAATTCATCTGGAATAATGTGGTATTTTGAAATACCGCTTTCATCGCTTTTTGTTATTCTGTAGAAGACAACCCAAGGCAGGTATTCTCTCTGAGTTGTACTTTTACACGATCAACCATACAAATACTACTGAATAACTTAGCTAGATTGGTCGCCGACTTTTTTTTACCCAAACAAAATTCCCACATGTCCCGATTAGAAATAAAGTATGCAAACTTTGGTCAACAACTCTAACCACATGCCTCATTTATCTTCATGATCTATAATAAGTACAGCCTTTCAGCACTGAGTAACCACTGTTTTGCGAATGATAATGATGTAATGTAAAACCTCCAAATGAGTTTCCACAAATAGTCACTCCACAAATTATGGTTCTCTTAGGCTGTTTCAAATACAAATACTGTATTAATAGCACGTATTCACAATGGCTTTATTTAGATTTTTGTTTTCTAAGTGTATCTGAGCACATGACACAAAATCAAAATCCATTTTCGGAGAATCTCCTATTTCTTTGCTGTTGATCCGTAGGTGAAGGCCTTGGTGTACAGTAGCTAGTATATGATTCCTACCATACAATTTATGATCATATTTTCTTCTCAGTTTAGGCCCGACTATCAATATGAAAGAAAATGTTAACACTTGCTTTTTTAATTTCCGTGTGAATTTTATGCTCATCAAACTGATACATTTTGTCTTCTGTAAGATCTTCTCTATAGCGGATTTAACGAACTTTTTCCGATCCCAGTATCCGTGTTCTGCACAGCTCCAGATCAGACTTCGGTGAGAAGAATCAAGTGTGAGATTTGTTAAAGGTGTATTGAATGCTATTCGATGATTTTTTCTTCGTAGTCGGATAAACAGCACCCAAACCGGTATTGATATGAAAATAGTTTCGGGTCTGATCTCCCCTATTCATAAAACATTGCAATTATTGCAGACTGACTGACAGCAATACATAATTGCACATATTGTTTCCATTATAGACATTTACCGGTGTTTATCACACTCTAAGTTATGGTTGGTTTGATGGACAATTCAGTGATCTGTACATTATATTTCTGTATACGTTCCGATGTTTGACAGCTTGCAAAACCATGTAGAATCACATATTCATACATTTAATCGTCTTTAAAATTATGGGGATATATCGGCGGATAATATGTTTGTCCATCAATTTCGAGCAACCAATCACATATTAATTTATTAAATTATAGTTTGGTTGTTTTGTTCATGCTCCTTTAGCGTTCATAGATTTCTTATCTAACTGACTCATGATTAATATCTTCTCAAGTGACTACTAACACAGTTCAACAACAATAAAAAATATATACATTAGTTGAGTATCATTAGCAATTTGGTTTGCACTGTAAATGTTAATTTGTTTTTTTAGTCATTTGACGCGTTATTAAACTTTGATACTTAGCGAGATATTCGTAGCGGAGAGAAATGTTGTCCAGTTCATGTCCATAGTTAGCACCTTCTACCGCCGCACGCCTTCTGTTAAATCTGAACGCATGCGGCAGAGTATAAGGTAACAGTGGACATCATTATCATACCATCTAGAAGTATTCTAAACTTTCTTCGAATACACATGTTAAGCTAAATACATTCTTTGCTATTGTCTTTTACATTATGCCCTCCTAATTGTACTTTTATTAGTTTATCATTCAATCTTGTTTGTCCAATCTGAACAAGGTAACCACAAATCATCATATCTAATGAAGATTTTGCAATCATTTAATTTGAAAATAGTATCACTGCTTTATCACAATGTGCTGTGTTTCACAAGCACTTATCATCTAATTATGAAATTTTTAATAAGTATTTGTATTTTACATTTTACTTGTTCTTCCCAATATTGTTCGAACTCATACAGTTTTGATTATCGTATTTTTTCAAGTTTTGCCATTTCTCTGGGTGAGTAGATGCACGGTGTCTACTGCACCTTGATTCTACATATACAGTGCACACTCAACATCCAGGTTGTTTAATAATGGGAAAGATTGTTCCACTAATACCTGATCCAAGTAATCCAGAGACTTAACTCTGTATCAAACTCGTCAGTTTTTATTTTGTAATTCTATTTATGCGGTGTCTTAACAATGTCCGCATTCAAATCTGCAGTTGTTATATTGTACTTCTAATAATCACAGTTAATTCATTCCTCCTGAGCTACTTTAGGATCTAGTAAATTGAACAGATAGTTGTTTCCCGAATATTCCTTACGGCGATGCACTGCTGCTCTACCAATCACTTATGCTGCCGCTATTCTAATTATTATTAGGAAAGAGGTATTTACTGAAAGGACACATTTTGGCCAAAAATCCACAAATGTTCAAAAAGTTATTGATTTGATGATACCATGGCAAAACTGCACAAACATTTGGAGAAAAAAAAACCAACTTAAAATTGCAATTGATTTTAAAACTTAATTGATTTGAGGTCAAAGGCGCGTGCTCATGACATTACATTTTACTGTAAAATGTCCTATGTTGATAAAATTTGAGCTATTAAAAAAAATAAGGTGGTCCACATGCGGCAGCCAAATTCATATTTTTACCAAATATAAAGGTATGTGTGAATTTTTTAAAACTAGAATATCGTTTGCCTGCTGCCTGTAGACCATGTGTAAAACGATCAAATCTGAGTGCATCGGCGTGCAATGGTACCTTGCATCTCTGCAATTGTCAATTATTAATTACATCTAAACTAATGTTACTGCTACAATAAACACATCCAAAAAATTTCACACATAACAAAATGACTATACGTTCACTGTAACATTATTACAATACATATGGTATGGTGTAATCATGAAAAAAAAACATTTAATTTTTTTCGTTTGTTCGTCGAAAACAGCAAATTTTGCCATATTTTATTCATTTTCAGAAGAGTTGTCAAACTACCAGCGCAATTGAGAGAAAGTTTAATTTTTTGACATAAAAATCTATTTAAAAATAATCTAACACATATGCAAATTTAAAACGTAGTTTCATTTCCGCTCCTGAGTGAAAAATGAAATTAGACAAAGCGTGTTATTTGCTCACCCATTATGTCTCTCGCCATATGGGAGACATAATTCTAATACAAAGTATCAAAAACGCCCTTTTTTCCTCTTTGTTTGAAAATAAAATTGACACTCAAATGTCGCCTGTCGTTTGTATTATTTTTCCGTTTTCTGATCGTGTTTTGTGACATTTTGATTCTCTAAAGTTTGGGGTGAGGATAATTTAAGAATAGAAGCAGCGCATGAAGGATGTCAACCCACAACAACAACAACAACATGCAGTTGACGTATTATTTACTAATGGTTTCTAAAAGATAATTACATGATTGATAAAAAAGTAATACAATGAATCTTTCCAATTTGATGAATTACTTCAGTACATAACTTCACAGTATCCTTTAGTATTTCGGTCTCCAGCTTACAATAAAACAGATAAAAAGTAGCACAATGCAGTATAGTTATCGAATAAGTATTTATTCCGGAAAGGGATTATATTTCAGAATTATGAAAGTTTTGTCTACTTGTAATGGAAAGACATGTACGAGATATTTGTTTAAAAATGGGATAACAGTAATTTTAGGATAATTCATCACACCCAAAAGAGCCCCGCACAGCTACAAACTACCTATATATGATAATTAGCGTATCACAGTGTTATCGCATGCGAATGGTGTAGACGTAAGAGCATGGCTCACCAAATCGTCAGTCAGCATTTCGAACCTGTATGTTTGCATTAGTTTTTTTCTTTTTTAGATTTGTATGTATTGATTTGTTTTGTTTTATTTTGTACCTTCAGCAAGTTAAGTTTGTTCCTCTTACATTATTTATTTCTGTCTTTTTTCTAGTATGGTCTGTACAAAGATTTTAATTCGATTAAAAATAATCCTGAAAGCAATCTGTTTCTAAATACCGCTATTTCAAATGTTTGCTTACATTTGTCATTATAAATCTCTTGTTAGACAACAAATGGATTTTGAAAAGACTGTTGTTTAATAAATTGCAGCCAATTTGAAGTCTTATGTACATAATTCGTGCCAGTCTTTCTCATGATGGTAATAGGTCGGGACTTTTTCTAGACTTACACATGGATTCAAAAGTATATAATGAAGAGTTGTTTCAAATTTCTAAAGAGAGAACATTCCGTTGTTCAACACACATTGGTAAACAATGTTTCAAGCAGGGATTGTCACTACACGAGCATTATCATCGACTAACTCAGGGTTTCCAGAAGGAATTGATTCTACGGCTGTTATAAAAGATTCACCTTGCCTTATACACAAATATGCAGCATAGACGTTTGATTCTTATACCAGGTTAGCGAAGTTAGATTTATGCAAGATGCCGTTATCCCTTTTGAAAGCCACTCAGTTGAGCATTTGGAACGTTTTATAGTTTCATTTTATACCATGTATTAAAAATGTCATATATAAATATTTCTAATAATTTGTACAAAACATCAATGTCAGGTTCGTTTTTACACTCTCTACCGCCTTGTTGATTGGTACAATTAGGCCGATTTTCCAGTCACTTGGTATATAAGTATTTTTCAAGTTTCCTGCCATCATATCTTAAATGTTCTTTCTGTGCAACATCTATCACTGGCCCTTTATGTTTTTGGAATATGCTATCTGAGCCAAGATAAAGCTTTTGTAAAAATGTGGCCTTTAAGATCGGTTTCTTTACTCCTTGTAGATCTCGAGAATGACTTTTTCGTTGGGATGTTTATTTTGTTTAAAGTATTTGTCTAACGAGTTAGTCATCTTTTGTGGATTGTATGCAATTTTTCTCAAATTTTAGTTCCAAACAGGTTTGAGAGTTTTTGCCCTAATTACATTATTTATTATATAATTTACAAAAATGTGTAATATCGAATTATATTGCTTCATTTAAATCATTAAACATTGTTTCTTCGTTTGCATTAATAGAGTGCTTTTGAATTTTCCAAAATTCTACCTTGGTGTCCTTGCATTGTTTGTATCGTAGAAGATTACAGGAGGTACAATATAAAAGGGAAGAGGTTAGAACGAAATCTAGAGGCCTATAATGTTGATCTCCTTTTACGATACAAAAATTGTAAATATATATAATTATCATTATATAACATAATATATGATATTAAGTTTCAATGACAAGAATCTAAATTTGTTAATAATCAAAGTGAAGGGTCTTTTTGTTAAACACTTGCATTTAGTCAAGACATATAATGGGGGAGGATGAACAAAGACGGAGTAAGTGAAAGACGAAGATAAAGAAAAGTTTTAAATTAAAATTTGTCAATTAAGCTGTATCCAACATAATCAAAAAAGTTGAGAAAATAGGGAGAAAATAAAGGGGAGGGACAAAAATAAATAAATAGATAAATAGATAAATAAATAAATAATTAAATAAAAAGGAACAAAAAGCGAGATTGTTCTTGGTAATAAAAGAAGGAAAATAAGAAGTGTTGTGTAATTTCTACATATCTACATCGACAAAGTGGCGATTCCATTGCATTTTTTGTAAATAAATGTTTATTAAGCGATCGATCTTCAGTTTGTTCTAAGTCGGGCATGAAAAATAAATTTGAAATTCCCTTCCACCTCAAGAAAGTGTATTTGAACACAAATGTCGTGAATATTCAACGTGTTTTGAGTTATTAATGGAAACTAATTGATGCGTCTCAATTGATAATTTGTTCCATTGTCGAATGGTCGAAGGAATAAACGATTTGTAATATAGACATATTCTCGCTTGTACTAATGGGAGCTGATTAAAATTACTTAAGTCACAACGACTATTATCAGTAATGTTTGTTGAAATCCGATATCTGATATATTCAGGGCTTAGTTATTTAACTCTTCGATTTGTTTCAGAGGTAGTGGAATGGAATCTATTAATTCGTTTAATCATTTGTCATCACCATGTTGGTAAGACATCAGCATTCATATGTCAGCGGTAAGCCAAGTAATAGAAAGGGAAGATATTGAACGATGATCTTCATATCTTGGGACTGGGACATAATTTTATAGTACATCATCAACGGCCATGTTAATACAAATTACTTGGAGGAAGATTTACATTGTAAAACAAATAATATTTAGAAATTAGTTTGCTTTTCTCTTCTAACTATATTTTATTATCATAGATTTCTTTTTTTCAAACATTTAATGCAAATCTTGTCGAACCAATTTCCATGTTCAATTTTATCTCTATATTTTCGTTTATTTAGATTTTAACTGTAGAAATTTTACGACTAAAGGCTAGAGTCTTTTGTAAATTTCAGTTTTAAATGCATCTGTATCTTTTGTAAACTTTTGTTCTAAATCAATGAAATATTTTCTCATCCTTTTGTCGACTTCGTCGGTAATATGTTTTAAAAAACACCTGTGTATTAAATGAGCTATTGATTTAACAACAGTTTTGCGTTTGTTTGTAAATGTTCGAATTCAACATGAAACTTGTAAAATCCAGCGAATGTAAAATCTTACATAGTTTTAATCTTATTACTCAAATTGTATCTGGTATTCACGGGCATAATCATTATTTAATTAAAATTTATTTTGTTCTTATTAGTAGCAATTTTGCTTTTGGTCGTGAAACGGGCGCTCGCGTGTTTCAGTCACAACTCTGATAACCATTATAAGAACAAGTCACATGGGTCATGTATACGCATTTACTCATTTTAAATTAAATATAAATTGTTCTTTTAAAATTTAATACTAAATTCCTTTTTTTTAAAAAAAAAAGTCTATTCAATCCTGATTATTGAATGTTCTGCACCTTAACTGTCACCAAGAAACTGCCAGATGAAAATTATTTATCGCTGTGGACTTTTACAATGGTGGCCATGTACTAAACTTGGGTCAAAATAAGAGCGCGTCGAGTGGAATCATCACAATGGAGGGTAGTACGAATTCATTTATCAATATGCGTAGCTTTCATTGTGACGTCACAGCGCGCGACATTAATCCGGATTGTACTGGATGACACCTTCAGGTTCATTTCGTCCAAAAATGTCTACGTACTTTAATATTGATTTTGCCTTATGCACCTTTTGGAGCGTCTAAATAATGACCTTCCAAAGGAATATGGATGTATACGAATTCAAATGAAGTGAATACTTGCCACTTAAAGATATGTATAATTAAATTCTAACAAATTACTGAAATAGTCGGTGTTGAATGCCTACTGGTTAGAGACCAATTCTCTCCGCGTACCAATTGTCACCACAGTAATAATAACTCGTGACCACACGCGAAGTTTTAGCTACTGTTAAAAAATAAGAAGATTGATTTAAGCTGGCAAGTCCGAGCGAAAACAGGCATTAGGTAAGTCGATTAGGTAAAGACTATAACCAAAACCCCAACTTTAGCCCCTTACGCCTCCATTTACTGACGTGGGGAGACACGTGGTACAATTATCATACAGAGGTCAACAATAACTACGTCATAAATTATACTTTGATGTAGGCCCTCGCTTTTATAAATCAACTTAAGCAACATGAAAACTGTCAAGAAAAATAACATCCTTCTGGTGAATGTTATTTACAACAGTAAAGAAAAAAACTAAATGACTCAGTTTTATTTGTAGCTATGCCAAAGAGATATAGAAAGGAATAACTTCAATCTGCTGTGTCATCTGTAAAGCAGAAAAGGCTCACAATTTCACAAGCATCCAGGGAACTCCAAGTCCCTAGAAAAACTGTAGAAGACCATGTCAAGGGGAAGGTACAAGAAAAGACTCCTGGAAGATGCCCGATGTTAACAACAAATGAAGAATCGTCCCTAGTCAATTATATGAAGTATTCGGCACAACAAGGTTTTCCGCTGACCAGAAAAATTGCAAGGCAATATATAATTACCATCATGAAGCAAAATGGGCGCCATTCTCTATTTAAGGTGGCGCTCTACAGATTCGTATTTTGCATAGGGTTAGGATTTTAAAGAAAAAGAATTTCCCCGGCTTTCCTCACTGGTTATACTGGCTATTTAAAAAAGACCTTGTATATCTTAGGTATAATGCAAAGAAGCTTTAATTTCCTTTATTTTGGTGTATGACTGATGGGTGTACTATGGGTTATAGAGTATACAGCTTGGCCTTACTTCAGATGTGCACCTTTCAAAAAAGTGCTAGCTCTACTTGGTCATTTTTACTTCCTGAACTTCAGAGGTAAATTGTAAAAAAAAAAGCCGATCACTTTTTTTTACATTTTATATATTTGGTAATTCATTCATTGCACTTTCAGAAGCTGGTATTGTCTAGTCTGTCAAAATTCATTTTCCCTATTTTAATAGCTGCTATGTATAGTGTACTTTAGACTAATTCAGGCTGATTTTGTAACACAAGGGAACAGTCATTTTAGTTAGCAGTGTGCTTAAATCATGTAAAATTTCCAAAAGTACAATATCCAAAAGAAATATCATCCACATTACATTAATGTAGCATAGAGGTATGCCAACATTCTCTCCATTGTGCATGTTTTAAATACGAACTACTTTACCTTACATACGTCACTCTCTCAAAAGTACATATTATCTGGTGAGCGCCCCCTAACGTGAATTAAGGTCCCAGCGACAAATGGTTCCGAATTTATTTTAAGAGACATCCTCCTGAACTATCAGAGAAACATGCTGAGTCACATGACCGAGGACGGAACAGGATATCAAACGTGCATGTGATAAATCGATACTTCACTATTCTTGAAGACACACTACACAAATTAGGATAAGACAACAAACCAGATCAGATTTTCAACTGCGATGAAACAGGATTTAGTGGAAAAGAAAAAAGTAGTCAGAAAGTTATTGGTATCAAAAGCAAACATAGTTACAAACAATCTGTCACAACGTCCGGTCACATCACTGTGCATTTAAACATATCTGCAAGTGGAACAATTCTTTCATTCTTTTTTATTTTTGAAAGATGTTTACCCCATTTGGCTTATAAGGAAGGTGGGTATATACATGGAACACTCTTCACTCATTGGTTTAAGCCACATAAGCCTAGATGTCATCAAGCTTGCACGAGATAATCAAACTGAATTATTGGGGTTGCCACCACACACAACCTATATTCTACAACCATTGGATGTGCAAATCATTGGTCCACTGAAATAAAATTCACCTCAATTGCAGTTAACCTTGGTTATATCAACAAGAATCAAATATTAAATAAAGCCAAATTTCCAAGAGTGCTGTCTCATGTCCTTGATCCGTTTGCCACTCATCAGGTGAAAGAAGTGTTTAGAAAAATTGGTATTTACCCATGAAATCCTGACACTATTGACGAGACTCAACTTGTCAATAGCCATTTGAAAATGGTGATTTGTCAGCCCGTTCCATCATGTGAACCATCCACATCAGCAAAACCATCATCTGATTAAGAATTACAGGCATTGTAACCAGTCTGTCCAACCTGTGATAGTTACATTGGAGTAAATCCTTGGTAGCAGAAGGTCTTATACCTCAACACGTATCTAACATCTTCTCAGCAATTCATGTTAAACCGCAAAATAGAAGAGCAAAACTGGTGTTACATTCAAGAGTACTAACATGTGATGATTGTTACAGAAAGTTAGAGGAAAGGCAACAGAGGATAAGAAAAAGCGAGAACTGAAAGAAGGCCGCATGAAGGACAAATTAGAGAAGAAAGCACAGCTGAAAGAGAATAAAGAGAAGAAAAAATCAATAAAATGTTTGGAAGGAAAGAAAAGAAAATCTATCTCTGATTTAGATATATGTGGTGTGTGTCAGTATTCTGATCTACCAGTAGAAGAGTCTGATGATGAGAATGTTGAAGATGAGGCAATGTATATATTCTGGGTTCAGTGTGGCAGGTGTCCACAGTGGTACCACCAACCCTGTATTGGGATATATGCTCATGAAGGGGGTAACCTTGGCAAATATAACACGGAATTCATCTGCATTCTCTGCCTGAACAATGAAGAATAGTTATATAATCGTTAATAAATAAATCAGTAATAACTTATCTATGCTACAATAATGACAATTTATAACAAGATCTTTAATGTTGTGTGGCTTTTATATTTTTCCAAAATAAGATGAAACGGAATTCATCAGCATCCTCTGCCTAAACAATTAAAAATAGTTTTATTGGTGACAATAACAGAACCAGTAAAAACTTATTATGTTACAATAATGACAATTTATAATAAATAGTTTAGTGGTGTTTCGTTGTTATACATTTTCTCCAAAATATTATGAAAATATTAACATAATTTTTATTCGAATCATGTTTTTTATTGTGTATTTACTTTCATTGTTTCCTTGTCAATATTTTTTGTAATTATAATTGCACAGTCAGATAATTAAACAAAACTGGTGTCAAAAATGATTCGACTACTTACATCGTTGTTCATCGTGAAATGATAATTTATCGGCAGAATAAGCGCATGTTACATATGTAATTATACGTGAAATTAAATATCTTCGACTCCTTCAACTTCATTATTTCGATATATTTATTAAAACTGCAGAGAAGTAGACATTATTGTAACCTTTACATGTCACACAATGTTAAAAAAAATTCCCGTTATTTTTCAACCGGTGAATAAGTAAAATTACATGCATTCCTCTCATAATTCGTAACAGGAAAATAACATTAATTTGAATTACAAAGCAACACAAATTAAACATTAATTAATCAGAAATAACTGTATTTTCATTTAATGTAAAAGACAATATCATCTGATAACCATGTGTGAGTAGATCATTAATAATCAACATGTGGCGACAACTGGCACTGACTCTCCCGTAAAGTTCATCACCAACACAGTTTTAATTAACGGTCTCCTCGTAACCGTTCATGTCGCTGATTTCATATTTAACACGAGGAAAACTATTGTTAAAGGCCCTGCTTTTATGTATTCTACTGTCAAGGGGCAAGTTCATGTTGGTAGTGGATGATTAAAAAAACAGGAAAAAGTGGCGAGAATTGGTCTCCAACCAGTACACGACTCGTGTATTTTTTGTACTATAGTGTGAGGAATTAAATGGTTGTTCAAGTATTTAACACAGTTGCCAAAGCCTTTGATAATTAATTTTATTTCCTGATCATTTGGTTGGATTTCATCATTCGATCTATCTGAAACTATTCTAATGGCGAATGTATTGTATTTTCGTCCTCTCATGATTCCTTTATCTTCACCAAATTACTCCCCAAAGCATTTGTCTTACTGATTGTTCTTTCTTCAATTGGTTGTACATGTTTGCATATTGGGTATTTCATCTGCAATTTACCATACCATTTGTATGACTGATTGACATTAGACAGGTTGTTGAATCTCTTTATGGGTGTTGAATCTCTGTTTGGACAAATCATCTGCACTTTCCCCATGCATATCGCTTGTAGGGTTTGATTGACATTAGAGAGGGTGTTATCTCTGGACCAATGATTTCACGTTCACATACCACTTGTAGGGCTTGAATGACATTAGACAGGGTGTTGAATCTCTGTTTGGACAAATCATATGCACTTTCCCCATGCATACAGCTTGTAGGGCTTCATTGACATTAGACAGGGTGTTATCTCTGGACCAATGATTTGCACGTTCCCATACCACTTGTAGGGCTTGATTGACATTAGAATCTCTCTTTGGACAAATCAGCTGTACTTTCCCTATACCACGTGTAGGGCTTGATTGACATTATACAGGGTGTTGAATCTCTCTTTGGACAAATCAGCCGCACTTTCCCTATACCACTTGCAGGGCTTGATTGACATTATACAGGGTGTTGAATCTCTCTTTGGACAAATTAGCTGTACTTTCCCCATGCATACCACTTGTAGGGCTTGATTGACATTAGACAGGGTGTTGGATCTCTCTTTGGACAAATCAGCCGCACTTTCCCTATACCACTTGCAGGGCTTGATTGACATTATACAGGGTGTTGAATCTCTCTTTGGACAAATCAGCCGCACTTTCCCTATACCACTTGTAGGGCTTGATTGACATTATACAGGGTGTTGAATCTCTCTTTGGACAAATTAGCTGTACTTTCCCCATGCATACCACTTGTAGGGCTTGATTGACATTAGACAGGGTGTTGAATCTCTCTTTGGACAAATCAGCTGTACTTTCCCTATACCACTTGTAGGGCTTGATTGACGTTAGAATCTCTCTTTGGACAAATCAGCTGCACTTTCCCTATACCACTTGTAGGGCTTGATTAACATTAGACTGAAGCGATGAATCTCTATTTAGACAGATCGTCTGCACTTTTCCCATACCGCTTGTATGGCTTGATTGACATTAGACAGGGTGTTGAACCTCTGTTTGGACAAATCAGCTGCACTTTTATCATATGGCTTGTAGGGCTTGATTGACTTTAGACAGGGCGTTGAATCTCTATTTAGACAAATCATCTACACTTTCCCCATGCCGCTTGTAGGGCTTGATTGATATTGGACAGGGCGTTGAATCTCTGTTTAGACAAATCATCTGCACTTTTCATTACGACTTGTAGGGCTTGATTGACATTCAACAGTGCGTTAAACCTCTGTTTGGACAAATCGTGTGCATCTAAAATATGTTTATGTCCTCATCAATCTCTTTTTGTAGTTATGATATTTTCTTATCTCTTGCATTACCAATATCTTCAATAACTGATCATTCATTACCAGTTTGTTCTCTCTCTGTGCCTTTGAATCTTTCAGATTATTATAAACAAATGTCTTGCAATTTAAATATCAACCTGTCGTTTTACAAACTGTTTTAATTTAACCGGATGACCTAAATTTGTTATACGGTTAATGTTGATGTTTAAGTATGTTATTACGCCACATACAGCAGAGTCCAGTTGTACTCTAGAATCTGATTTATACTATCGAATTCTTGCCATAATATTGTGATCTGAGTCCTAACCTTTCTGACATAAAGTTAATGGCTCCAATTTATTTTCCTGTGTCTTCAACTGTGGACACAGAGTGTAATACATATTTTGTTTTACACCTGTGATACCGAATTAACATATTTCAATCGAGCGTACAAGGTATTTGCGAAGTTTAATGTCAATTACTACAAGACGTCAAAAAAGAAATCTAATAGAAAATTAAATTTTCAAAATCTGTATACACTTTGAAAGGTTACTTGATCTTACTTCACCGTCATGGTGTTAACAGTCCACCTAAATCAAGTGATGTTTCTAAGAGAGGGTTTCAGTGATGATTTGGAATGATACATTTATACATGGTAAACCGTATGTCAAGGAAATATGCATACCAGATTGTGTAGTTGTGCGAAACGCACGTGTAACTATACATTCTTTCTATGAAGTTGTAAGGAAGTTGAAATGTTCCAGTTACTGCATCAAAATATTTATGTACATTTTATTATTTTAGATTACCTGCTTTGTAGTTTATTTGAGACTAATCAGAATCAATTTCACATATTTTAAACACGTTATCTCTTTTAATTTCTTCCGTAATCTCATTTATTATTCCAAGGAAATTGCATATTTTATAACCGTGTTATCATATCATTCACGTGTACCATATTTTTGCCTTCCTTTCGTGTTTTTGGATGTATTTTCTTGTTTTCCTCTGTTTTTTTGACCTATGCAAATGTACGTATCATGCATTTTTTAAACTTCTGCATGTTCTAAAGAACAATTTGGTTTCGATTTATGAAATCTAGAAACTCTTTATCTTTGAAAAACTCGAAGGGTTCATAGTCCTTAGTCATTACATTTTTCTTCCGTTGTCTCTGATGGACGTGTCATTCTCTAATGGCATAATGTTTTCAAATGAATCTTTCTTAAACGATTCATCAAACATTTTAATTTTTTTCGTTGTTTGTTTTGGCCTTCAAACTTTATTCAGCTTTGTCTATGTTATATTATTGGTCGCATAAAGATAAAATAATTTTTGACGGAATGTCAAAAACTAATATATGCCACAGCTTAGAAAAGGTTCGAATTTAATCCACCTCTTGGGCCCCATTTAACTTCGTTACGTTGACCGTTATTTACTCTTTTTGGAATGCGCTGGCCTCTCCGAACAAATCAGAGAGCAGATGTTTACATCACTTAAAGCATGGACATTCTTGTGCACAAATATATATCTGCAGATTTTGAAAATGTTATTTTGTCTTTCCTGACCATCTCCCCTATGTTCATCCTATATCCCACACCAAATCTGAAACAATCTTTTTCGCAAAACATGACCTCTATATCCTCTTTATTCCAGTTTTTAAAAGATTGGATCACTTAAAGTACTTGCCTTATTTTAAATATCTCCTCGCCAAAGTTAGATAAGTGGCCCTATGCAAATTTTTGTTTTGCATTTTCAAGCTCTGGCTTCATGATTTAACTGTAGGTGTTCCAAATGTATCAGTTATTAAGTAACCAAACAGGTCGATCAGTACCATTGTCTCTATTTATTTCTCTCTCCTTTGTTCAATCTGAGTTGTGTCTATTGTCTTTTCGTTACAACAATGTATATAAAAGAAACAAATATACATAAGGCACTTATGTAGTATAACGGATCGTCGCAAGTCGCAGGCGAAAATCCGCTACGTTCTCTTTTCACCGGTGGATGCCTGAGAATAGTTTTTATTTTATTTTTTTGTTTCAAGTTTGTTTTTTTTATAATAAAAATGTAATATTCTTCAAACACGTCATCAACCAGCCAGTAAAATATACCCTTATACATCAATGGAAGTGATCCCTTATCAACTTATACGAGACTGCGTTTGGTAGAGAAAATCTGCCTGGTTCACACAATCAGCCTGATAGGTTATGTTGGGTAGTCATCCTTCCAAGAAACTTTTATTCGGCCTCAAAATGACTGACTAAGTTCATGCAAATGCATGAGAACCGAGGAAATCTAATCGTAGGCATTCACGGGTGAAAAGAGAGCATAATGCTCACGACATGCACATCTATTCCAAAATGGAACTTTAAAACCGAGTTCTTCCAGACATGAGTATACTAACCGACGCAAGCCACGTGCAAAAATTCAATGTCCGAAACTGTAGAGCGGAACATTAATGAGCTTCCACATTTTATTTTTGAAAATGAAGACTTTTTAAAAATTAAAATTTATAATTACACGCATACATTCAAGCGTGTGTGTGTGTGTGATTTGGATTTTTTTAACGTAGCTTTAACAATTTTTCAGTCATATCGCTGCGATGTCTGCAGTGTGGCAGTTTATAGTGATGTCTAGCACTGGGGCATCATGCCGCAGACATGTAGTATGATGTCCCACCCAGTCACATTATCCTGACACCAGGCTGACCAGTCTTAACACCAGCCTCTTAATGCTGAACGCCAAGCAAGACAGCTGTTAGTACCATTTTTATAAGTATGACTCAGCCGCGGATTGATCCCACGACCTACCTCATCCGAGGCGGACGCTCTAACCATTAGGCCACAGGAGCGGTCTACTAGGAAAGGAAATATTCTACTTCTACAAACATATCAATAGTTCCAAAAATGTTTACGTCGATCGAACATACAAAAACGTCACTATTAAATATGATTGCAGGTGAAATGTCAGAAAAATGGATGGTTTTTTTTTTACGTTTTGATACCTGTTCGTCAGTCGGTTTCCTTCTAATTTCTCTTTTTTACTGTATATTCATTCATACAGCTTCTGACCTATCCATTCATTCATCCATCCACCCAGCGATGTTTCACTTACTATTTACTACTCATCTATCTATGTCTTCACATCTATTTACTTATTATTGCAGTTTGTGATAAGGATGTTTAGTGGAATCTGCCATAACGAACACTTGATTACAGAGGAAAATAGCCCTTTACGTGGTCAATTTATTAGTATTGTGTACAGTGTACAGTGCATTTTTTGAGTGTTTGAGACAATGCACCTTTTCTTAAAATCCAGTTTTCTTGACAATGCAATATACTAGGAAAATATTTTGTTTCTTTAAATTTAAGTCAATTTAAAATTAACTATTTTGGGCCTCCAACCTTTTCCCCAGAATCGTTTTAAGGTTTAACTGCATCATTATATATCCCCAAAAGATATGTATGCCATGGATCAATACACAACAATACATATTTTGTATGGCAAAGTGCGCCGCACACATATACACTTTGTAACTGCAGAAACATTCAATTGACAAAGAAGAACGTCAGTATTTTTGTCCTTTCTTCGGATCCCAATTAAGAAAATCTTATAATTCCTATCAAATTTGCATGAAAATATTTTGCAAAATTATACAATCTGCCCAAGAGTCTTGTGGTTTATTATAACGCGGGGAAGACAATGACAGTTTCTAGAAGGAACGTGAAGAGGACGACAAGGGATGGCAATAAAACAGACAAAAACGACTGTTGATTTTCGGTGATACTATGTCAAAATGCATATAAATGGGCATGGCAATTTCTACAATAATTGTGGTAACAAGCAAACATACATTGTCATTAATAGATTTAAGACAAGAAGATGTAAGTGAACTAAAAAGGAGTCAAGATTTCTAACTCGCCCATACGGTCGTCATATTTTTGTTCGGATTGAGAAATCTGGCTGAACAAAAACTAAGTCCAATCTTGAAATAAGAGCTCGCTTGTCGCGATTAAAATAAAATTACCGAGAACCTCAAAATGTCTTTTCCTTGGGATGCAAAATTGAACTAAAATATTTACAACTCAGACGAGCTAGACAGACAATATGTATACTTCTGTTGTCATAGTATTCATACTACGATCATGAAAATGGTTTTTCAGGCAATACATTAAACCAAGTAAAACAATTTTGTTGCGTAGCAATAACGTTTATAATAGTCAAGGAGACAGCCAAATTAAGTGGACACTCCAGTATGTTATCTCTGTTTTCAATTTAATCGGACACTCCTGTTAATGGCATACGTACCGTGTCTGTCCCCGAAGTGTTGGCTGTCGAGAGATTATTATGTATTTTCTATTTTCATCCTCGTTTAAAGAATAATATTTCGTATTACATGGCATTGTTTTATGTCATGCCAGAGAATCATATTAGGGCCATTAAGTATTGTAAGCAATCGTAACTATTCAAATGACTTTGCTAAAGCATTATTTCACATGCACACTTTCGTGACAATTTATACTCTCCTTACGGGCTGTGCAGGTTATTAATATAGCCATAATGACATTGATTTCAGCTAAGTAATCATTTCGTGTTTTGTTTTTGCGAATGCAAAATATCATAATGATCAGATTCATATTTTAAACTGATATATTGTGATTTCAGTATTACCTGTCCGCCATGTAAAAATATCGTATTGCCCGCACATTAGGCTAACGTATCTGTCCAGACCCATATATGTCATTGCATACTGAACTGGCAGACCTGGGTCTGCCCTGTTGGTCCCAGTAATATGGACCCTAAACTTGCCTGCCCGTTTGGAACCAGCAGAACATAATATATTCTGTGCGTTCTATTAATAATCTCAGGTAAAACTATATAGACCCTGACCAATCTGTCCATGATGCACTGGCAGACCAGTCTACTCTGGGTTTCTACTGATAATTTCACATGAACTGCGTAGACCCTGCCCTGTCAACCTATTATGGATCGTCAGGTTAGGGCTTAATCTGAGCCTTCTACAGAAGTGATATCACTCAAACATCGTACACCTTGATATATCGGTGCGTTTTTTGCCTTCAACAATTATATTAAATCCGGTTTTGTCCAAGTACTCATTTTTCGAACTGATGTACTTGGTCTCTTCAAGGTTATCGAGATTAAATGTTACATATTTAAATGGTTCTTCTGCTACTTTAGTGCAGAAGGAAGAGTAATAAAGTCTCAACCATAAAACAAAGTTTTAACTCAGCCTTAAAACACAGAATTTTACATATGTCCTTCAAGTTCGGTTGAATACATCTTCAGGTTAGAACCTATAGACAAAAATCAAGAAAATAGCTCAGATCTTTCGTGCTGTTTCAGATATAGTCCCTACACAATTTCCTAATAATTTTAATGGATACTTTGAGTATGTTTTACACAATGTTTGAATTGCTACATATTTGATGAGATGTTGTTTCGATCTACAAGTTATTGAATATTATTCCGAGATATCGTATATAAGGCTCATCACAGCTGCGAACAACGTACTGCTTTAACCCATATATCCAGACGAATTAATTATTCGTCAGCCGGTGTTCGCAGTTGGAGTGAGAATTTTACACGGGCATATACAGCAAACATTGTTAAAGTGGTTCCAATCGAAACGTGATCTGCCATGTTGGAAGACTTCATATGTAAATAGTGACCATTTAAACAGCCTTTACATCATAACAGCTTCACTGTCGACTCGATGACGTGTCATCAATAACAGCAACGTAACCTACAGATTGAGGCTTTAGAAAACGACGATTTTGTTTGTGAAAAGTTTTTTTTATAAAACGTTGCATGAATAAAATTAAAGAATGCAGGGTAACAATGCGAGTATTTCGTTGATAGTTTGAAACTTTATCCTTTGTTATTTTTAACACTTTCTTCGAACAACTAGCCGAATGTTCGTCAACCCAAAAATTACCACTTTGGAAAATATATTTGCTATTACCTCCAAGTCTTTTTCAGAAAGTTCAAAACGTTCCTGTGTTTTTTTTAACACCAATTGCTACTATTTAGGCGTTATGGGACTACGGACTACTTGCAAGAACTACTAAAATCGAAGAATTCACAACGGATGTCCAATGAGCGTGGAAAATTTTGCATTTTATAAGCATATATTTTACATTTTTCCTAACATCTTTAAGTCATTGGATTGTTATTATTCTGTAATATCCATTGCTCTCTGAGCATCACACTGTACACATACATTCAATCTGATTAAAATCAGATCTCCGCTGTCCTACATGAAGATTCTGACAGCGACTGCATATGGGTCATGTTCTGGTAACCTATGTTAGTAACCAATCAGATAAAATCTTATATCGTCGTGTTTGGAGACTGAGCAGTGTGGATGAAGAGCATGGATGTGTATCGACCGATTCGATTCACTTTCAGATATTTAAAAACTGAATTTCCATTGACTTAACTCGAAGTTCACCAGAACATGACCTGTAAGCGGTCATCATCAGATCTTTATGTAAGACAGTGGAGCTCTGATTTTAATCCGATTGCACATACTTTGTACATATTCAACAGAAACGCAAAGAAGCAGTTCACTATGTATTATATAGAATAATTACGAAATAAAGGTATATGTATATAAACTATCTAAAATAATTGTGACCGAACAAGACTGAAGATATAAAGTATTTCTTTAATGTTTTGTACCCAAAATCCGTTGCGAACACTTTATAAGACTTGTGATTCCACGACTTCTCTCAGCATAAAAATCCCCCCTCTATCTAAGCACTTGACTGCCCCAGTGGCCTAGTGGTTAGAGCGTCCGCCTCCGATGATGGAGGTCGTGGTTTCGAACCCCGGCCGAGTCATACCAAAAAACGTATGAAAATGGTACTAACAGTTACCTCGCTGTTAGTGTTCAGACTGATTGGCCTGGTGTCAGGATAATGTGACTGGGTGGGACATGATGCTACATGTCTGCGTTATGATGTTCAGTGCTAGAAATCACTATAAACTGCCACACTGCAGATATTGTAGCAATATGACTGAAAAATTGTTAAAGCTACGTTAAAAATACAAATCACACACACACACACACACACACACACACACACACGGCAATGATAAATTCTAGAAGTCATACCAACAATAATTGCATAGCAAATTCGATACATAATTATGAACCTGAGAACTTTGACATTCCTGTATCATAGCTGACATTGCGACATTTGATTATATTATATAGCCAAGTTGCTAAGTGGTTCGCTTGCCATACTCGCAACCATTATGACGCGGGTTCAAATCGTGCCAAGAGCAGGCTTCGTCGACCGTCAAGGTGTTTTCCTGGGGAATGGTATTTACACCATTTGCCTCGTCATGATATAACCTGTCATGTATTGATGTTATATTATCTATTTAGCAGGAGTGTCCGATCGGAATTGTCAAGGGTAACATGAAAATCTCAAGAAGCTGTTACGTCAACTTCAGCTGTTGGCCAGCCATCATTTTTGTCATAGTTTCATTGGTGGAGTCCTGGACATGTCTGGAATGTGGCGACACAAGTTCAACGCGAATTTCATCAAGGCCCAGCACGGACGGAGGCTACATAGTAGACATCAGCCATTATTTGTTCGATCCAGAGGTCGATTTGGTTCCGAGTCAGAACTACACAGGTAAGGATGGAATGGTCCTTTTATGTTTCACGATTTGTGACGTTTAATAAAACATTAAAAAGGTACGAAAAAATTACAAATGGAGCCCGCCTTTGCCTGTACTTTCCTTAATATGTCAGACCGACACGTTTTGAAGAACCAAATTAGCATTTCAGATATGAATAGACAGAAAAGTAGCTAGTTGTCAAATAAATACATAGGGTAGAAACATAGATAAGCGAATGTTGTTGTAGTTGTTTTGACGGTACTTTTAACACATTATTGATTATATCATGACGAAGAAATGGGAGCTAAGTGCCCAAGAATACCACCAAACTGGCCTGGGCGGGTAGCAAACCCTCTATCCTCGGATTATGAGTCCGACGCTCTACCAACTGAACTTCGAGATATATATTAATAAAGCTACTAGACATGTTTGCAAATTGACATTAGTTTGGATGCGTGTCGGACTTATATGCAGGCTCATATGCTGCATTAGTTGTGATTGCAAAGACCAAACTTCATAAGTTCCGGTGTTTTTCAGAACCAATCACTTACATTTAAGCATTGTGGGGATGAGGACTACATGCAAGAATTGCTGACTTCCGAAATGGAATAGCTTGATTACGTGCAAAATCAAAGCACATCTAAACGTGGTGCTCTAAAGTTAGTGTGTACTTCTGAGAGAAAAGCTGGCATGAAGTGAAGTTGTTTGCGCTGGCAACATACAAAATGGAGAGAATGTTGTCCTACCTAAACGCTACTTCCATGTCATTGACTGAACTGTCTTTACATAAGGTGCTTATGGAAACTATGCACTTTCCAAAGCAGACAGCTTACCCTATGTACACCAGAAACGAGTTTAAAACTAGTGAAAAATACATTAACTTTTGAAATTTTTAAAAATGGGAAAATAAATTTTGCAGAATTAAACAATACCAGCCAATGAAAGTACAATTAATTAAGTATAAAATATATAAACAGTAAAAGAAGTTATCGGCTCGTTTAAAAAACAAAACAACAACATTTATCTTTGAAGTTCAGGAAGAGAAACTGACCAAGTGGAGCCACCAATTTTTTTATGAAGGAAGGCCAAACTGTATACTTTACTGTAATTTTACTCTGTTTAGATTACTATCAAGACATATATGAAAATAGACTTCAACAAGTCATCAGGACAAAATGTGTAAAGGATCCAACAGTATCTATCTATCTATCTATCTATCTATCTATCTATCTATCTGTCTGTCTGTCTTTTTATCTATCTACATATATATCTATCTACATATCTATCTATTTATTTATTTATCTTTATGTCGATATTCAAATCAACCAATCTATCTATCTATCTATATATGTATCTACCTATCTATCTACCTATCTACATACCTACCTATCTACTATATATCTGTCTGTCTATCTATGCATATATATATATATATATATATATATATATATATATATATATATATATATATATATATATATATATATATATATATATATATATATATATATCGATTTATTTATCTTTATGTCTATATACAATTCTGCCAATTTGTCTATCTATCCATATGTCTATCTGTCTGTCTGTCTCTCTATCTATAAATCTACCTGTCTGTCTGTCTATGAATCTATATATCTACATATCTATTTATTTATCTTTATGTCTATATACAATTCTACCAATCTATCTATCTATCTATCTGTCTGTCTGTCTATCTGTCTATCTATATATATATATATATATATATATATATATATATATATATATATATATATATATATATATTTATCTTTATGTCTATATACCAATCTACCAATCTATCTATCTATAAATATATATATATATATATATATATATATATATATATATATATATATATATATATATATATATATATATATATATATATATATATATATATATATATCTACCTATCTATCTGTTTGTATGTCTATCCAATGCTTCTACTTCTAAATATATTGTCTTTTACAAATATTTGTGATTCTTTTTAATATTTTGTTATTTTGCTAGTCAGATGATAATGTATTAAAGCTCTCAGCTTAGTCAAATTAAATTACGTTATTCTGATATCGTCATAATCGATTGTCGAAAGCTTAGCTTCTCGATCATTTTCAGTCAGTCACTATTTTTGATGAGTGTGCACTTTCCTGTCAAGAGAAAGTAAAAGCTATTAAATTTGGCAAATAAAACCGTTTCTGTACATTTAAAATTCCTTGAAAACTATGAAAATAATACACAATCTAAAGTGAATATTCTTTCAATTTTCTCACGTATAACACGTGACCAGTAATGAAAAGTGTAACCTTGGATAAACGAACATATTTTATTTTCAGTTTAAAATGCTTCTTCTTTCCGGTTTAAAATTAAGACGGTTTTGTATGTGTGACTGGCTTCTTTAAGACGGTTTTGTATGTGTGACTGTCTTCTTTCCGGTATAAATTTATTCGGTTTTGTATGACTGAAAGATTAACTAAAGGATATTGTGTGTTTTTGATTCATTGTAGAAGTCAAAAAGAGAATAATTTCCAAGAAGGAACGTTTTTCTTACCATTGCCTTTTCAGTAGAGTTGAAAAGAAAGCTGCGTTCTGAGCAAATTTCTCTCATCCCAGTTTATCCCATAGAAATGCTGAATTAGCGTAAGGCTACAGTCTCTATGTTGATTAAATTTATTAATCGCGAAGAAAATCTAAGATTTACGGTGCGATAATCTGTATCGAGATTTGTTGTCGCTTTTGGGGCAATGTATATATTGAAATAAATAAATAAATAAATAAATAAATAAATAAATAAATAAATAAATACTACCACTACTACTAGTGATATTAATTATCAAGGTATAATATCCCGATTGATTTAAACAAATGTAGTAGGTTTGTTAGATCACATTCTTAAAAGGATGCGTCACAAGATGTGAAGACAATACTATTTGCGTCCCATTGCAGTATCTCTTCACAGTGGAAATGGAGATCGTTCGATTGCAGGCATCTTGGTTACTGTTGAAAACGAGGCTGGCACGGATGCTGGGAGAATATTTAGTGCAGATAATTGTACTTTAAATCTACCATTGACCTTCATCTGGACAGTACCCAATTCAGACTCCAGTTGTCTGTATGTACGGTGAGTATTCTGGTAAAACGGAAAATAAAACAATGTTTTCGACGGCTTGCAGTGCAACATCTCAATCATTAAAATTACAGAAATGCATGGGCGTTCTAAATGGCTTTGCCTTCTCGATTCTATTTTTAGTCCAGATCTGTAAATGCTTTCGTGATGTATATACCCTATCGAAGTAAATTTTGTACAGTACCATACATGTTAGTGTTGTGGTCATGTATATGGTACTAAGAATGATCCATTTTCAGTTACATATAAAAATACGTCATCAGTTTCAAAGTGCTTTTCTTCATCTGCAGCCTTGTGTCCAATTGTCGTCCACCAATTACAATTTGCACGCGTCCATTGTCTCCATCAAAACATTGATTGCTGAAACTTAGAGCAAATGTTTTTTTTTATAAGATTTTGTATTGTACATTGTATTATTACTGCAAATGAACACTTTGAAAGCTACCTCGTGATTAGGTGCCGTGTCCAGCAGTGGCTCATCAGGGTTCATCCAATCGTAGGAATTGCACTTGTATATTTCTGATCATTAGTCCATCGCCTTAACCAGTGTCCCACCATGGTTCCCGCCCAGTGAAGAGATCAACAACTTTTAATATCATATTTTCATACACCCCGTGGTTTTCACAATACACTGTAAACTGGTACTTTTAGCAGGGCTTGAATCACCTCTTGCCTGTTGCTCAATGGCGTTGACGTACAACGTAATTTCTAAACTGTTCTCGGTCTTAAACATGTAAATCGTAGTAAAACAGGAAATCCTAAGGTCAGTAGTACACATAAGCGTTATAGGGGAATAAAATGCAAAATAATTCCATTATCTGAATTGCCTTTTAGATCAGAGGAATAATGATTTTCTCCTTTTTATTTCGAAATACATGCTTTCATCAATATAGTTGTTTTAGTTAATTTTTCTTGTTTTCAATAACACGTGCTGCAAGCCACTGCGTTTCCGACATGTGGAAATCCAATCCGTAATATGGTACAATTCTAATTAAATGATTCCACGAAACAGAGAATCACGATAAGGTATGATATACTAGGTCATATTTTCGTCTGTACGAATAGAGAAAGTATTTATTGAACATTCAATTCTGATAAACTCTGAAAAACGTTGTTTGTGCTTATTGAATGATTTCTTGTTTAAAATGGATCACATTTATGTCATTACAACACTCAAATAAATGAAGAAAAGGGCGAATGATGAACACACAAGAAAAAATACATGTATTACATTGTATCATACCATATCTTCATGTCTTTAAATTTTTCTAAGGTGTTATGAAATGGTAAAATCAACTCAGTTTTATTGGACGTGGAATTCGTTTTTACAAACGGTCTCCATCAAACTTGTCTCCAACAGCGACCATATCATGGAACCATGGAAACACCAACGAAGAGTCCAAATCGGAATTTCTGAGGGAACAACATATGATCTAACGGAAAACGAAACAACTTGATCAAAGTGCCTTTAAATAATATGATGACTCGTGTTCTAAATAAACACACATATTAATTTCATGAAATAAAGACTTTTTTCCATTAAAATTGTCTTTGGATATAAATTTGTGATCATAGAAGCAAATTTCTACTTTGGTTAACTTCTCTTAGATCTTAGTTGATAATTTGTTCTTAAGTCATACAAATGAAACAAAATAGTGTCTCTTCATTATTTCAGGATAAAAATTTTTGAAACATATGGTCCACTTTATGAAGTCAACTATACTACATGTGCCAATTTTGGTATGTATACCATAAAACCTGCTTCTGATTTATTTTCTTTGAATCCTATGTGAGCATTGAACTCACACACGCACGCGCACACACACACACACACACACACACACACACACACACACACACACACACACACATACATACATACATACATATATATATATATATATATATATATATATATATATATATATATATATATATATATATATATATATATATATATATATATATATATATATATATATATATATATATATATATATATATATATATATATATATATATATATATATATATATATATATATGTGTGTGTGTGTGTGTGTGTGTGTGTGTGTGTGTATATTTAGCCTTCCTTCCTCTCCATTCTCCAACCATCTACATACCTACCTATTTTTCTGTTAATCTGTCATTCTATATATATGTGCCAGTTTATCTGTCTACGTACATTTATTTCTATTAAACTACAAGTCATTTCATATTCATCTATCCATCTACCTTCCTACAGACCTTCTTACCCATCTATTTATCGTAATAAGTCACGTATAAGTTTAAATATTCATTCAAAACTTTATATCTTTCCATTTATCTAGGATGCAGGTTTTACTACAACGCAGGTGCCTTGGGAGGCATAATTAGCTCACATTACCTAGACATCTTCCCTGACGGTCTTAACTGTACATATGTCATATATTCTTTAGCAAGAACAGCTCTATTTTTGCAGGTAATTTCTAATTCACCAACAAACACACTTTCGAATTTAGCATATTCATGTTAAATTGCGTGATATCAACTACATCGTGTAAAGCATGCTAAGAAAGAGAGAGAGAGAGAGAGAGAGAGAGAGAGAGAGAGACCGAGACAGACAGACAGAACCTTCAATTTGTTTGGAGGATATTAATAGCATATCGTCTCTCTATAAATGCAGGACACCAGGTTTTTTCTTCTATAAAAGTACAACGCCAATTATTTTCTTCATGTGAGTGGTGTCTGTACATGAGCGAATAATAATAATAATAATAATAATAAACAACTTTAACTTATAACCTATCGTAAAATGTAATAAATATTAAGCGATTTCTTCGAGATAAGCATTAAATTCATCAAATTTTAATTATATATGTTATGTAAGAATATTCCTGATTTTTTTTTTAAGTACACAGCTAGGATAATATCGCCGTTTAAGAATGTAATGTTTATTATATTTGTATGCTCGAGTATGTCTGACCTATTGGCAATAAAGTTCTCTCTCTCTCTCTCTCCAACCATTATTTTGTTGCAAAATACTCTTTATCAAATGGCATTGACTCTTTTCTTTATGGTTTATTTAAAAATAACGTTATTTCTTTAGTGACCTCTGATCATCATCTTTGATATACAAAACTTACAACTCTTTTATTGGTGGTTCATTAAGCAGTTAATGGAATATGATTAGAATTCCAAACATAATCAACGTTTTTATTCCGAAGTAAAACTAATTTAAATCTAGTACGATCATTAACTCATCTTTGTTGTATTTTAGAACAAATTGAATACACGCACCTGCTATTGTCATACTTAGAATTGATAATGGCGATACGGACGTCACTGTCTCATAAGTATTCCGGTTAACGGCATTTATTTATGTGAAAATTGGCTATATATGGGAGGAAGTGCAAGGCACCGTAATTATTTTATAATTTACTTGTCTTGTTCATATAAACACTAATTTTTATTTAGGATTAATGGATCGGGCTTGTTTCATTTTTAACATTAATCTTCATATATATATATATATATATATATATATATATATATATATATATATATATATATATATATATATATATATATATATATATATATATATATATATATATATTCAAATGCACCATGATTTTTAAATCATATTTATATTGTAATTTTACCATTTCTTTATTTAATATTTTATATTCGATCCTTCCAGAAAAATAAATCCCGATGTAAACGTTATGCACATGTGTGTGTGTGTGTGTGTGTGTGTGTGTGCAATGGTTCTAACAGCTGCCTTGGTTGGTGCTCATCATTATTAAGAGGTTAGGATTATGACTGGTCGGCCCGGTGTCAGGTTAATGCAACTGGTTGTGACATCTTGCTACATGTCAGCGGCATGATGTCCCAGTGCTAGACATCACTATTAACTGCCAAACTTCGATATGACTTAAAAATTGTTAAAGCTACGTTTAAAGTCCAAATCACACACACACACATACACACACACACACACACACACACATGGAGAAAATAAAACAATAATGGTCTGAAACAAGTTTTACCTCAGCGGACATTGAAGCACATACACTCCCATGCACACACGATGACACATGTAGAACAAAAAGTGTTTGTATTTTGCACCTCTGAAGCGAACAAATTCAGGTGTGTGTGTGTGTGTGTGATTATGATTTTTAACGTTGCTTTAACAATTTTTCAGTCATATCGCTACGATGTCTGCAGTATGGTAGTTTATATTGATGTCTAGCACTGGGCATCATGCCACAGACATGTAGCATGATGTCCCACCCAGTCACATTATCCTGATACAAGGCCGATGAGTCATAACACTAACCTCTTAATGATGAGCGTCTAGTGAGGCAGCTGTTAGTACCATTTATTTTAAGTCTTTGGTATGAATGGGCCGGGGTTCGAACCCACGACCTCCCGCTTCCGAGGCGGACGCTCTAACCATTTGGCCAGCGGAGCGGTAAAACAATTCAGGCCAACCTTGAGAACAATATCGATGGATCGGTGGTTATATTTTGTACTAACAAGAACAAGGGTGATAATTCTAAGTTTAACTTCAAAATGTTTGCGAACCGAAAGCAGCACAGTGAAATGATATTCAGGTTTATTCTGTTGTCTGTCATCACGTCTTTGCCTTGCACAAATTTATTACATTATTTGTAAGACAGACGTACGCAACATACAAAATGATCTGGGTTTGTCAACCAAAATAACACAGAAGACATATTATAAATTTGGTATAGTAAACAAAGTGTTTATCACCAAGACACTTGTGTTTTCGTTTCCTTTGCAGTTTCAGAAGTTTGATTTAGAAGAGGCATATGATGGGTGTTGCCATGACCAAGTGAGGGTTTCGTATGACGACCAAACGAAACCTCTTATGTGTGACTTACAATCCACGGAAGATGTCAGAAACCCATATTTTATATCTACCACAGGGGTTATATATGTCCAATTTTATGCAGACTCCAAAGTCCATTCAAGAGGATTAAGGGCTGTATATTATGAAATGCAAAATACGGGTATGTAAGAAAGCACAAACATACATACATACATACATACATACATACATACATACATACATACATACATACGTACGTACGTACATACATACATACATACGTAATAACGTACGTACGTGCATACATACATACTTACGTACGTGCGTGCGTGCGTGCATGCATGCATGCATGCATACAAACACATACATACATACGTACGTACACACACACCTATACATACATACATACATACATACATACATACATACATACATACATACATACATACATACATACATACATACATTCATACATACATTCATACGTACGTAAAAAATATAATAAATAATTTATTTCCCTAGAAAAATACTGTGAAAATGAAAAACTATGAGAACTTACGTTTTCCAGAATCAAATCCAAAAATATTACAAGAACAATCCACTAATAAAGTTTTTGAAGTCCTAATATTGAAATGTTCTAATGGTTCCAAGTTCGAGTCCCGACGAAGAATCCAAGATGGAAGGCGAAGACGTATGCTTTAGTCTGTACTGTGTTGACGTCTACAGTTCTTTGTAGAAACATAATAATTAATCCTCTGGTCTTGGAAATCCAAATAAAATTTTCAAGGAAAAATCCTTGTTTAAGAGTTCTGTATGAATACAAGAATATTTCCAGAGAAACGAATTAATCTTTTAGAGTCCACGTAATCAGAAGAAGAACTAACATATAACTCAAAAACAAAATATCTTTAAAATTTCAATTCTGGTCACAACAGAAGAAAACGACTTGACAGCAAGTGTTTAAAAGCCCCGACTCTGAGATCTCTCTCTCTCTCTCTAAACATCACTATTAATACTAAGTATTTCGCAATTTCGGAAATGCCTACTTGCGAAATAGAGGATGACGATATCATGTTTACATATAAAAGTCACATAGCTCCTGTATGTCCATGATAAGAGCCATTCATTTTACTCCTTGGAAAGTTGTTTACTTGACCCTCAATCAAGGCCAGGAACTAAGTCAAAAATAGAAACAATTGTTTCCATTATTAGGTTTTTATAGAAACATTCAGGTCAAACTGAATTTTCTGGAAAATATCAAATTCCTTGTAAACAAAATTACATTTTATTGAAAAGTAAAGAAAATAGAAAGATTAAAAAACCCCAAAACAATCAAATCAAATCAATTACAACTTAAATCAAATATAAATTAAATCTAATATATGTAACAATACATACATACATACATACATACATACATACATACATACATACATACATACATACATACATACATAAGTACGTACATACGTGGTTATATGAGCCACTTGTTGATTAAATGAGTTTATATAGGGAAAACACCGTGAAAATGTATTGAGTCAAACGGGAAATTAACATGGGAATGCTTTTAATGTGTAGAACGGGAAATTAACTTATGAGAAGTCTCCCTAGGGTCAAAAGTGTTTATGGGGTCAAATTGGAACAGTGTTACAAGTGGCTGACAGTGTTCTAGTTGGCCTCAATACGCGCTACTCTAGTTAAGTATTGGAAACTATGTTAAATGCTTATAGGGTCAAATGGGTGTATAGGGTTAAATGGGTGTATAGGGGGTCAAATGGATGTATATGGTTAAATGAGTTTATAGAGTCACATGTAAATGGTAATGATTGATGGCTTTTAGGTTGAAGATGTCCATAGAAAACAAACATATACACACAATCCAAAAAGTAGGTATAGTCTGCACACGCACACACCCACACAAGTACACACATACACTATCGGACCAAACAGGGAAGGGTTAAATAACGCTACATTTAATCTCACAAACCTACTATCCCTTACATCACAAAACTAGTATCCATTACACCACCTATACCATCCAGCATCCCATACACACACACTATCCATAACGCAATGTGTTAGCTTAGAGTTAAAGAGAAGAAGATGAAACCCCACAAACATACTATCCGTCACACCACCTGTACCATCAAACATCCCAAACACATTATCCAAAACGCTTTGTCTTTAGCATAATTTAAAAAAAAACCACAAAAAATATTTTTAAAAAAACCAAATCTCACAAAAAGCTGTCCATTACACCACAACATATACATCCAATATATACACTCTCCAAACTCCCTTTAACCCATCATTCCGTGGTGTGAGTGTATGCGTGAGTGAGTGGTTAAGTCACACATTTAACAAAAACATTAATGATGGATGGTCAGACTGACGTATTTTCCGCGTTGTATGCCTCAAGTGAGTACGTGAAGGAAAAATGCCTTCCCTTTTAATTCTAGCTGAAAGTGGTGTATATCTCTCCCTTGTCCTTGCTGTGGCGTGAATGAGGAATGAATGCCTCAGTGGTGCAACGCATTTATAGGGGTATCTCGGGGATCCAAAAGGTCTTTTCCAGTTTAAAACAACACATATTTGCCTGCTATCAAGAAGGTTACTTTGGAATTTTGTTTGTTGATGATGACATTTTGAAGAAATTATTTTCCTTGCTTCAAAGTGGCTCTTTCAAAGCGTACATATTTCGTGTCAACATCGATTTTAAGACGGGGGCCACCAAACGAAAGCAAATTTGAGCATATCACCTGAATTATGTCCATGTTGTTGAGACACACCTCGGTACACAGAATACGCGACGTACAAGTCGCACGAGAATATTTTCGAAGATATAGTTTCACCGTGACTGTTTCTTTCGAGTATGGACTATTTTGTCCCAGATCTCCTTTTATACCAATGCCGACACTGTCGAAATACGACATACGGACAGGCAAATAATGAAGATATACAAATTCACCGTGAACTTGATACGTGTTTCCACCTTCATCGTAAGCAGTCGTGGCAGATTCTACTCTGAAAGGATTGACTCGCAGTATCTGAGCGGCTGTGTTTCGCACAACATTGTACTTCACCACATCGGAGTACACAAACATAAAATTCATTCCTTCGATTAATTGGATTGGGTATTTAAAGTACTTGAAAAAATTCCTCGTTACTGTTGATGGCTTTCATAGGACACCTGGCGATGATTCCACCCAAAATAACACGCAACACAGGACAAAAGGTAATGACCAGATTTTGGTATTCGTAAAATACATGTCAAGAAGGTGAGAAATTTTATGGTACTCAATCTTGACAAGTTTGTTATATTTGGCTAGGTCTTTGCTAAACTGTTCATCGAACATGGAAGCAATCGTTTATACACATGTTGAGCGCTAAAACAAAATACCCTACAGGAATTCTGATAGTATATATATTCAATGGAGGATTGGTCGGTGATGGTTTTTTGAATCTGTACACCAGAGGATCATGTTTGTTCAAGTGTTCTTGCGCTTGTTCGTTCAGGATGTTGACCACGAAAGTGTTTTCATTTTCGGAGATTTTTAGGATTAGCGTTGGACGAATGATTTCTACCAAAGCGACTTTGGATGGCCTGAGGTTATTAGGCCGCGAAACAGCAAAAGGCATTTTTAGGAAACACATCAACGGACCTGTCACTGGGTAAAAGTTAAATAAAACTGGTTATTCATAATTCGAAGTTTCTGCTTTCCAAGGAGTCAGTCGAGGTCAAGAAAGTTTCCAAAAGAGGGACGTTGTTCCTGTTTTGTGGGTGATTGGTGTTGCACGGAAGGATACTGCTGGTAACGGAATATTTCAGGAAGGATTGGGAGGAAGGTAACCGATGCATCTGCTAAACAAATTGGTCTACCATTGTTTCTTCATGTTGCAAACTCAAATTGGCGATAGCTGCTTTGATGACACAATGCACTTCAAAGATCTGGTAGAGAAAGATGATTTGCGTTTTAAGCACAATTTCTTCACACCACACCCAAAGGGGTTTCTTTTGTATATATGGAAGAGAATAAGTCTGAGAAGTAGCGGTCGCTGCTGCTGAACCACGGCCACTGATTTTTATAGTTGATGACCTGCGAAGCGGCAATCCAAAAATCAAAACATGGCGGATACCCTTTCCAATGCACTTTCGCTTGTTTGGCTCGGCATTTTCCTTCTTTACGGTCATTCGATTGAGTATGCTTTTGATGTCGTACCTGTCGTGTTATTTGTTGGTCACTTGTAACTCGAGGAATTAAAAGGTTCCTTTTAACACTTCTTCGTCCATGTCTTCTAATTTATAGACGGAAGGGTGATAGGTACTCACTTGTCCAATGACACGAAACAATTCGAAATGTGCGCTTGGTTTTTCCAATGCGCATCCAATCTTCTGTCGTTAACAGTCCATATTTCTTGGCGGCAGATGGGGACATTCCAAAGAAGCGCTCAAACGCGGTCACTTCGTTGTCGTGGGTGGCTTCGAGGGCGCATCTGATACTGCGATGGTACGATTAATTGTAAGCTTTGACTAGATGTGGTAACACGTCAATGTACTTGAGCGTGTGTTGATGCGTACATATTTTCGACATGCGTTCTTTTACGTAGCGTTGAAAAAGTTCCAAGATTCTGGCATTGGTTTCGGGTTTCTCGGTGGTGAAGAAATGGATGTCTATTTTCTTGAATTCTTTCTTCTAAAGCTTGGTTCATAAATTCAGTGCCCAGGCGAATTCAGAAAAGCTGTCGATGATATAAAACAAATATTTGTAGCAGCGATTTTACGTGACTAAATGAGAGACATCTGCTAAATCGGCATGCCATATCCGATCGATACCCTCCACTTTGGTAGTTTGATTTCTGAAAAATCTTCATCATATGGGTTTATGTAACGTGTACGTATCTTGAACTTGTAAACATTATCGTACCTGGGGTAATTGCACACTTTTCAGCTGGGGTTTGGAAGCATGATATAAGTTTTGAATTCCTCCGTAACCCGCATGATGGGCAGGATTTTAGTAATAGCTGGCAAAGAGATTTTAGGTTAGGATTTTTTTAAAAACAAATCACCAAATGTTAACTGGCTTGGAAACTGCTTGGCGTGTGCGACGTGCCACAGAAAAAGGAGCTGAAGTTGTGGTTAATGGTGGCAAAAGAATCACATTTCCTGCTTTCTTTTTTCATTTCTAGCTTCCATTCTTTCGTTTTGACTTTTGCCAAAGAAAGGTTCAAAATCACCATTTCAATCAAAGCTTTAAGTTCTTCTCGTCGCGGAGTGGGGGGAAGGGGTCAACAAGGAAGCTGCAATCTCACCAGGAATGGGAGTCGACTGAGTTTGAAAGACTACTCGTGCGTCTTCTTCCTCTGTCATCCATTGGCTGAGGCTGCATTGGTGACTGGGTGTGGTAATTGTCTCTTCATCATGACATTAAAGTCTTTCAGAGGCGGTTAAGCTGTTTGGTCTAAAGCTTTCTAGCGAATGGTTTAAAGACATTGAAAGATTTGACCGAACCGTTGCGATTTTTCCGTTTCTGACTAACCGGTGAGATCCATCAACAATTGTAATGCTTGTTGTAACTGTGACATCTCTGTCAGATTACGATTGCGAGGTAATGACTGGTCCGTTGTATTTCTCAGCGATGGATTCCCATCCATCGTTTGTACGACATTAAAGTCAGCTTTCATCCTTCCATGAAATTCCAAAGTACACGGTTATCGTCTCTCAAGAAATGGGGGTCCTTTTACCTTCGTCCACCCACTTATTTCTTTGTCTTTGCTAAAACTTGTCCAACAGTCCCTCCAAACAATGTAGCATCTGGTCATTTGAGCAAGGGTTATATCAACGTGGGTAGAATTCTTCCGATTTACACCAACCATTTTTTTTCATTTGACTGATTGGGATTTTCTTTTTAACCGTTTCGGGAGGAACGTTTTGATGTTTTAAAAAGCGTTCTTTCTGGTGCTTGGACGAAGGTACCATTCCTTTGACGACACTCAAATAGTATTCACACACGATATAGATGATTTGGCAGGAGAGAGATGGCATGCACTTCTGGGTTTGGCATCTTTTTAGTTTCAGGAGTAAAAAAAATACTAAAGCGAATAGCCTGACACGTCTTTTTATGTTGGAATTCGTATCCATTGATTGTCGTTACATCGTATCATCGTCTTGATGAGCATCACGTCACGTTGATGATTTTGCAATGGCCAAAATAGTGACAGTTCTTGTTTCGATAAATCCATTAAACTTTGTAACATTCCCGATCCCTCATGACTTTTTTGCGGCCGCTAAAGAAAATGAAGACGTTGGTGTCGCCACTGTAAAACCACATTCAGTTTATGTTTTTTCATCATGTTGGAAAGACATCAAATACGGTTTGAAAATGATCACGAGCAAGGCGAATTCGAAGAAGCTGGAGACATAGTCACAGAGGCACGTGGTTTGGAGTTCCTCTTTTTCTGGTGAAAGCTGTTTTAGTCTTCTTGGGTATTTTCTTTTTTTGGGATGGGGTGGGGTGGGCTTTTCTTTTAATGGGAACGCGTTCTAGTCGCGATTCTTCTTTGGATGTCTTTTGGGAAAGGATTTTTTTTAATTAGGAACTGTTGAGAAGATGAGATTGAAAGAACGTCATGTTGACGACTGTGAGACAGAAAAGAAGTGTCGGAGTATTTTTGATAGTTTTTTATGCTGATGGAAATGTGTAAATGATCGGCCCTCCTTCCTAGCACCAGTCGTGAAACAGATGGGTACAAAATCGCAAATAATCGGGTGTAGTGAGTTTTAAATCGATGAGTAAATAGGCATGAAGTGTTTGAGTGTCATTGTCGTACGCATAAGCCAGCCAAGGAGTTCCTAACTGTTTTGCTAAAACTTGCCTTTGTAATTTATCTCTGGGACTTATAATCAATGGGTGTTGAGACTGATGTTAGGATGGGATTTACCTTGTTTAAACAAATTTTGGGTAATGTAAAGGATACTGGCATTATGATGACTCATGTCAGACACGATCCCGTCTTCTTCGCGAGGAATGCTTTCCATAAAGATGATGAATTCGCCTTGACTTTCTTGAAGGAGGCTGTAAGCTGATTGCCACTCTTTGTAACAAACTGTGGTGGACGAGCGAGCAAATGAGTTTTGTGCTCGATCAAATGGGTTTTGTGCCCGATCAAACGTTTGATAAATTACATTTACCCAAACGCCTTGGTGCAGCAACCAACGTTTTACAGTTCCTCCCAACGTGGACGATCTAACGTTTAGTCAAAGACTTTGAGAGCAGAGGTAGATAGGAAGACTGGGTCGTAATAATGTGCGTCAGGCAAATGCATCATGACTGCGTGTTTGACTTGGGTATTGAAATAATTTCTAAAATACCCTTTGGCCATTTCTGACGTTTTAAACGTTTTAGGCATTCGACTCAAAGGCATTGCCAAATAGCTCAAGGAATCGTTAAATTCTACTTGTCCCACTTTCATGCAAACGAGTTAGTTCTTGGTGGATTGGGGGCATTCGGTGCCTTATTCTGAATAGTATTTGTCCATTGTATCCCGAGAAATTGTGAGCCATCACAGTAGCATAGCGAAGGCAGTTTTTGAAATCTCTCTAATGGACTTGAGCTAACACTTCCTCACTTAAATGAGGCGATATGTCACGTCGTATGGTCTTATTTTCTTCTTTCTCTTTGAAATCGTGCGATCGCTTCATCTTGATTGCAAACTTCATTTGACTAGATGTTACATGCATGGAACCTCATATATATATATATATATATATATATATATATATATATATATATATATATATATATATATATATATATATATATATCGTGCGATCGCTTCATCTTGATTGCAAAATTTCATTTGACTAGATGTTACATGCATGGAGCCTCATTCATATATATATATATATATATATATATATATATATATATATATATATATATATATATATATATATATATATATATGCTTAGTGTCTTAGAGTCAATGCATTCATTCAACTCTCAATCAGTCAAGATGGAAGAGCTAACACAGAGTGAGCTTCTGTTATGAGCTTTGAGGAGCGCCATACGAAAACATACTTCAGAAAAAAACTACAGACTACTCCTACTCACGAAATAAAAGTCAAGGTACTTGCTGTATCTGTCAAGAGAAAGGACATTGGGTTCCACAATGCGCCACATCGTCAAAGCAAAGGAAAGACTGGAGATAAAAGAGACAGAGGTCGAGATACCTGTTATCATTATTAATAGTCTTCAGAATAACCTAACAAAAAAAAAAAGAACCAATCAAAGAAACAAGAGAAGAGAAGACGTCTTCCAAAGATGAAGAACCCATGCCCGTCAAGAAAGAGAAGAAAAGAAGACGAGAAGAAAATGAAGATGAGGAAGAATCTGTGCCGTGAAGAAATTCAGAAGGAGGGATGGAGAGTGAAAGAAGAAGAAAATAGACTTTTGGTGGTAGGTTGTGAAATATTCATTGCGATTTTGAAAAGAGAGAATATACCCAAAAGAAAAGTAAGTGTCTCTTTGATATTTTATACGCAATTGATAACATACACACACACGCAATCTCACACATTCATCATTCAAGCATGATGGGAAATATTTTTTTGCTAGTGTGTATGGTAATGTTGGATGGTAATCGGTGGTGTGATGGATAGCATTTTTGTGAGATTTGTTTTTGTTTTATAAACTCTAAGCTAACACGGTGCGTTATGTATAGTGTTTATGAGATGTTGGATAGTATTCGTTTTGTGGTGGATTGTATTTTTTGGCATGATGGATAGTATGTTTGAGAGATTTCATCTCCTCTCACACTCTAAGCTAATACAAGGCTTTTTGGATTTTGTGTGTAGGCTGTTGGATGGAATAGGTGGTGTGTGATTGTATGTTTGTGAGATTTCATTTTTTTTCCTCTTAAACTCTAAGCTAACTCAAGGCATTATGGATAGTGTATGTATGGGATGTTGGATGGTACAGGTGGTGTAATGGACAGTATTGTTGTGGTGTGATCAATATTAGGTTTGTGAGATTAGATTTAGCTTGTTTTTAACCCTTCCCTATTTGTTCTGATAGTGTGCGTATGTGTGTTGTGTGTGTAGACTACACTAGGTGCTTCGGATTATGTGTTTGTTTATGTGGACAACTGCAACCTAAAAGCTCTTTACCCATTACCATTCCCATGTGACTCCATAAGCCCTTTAGACCCTACAAACCCTTTCGACCCTGTAACCCATTTTAATTTTATAAGCCCTTTTGAACCTATCAACCCATTTGACCCCATAAACATTTAATATAGAGTTCCCATGCTATACCTAGAGTAGAACGTATTGAGGTCAACTCGAACACTGTTACTCTGCCACCCAGTTGAGGTTAGCCTCTGGTAACACTGTTACTCTGCCACCCAGTTGAGGTTAGCCTCTGGTAACACTGTTACTCTGCCACCCAGTTGAGGTTAGCCTCTGGTAACACTGTTACTCTGCCACCCAGTTGAGGTTAGCCTCTGGTAACACTGTTCCCATCTTACCATATAAACATGTTTGAACCAATAGAGGCTCTCATATGTTAATTTAAATTGTCAGCTTATTTTCCTTACATTTTCCCCCAAGTGGCTCATATAACAAAATGCATACATACATGCATACATACATACATACGTACGTACGTACGTACACACATACATACATACATACATACTAATCTGTGATACACGAAGACTACTAAGTACATTTCGAAATCAAGTGACTGGATGAAAATTCCAATACTAAGTATAGGAAGATATTTGGGTAATTAACAATTCATATAGTTATTCTTCTTCTTCTTCTTTATTATTATTATTATTATTATTATTAATCAAATGATAGGTTTGGTATCGCGAAGTAAATTCTCGCATATTATTTAGCTGTGTTCAAACATTAACTTAAATTATACAACACACAAAGAACAACAATTTCTTTTTACGCTGATATATTTTATATTCTATACATTTCGTTTTCTTTACAGAATGCAACAGAACTTTCACGAATTTGTATGGGATCATTGGTAGTTTCAACTCCTCTAAAAATAGGCAAATTCCATACTGCGAATATAATATTCGTTTACCCAGTTTATATAATATCGAAATTACGTTAGACTATTTACATCTCGCGAGATATGAAGACAAACAATGCACAGATACTTCCATTGAACTAATACATACGGACGATTCTGAAAACATTACATTATGTGGGTATAAGACGGATCTTCCAAGTTCTCGGTTACTTTACAGGCATCATAACAACACACTGCGCATGCTATATTATACCGGTCATAATAATGATGATCACGTGGGCTTTCAAATTAGGTACCAAGGGTTACCTGCGTGCGTCAACGAGACTTTCTCTAACAAGACTGGAACCCTTTCAAGTTTCAACTATCCGGATAATTATACCAACGGTCAAGAGTGTTATTCTGTTATCGAGGTTATTGATTCGTTTGTTATAGAGTTACACTTTGACATGTTGTACACTGAATCGGTGAATGACACGAGCTTGCAAGGCAACCTTTGTATGTCTGACTATATTGAACTTTATGTGAACGATGACACCTACAGAATATGTGGAAACTGGGAAGGGAAGGAAAACCTACTTCGATTTGTGTTCAACAGCGGTAAAATTGTGATAAAATTTGTGTCGAATGAAAAGGACACAAGACCTGGATATAAAGTAACATGGTACGCATTAGGACCGGAACAATATAATGGCACATGCTTAGCACCTTTGTTGGACACATGGAGATATTGTTATGAAATTGTGTCCGCCAATGTTTCGTGGTGGGAGGGCCTCGATGAATGCAAAGAAAAGGGGGCAATGTTGGCGACTGTAGACGATATACAGACACTTGGGCTGTTAAGCAAAGCCTTAGTACAAAGGTATAGGCATTTCAAACTTTCATGTGTTTAAAGATTCACTTGCATTTTACAAAACCATACTGGTGAATTCGAACCATAGAAATTCGTCGTAGAGGACTGCCACAATCTTCTTTCAAAATATTTTTAATGACGTTGTTTATGTTTAAAATTTCCATGAAGTCAACACATGTTTAATGTGCCTGGATAGCTACTACGATTGTGTATGAGTTTGATGTGCAGAATTCGCCGTTAAAAACTGTAGTATTGAAAATGTTACTATAGCTGTTTAACTGTCAGTTCACCTGCAAAGGAAATAAACACAATCCAGTAGAATAAACAGTGTCCAGCAGAACAAACACTGTCTAGTCTGATAAACACTGTCCAGTAGGAAAAAATGATGACTAGTAGAATAAACACTATTTCTCTGTATAAATCTTTTTTCAGGTCTGGACAAATTTTCTATCGTTGGCTGTTTGCATATGCTAGATCAGTAAAAAATGTATGACAGCGCGTGATTTGGATAATGGTGTTTCATATGTAAGCAGGTCTTCTCGTCAATGTTTTTGAAGACAAGTAATCAATACTGACAAAAGCCTACTTAAATTGGCTTTATCTCAAATCCGATTCAGAGAATGTTAAGAGATAGCGTACTTGCAGTACACAGACGCAAATTAATCATCATCATCACCAGCAGCAGCAGCATCAGACCCAACCTATAATAGTATATATATATATATATATATATATATATATATATATATATATATATATATATATATATATATATATATATATATATATATATATATATATATATATATATATATATATATTATAGATAAATGCTCACTGAATCGACATTATTTACCATAATCCCACGGGCGGTTCCGTTGATATTAATTAGTCATTTTGACTTGTTGTATCTGAATGCTTTCTTGGAAAGGAGATATTTGAATTTAATAAATAAATAAATAATATTTTCTTTATAAATATTGGGTTTGATGGTTAGTTTTTAAACTTATTTTTTCATCACATTTCGAGGGGCTTTATTGAATTTGTTGTGACAATATAGTTGACATGCAAAAACTGTATTCGATGGGACATTCTTTTAAATGACAGCACATATTACTCGTGAGATAGCCACACAGCGTAAGATTCCTCCGCTGGTTTTTGTATTTTTGGGGTCGCCGTCTTACTGTCTAAGTAAAGGCGCTGTATAGCGTCTTCCGAGGTCAACTAACATGCAATGAAAGCCAGAAATGCCAATATCGGTTCAAAGGATGATAATTATCGTGAACGAAATGAAGCTATCTAAATACTTTCTTCAGTGTTAGTATATTTTTATTCGTTTCGTTCAAGAAACCGATTTCAACATTCTCGGCTTCCATCGCATTCCACTGAACTGAAATATAGATCAACGGAACTTGAAATCAGGGTGGGTAAAAATGGCGAAGAGAACCGGTCCTTTTCGCGAAATGACTTGCCATCTGTGACAAGGACCGATAATGTTTTTACTAACAGTTTCAATCAATATTTCCACTTCGCAAATTAAATTATTTTGTGTAGTAACTCATTTTGCGTTGTATATAATATGTCTTTTTGAATATAAAATGTTTAAAATGGATCCTTTTCGTTATACGGTCTCTCTCGCGAAAATGACTTACCGTCTGTTAAAAGAACACAGTACGTGTTTACTAACAGTTTCAATGAATATTTCTATTTTACAAATGAAATTATATTGCACTGTAACTCATTGTACATAGCATTTAATATATTTTTCTTAATATAAAGTGTGAACAATGGATCCTTTTCGCGGATGGGTTCTTTTCACGAAAAGGGCTCGCCGTCTGCGAAAAGGATCCATTACGTTTTTATTAACAGTCTCTATAATTCTTTCTTCTATTTCAGGAATGCAATAAATTTAAATTTTATCTGAATCAGTATTGTATACAGATTTATTTCTTTTAATCCAATTTAAAAAGTGCCCGCAAAACTTCTCTATCACGAAATAGACATGAGATCTGTTGTTGCAGATTTTTCTGGTAACATTATAAATTATTTTGATAATACTAAAGTAGAAGACTCATTAGTCAAACCAAAAAATCGGGAGTGGGGGTGGATGTACATTTACCGCAAAGTAGATGGACTTTAAAACTAAATTTAAAGTTGTCCTGGTCATTTTCAGATTTATTGTAACCTGTATTTAAATAGTCGTATTTATCATCCCGAAACGTCATGTATTTCATTGAAAAGAAATTACATTAATATTTTTAAAGTACCTCGTACACAATGGGCACACGAATGGCCGAGTGGTCTAAAGCGCTCACCGTTACGGATCACTGCTATCTCACCTCTGTATGCGAGGGTTCGAGTCTCGGGTTCGGCCGAAGTGGTTATGTGAGAAAGCTTGCCAGTAGCTTCTGGTGGGTCGCTGGTTTTCCCGGGTTCTTCCTCCACCATTTGTACTGGCCGCCATATATAGCTGAAAAATGGCGTTAAACCCTACAACAACAACAACCTCGTAGACAGAGCATTTGATAATAAAATAGCTCATTGTTAATGACAAATCAACAGTTTTATTTCTCAAAACAAATGATCCACACTCATTCTCCTCAATTGAAACATTGCATACCACTGTTAGAAAGGTAAACACTTCATAAGTATGATGGTCAATATTTGTCATATATTTATTTCTTTAAAATGTTTCAGAGAGTACAATGGTGATCGTTGTTAGTGTAACAACTACGTAGTGAGGTATTAAAATATAATTGTATGTTGTTGTGGTTTTCCTAAACTGTTTGATGGATTTATGCATTTGTTTTTTTTTCTTCTGCCCTACCAATTTTTTGGTTACATCGTTTTATTTTTATTTGGTTAGACAAGAGGCTTTATGCATGACGAAAAATGTGATATCATTTCAGGCGTGTCAGAAGTCAATCGCTGTTCTTTGGTCTTTCAAAATCAGTTAATTGCAAATCTGAATGCAAATTTTTACAGGAACTTAGGATATGCAACTAAATTTCACTTTGTTTTCTTTCAGCCCATACTGTCATTCCTAGGTATTATTTGTTGAGTCATGGGCTACGGCATTTATATCTGGAATCATTTTACAGTAAAGTGTGTTATAACGAGGGAGAGCTATATCTACTATGCACGTCTGCACACAAAGTTAGTAGATATAATACAGCAGTTTAGAACGGTTAATACATGTACATGCTAGTTCATGCAAATAAAGGCTGGGGTCACACAATTTTCCCAGACTGAGAAGATAGCTACAGTTCTGCCATGTAGATTCTAAGTATTGGTAGAATTCCTTTACTTGCTTGAGAAAGTATCTTAAGTAAACACTATTGTTCAAATACTGTGGTACATCTATATGTAATATTCAAAAGGCTGCTCTTGAATATATAACTAATAAATGTGAAAATAGTTTTGTTGTCATTTGATGATATAAAGATGAATAGGTGTAATTTTAGGGTGGGTGGGTGGGTAGTGGATAGCTAAAGACTATCAATTATTTTTTAACTATCTAGTGCCCATCCTATGAGAGGAGTAATACATTTCCAAGATAAAAAAAAATTGAAAATATTAAAAAACATTTGGAATGAGCGAGATTAAAAGATAGTTTGAACATAAAAATACAAAAATATATTTTAAAATACCAAACAAACCGCCGAACTCGCAACCGTTTGTTTGGCCTCAGGGACACACAGACCAACGTTAGTGTTTATATATAAAAATTCAAGAAAATAAACTTCCTACAATATCCTACATGCGATTATGTTGTGTATAGTGGAAATTATTTATCCTGTAGCTATGCTTAGGTGTGTATTTGCCTAAATTGTGGAGCGGTTGTAATGTTTTGTCTTGCTTGGATACTTGGCTTATTTTTCTTGTATGTGTAAAGGCTTGTTTATACTTCAATACATTTCTTGAGAAACATTGTTCTTCACTGTTCTTTTTTAAGCATGAAAATTGGAGTACTTGGTCCTGTCTTTCCATCTACCCCAGTCATGCCAATTTAAAGTTTTAATTCACCAAGAAATTTTAAATGCTATGTAAAAAGAGTTGATACACAAATTGAATGAGTTAAAACACAAATTAATTTCATTCGTGAAATAAAAATATTAATTGAAACTGTTAGCAGAAACGTATCTGGTCCTTTTTGCAGACGGTAAGTCCTTTTCGAGAAAAGGATCGGTAATTTTTGAGAAAAGGAGTCCTTCTCGCACTTTAAAACCACCATGAAAAGACGTCGATTTGCTTGTGTTAGAATTTGAATTTATCAGAAAAAGACATCAGAGTAAGTGAAGTCCGACTAAAGCAATTTGACTTTCATTCGTAGAAAAGCCTCGATATGGGCTACCAAGTGTGTGAGATATTCCTGAAAATGTGACTTCTGGTTCCGATATCATAGTCGACCTTGGAAGACGCTAAACAGTGCCGTTATTTTGTCAGTTAGCCGGTGACCCCAAAAACACAAATATTAGGAGAGGCATCTTACATTGTAGGACTGCTCGTAAGCAAGAAATGGAGTGTGATTAATTTTGTCTTCTACAATGTTTCTCGTTCTATATTTCATTAAAGAAGTTTTGAAAGTGTGTGGGTTGGGGCCAATGACATTGAAGCTGAAGGTGAATTTTACTGGGCAGACAAATCTAGAGTAAAGTTTGCAAGTAAGTATACGGTTCATGACTAGCTGATTGAAATTAATGGTAATGATTTTAATGTCTCAAAGTGTATGTATTATTTTATGCAGGCATGTATCTTTAATTCAGCACCTTTTCCACACGTTCCACGTTTATGTGTCCAATTAAAACACTTAAAAGTAGAAATAGTCTTGGAATGTACAGAAAAAGGTCTCAGGAAATCTACAACATTCTCAAATTTAAGTCAACCATTGATGGACTGAACCACTATTGAAGTAGTAATATAAATATCAATTAAGGTACCCAAAGGTTCTTCCTACGAAGACATTATATAGTCATCGTTTTGAAATTTAAACCCTATGAAGATATTATATGAGCCATCAGAATTCAAATGTGAACCCTTAACGTTTTCCTATGAAGACATTATGCGAGACCTCGTATCGCAATGTGAACCCTTAACATCCTTGTATGAAGACATTGTATGAGACATCGTATTGTAATGTAAACCATTGTTATATATAGTAGCTTAAACTAAGTAACAATACAAGCTCAACCAAACAAGCATTCAATTTTCTAAAATATAAATTAATTTTCCTAAAATATAAAATCAGACAAGGTGAAATAATTAAAAAATAACTGACAGTGTGTGAATTCCTAGAATATTATCCTAAATTGTAGTATCAATTTCATATTAATCCAGAAATTATCCAAAGGGATTCCGAATGAAGGTTCGAATGTGTTTATGTGCTAACGTTCTAGCACAATTGAAAACTCAGTCCTAAAACCAAAAGGTTTTACTACAAGATAGTCCCGTGAAAGTAGAAGATCCCTATTGTCCTGGAAAGATTCACATAATAGAACGGAATTATTTAAATTTTCAAGTCCTTGAATAATTTCACATAATTCCCAAAATACTGCCGTTTTTAGAATAAATATTTTCCACTCTGTAAGTCCAAAGAACATATTATAAATGTCACGATTTCCTCTCGCGACTCTTACAAAACTGGGATATGAACTGAATAATCATAATATGGTGCTTTAATTTGTCTTATATAGTCTCTATGTTCGCACCAAATCAACAAAATCTGAATCTCTAAAAATATTCTCGAAGATTTAAATTATTAGATTGTTATTTAATTTAACGGTCAAGTTCTGACCTTCTTAAATTAATGAGCCAATCAACAACTAGGGCGTGTATGATATCTCTACAGGTCAAATGCATTCCTAGTATCATGTGATGTTTTCGTGACCTCCATTCAAATTGATGTGTGGCTTATTTGACAAAAATAGTTGTTGACTTGACCATGGATTAATTTATGAGTTTAAATTTTACACGTATTACAAGACAGCCACTGTAGTTAAAAAAAGTTTTTAAAAAAAATAAAAGGTCACAAACCGAATTGACTTAGATAAAACTATTTTATACACGAATATATAACATATATCCGTAACAACCCTTTTAGTCTTCCTATGAAGACATTATATGAGTCGTATTATCGGAATGTGAATCCTTATATTCTTATTTTATTTGTTTTAAAAGATCAAATGCTTTATTATGAGCAATACTTTTCATGGCATCAAAGAAATAAATCAAAAAATGATACGACATGGTCATACCGGTGGTGAACTGTATCCACTAGTGTATGATGCGGAGAAATCTGTGAACAACGACGACCAGGACCTGCCGTTGCATTATATGCAGTATGGGAAACGGCAAAAAGTGTTTCGATTGATATATAATACAATACCAAATCGCAAGAAAACACTGTGCTCAGTTTTCAAATTAAAAGACCCGAAAAAACAGGATCGATGTTGGTCTTTATGACATTGAATTTTGTAGGTTACTGTACTTATAAAATTAAACACATAGGAAAAGATTAGCGTAAAAGATACTGTTATGGACTGTTATGGACTCTTTGTAATAGAAGGAGCAGACGCAGAAAACAGAATCTAATATATTTTAGTAGCATGTATCAAGTAATACCTGCTTAGATGACATGTGGAATGACAAAAGTTGAAATTCACGTTCACAAAAGTAAACTTGTTCACTAAAATTCACTATTCAGAGGAAACAAAATACAAAAATCACATTGAGCAACGACGACTTCATATTGCAATAAGGCACGGTAACGTAATGTGGTTGAACCAAATAGACGCTCTATTGCACACACAACAGAGAGTTGTCGATGGTTATCCAGAAAAATAGTCCTAGCTCTCACTTCTGTATGCGTTGAACATGTGGGAAACGCAAGCGTGTTTGCTTTTATTCCACTGAAGTTCAATGGATAAAGCAGTTTCAATTTTATGATCTCATGAATGACCGCCAAGTATCTTGCATGTGTGATTAAAAAAACAAAACTATAACAAACAACAAAGACCCCATTCGTTTTGCAGCTAAATGTACTTGACAAATTTGGCTTTTTGTGATCATCAAATAGACGTGGCAACAATCTTAATATATGAGTTCATTTTAAGGCTGATAAGACACCATCTTTAGAATGATCAATAGTCATTATAAAATAACGCTATGTTTGTGTACGTTTTAAGGCACATCAACTCCCTTGAGGGTTATATTGTGCCGAGGCAAAGTGCTCTTCCCGAGGACACAACCAAGGTGGCTGATGCAGGATGATTCAGTGTTGGGAATCAAACGTATACTCTTAATTAAGAGAATTAAATAATAGGAATATCTAAACTGTGATGGAAAGCCCTACTGCGATGAAAAGTAGTATATCATCAGCATCCCCAGTCAAGCAGTTATAAGAAAACATGGTTTATTACACGTGTAAATGACGCTCTTTTCAAATGCACATGGTAGAATGGTAAAAACACAATATAATAATCAGATTCCTAGAGAATTGTGACCAGACTTGTGATTATGTGAAGGTCTCCAAAAACCTGATAGAAAATTATAGAGAAAAGAATATTTCCGAGAAAATGTATAAAAATCCAGCCGATGGTTAAAGAAAACAAACAAATGTTCTTTTATTTTGTTGAAGTATTTTAAAATGCCAAAATAACTACATTTTGAACATTTTTGCAAAAAATTTCTCTCTTGTATGTGTTGTTGGGTATTTCTTTTAAAATGCACATTAATTTTGTTATGACACGTTAAAGATGAACTATTTTTCCTACTGATGTTAACGTATTTCGACAATTTATTTGTCAGTTGAAAAATGTTATTTAGACATTTTATTTTAGTTTGTGGTATTCCTAACACATTTTTGAAAACTGTTCATTGTGTACTTGGAAAGTCCGTCACCCTTTTTGCAGGTTTGTCATCTGAATTGTCCAAACTTTCTCACGACAGATGTTTCTTTCATGGTTGCATTTCATAGATGCATTTCTTTCAAATTCCATTTTAACATTGTTGTACTGATTTGATGCCAAGTATCACGCCAGTAGCTGTAGCCCTTGATTTGGTTTAGGCGGCTATGCATCTACTTCAGACCGCTTTCTTTCATGCAGTCTTGTGTAAAACTCCTTTGAAGGGTGATTATCCTCTGTTTTTTGAAGGAGGACTTTAAATTCAGAATGCAATATGCTCTTTTCTTGTAATAAAACGCTTTCATGGCATGTGCTAGTGGAGTCTCCGTCTGTCTGTTTCTGGTGCGATTTCCACTTTGCCTATAATAGCTGACTATTTTATCATATATTAGTGAACAGTATCGTGGTGTCTTTATCATATATTAGTGAACAGTATCGTCGTGCACTCACACGTGCTTGTATGTATTCGTGCTTGTGCATGTTTTAATGATACTCTAATGTAAACCTGTGTGTTAATGCTAGTCTGCTATATATCTATATGCTGGCTCTTATCTGAATGATGTGGGGGCCATGCAACAAATTTACTGAAGAAAGAGAGATGGAAAATGATTTACGTTGACATGCTATCCTAGACATGAGAATTAAGAAATGCCACCAAACCTCAAGAGAAATGGTGTGTCTGAGGAAGTAAATGTATGCATTAAGGTACTTGAATTTATTTATAAAAAACAAGGAGAATACTCGATAGTTTCGTATTTGACTGTATATATTCTAGATATCTGTTCTTTTCTCATTAACAAGAATGTTTATTTTTGTCAGTGTGGTTTCGGAGCTGGCCGGAGTTTTCCTCAAACAAACAGCACAGCGCCGACGGTCTGTCGGACGAGGACTGCGTTGAGCTCAGAACACAATTCACCCATCCAGCCGAAGAAGAGGGAAACACGGGGAAATACTTTTGGAATAATAAACAGTGCGATTCGAAGAATTCTTATATATGCCAGTATTTGAAATCGGACGGTAAGTGATCAATGCTGACTCTTGCAACATTGCCCATCTGCCTTTTTTTAAACTGTCAGTGCTTACATAGCCAGTGAGTGTATGACGTGATCGTAAATTGAACTAAGTAAAACTTTTCGTAAAAGAAGTCTGTTAAGGCCTTATGCTTATTGGAATACTTCGGTTGTCAAAGCTCCACTTTCAGTTGTCGAGTTCTTCGGTTTCGGAGGTAAATAAATTTCATACGTATTCTGCAATCCTATAATGCCTGAATTCATGTGATCGGTTTAAAAAACACTGGAACTATCAAGTGTGGGTTTAAGCTATTAAAATCTATTACAAAATCATGTCTTTGCTAGTTTAATACATTTGATACTTTCAGCACAGAACGAATCAATTTCTTCAGGGCTATGGTATTTTTATGATATGCTCAAACTCCCTGGGATCCTCTGGGACGGTTTCAAGCCATTCTGTATCGTTCTTATGCTTAGTTGATTTTCTCGATATATTACTTCAGAATCGTGTGGTCTCTTGTTTGTTGCAATTATCAATTTAGGCGTTATTATTATCAATTTATCATCGTCATCATCATTAACAACATCATCGAATGACATTCTACTAAACATTTAATCATTTAAACTTAGACAATTAAAACATGTTTTATGTCCAAAATGTAGCCTGATTCAGCGTCGACAGCCCTAGTTCTAGTGCAATATCATATTTTATAACCTTATAATACGAAGCTGATTGTTAATGAGCATCAAGGGAAAAATGTTATTCATATCATATCCCATGGAGAAAAAAAAACTGATTTCGACTAAACAGTGTTTATTAGCTACGTGCGTATAAAAAGTAGGTGACACGCTATAATAGTATTTTATTGTTTTGGCAATAAAGATCAATTCCATTTTTATGTAGCCGTCTGCAGGAAGTCACCCTAACCTATATACTCATATCAGAAGAGTTTTAAATTTAACCTCTTAAAAACATGATACAATTTTCTGAAAATATTTAAATGTCGCTCTGATTTTAAACTTAAACCTAAAATGTTGTCATGCTGTGATGTGACTTCAGGATATTGACTGTTGATATATGTCAGAAATAGCACAAAATGGAGAACAGTGAGATTTATTGTATAATTTCGCTTTTGTTTTGGTCGCTGGCTGAAATCCATTTAATGGGAAAACATTTCTCTAAATCAAAGTTCAGATTGTTTCTTTTTCTGTATTTTATCATGGTCTTCTTTTATTTATTTTCCCATAAATCAGCGTGATCGCCATCAAATTCATACAAAATGTTAAGACGAAATGGAAAGTTTCATGTTATTTTTTCCTTTCCTAAACTGAATAAGAAAAACAGACTTATGTATGCATGCATGCGTGTATGTATGTATGTATGTATGTATGTATAGTTGGTTGGTATGTATGTATGTATGTATGTATGTATGCATGTATGTGTATGTCTGTGTGTGTGTGTGTCTGTGTGTGATGTATATAAACCATATAACAGAGTTGAAAGTGATCATATGAGTGATATGTAATTAAATAATATATTCTAATTCTTTCACATATACATATTACATTTTTTAAGACAGTGAAACTTCTTCAAACCTGAAAGAAGACTGTGATTTGGATATTTTATTGACGAACGACAATCCAGTCGCTACACTTATGAGCCCATTTTTCCCAACTGACTATCCAGATGATTTGGACTGTAGCATTATCATTAAGGCACCAATAGGAAGTCACCCGACATTACAATTTCATTACTTTGATATCGAGGATAGCGACAAGTATGTATTGTAATATTTACTGACTTAATCTCTGTATGTCTCTCTACCTCTCTCTCTCTCTCTCTCTCTCTCTCTCTCTCTCTCTCTCTCTATCTATCTATCTATATATATATATATATATATATATATATATATATATATATATATATATATATATATATATATATATATATATATATATATATATATATATATATATAGTCAATGTTCTTAAATATAGGTAATATTAAAAATGAGATGCAGCGAGCTTTGTAAAATTAAACAAAATAAACTTATTTCCATAGAAATCGAAGTGAAAGTGTAAAAAACAGAACTTTTGGTATTGCGAATTAAATTCTAAAATAATCCTAGAATTACAGAGGGAAGTCCTGATAATAAAAGTTCTGAATAAACTTCAGTTGAAATCCATATAAAACCCAGTGCTGAAAGTGTTGATGCGTCTCTGGTGGCCTGTATCATGGTGTTGTACCAACAGTCTTTTGGTGAAACACATTAATATAATTCCAAGTTTGAATTCAGTATAAATCCCAGTGACTGTCTGTCCAAGAATCTTACTTTTATGAGCACCCCGTATTTCCAGAGAAAAATATAATTTGAATTTAATAATTTGAATAAATAAATTCCAGCCCAAATGACTTACTGGACACAACAATACTACCATTGACTCTGCTAGATCTTAAGCACGAATTAATATTTTTTCCAGCAACAAAATTATATAGTACTCTTCTCGACCTGGGGTCACAATTAGTATTTCTAATTAAAACTATTACCTAATGGAAAATTATAATCTGGAAGTTTCTAAATTTTTACATGATAAAATGTTAGTTATAATCAGAAGGTCTGTAACTAAAATTGTAATATAGAACATATAATATGTAAGTACGTGAGGGGAATCCCAATAACCTAGACCCATACCAAAATATACATAGTTACTTCTATTAATAATGATCCTAATATATTAAATCCATACAAATAAAAAATAATTTACCTATGTATTAGTTGTTTACAGAATATATAAAATTCATAATTCAGGTTCATGTAGAAAATAAACATGATTTTGGTTAAATCCAACATACAATATTACATTACAATAGCATATAATGAAATAAATTAAAAAACAAACGAAAGTAACAACTATACAAATTGAATATATAACATATATATATATATTTATGTATGTATGTGTGTGTGTGTCTGCATGTGCGCGTATGTGTCTTATATATATATATATATATATATATATATATATATATATATATATATATATATATATATATATATATATATATATATATATATATATATATATATATATGTGTGTGTGTGTGTGTGTGTGTGTGTGTGTGTGTGTGTTACAGAAACTAACAACACACCGTCATCTAGCCTTAGATCTTTCGGGACATACAGGTTCCTTTATCTGATTATTCCAGAAAACACAAACACAAAAATGACGAATATAAATTTAATAAAATGATTGATGCATGATACTCATTGCGTCTTCGATATATGCATTAATAAATTCAAAATTTATTCTGTTTATTTTTATGATCTCTAGGTGTTTTGCATAACTGATGATCTTGTCGCTATTTGCAAAAGAAACTAAAACTCCATTGTGATATCTAATACATTCATCGCAATAAATATGTTAGTATTCCTTTGCGTCTTATTTGGTTGATTATTAGAGAAATTGCCAAAGGTTTTTCACTTTTGTGACTTAATTCCTTTTTAATAATACGCTTACGTTTGATTTAATGCGCAAATAACTGCTTTATTGATCCATATATAAAAATGCCATTGTAACTGTGAATAGATTTGCTTAGATCATCTGACGCATTTGCTGCATCAGCGAGCACGCTATTGTCATTATACACCAGTCGCACAACAAAGTAAATACTATGGGAAAGTTGTTGTTGTTGTTGTATTGTTTAACGCCATTTTTCAGCACACGACAGACTATACATGGCGGCCAGCATTAATGGTGGAGGAAGAACCCGGGAAAACCCCGGAAAGAACCACCGACCCACGAGATGCTACTGGCAAGCTTTCTCACATATCCACATTGGCTGAATCCGAGACTCGAACCCACGCAGACAGAGGTGAGCTGGCAGTGATCCGTAACGGAGAGTGCTTTAGACCGCTCAGCCACTCAGGGCCCCCTATGGGAAAGTCTGTGTCGCTTATTTTCACAGCCCTCCGTCAAAGAATATGTGTCGTCTGAGTGATGTGGTATGTAGAAAGTCGTCTGATAACCAACGAATTTTAGATAGAAAATGTGGCCCTTACATTAGCTACTTATATGTGAAGAAACTACATTTTTCTATCCAAGTGTATAGACAACAGGAACTCTGAACGAGAAATATAAAGGGCTTATTTTAGTCTTCAAATGTCAATAAATAAACATATAACAGAATTTACAGATCCCCTTGCATGATCCCTCCATTTCATAACAACAGTCTCACGAACTTGTATTCAATAATAATATTGATCCTAAAGAATTTTCTTGCAAGATTTAACAATATTCACAGTAGTAACATAAAATTCCCGATAACAAACAAATCCAAATAAACTGAATTAACGTGCGAAATGGATGACCATTTCTGTTATAATAAAAATACAGAGTCGTACAATATTTACTGAAATAGCGTACGTTTTTTGGAAGCCCAACATACAAACAGGCAATTACTCAACTTGATTTTCTTTAATACTGAAATCTAGTAAATATTTATGTTGCAGACATTAATATATACTTTAAAATATGATTACTTTAAATTAATTTCTATCTCGAGAATTATAACATTCCATATCCATATAAGTTTGGCAGCCGATTTGCAAAATAGGAATACTGTAGTAGTTAATGGGGTTATATTGCATCTGCATAAGAACCCGACGCCTGTCAAAGGTAAACTGACTGGTGTGTACGACACCCATATTTATAACTTTCGGTTGCATTACACCATGTGACTCTCCGCCAAAATAGTGCATATTTCTAAAAGGTATTTTAGACACAATAAATATTAACTATCGTTAAAATATCGTGATTCAAGACAAATAACGAATGATAATTATATTATTAAACTTTTGATTACAAATATATGACCAGACACTAAAATCATTGTGGCGGATGTATAACAGTAAACATTGGCCTCTAACTGAGTTGGTGGTGCGGGACAATCAGAACATGTACAAAGCGGGAATGTATCATCTTTGAAGGAGATGGTACGTGCATTATTTTATTCTTAAGCAGAACATATTCTACGTACAAATGAAAACCCTTTATACAAGCCCGGCCTTAGGGCAAGGCGAACGAGGTAACCGCCTAGGACACCGCACTTTCAGGCATTGCATTTTTTGTTGTTGCTTGGGGCCCCGCGCTCATCGCTTGCTGCCTTGGGCCTCGCATATCCTAGGGCCGCGCCTGCCGTTATATAAACTGTTTATTAATGTTCAATTATACTTGCACATACCGCATGGTGAAAACTGAGGTGCCTCCAATACATAAATTACTTCCAAAACAAAGATGCTGGACATAGTAAAATACATTGAACGCAGCACATAATATCAGTCTTAGAGAACATTCTTTTTCAAAACATCATACTCAATATTGTCTCAAAATACAGCATTCAAACAATGTAAACAAACGACGTGAAACTAAATGCTTCCCATGCTTTGCATATACACATGCGACAGGAGAAAGGTACATATCAGTAAATTGCAACAAATCTCTCCCAAAAACTAAATACTTTATATTCATATAAAATTTGCAACAATATCTCGGGTGATTTGCAGTCGTACAGAGCAGTCCAAAGGTCTTAATCCATACATACTATCCAGATGATTATTGATATAGGTGAGAAGGTGACTAGTAATAGCTTAGAAATTCCATAGTTATTTCTTAACTCTTACAAAATTTTACTTCTGGGCTTAGGCAAGAAACCAGACGTTAGACGCTTACTCACAGAATTAATTCATGTATGACAAGCACCTAACTATGAACAAAATAGAATCTGGTCTGCCGTCGAATAAATTTTAAATAGGGTATACGTTATTCTTTCTGCTAATTATTTTAAGTGAACAGCATAAACCCTATTCTGACGGGAATGATGAACGGGCACCTGTGGATCCAAGCTTTTCGAATATGTAACGCGATGTGTTATTGCAAAGCAAATATCGAGCCAATAAGTATTAGGCGGCGACCATCATTGTCATGCCATGCAAAGAGCTAGTGTTTGTTATCTCCCTTATGAAAGCGGCTTCATTCAGAGCGACGAATATCTCGGTCTTGATCAGCGCTTGCAAAACGTCTTTGACAGAACAGTAAAGATCAAGTTTTCAGTTTATGAAAATGGGGGGCTACTTCAAAGTACCCGGAAGAAAAATTACGCCTATATTTCTAATTTTGAACATTTTTTGATAAATATCCGAAATTGACTGATACCCGATCAGAAATTTAAATTCGGTGCATTATTTGAGCATCATTTTCAATCTCTATTGATACATGTTGCTATTTACTAAATCAAATTATCAAAATACTGGTTGAGACCCGTAACGGCTTAGTGTTTTGCGTGCTGGCCGCGTGACAAGAAGGGAGCGTGTTAGAGTAATGCAATCGGATCAGCATAGAGCATGGACAATGCACGTTACACCTATTGCCTCGACACGAAACGACCATCAATTGTACATTTGCCGTGAAAACCAAACACACAAGCTAACAAACATAACAAATCAAAGTGGAAAAGAGCACATAATACATGAATATTTAATATCCTGGTATTTCATTAACTACATTACCAACAAATCATGAAATTGTATTTCTTTTAGATTACGAATATTTGAAGGCTCTGTTCCCCGTTAAATATTAAGACATACGTGTATATTTAAACATTTGTACATTAGCAACACATACATAGTTTATATCTGCCACAACTTTAACGGCGGTGTTTGGGAGAGCAGAGCGCTTGACCCTAATAAGCAACGTTGTACAATTGAAATAAATTATTGACTCATATAAGTCTGTATTAGATTACTAGAATTACAATATATTTTTTATTTGGAGTATATTATAAACTTCTAAACAAAAATATGGCAGGTACACGTCGCATTGTCGCATATCATCACACATACAAACATGTGCACACGCTCACATAATCAGTACCATGCAGACATTAAACAAATTGTCACGTTTGCTAAGCACACAGCTAAGTCATGCATAAGCTATAATCTACATGTACTGGGAATATTACCGCGGCCTTGTGTTTAATCTCTAAAGATTGCAGCGGAGTTAGTGTTGAACTCGTACGCTAGCTTACCATGACCAGCTAGAGACCGGAAACTTGAGTCGGCCAAAGCGACCAGTCGCATCACTTAACAAAGGCTTGCCGTTATCACACCTATATGTTAAAGGTTAGTTCAAGGATCAAAAGGAATGTCCACGAGGGAACGGGGCGCGTTCGCATCCGTCCCCACGTTGACAGACAGCAAGAGGGACATTTTCAGCTAAGTTTGATTGGATCGGTCCACAGCGATATCCAATTAAAATTGAGATGGGGCATGATTACAATTCAGACCCGAATGATACCTTCCGAAATCGTAAGAGTAATTTATATTTGCTCGGAAGGATTGCAGAACAATAAGGTTTACTCCTTTTTTTCCATTAAGAGGCAGACCATAATATAAATAAGAACATTAACTCTAATACTACTATCTCGTAGAAAACAATTAATCTTGACAACGCTAGGTACATCACAAAACAACTGGGACAGGGTATTGACCGGACCGAGTAAGGAGCGCATGATGGTGTGATACCAATGCTACGTGGCTAACGCGAGGTAGCACGGGTCACACCTGATCTCCCCAAAAGGACAGCCAATAAATAAGAACATAGCGAACACACAAAAAACCCACAGGGAACATATAAATACTACTAACAGGTACGAGATAGTAAACCACACACATAACATGCACTCAATTTATTTTCAACTGTATTTATTTTATTTTTATTCTTCTATGCTCTTTTTAACAAGATAGAAATCTGGTAGGAAAATATAAAAACTTCCATTTGCGAGTTTTAGATCCTATCAGACAACTTTTTTTTCATTTTCTAGATAGCCCTCTAAATAAATACCAACTTGAACAAGATTTGATGTCTTATAATGCCGTCCAAACAAAACACTTACAACACTATATCATTATACATACAACAAACACTGGAGAATACCGATCTAAGGCAAAGATCACTAAGCAAAGAGGCTCAGTAAATCAGCATAGGTTTACTATTTGAGTCTATATATAACACTAGATTAGGGTGGTGCACAAAACCCTATTAAAAAATTATATAAAATCAAAATTCTATACGATTTTTATAATGCACTATGTCATATTGAATGGAACAACATACAGACATAAAAACATTTAAACGTTCGGAAATAGGGGGTTCACTCTATGATGAGAATCTGAGAGGAACCGCACCAATTAAGGGTTTACTCCGAGAAAGAAGCCACTCGCAATCTGGCGGCAGAATTTAGAGGTAGATTCTAAGGAAAGACAAAGCTTCGAAAAGGTCAGTAAGTTTTTTGCTCGATTTTTGCAGAATATTACTGCATCACAATTGTAATTATTTGTAGTATGTACACTCAATTACTAGGATCGTTTAGTATGTACACTTACCTTTGTAGTGTTTCATTTACATACGCATTTACTAAATGGGCTTGAGCCTTACGTAGAGAATTATTAAATGCGAGGCGGAATTATGTAGATTGTTAGCTTGTGGTCAGAATTAATTTTGCAATTCGTTATTAGGATATTTCGTAGTAAACCAGTGCATTTATTAATGTGTTATGTTAGAATTTACACATGCTTGAATTGTGAATTTGGAAACAACATTTGAAGTATGTAAGATTAGTTACTTTGGACGTATGTATATATCATATCATGGATATTTGAATATTTGCGTGCTTTGTATGACTTGTAAGGTAAAGAAATGCTTCTGATTATTGTTATATTGTTTAGGATAACGGAATTAGGAATATGTACTAATGTGACGGAATTTATTGATGTATGTATAGGAAGTAATTGATACCGTGTTATATTATGACGTTTGTTTTACTATACTAGAATGTATGGGTATTTGGATGTGAACGAATGTATGACCAGAGAAATTTAAATAGCCGTTGTCTGATGATAGGCTGTGTGTAGTGTGGGATGAGAGGGCTAAGGAAAAAGATTGTACCGTCCTTGTGTTTTTACAGGAAGCTTATTAGGAGACAAAGAATTTCCGGTTCCATTGGGTCCCAAGTCGTCAAGAGTTAGAGACGGAATTACGACAGTAGCCGAGACAGCCGAAGTCGACATAAGTGTAGTCGTCGGGGAGGAAGTAGAAGAGGAGGAGTAGGAGTCCAAATAAAGTCGAGGAGGAGGTGGAGAAGGAATTTGGAGAAAGATCGGAAGGGAAGAGAAGAAGGAAGTGGGAGAAATAAGAGAGAAATGATACAACAGATGAGTAGAAATACAAGGACAGGTGGAAATCAATCTCACACTGATAATCAAGTGATGCAATAGGCTTATTAAAGGGTCGAGCAGAGGGAGTGTAATTAGAAATTTGAGTCATTTGATGATTGAATTGTTATTAAATTGTTATTCATTGAATTTGAGCCTTTTTATTTTTAACCATCTAACCGTTGGCATTGCTGACCGGGGGCTCGGATCTTTACATCCATTTTTCGCTAAATTTAACTTGCAACAAAATAGATCCTGGTTGGGACTTCTAAAAAGAAAATTAAATTGGGAGCACCCCACCCCAACCATGTAGTTCGTCTCTCAAATAAAATAATATCACAAAGTTAAAATCCAGCTGATAGTGGAATACGGTATCAATTTTGCTCCTCACACTAGTTCAGTACAAGGTTGGAACGTGATGCAGATGTCATTAGTGTTCATCTCTGTATTCATCAGAGACTGGATGGTACCGTTGTTCAAACTTCTCCGAAGATCTTGTTGAATTTTTTCTGAGCTTTGGAAATGATATTTCTGCATCTGCCCCGACACAGAGGGGTGTTGCTATGTTGACAGATGTCGTATTGTACAGAACGGCTTTTGTCAATATGATGTGTGAAATTATGGGCAAAGGATAAAATACTCCCACCTTACCGCTGCGCTTCCCAAAGTCAAACTCCGTCAACCAGGTATTCTGAAATTTAGGTTTGCTTGGATTTGTTCGCCTCGCAGCTGGTACATCCAGCTGAATCACATCTGTGGTTCGACGTTTTACCATACAAAAGAATCACAATCCCACAATGACACTAATGCTAACTTCATTTCCAACTGTGCAAATATTTATGTTTTACATTTTATACATGGAGTAAATTCCGACAAGATTGCCGCTGATCCGTGAAGGCCTAAATAAAACTTTTGAACAAGATGGCTGTAACTTTTCCATTCTAGGCAACGAAGTGTAATAACTTTTGTTTCTTCAAATAATCTCCGATTTGTCTCACTGCAAAAGAACTGGAATGTTTCAGTCGTTAACTTTACCTATGCAAATTACCCTGATGGGCTGTCCAACAACAATGCTAAAGGCTAGACAAAATCACCTTAGCTATTTTCAGTGGTCTGTGTTGTGGTGGCTGTTTGACCACCGTCTGACCACCGTTATCTAGACAATAAACCATGTAATAAACTGCCAAATGGTGATAGTTTTCCATAAGCGCGAAGCTATGCGAATCACATCTGTGTACTGTTGTACAGATTGCATGCATATATTGCAATGTATAGAAAGATGTCTTTCTGTCTGTCTCTAAGATGTATTGTAAATCGCGTTTTTGTATATAAATACGACAGCGTTCGGAGAGGAGGCTAGGAGTAGTAAGATATCGTGTTTCTCGTCTAAAATAAATGCTCTGATGCTAGCTTTGTTTTCGCAAAGGCAACCCTACAGCCAGATCCCCGAAACGGGGTGGTTTAACTCTGGTTCAAAAGTCAATTCTATAACATGGACTTATCTAAACTGTTATGTTTTTTTTTTGTCTGTGCAAATTTATTTTAATTATCTTTGTAACTGTATTCTTATTCCTACTGGAGCTGTACTAAATATTTATTGACAAATTAATTTATATTTGAGACCGATGATCTGGGTCAAATGATTGGAAATGGAGTGTTTATAAATAGTCTAACATTTAACTGGTGTATGTCGATTATCTTTATCTTTCTATTATATGACTTTAAAACATACTTTAATAAAACATATTCTCTTTTCCCTTGTAGCTGTATATTTGACAAAGTGACCGTAACTGATTCCATAGCAACGAGCCCTTCCGTCTTTTGCGGTAACTGGACCGATAGACTCAAGCTGCTTCAGAGAATTTCAACCACCAATCTCATACTGTTTCGTTTTCGAACAGACGGTTCCCGTACAGCTGTTGGGTTTTCGGCAACTGTAGAATTTGTTACATGTAAGAATTCAAAACTTGTACCAAACGGTATTAATTTACTTTTCAATTTCACAAAACCACAATGTTAATAGTTTCATAAATATTCATGGGTTTGAGTGGCATATTTACAAAAGTATTTTCCTTTAGAAATTTCATATTATGGCCCAAAAAAACCCATATAAGTTCATATCTATGAAAATTAATACTTATAATAAAAGTTAGTTTCATAAACATTAAGCTAAACAAGAATAGCTGTTAAAGCACCTCATCTACGCAATGTTATGGTCTATCTTTTATCCCATAAAACACTTTATCTACGCTATATTGTGGTCTATATTTTATCCCACTACGCAATATTGCAGCCTAAATTTGATCCCATAAAGCACTTCATTTACGCAATATTATGGTCTACATTTTATCCCGTAAAGCACTTTATCTACGCAGTATTTATGGTATTCATTGTATCCCATAAAACACTTTATTTACGCAATATTGTGGTCTACATTTTATCCCATAAAGCACTTTATCTACGCTATTTTATGGTCTACATTTTATCCCAGAAGACGTTTCATTTACGCAAATATTATGGTCTACATTGTATCCCATAAAGCATTTTATATACGCAATATTATAGTCTACATTTTATCCCATAAAGTACTGCATCTACATAATATTATGGTCTACATTTTATTCCACTACGCAATATTATAGTCTACCTTTTATCCCATAAAACACTTCATCTACGCAATATCGTGGTGTACATTTTATCCCATAAAGCTCTTTATCTACGCAATATTATGGTTTACTTTTATCCAATTAAGCACTTCTACGTAATATTATGGTCTACATTGTATCCCACTACATCATATTATAGTCTACATTTGATCTCATAAAGCACTTCATCTGTGCAATATTATGGCCTACATTTCATCCCATAAAGCATTGTATCTACGCAATATTATGGTCTACATTTTATCCCATAAAGCACTGTATCTACGCAATATTATGGTCTACATTTTATCACATAAAGCACTTTATCTATGCAATATTAGGGTCTACCTTTTACCCCACTACGCATTATTATGGTCTAACCTTTAGTCCACTACGAAATATTATAGTCTACATTGTATCCCATAAAGCACTTTATCTACGCAGTATTATTGTCTACTTTTTATCCCACCTACGCAATATTATGTTCTACCTTTTATCCCATAAAGCACTCTTTCTACCCAATAGCATGGTCTAAACCTTTTTGAATGTAAAAAGAGAATAGTCTGCTATAAAATCATGTAAAAACATTCTTTTATACGGAATAATATTGAAATTGCACTTAATTTTGGAGATCTGCACGACACTGTGTAAAAGCTTGACGGTTTAATAAAGCATATATCATGGAAAATGTTGGTTTCTGACAGTATGAAGCCCCAGACCTTTTATCAAATTCCAATTTAAAATATAAAATGTCAGGAAAGAAAAGGTGCAAGATGTATAACAGGTGAATAACAGCTTGGTTCAAGAGCACAACAAAGCTTCTTGAAAATTTCAGTCTCCGTCAGAGCTTTTTGTTGTGTTATTTTCAACAAGATAAATAGTGTAAAGCATTGTTTCCTAGTCCCTATAAATAACATCTAATGACTCCAACATTTTAAATACTAAATTTTATTTTGCTTCAAGAACTCTAACGAATGACTGATGATTATAAAACTTTCTGGATGACAGCTGATGATTATAAAACTTTCTGGATGACAGATATTCACTATGTTATCAGTTCGCCAAAAAATATTTTAAAAAATATATAAAAAATTCCATAGCTGTCCTTGTTTACATTCTCTATTGAATAAATATTGCTAATTTAGTTCTTTTGTTTAATTTTTAAGCAAAATTATGTCCAGCAGAGAAATTTGGTCCAAAGTGGTTCGCAGGACCAAACTCATGTTTTCATCTGCCGACAACGCAATCTCAAACATACCTTGATGCTTCCAAAACTTGTTCAGGAGTAAGTGGAGATATTCTAAACGAATTGATTCCAACCAGCGTTTTCTTCCTCGGAAGCGTAATGGATGACCTCAGTAAGCATCTGTGTAAAGACATTTTGGACGCGCTAGTGTCCTTTAAAGCTATAGATTCATGTTTCTCGTTCACGTGCATTGTTTGCATTTGATTTGTGGTCATTTCAATAATTTGAGTAAGTGAGGACACCAAATTTACAATGCTGCAGGAGTGACTGTATGTAGCAGTGACATTGAGAAGCTAAACATGCAATTAAGCTACTATTATCTTCCTACTTTGTACATGGATAGTGATTTCCCGTAAGATGTGCAGGTTGTATTTTCTGGATAGACAATATGTTTATTTTACATTCAACAGCTTCTGTTTAAATGCATTGCTATCAGTTTTGATTGGCCGTCAAAGAATAAAACAATATTCATCACCATGTATCCATTATTATGTTTTCTTTGATGGAATCGCAGCATAGAATTTTTGTTCATACTGAAATAAACCTTTTTTTTAAAAAAATGATGAATAAAGGTAAAGATAAGAATCAGTTTATAGAAGGGTACGTAACATACGTTAACGCATGTTTTAATAATTTTGCAGAAATTGAAAATGGGTCTAGCTTCTGGATTCAAGGAAACACCAGTGTAACAAACAACGAATCAAGTTTGAACGCACAATCGGAAGGTAATTTTCGTCCTAAAATATTGGTCGAGGAGACAAATATATTTTTTTATTTTACATTATTTTCATTTATTTCAATTCCATTAAATTCATAAAAGAAAATAATAACTGTTTATCTTTACTAACAAAACTAAATATCCTGTCATTAATATTGCACACGTAATATATATATATATATATATATATATATATATATATATATATATATATATATATATATATATATATATATATATATATATATATATATATATACATACATACATACATACATACATACATATATATATATATATATATATATATATATATATATATATATATATATATATATATATATATATATATATATATATATATGTACATGTGTGTGTGTGTGTGCGTGTGTGTGTGTGTGTGTACGCTGTATCACTGATATACCACGATTATGTATACATTTTTTATTCAGTGGAAACAAGTGTTGCCATCCATCAGTTAATGAAAAAAAGGGGAAAGCTGTCTTCTGATATTTTAATATTTAAAAATGAGTTGTTTTTAGAACCTTAGGTTTTACAGTGTGCATGCGCAATATCGACAGGCTATTGAAACTTTCTATCATTAATATTATTAACACCGTAGATAAATCCCCTGGAATATATACCAATACTGTTACGACGACCTAGGTTTTTGTAGTTTACATGGTTTAAGTTCAGAGTTGAAGTTTTCAGCAAATCCAGTTTTTGTCTCTCTCAATCCACTTATTTCCACGTAGTTTGTCTCCTAGTCATCCAGGGTTGCACACACAATATAAATGAAATATACACAACACCTCTTCTAATAAAGCAAAAGAAAGATATGCATAATAAAGCTTTCTTTTATATGTCAATCGAATATACATATGATCCATACAAATAATTTTATAATACTTAATATTACATAGGAAGATGTCTTATGAATAGCACAAAATAAAGTAATAGATTACTCCTTTACACGTGAGAAAGCTTCTGCAACCACACTATCTTTTTCTCTGCAGCATCAAACTCCATCTTACCAATCTCTGAGTTTTGTTTTTCATTTTTTAAATTATTGTAATGGAGTTATGATCACTGAATATAATAATCGGAGAAGCAGCTGAACTAATATACAATTAAAAATGCTGCGAAGCCAAGTTCAAATCCTACCATTCCTTCGTGTTTGTGGAATACTTTCTCTGATGATGTTTTTTGGTTTGCTTATATAGAAATATAACACCTTGGATCATCCAGACCATTTTATATTCTTGAATAGATACTCCAGCAACCCCCTACATCACTTGCATCAACATACATTTTAAATAATTCATTGAAATTTCTAGCTGAAAGCGCCGGTGCACCTTTGAAAATGGCTTTAATTGATCAAATGATTCCTAACACTTCTCATACCATTGAAACTTGAATTTCTTGCTCTGCAAAATTGTCGGAGAGTTGGCAGTTATGGGGAAATTTGAACAAACGTTTCCAATAATATCGAGCCATACCCAAATATTGCATCAGTTGCTTTTTACTAATAGGTACTGGCGATTCAGAGATAGTCATGACCTTAACTTCTACAGATTTAACCTGACCGAATCTCACACTATTTATTAAAGATGTGACACAAGCACATCAAAATTCACTTTTACTTAAATTAACCATTACATTTGCACCAATAAGAAGTTCCAGGTATCGTTGTAGTTGATGACGTCATCAAGGAATATGTCACAATTATCTTTACCAAACGTTATAAGGTTCATTAAACGCTTGAATGTTGATGGGGAACTGTTCGTACCAAACGGCATCACTTTATACTGAAAAAATCCATTCGGAGTTTCTTTTGAAGTTTCTTTTGCACCTTCCGTGCGTGAAAGTTGCCAGATTCCATTTAAAATGTAAAACTTAGTGACATATTTTGCATTTCCAATGTTATTAATGCCGTAATTTATTATTGATATTGGAAGTGAATCAATTTTGGTGACACAAATGTCTTTTATATAGTCAATATACGTGCGGAATGTATTATCTGGTTCAGGCACCGAATTACATGGTGAACACAAGTTACTTTTTCTTGGATCTATAAAATCAAACACCAATAAACTTTTCTGTGGTTATAGATTTGAAAGTTTCTGGACAAGATTGTTTAATATTTCAGAATTCCGAAGATTGGTTAAACCAAAGTCACTGTAGACATGTACAACTAAATTGATTGATCAATTATCTGTGCTATCTCTAAAGAAATTTATCTTTCAACATATTTATATAACAAAGTTGTTTTTGTTTTCGCCTCCTAGGAGTTTTAATGATGTAATTTAAGTTGCTTACTTTCCTTTCAATTGTATAAGGACCATAAATTTTAGCCTAAATTGGACGTTTTAATATGGACAAGAGAACTAGAACTCTATCACCAGGCTAAATCCTTCTTTCCTTTGTATTTTTGACTGAGTAGAATGAAGATTAGTTCCTGGTACTTCACAAGCCTTGGACAATTATATATGAAATCAGATACATAGTGAAGAAGATTGAATTTTCATTCTTCTTTTGAAAGAAGTATTAACTTCGTTGGTCCACGGACATTCTTTCCAAAATGTATTTGAAAAGTACTTTAAAACCAATGATTCCTGAATTGATTCCCTAACAGCAAGCAAAAGCAAATCAAAACCGTCATCTCAATCATTTCCTGTCTCAAAGTAATATGGTATAATCACATTCTTCAAATCATTCTAAAGCCCCTTGACTTTCAAGGTCATATTCAGAATTTTAACAGATTGTGCAGCACACCAACCACACTAAAGTAGCAGTTATTTTTCTCAGCTATTTTTCTTGTTTGAACAGTTCAATAAATTGTTTCAGTTGACTGGGATTTAAAATCAGTGCCTGCGACGTAGGATGGCGAGTTTGTAATTGTCATTTTACAGAAAAATAGATAAATTTAATTTTCCAGTAAAGTTTTCCCAAATATTTCTGTAGAAGACTAGGTTTGAAAAGGCTATCTATGTTGACCGTGCTTTGTGATGTGCATTTTATTTATCACATGATACTTTCGATATTAGGTTACTCCAACCCATTTAAGATTTTGAAACTTAACGAGTTCAAATGTTAGGTCGTTGAATCACAGATAAAACCATGGCGTCATTCATAACGATTCGTAATTTATAAGACAACCTACATTACATGTAGTTCGGTCATTACACTACAACCAAATAGCAGTTCTACTAACAGAATAAAGTCAGCAATTTCTCCACGTGATAACGTCGAATCTTACAATCTTACACATGTGTTCATGTGAAATGAACTCAATGAAACTGAATAATTTAACTCTTTAAATCTCCAAGACTTTTAAAAGATGTCAATTCTAAAGTTTATTTCATAAATTTCACCAGGATAGAATAGTTATTACGATCCCATAAATGTAAAAACAAAACAAAATAACCCCATAAAACTTTGTTTTGGCAATGTTAAAGTTACAAGTATAGCCGATTTGAAGGAAGATTTTAATAAGCAAGACCCTAAGTTTGTCAAATATCTGTCTTTTCTGATTCTTTTGAAAATATCACTCAGTTTCTTTAACTGTTAATAACAGAGTCCCCTCAATAAATGTTTTTAATAAAGAACGATGGTATGTGCAATGGTATTACATTTGTTTTGTTGTGCCAGATTTGTTTTCAAAGGCTAAATCTACAACGTTTCCATACCTTGAAACATTTGTGTTTTTACAGCACAGGGCATGCGTCCAATCATTATCAAAGTACTGCACGCCACGAGCTATGAAATGTTCAGTCTGGATGGTGTAAACAGTATTCCTATTCCGATGAAAGTATGACAGAATGCTTGACACTTCACTTTCAGATATAAGATTGTGATTTCACGTATAGTTCTTGTAAGAAAATTGAAGAGAACAATGGGATGTGTTCTACACGCGCCTGTCTTCATTTGCATCATCCTATATATTGCCTATTAATCGGACTATCCGCTATTTTGATTGAAAGACATAATTTCAACGAATCCCCTCACCCGACATAATTCCCTATGACAGATAATATGGAAATAGAACCATACCTGTATGACTGTTCCACTACATCTTTGTTTCAGATCATCTCCCATGCTCTGCTGTAAGGTTTTATAAATGGCATAATGGCAGAAACAGGTACACTGTCAGGACCAACATCCTTCTTGAGACAGGCCAGGTTATTGAGCACGTTCCTTGTTCGACTGAATTAAGTGTCATCTGTACAAAACCACTTACAGGTAATTTTGAGTAGACAAACCAAATCCTAAACCAGCGTTAGCTAGGACGAAGCACTGAGGAAGACAGAACAAAAAGTTATTCCATTTTAAAGAAGGCTAAGGTCATAAACGGCAAGACTCATATACTCGTCATCAACATTTGTTGAATATTGAATAGATGAAGGCCATTGCCTTCTTGTCTTAGCTTAGACATTATCAATTTTTTTTAATCTAGTATTATAATGGTAGACAAAATAGATCATATTTCATTCATTGCAGTATAAACATAATCTGGAGAGACGATAAGAGCATCAATAACAAAAATAGTAACTGCTGCTTTTCAATAAATATTAATAACACCACCACATAAAAGTTTAGTTACAAATATACTACTTCTACTACTCTTATTAATACTGTACTAATACCACTGATTTTGTTACTAATACTATCAGTAGGAGAAGGGTTTGAGATTGAGTAGAGAAGTGAACTTTATAAGAAGTGTCTTATCATTGTTCTTCTTTATATTGATAAATTGTGTAGCATATTCTTGTCACTATTAGAATGTATCAAGTGTCAATTTCAAAATCGGAAAGTGGAAATGACTTGATGTTTGTATAAATGTATGCGTAATAAAGTCTCGAGAAAATGAAACAACAACAACAATAACAATGATAATAACAATAACAATAATAATAAATTAATATGTGGATAATTTTGCAAGATATGCAACTTATTAGAAACATAATATATTTCCCTTGCAGCAGTGAACGAAGTCAAATTTAAGCTCCATTTCTTTGAATTAAGCGACTGGAATTATTTCGAGTCCTGGTTACCCTTGCTAAAATTACTCCCTTAGTGTCTTGATTACTTACCACATCATCGCATCGGAATTTTACCTTATTTCACTTAGTATCAATACTCTTCACCTGGAAGATTACGAAAACTGCCTATATGACTCGTCATAAACTAAGGGATTTCTCTCTGATTTTGTCTATTGTGGATGCTTAGCAACTCAAGTGAATATTGTGTCGTTCAGCAAGAGTGCAACGTTAACGTTTAAGACGGATAAAAGTATATCAGCAATGGGCTGTTTATTAACATGACAGACTTTTCATCCAGTTTTCTGCCTAGAAGATAATAAAACTACATCTGGAAGCTACATATTTAGTTTAAACTTTCCATATTCCTTTCCTTTTGCGATACAGTGTTGTAGAACAATATCATCATCGTCTGATCCCGTCTCCTTCTCGGCAATAAAAACTTTAATTTACTGGAAGTATCATGCAGCGAAAGCGTAACAAAGCAACAATTAAGCGTCAAGAATGGAAGCATTAGAATGTTATTCTGTAGTAAATCTGTTAATAATACAACATACGTGTCCTTTATACTTTTGCAAAATAAAATTTGATGGTGTGTATGAAAACGCCTTTCAATCGTTATGGTCAAGGACTCCTGGCGTAATTCTCATATCATACCACATTCGTATGTAGTAATTAACGTAATAATACTCATACCACTTTATTCTGTAGTAATGAACACAATAATAACCATACCAAATTATTCTGTAGTAATGAACGCAAGAATAACCATACCACATTATGTAGGAATGAACATAAGAATAATTATACCACATTATTATTGTCACAGAATAATGTAAAACTAATTTGGTTTCGCCTTAGAACGATTGGATCATTTTCGTTGAACATGCGTACAACGTTGGCTACGGTGGATAATTGTTTTTCTAGTTAAGCGACTGAACATATATCTCGTCGTAGTTCGCTTGCGGTGAGAGACACAAAAAGCACATTATGCACGGGTATTTTCCCTTACTCATTACTCATTCTCCTGTAGATTTAAGGCAAGTTTTCTTCTCTAATTGACACACTGGTCTTTTTGGATCTTGTCAAGGAGTGTAGGTTCTCCATTTTTGTTCTACAGCCATAGGGGTAAGTGCTACATTTTTATTTTATTTGATATATAAAACATATTCAGTTTTTAATGTCGTGGCGTGAAATGTTGCCGTTAACACTACGCGGATTTGAAACGTTGTGAACTTTTGAATTGTTACAAATTGTATCAAGAGTTTAATTTAGTAGCATGTATCTATAGATTTTAATTCCGTGCCTTTTATTAAGACCGGTTTGGTTTTATTTTAGCTGTGCGTATGTGTGTGCTGGTATATCAGGTTGTCAGTCTGGCCGTCTGTATGTCTGTATGGGGATGGAAGCAGGTGTTTATCAAAGCCATACAAGGACGGAACTGTTGATTTGTAAACTTGTGCGCATGGTAGATCCGTGAAGAGTGTGTGACCAATACAAGTGTGGGCCAACCAAACAATTCAGGAGAACTGTGGTTTGAGAATGGACACGTGCACCAGGTCAAAATGTTTCGTTTCAAGTTTTTACGAGTATTTATGAGTCATACGTGTTTGTGAATCATACGGACTGTACAATAGACTGAGTCACGAATCATATGTTTGGAACAATTTTTATGTTGATTACAATTGAACATATTTGTTTCAATTGATGATGTTGTTTCAAATGAGTACAACTGAGTCACTTTCATTGCATGAGATTATCTGAATCTTACTTTCATCACACGAGATTATTTGAATCTTATTTTCATTACATGAGGTTGTCTTACCATCATTTTTGAATATATGAATTACATTTTTGTTTTCCCATTTGCGAATATTTGTGTAAATTAATTGAATGAGTCGTATGTTTAGTGTGAAAACAATCACTGTATTTGTATAGTATATACGTATTTTTATTAATTAATTTAATAAACTTTGATTTTTCATCACATTGCGTTGTATTGTCATATAATCCAAGCAGCCATTCATGTCAAATCATGTTACAATTATGTAGTAATGAATTTCAGAATAACCGTATCACATTATTGTTTAGTAATGAACGTAGGAATAATCATTCCACATTATTACGTAGGAATGAACTTAAGAATAACCATACCACATTATTATTTATTAATGAACGTATGAATAATCAGACAACATTATGTAGTGTTGAACTTGAGAATAATCATACCACATTATTATGTAAGATCGATAACATCACATTAATCATGCCACATTAGTATGTAAGATCGATAACACCACATTAATTATACCACATTATTATGTAAGATCAATAACACCACATTAATCATACCACATTATTATGAATGATCAATAACACCACATTAATCATACCACATTATTATGTAAGATCGATAACACCACATTAATCATACCACATTATTATGTAAGATAAATAACATCACATTAATCATACCACATTATTATGTAAGATCGATAACATCACATTAATCGTACCACATTATTATGTAAGATAAATAACATCACATTAATCATACCACATTATTATGTAAGATAAATAACATCACATTAATCATACCACATTATTATGTAAGATCGATAACATCACATTAATCGTACCACATTATTATGTAAGATAAATAACATCACATTAATCATACCACATTATTATGTAAGATAAATAACATCACATTAATCATACCACATTATTATGTAAGATCGATGACACCACATTAATCATGCCACATTAGTATGTAAGATCAATAATATCACATTAATCATACCACATTATTATGTAAGATCGATAACACCACATTAACCATACCACACTATTATGAATGATCAATAACACCACATTAATCATACCACATTATTATGTAAGATCGATAACATCACATTAATCATACCACATTATTATGTAAGATCGATAACACCACATTAATCATACCACATTAGTATATAAGATCGATAACACCACATTAATTATACCACATTATTATGTAAGATCAATAACACCACATTAATCATACCACATTATTATGAATGATCAATAACACCACATTAATCATGCCACATTATTATGAATGATCAATAACACCACATTAATCATACCACATTATTATGTAAGATCGATAACATCACATTAATCATACCACATTTTTATGTAAGATCGATAACATCACATTAATCATACCACATTAGTATGTAAGATCAATAATATCACATTAATCATACCACATTATTATGTAAGATCGATAACATCCCATTAATCATACCACATTATTATGTAAGATCGATAATATCACATTAATCATACCACATTATTATGTAAGATCGATAATATCACATTAATCATACCACATTATTATGTAAGATCGATAACATCACATTAATCATACCACATTATTATGTAAGATCGATAATATCACATTAATCATACCACATTATTATGTAAGATCAATAACATCACATTAATCATACCACATTATTATGTAAGATCAATAACACCACATTAATCATACCACATTATTATGAATGATCAATAACACCACATTAATCATACCACATTATTATGTAAGATCGATAACATCACATTAATCATGCCACATTATTATGTAAGATCGATAACATCACATTAATCATACCACATTATTATGTAATAATGAACGTAATATTAAAGAAATATAATTTTTATTTCACAGCTGAGATTACTCTCCATGAAAAACATATTCATCACAAAAAGAGTTTTCAAAATTTGGTTTGTGAGGCGTGAACATATCTTTCTGATAAAAGTGTTCACGGAATTTTTAAATTTAGTTCCGATGTCGTTTGAAGTTCTAATGTCCATCAGCCATGCTTGTTTTCACGTCAAACTAAAAGATAGTAAACAGATGTGTATATGATAGTGATAAGTTTATGTAGTCTTTTTATCAATGATAGAAATTACTTGACATGACAAGAATCATAAGGCGGAGCATTTTTTTTACAGGTCTTTTTTGTCAAGTGACAGTGTGTGACAGTAACCCTTGTAAAAATGGTCAATGCTCCTTAACACCTTGTGGCTTTGCATGCACGTGCAACTCGGGATTTTGGGGTGTCCTCTGTGAGAAGGATGAACTGGTTTGTCGATACACTGTATGCAGCGGGCACGGTAATTGTATCGGGCAAAATACTTCCCATCCATCATGCCATTGTACGTCTGGATGGACAGGTAATTATATTTTTGTCGTGCTGAACAGTGAAGTATACACTTGAAATTTCATGTAATTTTGCCATTATTGAATTGTCATACAGGGCTACAAAGTTCGAAGCAACGTGAAAACACTTACTGTATATAATATTTGATAAGTAGGGTCAAATTGCAAACATTTATCCAAATTTGCCGTCGCATAATTCTCTAGCAGATCAGGGTATATATTGTCTGTTCTCCTACTTACTCCTAACAAACTGTGAATACCCAGATTTGCCGAAGCATTAAGGGACGGTAGATCTGGGTCTATGCAGTTTGATTGTATCCGACTTATAGACGACTATAAACGTGATGAAGGTTGCCAATTTAACTTCTCGTAAAATGCTATTCAATGAAAATACTACTGCAGGTTTTGCATTCAGAAATTCATCCTTTGAATGCAGCTTAATCTTTTGTCTTGGTTCATCCAGTTCTGCAATGCAAACGAAGGCAAATATTATCATGAAGACCAATAACGATTAATGTCGAGAAAGTCCGTAAGTAATGCAGCTATAAATGTGGCCTTCAATAGCATAATTAATGCCGTTGTGAAAGTGGATTTACAGTGAACATTAGAGTTGAGGTATTTGGCTGACCAGATTCTAGGTAATGCCCTTTGTGAAGAGGATTTACAGTGAGCGTTAGGACTGAGGTATTTGGCTGATAATATGTAATGCCCTTTGTGAAAGCGGATTTACAGTGAGCATTATGATTGAGGTGTTTCGCTGATAAGATTGTATATAATGCCGTTGTGAAAGTGGATTGATAGTGAGCATTAGGACTGATGTATTTGGCTGGAAAGATTGTATGTAATGCCGTTGTGAAAGAGTATTTTGCAGTGAGCATTAGGATTGTTGCGATATTTCTCCTACCACATTATATTTCACGTGGTTGTGAATGTGGATTTACAATGAGCATTAGGATTACGGTATTCGGCTTAGAAGATTATATATAATGTCTTTGTTTTGCTTTAAGATTTATTGCCCCCTTTTATGATCTTGATTACAGGCAAGAGGCCGACATCAGCTTTTGCTGACACGCTAAAATGGAGATCGCAGCAAAAGCGTGAATTTTGACATCCCATTTTCATATTGTATTAGCATACTACATCTCTCTTCACATGCATTTATATGCTATCAAATGTCCTTAATTTCCCTCACTATAAAAAGAAATTTAACGTGTATGTCAGATATCGCAGTTCGAAAAGACAGCTATATATACTATCGAATGTCTTTAACTTCACTCGCTATATGAAGAAAATGGTATATGAGATGTCGCAATTCGAAAACACAGAAGTTATTTTCAATTGTTTAATTTTGTCTAAGAAGAAAGAATGTACATGTTGTTTTATGACTGTATCTTCATCACCATATTTTCTCATTTCGGAGCTACTTGGCTGGCCTCTGTTTCTTAAACAGATGTTTATACAATTTCATCCTCGTCACAGGAAATTCGTCTTGATTATAGCTTAAGAGTACATTTTATTTTTGGAAATATACAGAAAGAGAGCCATGTACTTTCGTTACGATGTGACGACCTCGTTTCACAATGCAAATAAGATATTTTGCCGAAATATATCAGAATACAAACGTTTGATTTTTATTTGTCATAGATTGGAAAACACATAAAAACGTGGTCAGAAACATCATTATTAGTATTGCTTTTTATTTTTGAAGGTGCCAAATGTGATGCCCCCCTCCCCACTCTTTATCAAGAACTCAGCATAGGAGCAAAGCTTATGAAAGAGCCGATGTGGATTGGAATGATCTTGGTTATGATCCTTTCAGTCCTCTTCTGTCTTTCATATGCCATTAGAAGAAAGTGCGGAGAGAGAATCATACAAATTTTTCCTAAACGAATACCACGATCAGCCGAAAGAAAGAGCAGCCAGGGTGAGGAAGGTTTTACTATTTTTAAATAATCTCACTTATTTTATGTTAGGCCTTGATATACTGGACGTTCTGAGAGAAAAAAAGCTAGATATTTCTCTGGAGTGAAATATATAGTTTTTTCAATGGCTGTCAATAGACACAGATTACATTAAGACTAACAATTCGTTGTTATACGCCTACGAGGTCGAGTGTAAATATGGCTACCTACCGTACCGAGGAATCAATTTGAAATCCAACAAATTGCAGACTTATTGTTTTAATCTGCTATTTTACACTGAATTCAGAAAAATATTTATGATAGTGTTTATATTTTCTGTGCGAATAATATTCATTAAACACAGCAGAACATACTGCCAAACCACTTTCATCTCGCGGAATTATGTAAGAAATGTATTATTTCAGTCAGCTATGCATCCAGTTTTCAGTACTTGTAAGCATAAAATAAAAATAAAATTTGCCTGATACTTGTTAATAACGGATACATTTAATCTCTTGGGTGGAAAAACTTAGTTAAGTGGTTTTTCACCCACACGATTAAATATATCCGTTATTCACTTGCTTCAAGCAAATATCCTCTCTTTAATATATATTGCTTTGTGATATATTGAAATGTATCGGTGGGAGAAAAATGATATAACTGCAGTGGCGATGTCAATTTTGTAATTTCTTTCTTCCCATTTAGGAAACCTATCTACCCTTACAATCATCAATAGTTTGGAGAATAAATTACTAAACAGGTCAAATATAAACAACCGTCATGAGAACAGGTTTCCTGCGCAATTGTACGCATTTGATATATTTACACTACATATCATAAAATTGGAATCACATTGTCAATATCAAAGTTTTAATTTTAGCCAAATTTTAAAGGGGATGATGCATACTTTTTGAATCAAGAGTCGCGGCAGCTCAGTTGGCAGAGCGACAGACTCGTAATACATTGCAGCTTCAATATCCGGCAAGGCCAGCCTGTGCCGGCTGTCGCGGCGTGTAATAGGGAAAGGCACCTAGCTCCAAATTGCTCGGCATCACATGCCACAAATGTGTTTAAAAGTGCCGTTAAAAACCAACAAAAGAAACATAGTTTTAACGCGTTATGACATCACTGTTTGGTGGTGGACATCATGCTTGTTTTGAATAGGTCATAGAATCATTAGCCTCGTATTAATTAAAAAAATTTAATGATCTGGTATTGGGCAGAAGAAAACAAATCTTGTTCGGACGAGACAAATGCTCTTGTTACTAACAAACCATCAACATAGATTTCTAATGATTTAGGGTGTGTGCAAAATTTTGATACTCACGTATTAGCTCCGGAGCGCTCTAAAATATGAACGGGACCAACACGAAGCACGCAAATCCTTGAGAAAGCATGGCTTAAACATAGAACTGTCTAGTGCAAAATATCTGTGTATAAAGTAATATAATTATTCTGCGGTTTGGATAACAATTACGTTTTTTACACGGTGTATTCGCCTAAACTATCCTTCTCCAGGAATAAGCTCTGTGTATATACTATTGAATGCAGGTAAATGCCAATATCATTTGATCTCTATCATACAAGTGCTGGGTAGCTTTTTTTTTTTTTCCTTCAATTGCGCCCCTTGAACTATGTGCATTCGAACATTTTTATTCGGCCTAAATCGGAAGAATAATAGTTACATTGTTTCTGATCTATTTATCACTACAACTTTGCTATGGTGCACTTTACAAGTATCTGATTCACACAAAACACACAATTTTACATGATGTATATGCTTTTGTACGTCAAAATAAAAACAAATTTGGTAAACATCCCTTTATTCATCAGAGAGATAAATAAATCAAATCTCGCCACAGTTATATCTCTAGATAGTGCTGGGCTGGTTATATTTGTTACCACAATGTTAGAGTAAGTGTGGAGGAAAAAAAAGAAAATTCAGTTATATTGACAATGCCAGCGTAAATAGTGCTTTTATGAATATACATATTTCGATGAAACTTCAAATCTAATCTCTTGCTAAGTTCTGGTGAGATTCTAAAGCACGATATAATCTTAGGGCCTTGGTTAAGCGAATATGAAGTAAGGTAGGAAAACACCTTATATCCAATATTCCGTTTTTTATGATGTAATTCACAATACCCTGATAATTAAGAAAAACGTACTGAACGTAAATTAGCCTGATCCTCATATACATTTTTGGTGTGCATCAGAGATGCAGGAGAAGATTTCGGTTTGGTAGGGGTTACCCGGAATTTGTTTATATAGAATTTTGCCAGTAGACTTTGATTTGTTTTATTGGGATATGAGAGTTAATTGTCTTGCATAAGGACACAACACGACAACAGACTCAGCCTGGGAATCGAACCTGGTGATCATAAATATGAATCCAGCACTATCAACCCTAACTTCATCTTAAGTTAGAGATTCTTTTAAAATTAATTATATAAATAAGTATGTAAAGTCGAAATTCTCCTTGTTTGCCAAATTACTTAATATTTTTCTTACTTACCTCATATACGGGCTAATAATTTGGGTCTAGCTACAAACATGCAGTTGCATAATGCGCCGGCAGATTTTGGTCTATGTTGTTCGTTCAGAGTAATCAGTAGAACAAACAACATTAACTCCGATCTGCCTACTCATTATTCGATGGGACTATGTTGTTAGCAGCTGAGCTTGACTTATAAGCGAGGTCATACGGCTTTAGAACATTTTGTTTGTTTGTTGAAGTTTCAAGAATATATCACTGATCAAGATGTCTAGAAAAAAATGACGCATATTAATAAATATTCATACAGCAGAACAAAACTTCAGTTAATGAAAATTAATCTCGGGGCATGAGAATGCCACAACTGTCAGAGTTTCATGAAGTGACACCGAAAACTTTGTTTAAACACGAGGTTTTTCATCAACGTTTCCAATCAGACACTCAGAGCAGGAGTATTATAAAAGAAGAAAAAAAAAAACACAACTACATTTAGATATACAATGGTAACATGTTTAATACAGAATATATACTGATACAAGAGAGTAATGGAAAAGACAACCATCCTGGGGTGTATAAAAGTTAGCAAAAGAGAAGAAATAGATGAGAAATATTTAGTTTAATGAACAGCACCACATAGCGTATAAAATTGTGTTGGTTATTAAAGAGCAATGAATTTGGTATATTTGGCAAGATTTTGGAGAATTTTGCATTGGTGGTGGCAAAATTGTTTTGCAGTTTTGCAATACATGGTTTTGTGGTAATAGAGCTGTTTTAGAAATTGACGTTCATTTTGAAAATTTGTACATATAAATAAATAACTAAATTTCTCAACAGGATTAGTCCAAAAATTAAAAGGTATCGGTCATATATTTGTACTTTTAGTTTGCTTTACTCGAATTGTAACGTGAAAATGTTTTTTTATTTATTTAATTGTATAATTATTATTATTATTATTATTATTATCATTATTATTACTAGCTTCGCCAAAAGAAGAGACCAATCCGAAAAGAAATGTGTTATCTTTAGTGATTGATATTCCGAGAATAGAAACAGAATCAACGACTGACTTCAGTTTCCCTACTTCACCAACAGTTCAGTCAAATATGCAGGTACCTAGTTTACTCAGTAAATGCCATTGTAATGGTATATAACTCTCAGAATTACTCAGATTGAATTTATTGCCTTTTTATTGCAAATTGTCACAAGAACTAATAAACAACGTGTCTAGTTTTCTTTCTTCCGACGTTTCTGTATATGTAAGTGTCCATATGTTCAGTCAGGCGGAAATATATGTACTTAACTTTGAACATATTTGTTGACAACTGTAAACCATTATTTCAGTAGTCATCAGAAAAAATAACTTTGAAATATAAAGGACATTGTGGCTGCTTGTGCCTTGTGTGTGGGTCTAATACTAGGTTTAAATTGATACAATAGACTATGGTAAAAGCCTAATTTTTATATAATATTGTTTCCAGGCTCAAACAAGAAAGTACGTTGACTTCGACTACCATGAGCGGCTCGGGTCTCCAGACATAAATGAAAATAATCGCGAGGCTGCAGCCCGATTGTTTGCCTCTTACAAATCCTCTGAGACACACATACCATCTGATGCGAAAATCCTTCAGCACAGTGGCAGCATAGGAGCTGTTGGTTTAGGGAACGATAGCCCCTCGTTGGGAATAATTGGTGGGCAGCTGAAATTCTCATTTGATTCTCCGCCTGCACAATCAAGTGCTACCAGCTGGATCAGATCTAGGTCTTTCAATTTGCAGCTTGATTCCTCAACAACTGGAACACTGAACAAAGACGATGTAATGTTCAATCGCGTGAGAAGAACAGTTTCGCTTGGTTTGCAATCTGGTACTGAAAACCCAGGAATTGATCTTCACAGAAAAGGGATGAATCCAAGGGCATCACTAACGAACTCTGAGCATTATTATCCGAATATAATAATTCTCAACGAAGATAACAATACAGTGGATACAAGCGAATACAGTAATGCTAGGTCCAATGACGAGGACAAGCAGTCCTGGAATTCTGACACATTTAGAGAAAGGTGCTCACCAGACAAACACCGTGATGATTGGAGTGCCGACAGTGGCTGCTCATCTACATCGAATGTGGAGAATACACGGTGTGATAGTCCACAGGTCTGGAATGCGATTTCTCTAGATGCTGAGCAGCCAAAACATTCATTGGCAGCAGAAAGACGAAGACAGTATGCATCAAAGAGCAAAAGCACGTCAGTTTATAATGAGATAATAGACTGTGACGTTTATAGGAGACGCATTGCTCTAGAAATGTCAGATAAACATATCAGTAAAAACGAACAAAACACTCAACAAAGCCATGACATCTCAGAACCCTGTCATCATAAATATCATGAAGGCAAACGTTGTAGGGGTACTGATGAGAGGAATGGCAGACGAGAGCACCACAACAGGATGTATGTTCATGAGTATGTAAGTGGTATATGTGTAGATAGATACCTACGACATGCGTATTCTTTACCAGACAGCAGTATACGGTGCCATTCACGATCTAGGGAGAAGTTGCATTCTTACAGCCCTAGTGCAAAAAGACTTAGCACACGATCACTCCAGTTGTACAAATCATCTTCGAGATTTGAGAATGATGATTGTGAACCGTACAACAGTGTTGCAATGAAAAGGAGGAGTTATCAGAAAATCGAGCAGCACTCTGATAAATCCCTCAGCGTAAGAAGGAGATGGATAAATATTTCGAAAGCCAGACACCCAGCAAGTCTATATATGCCAATATCAAGACATGGTTATGGGGACGGGAACAAGGATTTCAAAGCTGAAACTGCTTATTCTCACGTGAAGAGTAAGGGTAACTCGTTTTCAAATAGAGTTGAAAAATACATATCAGCAAATTATTGCGAATCAACCACCTCGGGTTCTTCGTATGACCTGCGAATAAGTCCAGTTCATGACCTTTATAAGACTGATCCACGCCTGCACAAACAGGATCTTACAGAGATGAGAGGCCGACTTTCCCCGCAATTCGATGCCGACGGTGTTTCAAGTTCGTCTCCAAGTATAAGATCCTCGGCAGGTTGCTCTACATTTTTGTCAGTGCAATATTCATCCAGTCTGGTGCCTGATCTCACAGATTATCGTCCTAAAGACTCTGCATATCAGACGCAACATTCCTCTCTTGATAGTCGACTGTCAGCTGACAGTAACTGTAAAGAATTCAAAGATGTTAGAAGTGAACCAAGGTATGTCAGACACGCAATGCAGTTTTCCATGGCATATTATCATATAAAGATAAATCCAAATTTAAGTTTCCGACTCAAATATGATCCTGATTGGTAGCATAACATCAAAGATTCGAATAAATGTACTACATCAGTAGGGTCAAATTGTACAAATTCTGTTACCAGGGGTTTATGTTTGCGATTCAATCGACAGAGTTAACATCTGGTTGCGTGATAAATTGAATAGTATATTTATTCTTATTATGTTATACTTATACTATACTATACTATACTATACTATACTATACTATACTATACTATACTATACTATACTATACTATACTATACTATACTGTACTGTACTGTACTGTACTGTACTGTACTACCGCTCCGGTGGCCTAGTGGTTAGAACGTCCGCCTCGGATGCGGGAGGACGTGGATTCGATTCCCGGCCGAGTCATACCAGAGACTTAAAAAATGGTACTAACAGCTGCCTCGCTTGGCGTTCAGCATTAACAGGTTAGTGTTAGGACTCGTCGGCCTGGTGTCAGGATAATGTGACTGGGTGGGACATCATGCTACATGTCTGCGGCATGATGCCCCAGTGCTAGACATCACTATAAACTGCCACAATGCAGACATCGTAGCGATATGACTGAAAAATTGTTAAAGCTACGTTAAAAATAAAAATCACATCACTATACTATACTATACTATGCTATCCTATACTATACTATACTATACTATACTATACTATACTATACTATACTATACTATACTATACTGTACTATACTATACTTGTACGGTACTGTACTGTGCTGTGCTGTGCTGTACGGGACGGTACGTTACTGGTACGGCACTGGTACTGTACTGTACTCTCTGTATGTGTGTGTGTGTGTGTGTGTGTGTGTGATTAGGATTTTTAACGTAGCTTTAAAAAAATTTCAGTCATATCGCTACGATGTCTGCAGTGTGGCAGTTCATAGTGATGTCTAGCACTGGGGCATCATGCCGCAGACATGTAGCATGATGTCCCACGCAGTCACATTATCCTGATACCAGGCCAACCAGTCCTAACAATAACTTCTTAATGCTGAGCGCCAAGCAAAGCAGCTGTTAGTACCATTTTTCTAAGTCTTTGGTATGACTCGGCTGGGGTTCAAACCCACGCCATCCCGCTTCCGAGGCGGACACTCTAACCACTAGGCCACCGGAGTGGTTACTTGTACTGTACTGTACTATGCTTGTACTATATTGTACTATACTTGTACTGTACTGTACTGTACTTGTACTATACTGTACTATACTTGTACTGTACTATACTTGTACTGTATTGTACTATACTTGTACTTGTACTAAACTGTACTATACTTGTACTGTATTGTACTATACTTGTACTGTACTGTACTATACTTCTAGTGTATTGTACTATACTTGTACTGTACTGTACTATACTTGTACTGTACTGTACTATACTTGTACTGCATTGTACTATACTTGTACTGTACTGTACTTGTACTGTACTGTACTATACTTGTACTATACTATACTTATAAACAAATGTCCTTCATATCAAATTCGTGCATCGCCCTTTTCCTTTCTAAGTTTATCACAGTTGAAATTATATTTACAAAAAGTATAGAGTTTTCTGTAAATTTATAATTGATATTTTTCCCGATTCACTTAAACCTTTATATTGAACTTGAACCTCCATATTGTACCCAGTACGAATATGCCTTCTGCTTAATGCGACTGAGCGATTTTCGATAAAATATTCTGTTAATAATGATGATGGCAAAAGCTACGATTATGATGTTGAAAGCGAACACGTATTGTGCCTTTATCTCAGGTGTCCTGAATCGACAGTGCAAAAACAGCTTCAGATGACAGCCATGAAATTAAAGATGTTGAAAAGACAGCAAGCATACAACAGGACATTCAAATACAATGACCTCAACACGTCAGAAGATGAACCTGCAAGTGAGGAGACTGATCTGTCACTGTCAAGGTAGATTTTCTATGCAGAAAAAATAGGAAAATCATTCTAATGTTTTCCATGGTTTCAAAAAGAGGAAAAAAAGTTTGCTAACTATAGTGAAGTTAAGAAAGGTGCTAAATGTTCAGCATTTCAAATTAAATCTTACAGCTTTAGTTTCGCACTCATTAAAAAGAGATTGATGTAGAAGCACTAAAATGAAAAATGCACTCAGTTTAATAACTAGCAAAAATTACTTGTTGGAAACTATGACTAGTTCCCACAAAGTTTAAAAAAATTGTCAACTATAGTTTTAAAACATTTAATTCAATATTCTCATAAATGTTTCCCTGAAACATGTATGGACATTTGAACTATGCCAAGAATGTGTTACCCATGGTTTTAAAAAACAAACAACATAATGTTCTGTACTTTTAGAATGTATTGCTATGTATATTTAATCTGCGTTGTTTGTTAGTTGTTTCAAATTTGTTTAATTTTATTTGATGCTATTGTATTGTAACATTTTATATTGGACTTAACCTTGTCCAAAATCAAGTTTATTTTCTATTTGACCTAAATTGTTGATTTTGTATATATACATAATTCTGTAAACAACTAATACATAGCTAAAATATTATCTATGTGTATAGGTTTAGTAAAAGGATTATTATTAATAGAAGTAAACATGTTTATTTTGGGGATGTGTCTAAGTTATTGGAATTCCCTTACAATTTACCTGGCGTACCTGACATAGTCCAAGTTATATATTGTAATTTCAGTAAAAGACTTTATATTTATAGCTAATTTGGATTAACACTAAAGTTTATTCAAAACTTTAAATGATTAGGACTTGTATCTGTAATTCTATGACTATTTTGGGATTTAAATACCGTAAGTTCTTTCTTTGTTTCATTTTCACTTTGTATTCTTGGGAAATAAATTATTTATTGAATTTTACAAAGCCGGTTGCTTTTCACATTTTCTGTTACTTAATTCAAAAGTACAGACTCGTGACACGTATCCGCATACTTAAATAGTCTTACGTGAAACCGTACGACTGGGAATATATAAACTGTACATATTTTGCTCTGAAAAAGAAAGGTTTGCAACTAACCAACCTCAGTGTAAGACATTTCTTTCCAAAGATCGATGAACGTAGACTTACGATACAAAATGAACCCAACCTTGCAGTAATTGGACTATGCGACACGTTTCTAGATTCTAATGTACCCGACTGTGCTATCTCTATTAGCAACTTTTCTTTGGAAAGACGAGATCGACCATAAGGCATAGGAGGAGGAATAGTCATGTACATTTCAAATAACTTAACATATAACAGAACAGATTTTGAAATTTCTATTACAGAATCAATATTGATTGAGTTTCCTCAGTAATCAATCTATCTATATCTGCTCAGCATACCGACCCCCCCCCCCCCAAACACCCTCTCCTCATGGACTGACCAATCTGAACATGAGTTAGAGACAGCTTTATCTTCCAACAATGAAGTATTTATCATGGGAGACTTTAATATTGATTTCCTCTCTGATACTAACACTAAATGGCTACATATGATACAACAACACGACCTTACACAGGTAATAAATGCTCCAACAAGAGTAACAGCCAGTACTTCTACTATGATCGACCACATCTACACTACCCATCCTACCAATCTCTACGAGACAAACGTAATGTTTCCCTATTAGTGATCACTATCCTATTTGTGCAACTCGTAAGCAACAGAGAGCAAAGAAAAATAACTTACACTCCTACATGCAACACAGATGTTTTAAAAACTTTTCTGAAAATGAATTTCTCACAAAACATCAACTCAATAACTTTCCTTAACATAGACGCAGATTATGACTTGTTTATCTGGAACCACTGTTTTCTTACTATCCTAAATAAACACGTTCCCCCCCCCCCCCGCATACGCATCAAAAGAATTAAACGATCAAAACAACCATAATAGTATACCAATGAAATCGTAGAGCCACAACGCAAACGAAACTACTATTGTAAATATAAAGACTTTACAAACTATCGCTTGTGGCGAAATAAAGTCAAATCACTCATTGTAAAATGCAAGCGCTCATTTTTCAAAGAACCCATCACCTCAAACTCTGATAACAGATCCGTCTGGACACACTTGCGAAATCTAACTTCAACGAAACCTGCACCTCTAGCTCTATCTGAAATTATAGTTGATGGCACTAGTTATACTGATGAACTAGATATTGCAAACCAACTGAACCTCTTTTTTACTAATATATCCCAAACCATTGACAGGTCTAATCTTACATAGCCTAATTTAGACAAACTTCCTAAATTTGTGACTAAAAGGGTACCCGAGCATGTTAGTTTCAACTTTCCCTTAATAACAATAAATGACACTTTTGATATTCTCAATACACTTGACACAAACAAATCAGCTGATCTGGTTGGAATTCACCACAAAACTCTGAAAATGTCGGCTTTGTCAATCTCAGAGTCGTTGAAAGAAATAATTAACTGTAGTAACACTTCCTGTAAATTCCCGGAGTCATTGAAGTTAGCAAAAATATTCTCAATTTATAAGGGAAATGAAAAGAATTGCCCATCCAACTATCGACCCATATCTGTTCTGTCTACTTTCAAAAATTATTGAAAAATATGTCAGCAAACATATTTGCAGATATCTCGACAAATACCAACTCCTCTATAAATCACAATCAGGTTTTTGTCAGAATCATTCTTGTCAAACTGCATTGACAAAACTTATTGACCAAGGGCTATTAGCAGTAGAATCAGGCGAACTTAATAGCGCAATATTCACTGATCTTAAAAAAAAAACACTCAATCTGGTTGACCATTCGGTGCTCATTACAAAACTTTCAGCCTACAAGTTTTCTTCAAATTCAGTTGCCTGGTTCACGTCGTATCTCACTAACAGACGCCAGATTGTTTACACGGGTAAATATATATCCGCACCGATGTCATATCTTAAGTGGTGTTCTTCAATGATCTATATTAGGTCCTCTTCTTTTTCTGCTATTTATCAATGACATAGCCTTGTATCCACGTACTCTAACACAGGTCTTTTTGCTGACGACTCTACATTGGTTTTATCTGGTAAATCTCTAGACTCCGTTAAAATTAAACTTCAAATCGACCTCAACAATATATCAGTTTGGTGTCAACAAAACAAAATGCATGTTAATATCTCTTAAACGAAATTTATGACAATCGGAATAAGGTAGCGTCTATCTACTAACATGGATTTACTTCTAACTCAAAATGGCTTAGACGTATCTATTGTCAAAAAACAAAAACTTCTTGGCATCTACATTGATCAACACCTCAGCTGGAGTGCACATATCGATCACCTATCTAACGAATAACTCTGTTAAAATTGCTTTCGAAATTTCTACCTCCCCAATCATTTAAACTTTGTTTTTCGGGATATATACTACCAATGATAGATTACGGCTGTACCATATGGGGAAACACATCCAATTATAATCTGTCCAGAACTGATAAACTCCAGAAAAGGGCAACCCGAATAATACTGAAACTTTTTGTTTTAACTCCCTCGAATGTTTTGTTTTCATGTCTGCAGCGGATACCTATAAAAAAACGTATTTTTTTAAAGGAATGATGACATAAGCCTTTAAACGGTCTTTCTCCAGGTTATATCTCTAACCTTTCCATTCTTCGTGGCCGAAAACCAATCATTACAAAAGTTCATTTACTGTATCAGCACCTACTGTATGGAATTACTTACCACTGAGGATATGTAATTCAACTTCCCTAGATTGTATTAAATTATCATTAAAGAAATTCTTTCTTGACCAGCTGGAATAACATATTAAGACTCTGATTAGAAGACGTTATCATTATATCCCTAAATAATACGTCCAGATCTTATTCGATAAACACAATACGTACGACTTATGCTGAAGTGAATAGGTTTCCCATTAGAGTCACATATAGTCATTCATGTTAAATATGTATGAATGAGTGTGTGACGATACCTGATTATGTGCATGGTGTTGTTTTTTTTCTCTACATAGTCAATAAAATAAACTGGGGACCACATGGTAGATGGGTCAGTCATGACCAAATGTGTTACCCTCGTTAAAGAAAGTTTATTATTATTATTGTCATTATTATTATTATTAGAGTTGCCCAAAAAGCATGCACATACACTTTTAGACTGTGTTTACATGTTGTTGATGAACAAGAGAAAATGATTCCGAATACTATGTTTGCAAAAATTAAATCTTTTTTATTTGACTTCAATCCGAATCTTTCCATTAAGAAACATTCATTAAATAGATCAGTTTATTTGCTTGTACAACATTTTAGACAAGGGGCCCATAGTGGCCGATTGGTCTTAAGCGCTCACCGTTATGGATCATTGCCATATCACCTCTGTCTGCGTGGATTCGAGTCTCGGGTTCGGCCAACGTGGGTATGTGAGAAAAGCTTGCCAGTAGCTTCTTGTGGGTCGGTGGTTCTTTACTGGCCGTCATGTATAGCCTATCTAGTGCTGAAAAATGCCGTTAAACTCTATAACAACAACAACAATAACAACATTGTAGACAAAATATAACTTCATGGAATAATCGTCTTAAGTGATGAATTAAGAAAGCTTTCAATTTAAAATGATGGAAATCTTATTGCTGCCAACATTGTAACCTTTAGTGATTTCATAAGACACAAGAAACTGCCATCATACAAGCAGTCATATTAATGGTCAACAACTTTTAATATAAACCGCACTGCTTTAAAATGTTCAGGACCCTCTCAGATGGGGAACATATCTCGGGACACATCCCATGACAAAAAAATTTCCTCAAGTGGTTACCACATATATAACGCAGAATGGTGCAGATGGGCGAATCATACAAAGTTTACCTTCAAGATATAAATATGAGGGTAGTGCAATGATAGAGGCAAATAGGTAACGTAGGAAGAAAAGGAAAACTGAAACAAGTCGGCATTTTCTGCAGATAAAAGCAAAACACGAAGGCAATAAAGGGATATATCAAATGCACATTCCTTTCGAGTGCAATTGATCGAGCATGTGTCAGGGATTGAATACTATAATTGTGATATAATTGACAACGAACATAGTGCAACATTATTATTTTTTAAACCAGTCTAGGCGTTTTCGACAATCTTTGAACCTTAATCACAAATAGGTAGATGGCTATTGTTTGGTTTCGTAAAGTTTCGACAGCACAAAGAAAAATAAAGTCATACAATACATTTTCAAAATAAATACGAAAATACTCACCATCGTCATTGAAAGGAAAAGTACACAAAATCTACAACAACAACAACAATATACTACTACTACTACTACTACTACTACTACTACTACTACTACTAATAATAATAATAATAATAATAATTTTATAATAATAATAATAATAATAATAATAATAATAATAATTGCTATGCATATTTAATGTATAGTATGTTTTTGACCTTAGAATGTTTTAGAAGAGAACCAATCTGATTAAAATCAGAACTCCGCTGTCGATGAAGATCTGACAGCGACCACTTAGGGGTCATGTTCTGGTGACCTATGTTATTGCTATAATAGTTAATTTTAACAGTCAGTCAGATTAAGTCTTATATCTTCACGTTTAAGAGAATGAGCAGTGTAGCTGAGGAGCATCAACATGTGCCGAACGATTTCAATCACTTTCCGATTTTTTAATGCTTCATTTCCATTGGCTAATTCAACGGTCATCAGAACATGACCCCTAAGCGGTCATTGTCAGATCTTCAGTCAGGTAGGACAGTGAAGGTCTGATTTTGATCAGATTGGAAGAGAACTTGCTGACAACAGTTTCTGATTTTCAGAAAATGCTACTGCAACATAGGTCAAGTGGGAATGTATAAAAGCCATTTATGTAAATGTTTATGTTTTAATATCAGTCTTTGGTAACCTGTGTTTAGTTATGATTTGACAAGTATAATTTATTTAAATTATTCATTGGAGTTACAAAATGCTCATTTTTGTTTCGGACTTAAATTATTTTGGGATTATAAAGAATTCAAAGACAGTATGGATTATATAACTGTGGAACAGCAAGACATCGAACTCTTGGTACATCAGGACATTCAAAATTATCGGAATTCATTGGGAACATTCTATAATTTAGGACTTGTAATAGAACAGCCAGGACTATTTGGGATTTAAATCACAATGCTGAAAGTGTCTTTTAAATTCTTCAGTTTGTATTCTTGGGAAATAAATTGCTTGTTGAATTTAACTAATCTTGTTGGCTTCGCTTCTTTCCATTTCATAGTTTACGACCATAATGTTGTAACATAATAATGATAATAATAATAATAATAATAATAATAATAATAATAATAATAAACAGCGGTCATTTGGTTGAAATTGTTCTATGAATCATGGCCATTATTTTTCAGAGAGAGATTCATCACAAAGAAACCTTGTTTGGAATATTTCAACAAGAAGAAAGACAATTTGTCTGAAGTGGAGGAAGAAAAATTTGGACACATACTGGAGACTTCTTTGAAGGGGGAAGCTCAAAACAACAGCCATGGAGAAAATATACCCATCAATATTTTTCTGCCTAGCTCAAAGGAACAGGAATATTGCGCAAACATTGAGGAAATAGAGCTGAAAGAAATCAATGTTTAGTTTATGAATGTTTTCACATTATTTTTTAAAATAATATTTTCTTTATATTTTCATGCTTAAAAACATCTAGCGTATGTATTTCTCGCAAGAAAAATAATTCGTATGACAAAAATTATTGTAATTGTTCACATTTGTGTAATTTTCTGATTTCAATTTGTTCCCTGTGAAACTGAGTCAAGTATATTTCTCCTTCATATTTCTATTTACAGGTCAAGGGTTAAAGCAGTGTTATGAGTAATTCAAAGATTTTTCTATTCTCTTTTAAGAATCCAAATTAAATTGTATTTCTTGATCCATGCTTTCTACAAATATTACCGTTAGATCTTGAAGAAACAAATGCACTATCAGTGTTGCCTGGTACAAATTTCGCTACAGACTACAATTCCGTTGACTACTTAGTTACATGAAATCTAGATGTCAAGCAAATTGTGTAGTTTATCAGTTCAGGAACTTAATCTTAATGATTTTATCGTGTCGAGAATAACAGAGTAAGAACATTGGACCTAGTGAGACCTAATTATGCATCGAATGTCACAAGGATTCAGATCAGTCTTGGGAAAAGTAACCCTAACAATGAGCTTTGTAAAGATGAGTTTATAATAAATGAGGTTGGGGCTAACACACAACTTTGCTTGACACCAATGATCAAACAATGTTGTGTGTTGGCTCCAACCCTCTTCAGTGTACTCTGCCATGTTTACTGATACCTTTCTTGACTATGACACTGCAATCAACATCAGATGCCAGACTGAAGGCAAGTTCTTAAATCTGTGGAGACTACAGATGAAGACGAAATTACAATAAGTGACTGTTCGTATTCTTCTATTTGCTGACGACTATTCGTGAAATGTAAAATACGTGTATGTCATGCAACAGATCATATCTCTTCAGCTTGTGACGATTTCGGTCTCAAAATCAATATCAACAAGACAGTGGTGATGCACCAACCTGCGCGAGGAAAGACGTACGTAGATCCTACCATCGCAGTAAATGGCCAAACCCTCATGCCAGAGGATAAGTTTCCCTATCTCGGCAACACACTATCATGTGCAGTTGCCACCTATGATGACACCGACGCCAGAATTGCTAAAGCTAGTGTTGCTGTTGACAGACTCCGGGCACATGTATGGGAGCAGAGAGGTATGAGCTTACAAACAAGACTTAAGGTCTACAAACATAGTGTGTTGCCAACCCTGCTGTATGCTTGCGAAACATGGATGGTGTACAGACGCCATACCAAGAAGCTCAATCATTTGCACGTAGGCCGTCTGATGAATTAATGAGGATAAGATGATATGATAGTGTCTCAAACATTCAGGCTCTCACACCGGGAGGCATTCCAAATATCCACACTCTACTTATAAAATTACAGTTGAGATGGGCAGGTCACGTCACCAGGATGTTAGAAGAGCAACTACTAAAAAAGATCTTCTATGGTGAGCTGTAGAAGGGAAAGGAAGATGATCGCAGGGTGGTCAGAAGAAACGCTTTCAAGATTCCCTCAAATCACAGAAACAAAACCAGTTAGTGATATCATGGTCAGTCATGGTCATATTCGAATTCGAAGAACGAACAGAAACAACAATGAAGTACAGTTTATCAGTACAGTACCTTGATTTGCGTGCTCGTATCACGTCAAGTTTGATAATGGAAAAACATCATAACTCGCGAGTCCCGAAGGACTGATCATAAACCAATGTCATTCCGTTAACAAACGAAACGTGATAGTATTCACGATAAACGTTTTGTGTTGTTATTCTGGTTTTTTATTTTTTATTTTTTAAATTTATACTTTGATTCCATACACCAACTCACGTTGTATATTGTGCAGCAGTCCATTCATGTGACCGTTTTAGGCGACGTCATCCTTGATAACAATTAATATATAATGCACATTTCATTTATATTGTAATTGAATTTTGTCCGTGATTGATGGTAGAGTTTTGGTCTACGTGACTTTAGCCATGTTTTTAAAAAGAAACATTTATTAAAATTTGAGTTCAAATCCTAACTTGATTTGGAATGTTTTGGAAGAGAACTTGTTGATAATTTGGTATTATTTTTCATCGGAAATTAGAGTTTTCCAATGCAGTCTATTGCGTCGCAGGTCAAGTGGGTGTTTTTATAAATAGCTGATTTGGTAAACAGATTCGTTCCTGTGTCATATCAATTTCAATCCATGAGCAGTGTTTAAGGTTCTGTTCAGATATAATTCTAGTAATATTACTTATTTAAATTATTCTTTGGGATTACAAAGTGCTCACTGACATTTAGACTAATCCAGTACTTTGGGATTATTGTGAAGATATTCAAGGCAATTGGTAAATCAGCAAATCAGCAAATCAGCAAGTTTATACTGTTGTATCATCATTACATTCAAGACCATTGGAATTTATTCTGAACATTCTATAATTTTGGACTTATGATAGGACATTTTAGGACAGTTTCAAGGATTTAATTCGCAATATTGTAAGTGCCTTTTAAATTTTCACTTTGTAACTCAGACATAAATTATATGTTGGTTTAACTAAATTTGTCTGCTTTTGCTTCTTTCTCTTAGATAGCTTATGAAATGGGGTTTATAAAATAATATATATCTGTATTATAAGCAATATTTCGGATAAGACTTGGGGCAAGGAGCCTGTACAATGAGTTGTATAATGATGGGTGTATACTAATTACTATTAATATTTGGTTTGTATTTACCTGGAGGGAGGCAGTTAGAAGCTCATTTGTAGCTTTCAATCTTGTATTAAACCATTACATATACTTGTAAGTTCATTGCTTTCTTTGAATATTGGAGACAGTGAACGAGTTTGATTTACCATTCCATCACTACGAGGGTATTTAATTATGTAACACACACACACACACACACACACACACACACACACACACACACACATATATATATATATATTATTTATTTATATATGCTCTTCACAACTTTCTTTAAAAGGAATTTGCTTTAAAAACCTAATCCTTAAAAAACTATTTATGAATTTGTAAAGTATGGAAATCATATATTTTAATATTTTAACTGAGATGAATGACCTTAATTTAAAAACTTTGTTTAAAAAGAGCCTGAATATCAAATTGCATCATAAAAATGCTTAGTTATTCTTTCAACATAGGAAATGGATATTGGCTATGGACGATACGTCAAATAAATGGATATTGTCTATGGACGATACGTCAAATAAATGGATATTGTCTATGGACGATAGGTCAAATAAATAGTTAAGCGTCATGAATTATCTGTGCCGTACTAAAGCGAAATGCCTGACTCAATCACAACATGAGAAACACTCGGGATAATTAAGATTCAGTCTCATTTCGTGTAGTCGGTGTGGTCTTTATAAGTTATAGAAATTCGAATTTTTCGACCTGTGAAAGACACTGAAGTCTCGCTGCTGTAATAGGAATAGTTAAAAACAAAGAAATCCTTATCCTTCTCAATCGTATAACAACACTCTCCATGAAAAACAGAGAAACAACAAAACAAAAACAAAAGAAACGAAAGATCAATATGATATGTCCTAATATTCTTTAATTTTCGTGAACATCTACATTTAAATCACAGACATTTTGAAACATAATGTATAATTCCTTCAGTGATATTTTTCAACAGAATATGCATTTCTAAACGGCCAGTAAGTGAATGCAAATATATTTTCTATGTCTCGATATTAGGACTGCGTCACATGTAGTTTGTTCGCGGTAGCAAGAATTTAATTGTATGTGTCTCTGATAGAATTAGATTAAGTACTGGGCTATCACACATATTCTAATGAATACCATGAGTTGCTAGCAAGTTTTAAAAATAACAAAACAAAAGCAGCGAATACAAAATATGTCTATTTAATTTTAAAAAATAGCTTTTTCGTGAAAACGTCAACTTAATCACGACCATTTTACACTTCCTAAATGCAATCAGTCCTTAAACAAAGCCACCATATATCGAAAAATATACTGCGGGACTAAGAAATCAATTTCATTCAAACATTCTCAAACTTTAAAGGTTATTTTAAAGTCTAAAGAAACGAAATCGTGTGGGTGAAAAGCACAATATTTGAGTGCCGTGAAAAAACACCAAAGATATCAAGTTTAGATATATCTATATCTATAAACGAACACGAGTTCGTGTCACTGATTGCTCATTCATCTACCAATCTTTAATTTTAAGATAACACCAGCGTCAATTGTGAATTCATCAGATTAATATGTGCTTGTGAGTTGTACTCAGGAGCATTAAACTACTATTGACAAACATGCAAACAAGACCAACTGTAAAACTGTGACGATGAGATTATAAAGGCTACGTTGTATGCTGATATTGTGAAAGGTCAACACAAAGTCTAACATAATATTGGCTTTGAGGATTCAGTTGTTAGTATTAAACAAAGGTATGTTATAATTTAATAAGATTAAATAAACCCGCAAACTGTGGAATGTAATTAATACAAGAAAAAATAAAATTAAAATATGTTGACCTTCCAAACGCTGCGTATCGCCTTTCCCTCCCCCGCTCCTAAAACGTCTTTTAGCATTACAATGGTTCTCAATCTATACGGAGATTCTGATCGTACAAAAACAACGCCAGTTGAGTACACTAGTAAAATGAATAATTAGGCAATTCAACAGATTGTTCTGAAATGAGGTACTGGTATAAATTTTATGCATTTTTTTTTTTGTGTGTGTGGCTAATTGACGTTTAACTCTGCAACTCGAACACAGCATGATATCAACATTTTGATCCTTTGGTTCGTCATCACACCAAACGGACATCTCAATATGATCGCCACTCCATCGAATGACAGTACATGAAATGCGCACACGTTGAGAAGATACGGACAGCATAGTTCGTCATTATTTTGTTAGAATATGCAATTGTTTCGAAATAGCTCGTGTTCGATATACAAATGCCACCAGCATTGTTAAACGCGTGTTGGTCGAGGTTCTTCCGTTATGTCTCTGTATTCAAAAAAGCAAACGAGAAATGCGATGAAAGTCACAAGAGAGGCAACCATAGCAACAATCATGGACCATCCAATTTCATACAGACCCGACAAGACAACGCCTTTCAGAAAATAACGAAATATTAGTTCCGTATCGGTCTTCATGCTGTAAATATAGTCCTTTCCCTTGACACCCATTACTACCACAGTCATTGACACAAGACAAGCTGAAAAGAGAAAATAATGTTACAATCCGTTGTAACATAAAGGTATGCAAAGTCCAACTGATGCGGTTGTTGAATACCCTGATCATTAAATTTGACTCAGTAAGTACTCGAAGCATGACAAAGTTACCTCCCTTTTACAGTATCACTGTGTCACTATTATGCAATTGCCTTGCAGATTCCTCAGTTTTGTGAAAAGCCATTGGATTATGCAAGTGAAGTGGCATGCAACACTTAATATTTTTTTAAAGGCCAGGAAAAAAATTAGTATTTAAAAGCAGCCTTAATTCAGATTTCGTGTGTGTTTGCGTGCGTGCGTGTGTGTGTGTGTGTGTGTGTGTGTGTGTGTGTGTGTGTGTGTGTGTGTGTTGGATTATTACACGTAGCTTTAACAATTTTTCAGTCATACCTCTACGATGTCTGCAGTGTGACAGTTTATAGTGATGTCCAGCACTGGGGCATCATGCTGCAGACATGTAGCATCATGTCCAACCCAGTAACATTATCCTGACACCAGGCCGACCAGTTCTAATACTAACCTCTTAATGCAGAGCGCCATACGAGGCGAGGTAGCTGCAAATTCCATTTTTTATATACGTCTTTGGTATGACATCAGAGGCGGGCGCTCTAACCAGATTTCTAGTTATTTCTAATATGGATGTAGAGCATGATGCTTCTTGATTTGGAATGTAATCCCCACATGGCTAAACATGCCGTTGTCTTTAATGGAGAGGTTTTATGTTATTCCCTCGGGAAACCGCTCACCCAGCAATGATGACGAATGAACATCGTACCCTTTACACGAGTGAGATGGTGCACGCAATTATAATGTACCAGTGCGCAAGAAACATGCGATCGTAAAAATTTTTTTGTAATTGTCTCGGAGAGATATTCTGAAGGAACATTGTGTTCTCACATGTGTTTATTGATGTATAAATTGCGAGTGAAAATATTATGTACGCGAGCTCTATCAAGGATACACTACTGCTGCTATCCCCAAAAAGAGTCAGTATTTTCACATAAATCTATGACTATTATGAAGGTATCAATATGCATTCAAAATATGCACAAATAAATCTCCAACTTAATATTTATTATAGCATGGTTCATACATATATTTCAAACTGAAATGAAATTTAAATACTTTTAGGGACATTTCTGCGACCTTATCTCCCATTTTAAGACCCATTAAACCAGTTTATCTTACCTTTTCCAATAGCTGTTTGCATGTTTTTGAAACTGCACATGTGTAAGTCTTCATTTTTTCCACATGTAATTCTCTAGTTCAATCTTTCTATATGCATTTTATACACTTTAAATTATTTACACTGTAGGTTGCCCCTGTCAAAACCAATACTTTAAATTATTTATACTGTAGGTGGCCACTGTCCAAACCAATAAAATTAAAATATTCACATCTTATGTCCACTGTCCAAATTCAACAATATTACACAACAAAGACTGAACTGTCCTTCAAGGCTTTTACATTTCCCTCTAGTTTCATGCTGAACAAACCAGATGTTTTCTTTACTTTTTGCCTAAACGAGTTAGAATGGGCAACATGTGATAATTTCCCTCCTTTTCTACCTTCAGAGAATATTCATTAGCAAACGTTTTAGTTTCATCATCAACCTCGGAGTTCGCACTGTTTCCTTAATTTTTAAATTACCATTAATAATTGCCCCATTTTTCTTTTCTGTTTCAGTTTTTTTCTTTTCTCTTTCCTGGGCTAAGTAGGCTTCGTATCTACGTCAAAGCCTGAAATGCAATTGCAAATTAACTCATTGGTAACAGGAACATTGCAAATGCCCCACCCCACCCCCATCCCCCATGTAAATCGTCTCAAATCATTCTCTGTGTAGATACTGTTCTATTAATTTCTTTCAACTTCTACTTCTTTGTTAGCAGATAATCCTCTCTCTACTGAAGCCTGACCATGTGAATAAACAAGCAACTTCTTTACGACTGCAAAGATTTTATTGCATGATTCACCTGTCATGTACCTGCAGTAAAATTCATCTAGTCTGTCTTCACAGGGATTGAACTTTCTGAATTTCTCTTAAATAATTGCTGGGATATTGTGTACTTCTGAATACACTCATCACAGTCTCTCTCTCTCTCTCTCTCTCTCTCTCTCTCTGACTCCCAATTGTTTGTGACCAAAAATGCAGAATTCGCTTCAATTTCACTTAACGTTTGTCTTTGCTTAACGCCAATTGTTTTGGGGGGTTTTTTTTGTTGCTATCGAGTAAGCTATTTGGTACTTTTCTAAGAGCTTTATCAATAGCATCAGCATTAAGCTCCTGCATTCCATTTTGAATTCTAACACTTACTTCTCACTCAGATAACTCTGCATCTTTTAATGCCTTTTATGTAGAAACAGTCCAATGTCAATATGTGAGTGTGGAATGTATTGTCGACAAAACTGATGCTGAGTAGTTCTGCTCCTGTTGGTGGTAACCTCATCTGGCTTTAATACTCTTTGTATTCACACCTTGACAATGTTATTCAAGTTTGTAAACAAAATTGTTACCATTGGTGTGTCTGTCTGTCTGGAGGTTACCAATGTAAGGTTGTAAATACATAGATCCATATTTGCTATCATCACGTTGTATTTGACTGCTGCATATATAACTCTCTCTCTCTCTCTCTCTCTCTCTCTCTCTCTCTCTCACACACACACACATACACACACACATATACAATTCCCATCCATTGATCAGATATAAACTTTATTGACATGATACTGGAGTCAGTGACTTTCTAGTTGTATTCTTTTCTGGTATGGCTGTCTTTGAAAAGATAGTATAAGCCTGACATCAGACATGAAACGTCATCATCTGCAGCCAATGCTTCTATCTTGAAAAAAATTATTTACAACATGCAGACCACATGACCAGATCGTAATTAAAGTGACAGCATGGTTCTCTTGAATTTCTATTCCACGTTTGGGCCATCAGAGATCTATAACATCTGCTAAGTTTTAGTCTGCAAATTTGTGATGCTCCTCCTAAAATGTTCAACCATGTCGACTAAGGTTGCATGATCCAGAAATATTTACCAATAAACACACACACACACACACACACACACACACACACACACACACACACACACACAAGCGCGCGCTGACATTCGTGCAATCCTAAGGAATAAAAGGTGGAAAATTCAAAATTATCTAAGTACAGATTCCTTCAACATCGGAACCGCGGTAACTTAGTTGGGAGAGCGTTGGACTATTGGGTAGCGGATTCAATACGCACCCAGGCCATCTCATGTCGGCTGCCTCGGTATTTCCTTCAGAAAGGCACCATTTCCTGGTCATGATTATAACCAATAAAGCGATAAAAGAGCTTTTAGAAGAGAAAAAAAACCAGCGGTCATTGCTCAAAAAAAAAACCGATTTAATCGAAAAATCCATTCGAAGAGGCATTCGCCATAAAAACGACATAATTGTAGTTGCATACAGACTTATTTCCGTGGTTTGCATGCTTTACGATTCTGGAATAAAAAACCTACTCTCGCCTGTTGAAATGGATTTACTTCGAGCATATACGGTACCGATCAATATGGGTCTTTCAAGAACATGCTGGACACTTGTAGTCGCGGAAATGAAGGAAATGGACAATGCTGATCAAACTTCCTGCAGTGCTGATTTCATTTCAAAGTAAGACAGAAATTGGAAGTAAATTAAAACTTACCTGCAGAGAATGTGAGGAGAGAGAGGACGATAAGTACGACTTTGGAGCGCTGAAGTGCCCGGACAAAGAAAGAAAGGACCATGAGTACCGCAGACACTATGTAACACATCTGACCGATGATGCAGAACGCTTGGGCCGACCGGATAAAGTCTGAAATGGACATGGCAACTTACACTAATAAAAAAATGAAGATTTTTGAGTCAACTTTTTAAACAAAAAAATTATAACAATGACAGAAACCTTAAGTCTAGAAGTTAATATGTAAATTTTTTTATTAGAGTATCTAAGTCAGTCTTATAACTTTTCTCGATTTTGCGATTTCAGTTTATTTAATTTGTTTTATATCGTCTTTGTGTTACAAATTCTCTTATGGAAAAATAGTAGAAAACATCTAGAAATGTACGAATGTTAAAAAAGTCAAGTGTCTGAGTATTTGAGTGTGCTTTTTTGTGTGTACACTCAATATTATTCATAGAAATGCTAAATGAGGATGCTAAACGCATTCAATAGGTTTAGAATTACCAATGAAGGTAATACTTCGTATTTTGCAAACAAGATTTCAAATACAAGGTTCTACTTTTAAAATAATATTTATACTTTTCATGAAAAGGAATACATCTAAAGTGATTTTGAAAATTATGACTCCATGAAATATTTTGTTTGCTTCTTTCTGCATTTCAAACCTCTCGTCGCTTTCTATCCCTATGTGTGACCGTTAAGTCCTGAAATGAAAAAAAAACTATTCTCTTGAAACAATGATCATCGTGTTCAATGTACATTAACTGGCTATGTCCTGGAAAAGTCAATTATTCCACTTCCTTTGTCCAAAACACGCTTGAAAAACGATACACGAAGACGCCATTACGGCCATTCTTCACTTTAATTACATGTTTTCCTTACTGTATGCTTTTGTATTGCTTAAGAAAAAAATCAATGTCATATTCGAATTAATTTACGATATAAAAGGATTAATTTATGATGTAGTTTTCTGCTCATGCCCCGTTAGCCTGTTTTAATTTACTTCAACGTTTCTGTTAGTTTTAGTGTAAATGTTGAAAAATGCAAGGTTTTATGTGTAGTAATTTCAGCTGACAAAGGTACTGAAAGTTTGCCTTGTGAAAGTAGAGTACAATAGGTGGTGAAATTCTGAACGTAAAGACATACAATAAATTGGAAAAACGCTTAAGATTTTCACATTTGTCGAAGGAAATGCTACATAACTAAGACTTTGATGTAGTTTCTTGTACAAGTTTCCAAGACGGGGAGACAGAATGAAACATTATCAGATGGTCTTAAAAAAAACATCCATAATTCTTGATTCACTATCAATCATTTTCCCTGCTGGAATCCAGGAAATACCCTTATCCCAATAAGTAATATGTATTTCCACGAAGGTAGATGTCAGACAGGATGGCTTTTTGGTATAATCTTTCACATGAATATTCATATGGGAACAAGACTCCATATATATTATTGCGATACAGATGGTATGCATGCATCGTATGACAGAATTATTTCGTCTTCATAGAAGAAGAAAAAACAATTAAAAAAGACTTCTCGTTAGATATCAGTATGTACACATTTCGTCAGAGAATTATCACAAATACGTCAGATCTAATATCCATATGGCACGAGAGTTTTATCAAAACGTTGCAATTCGAAATCAAATGGCGAAGATAAAATTCTTTTTCTTTTATAAAGGACAGACTAGAATTTAAAAATATGCTCAGTCATTCATTTCTTTCTCAGAATAAAATGAACCATTGAGTTTGAAAAGCAACCCAAAATGTGAAAACTAATCCACTCCAATTGAATGTCACCACAACATTCAAGTGTAAACGAGAAATAATTTTTAGAGCACTGTCGTATTCATTAATTTCGTTAGCAAAAGGGAATTAGTAGGAAGTAGCTCGTTTTGGAGAGGTTGATTATACATACATAAAAGTATTTTAGGTGATTTACGGCACAGCAACACAAGTAGGTTATTTATGGTTGAGGCAACTGAAGTAAAGTACTGTGCCCAAGGAAACAACACGGTAGCTGAACCAGACTGGTCCTATGTTAGTAATCTAATATATACTCTTTGGGTCGTGAATCTGGCACGCTAACCACTGAGTCACCGCGACTCCAAAATATTTAAGGAAATATTTCATAATGATCATTTTTTGGTATATGAGTTTGTTGTTTCATACATGTTCATTTCTTCCATAATGTGATTGAAATTGTCTCACGAATGTGTGTGTACCAAGTGTGATCGTTTAATAGCTTAATATGCATGTATTTTTGGGTAGATTTTATTGTAGTTGGTCTCTTCAGTCACCATGCCCAAATATATATTTATCGCTCTTTATTTTATCCCATTTTCTGAATGACTCTGAGAACGAACATATCCTACATTGAAATGGAGGTTGGTGGAGAAGAGGGATAATTTTTTTTCTTCAGAGAAGCAAATCTGACAGACAGAAATTACCTGGTAATATCTCCCACGCTGAGCATGTCCACTGCTTGATCGCATGGATCTGAAAGCATACGTTCCAGAGACCAAAATTAATGCCATCCTCAATCCCTTGCCATGAATTTGATCCGGTAGCAATCAAGTTAAGTATGGTTCCCAACAAAAGTGTAGAGAAACTAGCAAGCCGGTGATACTGGAAATCTGACATCTTCGTTTTTGAGACGGTCCATGTAAAAAAAATCTGCGAAGGAAAACATACGTTTTATAAAGAGACGGAGTCACCACACAATAAAACATGTATTTATATGAAATCAGTATTATGTTAGCAGTTTTATATTAAATAAGTATTTAGTTACCAGTTTGTTGTCCAGAGTGAGATAATTTGGTTTAATGTACTCTGATAAAATCAATTTGCACCCTCAATGTCCCAAAACTAAAATTTCAGTAGACACCTGTCTATCAACTAACACGTTTCGCAACGATTTCATTGTAAGGTATTAGTTTACGACAGATCAGACCATGTGGATTTTCCTTGAATTTACATTAAAAATGTATATCTTTCAGTGCATTTGCATCTCACACACAGCAATGAAGGAATCAAGACACATAAAGGATGAACAAGATTCTTATTAGATGGTAGCTTTATTTATTAGGTTTATTCTTCTTGTAATTGTATTTTAGACATAGTTTGGAGCCAGAGTATCTGAAATCGATCACTGAAACTCTTGTATGCTAAAATATTCAGCTTTGACTCCGCTCTACCGTTATAATCTACTTCTGACAGAGGGATAGATATAAGGTAAAGTTGTTTGCACTGAAATCATGCACAAAGGAGAGACTGTTGGCATTCCTCTATGACACTTTCATGCACTGTCATTTAAATTTCTTTAACATGTGGTAATTATGGAAACTATGCTTTATCTAAAGCAGACGGGGCCCCGGGTGGTGGAGAGGTTTACGTCTCTCGCCTTTACGGATCACTGACATCCCACCTCTGTCTGCATGGGTTCGAGTCTCGGGCTCGGCCAACGTGGACATGTAAGAAAGCTTGCCAAAAGCTTCCCGTGGGTTGGTGGTTCTTCTCGGAATTTCCCCGGGTTCTTCCTCCACCATATATACTGTCCGACATATATAGCCTACTGTCCGACATATATAGCCTTTCATGTACTGAAAAATGGTGTGTGTGTGTGTGTGTGTGTGTGTGATTTGGATTTTTAACCTACCTTAAACAATTTTTCAGTCATATCGCTACGATCTCTGCAGTTTGGCAGTTTATAGTGATGTCTAGCAGTGTGGCAGTTTATAGTGATGTCTAGCACTGGGGCATCATGCCGCAGACATGTAACATGATGGCCCACCCAGTCACATTATCCTGACACGAGGCCGACCAGTCCTAACACTAACCTCTTAATGCTGAGCGCCAAGCGAGGCAATTGTTAGTACCATTTTTGTAAGTCTTTGGTATGACTCAGCCGGGTATGGAACCCACAACCTCTCGCATAAAAAATGGTTGCCTGTTTGCGTATGCTCTAAAACTGAACATGAACTGTTCCAAGGTACGCAATATTTATCAATCATTAAAACTGAGAAAATAAATTTCGCCAGAGCAGAAAATACCAGCTAGCGAAAGTGCAGTAAATGAATTATAAGTATATAATATATAAACAACAAACAGTTATTGGCTCGTATTTTTCCAATTTACCTTTTAAATCCTGGAAGTAAAACTGACCAAGCGGAGTTATTGGTCTTTCGAGATGTGCATGTCTGAAGCAAGGCAAAACTGTATAATCTATAACCCAAATTACACCCATCAATCGAACATCAAGAAAAGGGAAAAGTTATTTTAACAATACCTGAGACAAGCGAGGCCTTTTTATTTGATCAGAATGACCTCGGAAATTCTGTATCAAACGTTACGCAAAGTGCGAAACAGAACCTTTATTAGTATCATGAAGTTATGTCATAAAAATAATTGGAAAAACTATGACGCAGGATTTGAGTAACGCCACATAGCAGCGTCAGCTAGTAATATAACGCCAGCAACGCCACGTCATCAATAAAGTCTTAAACCATATTTCGTTTACCATGACATTTCTAAAACTCGTTGAATAATATAAGTTACACTTAGATCGTCGTATATAATATTATTCAACTCGTTTCATAAGTTTAATATCGGACGAAAGCTTATATGTGGTCCTCTATTGATAAACCCATTGGCATCAGAAGCACTCAATGTCTGGTGTGTCCGATTATATTCTGCGTTTAATGGAATTTAAGACTGAATAAATACAAAAACAAGATTGCAAAATCAAGAATAATCCTGTACGTCAAAGATGATATATGAAAAGGACATATAGTAGCAGAAATTCCTCTAGATATCATTTTTGTAGTAAATTCGACAAAGTAGAAATCAATAGCATTCTTCAATTTTCATATCACTTTCCTCCTGGTATTAATTTCTCGGGGCATGCCTTGGGACATTTAATAAATCCGATCGCAGAATGAGTGGTAGCAATTGATGAAATAAATGCCCAGGCATACTGTAACGTGATTCTGTAAGTCGTCTTAAATTTAACAGCATGAGCCAGTCCAGTCCTTGATAAACGCGGCTATTGTTTCTGAACATTTTAATTTAATAAAATGCTGCAATCCCCGTGAATTTCAAGACTGTCTCGTTTATTTCGTCTTCTTAAAGACCTCTTGTATACGTTAGTTGAGTAAAAAAAAATGATAATGTTTATATTATATCAAATATTATTGTTAACTCTCGTATGTATGACGACACTATTTACCAGAATGGAAAGAAAATATAGCTTCAATCGTTTCCAATTTACAAGGCAAACCAATCCAGTTTAAAGAAGGATGACAACAAATTTGTCACAATATACTTATTTTTGTTTGAAAAGAGAACGTGAATTTGCCAAACACCAACCAATCCATCCGTTCTTAGTAAAATATATTTCCATCTAATAATTCAAGACCAGTCCTTATAATGCTAGTGTGTGGTGTGATGCTAGATAATCAACATTACTTTTATAATATTTTTATAATGCATGTATATGGTGTGCTGCTAGACAAGCTATATTAATTTTATAATGCACGTGCATGGTGTGCTGCTAGATAATCTATAGGAATTGTCTAATGCATAGTATGGTGTGATGCTAGACAATTAACATTACTTTTATAATGCTTTTACAATGCATGTATATGGCGTACTGCTAGATAATCTATAGTAATTTTATACAAGTCACGTGTATGCTGTGCTGCTAGATAATCTATAGTAATATTAAAATGCACGTGTATGGTGTGCTGCTAAATAATCTATAGTAATCGTATAATGCACGTGTATGGTGTGCTGCTAGATAATCTATAGTAATATTATAAAAGTCACGTGTAATGTGTGGCGCTATACAATATATAATAATTTTATACAAGTCACGTGTATGCTGTGCTGCTAGATACTCTATAGTATTTTTATGCAAGTCACGTGTAAAGTGTGTTGCTAAATAATCTATAGTATTTTTATAATGCACATGCTGTGCTGATAGATCTTCAATAGTACTTTTATAATGCACGTGTATCTTGAAATATATTGTTAACTTTAGAAATACAATATTGTTTCAATCAATACATATTAGAAAAAAACCTACACGCCTACCGTTAAGATTATAATACCGGAATATAGAATATTCGTCAGTATGGCAGAAGCGTGACGAGTCATTGCTCTGCACACACTTTTATGTGAGGAAAATTCAATTCCATTGAATCTCTTTTTAATAAAACATTCGTGTGTCATTACATCAGTCAAACGGTAGTTCGGTTTTAGAAACTATTAAATATATATAATTTATTTCCAGAAAACATTGACTTGACTGCATTGGATATGCGTCACATGTTTTGACAGGAAGTAATCGTGATCCTTCGAATGACTTTCTAACAATCCTACTGCTGCCTCAGTCACGTGTTGATCAACCGGGTCGCTAATTTTATGTTCCAACACATTACATGACAAAATCATCAGAAATAATCCTAAGTTTGACCAATCACATAGATCAATGAGCCGATAATTGGGGCACAAGGGGGTCCAGGTCTGGGATCTCAAAATTGTTCTGAAACTGTGCAGTATATTTAGGAATAAACGTCACTGACTTTTTTTTATCAACAAGAATTCAGAATTGTTCATAGCATTCCAAAGAAATTATAGGAACAAAACCATTGGAACTGAAAGCAACCCTGGTTAATATTGCAGATTACATTTTATCACAATACTGGTGCTTTCTAGTTGAAGTCTACTGATAGAAAATGGACATGGAAAAACGGATGTCAGGTCCGAGGTCAATATACAGTCAACTATTATTAGTCTGGTTCCCTGCTTAGTATGCTCCCTGCGTTGCACTCCGCTATACTAATTACATACATACTAAGCGGGGAACCAGACCAAACTATTATATGCATATACCTGTTTCTGATCAAAGGAGTACGGGGATAACAAAAACAAAAGGAAAACAAAAATGAGATAAAAACTTATTTTATGGACCAAAAAGCCTTCTACCTTAAAACTGTCTCTGGAAAAGATGATTCATTTGCAGTTCAACTAAGTGTCGCTTAATTAGATACGTTCACTATTTAAAGTACAATACAATACAGTACTCTGTATAATATGTACATATTTTGTCATTTCTTCTCTCTCTCTCTCTCTCTCTCTCTCTCTCTCTCTCTCTCTCTTCACTTGGATCACCCAAGTTTTTTTATGCGCCTCTTTTCCCAAGATACCAGCTTCTTTTTTTTAAAAAATTAAATGACAAATTGTATATCGGGAAAAAAAGGTTGCTAAATATTTTCAACTGCTCATGTGATAGTACTATTTTTCCTTTCAAATTTGTCATTAACACCTCATTCGTAAATGTACATTGATCAGTAATATGATGATTTTAGAACAAGAGCATTCTAGGTCCTCTCGCCGCATATGTTGGACCATGTTTAAGGTAACAGGGCAGGTATTGAAGACATAACCAAGGAATATAGTTACGGATTTTATCAATCTGGAAAATTAGTTCTCTCTTGAAAACAGACCGATGTTGAAAAAAAAATGACATTATTTCATCTGCTGGAGGAAAAATGAATGTGCCAAACTTCCTAACAATCCAAGCTAACTCTCCTCTGAAATATTACATTGCTTTATTTTCCTGAACATATTCACGTTGTGTCAGCATGAGTTTTGCTGAAATTGTACTTGCAAAATATTGCCAAAATATGTCAAGCTGAATTGACGGACTAAAATATTACAGTATATTTCTGGATTTAATTATTCGTGGAACAGTGGTTAAAATGATGAATGGGAATTTTTTAAAAATTCCTTTCTTTAATTCATTTTAGTCTATTCTGACTGTGTTCATTTACATGATTGCACAATAAATACAATCAATGCTTGATGCCCATAATTTCATGCATTGTCTTAGTCAATTTCGAAAATCTAATTTTCTCTCGCTCTTTCTCTCGTTTCAATCTAGAATATTGATTGCATTTATTCATCTTGTTCTCTCCTCACTAAAGTGTTTTTTTATTGTTCACACACACACAAACACACACACACACACACACTCACACACACACACACACACACACACACACACACATATATATATATATATATATATATATATATATATATATATATATATATATATATATATATATATATATATATATATATATATATATATATATATATATATATATATATATATATATATATATATATATATATATATATATATATATATATATATATATATATATATATATATATATATATATATATAGAGAGAGAGAGAGAGAGAGAGAGAGGGAGAGAGAGAGAAAAAGAGGATGGCACGATAAATACGAATAGTTTTTCATGTCTGATTTTTATGTTAATTGCCAAATTATTCGATTTCGAAAATTCTCTGTCTTATGTTGTCGCATTAACCTCTTCGACTGGAGACGAGAGACAGCGTCTGACGACATTAACCTTCATTCCACTAGATAACGCTCATCCGTGGAATACCAGTTAAACACAGGCGGATCTGACCAGAAAGCAGCTGTCATACAATAAAATGTACTTTTTATTGTATCTTTCGATATCGACACTAAGCTAGTACTTTAGTCATAGAAAATCTTACATGACGCTTTTGTTGTTGGTTGTTGTTTTTCGAAAGCACTTTATTGGTTGTATCATGCCAAGGAAATGGAAATGAAATGACTTTCGCAAGGATACACCGAGGAAGCCGACCCGGGTTGGCCTTGACAGTTATTGAACTCGCGACCCTTGGATAAAGATTCTGTCGCTCTACCAAATGAGCTACGGCGACTCCGAAAATTGAGTTTCTGTATATTACAACACTGCAGAAGCTTTTTACTTTTACAATAAAGAGAAAGTAACTACGTTTGGTGATGCACATCAGTATATTATTCAAAAGATATTTGGCATGGTGTTAAACATACCAAGTAATACAGTATAAACTGACAAAGATTTTTATCATCGGTTTATTTCTAAATGTACTCTTCACAGTCTCAGCGAAAAATACCAATGGACACGTAGGAAAGCATTGTCAAAATCAAAGAACATTTAACGTACCAAAACTTCATTTGTTTCTACTGAGCTGGTAGCAAAATAAAGTCCACGTATAAAGAGCACTGAGCGTTTGAGGATGGGGTAATGTAGTGTGTCGGTTAGCAGTACGGGAATGTCCTGCTATTGATGGGAAAAAATCGACTGAGATATGATTGGGGCTTGTCATCGGATTAAGCAAAAAGCTCTGTTGAATAGTTGGGATGAAAACAAACAGCATTGACATTTCTGACAGTATCTGCTAAGAGCTAATTGAAAATCTGCTCGACAGGTGATAGTGGCGGTTTGCACACGACCCGATCTGCCATAGCAAGATAGAGAACTAATGTTTATTTACATTCGTGTATGAACATTCTATAAATCGAATTGGTTTTGCCTTTTCATTTTTATGAGTATATTAGCATGATTCTGACTCGTTATGGGCAGACAAAATTAGCATTGGGAAACCATTTGATCATACAAGAAAAATGTGTTTAAAGCAAACATCACTTTGTCCAGTTCCGTTTTGGACAGGTTCTAATCCTTAAATTTAGCAACATGAATACAATTTTTAATTTTCAAGCAGAAAGTATTGGGTTAAATCATTTAACATTTTTCATGCAAGGAAATGAGATCAAGTCCATAACGTCCTCGAGGTTATATTTTTTTTCGGTGCGTGGACTGCAGTTGTGGAATATATTTTTGTTGGCATATGAAGTTTTTTCTTTCATTTTGTGCTAACAGTTTTTTTTAAAAAAATATGTCATCAGTAGTCCAGATGCCGTCGATTATTAAAATGAATGAAAGATGAAAATAAAGAAAAGAAAGGTACCACGGGAAGTTAAGAATGAGCTGGCTCGTGATTGATAAAAACTGCTGATCATCATCTGTGATTGCCATCGCTGGAAAGTGCTTTCCTTGGATTCTACAGTAGAATGCTTGATAATAATAACATAATTTATTAAAATAAATGCCAATAAATAATATTGTCATGCAGGTTAGATAATTTTAATTCGTACTCTGCGGAGATTATAACCCGAGTCATGCAGTAAATTTGCCTAAATTTACTAAAGAATTGTCAATTTAATATTGTGTACTTTTCTTTTTTTAAACAAAGTTAAATATTGATTATGAAAAAGCAATGTATTACTTCTTTTTGGATTTTGGGCCGAAATTATTTTCTGCTACTTTGAACAATGTTGTCCATCTGACAACTATCTGACGTTTTGTTCTCTGCATTCGCTTTTATTGGCTGTCTTTAGTATCACATGACCTCAGCTAGCCAATCGACGCTTGTCCGTCTCAGCGATAGTGATCAAGTCAGCTGTTTAAGCTTCTTTGAAAAATGTTTAAGAAGACAGAATTTAGACAAATTTAGGTTGTTCTTTCGTTTTATTTTTTTTTGTTACTGTGTTATTACATCTTACTGTAATATGTTATACTTGTGATTAAATGGAATATTACAAAACGGACAAGTCAGTCAATTTGGATGTGGACAAGTCAGATGTGAATATAGCCACCGTGCAAGGCCTATTCACGATAAAATGAGTTGCAATGCTGAACAAATTAGTCCCTATTAATATTACACTATTTCGCACAATCAAATTTAATTGACGAGCTAAGTAAAGTTAAGAATTTACAATAATGAAGAGAACATCATTTCCAGCATAGTGTCCGAGCAATCAACAGACAAAATGTGAACCTTAGACCGGGCACAAGAATTATTATACCATCCCAGGCCTTACAGCTTCTGTTACAACACAATCACAAGATGGCCGAAATCGCCAGATTACGGACAAGTAACTTACGATTTACTATACCATATTTAAAAAAGGTAAGGCAGTTTCAAAGCATACAGACTTACCCCTACTTGTTTCCCTGCCAAGGTCTTATATAATGTATGTCGTAGAATGAATTATCTGGTACTCATCATAACATAATGGTGTATGGTTTAAGTTGATGCATTATGAAACAGCAACACAAGGAGATTATTTAGTGCTGAGACAATTGGAATAAACTGTCTTAACCAAGGACACACCACAGTAGCTGACCCAGGCTGGTCGGATGGTAGGTAAATGAATATGGAGTTACAAGAACAGGTTTGAAAACTCATATTCATTAAATACAGACATAGAATTCATCCAAAGAGAGGCGAATCTTAGCAGTGGTGGGTGGGAACAGAGTAAGTTTAGCAGGTTTGGCAAAAGCAGTCCACAGAAGGTATGCATTATCAGTGATGTACAATGAGATAATGATAATCGATGATACAGACTCCTAGCTCAGGCAGTATTTCACACCCCAACGTTTAATATGGAATAATGTCGGCACACTCAGTGGATAAACAGTAACACAATAACGCATGGGAAACAGGTATCATGAGAGAGAGAGAAGAGCGTCAGGATGGTGATTCATACTGAGCTATATTGTAAAATCTAAGTACAATAGGCCATTTTGTGTATACAGCAAAAAGCATGTTATCTCTTCTGAATGTTTCGGATAATAGTCAAGGTACTGTACTGTACCTTTCCATTCTGAACAGAAATCCAGGCGATCTGTACATGTAGCTTAGAGTTATATCGGCTTGCCTCGAAATTGGTTATCCATTTTTATTTGAGGATAGCGCTTAAGCTAGGCGACATGTACAGTAACAGAAATTGGCCCATCGAATTAAATCTCTCTTCCTTCCTCCCCCCCCCCCCACACACTGAATGAATGAATTGAATACAATTATTTTGAACTTGAACTGAATGGACATGTGCTTGAATCCATAAGCATAATTATAAAAAGATGCCTATATTACAGATGTTGATTGTTTTCAGCACCCGTTCAGTTGATTGTCTGAGTTCATAATTACCATTATGACGAGGGCCGAAACCATTACACTGCAAATACAGCAGCTTCCCGTAACGTACCGCCAGCATTTCAAGCCGTGAAGCTATACAACTCAAACACCAAATACAGGGAACTATTTTTACTACGCCATCTTAGGCCAGTCAAATAATGATTTTAAGCCACAATTCGCCTATAAGTCTGCACCATATTTACCACCAGTGCAACAATAAACGGCAACTGCCGACGACGGGACAGTCCCTTCTCGTTTATTCCATTGTACAATTTACCAGTCTCCAATCATAAATACTGCACCTGGAGTCACACGATCAATTCACACAACTAGATTGAATAGGGACTACTGAACGAAAGGGATACTCATGTGGCTCTGACCTGAATTCACCAAAAGTAAACCATGGAATCATGGAAACTCACTAACACTTCACTCCGTGACGTTTGCTTCTAGTAATTAGTTAATTGTTTCCGTCTGAGGATTATTTCCCCAGGACCGACTTCTCATAATCGAACAAGTAATCACAAAAATCTAAGAAATTCTTAAAATGGAGATCTATAAACAAATGTGCATACTCCAAATTTATTACACTATCTCCCCTGAATATCAGGGGAAAAGTTTGATAAAGTACTTTTGTTTTAAATGGAACCAGAACAATAAGAAGAATCTGAAAGGTTTTTGTAACAACCCTTAGGAAAAATAACTCAGACAATCGCTATTCATGCCATACATTTGGTTCAAGATAAGGTTCAAGATAGGGTTTCCGCAGTCTTTTCCGTGAAAACACATCGGACGTATCTCAAAGGCAGCCAGGTTGAATTTCCTTTAGGTGGCACTCCACAGATGTTAAAGTACTTCTGACAGAGTAAAAGGGATAAGGGGAAGTTACTTGCATTTGCGACATCCACAATCGAGAAAATGTTAGCATACCTTCATGTGCTGTCGCTTAAATTTCTTTACATGTAGTAGTTGTGGAAATCGTACATGATCCAGGCCTAAACTAGTCGAAAGTACACTAACTTTAGCAGTTATTAAAATAGGGAAAACGAATTTCGCCAGAGTAGGCAATACTAGTTTCCGCAAATGCAATGAATAAATTACAAAATACATAAAAAGTATAAAAGTAAACGTTATCGGCTAGTTTTTCTACAGTTTACAAATGACCAAAAAGAGCTAGTAGTTATTCGACAGGTGCACATCTGAATTTAGGTCAATCTGTATACTCTGTAACCCAATTGATACGGATCTATGATACACCAAAATAAAGGAAATTAAACGTTCTTTTAGCTACACCTAAGATATGCAAGGTCTTTTGAAATTACTAGGATAACCAGTGAGGAAAACATGGAAAATTCTTTCTCTTGAAAAATTAAAGTCCATGTAATGTACGAAACTGCAGAGCGCAACCTTACAAGAACGATTCTATCACGTGAGGAAACAGTACGTCACTGATTATATTAAAATTGAAGTATTGACTCGTTATAAAGAAAAGATCAAAAGCTCGTTGTGGTAAACAGTATATTTCTTAGTTCAAATACGTTTAGTCCATATAAGTCCGAAAACAGATCGTAAGCCGTGTACTAAATTATTCGCTTTCTTATTTTAATTTCTTTTTTCTGTTTGTTTTTTTCCCCCCTAAATAAAGGGAAATCAAGAAGCTTTAAACATCTCAGGTTATTTATGAATTTGACGACAAAAATCCAATCTCCTACCAGTTCTTTCGCTAAAAATGTAAGTTCTAAGATATAGCCATATTTTATTTACATCTGAAAAGATTAGAGTTATTTCACTGGGGAAATGCTCATTAAAATTACACGTATAAACAATCCAAAGCGTGTTCTATATAACATCACAACTCCTACAATGCACTGAAGCCTTCTTTGAATCAGACTATATCATCTGACTTTCCAGACACAGCAGCACACTTATTCACAAGACGTGGGATTTGATTGGTCACTAGCTGTACACAGCAGTCTCTAACTGGCATATTTTCATCTAGACTAATCACATCTGACTCTGGCATTGATCTATTTTGGAATGGATGCTATAAAGTGTAATGGTTTTCTATCAAAATTAAATAAAGTGAATTGCATAGTGTTGACGACTTCAAACAACACTGAACATAAAACATATCAAAGAGAGTGGCATATATGTCTAATTAATAAAATTAGCTTCGATTGTAGCTGATGTAATTACGGTGCGCATGTTTGGACATTACAGTTCAAACTTTGTGTTATTTTAAGGTTCGTATAATATGGCATTTGTTAATGTACAAAACTATTCATGAACAAGTTTAATCTAACTTCAGGACCGCTTGTTAAAAGGAAGCGTGTAGTACTCTGGAACATTACAACATCAGAGCTCTCTGTATGCAAATGCTGATACGATCAATGCTTCTGATATAAACAATACGGTATGCAAGCCCGGTCCTAGGGCAAGGCGAACGAGGCAACCGCCTTGGGCCCCGCGATTTCAAGTACTTCAATTTTTTTTGGCTTGAGGCCCCGCGCTCATCGCTTGCTTCCTTGGGCCCCGCACATCCTAGGGCCGGGCCTGACGGTCTGTTTAACCAATGTGTCAACAACAGAGAATAGCTATGAAATTCTGCAAGACTGTTGCCACACCAATATACAAAAGATATCAGAAAACTGAACTTATTTTTGGGAAACGTATACAGAAAAATTTAATGCCCAACACTTTTTGGACAATAATTACATTCTGAATTTACTTCATATGTTAAATGAAATTTCTAAAATTTAAAACTGTACAGAAAAAAAGATAAATGGCCTGAATTTCGTCCAACGAATTTTGTTTAATCCAGAATGATGTGTGTGTGTGTGTGTGTGTGTGTGTGTGTGTGTGTGTGTTTCTGGATGCGTTGGTGGGTAGGGTGTGAGTGTGTGTGTGCGCGCGCGTGTATGTGTGTGAAGATCTGGACTATTGAAAATAAAAATATTCTAATGACGGCTTGCAAACGTTTCAAATATGGTCGGGGGCCCCGAGTGGCCGAGTGGTCTAAAGCGCTCTCCGTTACGGATCACTGCCATCTCACCTCTGTATGCGTGGGTTCGAGTCTCGAATTCGGCCAATGTGTGGTATGTGAGAAAGCTTGCCTGTAGCTTCTCGTGGGTCGGTGGTTCTTTCCGGAGTTTTCCAGGGTTCTTCCTCCACCATTAATACTGGCCGCCATGTATAGCCCATCGTGTGCTGAAAAATGGCGTTAAACCGTACAACAACAACAAATATGGTCATCCACCATACCAAACGCTGTTGCTATGATAACTAATTGCTTGTATATTACTCTCATGACAGTACAATATTCATGTTTGTGTCAGTAAGATATTCACAAGAATAGCTCGTGGCAAACTCGCTTTACATGAGAAATTGGTGGCCACATACCTGTACATATGGAACACGGAATCTTACATAAGGAAATTCTTAGCCCAGATCCTTTAGTCGACCATATTTTTTAAGCCTACAGGTAGAAATCCTCCCACTTTAATCCAAGTCTCAGAGTATAAATGCAAAATTTATGAAAATCTATAATTAATTTTTATTGCCTTCATTCATCCTGCCTGCGGCTTGCACGAAAGCAAAATTGGAGGGCTGCTGTCGGGATCGAAAAGCATTATTGATATTTAATCGTGTCGGATATATTGCGAACGCGAATTTTTCTCTAGGCATTCTGACTCCAAATCGAAGATCTTCTTATAGGTATGTATGTATGAATAATAATAATAATAATATATATATATATATATATATATATATATATATATATATATATATATATATATATATATATATATATATATATATATATATATATATATATATATATATATATATATATATATAAATAAAAGGAAATTTTAACGGTATGAAAGCCTGCTGGAAGCTTATTACCTTGGACTTGTACTACACATACAGGATATCATTTATATAATTTATTTTCTGAAAATACTAGCTCAGGTCCGTTATTAAACTTGACATTAGTAGAAAGGATAAATACACCAAAACAATCATTTATACAGAGATATTCTATTACAGAACTAAAACCAGGTTTATTTTGTGTTAAAATACTAACTTTAAAATTGCATATGCAATAACTATTTAGATAAATATGAAGAAAAACACACACATACACACACACACACACACACAACAGAACAAAACTACAACAACAACAAAATGATATTAATAGAAATCCTGTCGGTTACGCGCATGGTATGAGATATGAGATGGGTGTGGCATTTTATGGTGTCTCTAAAGCTACTACAGCAGACATTTAATTGCAATAATTCGAAATAAAAAAGCAGAGGAAAGAGAATGAAAGCTAGCTCTCACATTATTTAATTATCATCCAACCTAACTGAATACGAATTAGAACTGAGAGGGGAGAGGGGCAGATGTTTAATTAGTCATCTCAGTCTTAAAGTATGTTTTACATCCGTGTAGCTATACATTTATAATGGGCAGATTTGTCCGCATTTTGATCTCATTTATAATTTCAGATCGATCATTGGAATAAATCTCATAAACTCTTATTCTAATATAGTTCTTTCCAAACAGACAGTGTATACACAAACAAAAGCACACACTCATTATATATATATATATATATATATATATATATATATATATATATATATATATATATATATATATATATATATATATATATATATATATATATATATATATATATATATATATATTGATTGTTACGGTTTTAGCTATTAGGAAACGTAACAAGTAAAGAGTAAAGACAACAAGCTTTGTAAAATTTAACAAATAATTTATTTCCCTAGAAAAACAAGGTAAATATGAGAAAAATAACTTACGGTTTTACGAATAAAATTCAAAAATAATCCAAGAATTAAAAAATATAAGTCCTAGTAATAAAATGTCCTAATGAAACTGAGTTCGAATCCCGATGAAATCCAAAATGGAGGGCGATGATGTATGCTGTGTTCAGCGTCGTACTGATGTGCCAACAGTTCTTTGTTGATTCACGGAAAATAATATCCCAGTGTTTGAATTCTGTGTAAATTTCGATAACTGACCTTGTCCAAGAATTAATTATCAGCACAAGCATTTACAGGGAAAAATAATCTCTTGGAACCCAAATAATTAGAAGAAAAATTAAGTAATTAGCCCAAAAACGAGCCACAACATAAAACACTTTAGCTTCTCAAGTGTTTAGGCAAATAATGATTATTCTTTCTCAAAACATCAATAATAAACCTAGCCACAACGCAAAACAGATGCCCGGATGTGGGTCAATTGACTGGAGAAACCTAATTGATATATGTTATTTGTCACTACAAGAATCAGCAAGGCCAACCAGGCCTTCGCAATGCTGAAGCCCATCTGGAGGACAACAAACCTCAGCGCCCACATGAAGATCCGTATCTTCAAGAGCAACGTGCTGAGCGTCCTTTTGTACGGGTCAGAGTGTTGGAAGACCACTGCTAACATAGAACGCAAGCTCGAAGTCTTCCAGACCAAGTGCCTACGATGGATCATGAGGATCTTCTGCCCAAACATGATCTCGAACGAGAAACTCCGGCACAGAACGGGCGCAAGCACCATCGCTGAGACCATTGCAAATCGTCGATGGAGATGCCTCGGCCACGTCTGCAGAATGGCCCCGACTCACTACCAAGGGTGGCACTGAGATGGACTCCACAGGGGAAAAGGAACCGTGGCAGACCCAAAGAGACCTGGCGCTGAACCGTGGAGCGAGAACTCAAGACCAGAGGCCTCACCCTGCAGATCGCCCCCATAACAGCAGCCGACAGACCAAAATGGTGCTCCCTTGCTGTCGCCTCAAGCACCAGACGGCGCAGAGAGGATTGATTGATTGATTGATTATTTGTCACGAACTCCAAGTGAGGCATCGATTTCACTTTATGAATCTTACTCTGAGAAAGAATATAAAAAAGATGTTTACTTCAACTCTTAGTGATTCTGAATCAAGGTCAGGAACTAGGTCAGCCTTAGATACAAAGTTTCTATTAGTAGTTGTTTAAAAAAAACAGTCAGGTCAAAAAGATCTGAACAGAATTTCTGTAAAATGTCAAATCCAGTAAACAAGGTTACATTACAATAGCATGCAATGGGAAAAAGTTTAAAACTAACAAACAAACAATAATATTAAATCAAATATAAATTAAATCAAATATACATAACACTTCCCCATAAAGAAAAAGAAAGATTTATTTGATAAAGCTTTCTTTTTGCAATAGATTAATTATGAGATTTTTATTAAAAAAAGAACTCTTATAAATTATACAACGTATACATAAAATAACACACTTATATACACCGGAGAGTGCATCTGCTATTAAATTATATTTTCCCTTGGTGTGCCCGATGCCAATATTATATTCCTGTAACAACAAACTTCATCTTAGTAGTCTTTGATTTTTATTTTTCATCTTGCCGATGAAAGTAAGGGGGTTGTGATCATTAAACACAATAATCAAAGAAGGAGTTGAACTAATGTAAACTTCAAAATGTTGTAATGCCATTATTAAAGCCAGACATTCATTCTCGATTGTTGAATTAATTTTTGGGTGTTTGTTTAATTTCTTTTGTGCTTATTTAATTTTGTAGAAAAATAACACACTGGATGATCAACACCATTTTCGTCATCTTGAATCAATACTGTTCCAACCCCAACATCACTTACATCAACATACAGTTTAAATGATTGGCTCAAATTTTGAGCTGTAAGAACTGGCGCGATTTAAAGTATGGCTTTCAACTTATCAAAAGCCTCCTGACATTTTTCAATCCAAAGAAACTTGTTTTTCATCTTCAATAAATTTGTCAGGGGTTCAGCAATTATTAAAATATTGGAACAAAATTTCCGATAGTATCTAGCCATACCTAAACATTGCATCAGTTGCTTTTTACTAACAGGCACAGGGAATTCAGAGATAGAGTTGATCTTAGCATCTGTAAGTTTAACTTGTCTATGTCCCACGATGTGTCCTAGAAAAGTTACACAAGCACAGCAGAACGCACGTTTGGATAAATTAATTGTCAAACTTGCATCTGTGAGTCTGTAAAAGAATTTCCGAATTGTTGCTAAATGTTCTTTCCTGTAGTCATTATAGATGATGACATCATCAATGTAATCATCACAATTATCTAGACCAGAGGTAATCATATTAATTAGACGTTGAAAAGAACTTGGCGAACCATTAATCACAAACAGCATCACTTTATATTGATAAAGTCCATCTGGAGTTACGAATGACGAAATTTTCTTTGCTCTTTCCGTCAGTAGAATTTGCCAAAATCCCTTCAGAAAGTAAACTATGGTGACATACTTGCCATTTCCGATTTTATCAATGCAGTCATCGATTCTTGGTAACGGAGATGAATCTATTTTAGTCACACTGTTCACCTTCCTATAACCAGTGTACATACGGAAAGTTTTATCTGGTTTCGGAACAAATATACATGGTGAACTCCAGTCACTTTTACTGGGCTCTATGAAATCATTCTCCAGAAAATACTGAATTTCCTTTTGCAAGTATTTCTGTTTGAGAGGGGTCATCCTATATGGATGTTGTTTCTTAGGTGTGTCATGGAAAATTTTGTTTGTTCTTGTAGGAACATCTGGGAATAAGTGCTCATATTCAAATAATAACTGTTTAAGTTCATTCATTTCTTGCTTGTTGCAAATCTGAAAATTTCTGATCAAGATCATTCATAATTTCTGAAGCCCAAAGATTTGTTACTCCAACATCAGTAGAGTCCGATTGTGTTCCTTCACTTAAATCTTCACTGAGTGGGACAGGTAAAACTAAAATAATTGCATATTTAACCTGGCTGTCTCTCAATATACTGGTACTCCATTAATTTATTTAGATCCCAGGGGTACTATTATTATAATTTAACTCATTCATTTTCTTCTTAACTTTGTAAGGGCCGTAATATCTAATCTGAAGAAAATTTTGAAGAATGAGCAAGAGAGACAGAACTCTATTACCAGACTCAAAAGTTCTCTCCACTGTAGTTCTGTCAAACCAAAACTTCACTTTTGACTTGAACTGCTGAATGACAAATTCAAGCGTAATTAGCTGGAAAGTTCCAGACCTAAAATTTGACCGTTGATCAGATTGGACAGATTTGGGAAGGACAAATTAAGTATAAAAAACTTTATCAAAGATTTTACTATTGCTTTAGATTTAATATCATTTAAATGAATTGCCTCTGGAAACCTTGTTGATGCATACATTATGGTCAACAAGTATTGGTTACCTGACTTTGTCTTAGGTAAGGGACCAACACAATCTATTATTATTCTGCTAAATGGTTCGTCAAATGCAGGAATATGTTGCAGATCAGCTTAAGTATCTTCTGATTGGGTTTTCCAGCCATTTGACAAGTATGACAAGATCTACAGTATCTACAAACATCACTTTTATTTTTTGACCAATAGAAGTCTGTCAAAATCTTGTGATAAGTCTTATTAATCCATAAATGACCAGGCAAAGGAGTTTCACGGGACAAACTAAATATTTCCTGTCTGTACGATTTTGGAACTACAATTTGATAGTTCACTGTACACTCTTCACCAGCATGTACCTCGGAAGGTCTCCATTTTCTCATAAGAATTCATATTTAGTGAAATAATAGACAGGTACTTCAGTGGCTTTAGTTACAATAATAGCCCTTTGAAACAAACAGGAGATCTCAGGATCTTTTTCCTGCTCGATGCCAAGTGATTGTCGTGTGTCACTCTGATTAGAACAAAGAGAATGAGCAGTTAAAAGAGGATCATCGTGATCAATACTTTTTGATTGGTCCAAACAAGGAGTGAAAGTGACCCCATCATAAGCCTGACCAATGCATGTGTCAGCTAAAGAAATATTTTCCTTATCAACATCATTCTCAAGAGCTTTCTTTGCCATAGCTATAGTAACTGCGCAAGCTGGGTATAAATCAGGGAATTCTTTTTCAATAGGATCGACTTTCTGATCCAAACAAGGCTTGTCAGTTACAAGTGGATTAACCACAACCTTATCTCCAAATTTTCTTTATTACGTTTTTTAACCTAATTGGAAATTCTCGCTCTTCTTTTATCCTTGCATTTGCATTTGCATTAGCATATCTTGTTTGTCTTTCTCAAATTGCATGTGTCTTTGATCACTAAACACAATAATCAAAGAAGGAGTTGAACTAATGTAAACTTCAAAATGTTGTAATGCCATTATTAAGGCCAGACATTCATTCTCGATTGCTGAATTAATTTTTGGGTGTTTGTTTAATTTCTTTTGTGCTTATTTAATTTTGTAGAAAAATAACACACTGGATGATCAACACCATTTTCGTCTTCTTGAATCAATACTGTTCCAACCCCAACATCACTTACATCAACATACAGTTTAAATGATTGGCTGAAATTTTGAGCTGTAAGAACTGGCACGATTTAAAGTATGGCTTTCAACTTATCAAAAGCCTCCGGACATTTGTCAATCCAAAGAAACTTGTTTTTCATCCTCAATAAATTTGTCAGGGGTTCATCAATTATTAAAAAATTGAAACAAAATTTCCGATAGTATCCAGCCATACCTAAAAATTGCATCAGTTGCTTTTTACTAACAGGCACAGGGAATCCAGAGATAGAGTTGATCTTAGCATCTGTAGGTTTAACTTGTCTATGTCCCACGATATGTCCTAGAAAAGTTACACAAGCACAGTAGAACGTACGTTTGGATAAATTAATTGTCAAACTTGCATCTGTGAGTCTGTAAAAGAATTTCCGAATTGTTGCTAAATGTTCTTTCCTGTAGTCGTTATAGATGATGACATCATCAATGTAATCATCACAATTATCTAGACCAGAGGTAATCATATTAATTAGACGTTGAAAAGAACTTGGCGAACCATTAATCACAAACAGCATCACTTTATATTGATAAAGTCCATCTGGAGTTACGAATGACGAAATTTTCTTTGCTCTTTCCGTCAGTAGAATATGCCAAAATCCCTTCAGAAAGTAAACTTTGGTGACATACTTGCCATTTCCGATTTTATCAATGCAGTCATCGATTCTTGGTAATGGAGATGAATCTGTTTTAGTCACACTGTTCACCTTCCTATAACCAGCGCACATACGGAAAGTTTTATCTGGTTTCGGAACAAATATACATGGTGAACTCCAGTCACTTTTACTGGGCTCTATGAAATCATTCTCCAGCAAATACTGAATTTCCTTTTTCAAGTATTTCTGTTTGAGAGGGTTCATCTTTTATAGATGTTGTTTCTTAGGCGTGTCATTTACAACTTCAACGTCATGGAAAACTTGTTTGTTCTTGTAGGAACATCTGGGAATAAGTGCTCATATTCAAATAATAACTGTTTAAGTTCATTCATTTCTTGCTTGTTGCAAATCTGAAAATTTCTGATCAAGATCATTCATAATTTCTGAAGCCCAAAAATTTTTTACTCCAACATCAGTAGAGTCTGATGGTATTCTCAAGAGCTTTCTTTGCCATAGCCATAGTAACTGCACAAGCTGGGTATAAATCATGGAATTCTTTTTCAATAGGATCGACTTTCTGATCCAGACAAGGCTTGCCAGTTACAAGTGGATTAACCACAACCTTATCTCCAAATTTTCTTAATTACGTTTTTTAACCTAACTGGAAATTCCCGCTCTTCATTTTCTCTTTGCATTTGCATTTGCATTAGCATATCTTGTTTTTTCTTTCTCAAATTCCATGTGTCTTTCATCATTCTCTTTCTGAAACCGCATTTGTCTTTCCTACATTTTCTTTCCATTTGTATCATTTCTATCTGAAAATGAACCTGTCTTATCTCTAATTCCAACTTTTTAGCTGTACTTTCAGTTTCAAAATGTATAACCATTCCTGGGTAAAATTATAAAACTTCTCTACTTTGAAGATATTGTATAAAAGCTTGCTGATTTCATAAAGATTTCTGAAACGTAAAATAATATTTGGAATTTGAAAATTTTCATAAACGGGGGAAATTTATATTTCAAAAACAATTTTTTCTGAAATATTTCAGCAAAATGCATATATTCCGGACGAGCCCAAATTTTCTTTATTACGTTTTTAAGCTCTTACAAAGCGTAACGAGAAAAAAGTGAAGACAACAAGCTTTGTAAAATTTAACAAATCATTTATTTTCCTAGAAAAACAAGGTAAAATGAAAAAAAGATTTTGCAGTTTACGAAACAAATTCAAAAATAATCCAAGAATTTAAAAAATAGAAGTTCTAGCAATAAAAAGTCCTAATGAAACTGAGTTCGAATCGCAATGAAATTCAAAATGGAGGACGATGACGTATGCTGTGGTCAGCTTCGTACTGATGTGTCAACAGTTCTTTGTTGAATCACAGAAAATAATATTCCAGTGTTTGAATTCTGTGTAAATTTCCATAACTGTTCTTGTCCAAGATTTAATTAAGAGCACAAGTATTTCCAGAAAAAATAATCTCTTGGAATCCAAATAATTAGAAGAATAGTAAGATAATTAGCCCAAAAACTGGTCACAACATAAAACACTTTAGCTTCTCAAGTGTCAAGGCAAGTAATGACTATTCTTCTCAAAACATCAATAATAAATCTAGCCACAACGCAAAACAGACGTTCGGATGTGGGTCATTCCTCTGGAAAAACGTAACTGCTACATGTAATTTGTCACGTACGCCAAGTATCGCCTCGATTTCACTATATGAATGTTACTCTGAGAAAGAATTTTTAAAATATTACAAAAAGCTTGTTAACTTCAACTCTTACTGATTCTGAATCAAGGTCAGGAACTAGGTCAGCATTAAGATACAAAGTTTCTATTTTTAGTTGTTTACGAAAAACAGGTCAAAAAGAACTGAACTGAATTTCTGGAAAATGTCAAATCCAGTAAATAAAGTTACATTACAATAGCATGACAAAGTTTATACACGTTGCAAGTGACCTTTTTGTATTCACGTTTTATATGAATTCTTAACTCTTTGGAAACCTATCAGGACTGTAACTTAACCTATAAAGCTGAATTCTGAGCTTGTTCCCAAGGCCTGTATCCAGTAATCTGGTTAAAATAAATATTTGATCAACATTTTACCAATAAAAAATCTAGAAATTAGAGTAACATTAAAGGACATACATATGAAATCAGGGATTATTGTTTTATTGTTTTATTATTGGATAGAAGGAGTCTTTCCGTGAAGTTGTTTTCCAGTCAAAAGGAGCTTACACATAACTCGTCCTTACAAACAAATAAGTCGTATGAACACATAACTAACTCGTCTTTACACACAGCTAACTCGTATATACACATAACTAACTCTTACATTTGAAAGTTTATTGCCTCTTCGTGTTTTTGCGTGTTGGCTGGTGTATGGTTGGTCCGATAGTCTTTGCTATTTCTGAAAATACTTTGTTGCGTCAACGTACCTTGCTTCAGTTCCAAACATGTGACATGCTTTGATGATTAACTGTGTGGTCCCTTTCAAGCAAAGACGGTTAAAGTCATCTTGAGTACTCGTTCTTTGAAGTGTCTGATGAGATGCAATATCGTGCAACTCCCAGTGCATTTTAACGTCCATTTAAAAGGACTGAATGTTTGTTTTTGTTTTAATCCAGCTGTTGTGAGAAGATGAGAGGGTGAACTGGAGATCATAAATCGCAACATCATTGCGTAAAGGATATGTATTCAGATTCTACCTGACGATGAATTAATGCATGAGAGAGAGAGAGAGACAGACAGATAGACAGACAGACAGAGAAACAGAGAGACAGAGACAGAGAGAGAGAGAGACAGAGACAGAGAGAGAGAGACAGAGAGAGAGAGAGAGAGAGAGAGAGAGAGAGAGAGAGAGAGATGCATTGATAAAACGATAGCTAGACCAAACGACCGATCGAGAGTGTATGGAAATCAGATTGTACTATCATTCATTGATTTCTGTTTCCAATAAAACAACACGAAAAGCACAGGCGTAGCCGATAATTGCACAAAACAACACCTCCTTCAGTATTTTCTTGGGAAATGAAGAATTGAACACCACAAACTATTCCTATAGCATATTCATATCCCTGCAAACATGTAAGAATTTAGAAAAATATGCGACCATTAATACATTTTCTACTTACCTTTACAGCTTGTTTCTCAGTCACATCAATGATAAGAGAAACTTATGATGCACGCAATTTTAACACAAAGACAGTCTCTTTTGCCGACAACCGCACGCCATCATACCAATTGTATCTCCAATAATGTTCGATTTTCTCTATCGACCAATGGATCGTCTGCAGAAGTTGTAGCACACGCACTGGGATCGATCTAGGCAGGAAGGTCGGCACATGACAGAAGCGCTGTGCCATAAAAAGAAACATAAACTGAAATTTGTACTCAAAAGTTACGTCAAGATAAAACAAATATCGTTCCCCTAGTACATGTGGTACATTTTAAAGTTTTTCTACTAAAATAGCTTCTAAGAACCCGTGACATTGCCTGTTCGCGATAGATTGTCGCAAAGCGACCTATATAACAATGGAGAGGAATCACCTACGTAATTCTACGCATATCTTCTCTAATATAAGTTCTATATGGTAATTAGCATTATTCTATATTTTTATTTTCTATTCGTGGTGTATGAATATTCTAAGCTGCATTCAGGGTCTCTTTCTAAATTGGAAATGTGCGAGACTTTTAAACAAAATACGTTAAGATTCTAAATTTGTCGAAAGTTTCACCTCCAAATTTCCCCTCGGCCCCTGAAATTTTATTAGATGAAATACTGCTAAGTATCCTACCGATAAAATATAATAATTCCTGGAGGTTGCATGTCGTACAACTTCCTGAAGGTCGCATGTCGTACAACTTCCTGAAGGTCGCATGTCCATAACTTCCTGGAGGTTGCATGTGGTACAACGAGAGTTGCAGGCAAGCTCTGAACCTAAGGCACGTAGTAATAACGTGATGTATCATGACTAATGGTTTTGCCGCGACACAAACTGAAAACAAGGACTTTGTGTCCGTTGTATTGCAGATTCTAATTATGAAGTAGTTCAACAATGAACACGGTAGGTCTGCTTTCCTTCGCCAACAAAGTAACATCATATAAAAACAAGAAGATAATTTACCTTCCAACGAGATAAATAACAATGCTTATATTTTTCGGACTGTCAAAACATTTTTTGAATGAAGACATACAAGTGAAATTATGTCAAGCCTTACTACACTGGTTTATTTCCGTTCTACATTTTAATTGATGTTCTATGAACAAATTATTTATCAGGGAAATTGACAATAAAGAAAACTTTGTTTTTGCCAACTTTCAACCCACTGCACCAAGCTCCACCCCCTAGTGATATGATTATTCTATGTTCGTGAGGTTGTCAAAGACTAGTTCCATCCCTTAAAACCTATTAAGGTTGAATAAATAAATAAATAAATAAATAAATAAATAAATAAATACATAAATTTATCCAGAGCCAGTCATTTTGTCAATATAATTAGATTAAAATCACTAGAGCAATAAATAAAGTAATGTTATTCTGAGTTGAGGCATGGCGAGGAAACCCTGGTTCTTTGGTGAATTAGGATCCGTGGATGTGTGAAATAAATTGGACCGGGGGGGGGGGTAGTTATCGTTTGCATTGTGATATGTAACTACGCCATCTGTTGTCATTATGGCAAGAGATGGTGCTGATTACATTCTTCCATTCATATAGACTATTTCAATAATTGTTACTACCTTCGGTAGAGATTAACTTAACTTGATTTTACCCAAAGATGCAATTTCCAGGAAGCTAAATTCTTTATTGTATGTCTCCAGGGGAGTAACAGCCGTCCCCGCAGCCCCTGCAATGCGTGTCAATGGTGGGTTGGTGACCAAAAATCCCAGTTGTTATTACATGAAGGGTTTCATTTCAGAATCTGAATTTAAGCCACTCTTTATTACACAAAATCAATACTAGCACAGTATATAGAATCATAACACATGCCAGCATTGACAAGAACAACTGTTGTATCTGTACCAATTTCACAGTCACTGGTCTATTAAAAAACTAAGATCTTGTCGAATTGTACAAATCCTTATATTTTACAGTTAACTGAAGAAATATCCAGCAGTATCATAACGAGTAATAATAATGGCGATAATAATAATAATAATAATAATCTTTGCTATAATTTAAGAATGATAATATATTTTAGTTGATGATGATTGACACTATATTAAAATAATTATATTGTCATATTTTATTATTAATATTTGATCATGATACATACGTTGATCATTATTATATCGATTGGATTTTGTACTGTTTTATAATACTTATTATAAGATGAAATATTATGATTCTTTATTATTATTATTATTATTATTACAAATAGATGATGCTCATTATTATAATCATCATATTAATATCACTATTATTTACTTTATCGTGACCGATTCATACCAAAGACGTAAAAACGGTACTAACAGCTGCCTCCCTAGGCGCTCAGCATTAAGAGGTTAGTGTTAGGACTGGTCAGACTGGTGTCCAGATAATGTAAGTGGGTGGGACATCATGCTACATATATGTGGCATGATACCCCAGTGCTAGACATCCTATGAACTGCCACACTGCAGACATCGTAGCGATGACTAAAAAATTGTTAAAGCTCCGTTAAAAATCCAAATCACACACACACACACACACACACACACACACACACTTTATTATGAAATACTCATCAATAATCTTATCATCAGTATTATTTTAATTGTCATGATGGTACAATAAAGGTCAACAGTCTCGTGATCCTCTCTCTACACCTAGACCTATCTTTCCTTCCCATATGTGGGCTTTTAACACCATATATGATTCTTGTGTACTGAATAGTTTGAGAAGAGAAATAATTTTGTTATATGTTTCATAACGAGATATTTAAACACATATCAGAAGGAGAAAAATGATATTGCCACAGTGGTCATACCTCTTTTATCTGCACTATCGGAAATATCATTGATTAGTATCGATCGCAAACCAAAATTAAGTGATAATGGAAATTAGGGTACAGCTACAAGTACTGAAATAGACTGCAATCCTGACTGCACACAAATTTCACGTCTAAATGCAGAATGGACAAATAGCAGTCAAAATTCTCACAGGTAAACAAACAATCATCAGAATTAGTGATGTTACACTCTGATTCATATAAGAACGTTCCGCCATTTTCCTTAGTATTCTCACCCAAGCAATGTTGTTTGCAATGTTCACTGTATCCATCCGCAAGAGAAACGTGTTAAAAAAAATCTCTTCATTTACGCAGGACAGATGCATTAATTTTTAAAATACAAAATAAACAATTTGAAGCAATATATGTGCAATCAAAATTTGTAAAACGTCGCTGTCCTAAAATTATTGCAAACGTTTGGAACTTTTTATTGAAATAGTAATGCAGCCGTAATCGCATTAACTCAGAACGGAGAAACAAATCCACACAAAAATTACATAATAAAAAAATCTACATTTTTTGAGTTGATATAAGGAAATATTTCACGAGTGAAATGGAAAGAGAAGCTAAGATCCCTGAGCGACAATACAATGTTTCCACATCACTCGTGAAATATTTCAATTTATCTACTATATTTATTGGAAGGTAACAACATTTTTGAAATGTCTTTTAGGGATAATAAAATTGTCTTTTAATTGTCACGGCTCAAGTGATATCCTGTATGACGAGAATCAATGGCATTTACTCAGCAGGGATAGAAGCACTGGTCGATATCTTAATTACAGAGGATAATGTCTTGTATCCACTTTCCCTGATCATCACTGGAACTAATGGTGGTGCAAATAGACTTGAGAAGTATTAGTGAGATTGGACAATAATTAAAGACTCCCCCAATATTTCAAGACCACGACCTAATACATGTTGTATCGGACGACGAAACGCCTGATTTGGTGTCACTGAAATAAGACTAAAATAAAAGAAAACAATTCTATTAGCATTTATTTCCATATCTATTAATTGGCTTTAATACTTATAATTTTCTATTTTTTTCTTTCGCCACCAATCGTTAGTAAAAAAAATGGAGTTAATGCTTTGTAATAAACTTAATAATTTGAAATATCATGCTTATCGTTCTCTTCTTACTTGTTACCAGTTCTTTTTGGAACTGGAACACACATTATGCTAATTAATGAGCATTACGTCAAGATTCTACGGAATAATTCCGGTATGGTCTGCATCTAATCCATGCTGACCACGGTCAACAGAAGTTGAATGCCAAAACATTTTTTTAATGATCAAGTACTTGGACTTGAGTTGTTTGTTTCTTTTTGTGCTTGACTATCTGACTGTAAATATGTGTATCTTTTTAACAATATACATATCCAGTCATAAATCGCCCTTATATTTCTAAACCATACTTTAGCTCGGTACTTACTATCAAGTATTTTCCGAGACACATAAAATTCGTTCCGGAAAATACCGGAAATGTGTTTGTACTGAACCCAATATTTACTTGATCTTGTCTAGAATAGCTGTTAGCTACCAAACTTGAATCCAAGGCGCAAAGTTTTGGCTTTGAATAAAGGTAGCACTTGAGTGAGATGTGCACAAACCGTATACTAGGCTTCAAACAATCTACTTTTAAGTGAAGTCGTCCTTCACAATTAGTAGAACTATAAGGACGAACTAATTCTTTGAATAATAGAAACATATTGCCAGATCAAGGGAATCGTTAATATTAGATAAGAAACTCTTCTCAGTCCTCATATTTGGCAGATGAAGATGTTGATTACCCTGTTACAGCATTGGTTTTGCTTGCGTATGGCTACTTTCTGTTCCAATGTGCATGTGTAATGAAAATATGAGAAAAATATATATGACTTTTCATTTTACTCAAGTATCCATATAAGCGTGTATTTTGGGTTGGCTGGCATATCTGTGTTCCTAGTGGTGACGCTTTCGAGGTTAAGACCAGAGGTCTCAAACTCAAAACACCCTGAGGGCCGCATGAGGGCATTTTCGATGGCCCAAGGGCCACACCACCTTTGTTATTTCTCATTACACCTTGTGATGCCAATCATTTTGCGGGCCACATGATACGCTTGGCGGGCCGCGTGTTTGAGACCCCTGGGTTAGACAGTCTTGTCCATAGCAAGTATTCTTACGTAATTTGGGGCCCCGGGTGGCCGAGTGGTCCGAAGCGCTCGCCTTTTCCTATCACCGACATCTTACCTCTGTCTGCTTGGGTTCGAGTCTCGGGCTCAGCCAATGTGGGTATGTAATAAAGCTGACCGTAACTTCCCGTGGTTCGGTGGTTTTTAACGGAGTTTACCCTGAGTTCTTCCTCAACGAGTTATACTGGCCGCCAATGAAATGGCGCTAAACCCAAAACAACAACAACTTACATCGTTATGTCGTTCAGATGGTTTGACGTGTGAGACCTTGTGACAGCAATCGAATTTATACTCAAACATCGACAACGCGCGTTTTGCTCGAGTACCGTGTTTGTATAATAACAAAATCTTTGTTGTAGATATCTGATATATAATTCAGGTACTCCTGGCATGCGTATGCAAGACTAACATTCAAACAGTTGCTGAAACATTGAGGAAATACTTTGATTCACTCTTTCCCTCGTTATGTGGCAAACTTTTGCATACAAGGAAACGTATATGATCCTGATAAAACTTCATACTTGCCTTAAAGTGGGTAGGAAGGGTATTGTTAAAGAGGAAAATGTTGACGAATATACGTAATTCTCATGTTTCTGCGATTTGCTCCAAAGCTACACTTCTTTGGGACATTGGTATGGCAAGGAACGAAAAGCAAAGTTTCAGAGCGACAACAGGGACGTATGTATGTATGTATGTATGTATGTATGTATGTATGTATGTATGTAGACTTAGACCAGTCATTTTTAAAAAATATAATAGTTAAATATTCTCCTGATGGATACATGAAAGTTAAAGGTTGAAAATCACTAGACCAGCGCTATCTATGAACAATCTGGGGGAAAGAAATCATTAAAATTGCTACACCACCCAGACAGCGAAGACTATTACCAAATGGTACAACATATACAGAACACAACATGAACTTAAATTTATAAACACAATAAAAATATTTTAGATATATTAGAACGTACTATCTCATGGTAGCCAGTTAATTAATATATTTCATAACAGAAATAATTTTTATAATTCACTAGAGTGAAATACGAAAAATTCACTTCTCATGATAGACATAAAAACATTATGATAATAAAAATCAGGACACGCCATTTTATCACTTGCTTGATCAAATGCTAAACATGGCCACATCCCCGACAATAATACCACATTCAAATCCTGCAACATGCTTATATTTTTTTCCAATGCTTTTCATTTGCTTCTTTGCTTATATCTTTTTTGCCTTGAGTTTGGGATTTGGATTGTAATCAAACAAATAGATAATCCACGGGTTTATTTGGCCGGAATGATGATTGATTCAGCTCTCTCGTTAGCTTTTGAAACGACCAGCTCAAAATTTAAAATAAAAGGCCATGTCAGTGCAACAGTATACAAAATCAGCTGTAATAGACCATCAAAATCAGTGGCGTACTAAGGATAAATGGCGCCCGGGGCGACGATGATGACTCAAAGGGGTATTGTTGCCCCAAGACCTCTGGCGTCCTCCCACCCCCGTAAAATATAGTCAGTGGTAGACTGATAATGATAAGGCTGTGGGATAATTAGTTGGGTTTCAACAGCGCTTTAACCACATAATTAGATTCATTATGCCCCCCGGAAAGGGAAGGTAAGTAACTTTCCCAATTACACACTCAGGCACCCAATCAAACTGATCAGGGTGGATTAGATTGTACACAGTCTTTTCAGTCAGAATATGTGTACCCTTCACGAGAGATTTAAAATACTATTTTTTCGTGTACAAGTCAAACGATATTAATACAGTGGTGCTGCACTATAAGGTGTCTGATTGTAGCCCTGTCCCTCATATTACTAGTAACCATGCCCCTCATTAGGGCCGTAGATAACGATCACGGGCCCTGGGGTAAGAAACACCCGGGCCTCTCCTAGTTCTTGTTCAAACAAAAAATTTCTTTTATAAAATTAAAAAGTGTTGTTCGGCACAGGCCCCGGGGATATATCATCGGTTGCCCCCCTCCCCCCCACCCCCGCCTTGTCGGCCCTGCCTCTCATACGATACAAACATGGTAATGTAGAAAGTGACTGATTCTAGCCCTGTCCCTCATACAACATGTTGTCGTGCCCCTCATACAACACGGACAGGGTAATGTAGAAAGTGACTGAATGTAGCCCTGTCAACCATACAACATGAGCAGGGTCACTAATAAAGTGCTTTATTGTAGTCCAATCCCTAATACAACATGGGCAGGGTAATACATAAAGCGATTGATTGTAGCCCTGTCAATCATATAAGGCAGGGTCGCGTATAAAGTGCTTTACTGTAGTCTAGTCCCTGATACAACATGGGCAGGGTAATACATAAAGTGATTGATTGTATCCCTGTCAATCATACAAGGCAGGGTAGCATATAAAGTGCTTTATTGAAGTCCAGTTCCTAATACAACACGGACAGGGTAATGTAGAAAGTGACTGATTGTAGCCCTGTCAACCATACAACATGAGCAGGGTCACTTATAAAGTGCTTTATTGTAGTCCAGTCCCTAATACAACATGGGCAGGGTAATGCATAAAGTGATTGATTGTATCCCTGTCAATCACACACCATAGGCAGGGTCATGTTTCAAGTGAAGAAATAAAATGGCCTGGCCTACTTTTTCCTTCCTTGGTGATGGTTTTGTTGGGAATTTAAAAGCAAAATTGTTCCAAACTTTTCTTCCAAGAGATTGAATATATTATATACAAGGCAAAGTTTTGTGGCAAAGGAAAACGTATCATAAAACAAATTAAAAACTCTTTCTCATTGTAATTTATTTGAGAGATTTCAACAGTAGAATGTGTTTTGGGAAAGGAAAGTTGTTGTTCTAGGGTTTAACGCCATTTTTCAGCACAAGATAGGCTATACATGGCGGCCAGTATAACTGGTGGAGGAAGAATCCTAGAAAACCCAGGGAAGAACCACCGACCCACGAGAAGCTACTGGCAGGCTTTCCCACGTATCCACGCTAGCCGAGCCTTGGACTCGAACCCACGCAGAAAGAGGTGAGATGGCAGTGATCCGGAGCAGTGAGCTCTTTATACCACTCGGCCACTTGGGGCCCCGGAAAGGAAAGTAAGGAAAATGTTCATTCAGGGACCATAAACCTTCTAACTCATGACACGGAATGTTGTAAATCCAATTAACTCATGACACGGAATGTTGTAAATCCAATTAACTCATGACACGGAATGTTGTGAATCCAATTAACTCAAGCTCTTAACACTATAACGGTATATGATACAATTTGGTTACATTCTAGCATTCCTGGGAGAATTATACTGTAGAAACTCAAGTTAAAAGAACAGGCAGTCATCTGCAGTAATTCATTAAAATAGTGTGAAATGCCTGAAATTAAGCTCACACAAGGTCTTATGAATATAAAAGTGTCTACCAAATTTTGGTAAAAATCCAATGAACTTGGTAAAGAATTGCAGCAGAAACCAAAGTCGTGAGGATGGATAAAAATCGGTTGGTAAAACTCGTGTAAATGCCATGAAATTCTAGAAATCAAACTCGTCCAAGGTCTCATCAAAATTAAGTGCCATGCCGAATTTGGATAAAATCAAAGAATCCCTGTAAAAGTAACGCTGGCTGAAACCAAACTCAGGACGACAGAAAAGAGGTACAACTTCTTTGAATGATACTAAGAAATGCTGAAGTAAAAAACATTCAAGGAATAATCACTTTACAGCTGTATGTTAAACTTGGTTGAAATCCAACAATTCCTGATAAATACTGTAAAATTCAAAGCCATGAAGCTGGATAATCCTGGGGCATAACTTTTGTAAAAGATGTCATCAAACACTTAAAATCTAAGTCATTCAAGGACACGTCGATATAAAGTAGTATTCATAATTTTGTTACAGTTAAGAAACTATGGCAAAAAATTTAAACTGCAGAAACCAAAGTCAGGATGGCTAAACAGAGGGAAAAACTCCCTTAACTGATGTCACAGAATGCTGGAAATTCAATTAATTCAAGGGCTCACCAATATAAAACTGCGTCTCAAATTTTGGTGAAATCCAAAAGTCGTTGGTAAAGTTAAGCTGTACAAGTTAAAGTTAGAGGTCAAGCAGTCAGGGGCCGTGACCCCACTAAATGATAATAAAGTGCTGAAGATCAAATTCTTCTGAGATCTCATTAAAAATAAAGATAAAAGCAAAAATTTTTTAAATACAATGATTTCCAGTAAAGTTTTGTTGCAGAAACCAAAATGTCGAGGGACCGATGGACAGACAGCAAAGTTACTATAGGGCTCCAATCGATTCTTGAGTACGATCCTAATAAAGTAACAAAATGTTTAAAATAAAACCGGCATTATTAAAATCTACGAAAAGTGGCATAGGCATACCATGATGGATTCCTTCCATTCCACGATACACTTGATCGCTTTTTTTCTAAAATGTAAATGTATGCATATGATTGTGCAAGTTTAATTTCAGCGACTAAAATAATTTAAATAGTCAATAAAAAGGTCATACAAATTTTGGCAGTTATTTCAAGTCCAGTAAATCACATCACAAATAGTGGCACACACACACACACACACACACACACACACATATATATATATATATATATATATATATATATATATATATATATATATATATATATATATATATATATATATATATATATATATATATATATATATATATAATTTGCATTCTATACTTGGCCTTTGTCCGAAATTGATGGTCGATGTTTGGCCTACCCAACTATTCTCACGTTTTTGTCATATTTGTAATTTATAAATAGTTATTTACTGATATTTGAGTTCAAGATCTAGCTTCATTTACAAACTTAGAAATGTTATGGAAGCTAATTTGTGACCCACATCCTGGTCAATCGTCTTGTGTCTTATGTTTTTATGTAAGGTTGTGGTAAACAAACTTATGCATTCCCGTTTTAATTTCCGTCTGAATAATCATTTACTATTGTGTTCAGATATAATTTGAGAGGAACAATTTAAATTATTCATTGGAATTACAAAGTGCTCTATTACTTTATGACTAAATCACTATTTTGGGATTATTGTGAATTCAAAGACATTCTGGATCATATCATTGTGAGACAACAAGACTGTTGGTACATTAACATATTCAAGAGTATGGTACATCATATTCAAGATTGGGATTCATTCGGAACACTTCACTTTTGGACTTGAGACAGAACATTTAGCAGTTTTTGGGATTTACTTCACGATACTTTAAGGACATCTTATTTTTTATTTTCTAACTTAGAGATATAAATGTAATTGTCGATTTTACTAGATTTATGGTTTCGCTTCATTATGTTACTTAGTTTAACACCATAGAGTCGTAACAGAAATTGGGGGCTCAGCATGGATCTGATTTTTTTTTTAAAACGTATCTGAAATATTAAAAAATTTCTTCAAAATATTTAAATTTACATCGTTTCGGAATTTTTGTTGTCTTTGCTAAAGATTTTAATTTCACATATGTGAGAACTCTTTAGTGAAATCAACAATACCACATAAATTGGAGACATTCGTTTAAAAACCTGGCCAGGAAGCGTTAGAGTGTTTGAAAAAGGGACGAGTTGCTTGAGCATACCATACATTATGATATTTTCTGAAATGAAATCGTCTTTAACAAAACAAGAGATAAAGAATAGTTTGCTTTAGTATTTGTTGGGAAATGCAGTTTTGGATGATAGTGTTCTGAGTTTGGTTAGTATGTCAGTCTTTGGTTTCGATAGGAAATTAGAGGATTTACAGTTACAAATACATAGAATTGGAAATAATAAAGATTCACCTTCATAATGAAATAATGGAAATAGAAATTCAGACAGAAAATGGAAAATCAAATGCAGAAAGAGAAAAGAAGACAGGCTAATGCTGAGAGAGAGAGAGAGAGAGAGAGAGAGAGGGGTGATGTAGATTAAAAGAATTAGAACTAGTAGTCAGAGCACACCATCCCCACCAAACACAGGTTCAATTTGATGTTATCAGATATATTAAATTAGTACCTCCCTTTCAGGAAAAAGTTGATAAATATTTTACTCACTTTGAGAAAACTGCTGAAAACACGAAATGGCCTCGACAGCATTGTCTTTGTTATTATACAGTGTACTTGTTGGCAGTGCTCATGATATTTACATTTCACTGTCAGTACAACAGTGATGATTATGATGTGGTTTTTCAATATATCTTGAAATTTTACGACTCAGTACCTGAGGCATATAAACAAAGGTTTAGGAATTGCAGACAAGCTGGACAAACCTATTTTGAATTTGTATGGGAAAAAGAACATTTATTTGAAAGGTGGTGTTCAGCTAAGGATGTTAATAATAATTATGATAATCTAAGATAGCTCATATTAGTTGACGGGTTGAAGAATTCCATCCACAGTGATGTCAGGACCAATCTTGATGCAAAAAAGGTAGAAATTATGGAAGATGCTTCTCGCACTGATTATTCTTTGACTCAGAAAGTTTCATTTGTCAATAAATCATCCTCTCAGCAGTTTTTGGGAGGAAAAATTCATCTCAGTACAAGTACTTCCAATTTTCAATCTGGCACAACATTTAGAAATCAAATATCTGATATTACTGAAAGGAAATCCTTCTATCTTCCCAATTGCATTTCTTGTAAGAAGAAACTACACATTACCGGTATTTCTGGTTACTAAATATTGAAAAATAAGCAACAGAATAGAGAGAAAGCTATTTCAAATGCTTTTATTTCAAAGAAGTGAAGGTCATGGTCGAAAATTGAAAGCATTATGTCGGTTGGGTCAAACAAGCCCCAGTCTCATTCTATTATTGAGAAATAAGACCCTGATGCTTCTAAGGGATACAGGAGCTTCTTCTTTTGTTGCCAGATACTTTGGCTTTATCTTTTTACTACTCTTTCTCTTAATTCTAATCAGGGTAAAAAAAGACAATTGCTCATTGTCAAACAGGAAGATCCTGAGATCTGCTTCTTTCAGAGGACTATTAGCAAACTTAAAACCACAAATGGGGTCCTTATGAAAAAATGTGAACCACCCAAGGTACCTGATGGTGGCGAGTGGTCAGTGATTTATAAAAAATTTCCTACAAAGTCATATCAACAGGAAATTCTTAGTCTAGTCTATGAAACTCACTTGGCTGGTCATCCACAAGTCAATAAGACAGATCATAAGACCTTGAATCTTTGTTATTTGCCAAAAATTAAAAGTGATGTTTCTAAATAACAAAGATCTTGTTACACTTGCCAAATGTTAGGAAAACCCAATCAGAAGATACCCAAGGCTCATCTGCAACCTATTCCTGCATTTGAAGAACCATTTAGCAGAATATTGGTAGACTGTGTCAGTCCCTTAGCCAAGACTAAGCCAGGCAACTAATATTTGTTGACCATAATTAGTGCATCCGCAAGATTTTCACAGGCAATTATTTTCAAAAACATTAACACTAAAATTATAGTAAAAGCTTTGATAAGGTTTTTACACCTTTTTCCTCCTCAAACCCGTCCAGTCTGATCAACACTTAAATTTGATGTCTAGAACTTTATAACAAGCTATGCATGAATTAGGCATCCAATGGTTTAACTCTTCAATACATCTGTCCAGGGGCTCTGGAAAGATTTTATTAAAAGTTTAAGGAATATGATTTGGTCAAATTTCTTTTATACAGGAAAAGACTGGGTGTTTTCATTTGCTGTCAGAGAATCAGTTCAAGGATCATGAAGTTTTCTCCATTTGAACCACTTTTTTTTTATACCTTCTGTCCGAGGCCAAGGACCAGTCAAGTTATTAAAAGGGATTCTTCTTATAAGTTGTCAAAAACCTGTGAGGTAGCAAGATTTAATCTTCATTCTTTTTAGCCAAAATGAAATTAAGGTATAGTGATTTCGTCCCTCCCTGTTCAAGATCGTGACCACTATCAAATTATCTAACAGCTGAATTAGGACTCATTGTCTGCACAAGCATTCTGCCCGGTTCTTAGATGAATTGTGTATGGCTTGAGAATGACGATGTGAAGAGCCATCTCTTGGCATGTCCACTGACTACAAAGTCCAGTAGAAAGTTTGCTCCCCAACCAGACAGTCTTGCCACTGGAGAATAAGTTTTTTTGTGTGGGTCAATATTCCAATATTCTGATCTAGACAGCCTGTTAATGTTCACCATTGGAAGAGAAGGGCCGTTAGAAATGTGTGCATGTAAAAGCAGCAAAAGTGTAACAAATCTTCTGCTGCACTGAACAGGCCAAGTATTGTAAACTCCCTCACTTATATAAATGTTTTGTTTGAAATCCTATCTGATGCATGAACAATAAATTCAATATTCAATGTGTTCAAGAGGGAGACTATGACATAGAAGTGTGTGTAGGGAATTCCAAACCAAGATGGATAAATTGTTAAGATGGAATAAGATCCAACTTTTCCATGTTTATTATCCATCGACGCATGAAGGTAAAAAGGTTGTTCATATATTGGACCATAATCAAACTTAATGTTTTGACAAATGTCATCCAGGTATGCCACCGTCAATGTGGAAGAGGTCCTCCTGAACCTGTGGATTACGGTTTAATGTTTTTGTAAAGGCACAACAGCTTAGGTTGAGGTCAAAAGGAAGAATTGATATACAGTGCCCGAATAGGCAAAGTGAAGATATCTGCACGACTTCATATGGATTGAAATGTGAAAATATGCGTTGGACAGGAGCCATTGTCGACAATCTTGACAAGAGTCTTATTAGAGATTCTGTTTGTGAAAAATATTTATCTAACTATGCACATCCACATTGTCTTATGAGAACAATAGACATTGTTAGAGAAAATTTAAAACTGTCAGAGCTAATAATGTAAACTTTTTCGCAGCATATGATGCAGGTTTACTCAAGGCTTCTCCGTTTCATATGATCACCGCCAAAACTCATACAAGTTACTAATGTATAAATCCATTTGTACAAAATGATGATGGCTTTTGGAAAAAAATGTCAGAAAAAAATAACTGATGATATTCATAGGTTTAAAGACAAATGCTTCGGTGAAAATTGATAAATTCATACAGCTTGGCAAAAATTAGGAACCAGTAATTCTGCTGCTAGTATTGCTGTTGATTAGTTGGTTGATTTGGTTTGGTTTGGGATTTTCGGGGCAAGGGAAGGATTTAATGCCATTTTTCAGCACAAGACGCTATACATTATAGCCAAAATATTTGGTGGAGGTGGAAGACTCAAATTCACACTGGCAGGTGAGATGTGCAAGTGATCAATAACCTGAGACCACTCTGGCGTATGAGGTCCCAGATGATTTAGTGTTTTAGAGACATGACTTCAGGTTGCTGGTATATCATTATAGGTCTTGCATCAATTTCAGCTCAAAAGAATCAATAAATGGCAGCCAGTTTTACTGTTGAAGAAAAACCAAGCACTTTTCAGGCACCAATGATCACCTTGGTAGAATCACTTACCTTCCACTAGTAACTGGTAACATTATTACATCATAGTGGGATATGAACATGTGTGATGAGAGGCAAGTAATTACATTACAAGTATCTTACACTAATCTGCCATGGAAGTCCCTCAGACCTTGGGTATAAGTCCATACATGCCAACCCCTGGCAAGGAAAAAGTGTAATCCAAGTGGACAAAAAGAGTAATCCAAGCAGAAAAAGAGTAATCCACATATAACATAATAAAATTCAATGAGCATATGTACATAATGATTTTTTTACACTTCTGTTCTTTTAACATCAATTACTGCTTCAAATTTTCATATATAGCACTCTGAGCTTTAAAAAGCAACAGTCTCTCATACTGCATTTCAAAACACTTTGTACCAGCTGAGATTATGAATGTTTTGCACACCAGTAGAGAACCAAGTGCTGGATTACAAAGCCTGGATCTAAATTCAGTTTTATTTTTGTTAACAATACTGAACAACTTCTCACAGTCAGCATTAGAATGGTAAAGAACCAATATTCCTTTCATAACCTGAGAAAAAAGAGGAAATATATATCTTCCAGTTATTGGATCTTTTAGCTGGCAAATAAGGTGCCAATGCACATCAACTCTGTCCGCATTCTTCAGGGGTTCTCCTAATTTATCAGCAGCTTTTCCTGCAACAAGGTCCATCATATGACAGGGACGACCTGATATGTACACTGTTGGAGACATTATTCTAATTATAGAATGCAACTCCTTTATGAATTCCAGTCATCACTGATGCATTTTCAGCTGAAAACCCCATACAGTCCTGCCAACTTGTTTATTCAAAGCATTATCAAGCAAATAAAAAATGTTTTTTCCAGTGGAATCTACTGTTAATTCTGGTAATGAAAGAAGAGCACTGTGACTTTGCCTTTTTCATTGTCAAAGTCTCTTATACAGACTGGGTACAACTTTTTGTCTTCATAATAAATGCTCCTGTCTACTGCAATACTAAACGGCCAAATTTTCATGGCTTCTGCAATTTTAAGTGAATTATCTTCTGCTAAACACCTAACAATATTAGATGATTTTGTTCCTGGAGATGCATGTTTTCTGCAATTTTGGAATCAGAAAACATCCTTTTGAACACATGACCAATGTAGTCTTCTATTGCTAGGGGTAATCCGTGTTCTATTAAGAACTCGGCAAATAATGCCTCTGCATTTGTTAGTTCTGCTTTAAAAAATAAGTTACAAGTTACCTTAGTATTGGAGTTTGTAAAATGAGCTAATTCAAGGTTTCTTTTTTTACCATCTTGACCAATATTAAAATCCTTTCCACATAGTGGGTGTGAAGCTGCCCTAGAATGGAATACTGTATTGTGTAATTCATGTATTTATCTTTGGATTCATTTTTCGTCTTTTTCTAATCCATCTGGGAAATTATTTGAAAAACATTTTTGCTCTAACACATGCATCGACTAGAATAAATCTGACTTGACTTTTAGTGTCTAATACCTACAGACTGGTTCTGTATCAGATATGAATTAGAACAAAAAAAAATCAGAAAGCAAAGATTAAAAAATAGAAAACAAGTCTGTTCTCTCCTAAGCCATACAGCTGCTATAAATAGAAACCAAGGTCAAAAGTTTGACAGTGAAACCAACATGTTTCTTGGAAATAGGGCAGCTGCTATAAATAGAACATAATACTGTTAGGAAAGTGCATGCAAGGATGGCCAAGCATATTCTTATGTCGTAGTTATGTAGAAGCTGTCTTTTCTAGATAATATTAATATTAAGAAAAATAAGAAAACAAATTAAATTTTTTTTTAGGAGGGGGTCATAACGAAAACACGTAATCCGAATACTTTTATGTGTAAAGTGTAATTTAGTGAAAAAAGTGTACAGATTACATCAAAAGCATAATGGATGGCATGTATGTAAGTCTCATACAAAAGACTAGAAGTGAGAGATGGAATCTGCAATTCCTGGATTCAAAGTCCAGAATGTTACTGTTAGGCCAATAGTAATGAGGATTCTGCTTTTGACAATAGATAGTTAACTGCAATGTCGTTGATCTAAAGAGTACACTGGAGAATAAATTGTTTCCTAGATTTTTATCCATTTTTTACTCTAATTTATAATGAAACAATATTTGGCATGCTAATTTCTTTTTTAAGTTTACATTTTATATTAGTCATGCAACAAGGCATAAAAATAAGACATCACGCATTGAAAATATATTTTTCTTATAAGAAATTATGTAGCGTAAGAGTAGGCAGAAATAATGTGACATCACCTCCACAGGCATTAATATTTATTTTTTCGGGCAAATCATGTAATATCTATTTACCAAAACATTTATTAAAAAAAAAATAAGGAATCACAGCATCTGACCATACATTAAAAATAATACAATTTAACTACCATTCAAATCAAAAGCAACATGCCTGCAAATAAAGAAAATTTAGCAAAACAGCAATCATTTTAATAAGGGCATACATAGTCATAAGGGATGACAATTTATAAGGATACAAATTTGTGATTTATATTATAATAGAAATCCCTATAATAAAATCTATATTCATGGACATTAAATTAGTAGTTATAAAGGAATTGAACTACAACAACTACAAATAAGCCACCAAGAAAATTTCTGATTTCACAATATCAGAAACATACATGGCTGACAGACAAACAAACAAAAAAAGAAAGAACAAAAGATGATTGAATATAAAGAATGAATACAAATACAAAAATGCAGTTGACTGTATGATCTATAAGGATTCAGTAAAGTTTACCTTCAACTAGCTGTCATTTAAATTGCTTCTGTCCCCAACCCAATATTAAAATCACTGAGGGCTTGATTGGCTGAGTGGTCTAAAGTGCTCACCATTATGGATCACTGCCACCTCACCTCCATCTGCGTGGGTTCAAGTCTCAGGCTCGGTCAATGTGGGTATGTGAGAAAGCCTGGCAGTAGCTTCTTGTGGGTCAGTGGTTCTTTCTGGAGTTTTCCTGGGTTTTTTTACTCTATTATTTATTCTGGCCGCCATTATTGCCAATCTTGTGCTGAGAAATGGCATTAAACTGTACAACAACAACAATTAAAATCACTTCTACTGCCCACTAACCCCTAGCCAGAAATTATGTAAAATAATATGCTTATTTCTGCAGGAGGAAATGTTTTTCATGTAAAATACATCTGAGAGTGGATGAACTGCTTCTGTTGTGGGTTGTCCGAATTTGAAAGTGCCTCCCTCCAGTGGTATGTTTTGCTAGAACAGCTCTCAGAACCTTCCCATTGTTCTTTTCTTTTCCCAGCTGTATCAAATTATAATAAACATTTCCCTGTGAAAAATAAGTTGGACATTTGGTTTAGAAATAATTGGAAAATTTTCAATGCAGAAACCAAAACTTAATCGTTAACATGTAAGTAGAACAAGAGCCCCCCCCCCCCCTTATGTCAGGCCGGGCTTTTATTTAGTTAAAAAAGGTACATATAAAAGCAAGGTAAAAAAAACTTTAACCTTAAGATTACTCTAGGATGAGGACAGACATATGGACAAATGGAGACAAAAAGTGATTGTCGTGACAAACTGTCATCACGGCAGATTTAACAAAAACCTATATCAATTAATTTGTTTCACCAAAGGACCAATACCAAACATAATATCAAATATGATTCAGTAGTTCAAGCACAAAAGGAGAAACAGTTTGACTGAAGTTAAATGGGGGTCAGCTATATCAACAATATGCTTTCAGCCCCCCCCCCCCCCATAATCAAGCACCAACTCTTGGCAGAATCCTCAACTTAATTTTTTAATTAGGAGCATATGACTCTTGACACCTAGAACTTGGGAGTCTACTGCCATTTTCAAACAGTCCCTTCTGCAATCTCCAGAATTCACAGGGTTACTAATTCATTCTTATAAATTTGTTTTAAAATTTTATTTTTAGATTTTATATCAATTTACAATAGAAAGACACATTAGTGGGTAGTGATACCAGTAGGTATCCAAGATGAATGAATCTCTCTCTCCTCTCTCTAACTCACACATACACACTTGATATTTAAAACATTTAAAATACAATATTATATTTAATAGTTACATGCATGTACAAAAAGGTTTTAAATAGACACAAAAAGTCACCGTTTTAAATAGATCTCTTGCAAGTGTTAAAATCCTAATTTGAATTTTCCCCCATTCCTATATAGAAAACTAAACAAATGATTCATTTCCCTTACTAAGACAGATATACAGTACAATTAGGATGATGAAATTTCAAAAGAGGATTAAGCTGAAATGATCAGTGTTACTTTGGTATGTATTTCCTTTGTTGTAAATCACATGACATTATTTCAGCCATCGAGAAAGCATCTTTCGCATGAATCATGAGACAGTATACAATTATTTACATGGTACCTATGTTTAGGTGAATATAAGTGACACAGGGTCTTCTAAACAAAGGCTTATAATTCATGTATTATCTGATATTAGTGCAAAATGCCACTTCAACTGCAAGAGCCCACAAAAATAATCAGTGATATCATGACAGTGCAACACCATGAAAAAGTGTCTCCTAATGGATTCATGCAATAAATAAAATCTAACAACAATAAAATATTTTAATTATAAGTTAACACATCTATGTAACTGGATGTGGATGCACGAGATCAGTAATTTTAAACACTGACTCGACCCCCTGCACATTTAATACGTAAGAAAGTAGTAAATTGTGCCTTTAAAGTAGTTGGTATTGATGTTGTTGTTGTTGTGGGGTTTAACGCCATTTTTCAGCACGATAGGCTATACATGGCGGCCAGTATTAATGGTGGAGGAAGAACCCGGAAAACCCTGGAAAGAACCACCGACCCACGAGAAGCTACTGACAAGCTTTCTCACATACCCACATTGGCTGAATCTTAGACTCGAACCGCCGCAGACAGAGGTGAGATGGCAGTGATCCGTAACGAAGAGCGCTTTAGACCACTCGGCCACTCGGGGCCCCAGTTGGTATTGATAGGCAAAAAAGCAAATTCTTTCATAATTCTTTTAACATGTGCATTCAATATTATTTGTTATAAAATGATGCTCCATTCTGCATTTGATCTCACAGGGTCTCACAAATTATAACTGCACCATACTTCCAATACAACAGTCACATCAGCAAACAAGACATCAGCCAGCTCATTTTGGTAAGGTGGCTGCATGTTTTGTTTATTCTAGAAAAGTACTACATTAAATTTGCAAATACAATTATCAAAAGTGGCTGTGTCGTGAGGAATTTAATACATTTCATGGGGACACGCATATAAGAAGTAGTATAAATTCTCTGATAATTTTACTTATTTGGCATGGGATTTCAGGTCCTTGAGAACATACTTTCATTGTACAAGTCTGATTCCAGGAAATCCTGTCAAATTTGATTACAAAAAATCCCTGCTTAATCAAAGCAGATTTATTATGGTATGTACTAAGCATAACCCTGCTAAAACAGTTAACTGGTGCTGGCATGTGGTTGCCATTTAAGGATTGATTTGTCTTGATTGTTGAAATGTTCTCTATTTTTAATGGAAACTGTCTTTTTCACATACCTAAAAAATATTGCTTTGTGTCCCTGAATTCACAGAATTAAAATTAAATGTCTAACAACAAATTTTTCCAACAAAGATAAATTTAATTATTTAAAATTCAGTAAAACATTGTTTTCGATCAGTCATCTTTGAGTATTATTAATCACCACAGTCCAAAAAAATAAAATATTTTTCACATGCTTGCCTTTGCATCAAAAATATCAATATCCAGGCTGGCAGAAGTCAGGAAATAACAGCAAACAGTAAGTGAATTCCAAAGTTCATTTGTTTTTATGTTTGGAATCAAGTTCTCCCTTATCAGCAAGGACAAAATGATTCTTGGCTAGGGACGTGATCCTAGTTAAGTGTTGAGGGAGAGGCAATTTGGCCATGCCACATCTGCCAAGATTACGAATTCCCTCTAATACAGATGGTCCCTCAAATTTCACCTGACAGGTGATTGGAACATCAGGGTCTGCAATACCAAGATTCTTTGCATCTTTAAACCTGACTCGCACCTGCAAAATATGAAATATTAAATAGTGTCAATTCCTTCAGAGTACACATGCTTAACTTTTTTTGCAGACTCTCTTCTAAAACAATCATGACATTTCATCTTAAATGGTAGGGTTTAAAAATGGCTTTGTTATATTGTCAAATGTCACTACATAGTCCTGATATGCCATCCAAATTGCTAATTGCCATCCAAATTGCTAATTGCCATCCAAATTGCTAATTGCCATCCAAATTGCTAATTGCCAACAAACTTGAATGTCATTAAATGTTGTTAAAATCATTAATAAATTAGCTGTCCATTTAAAGATTGGTTTATAAGTTGGAAGTGTGCCGCAAGATTTTTCCTTTTAATCGGTGCTTTTCCTTTTCTTTTTTCAGTCGTTTCTTACACAGAATAAAATATTCAGACATGCTTACCTAGCAGAAGATTTTACTTTGGGTCTAAAAGAAATCAGTCTTATTGGTTGTTGCTTATTTGAATGCTTACATTGTTGTTGTGGGGATTAATGCCATTTTTCATTACACAATAGGCTACACATGATGGCCAGTATAACTTTTAGAGGAGACAGCAGGGAAAGCATCAGGCCATGTGCAGATTCCACCAATTCTTCAGACATTATCATTCAACCAGTGCATGCAAGTGTTTTCCTACTGAATGTGAGCATTCCACTGTCTTTTACTGTTCATCATTTTTGGATATGTTCCCTTCTCTGTAGTGATCATTATTTCAGTATTATTTAGAAGTTTTCAGTTCTTCCTATAAAGCGATGATCATTGGATTCATTTACAATTTGTGGTCTATTATGCACTAGTGGTGTCTATCCAAGTTTTACATTATGTTTTATATCATTACTCTGATTTGCTTCACATAGTTCAATCTATTTACTATTAGCACAATAGGACCTTTCTTTTAAATATTTTTGTTTTGTTCAGTCAACTTTATTTGTGATATTTGCATAACTGCTTTCTAACCGCTATATATCTATACAGAGTGAATGGATTCTGAGTTACACCCACAAATACTCTATTCAAGAAATAACCATGGAGCAGTAAATATCATGTACAGATTACTTGATTCAAGCAACTTGCACCCACAGCAGCAGAGCATTCTGGCTCCTTGAGAGACTACTTGACACCTAAACAACCTGAAAGTTTAAGACAACTCTTTGTTGTCTACAGCACCAGATTTTCTTATTCAACACATTTCCAGATCTTCAGGACTCTCTTACTAATTATAGGAAACTGGATTTCAGGATTCAATTTACCTCTGATAGTGAATGAACACCTTCATTTACTCTGTTGTTCATTGTGCACAATGCTGTAACTGACATATCGGCCCATAAAACATTATCTTGCTGGTATGCTACATATGTACCTTCATTCTTGTACTTTGATGACAGAATATATAGAAAGGAGTCATAAAGTTGCAACATGCATCATCTTCTTACTATTACAAATGATGTGTTATGTGACATATGGATTAAAATCGGGGCCTTCAATACAGTCACATTCTTCCATAGTCAGAATGGTCCCTTGTCTTCATTTTGGCCACTGCCAAGTTTCATGCATTCACAACTTCACTTTTGCCCCCTAAATTTGTCAGTAACTAAATGTAGTCAGCTATTATACTACTTTGATGGTTCCAGTTGTTTAAGTGGTTAGAGCATCTGTCTTGGGTGTGGGAGGTCGTGAGTTTGAACCTTGGTCTTGTCATACCAAAGACTTATAAATAATGGAAGTTGCAGCTGCCTTGCTTGGCGCTCAGCATTAAGAAGTTAGTGTTAGGACTGGTTGGCCTGGTGTCAGGATAATGTGACTGGGTGGAACATGACACTACATCTGAAGCATGATGCCGCAGTGCTAGACATCACTATAAACTGCCACACTGCAGACATCACAGTCATCTGTGTCCCTTTATACTTTGCATGAATCCCTTGTGGCTCACATTCTTTACTACCCTACAAACGTTCCCCCAAGTTTCTCTTCCTGATGTTTGTACATGTACAATCAACCTTTAATTGGACATGTGTCTTGTGTGTCGTTAAAATTACAATTTAACTAATTAAATGTTGTTTGAGCAGGAAACAGTGCATCCTTCTCTGGCCTCCTAATGGGCCACTGTGTTTACTATTGGTCTCAACCCAGGCATGATGCAAATGTCGGCAAAAAGTTTGTAACTGATTTTAATGCTCAGAGGACAATGTCAACTGAAGTGGTTAGCAATACAAACAGATCATGATGATGCTTGCATTCAACACACAAGCAAAGGAAGTTCTGCATTCACTCTGGTCCTAAACATAAATTAGTTTTGTTTCCTTTCAAACCGTTAATTCAAAAGAATTCTATAGCAAATAATTAGAATCTTGTTTTGTCACAAAGAGTGTTTAAACCTTAATCTATTTGTGTCAATAAAATCCCAAACAAGGTTTTTCAAAAGGGCTGATTTAAATTTTGACAAAAGACCTTCAAAAGTATATACTGTTGTACAAACAAGGTCTGAATTTTCTGTAAAATCAACTTGTCTTCTTTTAATTTGTTAAACCAGTCCCAAAACCTATATTGATACAGGGGCTCTAAATGTTTTTTAATATATAATACAAGGGACGACAATTTCTCATTTCAGCTCTGAGATTCAACAATTTGGACTACAAATTTGGTTTAAAACGAACAGCAGTCCGTTTTCTAACCTGGGTTTCCTCAGATTATTCCCACCCCATTTTACATGTTTGCACATTTAGGTTGGGGTCACTGCAATTGTATATAAAAAATTTGGAATTTCGCCGCCACCATGCAGTAGTGACATATGGTAGTCGCTTACCAGCGGGCCAAGAAAATTTGAACTTATGTTATATTGACTTAAACCTGCATGAAATTGATAGGAAAATGATTTATTTTCTCAGAAATGGCAAATATTATAATCATTATGTCTTTATTCTGCTGACAGACTAGATGAAACTACGGCATTGATGAAACTTAACCTGGTACTCACCATTTGCATTACTAGTCACTTCACAAATCTCAAACAATGATATCGAAAGTCCATTAGTCACGTGATATCAGCAACGAACTACATTTTAATGTTGTTGTAGAAAAATTCAATTATATTAAATAAAAGTCAGATACTTTTTGTAAAAATCTGGCCAGTCTGACTTATCAAGCAAAGTGCACATGTCAACGTGGCAGTCATGTGATACAACAAAACTTCAGAAGTTGTTCTCAGAATATATAAATATCAAAAACTTTGTGTTCTTTCATTTTGTATTTTTATTACAACCAGTATATGACTTTCATTTAATATTTTTTTAGTTTTTGAAAATGTGGGTTGTTAGATTTGTGTACTCATGAAACTAGCAATGCAAATCTTGAGTACCAGGTCACATTTCATCAACTCTGATTTTAATATTCACAGTTTCTGAGAAATAAATAATTTTCATATCCATTTCATGCATGTATCAAACTATCTAATGTTTTAAAGTTTGCTAGGCCATCCAGTAAGCAGCTATGCTTTGCCACCACAATGTTTGCCTCTTGTGATGCTTTTCACAGCTTCCACATAAGGAAAGATAAGGATATTGAGCTGACTTTGAAAATAAGTCTACCAGACGAATCTAATCCACTGAGTGTTTGGATTGATTCAGCATATATGTTTACTGCAAGCATCCAGATGATACATACTGCACCCTCCAAATATTCTGGTTAGAACTCGATAACTTTAACTCATGATCAGTTTAGTTACGACTCAATTATGTGATTGTATCGGGCGTCAAGTGGTGGTGGAAAATTTCCAGGTTTTTTCCAGATTTTCATCAATATTTGCAAAACTTCAGGACTTTTCACGGTCAGGAAAAATTTATAATTTCTCCAGACTTTTTCCTGATTTCTCGGTAGTGTGTTAACCCTGATAATATATATTGGGACACTGCTATTTGTTCATCAATAATTTCTGTCTCAGGTACAGGCTTATCTCTGAAATCCAGTCCTGTGCAAAGACCAATTTACATAATATACATAATATTAGTGAGAAAAATGTTATGGAATTGCATAAGAGAATAAGATTTGTAAACTCTGATTTATTTTATCAGATACAGAAAACAAAAAAGAGAGGTAAAGATCAACACCAAGTGGGTTTTCTAGCAACCTTCCATGGGACTTTAAGTTCATGTCCTTCCTTCGTGCTAAACACCTGAAAGAATTTTTCTGCATGTGGATCTTCATCACATTTTTGGGTATACATAAAGATAATGCAACAGCGCTGAATTTTTTCATGTTAAATTTTATAATCCTCCCATTTACTGTCTTATTTTCTTTTCAAAATGTCTAAAGTATTGAAAAAATTTCATGATGGAGGAATGCAAACTATAACAATATCATGAAAATGATAGACGACTTACTTTTTTATGCATCACTGATCAATTTCCTTCATAAATGGATTTTAGTTCTTAAGTATGAATAAAACTAAGGATTTATTTCAAAATCTGTGTAATTTGCCTACTTCTTGATTTTCTTCATTTTATCTTTCTCAATTTTTTTCTTTCCCCTATTAACAAATTGGACACAAACAGAATGAAAGAAAAAACAAAACTATCACACAAAATGTAAAAAAATCTTTACACACATCTCCAACATGATAAACATGTATTTAAAAGGACAGCAACATTTAATAACAATTAGGGTTGTGATGATATATCAATATATCTCTATGCTACTATTTTGCAGTTCATGTTGGTACAAATCTCCCATATTGGTATTTTACTACTAACTGTACATTAGTTAGACTAGTAATGGAACTAGTTTTATGTATTCAAAACCTAATACTGAAGCAAGAAGTTTTGTTGTAACCAGTCAAATGATGGTCTTAGTCAGTCATCAGTGAATCTGGATCTTGTGCCCAGTAAGTGTACAGAAAGTGATCTTGGGAATCGCTGTGGTTTTAAATGCAACCAGGAAGGTAAAATTGATTAATCACGGGCAGTATGTAGTAAGTGCTTTGCAAGTGTATGGTATTCTGGAGAGATTATTAATCTCATAACTCACAAGCATCACCATCATCCATCTGTGAATATTGTCCCGAGTTGGACTGCAATGTCCAGTTCTTCTGCTCTGATTGAACGACTTTCAAAAAATCAGTTTTTAAGTCAAATCCAGTGTTTAATACATAAGCTAACAGTATGTTAAGCCTATCATTCTTTGGAAACCCATTAATCCAAGTCTAGTTTCATTTGTTAATTTCAAGTGAATTTCCATTTCTTGTCTTCAATCTGTAATCTCTTTTTTGCCTGACCATACAGAAGAGCCTTCTCATTTGTTTTTTTCAAAACAAGGAGAAACACAGTTGGTAGAACATATTATTTAATATAAAAATAACTACAAACCTATGTGATGATGGGCATTAGTAAATGGTTTTCAAATTGTATCATTGGTAGCAATACATATTGATGCATACTGCTATACAATTATCTATATTGCAATGTATTGTACTGACTTTATCTGGGTATAATCAACTCTAGTAGCAACACTGGCAACAATTAAGCACTGCAGAAGTGAGTAACTCACAAGGGACATATTTTGGTGACATTTAACATAGAAAGGATCTTTGTTATATTATTCACCGTACGGATAAAAATGTCACTTCTTTTCATAAATAGGACAGACCTGCCCATCATTTAATTACTAATGCAAAAAGAGCACCTAGGCACTTACATCTTACTCCATTAGAATTTCATTTTTATCTTACTGAGATTTTCTCAAGAGTGGAAAGTGTCATCAAAGCTTCCATTTATGCAATGTTTAAGATATGGGACTTTCTGCAATGTTTATGCAATGTTTGTCTGATATAGGACTTTCTGCAATGTTTATGTCAAATATGGGACTTTCTGCAACGTTTATGTCAGATATGGGACTTTCTGCAATGTTTATGTCATATATGGGACCTTCTGCAATGTTTATGTCAGATATGGGATTTTTCTGCAATGCTTGTGTCAGATATGGGACTTTCTGCAATGTTTATGCAATGTTTGTCAGATACAGGACTTTCTGCGATGTTTATGTCAAATATGGGACTTTCTGCAATGTTTATGTTAGATATGGGACTTCTGCAATGTTTATGTCAGATATGGGAGTTTTCTGCAATGTTTATGTTAGATATGGGACTGTTCTGCAATGTTTATGTCAGATATGGGACTTTCTGCAATGTTTATGTAAGCTATGGGACTTTCTGCAATGTTTATGTCAGATATGAGATTTTTTTGCCAAACCCTATGAAAATTCTGTACACTATTATATCCTGACAACTAAAGAAACAAAAATCTTCTAATTACTGTCAGGGGCCAGCTAAGGCTTATCTATCCCTAGGTACTAGATGTGTCATGAAATGATATCCTAATTAAGTGCAACTGGCCGATAATTGGCTTTCAAGACATGTTCATATTAAATGTATATGTTGATCTCCAACATGGTTTTAAAGATCTATATTACTGTCTGTGATTTTAGGTTCATTTGTATAGATGTTTCAGAACCAGGTCATCAATCAATATATTTCAAAATTCTGATAAGTAGATTGGTTCTAATTCTGGAAGATTTTTAAAAATATTTTCATTTCTTGTACAGGACTGAAAACAAAAAAGTGCATCTTTGCCATAATTTACATTCTCTTCGTATTAAAATAAAAGATTGTGTTTGGAACGTGAACTAGATTCTGATCACAAATGTTATCATAATTAATTACTATAAATCTCTCAATGAGGGTCTAGGAACTGAGTGACAATGTGTTGTTTGTATGATGGCACAAAAAAAATCTTTGCAACCTCAAAGTCTGGAAACATAAATTTAACCATGTTGTGCAGTACAATGAATGGTTATCAGCAACAACGAAAATATTAAAACATGCTATTCAGCATAATACTGGATTAATTGTTCAGTCGGCAAGTGCAACCTTTACCACTAACTTGATATCCTACATCATTTTTTATCATGTGTATTGAAATAATTGCTCAGGGCCAGTACACTAGGCTAGTTTCATGTACATGAGGACTGTTTTGACACCTTACTTTTCTTGATATAAGGAATAAAAGCTTTCCATTTCCATCAATGGATTTATTTTACCTTGTCAAGTGCAGGCTGTTGGTAGGTATTTAATTAAAACATTAAAGAGATCAAGTAACCATGAAAGGGAATGGCATCTCACATTTTATCTGATACATCTAACGCTAGACCTCTTGTTAAATGCTGAGCTCAGCAGAAATTTTCACTGCTCCACGGAATTAGTGATTGTCTGGGTTTTAGTGTTATGTTGGCAAAATCAATGACCATGGGTGTACAGATTAACATTCATTCTGAGAAATAAAGTGAAACTCTGCATAATACTGTGTTTTATGATCTATTTATTATGTTGGATATATTCATAGATCAATAAAGATTAATGAAAGTCAAGAACAAGTGTGTTTAAAAAAGGTACCAACACAGACATTAAATTTTCTTGAACTTTAACAGTTAGGTTTTCTAGATGTTTGCCAATTTTATTGGATTGCATAAAGGTTTCAGTCAGTATCAATTATGTTCTTTAGGAAGTAATAGAGTAATGTATTACCATTAGATTTCGCAGAGACATTGCTTTAGCATAGAGCTTTCAAGTTCTGAAATTCTGTAGATGAATAAATCATAATAAATTTCCATTGTTCAGCAGGTTTCATAAATGTATCATGATATATGTTTGTTAGTAATATTAATAACACTGGTATTAAAACAAGTACACAAACTATTGTTTATCACTGAATAAGGGTTGGGGGTGGGGGCTTCAAATTTGTAGTCTAGCTTACCTTCAAAAACTACAAAGACTGGTACCCAGGAATTAATGTTATTCACTGCATGAAACATGACAATTGGAGATGAATCATATTACAGAGTCAAAGTTAGAGGAGAACAAAACCATTTTATGACATATTTTTAAATCAATCCATGTGAGCCATACTGTCACACAAACAGCAAAGAAATGTTCTACACGCATTTTGTTTGAAAATAAAACATAAGTACGCAACAGTCTAAAACTGTGGTAAAACTACAGGATTCTGTAGAGTTTTAAAGAAATTCTATGATGATAATGTTTATAGCCATGGCTGATGATAAATTGAATAGTTACCATATATATACTAACTTACTGGTTGACTCCAACTGCGAACAACACTGAACCTGATCTGTTGCATAATGCACTGGTAATCAGGTTCTATGCTGATTATTCTATTGATTATTCCAAATAAATTGCACAGACAAGTATATGCAAGTGCAAAATGTGACAGCTGAAATTGGTCTGTGTAGTTGGCAGTTGGACTCTATATATAAGCAAGTACATATGGTAAATGTATGAGGTATGTTAACTTATCGAGAGTCAGACATCTTCTGGTACTTTTGTGTTCCGTAGTTAAAAATAAGTGTTTAAACATGGATATTTATCATTAATTTCATGCTTTACGGTACATCTTGTGCAACATATAGTTTTGAAAATTCAAACAGGTACGTCTATGCATCTTAGAGTTAATCAAAGACATTTCACTATATGTTGAACTTTTACCAATCTTTGTTCCAACTGCTCCCAAATACATTCCCATATTGCTCCATACACATTTTCACAACAGTTGGCAGAATAAGCCAAAATGGCAAAATAGAAGTCAACAGGAATGTGTTGTTGAATGTGGGGCAAGAAAAAAATGCATGTGGATGAGCTAGTCAATTGTAGGGTGAGTGCATCTTGGACAACTTACCAATACCTTGCAAATTTAATTTAATTATCAGACATGGCTCAAAGATTGAAAAGCAATTATTTAAAGTTTTAGAGTAGGTAGGTATGTACGTACGTATATATGTTTATATGGATGCGATTTTTAACGTAGCTTTAACAATTTTTCAGTCATTTCGCTACAATGTCTGCAGTGTGGCAGTTTATAGTGATGTCTAGCACTGGGGCATCGTGCCACAGACCAGGCCAACCAGTCCTAACACTAACCTCATATGTGTGTGTGTGCATGTATGTATGTACATAGGTATATGTGTGTGTGTGTGTGTATATATATGTATGTATACTTACTTTAAAATCTACTTTCTCAAGTACTGGTTGTGTATTGATCCCAAATGCTTTATCTAGCATCTCCTTCCTCCGTTTTTTCATTCCCTCATTCTCACATGTGATGTTTGGATCCAATTCTTCTTCACTTTCATCAAGTGCTGTAACACATGTTACAATGATAGTTAATGAACACATGGTCAAGAAATCTTAGCACCATATATCAGAAAATTTCAGTTGTTTTTTTCTATTTCTGATTCAAGACCTGGTTGCATAAAATCACCAAAAACTTTAGTCTATTCCCATTTTTCTTCTGTTACAAACAAGTATACTGAAAACGTAGTATTATTTGATCAAAATACCTCTGTCTGAGATATGAATTCTGATATAGTAGTAAAAATTAGGAATATTTTTTTATAATTTATAAATCGCAGGGCTAATTTTTAAAAGAAATTTCTCCATAAAAGTGCACACTGTATAGTAGTACAACCTTTATAAACGTTTTTATTTATTTTTTATATTTATTATTATCTTCATAATTTTAGAATTTTAATGACAATTTCTGTACTTTTTTTAAGCCTATTTACTAACATAAACTATGATTCTTTTCAATTTGCAATGTTTCTGCAAATGTATGTATCTACTTACGCAGGGTCAGAAAAAAGGCAAACAAGTTTCAAAAAGTTCACTGGCAAAGATATCGATGGTAGTGGATTTCACTGATGAAAGTACTTCGTAGTAGGAAGACCATGTATCCCCTTAATCTTCAGCCAGCATTTTATATAGCTCAGAAAAAACCCTTAACACCGAGGTTAATCAAAACTTCAACAGTAAGGATGGAAGGAATAAATTAGCCTAGTTTAACTATCCAAATTTTATATAAAAATATTTGCAAGGAATAATATTTTCTGAAATATTTTTTGCCAAAATGTCATAATAAAATTTTAAACAGATTAATTTTCACAAACATTTTTACCTGATTAATTGATACATTAACTGTATTGTTAAAATTAAGCGATGCTAAAATATATCGATTTACAGTAAAATTGTTTCTTAATATTCACTGTGATCAGTTTGTATTCTTAAGCTGCTGAAAGCAAATTGTTGCATGGGAGCATGTTCTCTGACTAGAAACACAGCTGGAATGTTGTTGACCTTGCAAAGGTGGTTTTGATAATCTTTATAATCAAATTACCTAATTAGAGCTATTTAACACTGTGGAGTCACTGGAATGATACTATCATCAAAACGCAATGTAAACTGATCCCTCAAACAATTACTAGAGCAAAGATTTGCCTCTGCTACATGTTCTTCATCCCAATAAATAAATTTTGCTAGATATCTGCAAATCACTCCAATAACATTTGCCCATATAATGAAATTAAAATGAATCAATACTGTTTGCACACTTCAAATGCCTCTATCATGCCATATAAATCCAGTTAAAAAGTTATACAACACTTTGAAATGGTAATAGAGCTTCGTGTGTGTGCAATAATTTGATAAAAACATCTTGAATTCCATCTCATTTGACAGGAAACTTTAGACACATTAGCTAGAACTATTCAACTGGTTTCATAAATGTCATGTGGAAGTCGGGTCCAACTGCAAATAACAAAGACCCTGATTGGCAGTCGCATCATGCACTGGCAGACCAGGGTCAAGGCTGTTTCTTCTAGTGATTACTCCTGACAAACTGCATATACCCAGATCTGCCAGCACATCATACAACAGCAGATCTGGGTCTGTGCAGTTTGCATTTGACTCGACTTAAAAGTGAGTATATATAAGATCCTTGAAATAATTGATTTTTGTTATTGTTCTAGGGTTTAACGCCATTTTTCAGCACAAGATAGGCTATACATGGCGGCCAGTACACCTGATGGAGGAAGAGCCCTGGAAAACCCAGGGAAGAACCACTGACCCACGAGAAGCTACTGGCAGGCTTTCCCATGTACCCACACTAGCCGAGCCTTGGACTCGAACCCACGCAGACAGAGGTGAGATGGCAGTGATCCGGAACAGTGAGCGCTTTAGACCACTCGGGGCCCCATTGAAATAAATGAAGCCAAATATCTGTCAAATCTATTTTGATTTTTGAGATCCGTACGAGCTTATATTCATTACCTTTCCTTTTCCTTGGTAGGATCTCCGATAAAGGTCTCCTCTGTACTTGTTCATACCTGAATTTGCTGAAGTCACCCTACAGTTGAAAAACAGTAAATCTCAATTGCTTATCTTCTTTTATGATGAATAATACATTACATAAGTATGTAACTTAGTACTCTTAGGTAAATTTACATCTACATATTAAAATATTTACCACTTGCAAGCAGGATATATATTATGCCAGTTATTAAGCATAGTTTCTTTAATTTATGGCACAGAGGGACAGCTTAGAAAAATTAAGTCCTAGTCAAGGTTTTGAAATGAACTTCTATCAAGGAGGTAATAGTAATTAAACTGACATAATGGATGTTTGCATAAAAAGTACACCTGCTTTTAAGGGACAACAATGATAGGTCCCATCTCTAATATTTATGAACATATTGACCTCTATATAGCTCACTTGTCATAGTGGACAGTTTTGTGTTCCTATGGGTGTCCTTTCTTGACAGGTTTAACTGTGCATACACAGAAACAAAACAAGTGGCAAACGTATAAATGTATAATAGAATCACAATGATAGCAGAAAGAATCCAACCTCCTGTCTACTTTTCTATTAACTAAAATCATATAACCTACCTTTGACACGGCTGGTTAAAATTGTCAAACCAATTACTCACAGGTCCATCTATTTCTTGCAACAGTAGGCAAATTCCACTCTTTCTGAAAGCTATTTTATAATGCCTAACTCAAAATGAAAATCACTGGCACTCATTTCTGTCATTAAAATGGGAAGAACCACTGATAACATCCATACCACTTCTCCCAATTAACACATGTTGACTGGGAGAAGTGGAGAGGGTGTTACCAATAGTTTTTGCTTTGTACTGAAAGAAATTAGTACTTTTGATCAAATGTCTCTCTGCCAAGTTAAGACACGATATTTAGTGAGTCACACATCATTTTACCTTTTATTTACATTATAAAAACTAATGACAAAGTCAGAAATTAAAATTTGTTAGGAACTTTTTTAAAATTCAATATGCACTGATGTTATAAACTAATTTAAAAAAGAATGTTTAAAAATGTTACCCGGAAGTTATTTCTTACTAATGCTGAAATGTATACATGATTTTATTATCTGAATATTCATAACATGTATTGGATTCATCTTCATATATTTGTTGTGCTGTAAACATGAAATATTTAAGACTGGATAAGCAATATTTATTTATCAAAACCTCAAGAAGTAACAAGGTTAAGAGATAAATATTTTTAGCTCTTGTCCTAAACAGCAGCCAGTATTTTTCAGAAAAACTCCACCAAAATGGACAGTCACATTATTTCCATCATGACAATAACTGTCTGTTGTAAAAACTGAAGGGCTCTCACAAACATTAGGCAAAAGGTTTCATTTTCAAAGACTTTCAAGGCCTTAACAATACCATTGTGAAATTCCAGTACTTTCAAGCTTTTCAACAATATGTGTGAACCCTGGATGATGAAACAAACTACACCATTTCTTTGTCGGAAACTTTTGTTCTTGACTTAAAGCACAGGCAACAATCTGAAAATTTAGGTAGCTAATTACATGCTTAATTGCTACTTTTGAACCTTGCTAATAGTTCTAACATCGTATTATTGCTTTCCCTGAGGGGACTGTTTCTCAGCAATGGCATGGACATTTCAACAGAAAGCACAATAGGAGATTTATTCTCAAGGGAAAAGGCAAAAACAGACTAAGTAATGTATATACCCACTTCTAAGTCAAGTCCAAATGCACAATGCATGTACCCAAATCTGCCATCGCATAATGTGCCAGCAGATCTTGGTCTATGCAGTTTGTTTGGAATATTCAGTGGAACAAACATCATAGACTCTGATCTGACAGCATACTATACAACATAATATCAGTGTCTATGTTGTTTGCAGTTGGACTTAACTTATAAGGAAGTATATAAATTATATGGTACATTACAGGTGGTTCGGCATGGCAACGGTGCATATAATAAGGTGCTGGAACAGGTGCATAGCTGCCAACCTTCCAGGCTCACAATTAGTGAAAATGTGGATAAAAAGTCGTGAATTTGGACATGAATTCGTGAAAAATACCATGACAATAACTCCATCCACTCTGACCACTCCGACCGTCAATACTACACTATATCAAATTCGCAAAATAAAAATAAAACACTATATATATGCAGAAATATTTATTTATCAAGACATGACACTGTGGCAGACTTGAACTTCCTCAACTGCTTGATCGTAAATTTGTTTTCTAAACAGTTCCGACTTCTTGCCTGCTGGTTGATCTTGAAGACTAAAATTGCTGACAAATTTTCAGCAGCTAAGGAGGCCCTAAAGTCTGTCTTATGTTTCCTCACTAAAGAAAATACTTTTTCGCTGTCACTGTTGCTGCGAGGAATGCACAGGAGCTGCAGCATTTTTGGTTCTTCAACAGGAAAATTTGGAAGCGATTTTCGAGTCCAGGAACATTTGTCATAACAAATGGTTAGCATGGTCTCCAGCTGATAAAGGTAGATTGTGTTCGACAAGAAAACTCACAAATAATGCTTCAGCGTTGGTAGCCTGCAGGTCTTCCGCCAACGGTTTAAAATATTCCAGAGCTGAAATCTGCAAATTCTTATTTTTCCCAACTTCTATGTGTTTTTTGCAGCCGACATTCTTCCTCACATCGTCTCTGCGATGGCACACTGAGTACAAAAAGCATGAATGAATATTAATGTTTAATGGCAGAATGCATGGCCAATTTTTGATGTATTCCAAATTAAACTTCACTTTTTGAGTAATACATTTCTTTTTCCTTAATGGTGAAGATATTTTCAAGATCTTACATTCGATGCTGAACGGTAACTCAAATCAGTGTTTTGACGCATGCAAGGAGCAAATTTCCGGTTAGGCCCCAGTTTCTCTCAAAAGCATTTGTAAAACTACTTTTATACATATAGATTAAGATAGGCTAAAATGCTTGCTACCGGGCCAACTATACTAATCGGCTGTAGATCTACTAATATTGTGACCAGCAGTGCCGGACGGTTTCGGCAACTGCGAATAGCACGACTAGCGCTTAACGGGAAATCGGTTATTTTGTTAAAGATTTAAAATAATTGACTGGAAAATTCGTGAATTTTTGGCTTACGGCGTGAATCCGTGAATCGCTGAAAAAGTCGTGAAATTCACACCAAATTCGTGAGGGTTGGCAGCTATGCAGGTGTCATAACAATTGCCATGTATATATCACAGAGACAATGCAAATACTTTTTGTGTAAAAATAAATCCCAGCAGTTAGTCAGTCAGAATTCAAGAACCTATGATGCGATGTACGAAATTAATTAATTCACAAAAGATACTGTTCAATCCAAATGAGAATACCTACTTGACACCATCTGTTTAGAGCCAGCTCAATCAAGGAATCCACATGACGTCCTGTCAACTTCATTTCTGACAGTTTCTTACAGTTGAAGCAATTCAGCAGGGCCTACAACATATATGCATGTCATGTAAAGCAAATAAGCTTTGAAAAAATGCTAGGTAGGCAAAAAATTAAAAATGTGCTTGCCTGACAATATTTACCTAATTAAAAGCATACTTTAAAACTCTGAAAGTAAGCCATTCTTGAAAACGAACCTACCCCATAAAAACGCCAACCTTTCCCTCAAAAGTATGCCACCTAATTTGATGCATGTCTTCAGTGCTCCATGTAACTATCAAACTTCAGTAACCAGGTGACCTAAAAATAAATTTTAGTGACCATCTGGAATTTTACGTTGCCAAGTACTAATAATTTGATAACCTTATAGAGTAATGGCAGAAATCTAATGCGTGGGGAATTAATGATAAAGAAGATGACAGAAAGTGAAAGTTTTGTTTAATGGAGTGCAGTGCTACACAGGGAAAATAAAATATTAAAGGTGCAAAGTTCTAAATATCAAAATGTACCTCTATGTTACTTGCCTTATATGTCTGCCAAGTTTGGTTGAAATACCTCAAATGATTTGAATTAAGCAACAGAAGCAAAAAAGTGTGCAGAGAGATATTTTAAGGTCAACATGGTGTTAGCTACATGTAATATCCCTCTATATTACTTATGAGGGGGGTGGAATACAAAAATGGCATTTAGGGAAAACATTTACATGGGTTTTTTAAAATTAAAGGTTATAGCAAAATATGAACCCTGTGAAAAATGGTGTGTGTGTGTGTGTGTGATTTGGAATTTTAATGTAGCTTTAACAATTTTTCAGTCATATCACTACAATGTCTGCAGTGTGGCAGTCTATAGTGATGTCTACCACTGGAGCATCATGCCACAGACATGTAGCATGATATCCCATCCAGTCATATTATCCCGAGACAAGGCCGACCGGTCCTAACACTAACCTCTTAAGGCAGCTGTTAGTACCATTTTTTTAAAAAGTCTTTGCAATCACTCGGCTGGGGATCGAACCCATGACCTCCCACATCCGAGGCAGATGCTCTAACCACTAGGCCACAAGAGCGGCACCACATGCAAGGCAAAAAAGATATCTGCAACAAATCCAAAACACAATAATCCACAAAATCTAATATATAGATAATCCATGGCACAGTGTTCTGCCAATAAAGTTGCTACAATGTACCCCAAATGTATCTGACAATGCTTTAACTCATGACATTAACGCAGAGCTGTAACAATAAAAAAAACTAAGTCATTGGTCGTTTTGTATATTTACACTGGCAATGTTGCTAAATTTTGGCAGTTTATGATACAAACATTTCACAAAGCTGATGTATTTTAACAACGAAGAAAAATATCAGTTTGAGTGTGCACCAAAGCTCAGATGATTCATGAATGCTGGGACAAACCCATGTTTACAAAATTTCAATATAAGCTCAATCTCCATTTTCAGCATTATCTAACCTGTATTAATGCACTGCATTTCTGATCTATGTATAAGTACATACACATGCTGTTAGTCCTTGCCACTTTTCATGTACCTACCTGTGCATCTGGGGGAGGGCTGTTGCCAAGTTGCGAGAACTTGTAGCCTGACCCCATGTGCTGTAATTAAGGCAATAATGGCAATAAAATCTGCTCGTTTCAAACCAACTAGGATACATTATTATATATATTTTTTTAATTCTTGAAATTGAACACATACTCAGTGTTCATTCCAGCAACAGAAAAAGTGGGGCCTTCAACTGGACAGAAACCAAATGGATATGGATGTGAAAACATTGAAAAAAATGTATGCACAAGGAAAAAAGGTTTATGATAATGAAATAGGACAGTCTCAAAACTTTCACCATAGATATCAATGCAATAATGAAATTAGAAAGATATAATTAAAAAAATATACAATAAACATATACTCTAATAATTGCATTGCCTTACAATGACACCTCAACTCAAAAGATGAAACTAGACTCTCTAATGAATACAACAAAAAAACAGAATTCATCAAATGATATATCAAAGTCACCATGAATAACTAATGAATTTTATATTCACCAGACTGTCAACATGTTATTAGTAAAGATACTCGTGATTCCTGTAACCATATGCACTGACAGCATTCACACTTCAAGATCTAATTATAGTTAAAAACTCACATCCTTTGAATAAACTTTTTGACCATCTGTCCCTTTCCAGTGATGCCACTGTGTTGTTCTATTGCCAACTAGTTTGCTTTGCTGCTGAATATGTTGCTCAATTGCTAACCATGTTGCTCTGTTGCCAACTACGCTGCTTCATTTCCAACAATGCTGCCCTGTTGCCAACTATAAGGCTATACTTACATTTGTTGCTTTTTTGTTAGCTATGCTGCCATACTGCCAGCTATGCTGCCTAAACAGCCAGTCCCATGGCTTCTGTAAACTGTCTGTAAGTTAGACACTACTTGATGAGATCTCAAGATCACTATGTCTGCACATAGCATATGCATCCTATAATTATACTATATGAAAACCCAAGTGCAAGCCCGAATGGTAAAGTAGAAGTGCACATCATGAAATCTGGGTATATCACTGTAAATGACCTATGACACAGTTACTATTAGTCAAGGTAAAAAACATGAAAAACTATATTAAAACTGAATGCATCAATTATAAATCAAGTGCATTTCATCGATCCACTGCATAACAAGCTATTTTCTTGCCTTACTCCATGCCACATGGGTCCTACCAGATCAAAAAGTAAAATCATTTAGAAAAAAAAAATGGGTTGCAAATACCCTTATGTGTTTCTTGTTGAATTAAGAAATTTAAACACAAATCGTTTTCAAGGTTACCAAAAATGCATTTTACACAAAAATGCTTCTGGTGCAACTTATGATCATAAAATAAACCCCCAAAAATCATTTGAAAAACTAATAAACTTACCAAAAATGTTACACTTTACTTCAATAATTTCAAAATATTTATAGTCACATGGATTTGTTCTCCAATACTATTGATGCTTAAGTTATTTCATGTGCATGTAAGTGTTCACATCGTAATTAAGTCACAATAATTTGTCAATTTTTGCATTAAATATATTATACTTCTCTCTTTTCATAACAAATCGGTAAAATAAATACCCAAGTACATCAACTATATACAAATAATCCCATACATTCACTTGTCTTTTTCTCCAATGGACACAACTTGTTGATATGCCAGTCGAGCTGTTTTTACAGCTTTGGCAAAGATTTCTTTAACCTTCCTTTTTGTCACCACTGACTTATTTTGGCTCAATGTGCAATCGTTTCTTTGCCTTCTCAATGACAGCCTTTTTCCTTTCAAGCTGGTGCTTGTATTGGCAACATGCAGTGCACATATTCTGACAGAGGGCTACATCTGTTGTTTCATGCAAGAAATCTTTCTTCTTATAGTAATTAACTGCACTTTTTCCAGAAGCCGTCTGAGCTTCAATTTTTCTGTATGCAGCTTCTTTTGTAGGTGCTGTTCCAAACTCCTCCAACCGCAATTACTTAATTCAGATCTTACTTGCACAGCTCACAAAATGCCAGTCCTCTAGCATTCGATTTTCTTATAAACTGACCAACTAAATTTCCATTAACTTTTTGCTTCAGCCATTCCCATTGTCATACGTTTTAAAACCTTTATTTAAACATTTCGTGTCATGCTCTCTCTCAACAAACTCAGGACACCATGTTTTACAAGAATGCATCTTCCTTCCATAGCCATTCAGTTTCCATTACATGAAGATTCATTGGATGAATTTAAACCTTTGACCAATCAGAATACTCTTTATGAGAGTTGTCTGCTAACTAATATATGGAACAAACAATTTACAAGGGTCTTTGCAGAATGGGACTGGACAGACCATTTTTTTAAAACCGTATTGGAGATAATATAAAAAACAGACTATATCAAGAAATCTGATTCAAGTCAGGAGAAAAGCTGAATTCCGCTTTAAACTCAGAAAAATCATGTCTGCATACTCTAACTCAAAAACCACTTCATTGCTTTTAAATAATAATTATAAAAGTTTCATTAAAATTACCATTCATTTTTAAAAATATTCCTCAACTAACACATTTTTAAGTCAGTATATTCTACTTTAAATTATCAGGTCTCAACAACCACACTGCACACACTTATCACATGACAGATATGGTATTCTGTAATGGATTTGACGCAAAAATTAAAGTGCTCTTTACTGGACTGGACACAAAAATTCTATTATTATATGCTCATTTTTTTCTCCGTTAACTTTACATTGTCAGAATCGTTCAGTGTTTTATGATATTGCACACCTTCATATTCCATTCACGTGTATAAAGGAACTACTTTCTATTGTAAACAAACAATGGACTCAGATGTCAGCACTTTTGATTTGTAAACAGATCATGTACACTCGCATAGTAGGCATTTTACACTGTGGTTGTTGAAATTTGTTTCTGAATGAAGTAAAGCAATTGTTTTGTGGACTGCCACATACCAGTTACTTTGGCACATTCCGCATTTACTTTTTGATACAATGTTTCGGATTTAGGCTAGCTATACAATAGACACAAGAAAGGGTCCTTACAAATAACATACAAGTGTCAAGACATAACTGTCTTCTTTAGCTGGTGATAAGAATGCAAAAACTACACAGTTTTACATCCTGAATTTCCTCAAAATGTGCTTTCTCAGTTCTGCAAATCTGAATTAAATTAGCCATGTCATAGATTCTCAATCTTGATTACACATTTCGAAATTGTACTCTAATTTCGAATATACGTGCAATTACATCCTCCTTACTGCACTCAAAATGAAATAAGCATTAAATTCCATAGTGTCATTTTGATAATTGCAAATGAAAGACTTCATATTTTTCCCACATTATGATTTCAAACATCCAATGACAGAAACAGAAACACATTTGCAGATGTCAACACGTTTCTCACTTGCTTCTTCAATCTGATGTATTTCATGTGGAATTGTCACATATAAATCCAGTTCATAATCACAAAATTTCATAGAATCGAAAAAAATACCAAAATCTATTAATTCCAGATCAAATGGAAAAGTTGTTGCAATGCGCATTCATTAACAATATAACTCCAAATTTCAATTTTAACTAGACACGCCATTTTCTTTTCAAAGCTATGTCGAGCACGTGACTAAGTTCAAATTTATCTGGGCGGAGTTATGTGCACATTAATAATGTTGTTATTGTGTAATGATGAATCTGCGCTTGTGTGTAGTTTGGAATACGGCATCCATTCAGTTATTTTGTTTCTTGTTGTGTATTTTGTTATTATAATTAAGCATTAGGTGGAATTTTAAAAAATTACCATATAATAAAAAGGATACTGTATTTGTATGGGAAAATATGAACTCGTTTTGTCGGATGAATATGCTGCACTCCAAAGTCGTGCAGTATTTACATCAGAAAAAACTTTTTATTCATATTTTCCCATACAAATGCAGTAACCTATAAATACTCTTCACTGTATGAGACAAGAAAATTGGACTGGACAGGAAACATGACATTCTTATTTGCACTGGATTGTACAGGCTAAATATGGCATTTTATTGGGATAGACATGAAAAATATGGTACTTTTTATTGGACTAGGCACAAAAAATATGGTACTTTTTATTGGACTGGACAGGGAAAAGGTGCGGTGGCTGAATTGTTTACATGTGTAAGCAGCTTAGTATGGTTTATTGTCTGCAAACAGAACTACTTAAAATACTTTTTAGTAGGATTTTTCTCAAGTCTTTTCTTAAATTATTATGATTTTCATACTGAATGTGGCACGTCAAGAAAAAAGCCGATGTTGATGTGAATCCTTTGTAATACACATTACATGACATTACACATCAGGTTGATTTAATCATAATGCTCATACAATTTTATTCAAAATACATTATTTACCTTTGAAAAACTAGTTTTTATATGCTTAATACTCCAGCTGGGTGATTTTATACCTGAAACAGGAACTCTTTGATGGAGGCTTTGAGACCTGTCATGAGAATAAGGGGTGTGTGCGGATAATGGATGAGATACACACTTCTCGGTGCCTGGTATTTCTGGTTCCTTTGCTGGGGAATGAACAACTTCATCCATACTGCTCCATTGTGCAATATAGTTGACACACTTGACTTCTGAAAGGTTAATTTCCACAAATCTATCAAAACATTAGATGCGTATATATCAATATATATCTGTACGTATCTGTATACTAATGTCCTTCAGGCAGAAGCAATAACACTACAGACTATGCAAAATCAGTTTTCATAATATTAATGCATTACAAATTTTGTATATGCATTTTTGTTAGTTTGTGTTTCTGTGTGTGTGTGTGTAGGATATCACTGGACAACAAATTTTTACAAAAGTCATGTTACTGAAATAAAATTAGTCAATTCTTATCAATTTTTATGTGCTGAACACGAATATGACAGTCAAATTGCAAAATTGGCTCTAGTTTTTTTTGTAATCTGCAAGAAATTAATGTTTACCTAACGAAATGCATTCCAATAGTAAAAGGTCAACTGTAATAGCCTACCTATAAAAAATCAAGTCATTGACTACATCTTAGATTTCTTCGCCTGTCTCTTGTACAGCTGTTCGGGAGCATCTCTGAGGAGTGTCCAGCAGTAGTCAGCCAGCATTGTAGTGGACCATTTTCCCTGGTATCTTTGTTCCATTGTTGCGATATCTTGATGAAAACGTTCGCCGTGTTCATCACTAACAATACCACAGTTGCTAGGAAAGAAATCCAAATGGGAATGAAGGAAGTGAATCTTTAGAGACATATTGCAGCCAAGTTTCTTATACTTCATCAACATGTCTTCTACTAGTTCCTTATAGTTTTCTGCCCTAACATTTCCGAGGAAGTTTGTAGAAACTAGGCGAAAAGCATTCCATGCTTGTTTCGCGTCACCTTCCAGCAAGTTGTTGAACCGGTCATCTTTGAAAAGCTCTCGAATCTGAGGACCCACAAAAACTCCCTCTTTAATCTTTGCTTCGCTGAGTCGAGGGAATTTTTCATGCAGGTATCGGAATGCTGGCAAAGTCCGGTCAATGGCTTTCACGAAGTTCTTCATCAAACCTAGTTTGATGTGAAGGGGTGGTAGCAAGATTTTCTGAGCCTCAACCAGAACTGGGTGTTGGATATTCTTCTCTCCAATGGCTACATTCTGCCTGTGAGTCCATTCCTTCCTCATGTAGTGCATTTCCCTTGCTCGGCTATCCCACTCGCATAAGAAACACATGTATTTTGTATATCCTTGCTGCAGTCCCATTAAAAGGGCAACTACCTTCAAATCACCACAGAGGTGCCAGCTGTACTTGTTATACTCAATGGAATTCAGTAGCTGCCTTAAGTTATCGTATGTCTCTTTCATGTGGACAGCATACGCTACTGGAATAGATGGAAGAATGTTTCCATTGTGCAAAAGCACAGCCTTGAGACTCAGTTTCGAAGAGTCCACAAATAGTCTCCATTCTTGTGGGTCATGAGTGATTTTTAAAGCATTCATGAGGCCCTCAATATCGGAACAGAATATCAGATTACTTTCCTTTCTGAAGAAAGGCTCCAATTGCTGGTGGCGCTTTCGATATGCATTAATTGTGACATCTTCTTCTAGAAGATTCCATTGTTGGAGTCTTGATCCTAGCAATTCTGCCTTGTTCTTTGATAAGTCCAAATCACGAATCAGGTCATTTAGTTCTTCCTGTGTTATTCTGTGTGGGGTTGATGATGCACCACAGTGAAAATCTGGATCACTGCATGCTGATGGACCAGGGGAAGAACAGGTCGACTCACCTTTGTCTTCGTCAGATGAATCAAGAGAATATTCTGCTGGAGGTTCTGGAATAGGAAGTCCCTCACCATGTGGAACTGGTCTCAATGCAGACGGAATGTTTGGGTAGACTATTCTCGACTTCTTTCGCTTCGTTATTCCGCCGGAAAGAGGAGGAACCAAGCAGAAGTAACAGTCATTTAGGTGGTTGCTTGGCTCTCTCCACACCATTGGGACTGCAAACGGCATTGATGACCTTTTGCAATTCAACCACTGTGAAAGCTGTGTTGTACATGTAGCACAGCATATATGCGGAGCCCAAGGCTTGTCTTGGTCACCAACCTTGCATCCGAAGTAAAGATGATATGCCTTCTTCACTTGAGAATTGATACTTTTCTTCTGGTTGGCAAATGTCACTTCCCCACAAATATAGCAAAAATTGTCCGCGGTATTAACACACTTTCGAGGCATTACTGTTCTTTATTGTACGTAAATGGATAAAATAATAAGTTTTATGTAACAGTAGCTTGAACTGTCTCGCACAACGTCTAAAATATTTTAAATGCTGAACCTATCTGATTGGGCTTTATATAGTACACTGCTTACGTCAGCTTCAGCAGCCGCCTGGCATTAGTATAATAGGCCTACACATGTATAGTACACTGCTGACGTCAACTTACTTCAGCAGCCGCATGGCATTAGTATTGCATTGCATCAGAAAATGATGCAATCAACTGTGGATGATGTGAGCATGATGGTATTATGCAATGTTACATCATTATTCCGGATGTTGCTGCAGTCCTACTGGAGAAATTTACACAGTGAAACATAGAAAATGAGGTATATGAATATCTTCAAAACGAGAGCCAATACAAATTTTTCACGGTTATATTCGTGTTCGGCACACCAAAATACTACAGATTAGGGCCTTTTCAAGTCAGTAATGATTTCACTGTTGACCAGTGTAATGTTGTATATTGATGCAATGTGACTGCTGAAACCCTCTAACACTTTGGTGCAATGCAATTATCTTTTATTTGACAGAATTTTAATGTATTTACCTTTAAACTTCTATCTTGTGGGACTATACAACCGGGATTGTGCTGATTTGAGATTAAATCCTAACAAACACACACACACACAGTGTCAATAGTGCCAATGTTTACAAAGCTAGACTATTTAATGTCAAGACATCATAAATGGGTATCTGGATTTGTTTGCAATAGACATTTTAATGTTTAAATTAGTTCATTTCCATTTAACAGTAAGACATTATTGGTTTTAATTTGTTAAACCTTGCCAATTTCCAAGTATGATAAAGATTATTACCAGTATTTGGGTCCCATCTCTGTATTAGAAAATTCCTCCAAAGACTACAATGTATAAAATATTTTGAACGACAATGACAAAAAAATGAGATTAATCTACATACAGTACAATCACCACGGAACATTGACAGGACATGGTACACCATATTCTGAGGATCATGGAGCCAAAATGATCTTTCACCAAAAATCGGTGTACCCTGAACATGTAAGTATGTGCTAAATAAAGAAAGGTTCAAGTTCCTAATGACTGGATAAAAGTCATGTACTTTGTGAGGAAATCAAGAGCTTTTGAGGAGAGGATTAATGTTCAGTAGGTAAGAACAATAATATCCTATCACAGCATCTAGGTATGAACCTCATATAAATAGTATAACAATCTCTCCTCAAGTAATGTTCCCAGTACCCTAGCCAGAATTGTGCAGACTACCAGCTAATGCAGTCCAATTTCCACATTTTTAAATTGACACTGTTGTCATCATATTTGTTTTTATAGTTACTGTTTGCAAAGTGCTAAGCAAGAATCGCTTGGATTTGGCTCAGAGAGCATTTCTACAGTTTCCATAAATATATTTTATTTAGTTGACTAGACCAACCCTATAGCACAACAGTGTGCAAACTTTGGACCCCAGTAATATCCTAAAGTTTCACTTGGATGCGGCAAATGATGTAGAAGAATTGTGACTTTTAAAAACGATGCAAAACTTTTTAACTGTTCATCATGATGCTTGAGCAGGTGAGATAAGAATTCCCAGCACATCAATAACATTAAACCTACAGTAATGTTATTAACGAGTTTCACTTGAATGCAGCAACTGAGGCGAAAGATATGTCTTTCAAAAACCGCGAAAACGTTTTTACATCACTTGACAAGTGACTACATCTCACCATTCTTTCCGGATGAAACAATAATTTAATTTAATGTTAATTATGATTTGATGTAAATGACCTGACACTTACTGGATCAAAATAAAGCCTTAGATGCTTTCCCAGCTTTTGCTTCAACTGGACTGGATCAAATGCTTCATCTTCATCTTAAAAATAAGAGAATGAGAAATGAAAATAATCTCCTTTATGGTTAGCTCACAGGAACAAAATATATGTTGCTTTATCCGAATACAAAGAGATAACTTAAAAGCTGTAAAATCAGATTAATTCTGAACAACTAGAATGAAATTAAGGAATGTATATCTAAAAGCTGACTGTAAAATTATATTCATGGAGAATAGTATTAAGTAGTTTTTTACATGGTTGCTATAGAGGTCACACTGCTGCTAGGTAAGCCACACACATTTTAAAAATATAAATAACTTCAGGAACATTCCTATCCTTGTTTTATTCAAAATTAGCTCAGAGTAAGATGTCAATAAGATATCACACCTGGATGCTATGACAACCACCCTGATCATTAGGAAGCCATTCCTGGCACATTTTCATTAAAGCTTATCCTCATAAGAATTCCAAATAGGTTCAGTCAAAATAGGCTCATCTGTTCTGGCAAAGAAAATAAATGCAAATGGTTGCTATGAAGAACACCCTGTAAACAATTTTTATGGAGCATGTCGTAAGAAACATTCCCACCAGGTTTGATGAAAATTGGCTCAGCTGTTTCAGAGAAGTTGAAAAAAATAAAAATAAGGATGATTGAAGTATGTATGACTATATCATAAGCCCAAACAAACATCAGCCAAGTGTGAAATAAAAAAGGCCATATTTCATCAAAACTCAAGTATGCATAAAGACCTGATCTAGGCATCCATAAATGAATACAAATACATGTAAAATTTGCAGTTTTGAAGTACAATTTCTCTTATTTAGTTATTAATAATGAGGACATTGTACGACTGAGTGGAAATCAGATACACAGATATAAGGTATGAATTATATAATCAGCGTTCACCTAGAATCCAAAGTGCAGGGGACATTGTTGACATATATACAAGATTTGGAGGACAAAAAAAAAACATTCAAAGGGACTGAGAAAAATACAAGATAACACTTAATGCACTAAAATAACAATGAGATGATTTTATTCACTTGGAGACTGTCACCTTAACTTTGCAATTGGCACTCTCTATTCATATTTTCCATTGGCATTTACGTTATTGTAATAAATATTTTATCAAATGTGCAAGTAATAAATAAAAAACACAAACTAATTCTTTTCAGTTCTGAATCTTGCTCTCATTAAAATTTATGTTTGGTTTTTCTTTTGTTGGGTTTAACAGCACTCTTAACACATTATTCACTATATCATGCCGAGGCAATGGGAGCTAGGAACCTTTTCCATGTACAAACTGAGGCAGCACAACTTAAGTGTTAACTCTTTATTTACCTGAGTTTCTTATGGCAATAACTATTTTTATCTAAATTACTATTTTATACTGACCAAATGGTGTATTTCTGATGAATTTTATCCATGAAATTTGTTATTTTTTCCAATTAAAAAGCATGCCTAGAGGGTACACTGGAGTAAGTGTTTGTGTGTTTTGGATTTTGAATGTAGCTGTAGCAATTTTTCAGTCATATCGCTATGATATCTGCAGTGTGACAGTTTACAGTGATGTCAAGCACTGGGGCATCATGCCACAGACATATAGCAACATGTCCCACAGTCAATTATCCTGAACCCAGGCTGACTAGTCTTAACACTAACATCTACATGCTGAGTGCCATGTAAGGCAGCTGCTAGCATCATATTTTCATAAGTCTTTGGTGTGACTCAGTCGTGTTTTGAACCCACAACCTTCTGCATCTGAAGCAGACCCTCCAACCAATAGGCCACCTGAGTGGTCAAACATTCAAATAAAGGTTTGTTAGACACAGAAACTAAGTTTTAAGGAAACCCAGGATCCAATAACGAAGGCGCATTGTTGTATAAAATAATTCACCCTAAAGCAACGCGGATATAGGAAAAATAAAGTGAACACAGACATTAAAAACCACCTCACTGATTCCAAAATATTCCTTACATCCCCACCAACTTGAAAACAGCAATTTCCAAATTTCTTTATAAGAAGGAAATATCCCCTCTAGATTGGAACAACATGCTGCCACACAGGTAAAAGGAAAATAAACAATTACCATTGCTTTCTTCCAGCTGGTAGCATGACCATATGCTTTTTCTTGGGTTGATTTGAAGACCTGTTGAACAAAAAAGCAGAAACGTGAATGCAGGTAAACATGGTATAAAATAAAATGCATTGGTTTCAACACTATGAAAAGTGTGTGTGTGTGTGTGATTTGGATTTTTAATGTAGCTTTAAAAAAATATTCAGTCATATTGCTACGATGTCTGCAATGTGGCAGTTTATAGTGATGTCTAGCACTGGGGCATCATGCCGTAGACATTTAGCACGACATCCCACCCAGTCACATTATCCTGACACCAAGCCGACCAGTCCTAACACTAACCTCTTAATGTTGAGTGCCAAGCAAGGCAGCTGTTAGTACCATTTTTCTAAGTCTTTGGTATGACGTGGCCGGTGATCAAACCCATGACCTCCCGCATCTGAGGCAGACTCTAACCACTAGGCCACCAAGAGCGGTCACTATGAAAAGTATTATTAAGTGTGCATGAAAATTGTTCAATGCACTACAACACTGCATTGACAATGGTTTTCCACTAAGAACATTTTTAAGCAAGAAGAATTTGAAACAGAGATCCTTGTATCATTTTCAATCACGTGGTTTATACCTTGTAACAGAATCTCGTTCATTAACTAGATTTACAATACACTTTATTACAAGAGTATCTTAAAATATTCTATTTCTGCACAAATATTCTTATATAAAAATGTGAGCACAGTAGAAGATACCTTCTGTGCTGTGCTACATTTACTCTCGCACATGTTACCATGGCATACCACAGTGGGAAATGCCTTCTGTGTTATTCCACTACATTTACTCTTCCACATACTTTCATGGCATATCACAGTGGGAAATGCCTTCTGTGATATGCTACTACATTTACTATCCCACAGTGGGGACACTCTTTCTGGACCATAATACATTTATTCTCCAGAACCTGCATACCACTGGAAAATACCTTCTGAGCTATACTACATTTACTCTCCCATATATTATCATGGTATACCACAGTGGGAAATGCTTTCTAGATCATGCTACTATATTTTAATCACTGCAAAATCAACACTTATGTAAACAATCCTGACGATGAACTTCCAGTCATAGTGCACAGAAAAAAAATAATGACTACATAATATTTAGCCTCATGGGTGTTGTTTGGCAACAAATGAATGCAACTAGACAAACATAAATGAGTGACAATCTCACTTTGGACATGTTAAATTCACAGATTATATGATGTGTTCGCTAATTTTCTTTGCACTCAAAGAATAATTCTTGGTTTACAATCCTCTTACATCATACAATTTATGATGGCTCTTCATATATTTTAGCAATAGGATAGTCTGGACCTAACTGATGGAAACATGAGGTCTTTAAGCATATGACTGCATCAGATTGCTATTTTTTCTTCTCAAACCTTCCATCCATTTAAGATATATGTACATTCCATGCTTTTGTTGAGTATTTATAGATCCAGAAACAAAAGCGGATGTGTCTGACAATCTGCGGCTAAAATACTGTTAAACGATGAAGCAATCTCATCACTATCAAGCTGCATTTCAAATCTGGTACAAATCTAAAACTAAATGACCTTCATCCAGAGCAGAGATATCTTAAGCCCTTACTCACCAAAACACAATGTATAAAATCAAAGTATCATATGCTGACATTTACCCTGTGTGAATAAGTGTTAATTTTTAGTGCATTCTAAAATTTTCACAAAAATTGTTAAAATAATCTCCAAAGTTATGATGATTTGAATATATCATACGCAGTGGCAGTTGGACCAGTGATAGACATTAGTTCTGAATGCCCAAAATACTGCCAGAGTCCAAGTAAATAACACAATGCTAACACATTTGCACTGGATAATACTGGAAGGCCATAGAGCCAAAAACAAATAACATTTGAATCAGAATATATTTTTGCAAGTATTTGAATAGCAAATTGGCATTTGAATATTCATTTGTTTACCCAATGAGTGCCGACACCTAAATCATTTCAATAGTTGACTGTGCTGATCACAGGCACTTCCTCTGTCTTTAAAAAGGAAAAGCTTTTGATAACACCTTCCCCACTTCTACCATTCAAAACAAAGTGATTAACTTGTGTGGTTCAAAATCTGACACCTTGCTCATTCCATGCTAATTTTATTATAACGTCACTGTATTCAGCCACTCATACTGGCAACAAACATCATTGTAAAGTAGCTACTTATAGCTTTTTCACCATCTAAGATAATAAGTACTTAATCTTTATCGATCATTTAATGGTCACTTTTACACTTAGTTTCTAATTTAATCAAGATTCTGTGGGCATATACTTCCAGTATGTCATGCTGTATATTGATTACTTTCAATTCTGATAAGTGGTTGTTGTTTACCTTTGAAAAGAATCAATTAGTATCAACCAATACAACCGAGTGGAATTGAATTCAATGCATGACAAAAATACAAGATTGAACAGGGATCATATCAAGTCAACAAATGATTTCATCAAAGTAATTTAAAAGGCAGTTTCAACAATCCTATATTAAATAACTACAATCATGCAATTCAGTCTAAATTATAATTTTAACAAATATAAGAAATAATTGAGCCATCAACCATACACAACAAATGTCAAGTTGTATCAAAAGTTAACTTGTGTGATTTGGATTGTGAAAAAATGTCTTCCAAAGAATTTAGTTTTCGATAGTCCCTGCTTTTACAGACCTGCCAACCCTAAGGAGTCCGTCTCAGTAAGGCAGCTGATTTTATTCCATAAGACTGAGTAGTTTTCAGCAAGGTATAACAAAATATCAACAACTGCTATTGTAAAGCTGGAAAACGCAATTAAAAGTTTGATGCATTGACGCTAAACACTATGTTCAACTGAAAAGTTTGTAAAGTACGCACAGACTTTATTTACCACTAGTATAGTTGCACAAACTCTAGTTCCAAACCCTATGTAACTCAATGGCTTGTTGCTATCTCTCAACCTGACACAATTCTTGGAAATTCTTTTCCATTTTACACGACAACAGCAATCATATCTGCTGCCACGAGACGTACTCAAATTGGCACATGATGTCCAATAAACATAATTGTGTTCTTTCTAGCTTTTATTCACAAGAATCTGAATACTCATTTTTATTCTTCTGTGTTGATTATTAACACTTTTCTAGAAGCTTATTTTCCCTTTTGTCTTAAACATGTATCACTTCAGGATGCCATTTTAAAAAATTCTATAATCAAGAGTTTGATCATGCAGATGCTTCTCATGAACAAATAGCTGCAGTTTAAAGCGTCTGGGGTGCTGCTGTAAAGATAGTCTGGTTCCCTGACTATATTTCACTAATTCTTTGATGAAACCCGGATCCAAATAAAACATGGATGAACCAATTATCCTGATTTTTTGGCAACCATCATTTTTAAGTAGTTTTTGCTAGTATGCCGCAAGTTTATATTTTCAAGGTAATTTTCATAAGACTTATGGCAAAATCGTATGAGTTGACAGGTCTACATTTAACTGAACAAGTACTCATGAGTTACTGCCCCTTATTTAAACCTATCCATTGTTTTCATGGCTGTGTGTGTGTGTGATTTGGATTTTTAACGCAGCTTTAATTTTTTTTTAGTCATATTGCTATGATGTCTGCAGTGTGACAGTTTATAGTGATGTCTAACAATGGGGCATCATGCCACAGACATGTAGCATGATGTCCCATCCAGTCACATTATCTTGTAACAGGCCGACCAGTCCTAACACTAACCTCTTAATGCTGAGTGCCAAGTGAGGCAGCTGTTAGTAACATTTTTGTAAGTCTTTGGTATGACTTGGACGGGGATCAAACCCATGACCTCCCGCATCCGAGGCGGACACTCTAACCACTAGGCCACTGGAGCGGTTTTCATGGCTGTCACAATTGTGTATCCAAATACCCACCAAGCAGTGTGTGAGTAACCTGCGCCACCATTTTGGTTTCCTAACAAACCTTTGTCAACATCACTTACACTCAAATAAAAATTGTATTTAATTGTCGATAAGGACATTTACTTCATCAAAATGATACACAGATTATACTTGAAATTAAGTGTCCCTATAGCACAAGAGACAAAATAAAGCTGGAAGTAACCTGGCTTATGTAGGAAAATAGAAAAGTGAAGCTTAACAACAATCATGCATATTACTGTCAAAGAGAAATGCAGTTATATCTGACAAACAGACAACATTGTGATTATACTTTTTGTCAAATATTTTTTTTTTATGGTGTCCCCAAGGGTGCTATCTTAAAAGAGTATTTCCAGACAATAAGCTTTAGGAAACAGTATCACTTATGGAATTAAAACTTCAAAGCTTGTGTATTATGCCAGATTTTTATGTACAAATACGTTTCATGAAAGCAAATGCTTGTGCCAAAGACAGCTGATAAATCCATTTTAATTTGTATGGCCAAGCATTATATTTGTGATGAAGATGATGATGGAAGCAAGAGTTGCTCAAAGATGTTTCATTTAAATAAAATATGTGTCTAACGGAACACAATTAGGCATCAAATATCTAAATCAAGTATTCGTGAAATACTTTTAGAAATCTGAAATTATATAACAATTGGCTTTTTAAACTGAAAGATAACCAAATGATTGATTTCAGCCTATGAAAACTAAAAATCATTCCATGTTTCCACTTGTTTATGTATCCATTTGTTTAAGCATCTGTTTATTGATGAAACTGTTTATGAATGAATAAAAAAATAGAAGATTTCAATGTTGTTTTTTTAAGAAAAAAAGAGGGAAAAATTCATTAATTTGTTCCTGTGCAGCTGACATGCCTAAGAGAATGTGATGCATTAGGATATCCTTACACACAAAAAGAGACATGCCTTCATAATTTTCTGGGGAAAACATTGTTATCAGGGAATCAAAATGGCAGACACGGTGGTGCACATGTTTGATGATATTACACGAAAAGAAAGGATAGTTTGTCTTTGACAATGAAAAAATATTTTGGCCATAGAGAGTTTGAAAATAAAGAGGGAAAACAGCAGCCACATTTGTCTTTTAATCCGAATCCAATAGAAAATTCACTCAAGACAATAGGCATCAGCATTTATTTGGGTTTCAGTGACATGTGGTGATACATTAAGGGAGTTACGATACTGAAACTTAAGTGGGAGGGGGGTCCAACAATAAAGGGCTATAACTGCTAAATGATGACATAGAAAATATGGACAATGAAAGTCATCCAAAGTCTCATCAATATCTACCTTGCATATCCGGGGCCCCGAGTGGCCGAGTGGTCTAAAGCGCTCTCCGTTACGGATCACTGCCATCTCACCTCTGTCTGCGTGGGTTTGAGTCTAGGATTTGGCCAATGTGGGTAAGTGAGAAAGCTTGCCAGTAGCGTCTCGTGGGTCAGTGTTTCTTCCCGGGTTCTTCCTCCACCATTAATACTGGCCGCCATGCATAGCCTATAGTGTGCTGAAAAATGGCGTTAAACCCAACAACAACAACATTTTTGCATATCACTTATGGCTGATATTCAATAATAATAATGGGAATAGTTGTGGTTAACAAAAGTGTGATAGACAGGACAGGCTCAATTTCATGGGTACTTTTCTATGAAAGTGAATACAATAATAGTACTAAAGTCTTACACAGCAAATCCAGCTCTCCAACCACCTCAATGTTGAAACTGTCTCTCTTCTGAAATTATAAATAAACATTAATTTGAAGTAACAATAATAAATGTATTATGACTCTGTGGTCTTTAACTAAGTACATGTAATAGAGTCACAACCAACAAGTTCTGTCAATTCCAACAAATAATTTATTTCCCTAAAATACAAAGTGAAAAATGTAAAAGGAACATAAGATATTGGGAATTAAATCCCAGATAATCCTAGAATTTCCAACACAAGTCCTGATGATTAAAATTCTGATAAACTTTAGTGGTATTCCAAAATAAATCCAACACTGTAAGTGTTGATGTGCCTGTGATGGCCTGTGTCATAGTGATGTGCCAAGTCTTCTGTTGAATCACAATAATACAATCCAAGAATATATCCTTATTTGAATTTCACTATAAATCCAAGTTTATTTCCATGAATGTTATTTTTGAGCACTTTGTATTTCCAAAGAAGAATAACATGAATTAAATAATTTGAATAAATAAATTCCAGCCAAAATTAATTAATGGGCACAACAATAATACAACTGATTTTGCTCAGATCTTACATCATGAATAATTTCTAAATAATCAAGATTATATAGTCTTCTACTTGACCTCAGGTCACAATTAGCATTTTCTAAAAATAACTATTACCAAATGGAAACTTTAATTCTGGAAAGTTCCAAATGTTTACAAGATAAACTCTAAGTAACTGTCATAATTACAATTTCTGTTACTAAAATTATAATATAAAATGTGGTAAACAACAGGCAGACCGTGCATGTAATGGGGAATTTCAGATTGAGATAAACATGTTATTTACAAAACCAAATTCAATGATTCAGGACAGGAAGAAAATTAACTAGATTTTCCTAAATACAATCATCCATAGCACATAATGAAATTTTAAAAAAATAACAAACAATGAAAATTAAATATACACAGCAAAATGCCGAAGATATAATGTAATAACGTGCAGCTGGAGTGTAGTGAGTATGAATGTGCTTTTAACGCCATGAATCAAAAGAAAAAGAACCAATCTCAGTGTCTGCATACAGTGGTCAATCAAAACAAAATTAATTAGTTGTTGTTCTAGGGTTTAACGCCATCTTTCAGCACAAGATAGGCTATACATGGCGGCCAGTTTAACTGGTGGAGGAAGAACCCTATAAAACCCAGGGACCCAGGGAAGAACCACCGACCCACGAGAAGCTACTGGCAGGCTTTCCCAAGTACCCATGCTAGACGAGCCTTGGACTCGAAAAATTAATTAGTAGCAGTAGCTTGATAATATGCCTCAATAACAAAGCTGATGTTCCATACAGTTGTCTCCACCACCAGTCTTATCAGAATTAAAAAAATAAGGCAGAAAACAACTTGTTGATCTAGGTCTTCAACTAAATGAAATGTCTGCCAATGAATTTTAACAACATAAAACTGCTTGACTGTGTCAGATTTAAAATTGGTCACAATGAAAGGCATCAAAGTACGCATCTAAAACAATAACACTGTAACAGGGGTCTTGGAAATGCTTAATTATGTGTATTTAGATGCAATTTATTTATCTGGGATGCAGAAAAACACTTGCACATGAGTCTTCCATACAGACATAATAGCTAGGCAGCAAATTCAAAGACCTGCTGCTCTTGCTTCACCCACCTGCTGAGTTGGAAAATGTGTTGATCAATTGATCATTCAAGCTGTGCTGATATTTACAATGACAGAATTCAGCACGTTTTCACTAGCACTCAGCAGCTTGTCAGTCTCTGAACTTGCCACCCAGCTATTGTGCAATGTTTTTCTGATACTGTCATTATAAGAGTACATCAGAAGAACATTACACAATAGCTGGGTGGCAAGTTCAATGACTCACTAGCTGCCGAGTGCTAGGGAAAATGTGCTGATATTTACAATGACTGAATCCAGAGGCAGAAAGACCCAGAGATGAACATGTCATCAATGAACAATGTTAGCTTTCGTTTTTGTGTTCATTTCGGAGTGTAGCCAAATAAGTAGTTCATGTGAAACTGAAATTAAGACATGTTGAAACTTATAGAAAATTCTGCGTGAAAATTTTCATAAGTATTTAAAAAATTACAAAGAATTCCAAATAAATAAAACTGCCAAGGTCTCCTTATTATAATGGACATTTAGCCACTTCAGTTATGTACAATATGCTTCTGGGCACGGAGAGGGACTGCAACTTCTGACCTCTAAACTATGCAATTCTGTCCATATATGGGTTGCAAACTTTTGAGATATTCTTGAAAATTAAGCACTAATTCTTCTGCCTAAGTGGATAAAACAAATCTGTGTGTGTGTGTGTGTTTTGGATTTTTAACGTAGCTTTAACGATTTTGCAGTCATATCGCTACAATGTCTGCAGTGTGGAAGTTTATAGTGATGTCTAGCACTGGGGCATCATGCCGCAGACATGTAGCATGATGTCCCACCCAGTCACATTATCCTGACACCAGGCCGACCAGTCCTAACACTAACCTCTTAATGCTGAGAGCCTAGCGAGGCAGCTGTTAGTACCATTTTTATAAGTCTTTGGTACGACTCAGTCGGGGTTCGAACCCACAACCTCCTGCATCCGAGGTGGATGCTGTAACCACCAGGCTACCAGAACAGTCGTAGAACAAATCTTTAGAATACTGCATCAATAAGAGACTGACCATTGGGAAAGGGGCTAAAATTTGTAAAGTGAAAACTTCTCTGACTTTCAAAGACATGACTAACTTCATAGTACAAGTCACATAGGTCATGTATGCACATTTACTCATTTTAAACTAAATATAAATTGTTCTTTTAAAATTTAACACTAATTTTCTTTAACCGAAGTCAATTCAATTCAGATTAATGAATGCTCTGCCCCTTAACTGTCACCAAGAAAGTTCCAGACGAAATTATCTATCGCTATGGACTTTTACAATGGTGGCTATGTACTAAACTTGGGTCAAAGTAAAAGTACATCGGGTGGAATCATCACAATCTAGTGAAGTACGAATGTGTTTAACAATATGTGTAGCTTTCATTGTGGCATCATAGCATGCAACATTCAATCCGGATTGTACTGGATCACACAGTTAGGTTCATTTCATCCAAAAACATGTACATACTTTAACATTGATTTTGCTGTATGCACCTCTTGGAGTGTCTCAATAATGACCTTCTAGGAAATATGGATGTATGCGAATCCAAACGAAGTGAATGCTTTCCACTTAAATGTACGAAGAATCAAATTCTAAAACATGCCACTAGTACTGAAGTAGTCGGTGCTGAATGCCTACATGACCCATGTGACTTGTACTTTAGATAAAATCACTGCGCCATAGTCCAACAATGTAAGACACATCACCCAATATTTTTTTTCCTTGGGGGTGATAGGTCTTACTGCCTAACTAATGGCACTGTATAGCGTGTTTTGATTTCAACTAACAGTATACTGAAAGTCCAATTTTCAGAAATATCACACACAACTGGCAACCAATGACGACACTTTCCTACAAAGTAGAGTTATAATGTTTTTGTCAGACTTTACTTACCCAGATGTCTTTTCTCTAATAAATTAAAATTCTCACAAAAGAAATGGACCTGTTTTCAAGTTTCGTTGGCTGGAAAGCGACGAAAGCCAGGAATACCGAAATCAGGTTAAGTTGAAATATTATTCTTTAATAAAATGAATAAAATTATATTATGCCTATTGGGACTGTAAAGCAACGTTTTGTTACATTCAAGAAACATATCCACCACATGAACCTACTTCCACATACTTCGACCACCGTCCCATTGTAACAAATTTCAAATGTATGTCAACGTAACATGTAAATGCGTCCATCTGCTAGTGTCATATTTTCATTCCGCCAGGATAAAGAGCACTGTATATTAATTACACATAAATTAGTGGAAGAGTGTCAATATATGCTGCCAAATGTGCGAGATATCCCTGAAACTTTGACTACTCGTTCCAACGTCAACGACATCGGAACACGCTATACAAGCCCGTTATTTGGATAGTAAGACATAGCCCTTAAACAAAACATGTGCCATGTCTTACATTGTAGGATTACACTGCGCCCTGCTCCTAGCGAATATTAAATGACTTATATTCAATAAATGTTATCCATCACTGCAATATAAACAGAACCTTAGACTAAGCTGGTGTAAGTACCGAACAAATCTCTGCTATGAATAGTACAAAATTTCGTTTGGGTCCTTTGGTTGTTTCTGATGATTCGAGATGAGAAATGTCAGACGAGGACAAAAAACTCCATTTTTTCAAAACGGGGAAAATATCTGAAGTTTTGCATTTGCCAACGCAGCGCTTTAGAATGTCCACTTCCATTTTTATGAAAGGGGGTGAAGAAAATGTTAAATGGACGTAATAGTTCACATTAATAATTATGTTCTTGACAAGTTTAATACAAATTCGGCGCCTTTCCTGTGTACGCATAAATGATGATGTAAACGGCGTTAAAGGTAATTATCCAATATGAATTATATCCCGGAGAAAGTACGATCAGTGATCATGAAAACAGTTGGACAGATTTTCTACGAATTAAGGCAAGAACGAAATCTTATCTTGCACGAATTCTCAAATTATTTAGTCACTAATTTCTTTGCATCTCATAAGAAAAGAACCGAGTCTTATTAAAAAATAACACTGTAAAACATAACGTGCGTTTAACAGGGATAGATATAGCACATTTACTGTGCATGTCTATAGATTTAATAAAGTGCCCAAACTACCACTGATTTTCAGATCAAAATATAAATCAATAAAAGAGGGAAAATAATGTCGGCAACATACTTAGACAACACTGTAAGCACCGAAGGCCAAGTGGCTTGTTGTTATAAATGCAAGTTAAACTCTTAAAATGAATTATCTCTGATATTAAAAACAAAAGATTGTAAAGTAATAATTTATTATTTGAAGTAGAATAATTATTCCTTCGTTGTGAGTTTTTTTTTTTTTTTTTTTTTTTTTATCATTACGAAATAATCATCGATAGAAGAATGATAATAAAAACAATTTCCGGTATGAATAAAATGGTGATATTATTTTATAATTTCATGTTTAAATTTTATCTGCTGTCCCTTTCATTGTAATAATTGTATTCCAGTTGAAGTTAAGTAATTAAATTGTTACACTAAGACACACCAAAAAAAAGAAAGTGTTGAACGGTGTATTTTTACGTGGCAATTTCAGCTGGGAGATTAAAGTTATAAAAAACAAGGGCTCTTTTGTTAATTTGTTCCAAAAGGATATGTTGTTATCACAAACACTAATTTCATCAAGAAAAAGTTACAGTGAATGTCGAGTAAAGAAAAGCGAGTGTCTATTACAGAAAAGCTTGCCTTGCGTTATTACAAGCAAATATTGAGCTGAATAAAGCGAATATGAGGTAAAGAGAAGCTAGTATCTAATAAAGTAAAGCTAGTGTTAAGTTTGGAAAGGCGAGTATCGAATCTATAAAGAAAGCATCGAGCATTTTTTACATAAAACAAACGAGTAAGTATCGAGCTCACAAATCGAGTATCGAGTTTAAAATGCGAGTATCGAGTAAAGAAACGAGACTACCCAGGAAGGAAAATCTTATACAGCGTTTAGAAAGGTGAGTAGCGACTCTTGAAAAGTTGGTATCAATGTTTAACATATCTAGGATCAAGTCATGAACAGAACAAGGTTTGTAACTGATATAACATTTTTTGAAAGCAGATCCACTGAAATTATACTATTCATTTGTAAATGTCTCAAATGAGGTTAATAGAGTCTGCACAACAAATCTTTACTTGTATTTGTAAACATTATGTGATAAGGGATAAGATCTCCTCAAACGTTTGTACACTAAACGAGTTGCGAGAGCCTACAAGATTGGGATTTCAGCATTTTGTTCATTTTCAAATGTGACCAGCAGATGTGCAGCACAGTTCTTCATTTTGACCATGCATCTGCTTCATCTTAGAGTAGACCATGCATTAGCTTTACTTTTAGAGGTTATGTTATTTTCATGTATATCTATATTGTGTGATTAACTTTTATCCAGGATTATAGGTTGTAGTTACGTTAATGCTCATTTGTAAACAAATGTTTAGATAGCTAACTTTTGTCCATGGTCAGAGTTATCAGTTATGTTTAGTTATAATTTGAGAGGAATTAGTTATTTAAATTATTAATTGGAGTTTCAAAGGTGCTCATTGACATTTTGGCTTAAAAACATTATTTTGGGATTATTGTAAATTCATTCAAGGACATTCTGGATTATATCATTGTGATACATTAATACTGTTGTCACATCAGTTCATTAAATGCTATTGGTACATCACCACATCCAAAACTTTAAATCTATTCGGAATATTCTATATTTTTGGGCTTGTGATAGAACTTGTACGATTATTTGGGATTTAATTCACAATATTGTCAGTTCCTCATAAACTTTAATTGTTTAACTTAGAGAATTCAATTATTTGTTGATTTTACTAAACTTGATGGTTTTGCTTCGTTCTGTTACTTATTTTAAGACCATAGATTCGAAATAATAAACAGACCTGTACTTTCAGGAGACCATACATATGCTTCATTTTTGCAAGATAAGGGCAATAAGGGAGACCGTCTGCGTCCTTAATCCGGGGGAGGCATTTCACAGAGTTTGTGGTATTTTTTCCTAAGTGTGCGCGCCGTTTGGTCCAGCGCAAACGTCCGATGTCACTGATGGTGGAAAGGCTAAATTTTTTTTTTCGATTCCGTATATCTAAACTATTTTTATGCTTGAACTTGAAGTCTCGGTTCCTTTATACCAGTGGTTTCATAAGTTGGCGGTACCGACCCCTGGGGGCGGTGGGATTACCGAGGGGGGAGGTGCTAATGCTAAATAATGCTTTTTACGGGGTAAGGTAGGGGGCGCTGAGGATAACCAAGGGGGCGGTGGCCAGGAAAAGTTTGGGAACCACTACTTTATACCATTATCAATTTTGTTCTATCAATACTGTCGCGTGCATACATAGACTGATGCTTACGTAAATTAGTATCTTTGTACAGATTGGTTTATCTCTTCAAACCGGTATGTTGTCTTTGCATATTTGCAAAATTACTTTTGGCCGTTTATCTATATGTATGGATGAGTTGATGGATGTATGGATGTATGTTCGAACACATGAACGCATAGACTCATTCAGTTGCATATATACATAATATTTACGTATGTATGTATGTATGTATGTATGTATGTATGTATGTATACACGTATGTACAAGGGGTATTTCAAAAGTTCTGAATACTTTGCGAGAATTTTATTTTGCGGAATGCCGATCGATAGGTGTTTAATGTTCTATAAAATGATCTGTTGATGTACGTTCAGCACAACGGACACTCGCGGGTATATGCGTGAGACGTAATATGGGCAAATGGTAGTGACGTTAAAATGTGAGAGAGTGAGAACATTTTTCCTTCTGTGCAAAGAGCATGCGGTTAAATCCAGATCCTCTTAGTGTACTCTTCGCTTGATTTCAAAGCTGACTTTAAAAATAATTGGTGGATGCGATTTTGTGTCAGTGGTAGAAATAAGCCGGAACGGTCAGGAACGTTGAACCAGTAAGACATCTATTGCCGGTACGATCAGGTACGCTATACCGGTAAGACATCAATTGAAAGCATGCTCAGGTACGCTGTATTAGTAAAACAATGTTTGCGGGTACGGTTGTACCAGAAAAACGGGGTCGTAGATCGATACCGTACTGGTAAGAGTTAAATCTACTTGCACTTTTGGTCATCTCCTACAATATTGAGGCGATTTCATCGTTCTAAATATGGTCGCGAACCATTGGAATATGATCCATATTTTGGAAAACCGCATCTTCGCTAGCCATGGTTCCGATATGTTAACTATATCTAAATTTTGGCGGATCGATCAGATAGTTCCGTGCTTCGGGTCTGTGAATTTCATTTAATGCAGCGGCAATTCACCGCATCCAATCAAAATCAAGCTCTTCAAATTTGAATATTGGTCATACATGATCTAAATAAGGGGAACACACAACTGGAACTGACACATAAATAAGCAATTTTCCACTGTCGGTATGTGTAATGGGTTCTTTCTGGTATGTAGTCATACTTTCAATGTTAAATTTACAAAGTATCCCTTTGAAGTAAATTGTCTCCACCTTTTTCGGCCTATGTACAATTCACCGCTGTACACTTTCTTGGCTAGGTGGCATTACATACTAAGAGAGGCAACTCAAGAAATCCAATAGATATCGCTAGAACGAAACACTGAAATAGCTGATACATCCGCCAAGGTGTCGATATGATTAACTTATCGGAACCTAGGCAAGCGAAGATGTAAAGACGTTATATTAGACTGGTCATGAAGCAATGGCTGATGTATAGGGGATAATTAAAAAAGACGCATGATACAGATACCAATTTTCACGAACATTATTTCTTCAGCTATTTTTAATATACAAAGAATCATTTGAAGTTCAACACGATTTGTGCAAGATGGGCCCCGCATTTATCAACAAATGATCAAAGAACATATGCGGGTTGAAATCGCCAGTCAGATACTCGCCAAATGCAAAAAGAGTGACTAGAGGCATTTGAATATGATCGTTATAGGTGATAAAGCATTGGTTTATGCTTTTGAACATGATTCAAGAGAAAATAATGAAGTCTGGATCTGAGAAAACGAGCAGGGACCACACGTAGTCGGTCTGTCAATAGCGTTTTATACGTATACTGTTTTTGATGCAAATGCTCCTGTTGTCCAGGTACTGGAACCTGACTCTGATAGTGTCACTGGACATTTGTATGCCTTCCAAGTGTTGCCATATGTTGTGGAACATTACCGAAATCGCCTTCTGCGCACTGATACCCGAGCTATCCATCTATTCCATGGCAGCGCACTGGGGCATAAAAATACGCTGTCGTGAAACATTTCGTGAAGGAGAACAACATATAAACTTTGTCACCTTATCCATACAGCCTTGATTTATCTGAGGAGATATTTCGCTGTATCCTGTTTTCAAAGATTAGCCGAAGGGTAGACGATTTGAAAGCTGCTGTTTATACTGTTTGTCAATAAATAACGTTGTTGTACATCGCACTAATACTACCATTCAACATACATTCATGTATAAAAGTCAACACTTACACATACAGTACGTATATACAATAAAACAATACAGATTAGACTGATTAAATAACCAACACTAGCAAAACATTTAATGAGAAAAAAACAATGCATCGTGCAGATGAACATTTGTAAATTATTGAACATTTTTAATTTTGGTTGAACTTGTTACAGAATAAAGGAAAAATAACAATCTTCTGATTTTCATGACGACTAGTTTTCGGACCGTTAACAGCATACAGTCAGACATACAATAGAAGAAGTAATTATTTAGGGTACTGTACTTTGCTTACTCGCGTTGAACCTCTAAACGTGTTAAGTGAAAAATTTCGATTGCTAATATATCATCTGGGACATATATAAGTTGGAATGATTCCTTCTTGACACCAAAGTTTGTTACACATAATTGGAAGACGTAGTTCACATTGCATGCTGACTTAACCCGAGAAGATATATGCCGTAAGAAACTTCAAGCTATACCCATATAAAATCAGACTTGATTAATATTTGTGCATGTTATAATTGATAGAACACTACTGAATTAGGTGTACGACAAAATTTCAGAAAGTAGGGTGTTGTGCAGTTAGAAAGTGTCCTTGGTCCTGTGTTATTTCCAGCGCGGAGGTCAGAGTAGGCTTCGCAAAGGTCATGCATGCGCTCCGAGTCACTTTTTGCAGCATTTTGGAGAATTTGATTACATATACCTATTACCATGTAAAAATGGCGTTTATTGACTTTATTGCGCGCCTTGTCCATTAAAATTCCATTGAAGTTTATTGTATAAATTACTCCAAAAATGTCTAACTTCAAATTCAATTATAACGTACTTTGGGACACAGGTGCTCGACGCGAGCTCGATGTTAAAAAAAAAAAAATAATCTAAAGGAAAAAAATCATACAGAGTGACAAAAATACCTTAGATTACCCCGATGACCCGTTCTGACATAGGACCCTCTCTATCATAATATATAAGAGAGAAGGTACGGAACTTCCAAATACTTCGCTCCACCCATGACCTTCGATTTCCTTCTGCTATTTCCGTCTTTAAAGGCACGCGACCATACTATATGGCTTATTTTACTTCTGAGATATTTTTCTATCCATTAAGCCATCATTGACTTTTCTGCGTTGTACCAAACTGAAGTTACGGGCTGCGAAACATGAAATTTTCGCGAAGTTTTCCTTGGTGGACACTTTCGTGTTCATCTGAAAACTGGTGACAAGAGCGATATGGACAATGTTTTCAACTCTGTGGTGCATCCCTTCTTGAATTACAGAACAGCGGTAGATGCAAAAGTAAGTTTTTTACTTACCATTAACTCGATTCAACTTTAGGAATCCTGTTCCATGCAAGTATTATACATTGTCTTCTTCACTGCACAACACATCGTATACATGAATCTCTATTTTCAAAATAGGCAGCACTAACGTCAACGCTGAAATATGATTGGCTCAAAAGGTTATTCTTATTATCATAGGAGCACAGAAGTGTCCACAAAGGAAAACTTCGCGAAAATTGCACGTTTCGCAGCCCGTAACTTCAGTTTGGTACAACACAGAAAAGTCAATGATGGCTTGATGGATAGAAAAATATCTCAGAAGTAAAATAAGCCATATAGTATGGTCGCATGCCTTTAAAGATGGAAATAGCAGAAGGAAATCGAGGGTCATGGGTGGAGTGAAGTATTTGGAAGTTCCGTACCTTCTTTCTTATATATTATGATAGGGTCCTATGTCAGAACGGGTCATTGGGGTAATCTAAGGTATTTTTGTCACTCTGTATGATGTTTTTCCTTTAGATTATTTTTTTTTTCTTAACATCAAGCTCGCATCGAGCACCTGTGCATCAGGAGCGACTAATCACCCCATGACTAAATTTTACATCATGCTAAATTATCATTTTGAAGAAATGTCATATGTACAAGTTAAGAAGAAAGCTAATTGTGCGTTACTCCTCTACCTCGTTCATAGCTGAACATTCATACAGGAGACGAATGGAAATGCACGAGACTTGTTCACGTGATCCTACCTTGATTCCCCTTGCACTAGTAATAATTCAATCCATTATCAACTTTCTTGACATAATGTAATGCCAAACTGCCATTGTAAATGATAAATTCCGTCTGGAATATTTTTAATGACAATTAATGTGCAGATCACTCAAAAATCATGATTGAATAACTTTGTTATAACTATATTACAAAGAAATTTTAAAAATAAAATTAGTTAAAAAATTTATAATAGTAAATGTGCTTACATAACCCGTGTGACTTTTGAAAGAGACTATTTTTGAAGTGCACTATATTTCAGAATGTTGCTTCAGAAAGCATTCCTACAAATTACGATATTAAGATTTTGTTGTGAGCATGTTCTTTGTATGTTGTATCAAACCCACAGGTACTTGATTCAGGGGGAAACATGTATCCATTGTTTTCACGTGACATCACAAAACGTGTTTACTTCCATATCCGCCATTTTGAATCCCTAGCCCCGCAAATCTGCACCTAATAACATTGTTCTTCCTGCATAATTAAGAATGCACGTTGCATTTTGTGTGTATTAGAATATAATAATACATTACATTCTGTTTTGCATGTCAATCGCATGAGACAAATGCGTGATCTTCCTACTTGTTTTCTTCATGTAAAACATTTAAATTTCAACCATCTTTGTTATTCTGTTATAAACAAGTAGATCAATCGATAAACAAACACATAAACAAATGGATACAAACAAGTAGAAACATGAATGATTTTCAGTTTTCATGGGCTGAAATGAATTATTTGGTTATCATTCAAGTTAGAAAGCTAATTGTTAATATATAATTTCATATTTCTAACAGCATTTCAGAAATACCTCGTTTTTGATATTCAACACATAGTTTGGTTCCGTTAGGCACATGTTTCATTTGAATACACTGAAGATGAAACTTCTTTGAACGTTTATCACTTTCATTCGATATCATCATACGGCCATCATCTCCACCACAAATACAATATTTGACCATACTAATTAAATTTGCTTGTCAACTGTCTTTGGCACAAACACCTGTTGTTGCGAAAAGTATTTGTACATCAAAGTTCTGACATTAACCACATGCTATGAAATTTTAATTCATAACTGATATTTGTACCCTGAAAGTCATTGTCAGGAAATGCTTGTTCAAGATGACATGCTTAGGGATATGATACAAAACACTTTTTAAAAATGTCAGTAAATGACTACATTTCTATTTGATAGCAATATGCATGATTATGGTTCAAATTCACTATTCTGTCTTTCGATATAAGCAAGGGAACTTCCCAGCTTTATTTTTATTTTCGTGCTATAGGATACTTAATTTCAAGTATAATCTATGTATTGTTTCAATGAAATAAATGTCCTTATCGACAGTTAAATCAGATTATTATCTTGAATATACATGATGACTGACGTTGACAAAGGTTTGTTAGGGACTCAAAATGGCGGCGCAAGGTGTGCGCACGTTGCATTTTGGGTATTTGCATACTCAGTCGTGACATCTGTGAAAACAACCCATATTCATGGGAAACTAATCTGTACACTCACCAGTTAACTTGATTGGTGAGTGTACCAGTGGTTCCCTTTATCTTCATTTGCACGTCAGAGACTCTAAAATTTTTTATTAATTTAATTAATTAATTTTTAATTAAATTTAAGTTTTTTTACTTCATCTGACCCTCAGTTTTGACACCAAGGAGATTTTTGGCTTTCAGTCTTGCACCCCTAGGGGATACACTGGTTTCCCCCTGGATAAATTGTCTGTGATCAAACTGTCTTTTGCTTTGATGAAGCATCACAACAGCAACCATCCGTCTGGAAAGGTCTCTTTCAGTGATAAGGAGATAATTGTAAACCCTTGAAACTCGAACGTGTGGTCCTAAATGAAAATAGTGCCAATATGAACTCAAATTAACTTGTTGAAAATCTTTTTATATATATTAGAGTAGATTATTTTGTCCGTATGGGGTTTTCACCAAAGGCTTCTAATGGTGTTTAGTTTTTTTCTAAATGAAATGGTGCTGATGTTAGATCCAGTATGGTTGCTGCAGTGGCTGGTTTGAAAATGTTGTTAATCAGGAATATCTGAGATGGTTTCTGCATTCTGCAGTTAAAATGAAAATTGTCTTATTGTGAAATCATGGAATTTTTTTGACAATAGAGGACCAGTTGTTTTGAGAGATCCTTGTTTTTATTGCTCCATACCTAAAATGGTGTCTATAGTATTCACACACCCTCCTGTTTGTTAACCTCCCTACAGATTTTAAAAACAAGAAGTGTCTAGGATAAAAAAAAGTTGTACAAAATTTAATTTTATTCATTGATTTACATTGAATAGCCCAAATGTTGCCAAGTGGTCCCAAACACTGTTGACTTTTTGGTGTTTTAAAGTAAAAAAATATCCAGATATAAACACTGACGTAAAGCCCCAGATGCACAGTCCTTTTCTATTTTCTAGAATAATCATTCCAGTAATAACTGTCATCCGCATCCAATATTTGCTATGTCTTGTTTTGATATATCTAAAAGAAATTGAACAAATAAAATGGAAGAACTGTATACAAATGTTAAAAGAGATATTACTCCAAAATTTACGGAATTATTGAGATATCAAAGACCGTAAAGTACATCACATCTGTTGCTTGAAAACAGGCTTGCTCTTGCAAATATGGTGACTGTTTTTAAAGAAATGCCATTTAATTTGAAATTCCAACAAGCTGACAATGTTTGGGACCTTTTGGTGGCAGTCAGGTTAGAACTTATAAATCAGTGAATGAAATGACTAAGTTTTGTGCAATTTATATATCCTTGAAGCCTTTTGTTTTTAAAATGGGTAGTGGATACAAACAAATGGGATGGTGTGTGAACACTATTGGTTTCAGATGCCTTGGAATTTTCATTTACAAAATAATTTGAAAGGTTATAATTTAACTAAATTGACCACAATTCCTCCTATACTCGTATGTTATTAACATGCAGTGGCCAATCCTGCTGATACTTTTGGTTTGTTTACTGCATTCAGTGGCCAATCATGCATACAGTTGTGGTGAATAGGTGGTGGTAGTAAAAACGTCTCTGATTGTTTACGGACTGAGTTTTTCCAACAATCTGATGATTTCAAACTAAACAGAAATGAGTTTCTTTTTCTTCTGTGTAAATTGAACTGTTCATAAGACAAGGTTACAAATTGAGAACACTTTTTTAATACATGTTTTTCATTGAAGAAAGATAGTAAACACTGGTGGAGTTTACATTGATATTTGATGATTGTGTGAGTGAAAACAGAGTTTCTTATGTTTGATCTAAAAAAATATTGAGCAAGCAGAGGAAAATAATGTTTGGCAGTTGGATGTTTTATGAGATTTAGACATGGACAGCAATGATGCTGGGGCATAGAATACCAGTAGTAATGCTGATAAACGTCCTGGGAATGAACGAGTTAAGAAATTAAACTTCAACTTTGATTAATAGGATTTATTTACTTATTTACTTTATTTTATTTTTTCAGGATGCATTTCACGTTGGGTTTGAGAAGTTACATAAGGAGCTTGAGTGATTGAGGACTTTTATTATAGCTATGCATCAAAATCTGGCAGAGCATCTTCACACAGAAGAATGTAATGTCCTGATAAGGGCCCTGATAGCGTGTCATAAAAATGTAAGACATTACAGACATGCATTATTTTTAATGATAAAGTGGAAACTGTACTGTCATGGTCTACTCTGCACTGAATGCTTGGATAAAGCAACCTTTCCCTGCATGCAAAATACGGTGCAGTAATGGGGAAAAAGAGGCCCACATATACACAATGGAAAATGTAGACTTGTCAGTATTATATATGGACGGTCATTTCAGTATGGGAATTTTGCCAGAAGTATTCTGTTTGTTAAGTATTAACAGCTGATTAACAAGTTTATGGGATCATTTGATTGGTCCTGGAGTTGTCTTTATTTACAACTGTAATACTCTTGTTAATTGATGATTACCCTGGTCAGGGAAGACCAGTTTATATTTCCAACAGTATAGTAAGATTTTGTTATGTATTAATGAGTTATTTTTACTTTGTGAATGCCAAGGTCAAGTCTGTTTTTAGTTTTGTTTTATGTCCAGCCAAAATTTTAAACTGTTCCAGCAAGCAATGTAACAAATACAAACAAGAAATTTAACACAAGTATTTGAGAACCAATATATTTATAACAGAGACAAAAATAAATCAGTGTCTCTGATACAAAAATAAAATGTAATGTACCTTTTAAAAGACTTTGAATCTTTGCAGCATGCTGGAATGGGGGAGATGGCAGTGTCCTTAAGTGTAGTGCATACTCCACCTCTGTAAAATGAACCAGTTATGCTGTCTCGAATGTCACAAATAAGTAGACTGGATGGGGTAATTTTACATGTGGTATCAGTATCATGATCTGCTACCATGAGTGGACAACCTGTCTGAACAACAGTTACTCAGGGATGGTCCTGGCTTTTAAAAAGCTGTTGCCAAAAAAATCGCCAACCTCAATATTTTGTCGCCAATTTTCAAAAAGTGTCGCCAAAAAAAGTAGTGTACATTTTTCCAAGTGTTAATTTAGTCTATTAATGTAACAGGCAATGAAAATTACAAAAGATAGATTAGTTAATACTTTAATTACAAGAAGCATTAACAAAATGTTACAAAGTGTTACATGAAGATCCATCGCTATTTTAGGGCTGCCCACTTGTTGAATGCAGTTTCAAAGTCTAATTTTTCACATCTGTACATGCTGATTCTCATTAAATTCTCGAGAGATGAGATGCAGAGCTTATTTCTGATGTCAATTTTCATGAAGTTTATCTTACTGAATCCACGTTCACAGTGTACAGTGCTGACAGGTGACACCAGTAGTCTCTCAGCAGCCCCCCCCCCCCCTTTATGGCTAGTGTCACAAAGCTTGTAGCAAATTGCTTCCTAAATCCCAAGAATGATCACTGAATGCTGTATAAATTTTCTCGACAAGAAAAATAGGATCTCCATTCCCACGAATGAAACTTACACGAGTCAACACCTGGCAATATTGGACCGTATATATAAGCATAAATTCACACCCAACTTAGGGATTCTTTCACTCCTGTATTTTGAGAAATAAATAATTATTATTAATTATGCAAAACTGTTTTTTTTTTTTTTTTGCTATTTCTTGTTGTGGAGTTTAAGTCTCTGCAGCCGTAACACAGGACTGATGGCAAAAGGAAAAGATCAATGAGTAAAATGCTGCACTGGCAACAGATGTAATTGTGATTTAGATTGTTTCCATTTGCTTTGTATTTATACACAGTTGTCGGTACTTCAAAGCTTATCAGTTTTCTATGAAGGTTCAGCAAAACTATTGTATTGGTATATGTATAAAAAAAACAGAAGGATTAGGCATACAATTAATTGTATCTATTCTATTCGCGTCTTCAGAAGTCGGTCAGTTGTAGGTATAGTGCGGTAGCATGATTGACTGTATCGCAGCATACAGTACTCAGCACAGATGTCAGCATAAGCAGATTATGATGTAACAATGCACTGTAAAGATGGGGTTGTCAATAAGAACAAAGGATTGTTTGTGTAACAGATTGATACCAATGCATTGCTTAGTCAAGTTTGTGGCTTCCTTTCATTCTGCCTTTTAATTTATCCAGTCCAAATCCATGATTGTATGTACAACTTAAATAACCTAAAAGTATGTCGCCAAAAAAATCGCCAGATGGGATATTTTTGTCGCCAATAAGGAAAAAAAATCGCAATTTGCGACATTGGCGAAGCCCAGGACGATCCCTGGTTACTGTTCTTTCCTCCAGGCAACGGATGTCATTGGAACACCTGGTTCTCCTATATGAGTATATGCTTTATCATGCAGAAAAAGCAGCACATAATAATCTCTATATATACATAACAGCAAATTCTTTGGTGTACTTAAAAACAACAGCTGCATAATGTTCACTAGGATGATCAGTATATACTGTCTCTGAACTTTCAGGTTCAGTTGTTATTGTTGTGGGGTTTAAGGCTTTTTTCAGCACACGATAGGCTATACATGGCGGCCAGTATTAATAGTAGAGGAAGAACCCGGAAAGAACCATGACCCATGAGAAGCTACTGGCAAGCTTTCTCACATACCCACATTGGCTGAATCCGACACACGAACCCACACAGACAGGGGTGAGATGGCAGTGATCCGTAATGGAAAGCGCTTTAGACCACTCGGCCACTCAGGGCCCCTTTAATTTCAGTTGCAACCTCCCATTGTATTCTATAGTTGAATGTAAATACCTATTCCTAGGGGCAAACTTAGTATATACTGTTTGTTCTGAAGGAACCAAAATGTCAGGACCAACTTGATCTTTCACCTGATTAATTAAATCATGAACAGAAATAGCTATGCTGCTATGACATTTTGTTCCATGTCTCCTGTCCACAGACTGAGCGGCATGTTTATTGAGAAATTGATCTACAGCTTCCCAAAACTCTTCAAATTTCTGAGATCCACCTTAGCAACCCCAGTCATTTTTCTGATATTGAAATAACTGCAAACACTTGATTTCTTCATATAGATCTGTTTAAGAACATTCCAAAACAGTTTAATTTTTTAAAACATCTCTATTAGAAAAAAGTTAATGCAACTTTTAAGTTCCAAATTATTTACAAATTTCCAGAATTTGAGTCTTATATAAATGTATTCAGATTATGTGGCAGTCATGGAACCAAAGTAAAATGTTCTTTCCATAAAAAATGTTATAACTTTCTTTTTTGTTGTGATTTTATTATGAAATTTGATGTTCTGATTGTATTTTTCCTGCTGAATTCATTGCTCTCATTAAGTCTGTTGTCCGACTTCATTATTTTCATTTATAAATGAAAAGCATATAAACACTTAACAACTTTTATGACATTTAACTTAAATAAAATATATCACATTAGCAAAAGTTCATATGTATGTGAAACAACTTCAAAAACAAAAATAAATGCAATGTTTATTCATAATTGTCATTGAAACAATGTTGCAAGACCTAATTTTATGAATAAGATTCAAGTTGGTTTCATCTTCTAAATCCTTTGATGTTATATTTAGCTCCTTGCAGAAAGAACCAGGGAATGCTGCCATCTTTCACTTAGAAATAACGTTTCAGTATCATATGCCTGCAAAATAATTTATCAGTTTCAGACTTTGTATTGTTTTGTTTTGTGTTTTTAAAACATTATTGATCCTATAAAATGTTATCAGTGCATTGGAAATTTAAGAACCCACTTTAACTGTGCGTGTAGTTACTTTGCTACTCTCGTCAAAGTAAAAAAATTGTCATACCGAAACTTTGCGTTTGTCTGATAGTGATGCGATTTTTTTAATTATTATTTCATCAATTTCCCATTACAAAATTTAAACAAATGTAATAACATAATGAATATAAGGTTGAACATATTTTAAAACCAGTGACCATTTGTCAGTTCAGATATTTACAGCATCGACAACTTGAGCCTATTTAAAGTGGACAAGAATCTATGCTTTGTGTGTTCATTTTGCGACTGTCTAACTGTACAACTAGCGTTAATATGATAACAAGTATTTTAAAAATCATCTTAGCATGTTCTTCTGGCACACCAGTTTGTATGAAATTAATAAGTTTAGTTTTGGAACATCAGTTGTGGACAATTTAACATCGTTATAAGCTGTTAGAAAATTCAAATTTGGCGGACAATGTCGACATGGGCAGATTCAAATGTTTTACAGATTCAGTGCTCATTGCGGTTGGTTTATAAACATTTCTGATCTATAAATTTCGTAGCAAAATAAAGCTTTGAATATGCAGATTTTGATGATGCATGATTCATTTAATTTGCCAAACTTTTGGTCAAATCTGCTTAAATTTTTAGGGATTATTTCTTTGTGTAGGAATATCATAGGAATGTGCTACAACCACTGACCAAATAGTTTACATCTTCTCTGATTGGGACTGCTCCAGTGGCCTAGCTGTTAGAGCGTCCGCTCGGATGTGGGAGGTTGTGGGTTTGATCCCCATCCGTTTCATACCAAAGACTTACAAAAATGGTACTAACAGCTACCTCGCTTGGCACTCGGCATTAATAGGTTAGTGTTAGTACTGGTTGGCCTGGTGTCAGGATAATGTGACTGGGTGGGACATCATGCTACATGTCTGTCACAGTGCTAGACATCACTATAGCCAGCGCCATTGCAGACACTGTAGCGATATAACTGAAAAATTCATGAAGTTTTAATAACCCGCATTTTGTAACAAAGAAGATAAGTGTCACATGACCGCATCATGATTAGCGCTTATTCCCAATGATGTGTGAAGTCTGTTACTTTTTGGTGATTATAAAGTAATAATTCCATTGATAAAGCATCAAATATTAAAAGAAAACGTGCCCATTATAGATAATTTTATTAGCTTTTACAATATATAAAATGTGTTGCAATCAGATGACATGTATTGATGCTGCAATGAAAATTCTTCATCTGGTCAATAGTTTCATCAGATTTTCAGGTAAACTGTTATCTTGTCTGTGTTAGACTGGGGTTGCTACTACCTTCATTGTTATGACTCGTATGAAAAACAATATCAAGAGATGGATTTTCAAGCAATATGTTGATTCTGTGCGGAATTTCCTTAGATACTGCATCATGCATAGATGAGGAAGCTAAGGTAAGAAACTGACAAACAGCATGGAAGACAGCATTTTGCAACATAGCAGCTGATCCAAACCTGATCTGAAACTCATTGTGCTTAGCACGAATGTGATACTGTGGAATGCTTTTCTCCATTTCTCGAATGGCTTGGGTAGTTTCTGCCACATCAGGCACATTACACTTCCAAAAAAAAAACAATCTTGGTGTAGGCCCACTCTGGTGGAATGAATACAACTCAAAATTTAAAGGGAGAGACAAGCCACTAATGTAATGATAGTGATCCTTTAGGTTAATTGGCCGATGATGTTCATTCAAACAGACAACTTCAGACTCTTGTCAAGATGCAAGATCATTTTCAAGACCGTTAGATCTATCAATAATATCACTTGTCTTTACTGGACACCTTTATAGCTATCAATAATATCACTTGTCTTTACTGGACACCTTTATAGCTATCAATAATATCACTTGTCTTTACTTGACACTTAAACAACTTTACATCTGCAGACTTGCAATCAGAGATTAACCTTGCTGGTTGCATGGGAAAATGTGTCTCAAACACTTTTGGGAGATTATTCTCAAGGTGAGTGACATATTTCACAATTGCTCACCATGTTATGAGCGGCTGTGGGCAATAAACAAATTCTTTGCAACTTAAAAACTGGGTACATCAAAACTTGATGATGAAAACATGGCCACTTGTATAAACTGAAGGTTGTGTAATATTTATAATATATAACAAGACAAGAGATCTAGTGACACATATATTTTGCATATAATAATAATGAGGACTTTGTATAATGCCTGCTCTTTAGAAGCTCTAAGCGCTTTACAACATTAAACAACACCTACCCCCCAACCCCATATATAACCATTTGATACTTGTTTGGTATAGGATGTTAATGAGTGTAGTTAGGTGACATATACATATAAAATGAAAGTGAAATAGCCTGGCTCAGGCTGTATGTATCTTACTGGGTTAAACATGGACTTCCATCCCAGGCATAAGTGGTAGAGTCTCCTTGGCCAGTTATAAGGTACATTCAGCTGTAGGTGGTAAACACATGAATCATAAATCAGTCAAGGAGATCACCCATAAGCACTGTTTCACCTGATTCCACTTGCATTACTTGTGTATTGTAAATGTTGGTATCACTACATCTTGATTGTCCTACTGACATGAAATTTTTACCAGATGACCACTTATGTTATCTGGTTGTTCCTAAATGAAGTTTATCAGACCTCCAGCATGGCTGCCACAGAAGCAGATTTAAAATCTTGTGGTCACTCAAGAATATCAGAGATGGTTTCAATACTTGGTAGTTAGAAGTAAGAAATGGCCTTCTCTTGGATTTCTGGAAATTGTTTCTGACAGTAGAACATCAGTCCCATTACGGGCCTTTTGCTTTTTAATCTTTGTTTATACAGTCAGCACTCATATATTTTGGTTACCATGAATTAAATGAAAGTCAGATAGTTTTTATAACTGGTTTTATAATGAGGTTGATCATAGCTGTGTTGAAAGTTATATTTTGTATAAAATTAAGGCCACTGGATGCAGGTGGTTGCTCAGGACAGTGCATTTATATATAAAAATTGATCCATACAAGGTACTTTTGGGCTTGAAAAAACATGGGATCACTAATGTCAGAGGTAGCTCAGTTCATTTGTAATATCACCTCCAATTAAGAAAGGAAACCTGTGATATGTTGTATATTTTAGCATAATTAAGGTCTTTGTTGTGAAAATCCTTAGAAGTTTTCCTGTCTTTTAAAGAATGTATTGCAAAGTCTTCTTAATTAAATTTTTTAATTCTTCTCTTTTCAGCAACCATTTTATAAGAAGATGTTTGGAATATGTAATGACTTAGACAGGGAAGTCAATAAGTGCACCAAACAGGAGGTAACATAATTTTTCAGTTAGGTCATTTATTCATGAACATTTACTATTTTTAACATCATTTTTAAACTACCTTCCCCATCAAAGGGCTGTCTTGGATTTTAAGGAATCATTTCAAGGCCACATTTCTTTCAAACCTCGGGTCCAGTGCATGATAGAAAAACTGGAGAGCTGACTTTAAATTCTTAACCAGAAACTTCATTGGTGATAACCATAGACGACGGTTTATAAAATAATTGCATACTCTATGCTCAAGTTATGTATGGAATGTGTTTGAAAAAAAACAAATTTCTATGCCTCTTTTCTCCTTTGAGGATTATACTTTGCAGAAAAATTTTGACCATTGGAACACCACAACCATTTGCTCAAAGAAAAGGCAGTTGTCATAGATACATTGTGCTTCTTACATTTACTTTTACATTTTGTGACTTGGATATGGAGAAATTAATCATGAATTCCATATTTTGGATAATTTCTTGATTGACAACTATTAGCAGACCTGCCAACTCTTACGATTTTGCTGTAAGTATTACAGTAATTACCCTTAAAATACGAACAAGCAAAAACTACAGAAAGATGATCGTTGCTGAAAAATCTGGATAATTGGTTCGTCTGTGCGTTATTTGGATCCTGGTTTCATATTAGAATTAGTGAAGTTAGTTAGGGAACCAGACTAACTTTACAGCAGCACCCCAGACATTTTAAACTGCACCTATTTGTTAATACGAAGTATCTGCATGATCAAACTGTTGATTATAGAATTTTTTTAAAGTGGCATCCCGAATGTGATGCATGTTTAAGACAAACTGGAAAATAAGCCTCTACAAAAGTGTTAATAATCAACACAGAAGAATGAAAAGGAATATTCATATTCTTGTGAATAAAAGAGGGAAAGGACACAATTACATTTATTGGACCTCATTTGCCGATTTGAGTATGTCTCATGGTGGGAGAGATGATTGCTGTCATATGAAATGGATAAAGAATTTCCAAAAATTAGGTCAAGTTGAGAGATAGCAACAAGCCATTGAGTTGCATAGGGTTTGGAACTAGAGTTTGTGCAACTGTATTTGTGGTAAATAGGGTCTACATGTATTTTACAAACTTTTCAGTTGAACACAATGTTTATTGTCGATGCATCAAACTTTTAATTATGTTTTCCAGCTTTATAATAGCAGTTGTTGATATTTTGTTACACATTACTCAATACTGGTCAGTCTTATGGAAAAAAAATCAGCTGTCTTACTGAGACGGACTCATCGGTGTTGGCAGTTCTGTATTAGTATGAGGTGGTCACATTTTCTTTATGGTGAAACATTTCACGTTTATTTTGAAAGTTGTGTTGCTCTTTACTTGTGATATGATCCAGTGTTTTTGAAAGTGTTCTGGGAAGTGGGTTGGATTAGTTACGTAAGTTAGCAGCTGAAAAGTAGTCTCTAGATTCAGTTGTATTTCACACACTTTGTTTCCCCTAAATGATGGGAAAAAGAACCTCTTTATACACATTTTTGCTGAGATAAAACTATGAACTTTGTATGCACGAATGCATTGCATGCTTTCCAAAATCTTCATTTCTAAGCTGTATTACATGCCGTTGGTATTTTATAGCAGAAGTAGTGGAGTATCTCAGAAAGAGACTGAAAGAAATGTTATCATTGGAAAATGTATCTTTCATCCTTTCTCATTGGGGGGCCCTGAGTGGTCTAAAGCGCTCACCGTTACAGATCACTGCCATCTCACCTCTGTCTGCGTGAGTACGAGTCTCAGGCTCAGCTAACGTTGGTCTGTGAGAAAGCCTGCCAGTAGCTTCTTGTGGGTCGGTGGTTCTTCACGGGGTTTTCCAGGGTTCTTCCTCCACCAATTATACTGGCCGCCATGTATAGCCTATCTTGTGCTGAAAAAAATGTTGTTAATCCCTACAACAACAACAACATAGCATTGGTGTTTTATAGCAGAAGTAGTGGAGTGCCTCAGAAGGAGACTGAAAGAAATGTTATCCTTGGAAATTGTATCTTTCTACCTTTCTCATAACAGTCCTTCTCTGTGAAAAATATTTCTAAAATGGTTCCAAGAAATTGGTCCTGTTTTGATAATTTCAGATTAATGTTAGTTCCCTCTTTCCTCTGTTAATAGAACTAATTTGTTGTCATTTGTCAAACTTTGTTGTTTTTTTTATGAAACCTGATCATCACTCTTTTCTAATTCTTGCTCTTTTGTCCTTTGAGTATTCTCTTTGCTAAACTTATAATTCATTTTATTTTATTGTTTGGGATGAACCAGCTTCTTCCTAGTCTTTTCAGTTATTGTTGTAGGACTTAATGCCATTTTTTAGTAAAGGATATACATGGCTGCCAGAATAAATGGTGGAGGAAGAACCCGGGAAAACCCCAGAAAGAACCACCGACCCATGAGAAGCTACTGGCAAGCTTTCTCACATACCCACATTGGCCGAACCCAAGACTCAAACCCACGTAGACAGAGGTGAGATGGCAATGATCTTTAACTGTGAGTGCTATAGACCACTCTGTCACTCGAGGCCCTAGTCTTTTCAGTACATGCAGATGTGTTTAGTGTTTGTCATAGCATATACACAAGTCCTAAAAATGAATACCATCAAATTAACATCAGATGCCTAAAATGAGATGACAAGATTTACGAATTTAAAAAGTGAAAAATACAACAAATGTCTAAAATTTCACTTTTACTATCGTCAGAGGAATGTGTCACAAAATTTTAAAATATTTTTCATCAATGGCAACAAAGCTTTCAGAAAACTATAAAAAGACTTTTAATGGATCAGTTCTTCCTTTAATAGTTATTGATGCATGTTAAAGGAAAAGTTTGAACTCAAGAATTCATGTGAAATTCAGGAATACTCAGTCACATTGAAGTAAGCGTATAAACCACAATGTACTTATCACAAGTAATTTCCTTATTTTAGAGACCAAAGCAACTGTTGTTTTCCAAAGGCATCAACTTTTCTATAACATAAAAAACTTTAATTTAAAATATTGCAAAATATACTTTTGACTGGCATTTGTTCACATGTTTTCTGTATATTATGTAGGTGCATTCCATTGCCATAATCATTGTTTTAATAACAGTAGCTTATTTGGTCACTATTTCACATTGTTTTATATTTTTTTGTCAAAACATTAATCTGTTCAGTGTAAATACATCTTCCCATGGAGTGGAGAATCGTCAAAAAGATGAGGTCCACTCATGCACCTTGCAAGGGCATGATGCAGAATTCACCACTCCTTCAATATGGATCCCAATTTTCTTACTTGAAAATATCTCCAAAATTGTCCCAAATTTCTTGAACATGATGAAAATCATAGTGCAAATTAGTTGTTTTGTTGTTGTCGTGGGGTTTAACGCCATTTTTCAGCACATGATATAATATACATGGCGGCCAGCATTAATGGTGGAAGATGAATCCGTGAAAACCCTGGAAAGAACCACCGACTCACGAGAAGCTACTGGCAAACTTCCTCACATACTGACATTGGCCGAATCCAAGACTCGAACCCATGCAGACAGAGGTGAGATGGCAGTGATCTGTAAAGGAGAGCGCTTTAGACCACTCTGCCACTCGGGGCCCCAGCAAATTAGTATTTAAAACCTTGATGTATCGCTTGTTTTATTGTTCAAAATGGGGACTAGTATCAGAAGTTTGAATCAAAATCATGAAATTCTCAACTTTAAAAACAGTGATTTATTTTGTTCAATTTTCTTTCCAAACAAGATTTTCAGTATGCTGTAAATAAAAATATTCCAAAAAAATTCTGATTAATAAAATGATACTAATGACTATTGGTTGCAACATGTAGTAAATAAATACCAATTAAATAATTCCTTTCGGGTGAAATTCATGTTTTAGTTATGTCTTTAATTGGTTTCAGTGTAATCATCATAAAAAGTATGCCATTTTGTATTCAACCATGAAAAATGTCATTGTACTATCACCTCTTTGTCTGCTAGCATTTCTGTGAGAACCCAGTTAAGTGATGCCTATTTGATCTCTGACTTGAGGAAGTATTTGTTGTCTTGTTACACTCAGTTAAAAGCAGACCTTCCTATTATCACATTAATTACATCATTTATATCAAATCAAATAAAATGGAATGAAAGAGAAGTTAAAAGGCATGCAAATCCTACCTCACCTACTAGTGGTCATGGTTGTGTCAGGTCAGCTCATTTCTTTTGATCATTTCAATATTGTTATGTAATTAATGCAATCAAACTAACTTGAATTAGTCTACTCATGCTCAGATGTGATCATAGCAAGGCAACCAAGTGAAATGAGTACTTGGTGAATAAAACAGTTCATTATGAAGCAGTGAGTTTTGTAGTGAACTTAAAATTCCAGAATTGGCACTTGGAGATTTCCCTAATGATGAGAAGTTCCACTGTTACTTGCAGTGAATCATGGTCAGTATGTTACTAACAATTCAATCAGAGATTGGGTATCTTGAAAATAAAGGTAATTTATAGAAAAAAAGCATCATTAGAAAAAAGCACATTATTGACTTATTTATGATGTTAGAATAAAACAGGTATTCTCTTCTTCCCCCCATTTTGAGGTCCCATGATAACTCGCGCCCTTATGGTGCAATCTTTGTTTTTTACTCCATTTTGTGGAAGTGTGCTTGTATGCTGTGCCTCTTATAGAAATTAGATTTCCAGAATTCTTTTATAGAGGGGTCTGTTTGCTTTAAGATAAGAATTCAGATCCCACATTGGAAGGGTTACAACAGGAGACTGACAATGATCACAGGCAGTAGTCCCCAGGTCACTGCTTTATTAATTTCTGGAATTAATATTCCCGTTTCTGGCATTCTTTACTTTAAATCAGTAGTTTTTCTCGGGCCTGCTTAGTTACAAGTTTTATTATTCGTGGTATATTTATTCATATTTTGCTTTTTTTAAAAATGATTTCTCATTGCACTGAAGCAGGAGAGATGTTAGAATCGACAGCTCACCTGTTTCATAAACATGCCATATTCTCCATTATTTTGTATATGTTATTTTACTGTTGAAAAAAAGCTTCTGTATTAGAAATTTTTTGTCATCAGATGTACTGCATGCTGCCTTGTCTTATTTCCTCAGTATGTCAAGTTATTGAATTGTCCTCCCTGTTCATTGATTACATACATATATGTGAATGTTGTTACATCATGATGATGTCATTAACTTTTAAACAAGCAGGTAACATATATAAAAAAAAACATTACATGTTTCAAGAACTGAAAAGCCATTAAAATGCAAATAATTTTTTTTCTTTCTTCCCACAGAGACTTGCAAAACGAGCAGCAAATAAATCACCTTTTCATAGAAACATAAACGAAGATAACAAGAAATATTTTTCTTAGTCTAGGAAGGAAGATTAATTTTATTTGGAACATTAAAAAATTCATTTTACACATTGAGGAAGTTTTCATTTCAAACCTTCTTGAGTGTAAGTTTGTCTTCGGGACTCATTTAAATTTCTCATTAATACAAATCTAAATAAAGGAAAGATGGCACTACCACAAAAGAAGTACTATCGCCAGCGGGCACATTCCAACCCTATGTCTGATCACAGTTTTGAATATCCTGCTCACCCAGATGAAATGGACTGGTCTGAATACTATCCACAGTATTTTGATAAGAGTATGGAGGTTGATGTGGTAAACAAGTTCAAGGTGGAATTTGCAGATATAGGATGTGGCTATGGCGGACTTCTTGTGGAGTTATCACCCTTGTTTCCAGATACTTTGATGTTGGGAATAGAAATTCGTGTTAAAGTATCCGATTATGTCAAAGACAGAATTCAGGCTCTGAGGGCTCAAGACCCAGGAAAGTACCAAAACATAGCATGTATTAGAAGCAATGCCATGAAATATCTTCCTAATTTCTTCAAAAAGGGTCAGCTATCCAAACTGTTCTTTCTCTTCCCTGACCCCCATTTCAAGAAAACAAAGCATAAATGGAGGATAATAAGCCAGACCCTCTTAGCAGAGTATGCCTATATACTGAGAGAAGGTGGGCTTGTGTATACTATCACAGATGTTAAAGATCTTCATGAGTGGATGGTGAAACACCTGGAGGAATTCCCACTGTTTCAGCGGGTTCCAAATGATGAATTGGAGAAGGATATTGTTGTTGAAAAGCTGTATGAAAGTACAGAAGAAGGGAAGAAAGTTGCAAGAAATAAGGGAGATACATTTCTAGCTGTCTTTAGAAGAATTGAAGATCCAGCATTCAAGTAGAACTTTTTCCAGTAAATTTTACTGAGATCATGTTGGAGAATTTGCTTTTAAAATTTCTTGTAATTAAATGAACCAAAGTCAAAATGTATTGTGTATTTTTATATTATAGGTCTTTGCCAAAATTTGATGAAGACTAATATTATGTCCATCAGAATATCATTAAAAACAAATATGCATTACATATGTTACATTAAAGTTTTCTTTTGAGGTTTGAGCCAGATTAACCGGTAAATAAATCTGTGTTGACTTACAACAAAAAAAAAGTTAGGAACTTTGATGTAAAACTTGGGCCTTGGTATACTCTACTGGTTTTCAAGTATTTAAGTTAAAGTGATGTATTTAAAAATCATTGTTTTGTGATTGCTTTATTAAAAATCATTGTTTTGTTAATTGCTTTACATAAATCCATTAAGAAGAGTAGCAGTAACAAATGTGTGTTATTGGACAGACAGATGGACAAAACACAACAGACAGTCTCATAAGCACTTCTGTACTATGACCAAAAGAGCTGATGGGATGTCCACCATCCATCCATTAGCACAAGTTGTTGTACTCCTTGTAGACTATTTGGAGGATTGCTAAGAAACTTTACACACATACATGCATAGTCTAGTTGGTCCTGAAAAAAATGGTGCTGCTTGGTTATCCAGTATGGCTGCCACAGTGGCCATCTTGAAAATCTTATCACTACTATTGCTGAATGGATTGACCTATCTTCGTGGAAACTTCTTATGATGTCTAGTTGGTTCTAAATGTAAGTGGTATGTTATGTGTCACTATATCCACAATGGCAGCTATCTTGAAAAGTTTGTTATTGTTACTCCTTTCAAAATAGTGCTGATCTGGTGTCCAATATGACCTTCATGGTGGCCATCTTGAAAATTATTGTATTGCTACTCTTAAATGGAATGTCATTTTAACTTGGGGTTTTCATAAAAAGAGTTGTTGTGGTCTCTAGTTTTTCATAAATATAAATGACTGACCCTTTAATATGGCCGCCACAGTGGCTGTCTTGAAAATATTATCTCTACTCCTCCCAACTGGATGGCTTTATTAACATGGCGTTTTCAATAATATTTTTATGATACCTAGTTGGCCCTAAATTTGGTGCCAATTGTACATCCATGATGGCTGTCTCCAAACCTTTGCTGTCGCTGCTCCCTCTGAATGGATAGCCATATTGACATGTTGTTTTCACCAAAAGACTTGAACAAGATGGTAGTTAAACCAATACCTGTTTGGTCACGAGTCCAGGACGCTGATCACTGAGTCACAGTTGCTCCTTTTTCCATTAGTTGCCTTTTATCACTTGCAGCATGTTGCATCAGGCTTTTTCTATAGCAGAATGAGAGAGAGATGACGAATATGTTGGTGCAAGCGAGAAAGAGGGTGATGTATTTCTGTGAATGGCAAATTTTCAAATTCCATTATGTTTTTATCAACACAATCAATAAAGAAAGTAAATAAATAATTAAATGCAAAAGAATTAAATTAGGAGAAATATACGCTATTGTTACTTTTTTAATGATATTGTTTTCCTTCTGGTGCTTTTACTTTTGTCATTTCAAAATTGAAATTGCATAACATGCAAGAGACTGCTGAGATCTTTCTTGCTTTGGTTTTGACATCTTTGCTAAAGTTGGTTTCGTTAATGCAACGTTAAGGTAAATATCGATATTTTGTGCAAAGGAAATTTTGGTTCTTAGGTTTGAGAACCTTGGGTGAAGAGAAAAGAAATGGATAAATATAAATATAAATTGATAGCAAGGATGACTGACAGAAAATGGATATATGTACATATTTACGTAAAAATTGGGGATATCACCAAGCAATAAGATCACGAGATACTATTATACAATTTACGAATCAGAAATAAATTGGAAAAGATACAGACAGAACCTTAAAGCCGATACTTTTTTTTCACATTTTTCATATTTCATAATTGGGCAATTGTTTTAACTGATTCTTTGTGCCTGTTCACACTTGCCTTGCAGAAGAACAATCTAGCAATGAAGCAGACTAAACAAAAGTTTCATTTCTGGGTAGGTTATTTCCATTATTTAAACCGCTGAACTCTGAATAGAAAAACTAATTTAGTACTGTTTCAATATTCATTCTGTGTTATCATTAGGAAAGGTATTGATCAAGGGAGATAACTCAATTTCATGGCCATGATTCACACATGGGGGCAGGGGCCAGTTTTTATGTACAAATTTAATGCCACAATCAGTGACCTAGTATGAAAAATGATAATAAATAAAATACCCAAGTGCGGTCAAAAAGGTCCATATTTTTGGATACCTATATTAAAACAAAGTACATGTATAAGAAGAATATTATCCATTTGACCAGAGAAATCAATGGCAGTTCATAGAAGTTTATGCACTCAAACCCCAAATTTTTACCTTTAATTTTCATGTCTGAAGATCATTTTTGACACCATGTGATGCCCACAGTATAAACACAAGCCCTTTTCTTTGATGACAATTCCATAAAACTCTGTACTAAACAGGCTGATACAATTGAAAATAGTTGTCACCAAAGCCGTTTTTGAGATATTCTACTTGCCCCAAACCCATGTGTTTACTGCAATGGGAGGCTAGCTGTTCTTCCTAGCTGAGTATTGGTATTTTACTACAGAGTAACGATGGAAGGTGTACATGCCTGACATCATTTTCAAGAACAACACAGGCCTGAAATGTTAGCGCCATGTCCTTAAGTTAAGAAATTTGTTGGAGGCCAATTTACGAAACTACTGTGCCATCAAAAAGATTTAGTTCTCTTCAGATTTATGTGTCTGGTTTGGAGTGACCTCCCTTGGAAGAACTCTCAGTCGGTAAACAATGACAAGAAAGTAGAAAAATATAAAGAAAAGCAGAAACAGAGTTTGGACTATTTCATTAACTTATTAACCACTGGCGCTGCGTTTGTGTGGCAGGAGATAGTAGCCGGCTGCCGAGCTCTGTAGCGTCGAGGTCATGTACAATACATTAAAGTAGATGGTATTATAGAAAGGTAGATAGATGTAGCTCTGCAATGATACCAAATAATCTGGAACGTTTAGTTGTACTACAAAATATAGAGGGAAAAAAGCTAATTTTTTTGACCCCATTTTTTCTACCCAAAATTCGCCCATGGTCGGAATCCGATTTTGTGTCCGGGTTTTAGACTTTTTGGCCTTAGATCTAAGGCACACCAGTCTGAACTGCACACAAACAGATGAACCTTTGCAAAAAGTAGGATAAGATGGGCATCTGGAATAAAGAATGGTCTCGATACAAAAATGATGGGTCCATTAAGCAAAAAAAAAAATATAAAAATTTCCAACTTTTACCTTTCTGCTCATGCGCGAGCAAAATAGCCAATGAAAAACGATGTTTCTAACGATACTAGGCATTAGGTTAATGGGTAATCATTTGTTAGTCGATGTATTAGTATGTATTCAGAAATAGCCCACAAAATGTATTTCCTGCTCGCATTTCATGCGAAAAGGACAAAAACCTCCAGGGGTTAATGAGTTATAATTAGACCGATTAAACAGCGGCAACGACTATGCTAGCAAGTCAGTTCTCTACAGTACTACATCAAGATGTGAGCTAATTTTGGTGTTGTTCACAGTACCTTCGTGTCCAGTAACCTGGCTACAAACTTATCTATCCGTCTCGAATAACACTTTGCACATAAAACCCAACGTTAATCGGTCTCTATTTGTGTGTTGGTTTACACAGTGTAGTGTCCTGTAGTTAGTTCAAGGGCATCCAATGTATCACTGACAGTCGGATGAACGAATATCATGGATTTACCCTACGAACATGTACCTCAGTGTATATACGTGCAGAAATATAACCACGGTTTCATCGTTAAGTTTATCAAATTTTATTGAAAGTTTGGTTTGATTTAATTTTTAACACGATAATGTGACTGAATAACAGATTGCCAGTCTATTTAAGCCAAATTAAAAGCTCTAATTTCACATAGTGAATAAACATCATTCAGGGTTATGTTTCTTCAAATATGTCATATATAACAAATTTACATTGGATTTAGAGAGAGAAAAAAGACGGAATTTTTTCTTCTTCTAAACTGCTAGTTCACGCTGGTCTTGCTATCAATAGCAATGGTGGCACTATTCAGTTTCATATTTTCAAAGGTTTAGATATTTAAAGGATAAATGAATTTCACAGGTTTTCCTCACTGGTTATACTGGCTGTTTAAAAAGGACATTGCATATCTTATGTATTGTTTAAAGAACTTTTCATTCCCTTTATTTTTATGTATGTATCATGGGGGTAATTTTACATAATAAGGTAAAATCCTAGGGCTTACTTTAGATGTACATCTGTCACAAAAAACTGCTGGCTCCGCTTGGTCATTTTCAGTTCCTCAGAATTCAGAGATAAATTGTAAAAGAAAAAGAAGAGTCGGTAACTGTTTTTATATCTTATCTACTCGGGCAAAATTAATTTTCCCTATCTAAATAACTGCTAAAGATAGGACACTAGAGACTAATTAAGGCTGAATTTTCGAGAAACATGGGATCAGTTATTTTGGTTTGCTGTGTGATTAAAGCAGGTCCAATTTCCACTAGTACTAATATTAATATCCCTACGCCTACCTCGGGAACGGGGTACTAAAATGAGCATATATGTGTAAATGGAGCAAGCCGGGTGTGATTCACACCCGGCGCTCTTTTAGCCTAATATCAACAATTTGAACATATTCATTGCACACAATGAAATTAATTGACTAGTCCTCTTATTTAATACCGGAAGTATCGCAAATCATTGTGGAAATAGTTGTAAAATCTCGTTTACCTTTCTTATACGTTATTTTCGTTTTGATCGTCCGCCATATTAGTTCAAATAATGATGACTTCCGTTCTCAGCCTCGTTTGTTTGTGTACCATATAAGGACATTGAGGTCTTATTTGAAAACATAAACAAATCATAGTAAAAATATGGCGCGGTTTGAGTCAGAAACTCTGCGCATTAAAAGTAAATGCGGTTTATCGGCAACTTTTAAATTACACCAAGAAGCCATTATTCGTCACTTTATTGATAATAACAGCGTAGAATATCCAAATATGGCCTTGCACGCCTCATATAAAAAAAGGGGTCACGGCGAGAGTATCGCGTTATCTATCATGGCGAATAGGGTGAGGTTATTGTTACCATGCCAATTTATTTTATTGTGTATGGGCTTAATAAATTAAAAATCAGCCAAACTTCTTTCACAACATTACTTATGTAGTAGATGACTTTAGTGATGATGTTTTTTGTGCTCCATTACATAATATGGGATCAGGTCGTAGCCTCAACCACAACAAATCAAGGTGAGGCTACGACATTGTAGCTAGATGACATTGGGCATAACAAATTGGAGTAAAGTTCCTTTTAAACGGACACACTATGGCTGTTAGATTTAGAATTCACACCCTTCTGGTTGCGAGCATCACACCCTAACCATTGAACCATAGTACAGAAAACACAGATACTTGACTTTGTCCTTAGAATGCTTACTATCAAATTATAAAAAAACCTAGCATAAAAATCTCCTAAATCGGATGATCCTATGGTTAATTGAATTGAAGATAAATTATCCGACTGAAACAACCGGCTTCTCTTTCAAGTTTTTCTATCCTTCACGTTCTTTACCTATGGTAGCATTCTCCTGCACAGTCTGACCGGAAATTATGCAAACATGGGTAAATTTGTAACAACGTATTTTATTCTGCCTTTTGTTGTTGTTAGGTTTAACGCCATTTTTCAGCACAAGACAGGCTATACATGGCGGCCAGTATAACTGGTGGAGGAAGAACCCTGGAAAACCCCGGGAAGAACCTTTTTCTAGATAAAGTTCTCCTCTAACACACAAGACATCGTAGCGATATGACTGGACATTGTTCAAGCTACGTTAAAAATCCAAATCTCACACACACACACGTAAGAATACAGCTAACTAAGGCAATGAGTACTTTCCTGGTTTGAAAATTTTGTCTGTTACTGTCGCAGGGTCTGAAGCTAACTTCGATGATAGAAGATGAAACAGGGAAACAATGTTTAGCCTTGGACGTCTTTGCCCTGTCCATTAAATGTCTGAAGATCAATCTAAAGGAGATGTTGAAAAAGCATGGTACAGGAGTGGTGGATGAGGATATCTTCTGGGTCCTCATTGCTGCGGCCATTTGGAACGAGACTGCCAAGCATTTCATGAGAGGGCTACCCAGAACGTAAATAAATGATTTAAAGTGAATTGCACAACATGGTCTGACATTTTATATTCTTACAGTTAATCTCGACAGAGCAGATAGTACTTTGCACAATGCTATTAGAAATACTTAGAATGAGTTAATTAAAACATATTTAAGAATAATTCATGCTTTTTTTACATTAAAACTTCGTCAGAATCTTGTACGCTTTTCGTCGAAAATGACCGAATACTGTCTTACAGTCTTTCACTCATCCCCACTTCTGTTTGAAAACCAAATATTAGAAGTTAGAACACTTTAAAGAAGCCAAACTTCAACATATTTGGGAATCATGTTTCTTTTATAAATAATAAAAATATCTTGGTGAACATGTCAATTTATCAACGAAGATAAATCATTCATGGCAATCATGGGCTTGGAAAATGTGAATACCGGTTCCCATTTTTAAATAATATAGATCAGTGCTATAGTATAGAACAAATGATCTCTGTAGTTAATGTATACCATTTTAATATGTTAACCTGTTAAGAATTTACCTGTTGGCATTAGAATTTGAATGGTCACCTGGCGACCACGGAACCGAAGAGTATGATTCGATGTAAACATTCTACGCTAAGAATCTTGTACCATCATTTCATCTCTGATTTAAAGTCTTTTTAAATTATAGGCTGGAATATACTCTGAAAAGTTGGTTATTGCTCTTGAACCGGAAGCAGCATCAATCTACTATAAACTTCTTCAGGTTAACAGATTTACCAGCCAGGAGTGGAAATTTCAGTTCGGTGCAGCACCGCCAGGAACGAAGTACATGGTATTGGATCTCGGAGGTCTGTTATTCACAGCATAAACAGAGCTTTAATTAGGTTGAAAGCAGGGAATATATATATATATAGAGAGAGAGAGAGAGAGAGAGAGAGAGAGAGAGAGCCCATGTTTACACTAAAGTGTGAGTTTCACAACAAAACATTCCATTGTTGCGATATTCATGTGAAAGGATGATTACCTGAGGCAGAAATTCCCACATTTACTGTAAGGTATTTGTGACAGGATATTTGCATTATTTCATTTGTAGCAGTAAACTGCAGATAGAATAAATACATTTTATTTTAAGTCGGAATTGCATCAAATTGTTACAACCTAAATATGCTATTTTTTGTATAAAGTTCTGTCAGTTGGGAGACCGATTTATGTCCACATTTGTCAGTGAACAGAGGTGAGTTTATTTACTTCTTTAAGTTTACATTTAAACCCTTGTTGGGTGGATATGTATGTTAAAGGTATAAGCCCCACCTCTACTCCCACACCCGCTCTCACCTGAACAATACCCTTATTTTTACTTCTTCTTCTTGTTCTTGTCTTGGGGTTTTACGGCATTTTTTATAGCATGATATATACATGACGAAACATGCCCCCGTAGGGGTAAATAGGCCATATTCTGACAGACGTGACCATTTGTTCCAAATTCCCTTTAGGAAATCGAGTTCAAAAATGGCGTCCAAAATGTTCATAGTAATAGTAAAAACAAAAAGTTACAGAAGGCGGTGTAATGAAAAATTTCCCAAGGTTTCAGCCAATCAGTAAAAGAGAATACAGCGCAAGAATTTTCTGGTCTATTTGTAACAATCATAATCATATAAAGTGATATTTTAACATGTGGTCATTTAAAAAATATGAAACTACACGTGCTATAGGAAAAACGTACCGACTATGTGATAAGTGTAAATACAATCATAATCCATACCAACAAAATAATTTGTATAATTTGTAAAAATGATATTGGAACGGAATACTATTTTGCATATGATTTGAGAGATTTGTACTTGTCTAAATATCTTTTTGTAAACCCTTCAGAGGGTACGTTGTTATCTGCCTTGCAAGTAGAAATAAAGGTACGTTGAAATCAATATGTACATTTTTTTTTTGTACACACTAAAGCATAGAAAGGTACTCCAAGATTCCTGTAATATAAACTATCAGGAATAATAACGATTTTATTCATGTATATATCTTCCTTCTCTCTCTCATGCTTGCTACTATTTGTTTATGTAACACATTATGTAATTTGGTCCAGTTGCCTATATTGCATGATCTCAACACGAAAGACGGCAAGTTTTCAGGCTATTCGTTTGAAATGCTAGCACAATCATCATTATTATAACTATCGTGATGAGGTCATTTAGGTATATCTGTGTGTGCGTCTATCTCTCTGTCGGTGTATGTGTACGTGAGTTTTGGCTAATAGATTCATGCAGTTTAAATGCATTTTCATAGAGTGTTTGTTTTAAGTGTAGATGAACATAAACTTTTTATGAAATTGCAACTGCAAAATTAATTTGGTACACGTTACATGTACCATAATTGTAATTTGTAATTTGCAAACGCCATACATTGTATTTTAACGTGAATCAACTATTCTGAATTTTTGTTGTATGACAGTGTACTGATGACTGGCACACTGCGTTTTTAAAACAACTAAAACGTGTTTGTTAATTATGTATAGAACTGTTGTAAGTCGTATTGTTTTCATAACTTCACACTTAATCATCATATTACGAACAACTAATCAGCATTTTTGTCTCCAGCATTTTCTTTCTTACCTCGGGATAAGGTATTATAGTGTTCGTCCATCCGTCAGTCGTTTCTTTTGTTCGTTTTATCTGCTGTCCGTCATACATGTTCACACTGCTTGTGTCCTTTGGAATATATTGATAACATCTGGTACATTTATGTGTCGTGACTAGATGGTGTATTGCATCCCATATTAGGCAGGTACGTGTAAGCTTCTGCCCGCGAGTCTCATCAGGCTTGCCACCAGGTTCATCCGGTTACATTTGCATCACACGGTGTGCATTGCAAATCGCCACCTGGCCCGCGTCCAGTAGGAAGTTGCACATACCTGATATTAGAGATACATTCCTCAACATAAAGGTTAATGTCAAGGTCAGCATTTTCCTATCTTCATTTCTCCACATCTCTATAGTCACATAAAATACCGTTATAAAATATGGTACCTTTGTGTATGAATGATTTAAAACGTGTCAGGTATCACAGTTTGGGTAAAATCATCTAGGTTGCCAAAGTTGTGAGAACATCATGTTTCTTCAGCGCGATAGGATTTGGAAATAAATTCATCGAATTTGCTTGTTTTATTGCTGCTGTTTGTTTGCCATGCATGTAATTTTTGTTTCCAATTTCTTCTTCTCCAAATCAAATTCAAGAGCCAGAAAGTAATCTAAATTTTACAAATCGCGCTTAAATTTTGTTGTGAGATAATTCTGATATCTATATAGCAAAGCCATGTTACGTTGAAACCTCCGCACCCTCTCTCTCTCTCTCTCTCTCTCTCTGGTACTGTTTTCGTGCTTTTTCTCTTTATGCCGTTTCTTTATTTGATAATCGCAGTCAGACAGAGAGACTTACAAAATAGGCATCCAAGTATTTTGTACTTGAGTATACTCCACGTGCCTAGGTAAGCGGTTACTTAGTCATATAGTGCTAACACTTAAGTTGCTATTGTGGGTTAACGCCATTTGTCAGCACAGGATAGGCTATACAGTTAACTGGTGGGGGAAGAACCCGGAAAAACCCCGGTAAGAGCCACCGACCCACGGAAAGCTTTCTCACATACCCACATTGTCCAAGCCAGAGACTTGAGATGACGGTGATCGGTAAAGGCGAGCACTTTAAGACCACTCGGCCACCCGGTTACACTGAAGTCTGTACAAGAAAGTCAATGTTCGAAAATCGAAAAAATGGCATGCAAAGTTGATACAGTTATCTAAATAAATGTAGAGTGATGATTGTAAGTCACCCATCCTTTTGTGTCGTAGGGGTGGATACCTGGCAATTATCATTCTGTATCTATTCCAGTTATTACAGGAATAAGTGTTACTATTAAAATGAACTGCTGGAAAACAATTAGAGCCTTATTTAAGAGATTAGGTGCAAGAAAACTAATAGCAAACATGGATAAATATCAGCAGTGTCTATAATGTGCATTTTAGCAAGCAGTTAGAAAATGGAAGAGCGTCAGAATGTTCTTACGAGAAGAATGAAATGGAAACATCAGATTGTAAAATTAGAGAAAGAAGAGAAATGCAAACATAATAATGATTGCCAAGCAGAAAAATAAAGCAGAAAGACCCCCTAAAAAACCCCAACCCCCACCATCCCAAATCCCCGAAAACAATGGTACAAAGACAAACAACACCCCTTTCACCCCCCTCCAAAACGAACATACTCGAACAAAGACAAAGTTTAAATGTATTGTTAACTACATTTAATTTATATTCTCTTCTTGATCTTTGTCCGTGATCGAGGGTACAGTTTTGTTCTACCTGACTTTCGTCATGTTTGTTTAAAATATTTATTAAGATATTTACTTAGTTCAAGGCCTTACCTTGTTTAAAAGTTTGCTATGTTTTGGAAGCATGTTGACAATATTTTAAAATTTTTGATTATTTTTTCAGAAAATGCTATTGCGACATAGGTCAGATGAGGGTGTTTATAAAGAGGTATTTGTAAACAAACTCTTCTGTGGATCTTTTTGGATTATTAATTTAATGATTCATTGGAACTACAAGGCGCTTATTGACGTTTTGGAATAAAAAACTATTCGGATTATTGTGAATTCCTTCAAAGACATTCTGAATTTATGTCATGTGATACATCAACCTATTCAAGACTCGTTTCCTAGACTTAATTTCAAAATCAATTTTTCAAATGCTGTGAATTTTCAATCACGGATCCATTATATAGAAACACAAAAATCAGAAATATATTAATTTTGAAATAAAACACGAAATATATTTCTTTTCTGCAACCTATTGATTTCGACTTCGCGTTAACTGAAGCTATATATAGCGATATCTTACTGAAGATCTGCATGTTAGCCGAATTATTAATTACGGCAGAAGATAGTTATTTTTACACAACTTAAACAAGATTGTACGATGATAATGTTTTCCAAGTAACATATCACGTGATGTCCATATAGTAGCATCCGCCATGATATGTATAATTTGGTCAAAATCTGTTCAATTAGTTCACACAACGTTGCAAAAAACGTTGTTTTTTGTTAGTACTCTCTCTTATCGATTGTCAATTCAAAAATTTTCAATAAAGTATCATACTATATTGTAAGTACTCGACCTGCCCAAATTGTTACTCGAGGCTATGATATCGTAGCTATCGAACATCGAAAGTTCCCCCTCTCTTTGGCAATATAGCTGAAAGGACTATACTGAATAAGGGGAGTTTTATACCCCCTCTAAATTTTTATTCGCATGATGTATGTAATAATAATGCGATGGTTTAACTTAATTTCTGACATAAGTTTTGTGTTCTTGTGCTGGTTGCTTTGGAAAACGTATGTTAAGAAAATCTGAAAAATATGTGCACATTTTTCGTTTTTTGAAATTTTTTCTCATAGGTACTGTCTATCCATAAACTATTCAATAAATTAAAAGTAATATAAATTTTTGTTTAGTTTTAAATAAAGTTTTAATTTGCTTACAGAATGATAAAAAAATAAACTCTAGTAGCCACGATGAATAAATATATTACAGTCATGGTGTTTAAGGGTAAATTCATCCTGTCAACACAAAACTATTTACAATCTTTTGCAAAAATAAGTTACTTATTAGATCAACAAGTGTGTACGTTTGAAGCATTGTTTAATATTGTTGGCTGATATGATTAAGACGCCTTTCTACTATTTTGATAATAATGTTCCTTAATTTAATGGCAACACACACGCACACACGCACACAGAGTCTAAAATCACAAAATAAGTCATTCTGATTTAGGTTTAATTTGAAACATTATACGGATTCTACGAAACAAGGCCTAGTATTATGACTCATGCAGTTTTATCAACCCGAGGATGACATACGTGATATAATTGCCAGGTAATAAAGTTATGCTTCAGTTAAAACTTTATAAATATGTTATTTACGAACAGAAATATGTAATCTATATCACTTGAGAGATAAATACCTTACGTTAAGGACCCAATTCTAATCTTCTGTGTGCAAGAAGAAGTGTTGGTTTCCGGGAAGAAGGTTAAGTTGAGGTCATATCACAGATAAACAGGTCTAAACCTCCTTTCAGAGTGCAAAAGCATTACCGATACCAAACCCAGCACACAATTTATGGTGTCGACCCTACTGAATTATGTTTAATTGTGTGGACGATGTTTTAGAACTTGTTCAGTAAATAAATTATTAGTCTTCATTTATGACAACATAATTACAGATTTATACTTTAAAGCCTTGCAAAATATAACACAGATAACCGTTGTTTTATTTCTACGAAGAGAGACAGTGAGAGAGAGAGAGAGAGAGAGAGAGAGAGAGAGAGTCAGTTGGTCAGTGGACATAAAGAACTGTGCTCCTCTGATTAGAGGGACATGCAATTCATTTATGCAAAATGAGGTATTATATAACACAGATAACCTTTGTTTTATATATTTAGATTGAGAGAGAGAGAGAGAGAGAGAGAGTAATTCAGTGAACATAAAGAAATGTGCTCCTCTGATTAGTGGGGTGTTAAATTCAGTTATGATTATGTAATGTAACAAATAACAAATATTGCAACCTTTTCAGGACTGGGGGATGTTATGTATATTCATTTTGTGTGTTATCTTTTATGATTATAGATTGTAAAGGTCATTTAGTACAAAACACATTAAATATACAATTTTGTCAATTATGGGTTGCACTATAAGATACGGTCATTTTGTTTGGCAAATGTGTTTACGTACCTTTAGATCTTCTTGACGAATTTGATCGGATTTGAATTCAGGTCATTGGTTTCCCAATTTGGAAAATAAGGTCAGCTGAATTCTAATGGTTGATTGTTAAAGGACCCGACCCTGTTGACCAGTTAGAATGGTTTGCAAATGAACTATGACCCTAATCCTTATTCTGAAATTATGTCTTTGTTTTTTATATAAGGTAGTGAGTAACATAATTAATGTTTCCTATTTAAACATCAGTCTTAGTAGAATCCGCTTTAATAGTGTTCAGTTATAATTTGAGACGATTAATTTATTTCTATTATTAATTGGAATTAGAGGGTCCTAATAAACTGTATGACTATGTAACTGTTTTGGAATTGCTGTGAATTAATTGAAAGACGTTTTGGTTTATAACATTGTGATACATCAAGACTGTTAGTATATCAGCTCTATTCAAGACTGCTGGAACACCAGCATAATAGTCTGGACTTCATTCAGAACACCACTGGAACTCATTTGGAATTATTCATATTTTGGACTGATGATATAACGTTAAGGACCATTTGGAATGTAATTCACTCTACTGGAAGTTATTTTTAATTTTTCACGTTGTATTTTAGGGGAATAAATTATTTTTTTAAATTTGACGAAACTTGCAGGTTTTCGCTTTTTCTGTTACTTAGTTTAAGATCATATCATTGTAACAGATGAAATGTTGAAATACCCATATTTGAAAAACATATATTTTATCTAATGTTACCACTCTATGGTCATAAACACAATAACACAAAGAAGCAAAACCAATAAGTTTAGTTAACCTTAAACAAATTATTTAATTCTCTAAATCATTAAATAAAAATTTAAGAGGAACTTATAGTATTATGAATTAAATCGAAAATAATAAAAAAAAATCCTAAAAATCTCTACACAAAGAATCGAGTGTATAGACTGAATTCCAGGTCCTCGAATGTTCTGATGAGCCAACAGTCTTCATGTATCACATTGTCATTGTCCAGAACTACTTTGAATAAATTCACAATAATCCTAGACTAATATTTAGTCCGGTGAGAGCTTTATAATTCCAATGAATAATCCAAACAAATGTTTTCTCTCATATTATATCTAAACAAAACATTAAAACCTTTGCAAATTGATGTTAACACAAAAATATATGAAATAGGAGTGAACTAACCGTTTATTCATATTTCCTTATATACACCGACACGGTCTTAAATCGCAGTTGCCTCCTACTAGACATGTGATATATGTCAAAATACCACACGTCAGAAACGAACGAAACGGACCGACCCATACAATGTCAATTTTCTCCAAACTCGAAAACAGGTTAATTATAAATATTAGTATTTAAGGATGGTAAGCACCTATTTGTAGACCCTAAGCAATATACAGACACCGAAAGTAAAATACACAATAAAGATATACATAACTCCTCCAGTCCTAAAGAACACAAAAAATGTATGCAATTAATCTACCTTTTATATATTAGGCAAACATACATATGATAATATATTTATAAAATTACACAGGAACATGTCTTACTAATGACACAAAATATATGCGTAATACAATGAATGTAACCCTGCAATATCAAACTGCATAACAACATTCTCTGATTTATGTTTTTCATGTTGTTGATGAAAGTAATGAAGTGTTGATCACTGAATACAATGATTGGAGAGGGAGCTGAATTAAAACGTCAAAGATTTGCAAAGCCAATATTAAAGCCAAGTACTCCTTTTAGAGAGTGGAATAATTTCTCCGGTTGTGTTTATATTTTCAGTACAAAAATAGCACACTGGATGATCTACACCATATTTGTATTCTTGAATTAATATGCCACCAACGCCTACATTACCTGCATCAACATACATTTTAAATAATTGGTTTAAAGTAGCAGCTTAAAGTACTGGTGCACTCTTAAGTATGGCTTTTAACGTATCAAAAGCCTCCTGAGATTTGTCAGACCAATAAAACGTGGCGTTCTTATTCTACAAATTGGTTAGGGTTTCAGCAATTATGAAAAACTTTGATCAAACTTTCCGATAATATCCAGCCAGGCCTAAAAAGCACATCAGATACATTTTACTGATAGGCACTGGGAATTCAGAGATAGATTACACTTTATCTTCTAGAGATTTAATTTGACTATGTCCCACAATAAGTCCGAAAAATGTAACACAAACTCGGAAAACTCACTTTTACTTTAATTAATTCTCAAATTTGTGTCATCGAGTCGATCAAAGAACTTCTGAATAGTTTCGTGTCGATCTTTCCAGATGTCGTTGTAAATAATGATATCAGAGATGTAAGCATCATAGCTATATATACCAGCTATTACCATGTTCATTTAACACTGGAACGCTGAGGGTGAATTGTGCATACCATATTGCATCACTTTATATTGGTCGAGTTGCAAATGCTGAAATTTCATTTGCTATATCCGTAAGTGGAATTTGTCATGCAGCCTTCAACAGGTCGAACTTCATGATAAATTTTGCATTTCCAATTTTGTCAATGCAGTCATCGATTCTTGGTATAGGAAAATGAATCTATTAAGATGACACTGTTCACTTTCCAACAATCAGTACACATACGGAAATATTATCTGCTTTCGACACCAGCATACACGGAGAACGGTGGTTACTTTTACACGGTTCACTGTAATAATTCTCCAGCAAATATTGAATTTTCTTTTTCAAACATCCCTGTTTCACCCTGTAAGGATTCGGTTTCACAGGTGTAGAATCTACAAGTTCAACATCATGGCATATATTACTTTCTCCGATAGTAACATCTGGAAATAAGTGCTCATATTCACAAAACAATTGTTTTAATTCACCCTTTTCTTGTGGCTGTAGATGTGAATGCTGCTGTTCCAGATTGGCTAATCCGAAATCCAAAAACTGGTTAAACTAACGTCACTACAATCCGGTTTCACGCCATAGTTTAAATTCTCAATGTGTTTGACATGTACAATTCAATTTAACAGGGCTATCTTTACCAACATATTCTTTTAGCATAATCACATGGCATATTTGTTTCTGATTCCGCCTTCCAGGAGAGTTGATGACATAATTTAAGTCACAAATACTTTTTATAATTTTATCAGGACCAGGACCATAATACGTGGCCTGAAGAGGATTTTGAAGTATGTACATGAGAGCCAGATTCTTATCAACAGGCCGAAAACTCACTTCCTTTGTGTCTTACCTTAATTTTATCTTTGACTGAGTAGAGTGAAGATGATTTTTTTTCTACTTCACGAGCCTTTGATAGCTTACATTTAAAATCAGAGACATAATCAAGAAGGTTAACCTCCGAATTTTCGGTTGAAATACGTTTTAATATCTTTTAATATCTTCAAAGGTCACAGACAGTATGCGCAAAAACTAGTTCAAAAGGACTAAAACCCAATGATTCTTGAATTGATTTCCTAACAGCAAACAATAGTAGAAAGATACTCGTCCCAATATTTTCCGTTGTCAAAACAATATGCCCTAATAATATTTTCCAAAGTTTGATGAAATCTTTCCAACGCCTTCATGATAATAAGCAGAATAGTAATATTGGTGAATACCTAATTCGCTAATAGTCCCCTGAAACAAACAGGGTATCTCAGAATATTGCTCCTCTTTGACAATGAATGAGTATTTTGTCACCCTGATTAGAATAAGGAGAATGAGTAGTAAAAAGACTATCACTATGATGAATATCTTTTGATTGAGCAATACCTGGAGCAAAAGTAGCCTATTCAAAAGACTGACTAATAAATGTGTTAGTCGAAGGAATAATGTCAAAATCAACTTCATTCATAAGAGCAATTTTTTGTCGTAGTTCTAGTAATTGCATTAATAGGACATAAATCAGGGATTTGATTATCAGATAGGAACAACATTTTGATCCAAACATGACTTGTTAGTTATAAGTAGATTAATTACACCTTTATCTGCAGCTATGTCATTATTTAGCAATAACGAACACCCTCTGTCGGCAAAGAATTTATGGAGTGGAAGTTGACCAAAGTCACGTCACTCCCTGAATTAAAATACGTTTAGAAGCAGACATCTCAGATAAAGGCAAAGTACCTTAGAACTAAAGACTCTGAGAAGCTCTCGTGTCCCTTATTATTTTAATCGGGAAAGGATTGACATAATCAACATTCCGCAATGTGGAAACTTTTGCCACGAATAGCTCACAATTTTCCGTAATAAAATCAGACTGGTGTTTGTTTTACCGAGCAAATGTATTGTTTCCAATTCATAAATATGACACAGACCTCTTAGAAATAAGAGCATTTGGAATAGCTCTATATTTATTATGTTGCTGATGTTTCAGTTTGTAGCAATCAGAAATAATGTGCCCTATTTTCTTGCAATCGTTGCACACAGGAAATGATAAGGATTTCTGATCAGTCTTGTTAGAAGTTAGATTCCTACAAGCAGTGTCAGATGGAGATTTGGAAGTACAGCTGTGTATATTTGATTTAATTTATATTTGATTTAATTTAATTGTAAGTTTTTAAAAAAATTATTTTTAATTTCATTATATATCAAAATAATGTAATTTTGATTACTAGGAATTTGATATTTTTCAGAAATTAGTTTGACCTTAAAGTTAATCGTAAACACCGAACGTTGTAATTTATGCTGACCTAGTTCCCGACCTTAATTCAGAATTCACTAAGACAAGTAAACAACTTTATATTTTTTATCTTTTTCTTATAGTAAAATGATTGGTTTTTGTCAAGGTCATACTGGGACTACGTGCTGTTAGACGTAAATATTTCTCGAACATTCAGGAGAGTTGATCCTCATCCGGGAATCTGTTTTGCGTTTCAAGTTACTGTATAATCTTTGTTTATAGAGAAATTCGTCAGTTGGGGCTTTTTCTTTACACTGGAATGTGTCTGTTGTGTCAGTTTGTAGTAAAATGTTTTATTCAAATTATTTGGGTTCTAAAAGATTAATTCTTTTTCCTGGAAATATGTGAGTGCTCTTGCAGAATATTTGGACAAAGACATTTATTTAAATTTTATTCTGAAATTCAAGCACCGGAATATTTTTTGACTGTGGAATAAAAAAAAGAACTGTGGACGATACCACACCAAACTGACTACTGTATACGTCATCGCCTTCCATTTTGGATTCTTCGTCGGGACTCGAACTTGAATTCATTAGAATCTTTCATTATTAGGACTTCTAAAACTTAATTCGTGGATTATTCTTGGATTATTTTTGGATTTGATTATTAAAACGGTAAGTTCTTATTTTGTAATTTTTATAGTGTTTTTTTCAGGGAAAAAATTATTTGTTCAATTTTTTTAAGGCTTGTTGTTTTCACTCTTGGTTTTGTTACTGTTTATTCTAGCTTAAACAAGTACCACAAGATTACTCTTATGAGACTGATATTATTTACTACTAAACACCTGTTGAGAGGAAAACTTATTGACAAACGGTAATTTGTGAGTAAAGGAATACTTGTCAGCTGTACGAGCAGCATCTTCCAAAGCTCCAGCCTTTCGCTCATCAAGATAGGTATTGACATCACTAAAGATTCAATTCGTGAACTCTTGGAATCATATGAGTTGTCTAGGGTTGTCATAATCTCATCAAACCTTTTAGTTGCACACCATCTATCAAATAGTCCTTTGTCTCTAGGAAACTAGATATGAGTTTGCCTAATTCTTGTTTAAAATTCTTAAACATCTGTCGATATGCCTCACGTACCAATTAATTATACATGAAGAGACATTCCATAACTACATCATAATTGGCAGTTGTATGTACGGACAGCTAAGGACTCTAACCCTTCCGAGGGTTGTTTATATAACGTTCTCCACTTTATATGACATTGTAAATGCTCGTTGGTTTCACTATTTGAAATCAAAATAATAAAGACTGAAATAATTCGGAAAGATGGCTGGGACTTAGATCGTGAACGTGGCACTAAAAATCAGTTTTTACAACGAACCATGGAAGACTTGTAACAGGCCACTTGTCAGCGACGCTTGAAGTTAGAACAGCAAGGATACCAAGTAGTGGAAATGTGGGAACACGAATACGATCACCACTTGAAAACTGATCCTGAGTTTAAACGCATCATGGAATGTTACAAGTTGATGGACACCCTGAACCCGAGGGACAGTTTGTACGGAGGACGGACAAATGCCACCTGTTTGCTGTACCAAGCCGACGAAGAGAAAGGAGAATAAATGAAATACTTGGACGTGTGTTCGCTGTATCCCTACGTGCGCAAATATTGTCGCTTTCCTGCAGAGCACCCGCAATTGTTGACGGAACACATCGACCTGGAACACATTCGACAATACGAAGGCTTGATCAAGTGCAAAGTCTTGCCTCCCTCCGACTTGTACCATCCCGTGTTACCTCACCATTGCCAAGAAAAACTGATGTTTCCCTTGTGCCGTACTTGTGCCGAAACGTGCAACCAAGATCAGCCTTGTCAGCACACCCTGGAAGAATGCACTTTGGCGGGAACGTGGGTCAGCGTGGAATTGTTCAAAGCTCTGGACCTGGGAAACCAACTGTTGGAAGTATACGATATTTACCACTTTCCCAAGACACAACAATACCATAAGGGCGACCCAACTCAGAAAGGCATCTTCGCAGACTACGTGGGTGCTTTTTTGAAACTGAAACAAGAAGAAAGTGGCTATCCTTCCTGGTGTCGCAATCCCGAATACCAAAAGACATTCAAAGATAAATACTAGGAACATGAAGGTATCCCTTTAGACCACATCGAGAAAAACGAAGACAGGCGATCGTTTGCCAAAGTGATGTTAAATTGTTAAAATGTTTGTGGGTAAAATGGTACAACGACCGTGTTTACCTAAGACGGAGTATTTGACAGAACCTTCCCGCTACTTCCAGATGATTCACGACAAAACCAAATACATAAAACACGTGGACGTCGTTTGCGAGGATTTGATCTTAGTCAATTATGAAGAAGATCTGGACTTTGTTCAAGCCGACGAATTTGGAAATGTCATTGCGGCTTACGTGACAGCCCATGCTCGTTTAAAATTGTACAAAGCTTTAGAACTGTTAGGGGATCGCGTCAAATACTTTGACACGAACAGTTGCATCAACATCGATCGCCCCGGTCAACTTCACTCTTACATCGAAGGAGACCGTTTAGTAGCCTGGACAGACGAGCACCCCGAGAAGATTCTAAGTTTCGCTAGGGAAGGACCTTAAAATTACGGCTAAGAATACCGGGACAAACAAGGAGAAGTGCACACCGAGTGTAAAATGAAAGGATTGACTCTCAATCATCGCACCAGTAAAGTGGTAAACTTTGATGTATTGAAAGAAGCCTTGCAGTCTGGAGAATTTAAAGTCACCACTTACCAACCAAACAAGATTGTACGTTTACCCGCTCACCAAATTGTCAGTCGACCTTTGGAAAAAGTCTATCAAATCGTGTACCAGAAGCGAGTGCGTCTTCCCAATCACTTCACTTTGTCGAGATTGGTCAGCATATAAAAGGGACAATATTCAAGATCGATAGTTCATTGTGACTACCAAGCGAACAAGATGAATCCTGTAAAAGAAACATCATTCAATTTCGGGGATTGTAAAAAATGTTTTACCTCCCCATAGTGTAACTAGTAGTGAATGGATAAAACCCATACATTGGGACGGAAAATGTCTGGAAGGAAACCGTAAGTGTCCATGCGATTACCATTGTAATTGCGTAGCGGAGTACGATACTGTGTCTTGCGATGAGAACGATGCTGTACGCTGTGACCTCAGTGATGCAGGAAAGCATCATGCGAACTTTGTTCTCACTACTACTATCACTACACCTTCCATAGGAATGGATGCTGTGCCTGTCAAAGCTGACGGATGCGAAAGCGATGCCAATCGTCATCGTGGACTCTTTACTGGTTTTCATTGTGGATGTCAACCTTCACGTTTACCACCCTACGGATGTCATCCGGCCCTGAGCAAACTCGTGTCGATGTCACCCTACTCTCATCGAAACGAACCTGTCAAAGACGAATATTCGTTCCCTGTGCGTTTGCCTGAATACTGTGACTTTGAAAATCGTCTTCAATCGTTCAAAAGAAAATGGCCTAAGTATCTGGGAGGACTGACCCTTGAAGAATTAGCCAGAGACTGATTTTTCTACTTGGGCGAAGGGGATGAAGTCAAGTACTTCGGTTGCGGTGTGTCACTACACCTGTGGGAACACCAAGATTCAGCATACCTGGAACATGCACGATGGTCTCCGAATTGTCACTACCTACCTTTAGTGGGACCGAGTCATTGAAGTGACCTATCATGTCGTTTAAAAAAACAGATTTTTCGTGTTTATTTTTAAACATCAATAAACGTGTCCTGAAAAATGATATAAACTCTTGTCTTGTCTGTCTTCGTGTCACAAGTGACATTCATGGCACTATGGCTACCTCTACTGTCTCTGCTCCCTCTTCCTCAACTTTCAAAGTCATCGACGAACACTTAGATCGTGCCAGTTGGGAGGATTTGTATCTTCGTCATCCCTTTAACATGCTCATTCCTGGACCTAGCGGTTCAGGCAAAACCGAATTTGTTAAACGTTTGATCGAACATAAACATCATTTGATCGATCGCCTACCTCAGTGAATCGTGTGGTGTTACAAAGAGTGGTAATCGGCTTACAGCCTCTTGAGAGAATGTCAAGGTGATTCCATCGTGTTTGTGGAAGGCATTCCTAACGAAGACGACGGAATCGTGTCTGACCCCGTCAAACTCATCTGGTCATTTTTGACGACATGTTAGGATAAAACGAAGAAGAAATTAAACTGTGGTTTACGCGCAAAGGGCATCATCGTAATGACAGTGTCATTTATATCACTCCAAATTAGTTTCGACAAAGTAAAGCCCATCGCACCATCAGTCTCAATGCTCATTACGTGATTTTGTTTAAAAGCCCTAGAGATAAATCGCAAGTGCAAGTCTTAGCCAAACAGTTAGAAACACCTTGGCTAACTCAGGCGTACGATGATGCTCACTCAAACCTATTTACTCGTCGATTTGAAACCCACTACCCCCGATTATTTGCGATTTCGTACCCATTTGTTTCACCACTGGTGTCAAGACGGAGGGCCTGTCCTGTACAAGTCTCCGTCCTCGACTTAACCAAAAAATATATAACGTCAGACACTTTTCGTCTGTCTCACACATCGTCAACATGACGTCCCTTCAGTCTCATCTTCCGGTCAAATTGATTCGTACCTTGTATAGCATCAGTCGCGAAAGAAATCCACAAATACGTGCTCGTGTCTAAGAAGCCAGTGTTAAAGAAGTCTTACGATGGTTTACGGTGACAGCACGTCAATTACTGCAAGGCATCATTCAGATTCCTCATCAAACCCAACGCTTTTTTGATAGAAGCAAAGTAGCCTTGACACAAATGGCCGATCCCCGTATCGACACTCAAACCAAAAATCAAATCATTTTAAAACCTGGAGGGAGCGGCACTCTAGGAGGTGTCATCATTCGCTCCCTCTCAAGATGGGATCCTAATGCTCCCAAAGTTCTCCCCAAGAAAAAAGCCACTCCCCAAAAAAAGCCAAATGAAGCCCGAAGAAGAAAAAGAGTAACGGTGTCAAGACCAGGTCACAACCCCAGAAAAAGAATAGCCCACAGAAAAAGAAAAACCCTCAGAAAATAGTTTCTACGCGCAAGAGAGACACTTCGGCCAGGACGCAACCTTAGATTCTCAAACCACGACCTGCAACGACGGTGACCGCGTCTCCGGTAGCCTCAGGTTCATCCACTTCTCCGTTGATGACACCATGGAAGTCCGTGTCTCCAAGAACTTCTCCTCCAGTGGTGACACCCTCCTCCTCTTTAGCTGCAGTGGTAGCTGCTCACAAAGTACCTGCTCCCAAAATCAAAGTCCAAAAGAGATCGGGCATGTTACAGAGTTTACTGGATTTGTCCAAGCAAAAACTGACTCGATTTAGTCCGTTGCGAACCCCTCCATGACGTGTGATGCCTGTCATCAAGTTGATACGACGTAAAGACAATCAGTGGCGACGCGTTCCAGTATAAAAATGACATGAGATGAAGCATGGGTATCAGTGTTTTTGTGCTCCTGAAGACCCAAAGATGTCACCCCCCAGAAAACATTGCTCTTCAAAACCCAAAGGAAAGAAAAGGAAAGGACTGTCTCCTCGTTTAGTCAAACAATGGGAGATGATGTCTGTCCTATACAAAGCTTCTCCACCCATGCGGAAAAAAACTCATTCAAACGGCCTCCAAAGATGCCATCGATACCGTGTGCGAATATTGTTTGAACGTCTTGAAAGGCACGATACCTTTGTCGAAACACCAGAAACAATGCTTAGGCAAAAATCATCACGTTCTTCGCCAAATGGTTAAAAAAATTAACCTTCGTCAAAATAAGAATATGTTGGTCCAACGTGGAGGAATTTTGCCACTATTGTTAGGACCTTTGCTGAAAGAAGTATTGGGAACAATGTTGGGAGGGCTCGTGGCAGCAAGATAAAAGGGACCTCTAAAGTCCCAAGATCTCAGACGTTACCCTTGACATCAAATGGAAGGACTAAAACTAGCTTTAGTGCCTTACAAACGATGGAAGGAATACCATCGTTGGCAAGAACAACGAACCCCGCATTTGCCTCCCAATTCCCATTTGACCGAGATGTCCCAGTTACAACACGAATTGTAGTCGTTGATGGATCGCCACGATTTGTCCGAAACAGAAAAATCGCAAAAGTACGGTCAACTCTTGCAACGACTGCAACTCTTTCACCAGAAAGTTTTAGACGAAACAGCTCTACCCACTCTGAAAGATTTTAAGACCTTGATGCAAAGTCCATACACCACACCACCACCACCACCACCACCACTACCATCCCCAGTGGTCATGAAAGACGCCACCCCAAGAAAGCTTGAGGAAGATGAGATACGAGAAGTTTTTCAAACACCGTCAGCTTCTCCCATTTCTAGTAAGATTGCAGCGTCCTTGTTGACCCCTTTCCCCACACCCCAACGAGAAGAAATGAATGCTTGTGTTAAAAAGATGATGTCCACTCCTCCTTCGACAGAAGTAAAAAAGAAAGAAGGGAAACCAGAAGTGAAAAAAGAAAACAACACCAAAGCCATTCCATTACCACCTCCACCACTAACATTGACTTCTACTCCCGTGGCCCATCGGACACGTAAATCCGTTTCCAAACCACTCTTTGGCCCCATCCAAAGTAGCATCAGCGAAGAGTGGGTGACTTATTAACAAAAATGGAGATGGTGTTAGCCAGCATTTACTACGATCCATCCCATCCTGCAGGTTACGGTGGAGTTCAGAAATTGTATCGTGCTGCCAAAACTCGACTGAAAAGTTTCCGTTTATCTCAAGTGCAACGATAGTTACAAGAAGAAGCTGCCTACACTTTACACAAACCCATTCCACGAAAGTTTTCCAGAAGTCGTACCCAAGTGGAAGGCATCGATCATCAATGGCAAGCCGATTTAGCCGATGTTTCTCATTTGGTCACCTACAATCGTGGCTACAAATATTTGTTTTGTGTCATTGATGTCTTTTCCAAATTTGCATGGGTCGTGCCATTGACTTCTAAATCGAGCAGTGAGTTAGTGCGAGCCCTCCAACGCGTGTTGAAACAAAGCGGTCGTCACCCTCTTCGATGGCAAACGGACAAAAGCACCGAAGTTCTAAACCAAGCTTTCCAAAAGAATTAAAGAAACGTGACATTCATTTTTTCCACCACTGAGAATCCCAAAACCAAAGCCAGCATCGTGGATCTTTTTGAACGCACTTTGAAAGAACGCATGTCGAAATATTTACGCATCACCACACTCTCAAGTACATCGACATCTTACCGCACCTGGCGCAAGCGTACAACCAATCTCACCATCGAAGCACTGAACCTGCCCTTCACGATGTAACTCCCGACAGCGAAGTGCTAGTTTCTGATCGTCTGTTTGGTACGTCCCTGACGGTGGCTGTCCCCAAGAAAGGTGAAGTGTTGGCCGTAGGAGATTGGGTGCGCGTTGGCAAAGCCAAACGCAATTTCGACATAGGTTACTTACCCAACTGGACGACCGAATTGTTTCGTGTCACTGGACGAGTGCATGGTCGTCATCCTACCGTCTATAAATTGGAAGACATGGACGGATAAGTGATAAAAGGAACGTTTTACTTGCCTGAGTTACAACGTGTCACCAAAAAAGAAAACGACGTGTACGACATCGAAAGCATTCTCGAACGCAGAACCCGAAAAGTGGGCAAACGACGTGTCAAAGAAGTCAGAGTACGTTGGAATGGATATTCACCCAGTTTTGATTCTTGGACGACGCTTCGCAAGTCATCGACTATAAAAAGAAGTGACCATCATGCCCTTTCACACAGACTCAGTTACCGCTACCACTGCAGCGACCACTCGTTCATCCAGTTCATCTCTGCAAGACCTACAAAAGCAACCATTGTTGGTGTTGTGTGGCGAGAATGTGCCTAAAACGCAAATCGTCTTTTTCTGCCAAATCTTTGTTGTGTATTGTGTCATCGGTGCGGCCATCGCCAATTTGAGTTTGCAACAAGGAGACAAACAATTGTGGACCATTTTATTGAGCAGTTGCATCTGTTACCTTCTTCCCAATCCATCCCTAAAATTCTTCTCCAACGGCAACAACGGGAATCTTGCTTCCAGTGTCAGTCACCACTCCATCAACAACACCCCATCTTGGGCGGAGACACGTCCCTGACTGCCAGTAACCCCTCCGATAGCCACAGAACTATGGAATTATGAACAACCATAACCAATTTTACTTAACCTTACCCAGTGACAGTTGCATAGAGGTGTTTCCCAACAACACTTTGTGCTATTACATGGCCAAATTACATCAGGCCATCCAATTAAATCACTAAACCCATTGGAAAGTGACTTTGGTAGAAATCATTCACCCGACACAAATAAAAAGCGTCACTGAAAAGCAAAACACTTTCCATGTGGAAATCCTGAATGCCCAATTACAAGAAGAAATAAATAAAATCGGGGTTTCAAGGGACACAATTTCAGCAAACAATCCATCCTTCAGTATCTACACATTGAAAATTCCGTCAGGTTATTATTTTAGTGGTGAACATTTGGTTGACACTATTGCTGACAGGTTCGACCTAGCCTTTGGCAAAGCCCTGAACAGAGCCAAAATAAGTGTGAAGATTTATTACCATCAAGTGGCTCATCGCCTCATGATCAAATTTCAGGATACGGACACATTGTCCATCTGGTTTAATGGTAGTTTGTTTGAAATGCTGGGTGGACATGAACAAATGGTAGCAAACAATTTGAGTCCCAAGATCAACAGTAATATGGATTTTTCAGGGCTTTTGTAAACCCGGTAGAACTGAACGAAGGACTGAATTTGATCTTTGCATACTCCGATGTGGTGGAGTACAACGTGGTGGGACACACCTCCGAGCCGTTACTGCGTGTCATTCCTTTCAAAGTGGATAGTACCACGGCCAATGACCAGGAAGGTGCAAACACCTATCAGTACACCGTGAATTTGTACATCCTCACTATTTGCCCGTCAGTAAGTCGTATTTTGACACTGTCAACACTGCTACAAAAGGAGATCTGGGAGAAAATATTCCATTCTCCAAAGGGAAAGTGACGTACGTTTGTGTGGATAGTGGAGTGTGTGGTATAATTGGGTTTGATTTTGCTTCTGGCGTGTGTGGATAGTAGATTTTGGTTATGTTTTGCTTCTTCCTGTGTATGGATAGTAGATTATTGGGGTTTGTAAGATCTCACGTACGTTTGTGTGGATAGTAGAGTGTCTGGTTGTTTAACTTTCCTTCTGTGTGGATGGTATAATTGGGTTTTGTTTTGGCTTCTTCCCGTGTGTGGATAGTATATTTTGGTTTTTTTTGCTTCTTCCGGTGTGTGGATAGTATATTATTTGTCAGTTATGCTTCTCCGCGTGTTTGGATAGTATATTTTTGGGTTTAATTTTGCTTCTCCGCGTGTGTGGATAGTATAGTTTGGGCATGTTGTTTGCTTCTCCGCGTGTGTGGATAGTAGATTATGGGTTTAATTTTGCTTCTCCCGTGTGTGGATGGTATAATTGTGTTTTGTTTTGACTTCTTCCCGTGTGTGGATAATATATTTTGGTTATGTTTTTTAGCTTCTTCCCGTGTGTGGATAGTATACTATGGGTTTATTATGCTTCTCCGCGTGTGTGAATAGTAGATTATGGGTTTAATTTTGCTTCTCCGCGTGTGTGGATAGTATAGTTTGGGTTTGTGTTTTGCTTCTCCGCGTGTGTGGATAGTAGATTATGGGTTTAATTTTGCTTCTGCCATGTGTGGATGGTATAATTGGATTTTGTTTTGGCTTCTTCGCTTGTGTCGATAGTAGATTTTAGGATTATGTGTTTGCTTCTCCTGGTGTGTGGATAGTAGATTGATTGATTGATTAGTTGGATTATAGTGGTGGTGCGCACGTTGTGCAAGTACCACTGTTAATGGTCGCACAGCGACCTGATAATTGATCCAGGGGGAAGGAAAAAGAGCCTCATCCCCCAGGCGTTTATGTGTGCAAGGTACACTGGTAACTATAGCCTTCAGCCGCGGGTCCTTTTGGTTCCCATTGCGGTCTGATTGGAGGGCTGTTTCATGAGTGGGAATGGACCCACGCACTCATGATACTAAAGTAAATTTTGTTTACCAATCACTGTGGTGTCGACCAATGCAGTTGTAACGTCAGTTGCAATTGGTTGGTGACAATGACTCACACAGGGACACCAACTGTAGGCGGGTGGAAATCGTTCAGATCTCCGCCCTTTGTACGAATGTCCGGACGTGGGAAGAGGAGGGGAGTTCCGCCATCAGACAACCCGCCCGTACTTAGCCAAATTATGTCCAGTTGTTTGTAAATGGACCCTAACAACCACTATTGGGTGAGCCACCTGTGCAATTGAGTCAAATTCAAATGAGTCTGATAATTTTCCTAACTCCTAACAATTGAAATGGTACTAGTACATAGTGTACATATTGAGATGCCCTAACAATTTTGTTTTTCTAATTGTCTAAGCGACAAATAAAAGTTTAGTGACTGTTAGGTAATTGTGTTTAAATTTTGATGCAGGCAACCAAAACGATCAAGTCAGTTTTGTGTGGTTTTATCGAATTGGGAAACCAAGCCAAATTGGTCTCCTTAGATAAATGGAAATTTGTAGCCATAAGAAGGGCTTTATTTCTCCTCAGGCGGGAAGGTGTCTCGGCTAACTTCTTCCTCGCATATTGCTTGGGCTGTCCGTGTTTACCTTCGCTTTCTGGCTGGAAAGCCTTCGAATCCATGGAACCCGCTTAAAACTTCGGCTGCGTCTATCAGTGTATCCACGGGATGTTGAGTTTAGGCAATGTTGAACCTTTTCTTGAGGATGTGACGTCCTATGTGCCATTGTTGCGACGTGAGTTTTATGTCCTTAATTGACCTCCAGGCTATAAATATAGTTGCTTTCCTAAAATCGTGCGCTAACCTGATGTCAGCTGGAGCCATTTGAAGTCCCAGTGCATTTAGTCGCTTTATGTTTGGTTCGCTTTTATCCTGTGTTGTTGCTACCAGTGGTATCAGAACGATAAGCAATCTTTATGCCGTCAAGGAAACTAATGTTGCAATTGTTTGCATTATTCATTACACCTTACCTTTGCATGTTATGATTATGCCATGTCTAATGTCATGAAGTCTAATTATATGTGCAAACATATAGCAAATGTTACATGCATAACAAGGGCCCCGATTGGCCAAGTGCTCTAATCACTGCCATCTCACTTCTGTCTGTGTAAGTTTGAGTCTCAGGTTCAGCTTACGTGGGTACGTGAGGAAGCTTGCCAGTAGCTCTCTTGGGTCAGTGGTTCTTCCCAGGGTTTTCTAGGGTTTTTCCCCCACCAGTTATACTGGCAGCCATGTATAGCCTATTTTATGCTGAAAAATGGCGTTAAACCATACAACAACAACATGTATAACAATGTAATGTGTGTGTGTGTGTGTGTGTGTGTGTGTGTGTGTGATACAGTAAAGGCAATAATTGATTTAGAATGTCATGCAATTTCATGTAACATTATATGTAATGGTGCAAAAGTTTGCAGAGATAATTTTGCAGTACATTCTGTCGTGGTGAACATGACATATACACATTAGGATTGACGTGTATGCTAACATCACAACAAATTTGGTAGCTAGTGACCGTTAAGCTCTCTTGTTTGTAAGCATGAGTGGATTTAAATTAGGACTTACTGGGTTAACGATTAAAATCAGAGTGCAATGTTAACATAAGGTCAAGAAGTGGAAAATGACAAGAGCTAAGACAAACCAGAGCAAACATTTAGGAAATCTTGGGCCATTTGAAACAGGTGTGATATAATTATATTTTCTGAATATTATAATACATGTAGTCTAGAAATAATTATTCTGACTTCGATGGGCGTGTTAATATTTTTTGGCAGTTAGAGAAGTAATCCTGATTGGCTAAGCTGAATGAGGGTGTGTTTTGCCACAGGCGGAATTCAAGGTTTTAAGAAATTCCCCACATGAAATTAGGCAGTCTAAGTTTCGAGGAAAGCCAGAATTTAACTCTGAGGAAAATTAATAAGTAATTTCTCTCATTAAATAAGTTATCCATGGAAGAGGGTCTGGAAATTGGAGAAACTTAGAACCAGAGAAGGACAGAGGGAATTCTGTGTTGATAAGTGAGCAAGTGCTAAACAAGGCACAAAGGTATTGTCTAAATTGCATACAGCATGTTCATTTATGTAAATTTGTAATTATTTGTTGAATTTATTTATTTTAACTTCATAACTTAAAATGTTGCTTGAGTTCAAAGAAAAATTGTGCATTAGTGGTTATATGATTCCAGTGTTGTAAGAATGTCATATAACATTTAGTTGGTGTGGATGAGTTCGGATTTAGTGGTTTTGTATGTAACAGAAATCATGAATTGTAGGAATTTCATGTATTTCTTCTGATACAAATTGTGAGAAGAAAATTATCCGTCTTAAATGATGTGTAATATGTATAACTTGAACTTAATCTGTCTATGTCAATAAATAACTAATTAGCAAAGTAACTTATTTTGGTCAAGGTGTGAAATCCATCAATTAACTTAGTAATTAACAGTTAATTCTTTTCAACCAAGAACCGATGGTGTTAGTATTAGGGGCGAATGTTAACTGACATCGTCAGCTAGTGATTTACGGCCTGCAAGGGCGCAGTAATAGTTATCACGAGGGCTAATTATGTCATGTTCCAGAGGAATCTGAGTATCAGCTCAAAAATAGATTAATTTATAGTAATAAGCTTGTGAATGTGAATTGTTTGCTAACTGATGATAGCCTAGTTCTGTTGAATTATGATCAAAGATATCTGACACTGAAAGAGTGGGAATATTGTGTGACATCCACAACAAGGCAGAAATACCAGTTGTCAGCAATCCAATGTTAGTTGCAATGTGCTAATGAGACTGATATTGTAACACTCAAATTGACAGTGAACTATTGTTAGTTGTAGTGTGCTGTCCTGACTTTTTATGTGCAGTACAGCACGCATGAATTTTCGGAACCCCACACAGCGCTGTAGAGGACGTAATCCCTTCACTTTTTGCTCTGCGACGGAACAAGAAAATACTAACAAATCACCACAGGGCTTTGGCTGGCATGCCGATGCATCTCCACTGTGCAGCAACTGATCAGTATTATTGATTGACATTTGAACAGCCAATCAATGAAGATCACCCATGGAAAGTTCAACTCGTCGAGAGGGATTAACAATCAACTACCATTTCACCAATCAGTGATCTTTATTTTGATCATATATATGGACAATATAAATTAATTTCAAAAGTCTTGTGTATTTTGTACATTTGGAAAGCTTTCATGCTGACTTGATGAGAGGCCCACCTTGTTGAGCTTCTTTTGAACAGTGTAAATTTATCATGCTGTTTAAATATGAAAAGTAATACTCTGATGTTTGGAAAATTAAAATCCATGTAAAAGCAGCTTGTTTAAAAACACAAACAATAAAAATAAATTTAAAAAACTGAATTTACACTTAAATCTAAACCACGTGCTTAGTCCTTAAGCATTAATGACCCTGTTACAGATTGACTATTCATGTCAACAACTACCAACTAGTTCAATTTGGATGCACATATATTGTATGAGACTGACCATTTAATTGTAAGGAGCTAACTTATTATTTCTGACTCTGGTATTTTTTGTTTTATTTCATTCATCACACGATAAGTTGTTTCAAGTAAAGAAACGAATGGCATAGTGTCCTTTTTAAACTACAAGTCAGAATAAGACAACGCTTTTCTAGCATTACTCCCCTCCCCCTTTAGAAACTTAAACGGTCTCTCTCTAATAAAAACTTGGCTTCAGTGGATGTTTAGCAAAATTCAAAGCAGTTACCATTGCAAACACTGTTTTAAAATGTTAGCACTTAGAAGATGAGTATTTCAGTTTGGCAAAGGTGCGTTTCAATCAGAGGAATAACTTGGCACGTTGCACATAATACATGTAGCTCAAATTATGATCAAGTTAATAACAACGGAAGTTTTACTGATTGAAATTTGAATAGTCAATGGATGATGGCCATCCACGGAAAGACGATAATGTCATGCGTAATTAACAATCGGATACTATTTCAAGAATCAAGTGATCTTAATGTCCATTAAAAAAAATGAAAGAAAAATGTCATGTCTATTCTGTACATTTAGAGAAATTTGATTGACTTATTTTGCGATGTGTTGATACTTTTACTTTATTCAGAGAAATCTGAATCAACTCACGAACCCTTAGGTTTAGACAATTAAATTCCAGTAGACAGTCACTTTTATTTAAAACTTTTTTTAAATGAGCAAATTCGGAATTTACAAATCATGTAACGACTCAGTCACAAAGCTGAATGTACACAATTGTTCAATGTTAACTACATGTGTAGCAGCATGGGGGCAGGGTGAACAGACCATTTTTTTGGCGGGAAAGCGATCATTTTGAAAATCAAGCCTTCTACAAAATGGGGTGTGGAGGGGCTCATACCTGTATCAGAAATGCCGATCAGAGCCTTGTATTGACCTCATAATGAATCCTTGGTGATATCTTTTAGGTAAAGAAATTCCAATATGGTTAATATGATCCCGCTTATGTGTTTTTAAAGGTCTGTTAATGGCATTGGGTCCGTCAAGAAAATACTGATTTCTTAATCACCAAAAGCCGATCCAGGACATGTATATAAGCCTGATTGTGTTTTGAAATCAACACGGGCCAACTATTTCACTGAAGCATGACAAGAATTAACTCCCTGATGTTGTCTCATGGTGCAATTTTTAAACAAAATTAAATTAATTAGCAAAAGGAGATGACCACGACCAACTGAATGTTTCGTATACTATTTACAGGTAATTATTTATTAATATTTATTTATTGTTATAATTGTTAATTTATAATCAGGCACACGCCCCAAGGTGAACACATGGGCGCAAAACGAACATCCTTAGTGGGTTGGATGGGGCAGGCAAGTTTGCCTGGGTCAAGTTATATTCGTTACAATTACCCGTTGATTCCTATTTCAACATCTCAGCTAATTGCAGATGTCACCTCAATTATAATAATGTTTTTGTACAAACGCTGGCAATTATTGTCCGTCGCTTGAATTCGAACCTGAATGAAGTTTCACAAGGCAACCATGGAAGGAAGAGTGTCATCCGCCTTAACCTCTTGACTATCACATCATTGAAGAATATATTATTTGGAATAAATATATAAAGGATACCAGTGGTGTTGTTTACAACAAATCCGTAACATTAACCATTCAGTCAGACATATAGATAATTTATAATTTTTCACATTGTTTCAATATCCACACACCTTCGTAAGACTAAAGACACAGACTGAATGTATAATTTCTCACAGTATTGAACTATTAGTGTAATATTAAATTGACAGACTAACAGAAAATTTATAATTCCCCACAGTGTTGTGTTTCAGTGTAAGACTAAACAGACAGATAGAGAATTTATAATTTTTCACCCTATTTTACTATCAATATCCAAGGATTTAAAACACAGATCACGTCTGCTGTGTCATGTGTACAGGACAAGTATAATTGGTAGTCAGTCAGTTTAAATGAAGGCTTGTTTGTGCTGTATGTTGGGTGCAAAAAATAATATAATCAGTTATAATATTATCCATGGGCCTGCTCAGCTGATAAAGTTTGAAATAAAAACAAATTACAGCTGTGCTATTATTGAACTAACTGAGGGATTTTCAAAGTGTTTTAAAACAAACTGCGTGTGAACAGGTGTATGTTTCAATGTAGCCGTGTATACATAAAACACGTTATTTTTAGCAGCATAGTAGATCATTCAACTCAAGGTCACTGGGAATTTCCATGTTAGTGGAATGCGAAGTATTTCCTTGCACAAGATTCCAGCACTGGTTAGTAGGGTTAAAAAGTATGGTACATTATAATATATACTGAAATCTTGTATATCCGCTGACCAGTGATGAGCAATTGAATATTTTTAATGATTATCATGAGTGATTCTGCACTTACTATGGAATCTCGTACGGCTAAATTAGCTCCACAACAACTAGAGGCAATTAAGAAATACATTTTGATACATGATTCTGTCAAACAGGAGTTAAAACAACATCAGGAAATCTAAGTGGAATTTACAGAAGGTACAGAACAGTAATTGAAACCAATTGTCAAAACAACCAAAACAATTGTTACAGCAACTGAGACAACAAAAAAGCTCTTGAAATATTACCAGTGGATATTTCTGGTCATCTTCAACCCACTCCACGGCGCAATCAACTGCTTCAACCACCACCACCAGTTCAACCACCTCATCAACCTCTCTACAACCACCACCAAAGGTTAGGACTAACATAATAGATCAATTTGCTGAGGAATTTTTTGCCGCTAGCAGCGATATAGACCAAATATTTGATATTGCTGCAGTTTGATATGGTGGTAGAGATCAATTTGTAAAACCTAAATATATTAAAACTTTAACAGGTGTTGAATAAGTCAAAGATGTATATCGCTTCGCTAATAATACTAAGCAGAGTAAATCTGAGGAAGATATTAATAATTTTGAAATCTTTAATCAGTCAGTAAAGGAACATGGTGCAATTGTACAACAGAAAAGGGAAGAAAAACAAGAAGAAATTAATCATAAACTTAAAGAAGCAGAAAAAGAAGATTGGGAATAAAAGCTAAGTCTAAAACAATGTAAGAAATATAAAAGCTGAGTCATAGTCACTACAGCAGCACGCTCTGGGACCACATCACTATCTATGTCAATAAATATGTTGACACAGTCACACTTGACTATTAAGCAACGGGTGGTGTGTGGTCAAAGATAAAGTAAAGACGGAAGTGATAGGACAGTCATACGAGTAATGATAGGAAAGGCAGAAATAAGTAAAAGCGTGTCAGTGTACGTGTTCGTGCCTTCATACACAGACCAATCCAGTTACCGTAGCGGCAATGAGATAATGAACCTCAACCGGCATAGCCCTGAGAATCAATAGGTCTTACTTGTAACTGACTAGTTCATTAGAATATGATTTTGTAAAACTCCTGCTTGTGAGATACCAAGTCAAGAACTTCTGTAATTATTGATGGTAATTTGTTCCAAGTCCCAATCGTACATAGGAATAAGCTGAACTTTAAACAGTTTGTCAGTGCTGACTTTAATTGGAACTTTTTCCTGTCATTTGCCCTAGTTTGGCTATATGTCAGGGTCAGGTATTTGTCCGCTTGTATGTCCTTTAGGTTGTTTGCAATCTTGTACAACATGGTCAGCTGGGCCTTGGTTCGCCTGGATTCGAGTGATTCCCACTGGAGATAGTTCAACATTGCACTGACACTGCTAGTGTTATGATATTTATTTGTGGTGAATCTAGCAGCTCTCTTCTGAACCATCTGTATCTGAATTATTATATCTTTATTATGTGGATTCCACGCAGTCGATCTGGTCGAACCAGAGTGAAATATGATGCACTTTTTACATCTTCATTGTTGATTTGGAGGTTGCTGCGCAGAAAGCAAGGTTACTGTTCCCTTTTATCACTATCTTGTCTATGTGATTTTCCAAGAAAGGTCCTTGGACAATTCAACCCCGAGATATTTTTGGCCTGCTCATTGGTTAACTTGTGCCCCTTAAGAGTATATTCGGAAACGATTGGCGATTTCTACCAGTAAACTCTTAGGATGCTTCATTTTTCTGAGTGGAACGACATACCCCAAATTCTTTCCCAGAGGGCCAATTGGTTCAGGACTTCTTGAGGTATCTCAAGTCCTTGGAGGCATATATTTCCCTTTAGAATATACAGTTATCTGCAAAAAGTCTTGTGTTGGATTTGACACTCGCAGGTAGATCATTGTTGAACACCAGAAAGAGGATGAGACTCAAAACACTCTCTTAAGGTACCCCGCTAACAACCAATGATGGGTCTGATGTTGCTCCATCTATATTAACCCACTGTGATTTGTCTGTCAGGAACTCTCTGATCCAGTTCTGGGTATTAACCCTGATGCTATATGTCCAACTTACTGAGGAGTCTTTAATGGGGGACACGATCGAAAGCATTATTGAAGTCAAAGATATCAAGTTCATCCTGCTTCCCTATGTCATAAGGTTTGGCGAACTCATCCACTAGGGTTATGAGCTGTGTTTCACTGCTTCAATTGGCACGAAAACCATACTGGCAGCCTGTTAGAATGTTGAAGTGATCTAGATGTTGCATCATGTTGCTGACTGATGTGTTCAAGCAGTTTGCAGCATATACATGTAAAGGAGACATGTCTATAACTGCTGACCTTGAATCTTTCTCCATTTTGAAGATAGCTGTAACGTTTGTTGTTTTCCACACATGAGGTACATAACCTGTTTAGAGGCACTTCTGGTAAATATAACTCAAGTATGGTGCACACTCTTCTGCTAGATCTTTCAGGATCCTTGTTGGAATCGTGTCTGGTACTGTGGCCTTCTGTGGGTTAATTTTCCGTAACAAGCTGTATACACCTTTTTCAGTAACTTGGATACTAGGCATTGGTGGTTAACAATCTCCATGTAGGCTTGGTAAATAAGAGTTATCCTCTCGTATGAAGATTGACTGGTATTGACGATTCAGTACGTTAGCCTTGTCGGATGCCTCTGAATGTAGTTTACCGTGTTCCTTCAGTGGTGCCACACCACAGTTGTCTCTACGTAAGGACTTAATGTAACTCGGGAATCATCATGAGATACTATACTGTGGTAAACTGTTCAACCTGAGGAGGCTTCAAGAAAAACTAAGGTCACGACCGACATCGTCAGATACTTGCTATTTGATGATGACTGCGCCCTCAACACTGGCTCTGAAGCTGACAACAACGCAGCTTTGACAAGTTGTTTGATGCTTGCACAAAGTTTTGGCCTTACTATCAGCACAAATAAAACTGAAGTAATGTATCACCCAGCCCCAGGGAAACCGTATGTTGAGCCAAACATCACAATCAACGGCCACAAACCAAGCGCATTGAGTGGGTTCACTTATATTGGCTTGACTCTGTACGAGAATGTCGTCATCAATGACGAAGTTAATACCAGGATTGCCAAGGCCAGCGCAGCCTTCGGCAATGCGTGGAACAGAAGAGGCACTAGTCTACAGACAAAGCTGAAGGTATACAGAACGATAACAATCCCAACGTTACTATACGCTTGCAAAACCTGGACCGTTTACCAGCGCCTTACATAGAAGCTAAACCACGTTCACACAACTTGCCTCAGAGGACTCTTCAACATTAAGTGGCAACACTAGATACCGGATAATATAGTCCTTGCCGAAGCAGGCCTGCCCAGTATACACACCTTCATCATGGAGTCACAGCTTCCCGATACGTAATAAAGTCTGTATGGATATTACAAACCTAAGTAATATAGAAAACCTAGGTCCTGGGCCACGTAATATGTCTTATTCAGTTTAAATCAGTTAACAGATTCTCATCCACTCTAAACAGCTTCCGTTGATCGATCCCCTTCTTATCCTCTAAATGTTTATTGAAAACTCATAGCCACTGGTCCTCAAAATAGTTGTTATGACATCAAAATGGACGATTACCTGCGCCATTGACCATCAAAAATAGCAGCTATTACTAAAATTATAGCATATCTTGGGCAAAAACCAGGCTTGTTTAGTACATAAAGTGCGTAAACAACATCAGTTGCAGGATATGCTCGCGCATAATATGGACAGTCAATACCACTCAGCCCTCCAGGTACAAAACTTTTGTCTACCGTAAGAACACGCTGTCCTCGTGATTATTTAACAGGGTCGAGTTTATCCCTGATAATCCCTGTTGGGCCATCCCCACTGTCGTGTTCGATAATAAATTACCTAGAAAACAAAAAATGGCTGATTCCCAGCGTGGTTCATCTTCAGATCAGCTAATGTAGAAAAGGCAGAATACTAAGCCCAATTAAACTACAGACAATTTCGAAGTCCAATGCAATTTTAATTTCTTTTTGCAAAACGATTTGCCCATGTGGTATCATGCGCTGCAAAGCTATATATCCCTGTCCGAGTTTAGACAAGCTGAATAAATAAGGATGAACAAAAAATGAAATTAAGAAGTGGATATATTTATTGGATCAAAATACCTCTGTCTGGTGGATAAAATAAGTCCTACCTCTGATCAAATGGATCATCCTTAAATGGCCTAAAATGTCTAAAATGTTCATTAAAAATCACTGACAATTAAGAGGTAGTCTGTTTGAAAGTATTTTAATTGCCATGTCATGGCTGAAAATGGCATAAAAGTAGACGCTAAGTATATTGCATGCTAAGTATATGTCTGTAATATGCATACTGGGAATATAATCAGTAAATCACGTACAAGGGCACCATATATCACTCTCAGAACTCCTGAAGATGGAAAGACCATCAAATTCATGTGTATCGATAATATATCGTTTCGTACCCTCTGTATCGTGAATCGTATTGATACGCGGCACAGGTGTATCGTTTCACCCATATTAATATTTAAAAAATAGTAATTTCATTGCATCGTTTACTTGAAATTGCTATTTGTTTCTTTGTCTATAACAAAAACAAGAGTCACTCCAAAAGAAATGGTGTTCTACTGGCCAACTTTGTTTCTCCCCAGATATCAAAGATAAGACCATCTCTTTTCTTTTAATTGCTTAGTGTTGGAATTATCTCTGATATTCTTCAGTTATAACAATAGTTTCAAGATGGCTGTCACAGCAGCCAAATTGGATGCAAGATCGACACTTTGTCACTCAAGACCAACAACATTTAATTAGAAGTCTTGTCGGGATACAGCAAGAAATGTGCTACTTCAGCCTATGATAAATATTCCTAGCCAATGTTTAGAACATAAAATATAATTTTTTTAAAACTTGCTTTGAGAGAATAATGAATGTGTTTCACTAAAATATTTTCATCCACCATATAAAACATGTCTGTTATTCGCGCATTTCAAGAAAATGTCTTATTGAGGACACTTCAATATTTGGGCTGAGAGATGGATTAATTTCATCTACTAACGGTCCAAAAATAATATGACCACCCCATTTTAGAAGGAGTTAAATAATTTATTTATGCTTGAAAATGATATTGTAGCTTCGGTATTCCGTCTGCATTGCTGCCCTTGACACTAATTCTCGAGGAGGAAAGTATTAAAATATTTTAGCCATGGCGAGAACTAAGCAAACTTTCGGCATACTCACTGGGATTAATTGGTAAAGACCCTTTACTAACCACCTGCACACATAAGAATAAGTTCATGTTATACCCCAAAATGTACGATGAACCCATTTTAAACATTTTAGAACTAGAAGTGAAAGGCCAAGTGGCCAATATATCAGAAGCTCCTCCGATAGTCCGAGAGGTTGAGGCCAGGGTAACAGATATCTACGTATCAGGCCTTCCCTTGGAAACTGAAAATATAGAGATAGAAAATAAATTAAAGAAAAAAAAAACTGAAGATCAAGGTTAGAAAAAGCTGGATGGCAATAGTGTAGGGTTACGACTGGTATAAGAGTGCTCACTCTAGTAAACGAGGATGCAAGAAAGACTCCAGTTCCTGCATATAATTGGAGTGGGATGATTTTAACGCCCCCCCCCCAAAAAAAAAAAAGAAGGAAAGAGCCAACAGAGCCCGAATTGACACATTAGAACAAGGGGAAAAACACATATTAGCCAACAATAAATATTGTTTATTGCAGAAACTGATGGTGGAGGAAAGGAGCTCTTCCTAATTTGGAGAAGAAGGGTGGGAGACGTCCACAAAGGACATCCCAGTGAAAGAAGGGGTCATTGAGATAGGTCTCAAATCTTTGACATTCACTCCCGCCCAAAAAGAGAATAAAAAGAATAATGTTGAACTCGGGACAATCCATGCAAGTGAGTGAGACACCCACCCCCCATATCAGAAGGGAGTCACAAAAAGAAAAAACCCTAAACAGTGATTCCCCATTAAAAAAAAATCGCGATTCTAAGTTATAAAAAGAAGAAATAAAAACAAGAAAATAAAAGTTTGGAGACTGACGGAAAACAAACGCAAACGGATTAAACAGACGGACTGGAAAAAATCTGACGGACTCAAGCGATGCTGATTAATTAAGACAATGGACTGGGAAAAAATAGACAACGTTTCGGAAACGGACATGAAATAGAGCGACAATAAGACAGAAAGATCAACAGAATCAGGAAAATAAGTGACAGCGGAGAAAACAAGCTATAGACTGACGAATCAAATTAAACATTTCAACAAGATGCTCCGGTCGAAAGTGGCATGAGTCAAATATAACAATTTAATAACTAATGTGTTAACAATTGTAATTTGAATGAATAAAATAAGAAATAAATTTTAAAAAATGAGCAAGACATAACAAATTTGGGATTAAAAGTGGAGGAACAAACTTCCGGATTGCGACCATTAATATAAATGGGGTTAACTAAGAAAAATTAGGGAAATTAATGAAGGAAGCTAAGGGCTATGAAATAATAATGATACAAGAAACGCACAAAGGAAATAAAGCAGAATTGGAGGAAAATATGGATGCAATTTTAATCACCAGTGACAATCAAGAAGATATTAGGGGTAGGGTAGCAAAAATAATTCGAAACAATAAAGGTATATCATGTGAGCAACTACATGTAGGTGATTTTTTTAAGTACGTTTAATCCATATAAAAATGAAAGACTGGTAGTTCTTCAAAGTTTACTTTCCTGCACAAAGAATTAAGAATTTGGTTTCAATAGAAAATCTAAGCACCTATTTACAGGACATTACAATGGAGAATTTTATAATGGGAGGGGATTTTAACTGGGTGGAAGACGATGCAAACAGGGAAACATATTTAACACCAAAACATAAATTACGTAGGGAGGATATGAAAGATTTAAAAAAAAGCACAAACTATTTGATGCATATAGAAGCTTAAAATATTTAAGTATTAAAATGGTGTAGACCAAGTCAGTAGGCTTGTGGTACATAAAAGATTTTAGAATAACTGAGTGTGAAATATCAGACCATAAAATGGTTAATAAAGAAATAATAATGGAGAAGTGGAAAACGTGTGGAGAGGCGGGGCAATGGAAATTAAAAAATAAAATATTAGTGGAAAAGGAATATAAAGAAATTATGACAGAAGGATTGAAGGATTTTATAGAGAAAGACAACCAAGATATTGAAAATGAATGGGATATATTCAAATGGAAAATTAAAACGAAAACTCTAAATTATTGTAAAATAAGGAGAGAGAAAATATATAATGAGAAACAAGAACTTAAAAGATTTATTGACTTGACATAGATAGATGAGCAAAAACAAATAGCACAGAAACTTCTAAATGAAATTTTAGAGGAAGCAAAATGATGGAGGGAAATAAGAGAGGGGAAGTTTGCAATACTTTACAAAAAGGCAAAGGGTTTATATAAGAGGGAAGAATTGAGAAAGGGAGAGTAGAATCTGGAAAGTATAAGGGATGGAAATAATATTTATACACAAAAAGATGAAATACTGAAGAGTATAAAATTACAATTAAGATGTACATACTTCTTTAAAAAAATAGAAACAAGATAATAAGTGAATACTTGTAAATGGTAGAATTTAAGATGATGTCATCATAACACAAAGACATGTGTGATGATTTCATCTCAAATGAGGAACTAAAGAAAATAATTTCATCCCTGGAAAAAGGAAAATCGCGAGGGATGGATGGACTCAACAAGGAATTCTACCAGAAAATTCCAAAACGAATTAACGCCGATTTTGGAATCAGTATATAATCATATTTTTGGAAAAGGAAATATTTCTAAATCCATGAGGGAGGGAATGATCACGATATGATACAAGGGGAAGAAAGATAGGGAAGACCTTAAAAACTGGAGGACAATCTCTCTTCTAAATGTCGATTTTAAAATATTAAGTAGGATTTTATAAAAATAGAATAAAGAATTGTGTGAGGAAAATAATTAATGAAAACTAAAGTTGTGGCGAAAAAGGTAGGGATATTCCGACTAATGTTTTAAACATACAAATCGTGATAGCCTATATAAACTAATCTGGTCAAATGGGTGCCATGATACTCTTTGCCATGATACTCATTGCCATGATACTCTTTGCCATGATACTCTTTGCCATGATACTCTTTGCCATGATACTCATTGACCAAGAAAAAGCTTTCGACAGATTAGAACACAACTACACACAACAGGTACTAAAAACATCTAGCTTCAGAAAAACTCAGGATTGGGCCGAAATCTTGTACACTGGAATAAAATCGAGAGTACAGTTAACATCAATCACGGAAGAATCTGAAATTTAAAAGTCAGTGAGACAGGGATTGCAACTGTCCATGCTATTATACGTAATAGCAATTGAAATCTTGAGTAACACAATAAGAAACAACTCGAAAATAGAAGGTATGCGCATTCCAAACTTGAAATATGATTTAAAGATGCTCCAACACACAGATGATTGCACGGACTTTATCAAGGATGCAAAATCTTGAAGCACCAGCAAAACGAATTTGAAACTTTCGGAAAAGCCTCAGACTCCAAGATCAACTACGACAAAACAGAGATTTTAAAGATAGAAAACTGGAGCGGGAATCACCCAGGATCCCACCTCACCTAATAGAAGATAAGGTCAAGGCCTTAGGAGTGACTCTAGGCCATAAAGCAATACTACAAATACATCGTATCAGAGATAAAAGAGAATATTGATATCTAGATGCTTACGCCACTTTGCATAATGCGGCCTATAGCAATTTGCATTATATCATAAATTAAGTCCTAAAATCAGTTGACCTGGAAATAAAAAAAATGAATGAATTAGAAAAACAAATTGTAAATCATATATGAAACAGCAAAACGCACTGCCCAAGGAAATATTAGATAGGACGAATACTAGTGGGTGATTAAATTAGCATGGGAAGCTTTGTAGACTTATATATATATATATATATATATATATATATATATATATATATATATATATATATATATATATGAACAACCTTTTAACTAAAATACTTGAAGTTCCACGGAAATATAGATATATTAAATAAATAGTTTTTAAATATAGAGAGAGAAAGGAAGAGAGAGAGAGAGAGAGAGAGAGAGAGAGAGAGAGAGAATCCATTTGAATGGATCGGGGGAAACAACGAAAACTGTCAGATGTAAAGTAGAACAAAACAGTGGGGGATTAACTGGAAAAATGTGTGGAAGACATTGGCGAGAATTAAAGTCCGTACAAGTTCAAAGCGTGATGTTTACATTTTTACACGATGTATGGCTTACGGGCGAAGTGGCTTTCAAACGCGACATGGTAAAGGAAATACCCAAATGCCCAAGATATAAAGCAGCCACTTTACAAAATACCATGCAATAGAATAATACAGTAGAAAAAATTAACTTCATAATGTGGATATACAAACAAGGGAGACACCGAAGAAATAATTTATTATATCTAGACGAAATATTTGATAAAAATGTATACCAAATATAACTGATTATATTGTTAAAACAATGTTGAAATGTGGTCATGTAGTTAGGATTAAACAATAAGTGTTTCACTAAAATAACAATTTTCCTGCACCCTTGTAGAAGACCACTGTGGGAGATCGGCCTGAGTTCATCGCCCCGCTTGGACGGCTGTTCCAGCCCGTGCGCGGGCTGGGGCTCCTCTCTCACATGTCACAAGTACACAGGGATGATGGAATGGAATTTTTAAATCTTTGAAATGTTTGTCCTTTGTTAACCGTATCTACCTTAGATGTTCTTTTTATTTTCGCTCATTAGCATAATCTAACTTTTAAACTCCAATTACAAAAAGGGAAACCCACCAATCTAACACAACAATAACAATCTCTTTAGATAGGTACACCAAGTCTTTCAGACGGGGAACAGGGAACCTGCGTACGGGAGGAAGTTATGAGCGTAGATAGCATGAAGAGAACATGGCTGTGGGCAGTTTATGATAACCTCGGACGCAGCACATGGACAAACACACAAAACAAAAGGGATACACGAACACAACACAAACAACATGATTTCCTTCACAATAACAAACAAACACAAATAAACATATAGAAGCACAGGGAAAAGTTTTCCCCATATTTTTTATATTTTCATTTTGATTTTCGGCCTTTTTGTTTAGACCTGTTTTCCAGCTTTATGAAAATTCGAGGCACCACAAGACCATGCCCCAAAATAAGGAGCAGGACGATTATCAAATGAAGGTAGTGTAGCCCCTTATATCAGGCTTAGCAAATTGCCCTCGAATAATATTAAAAGAATGAGAGCGAATCTTACAACATGCAAACAGAAAAACACAATTTAGGGTTTTCTTTGTATTTTTTACCTTTTAATAGAATGCATAAACGTATCTCATTCTTAAAGAAATTCAAAAGCAATAAAGAATCAAAACGAACTCCAGAAAGGAAAATGTTTCTATTTAAAAAAGATAATAACAAGTATACAACCAGGGGAATGAATATGACATAAGGCCGTCCTTACAATAACATATATAGCATACAAAGACTATAACACACACTCACACACACACACACACACACACAATAAAAAAGAAGAAAAGAAAAATTACACATCTTTATAACTATTATCTAGTAACTGTCACCTTCAAAAAGGTTAGTAATGTAAAGAAGAATGAATACCCTACCGAGTTCTACCGGATGATTTTTAACGCTTTATTAAAGCTTCGTTCAGCAGATTTATTAGATTGCACTATCTAGTTTGAAGCTGACTTGTACTTCTGGCCAATAATTTCTTTTGCAACTAACCATTTTACTATTTTCCCTTTATTTTTTTCTCCTCATTATTTTTCAAAAATTAAGTACATATAAACATTTCATACGCGACAGAAACAGAGTTTATTTGACACTTGAAAGCAATCATTTTCATATATACTCTACGAACATCCTGGAAATTACAGGCACACTTTATTTTAACGCTAATGCTTTTAAAACTTGAAGAAAGATCGACTGAATAAAGTTTATTAAATTAGCATGGATCAAAGAAAGTTTAATTTAAGATGCATGTGTGTATATTGGTGAAGATATGCACTACCGTAAAGTCAACTATATGCTATTTACGTCCCTAAACGATGGGTTGTCTTATAACATAACTGAATATAAAACGTTAAATACGTTTATCCAATAGTGTTTTTTGGTAACCAACAATAAGCAACTTATTTCATGTTAGTTATGTCATTCAGTATGTAATAAATTTTTCATGTTCAGGCACTTGAAGCAATAAAACGTTGGGTTTTTTTTTGACAGCTATCAGTTTCTGCTTACTTTTTGTTTCTGAATCACCTCTGGTGCACCTCTACACAATCGAGCCATGTTCGCAAGACAATTTTGAAAGGATACAGAATGCGAAAAAAGAAATAAATAAGATTGTTTAAAATCTCATATTTTGTTTGTTTCTTCTAAATATTTTGAGTACAAAACTGATAGGAATTTAATAAGATGCAGTAGAAACTACATCCGAGTACCCTGGGTCGACGGTTCAAACAATTGTGTTTTAATAGACGACCCAGAGGAACCGGATGTAGAAACTTCAGTTCTATTTATTATTACGCAGTGGAGACTAAGCAACACAAACATAATGCTAACGCAGTGTTTATCGTAGATCTCGTAAATTTTTTGTTTTTAGGTATCAGCTCAACAGTGGTATTTTGAAGGCTAGTTTGTAAAAATATACTTGCTGCTGAAATTTCTTTGTGCAGCAATGCACGGCTCGTATCTAATTTGGATTATGAAGTTACAGAATGCAGCATTTACTCTGCAATAACCAATCAGTAATTTGGATGGAATAAACTACACAATGAATAATACCAATTAGGGTTATTAAGTCCACAAATAAACTAAACAACCCTGATGATTTCACAATAAGTGAAGTTTTAATTGGAATGAAAACATTTTTACGTAACAATAGTGTCATGTGAAACAAAAAAAAAAAACTAAAAAAAAACTGATATTATCGGTATTCGTAATTATAAACCGAGCAAACCTCATTACATTAAGAAGAAATGAAGTTTTATTTAATTTTTATATCGATACTTTTTGTACATGAAAAACGATATATATCGACCACGAAAAATCAAAGCCATATAGTGTCAAGTACAAAAAGAAGGAGTTCATGCAAACCTTAATGCATTTTGGTGCACTAGTTGTTTACTTACTATAAAGGTCCAAGTACTCTTTATGTGCATGTGCTGGGCTCAGAAGTTGTATTTGTTTGAAGGCACTTGTTCCGGAAGCTATTCAGGTCAAATATATACTTGGCCCTGTTATCAATTTACTCAAGGCAATACACTTACCAACTATAGTACTTGCCCTTATATAGAATAAATCCACTGGAACCCGACGCATCCTTGAAATTACAATGGGTCCAAAACCATGGAAACTTTATCTTCGGAGTGAAGGCAGCGAGTTTAAAACCTTTTTGCATAAGCATGCGGTATAGCAAGTCAGGAGCTCCTAGCATATAACAGTGTACTCATTTTAGTCCCATATTAATATTATATTAAAGTTCCAGTTGAATGCGCCGGATTATGCAGACAATGCAACACTCATGCTAAACTTTGACCCTGTTCACCATGATGTCCCAACAGACGAGGCATGCAAGAAAGGAACTTGCCGTCCCTAGGGTTTATATTCAATTTTAGTGAATGGACTGCGAGGGGATCATGATGTCAGCTGTAACTTGGAGATAAATTGTCTCATAAGCTTTTATGAGAATGAATTGTCTCATAAACTCTTGGGTCAAACTGTTTCTATGGCCCGAGAGAGAGAGAGAGAGAGAGAGAGAGAGAGAGAGAAACTCAAACCTCTTGAAAGAGGTGTCACTTTGACAACGAAGATATGGCTACAGCTGGGGAATTTTGGGAAGCGAAGGTACGGGATCAACTGTAAAGACAGAAGTCTCTGAGTTTCTGAAGAACGAACTTTTTATTGAAATACTCAACATAAAAAATTATATTCCAATATCAGTCTACATCTACTTAAATTACAGATAATAAGAGATACATATAAAACTACGATATTCTTTCACTTACCAACATCATAGATTGTATAATTTCTGCCTTTTAGAATATAATACAGATAATTAAATATCGAATAAATTCACGATAGCTAAAGAATCTAAAATTCAATATTTCAGACTAATATCGTAATTGAAATATATTTTGCTGAATTTAATCTAAAATGTCAACATATTAAACTTTATTATTTAAAGAGTATTTTATTTCTAAATTAACTATTACTGAGTATGAAGTTGGTAGCGAACGTTGCTTTTTACTATAATCAATAATATAATTACAAGTAAATATAAGTTCTTCAAAGAATTAAACTTTCCAATACATTATATTAAAGAATAGTAAATAAATGTTAAAATAATCCAATGCTGTAACGTACTGATGTTAGATTAACATCTTAACACTAAAATTCATATAACACTAAAAATCCTTATACTGTATGAAAAATTGTACAAAGACGATAATCTTACCTGTAAAGACAGAAGTCTCTTTGAGTTTCTTACGAAAGAACTGGACTACCCGTGGATTGACGCTTTTTATATCAGTTTCTTAGACAAAGCCAGGTTCTTGTGGTTTGTCAGAATCTCAAAGTGAGACTTCATAGTTTCTTATAGACTATCGTCTGGGTCTATGTACGTCATTAGACGGACAATTCTACGACGTCAGCGCGTGGAGCTTATAACTTAGTCAGGAATTTTAGGCTTCCGCAATGCGGTAACTTACACAAGTTAGCGAGTGTAGTTTTTGCTGACTTAAGATACAAGGGAAATGTGTGTACAAGAGGGTTTTGCCTTTCTGCTCATAAGGGCGCAATCTTTATTAAAGAGTATATAATTGTAATACCGAAATAAATGGATTTAATCTCAATATATTTTAACAGAAAATTAAATCCAATATAATTTAATCAAAACTTACTTTTAATACAATTTAGAGAAAATTTCAATCTTATTACTTGTACTAAAGAAGTCAGTCCTAATAGTACCCTCCGGGTCATTTGAGCCGAGTCCTCGAAAAGAAGGAAAAAGGTGAAAGATAAAAATACGATAATAAGGCGTTGTGAGACATCTTGTAAAGTTCAAAAATACATAAGAAAAACACTGCAAATACTGAGTAAAATACAAAATATACAATAAGAAAAACAATGTAAGGTATTCAGTAAAATACAAAAGGTACAATTAGGAAAAAGCACTGAAAAATACTCAGTAGAATTATACGCAATCTACTTCTTCGACTAGGGTTGTGAAATAATTATAATACCAATATTAACATGCAGTTCTTGTCATCTTTATTTTTCTTTTTGTATGTTATTTTACTTTTTTTCTTCAATTTTATTTTTTATATATTTATTTTGTATAACATCAGCAGAACATATTTATGGGTGACAACGGTTATTATTTTGCTTCAGCCAAGTGTAGTAAAAAGAGAATCCCCGTTCTTATGGACAGTACTTGTGAGCTGATATTGAGGATATCTCCCTATTGCATACATACTATCAACACAGAAATACCAATATCATTGAAGTAGAAATGGTTTTGAGGAGAATGGCGTCAGACTTTGGTATTAACCAAGAGTAAGGAAAGTAACAATTTTAGTGTTGTATTATGTCCTACCTTATAACCATTACGTCTATTCACTTGCAATCAAATCTTGACTTGCGCGTATATGAAAAATTGTACGTAGACGATAATCTTACCTGTAAAGACAGAAGTCTCTTTAAGTCTCTGGCGAATAACTGGCGTGTCCGTGGACTAACGCTTTTTATATCAGATTCTTTATAACAAAGCCAAATATGGACATGCGCCTAGTTCTTGTGTACGCTAGAATCTCAAAGTGAGGCTTCGTAGTTTCTTACAGACTATCGTCTGGGTCTATGTACGTCATTAGGACAATTCTGCAAGATCAGCTCATTTACCCATCTAGAAAAATCTTTGGAATTCGTCTAGTTCATCTATCTACACAACTTACCGAATGTAGTTTTTTGCTAACTTATTATACAAGGGAAATGTATGTACAATACGGTTTTGCCTTTTTCTCATAAAGGCGCAATCTTTATTAAATAGTATATAATTGTAATACTGAAATAAATGGATTTAATTTCAATATATTTTATTTAATCAAAACTTACTTTTAAAATAATTTAGTCAAAAATTGCTTTTAATACAATCTTATTATTTGTAATAAAAATTCTCTCCTAATACAAACGTATTAACTACTCAACATTTTCACGTTGTTAAACACCACCCTTTTTAGTATAGAGAGTGTCTTAGTGCTTAGTGTCTGTAAATGAAAATCAACTCTATATATATATATATATATATATATATATATATATATATATATATATATATATATATATATATAAAGAATACAAATCATATGGCGAATAACAGTCCTCCTTTCATGTTCACTGCATCCAGCAAGGGATCACGTTTGTCAGGGATATATTAAGATCAATGCAATAAACTGACAACGAACAGTGCAAAATTAGAATATAACTAGCCGGAGTGCTTTCGACTCTTCATGAATCTTTTTCAAAGGTAAATACAGAACAGACAAGACACAAAAAAACACAGAAAAACCGTTGTGTTTGCACAACTTTACATGAATATTTGAACAGGAATGAAACCATTACATTTATTATGTTTCGACTAATTATTTCAACTAGTTGCGGATGCTGGAAAATATTTTATATTGACCTAGAAATAGATGGGCAATAACGACATCTGTTATTTTATGTAAATTTATGTAGGCGTAAACTATATTCAGGATATTTGATAGTTATATTAGAACTTGTAGGCTTTTGGGTGACTAATAAGCAAATTTAGATAATTATTTAAAAGAAAATTAGTCGCTGACGAAAAGAAAATTGTATTATGCATGGCTGTCTTTTTCTAGTCTTTTTGGATTAAACCGCCTGGTTTCAATATTCTAGGCGGCGAATCCAGTAAGATTCCTTTTCTCTTCTGGCTACGGAACTCCATTTTGGGTTGTGAGCAATTGCAATAAGTGTTATATCACTGAACGTGTGGCAACAGCAGGAGAAGAGTGCTGCGACTGGGCTTCTGTACAGCTTATTTGTCATTCAATCAGATCTAAGAAGATTGATCCTTTTGTGTAGGTTTTCAGTTTCTCCGCCATTCTCCGCCATAATGAAGGCTATAGATCTTAAATGTGATGACATAAATTACATTCTCCGTTTTGCACGTTTTGTTAGACCATGTATGTTTTGTGTTTCTCTAGTGACTGTGCTAGAAAATGTCCTGGTCTCTATCATATGTTGCCAGGTTTTGCACCTTTTATCGCTACAGGGGCCAGATTTACTAGGGTGATGTAGGTTATTGATTTGCGTTAGTTTAGCCATGACTAGGATGTCCTTGAGGTTTTTTAGTCTCCTGTAGGCTTCTACAGGTTTGTTCGGGATGATTAACTTTAGTGCGTCACACGATTCCACGATGGGTCAGTGTTTCCCGATGATTTTGCCTCTTTTGGGGTTGTCTGGATGGTAAGTCAGGATAAATGGTATCCTATCAGTCTTTTCCTTCTCTCCATATTTTAGTAGGTCATTGCGGTTTGTTTGTTTGGCCGTTTCGGGTGCCTCCGCTATCAGGTCTTTGTCATAGCCTCGGTTAGTCAAATATTTTGATAATTCTTCAGACCTTGTTTTAAATATTTCATCGTCGGAGCAAATTCTGCGTATCCTCAGTGCCTGTCCATATGGGATGTTGAAGGATGGAAGCTGATTGACTTTGATATGAAATCATCCAGATTTTCTCTTCCATAGAAATGAAGTGGCCACATGGAAGAGAAAATCTGGATGATTTCGTATCAAAGGAAACAACTTCCATCGTTCAATAAAATTCACGGCAAAAGTCTTCATCTCAAACCACGTTTTCCTTGACACAACAACCAAACTGGTAGAAAACATACTCCATATAGACATTTACTCAAAACCAACCAACAAACACCAGTATCTCCTCCCAACCAGCTGTCATCCAAAAGCATTGTATTCGGAACATCCTATATAGCCAGACACTGAGGATACGCAAAATTTGCTCCGACGATCAAACACTCCAAAAAAGGTCTGAAGAATTGTCAAAACAGCAAATAAAGGGAATCTTAGTGGATACGCCGCCTTAGAACATTGAAACCAAGCGGTTTAAACCAAGAAGACTAGAAAAAGACAGGCATACACAAATAAAATTATCTTTCTGGAGTTGACATATTTCTTTTAAATAATTATCTAAATTTGCTTATTAGTCACCCAATATCCTATAATTACTACTATAACAATGAAATATCCTGGACATAAAATAGATATCGTTATGGCCCATCTATTTCTAGGTCAATATAACATATCTTCCAGCATCCGCAACAAGATGAAATAACTAGTCGAAACACAATAAATGTAAAGGTACAAATAGTCATGTAAAGTTGTGCAAACACAAAGGTTTTTCTGTTTTATTTTTTTTGTCTTGTCTGTTTTGTATTTACCTTTGAAAAAGCTTCATGTAGAGTCGAAAGCAGTCCGGCTAGTTATATTCTAATTTTGCACTGTTCGTTGTCATATTTGTATGATGTATCCAGAATACAGAAGAGATTTTCCATTTGTCATCAGCATGTTAAAGAGTGCAATGGATTTTATAAAAGTGTATGAACGTAGTAGTCGAATAGAGTTTTAATACATGGTTTTGATTTTGAGAACTATTATAATAAATAGTGTCAAAATATACTTTATTATGCGGGTTATGCAGTTTTTAATAATAATTGTAAAAAGAATTAAAGAAAAGCTTTACTTAACATAAAATGTTAAAGAAAAACTCATGGATGAATGAATTATTCTCATGTTACAACTAAAATGTCAATATAGAAAACAAAAATTACATTAGTCAGAAGTTTACGTCTGTTCGTCTGTGCGGACAATGCATGGAACTGTTACGGTGGACATTTACAACCATCTTTGCGACGAGAGCAACACTTCCACACACATTCACAAATTCTTATAAAAGTTTCAACCACTAACACGTAAGAAATAAAAAGCTCAAAACATAATTGCATTTGATATTGCAATGTGCTGTATTCGGCATCCTGGAGACTTTTATTTTTCTTTATTGCATTGTCGTGTATAATTAATACACATATTCCCCCGATATTAATAAAAACGGCTATAAACCGGAAAAGAAATTTGACAATGCTTATTGTTCGAATAGTCTTGCGGCTGTTGTCTTTCATATACTGAATCAAAGCGTAAATGAGAGGGCAAAAGATCGTCTGTAGGTATAAAGCAAGTGACACACATTTGATGATTATTAACCAATCAAAAACATTTCCATTCACGCTTTCACTGGTTTGTGTCATAACGTAAACAAAGTCAGGAATATTGGCTGCTGATGCGAATATTATTTGAATAAGCAGCGCAATCGAGTTACATGGAGATGTTGCACAGCAATTCACACAACAGCGAATAGGTTTCTTTATGCAGTTGTCTGCGAAACAACAACGCTCCTCAATACATTTCCTAGCACATCCTCCACAGCAGTCACTGTCACTTCTCGAACAGCACTTGAACCATTTCCGCCTGCACTTTAAACTACACTTGAAAAATAGTTCAATCCCAGCGATATAGAATAGAGAAATAACGGTTATTAGTATAGATTTTATCTTAAAATCACAAGCTTCTTTATCAGAAATGTTCTGCTCTGCCCTGATTCTATTGTTATGGAAAAAAGACACGATGATTCCATAAACTGTCAGTAAGACATACACTAACCTGCTGATTAATTTAAGAAAAGAAATATATATACAGGTTTTGCATCTATTTCCATCGTTAAATTTTAAACAGGACCTAATACAAGGAGCAAATATGATACATTGATAACAAATTAGCCCTATACACTGGGTAATCAAGACCCATCCTGGGATTGCTCCTTTATAGTGCGTTAAACCTCCGGAAATATCATCTGCTACAGCTGGAGCAAATGAAAGTATTGCGAATATACAATAGACAAGTCTTGTAATACCATGAAAACAATTATTCGTGCATTCTGCTAGATTTTCAACTTGTGAACTTGATTTTTGTCCGGTAACGCATTCAACGCAGAAGTGCTCGCAGTTGTAATCCAGGTATTTGTATTTAGGCCTTTTATCAATTTGATTTCTTGCATTTTGAGTTACATCATCGCCTTTATATCTTGGATGATAGTATTTGACTTTGTACACATCCTTCTTACCGAAATTAAAATCTTCATCACTAATCTTGGCTGTAAATATTTCTTCCTCCCAAACGTAATGCGCTAATTCCAATTTGACTGTCCCATCTTTTGCCACTTCCCCCTTTTTACTTAGGAATATTGCATGATGGGAAGGGATACTGCAGTTGCATCCTTTATTCAGATCTCGAGTTATGTGGTCTCCTCTCTCGAGCTTACTACAGTCCAGTAGCAGTTCTTCTATATGACACGTACAGCTTTCTATTAGGGTACAGAAAGAAAAACTCAGTATCTAAGAACAAATTTTGGAATGTTTATATCTATTGCGCGCTCAAATCCACCCTCTTTCACTGTCGATTGTTATCTCATATTATCTTCTTAATAGTAATAGTATCGTGAAAGATTTTGTATTATTCGTTATCAACTTAAATTCATGTTAAATGATACAGTTACTAAACTTTGCGAATTTATTCAAACATTCTGTAAACTGCCACTACCGCAAGTACTGATACAGTGTTAAATCTGTACATTATTGCTCATCTAAGTCCTTTCATTTGTCAAGAACAAAGATTTTTTTACTTAACCCAGTGCGTATAATCTTTCATGTTTACACTATTTAGACATCATATGTTTCAAGAAGATCGATTACTTCATCGGCAAGTTGCAATGACGAAGGAAGCGTCTATTAAATTTTAAAGTTATTCCGACATTTAGCTTTACAATCGAATCATTGCCCAAAGACGCACAAAGGTAGCAGAAATATGTGATCAAATAAAGGTCAGTGATGTAGAACACAGCGACGCCTACAGTCACTGTGTTGCAAAACTCAAGCAAAGATGTGCTTGATAAATGCACTTAATAAAAACAAATCAAAGTTGTTGAAGTCGGAAATTTAGACAAAAATTCCTTAAGCTTGTAAAGTGGTTCTCAGAATCATTAAATCACATATTTGTATGAGCTTACGAGGAGTACGATCGTAATGACCCCATGGAAAACTTTGATCGCAGTCTGTAATATACAGAAATATATGTCATGGTGACATTTTCTTTTAGAAATGGTATACTGTATGGTGTTTACTGGGTTCATTTAACTTTAATAACAGATCACATTATCTTAATAGTTTTAACAAGGTGTACTTCCAAAAGAAATATGCAATGTTACTATAAACAGTGTCAAAAATCTTGATCATAAAACGAATAAAAGTATGTGAAATTCGAAATGTGAATCATAGTGACCTTTTCTTCACACTGACAATTGTGTATATAATCACTTATTTTTTTAAAAGATTTGTCTCAGATTTTAAACAAGATATACATATCGATATCTTTTGTTATTATTGACAGTTTTAACTGAATGTTAAAATTACTGTGCCTGCCGGCAGTAATATGAAATCAAGATTTTAGGCCATCCCCGGACGATCACTTTTTTATTTCCAAATCCTATAACTTCCACCTTCCTATAATCCAAATTATAAAACGTCCTAGGCAACAACCAGTCTATTCCTCCCTAATTTTATTGTTAAAACACCAACACCCCAAGCACCAAACGTACAAAATAATTTATCGCATACATAATAGACCATCCACCCGACTATCCACCAAATGTTTAACAGAAACACTTTTAACTGCAAAGTCTTTTAATGTATTTATTCAGAATTGACATTTACCGCATTTCACACATTTTAAAAATAATTTTCATTCCATTCTTTCTCTCTCTGTATCTAATAATAACATATTTTATCTATTTAATCTCTGTTCAATGGCATCTATCTATTTCATTCTTTTTTCCTGACGTTCAGAACATTTTGCAATGGTTTGGTTCAATCTGTTTAATATTAATCTTGTTAAAGAGTTTTATCACCTAGTTGCTGCACTTTACAGATGGTGTGTGCTGTTTAAGATTTTTGATATGACAACATGTTAAAATATCACTTTTTGTGACTCTGATTGGCCCAAATAAGCTCATGAATCTTTGAAAATATTGACTTAGAGTTTGCTAAAAAATTTTGAAAACTGTGCTCTAGGGTTGATAAAATATTCTGAAAATATTGTTCTAGTTGTTTTTTCTTTACATTTTTAAAATGGTGGTCTCAGTGTTTTTACAAATTGCTAATGGCGGTACTTGTACCCATATACAAACCCTCTAAAATATTTCTTAATTCACAAATAATCTACTGTGTACATTTGACTTTTAAAAAGAATCCAAATGGATTCAAGAATCCGAATGGATTCAGTTCAGAATGAACACATGACATGTTATTTGTATAAATAAATATATTCGTTTACATATTTTTCAAGACAACTTACTAATGAATTTGAGAAGCTTAGGCACGGGATGGCTTATTTAATTTTATTTATAAATTTATTCTTATTTTGATATGTGTTCAGTTTTCCGAATCTGTGAGATGTCTAATAAAACGTATTCGTCATTATCTTTCTTCAAACATTTGTTATATCTGCTAGTCTAGACTGATATCTTCTAGAACCGCAGTTGGCGTTTTGTCTTGAATTACAAACAAGCTGTACGGAGACCAAGGTGCGCATCTTATAATCAAGTAGACGTGCAAAAGATCTCAATCGGTTCTTACTACAAAAAATATCTAGATCGATAAATTACATGGACTGTGTATCATTTAAGATACATTGCTTAGAATCGTCAAAATTATATAAAGTTAACTTTATCTATTCTTGCCACATTGAATGACAAGTAAGGAAGGAAACCCCACACCTAAATCAGCATGCTCTTGTAAGGATGGATGAACTGAAAAATACAGAGTAAATGTAATATCAACCGATATTACTCTTTTATGGAAGACACATCAGATAGTGAAGAAGCGTTTAAAGCCTTATTATAAATATAACAAAAATATCGGGTCTTTTCTTAAATCTTTGACTAAAATCGTATTTATCTGAATAGTGTAAGATACCTATTCCTTACTTATCAGTTTCGTACAAAGTTTACTATCTACTCTGTTTCCAATACCCTGTATTGCCAACATTTGAACCAGACAAATATATATTATAATATTGTATACTGAAGAGAAAAATATATACCACAAACTTTCACGCGATACATTCTAATTTGCATAAAATACACGAATACATAATATAGACACAATAGTACACAAGATTCTGGAAACTCATCGGTTAATGGAGACTATTCTCAACGTATATTGTCAATGACACTGTCTTTTGTTCAACGTAAGTTTTGATTGTGTCTTTTATCGTTCGTATTGGTTGAGATTTTAAAGTTAAAGATGGTGGAATAATTCTAGCAAGCTTTCAGCCCTGGATTCATGTCTGATAATTAAAGTTTATCATATCACCAAGCGGAAACTTAAACATTAAACATGATTTGAGAAAATGACATAAGCACACACGCACATGCCATACAATGAAGCAGAGTACGTAATAACATAATTTTAGCAACGTAGCAACGGTCTGCCAAAATGGTATTTTCTAATTATGTTATCGCTAGGAAAAGGCATGTTCTAACAATTTTTTTTAATCATAACAGACTGATATACAATATTGTCCTAGATTTCAGTCACATTGTAAACACATCAGTCAACTGAAAAAACCTATCATTCCAAACCTAAAATTTCAAACTGGCGCACAATGCTTTACTCCATATGACAAAAAATGCCGTCATACTTTTCTTCATCTTCTTCTTTTTCCAATGAAGGACAGGATTCTCTAGCAGAATTTTTGTTATGCAGAATGGGAAGGTGGAAAGAGACAAATGATACCCCTTACTTTGAAAGCGTTTTAGTTGTTATAAAATACCTCTGCTGTTTATGCTGTTAAAACTATCTACAAGGCTAGTTCCTGTATCGCTGGTACCTAACGGTGTCGCCCATATTTAACTTAAATCCACTTTAAGCTCATCGATATCATTAACTTGTTAATGTAGAAAACTGTGTTTAAGATTTAAATTTTCTTATCAATTTCGGACTCCAAAAAGAATTACAGCTGGTGTGTTTAATGCAGCAGTGATTGATTCAACTTCATTGAAAGCTCAACTCTTCATTCGTAGCCCTAACTTTTTACTCATTATATAGTAACTTATACAATAAACGAAATTGTTAAAAGTATCTTAATATCGAGTAAAAGGTCTAAGATGAATTCTAGACCCTATAACCGTGCTGAGAAGCTGGATGTGGATGGGGAGCAATATAGGGTCCACTAAGATCTGAAAAACTTACAGGCAACCTACGTTTGTATCTACGTAGATATGTATGTATGAATGTATGTTTGTATGTATGTATGTATGTATGTATGTATGTATGTATGTATGCATGTAGGTAGGTAGGAAGGCAGGTAGGTAGATATGCAGTTTCAAAAGTCATCTGTTTTGACGACATAATGTATGGCAAAAATCGTGCAGTATTACTTTCAAGTGTTCACTAACAGCAGTTAAAGTATTAGTCAAAGGTTCGGGTTTCTCCAAACAGGGTTATGTACGTCAGGGCATATAAGATTTGTGCAAATAATATATTGGAGTAACAAGTGTAGAAAAAGTTAATTAAAAATCGCAGAAGTCATATTAGAAACAAGGGAAGAAAAAAAAACATACATTCTAAAAAATTAAACTCACCAGATCACACTGTTTAGTCCCATGAAATGCTGCCCACTAAATCGAATTAAACATGGATTTACATTTTGACGTGGTTGTAAAGAAAAATTGTGGAACCTGCAGGACCGAACCTCTAGTTCAAAGTGCTTCGCTTTAGCCACCATAGGTCAGTTTGTTTTCTTCAGTCAGTGTGCCCAGCAGCACCCTTCACGAGTGGCATCAACGTATTATTATTATTATTATTATTTCTTTCCTGTACCTCCGTGTTTAATGCAAATACATTGATATATATATATATATATATATATATATATATATATATATATATATATATATATATATATATATATCGTAGTTAAAACTATCCTTGATATGTAATCTACAAGCGAAAAATACACACATGGAGGCCTAAGTTACCTTTTCTTGCAGCGATGTAGGTAGCATACTGGTCAGGCCAAGTAGTATACCGTTATAGTCTGCTAGAATGCATCCAAATCTGCTCGCCTTATTCACTGATAATAGTTTTTTTTTATAGTCACATGTATTTCTTCTATTATTTGTTATTTGTCTTTAATTTAGACCTTTAATTTAATGTCGACAAAAACTCATTAGAGATTATGTTAAATTATTGTTTTAAACCATGGATATTCTTGCTTTATTGTTCAAACAAAAATATTTACTGTTCTGCATATGTCACTTTTTGTGTGTCTGTGCTCATTTATTTAGTGTCCTCTGAGGAAACCAATGATGTCGATTGAAGGTATGGGAACTTTGTTTTACAACTAGTGCGTCACTTTATAATATTTGTGTGGTTGGTTACATTCCGATTTTGTTTCTTTCGAACTTATTGGGAATAAAGCGCATATCAAAGCCTAGACAGTTGGCTATGCTGGTGGCTATTTGTTATTATGATCTCTAAAACACTGGGTGAAAAACAAAAGTCTTCTTTTGTGGGATACGTTAAATTCATGAAAACACCACGCCCCTATGGACGGACGGACATAAATTTTTTAACATATAATTGAATTTATGGTTATAAAAGAAATTACAGAAAAAGGCACAGAAAACATCCGTATGTATGCAAGGAAAACAATATATATATAACAGATTAATGATTGTTAAAATCTTTTGCAACAATATAATGGCATAGTTGGGCAAACATAAATTAGAAATACTGCTTTACGGATTTTAGTGAATCAAATGACAAGATAAAAATACACACCTGTCGAAATGGATTGTAAGGGCAGATCAGCCATAGTCTTCTTGTATTGACTCTGATATATAGATAATCATATATATATATATATATATATATATATATATATATATATATATATATATATATATATATATAAAGCATTAGATATGAGAATATCATTCTTCACTCAGCTCAATTTCAAATACTCTTTCATGCCAATATCTGAACCGTAAACATATATATTATGTAGTCCTCGAGAATATTTTTTCTATCATCCATGACACTATTTTCTGTTTTACATAAGTTTTGATTGCGTCTTTTATCGTTTGTATTGGTTGACCTTTAAGAGTTAAAGATGGTGGATTACATTTTCGCAAGGTTTCAGTAATGGATAAATACATACATATCTGATAATAAAACTTATCGTATCCCCAAATTACAAAATTAATCTTACACGTGATACAAAAAATGACACACATGCAATGAAATGGCGCAAAGTAAGTTACGACAGAAGTTTAGTAACGTAGCAACGGTCTATTAACATGGTATTTTCTAATTATGTTATCGCCAGGAAAAGACATCTTCTAACAAAATCTTTCATCGAAATAGACTGGTATACAATCATCGTCCTAGATTTCAGTCACATCGTAAACATATCTTTCGACTGAAAAAACGTATCTGGCTAATACTTTGTTTAGCTATATGCCACAGATCGCTATACTCTAAGCACGACCGTCATGTTGTACAGAATTTGAATATGATAAGATTTTGAAATTGATGGAGTAAAATATGAAAATAGAAATTATGATATTGTAGCAGAACATTTTGAAGGCCTGTTGCCAAGTGTTTTGTTTTATACCATTTTGCATTTGGTCTTTCAATATAGTGGATGATGGAAAGAGCTACAAGTAGAGCTACCATTCAATTCCGTGTCTAAGATTAGATGTAATAGGCCATACAAGACGGTCTCTACGACAACACACAATCAGCCACAAAATACTGCCTCTAAGATTACACCTAATCGACCATACAAAACTGTCTCTAAGACTACAAAACAATCGGCCAAACAAGACTGTCTCTAAGACTACAAAATAATCGGCCATACAAGACTGCCTCTAAGACTATAAAACAATCGACCATACACGACAACTCCAAGACTACACAGAATCGGCCATACAAGACTGTCTCTAAGACTACAAAACAATCGGCCATACAAGACTGTCTCCAAGACTACACGCGATCGGCCATACAAGACTGTCTCTAAGACTACAAAACAATCGGCCATACAAGACTGTCTCCAAGACTACACGCGATCGGCCATACAAGACTGTCTCTAAGACTACAAAACAATCGGCCATACAAGACTGTCTCCAAGACTACACGCGATCGGCCATACAAGACTGCATCTAAGACTACAAAACAATCGGCCATACAAGACTGTCTCCAAGACTACACGCGATCGGCCATACAAGACTGCATCTAAGACTACAAAACAATCGGCCATACAAGACTGTCTCCAAACTACACGCGATCGGCCATACAAGACTGCATCTAAGACTACAAAACAATCGGCCATACAAGACTGCATCTAAGACTACACGCGATCGGCCATACAAGACTGTCTCCAAGACTACACGCGATCGGCCATACAAGACTGCATCTAAGACTATACGCATATGCTTTGCTATGAGGATGATGGAGTAACACGTACAACACACGATTCCGCATTTTTATGCATTCGCATTTGAATTTGCCTGAAATATTGCTTTCTGAAAAATTTAAATAACGGAATTTCTAACAAAATTTGTTTGTATTCTTTTGAAAAAAGAGTTATTAAAATCTTACCTTTCAAAAAGTTCAGCAATAGAAGAAAACCTTTACTTGATGCTTACAATATATGAAGTTTCCTTCGTTGCAAATACACGCGAGGCAAATGGTGAGAGAGCCACGTGTATGAACTTAAATCTACATGTACGAATCACCTGATTGGTTAAACTAATGTGTCATTTCAAAGCGTGGATAAGGTCAGTATCTGGTATTAGGGGCGGAATACAAGCGCAGTCACACTAACGGTGTTGCCTTTATGGTAATTCATGCCAACAACATACGATAATGTTACAAAATATATTAGTCGATTGTTTGAGTGGATACAACTTCTGCTGAAAAGATTCCTACTGTTACATTAATGTACAAATACGTATAAACTGTCATATTATAATTTAACTTAGAAAACCTATATGAAGCGTCTTACTTTTAGTACTACTTTACTGCTTTAGCTTACTCTTGGTGTCAATTACCAATAAAACTCTTTGCTGATTCTGTATCATACATACAACGGCAAACATTAAATAATGATAGTACTGTGGTCTTGGGAGGTTTGGATATTTGTTATTGATCTGAATCAACGACTTCTATACCTCACGACTTTACCCTTTTTGCACGCGCACGTGTAACACAGTTGTATTCCAACTAGTTATCACTCGTGGGCGCCTCACCAGGGAAAATCACGTCTCTGGCTGGAATATAATACAGCTATTCATCACAGCTTAGTCTGGAGCACTGATAATATTTATTGACTCGTTAAGTTTACTTGCCAAGGAATAATATTCCAGTAAATTTCTGGTTTTTCATGCCTTTAATTCTTAAAACAAATTCAACGATTCCTAAGAATAAAATCCCTAGTAGCTAAACTTAATCACCGCTGATATTATAAAGAATCGAATTATTGTTCGTAAGAGCGCCAACTAATGTTTACCGATTCATATTTTCTCCAGCGCTGATGAGTTCTATCATGATATTTTTTTGTTGTCCGTATTGTGTCTGCTTGACATAATGTTCATCGAAACAAAGCAGGTCGAATCAAGATCTTATTTTGTCTTTATAACTGAGGAAACGTTGAGCTCAGTATGGGTTACATATGAAAACTGTATCAATGACACGTTCTACCAGGCACGAACTATTCTTTTAGAGGGAGTCCTGTCTGAGACAGCCTCTACGCCATTCAGGATGTTAATTTGTATCTTGAGGCTCATCTGGGATGCAGTCACATCACTGTAATTGACTTTGAGAAGACCCTTCTGTTGGCAGTGAGCAACAACTTAAGATCGCAGCGTGCCTATACATCTCAACGAAATACTATCGACAAATCCAATGGTCTGAAGCTAAGTAAGATAAAAGATAGAAAACCAGCAAGTTTAACAAAATTCAACAAACAATTGATTTCCTTAGAATACCAAGTGAATTTTATTTACAGTATTATGAATTAAATCCCAAATAGTCCTAAAGTATAGAGAATTCCTAATATAAAACACTAAGTCACAAAAAGAAGTCCAGCATGAGGTCATCTTTAATGGAAATTTCCATCAAACTCTAAACAAAATTCTTCTATGGAATCATCTTGAGTCAGAATCAAGACTATCAGTAATTCAAAACCAAGTAAACATGTTTACCCTACACGACATTAATCATGTAGGAACAAACTTTTATCCTCAGTTATGCACAAAGGCCAATCACACAATGCAAAATAACGCTTTTATGTGAGAATATTATTAAATAACCGCATCAGTGTTACACAAGGACATTATCTTGTACGAATTCGCCTCCGTGGCCAATGAAGGAAATAACTTTTGCGACATGTAGTGCACTTCTGCTGTCACAGAAACCTTAAATCATGATTCAGCCTAAATGTGTCATATCGATTCCTCAAAAGGGCAAAGAAGCACATTGAAAACGATTAATCGGGTTAAGAATCACGTGAGAAAACTTGGCGATGAATACAATAAAATGCGTGAAAAGTCAAACTCGCTGACGTTGACTGTGTCGCCGAGAGTGACTACGGACGACCTTGAAGACAGTGACACACCAAGTGAAATCAGTTAAATATTAAAGATCTTCGTCATAGCCGATACGAGCACGTAATCAGAGAGATGCATTCAGCGTATAATATAAGGAAATACAGCACTTACACTGGCATGATAAATATTTAAAAACTACTGACATGGACGGCAGATGCAATGTCGGGAGTACAATGACAAACGAGTCACATGCAGACACAAAAACTATGGCGTCAGCTTGCCAACACTTAAAGACATTTCAAAGCATCTGATGACATTCTATAAGGGCCGATCATTTACGAATTAGTGTAATACTTATACAGGTCAGTGTACAGTGATTTGCCCAAACACCTATTTAAAGGATATTATATTAAAGCAAGAAAAACTGTCACCAATTCTCGGTCAAAAAGTCTGTTTACTCGTCACTGCCCGAGTTCGAAATTATCATTATGGGTGAAGAGTAATTTTACGGTTAATTCCTGGAAATTAAAATGCTATTCTCTACAGTATACTCTGCAGCTCTATATGCTGTTTGAGAACAGCATACGCCTGAATTGCAGGCGAAAATGTCCACACGGTTGAGGAGAAAAGAACGATGATGTCAACATCGATGCCATTGAGGAAAAAGCTATCGATGCTGTCGACGTCGACGTTGACTCAAAAATTGAATTAATTCATATAAACAATCGAAACAATTGCAGTTTCCCATCCTGATTCTGTAAACATATTTTACAAAAAAATTCAGATGCATTAAAGTTCAACTTCAAATTTGACCAAGCAAACCTCTCAACCGGTCGACTTATATTTCAAGGTCTGCGTATGTTCCACTTCGGAGAGTGATAAACGACAAGTGGTTTCAGTTCAAACGGGTTTGTGATTTTCAAGACCGAGTTGGAATAATGCAAACGTCTAAAGTGGACATCGACGATGTTGTTTCTTACTCTACAAAGCGTCATGACGAGAAACCTAGTCAGAATCACCGAGAGCCAGAGAATCAGAGACTCTGACGTGTCGGTGAAAGTTATCAAAGACTACGTCGATTCATATACGCATTCAAAAGTTAAAATCTTACGCTACGAAGCCGTCGGACGTCGGAGATCTCATTATGAACCGAAACCGAATTTAACTAATGCAAGAGCCCGTCGACGCTGATAATGCTGCAATAAACCAATACGTGGATGCAAAATACAGCGAGTGATTGTTTTATATCTACGTCGTGGATGAAAATACATGAAATTCAAACAAATATTTATCAAGGAATCTGACAGCAGATACTAAGAGAACAAGAATCAGTAACCTCTGAGGTATTGATCTGAGACGTGTTCATGTTGATGGGTTTCATTCCCGAGGATCACAAATGCATGGAGTCTCTTAGAAGAACAATAATCAATCATCGCAAGATTATAATGCTGAAGATAAAAAATTAAACAAAAAGGTATTCATTAATAAGATGAGATTGTTATGAGAAATCATTACATCTTTTATCGGTTGCAGGCTCGCTTAAGATGATCAAATCTGGAAGAACAGAGATACTTGGGACATATGTTTGGGATGAAGCGTCCATAAGCGTGTCACGGAATTAAATTCTTTTATTTATTGAATACATGTACTCGGGTTTCGTTTTTGTGTACAACGATACCCGAGGTTGATTTATGTATATTGTGTCGTATTTCGCAATAGTGAGTTCGGTTGATCCTATGCCGCACGTGCGAAGTGCTTTCGATGGAACGAACTGAATGCTGCAATGCACAGACTATGTGTATAAATACCTCACCTTATGTACATTTCTTTACAATACAGAAAAGTCTTGTCAGCGGGCAGTCTGCTTCAAGGACTTGCACATCTTCACCTGTAGAGCTGTCCGTGACCCCTCCGGTCTAATATCGGTGACCGGAAGGTCTAATGCCTGTGATTTGCTGTAGAGCTGTCTGTGACTGGAGTGTCTGTGTCTTTAGTGACCAGAGTGACCCTGTCCGTGTCTGTGACCGGAGTGTTTGTATGTAGTGACCAGAAGGGTCTAATATTCGGGGTGTCCAGAGGGTCTAATGTTCGGAGTCTGTAACAGCTGTGAAGCTGAACTGAAGCAGCAATGGAGCTGAAACAGTGTACTGATGATAGAGTGTATCTCCGTACATGTAATTTGTTAGCCGTGGGATAATTTTGGGGTTCGTAAAACCCAGTGTATCTTTCGGGACTGTAAAGGTAAGCTGTATATCTGTCCCTCTTTTTTATCACCATAATTTCGCTACCTGAGTGAATGCAGTTTACTACATGAGTAAAATTTTACATCGTTTACTCCCTGTGTTGTTGTGGATACTATTTGTGGAACCGCCGTCAAGCAACTATTGTTGGCCTTTGTGCAGATGAAATTTGTTTCCACGTCAACTATCATAGGTTCACCAGTCCGATCTGCTGTCAAAGCTATATCGATGGCAACCATTTGCTCGGGTGGCGCTGCCAAAATAATTTCATTACGAATACGTTTATTCAGAAATTTTCGCTGCAACGAAAGTAGTAGTCGATAAATATGGAAGATAAAGCAATTACTACGGTGGAGGACAAGCCTGTGTTGTTTGAATGGAAATTTTCCGACGACTTCGCCAACAAATACAAAACCGTGGGGCAGAACCAAAACAGGCATTTGATTTGGATGCGGTAAATATCGAGAAAAACTGTTGAGACTTTCCCCGACGAGGGTCCCGCATGAGTCGGCCCCGTGTCATCATCAGTAAAAATACACTTGCGATACACTTGCGACTGAAAAAAAGAGAAAAGTCATGTGATGTATGTTATGTATATTTGATTTAATATATATTCGTTTTAATTTAATTGTTTGTCAGTTTTAATATTTTGCTTAGTTTTTTATTACATGCTATTGTAATGTAAATGTATTCACTAGAGATAATTTTTCCAGAATATAATTTGACATTGACTGTTCGTTTAGTAAACAACTAGGTGTTGATCTAGATCCTAACATTGATTCAAAATTAGTAGCAACCACCTAAACGAGTTCTATTTTTATTTTAAAATGATTGGTTGATGTCGAGGTCATGATAGGACTACCTGTTTAAGATGTAAACAATTTTTTGAATTTTTTTTTATATCTTAGAATAAAATGATTGGTTTTCGTCAGAGCCAAACTGGGTGGACTTGACTTTAACAAGTACCTAGCTTCTATGAGGTTCTGTAACATGATTACATGACTCTCTTTTTGCGTTTTAGAGTACGATCTAACCTTTGTTTTGGAGAGATAGTCTCAGTAGAACCTGGGCTTCTTCTTCAACTAGAAGTTGTAGGTTGTGCCGTTCGGAGTTATATCAAATTAATTTGATTGGAGTTATTTTAAATTATTTGGCAAAATACCAGCAAAAATATTTAGTTGGAAGTGCATGCGGTAGCTGAACAAGACATGCATGTGGAACAATTGTACTTCGCGATCACATTATTAATACAAGAACTGTGATCGACCCTCAAAGCTATCTACATGAAAAAGTATCCAAGCGGAGCAACAACTACGAGATGAAATTACCAAAAAGACCTTCGTGCTCACGAAATATAAACTCGCTTGTGTTGTTGTGGATACTCTTTGTGGAATCGCCGTCGCGCGACTATTGTTGGCCTTTGTGCTGATGAAATTGTGACCACGTCTACTATCATAGGTACACCAGTCCGATTTGCTGTCTAAGCTATATCGATAGCATCCGATTGATCGGGTGGCGCTGGCAAATATAATTTCATTACGAATGCGTTTATTCAGAAATTTTCGCTGCAACGAAAGTAGTAGTGATAGCGAAAATGGAAATTTTCCGACGACTTCGCCAACAAATACAAAACCGTGGGGCAGAACCAAAACAGGCAATTGATCTGGATGCAGTAAATATCGAGAAAAACTGTTGCGGCTGTCCCCGAAGACCATCAGTTGGGGAAGCGAAGCTTCAAGCCAGAGAGAGTGTGAGGGAGGCGATGGGTCCCGCATGAGTCGGCCACGTGTGACCATCATTAAGAATACACTTGCGTTATACTTGCGATTGAAAAAAGAGAAAAGTCATGTGATGTATGTTATGTATGTTTGATTTATCACACACACACACACACACACACATATATATATATATATATATATATATATATATATATATATATATATATATATATATATATATATATATATATATATATAAAATTGTTTTTCAGTTTTATTTTTTATTTTTTATTACATGCTATTGTAATGTAAATTTATTCACTAGAAATGATAATGTTTCCAGAAAATAATTTGACCTTGACTGCTCATTTGTAAACAACCAGGTGTTGATCTAGATCCTGACATTGATTCAAAATTAGTAGCAAAAACCTCAACGAGTTCTATTTTTATTTTAAAATGATTGGTTGCTGTCGAGGTCATGATGGGACTATGTGTTTACTGGGTGGACTTGATCTTTAACAAGTATCTAATTTCTATGAGGTTCTGTAACATGATCACATGACCCCCTTTTTGCGTTTTAGAGTACGATATAACCTTTGTTTTGGAGAGATATTCTCAGTAGAAGCTGGGCTTTTTCTTACACTAGAAGTTGTATGTTGTGCTGTTCGGTGTTATTTCAAATTACTTGCATTGGATTTCAAATTACTTGCATTGGAGTTATTTCAAATTATTTGGATTCCAAAAGGATTAATTATTTTATCCTGGAAAATACGTATGCTCATGTGAAATTGTTGAATAAGGACATCTTTTATACAAATTTATTCAGCTTTCCAAAACCGGAGTGATAATTCTTGTTTCTACAAGGAACTGTAGACTTCAACACTACAGGTTACAGCATACGTCATCGTCTTCCATCTTGGATTCTTCGTCAGGACTCGAACTTGAAATCAATAGAACATTTTGTTACTATGACTTCAAAAATTTATTCGTGGATTATTCTTGGATTATTTTTGGATTTGATTCTTAAAACCGTAAGTTCATATTTTTTTCTTCTTATTTACAGAATTTATCCAGGGAAATAAAATATTGTATTTTTCAAAGCTTGTTGTTATCATTCTTTCTTGTGTTACTGTTTATTCGAGCCTAAGCACGTAACATAAGACATAAAAGACTTTGACCCAAATTGGCTACAAAGATCTAAAAGACCCATTATCACACTATTACGATGAATCGATTTATGTTAGGAGCCACTGTAAACATTCAACAAGCGTATCGCTTGTAAAGTATCAGTCTCACACTATTTGGCAACTGACTGCTCCTGACCTTGCAGACGAGGAACCGAAACTCTTCGTCACCATTTTATGTTACTGCACTATAGTCTTAAATGGCTTCACCATATATTCCTTTTGAAATCGTGCCTTTCAGATCAAATGATAAAACCCTGTAAGATATAAATGTGTGTGGTTGGCAATCTTCAAAACGACATAGACACATTCATCGGTTAGTTACCTATTATACAAATGGTTCATAGTATGCCATCCGATTTTCTCAATGAAATGAAGCTATCAGCTGTTTCTCAAAATGTAGACTGCAGATATAACTGAGATACAGATCTAGCTTTGAACTGCCGTTCTGTTGTCTACAGTATACAGAAAATTCATTTTTAACCATCGACACTTATGGGTTATGAAACTATCTCCCCGAAGATATAAAGATGCCCCAATCTTTTTTACCTTTACGAATCAATTTGTTTTAAAGAAGTGAATCCTTTCGTACCATTTAATTGGCGGAAGGAGCATTCTCAGTGTCTGTTATTCGCGCTAGGCTAATAAATAATTGCTCAGATCTGAAAAAAGCCTTAGTATTCTAATCATATAAGTATCAATTCGATGTGTGACTTTCTCGCATAAAATGAAACAATTTATCTTTATCTTTCGGACTGTAGATTATATAACACTCTCCGACGACCTCTGATAAATTCCATGATGTAGTCACTCTCAGTTCCGATCGACCTGCACACCATTTAATTGGGAAATGACAACTGAACTAAGACCATTAACTCGGAAAGTTTAAGGCGTGTTCGTTTGTACATTAAAAGGTCCAATCATATTCAATATATTGTACAAGCACTTTAAATGCATACCACATATTGAATTATGTAGTTTCCAGATAAAAATCTTAAGAATCGTACTTCTTGTTTTTTGATTTCCTTCTTCTTATTTTTATTTCAAAACTTGACCTGTACTTTATAACTTCAATAGATATACAGGTCAAGTTTACAACTAGAGAAATCATAACATCTGGGCAGTTTGTCGACAATAGGCCACACTTCTTTCTCTTTTATTTTAACTCATTTTGATCTTAACAATAAGGTCAATTCTGTAATTAATGAAACTTCGTGTTTTCGATAGAATAATGGAATGTACTTAAATACGGTTATCATGCATATACGAATTTAGGTATGTATTTACTTTCTGCATCGCTACCTCAATAGCTTTTACCTGCACACTCGTCTTAATCTCATATACCTCTTGATCTTAACTAAGTTGGTAGAACTTCAGTGCAAGCCGGCTTTGCTTTTTGCAATAATTAGGATAAAATATATTAAATACCAATAAGTCGAACGGGAATAATTAAAATTACGAGCGAGAAATAAAAACATCCGTGCGTAAAATAAAAACATGCGTCTGGAATTTGTTACTCGCGTAAACGAAAAACTTAAGCGCGAGAATTAATAACTGGTATAAAATAATAGAAAACCATTGCATGGCTGAAATATTTCAGAAACTTGTAAAAGTTTGATGGGTCGTGTGTAGTAAGATGGGATTGTAGAACGTGGTTCGATGGGACAGATAGTCATACTATGGCATGAATGTTGTATGTATTTAGCGAACCTGGTGTATGGGCTCTATATATGTTCGTGTTGTTTTATAACTTTCAGCACTACTAGTGTTTATTTGCTTTGAACTTAAGTTTAGTAAATATATGTAACCAAATATCGTCATGTACTGATAATATCGTAGAATGTAGAGTAATACATTTCACAAAAGAAGTTTGACTCGTTGTCCACGCTCAAGTATGTAACAGAACATATTTCCTGTGCAGGCCCCAATTCGACTTCGTCTACTTTGCGCTGTGGACGATTGGTTGGTGGGTTGATTTTAACGGCATTCTAAATTTTGTTTTGACTATATTATGCTCAAGGACACTGAAGCAGACGAACCGGGCTAACCTGAAGAGTTGTCGAACATGCGACCTCTTGCATTGCAAGTCCTGCGCACTACCAGCTGAGAAGTTCTGCCAGACTGTTTAAAAGTGTGCTACTTTGGAATTATTTTCTTTCATCCGGTATGGTCAAATTTTGAATAAAAAGTAAATAAATCTAGAAATATGGCTACATAAATATGGCAATAACTATAGACCCTACTCCCAAGCATAAGACTTCAGACTACACTATAATTAATAGACATTTATAGAATAACCCCGAAAGAAACATTGCTCTTCTGATATTTTTTGTAAAACGTAAGGGACGTCCATTAATTATGTCAACAATTTTTAGGCAATTTTTTTACCCCCCTCCCTTCCTCCTTGTCAACAACTGTCAAACTTTCAGTGACCTCCCTAATAAAATTTAACCCCCCCCCCCCAAACTAACAATATTTTATACGGCTGGCTTTTATGCTAAAAATAGAATTATGGAAATTAAAAGGTCTGCAAATAAATTTTAATACATTTTTTTTTTACTTGTTTAACAGATTTCAAATTGACTATAACACTTTGAATTAATGAAAAAATCGAGAGTTTATATTCTTGCTTCCTATACTTCCTTGGCAAGAGCTCAACCGGTTTAGGATTAAACTGGTGGGCTATTGACGGGCGAGCGAGTGTGTGCCATACCAACGCACCGACTAGATTCCTATTTTTTGATTTATTAAATTTATTGTAAAAAATAACATTGTTGACGTCAATTTATCTTGAACTCCCCCCTCCTTCATGTCAACAATTGTCAAACTTCTTCAAACCCCCTCCCCTTATTTTTTGACATAATTAATGGACAACCCCTAATGTACATAGAAACGAAACGAAAACTGGCTCATACTAGTAATAACGGGTATCGGGTACTCGCGTCCTTTGATGATAAAGTAACTTAAGGAGGTATTCCCTGTATTATCGGCCGCATTAATTAAGCAAAATGTGAACACGCGAAAGCCCATATCATGTAGGTTAAGTAGATGATATCATTGCACTTGATATAAATACTGTCTGGGTTATCATCACGTTATCATACTTTTGTCGCGATAGCTTGTACCAGGACGTATCTTGGAAACCCAAGGCAGATAAAGTGATATACATACTGTCTGGGTTATCATCACTTTATCATCTCTTCTGTACACACATCGTGTACGCCAGGATAGATCAAGATTATTTATTAGTAATTTATTCAACGTGGTGATGTAGACGAAGGATAAACCATAAATTGCTGGGAAAATTTAAGAAAAAAACCCCTCAAATAGCCTTTTCTTTCAAACTTAATTACTTTGCTTATCTTCCTGTTAAGGTTTTTTTATACCTTATTTGACTTAACTGAATTATATTTTATTTTCTAAAGATATGTATTTCACAAAAGTAAATTAATTAGATCGTATAACTGTGTACAACAGTTGCATAATTTGTATTTTAGACTTGATATTATCATGAACACTATTTTAGCTACATTAGAAAGAATGACAATTCGTTTTTGTGCTCACCCCTTTGTTAGAATTGTTCTAACTTAAACATTTAGCATTATTAACAGTAGAATTATTGTCCTCTCTTACGCTTATAATGCATAAACATGATACTACTAATGCAACATGTAATGTTATATAAAATTATTAGATATACATTCCTTATATTACCACCCCATTTGCACACAAATTTGCTACGCTCCTTTAGTTTCTAACGGTTACTTCGACCTTCAAATAACGATCATACTACAGTCAGCTATAGATTTTGTGAGAACTTCCACTCGCGAATTTGTTATATCTACGATTTGCCTCCAAGTACAATTTTGGTCTTCGCGCCTCATGGATATTGTTTGAGTCTTTGTACGCGAGATTATATCGCTAGCACGCAACGAGGTTCTTGCCCTGGCTTCGGTTGGCCATTGGAATCATGTCGTACATCTGCCGTGTTCCAAACCTGGACTGATTGCATTTAGGTCATCACGGTAGCAATGTCACTGACGATTGTATTAGCTCTTCCAATGAATCTGGAAGTGAGACGACTTTGCCATCTGTGAGCTTACTTTCCAGCCGTAAACATGCATCCTTCACGCCGGACGTAAATTCCTACGATTCCGGTTCTGTTATGACGTGTTTGAACCCAAATTGGGGTTGCAGTACATGTTCGCGCTTGACACAAGATACACTGTGAAGGCATCTTGACTGGCACACAACAAATGACATTCAAATGACATCGCTAAAAACCGGGAAAGATTTATTAAACTTATATTTTAGAAAATCCACAATCGCCTAAGCACAGCGATTGATTCAGTTCCGTGTTTCCAAATCATCGTTCCAGCCAGATTCAAGAAAAGTCATCTCCTACTGAATCAGATCATTCGATGGTTAACGTGGGACCAGCTGTTCGTGATTGCGCAATCCTTGTACAATCAGCCGTTTTATGACGTGCTTAGGAATAATGATAGCCGATAAATTGCCCTCGAACAGTGAAGTTGCCAACCTTTTCTTCACGATCGATGATGCCTCTGCCATTGACAATCGTGATCCGGACGTGAAAAATCCTGCCTTGCAAACATTTATTGCACGTGGTGTGCCATCGACGACACCTGGGACCCATTTAATGGCCTCAGACTGATTTGACTGGAGGATGCTTTGCCACCCGAAAAATAAGTATTGCGCGGATTTGAACACGAACGTGTTGCGCGGATTTGAACACGAACGTGTTCCACGCGAATGCGTCCGATAAAGCATTTGAACATCATAACAAAACCCAGCCAACGATGCCAAAGCCAAGGCGGCTGACTACTGGAATTTATTCGCGTGCACATAGATGTTAGCTAATGGGTTAAAGATATGTTGCCCTTGCTAAAGACTTCACGGGAAGACCTCAAAACGGGTGTTGATGAAATGATGCCGCTGGATATCAAACGCACGCTCGGAAAAAAGTCCCAGAAACGCATCATCAACGTATCAACGTGTCATCAACGCAACGACGATGGGAAAAGCTGAGATACCGGGTCCGATAATCAGAATAACCTAAGCCATAGAACACATGCAAGTGCAGATCAGCAGAGCCCAACAAGGTGTCGAAGAGCTAATGTCGCATCCTGAAATATCCCCCAAGAGCAAGCCAAAGATACCGCGGTATGAAATATCTAAAAATATAAGCCGAAAGGATATCCAAGAGGAGGATATCGTATCATTTGCGGCTTTTTGTATAGCAACTACACATATTATGTAAGAGAAATCTACATGACACGTTAAAAATAGACAGCATCTGAATATTGAGCTAAGTGGGTATTTCGGAAGAGGTCTGCTTAGAGCAGGTCAGCATTTTAATAGTGTGAGGATTTTTACTGTGATTTTAAGTCATACATGGGAGACAGCAATTGAACGAGGTCGTTGAGAGACCATAAACGGAAGACTTTTCTGGTGAAATTATCATCATAACGCAAAATTTACCTAAACAAAGATCCAACATAACATTGATTACGTGACAGCTGCAACAGGTCTACGAACTTGTGGAGATGTTGAAAATAGTCGTGGGGTCAGTTCGCGCCTACAACAACGCGCCAGAAGTCATCATAACTGTCTCAGCCACATCATGGACGCAGAGACGTACCACACGTTGATGTATAAACTCAATGAAGGCATCGATGATGTATATAATGAACGGGCACATGCAGATAACGAGTTGTGAAGCGAATATATCATGTTCGTGCAAGTACAACTCTGAGTGTCACCATAAATAATATAATCTCGTCTACGAAACCGGAATTCCTCGTGACGTTTCCGACGCCAGTTACCCTGAGGCAAACTCTCACATTCGAGATTGCACTAGCATTGCTGTGTCTTTCTAGCCGCTGGTGTAATATACAATCGGGAACTTCAAGGCTAATAAATCGTCCGTTTTCTGGTCGGACGGTGGCATTACCTGAAATATTATTGAGCGTTCACGGGCGCATAGGAGATTAAATCAAGAAATGATGAGATCCAGCGGAATATTACGTTAGTGGCCAAGCGCGATTCTAAAATAAGCATACGCTAGGAAGAGCGCACACACACACATCTGTACCATCTCGATTGACGCAGATAACATCGTACATTAGTCTTTGAGAGCAGTTCTTTGTTGGTTCGAAGATAATGGACCCGACGGTACCAGTTACAATATCGTGTCAGGCATTGTCAGGATCGTTCATGTTAATCAAAAGTGTAACATTTAATTTGTAAACGACGTCATCATGGCGTTGTCCAGCAGTACACGTTATCTCATCGATGGGAGAAAAATCGAAGCATGTTTGAGCAATGTTGACATTGCCACGACGGTTTTCAGACTCGCCCGATATAGTCATGATTCAAGATCTGTTGTCCCGTCTATGATGTTTCAGAAAGATGAATCCGACCATGCAAATAATATCTGCCGTACCATTGCATACCTAAGTCACGCGGTAGGAGATGGACGTTCACCCGGTGTGACTGCCGTCAAACCAAATTACAATCTTGCATTTACACAGCGTCGATGATACCTATATTAGTCCTCATTATTGTTTTCTTGCGTGATTTCCCACAGTGCCATGTTCGGAGCCAAACACAGTCATGTTATACCGAATGAGTAACAGTAAAGATGCAATCTGGCGCGATGATGGTGTCCATGAAAGCAAAGTTGTATTGTCGAAATCGACATTAGGGATGTCTGTGACAACCCTTCGATGGCTGCAAAAACGCATTTCTTGTCATTTATGCGTTCCGTAATCACTTCAGTGCGGCCATTTCTCATGCTATACACAGATTCATTGCACAACAAAGAACTACTTAGCAAGGTGCCAAGAACCGTTAAGAGAAATTCTGCTACACTTCACAAACAAGCATGTTACACGATAATATCACAAGCTATGGTCGTACATGTACCGGTGCGAATGGGGCTGCAGCTTATCCAGAAAGATGTAACCACCTTGTAATCGAATTATTACTTTGCATGGGTACACAATCACCTGGTTAAGCAGTCCGTGGCCGACATGCACTTGTATGCAAGTGTAGCCGAGCAACCGGTCCCGAATTAGATATGCATTGCTGTAATTCTCTATGATACGAAGCTGTTGATGGAGGGCACATGTCATCGGATGATGGTCAATGTCTCGCCTGCATAAATTCCGTAGTTACTTTATCAGTCTGCTATTGTTTACAAAACTCGTAATTGAACAGGACAATTAAAAATAACGTCATACCACGAAGAACATGTCTGATTTGGACTGCTTAACCAGGTCACTGAAGTTAAAGTTGATCTGAAGTGCATTTTGCGAATATAAAAACGCAATCAGAAGTCAGCGTGGGGTTATGTTAAAGCTTCTCCTGCAATATTAACCGAGAGATGCCCATATGTGGCTAACTCAAACATACCATAATCAACTTAATGTTGTCAAAAAGAAACCTTCGGAAACATTATAGTTGTCAAAGTCAGATGTAACGCAAACGCAAAGGAGCGTCGGAATATTTCTTTTCCATGATCGTTGTTGAAGATAAAGTCACTTAGAAACTCTGCTTAACATATTAGAAAGGCCTGTTGACATTTACAGACATGCTAGCTCAGCAATCTGACGCGTCACCGATGCAGATCTAATCAGGTTTGCCACCAAAGAGGATTTGATAGAATCGAACAACTAGGCTGTTGTTGGCTTCAGCTCAAACGGGCTTGTGATTTTCAAGATCGAGTTGGAATAATGCAAACGTTTAAAGTGGACATCGACGATGTTGTTTCTTAATCTACAAAGCGTCATGACGAGAAACCTAGTCAGAATCACCGAGAGCCAGAGAATCAGAGACTCTGACGTGTCGGTGAAAGTTATCAAAGACTACGTCGATTCATATACGCAATCAAAAGTTATAATCTTCAGTTACGAAGCCGTGGGACGTCGGAGATCTCATCATGAACATAAACCGAATTTAACTGATGCAAAAGCCTGTCGACGCTGATAATGCTGCAATAAACCAATACGTGGATGTAAAATACAGCGAGCGATTATTTTATATCCAAGTCGTGGCTGACAATACATGAATTTTCAGACTTAAATTTTATATAGGAATCTGACGACAGATTCTTAGAAAACGAGAAGCAGTAACCTCCGAGGTATTTGATCTGAGACGTGTTCATGTTGATGGGTTTCATCCCCGAGATCACAAATACATGGAGTCTCTTAGTAGAACAATCATCAATAATCGCAAGATCCTGATACTGCAGCTAAAATATTAAACTCTATGGATTCTTTATTTAGATCAGATCCTAATGACAAGTCATCACATCTTTTATTGGTTGCAGGCTCGCTTAAAGGTCACCGGCCATACTCCAACATTTTCCTATTTATATCAGATTTGCATTACATGATTAAAAATAGTTATACTCGCACAAAAATATTATCAAGTGTAAAGAAGAAATAATAATTTAATTACTCGAAATGGAAGTATACAACGCTGTTACTTCTCCTTATTTACAATTTCCCACCTATAGAGGACGCAACCGGAAATGACGTACATTTATCCCTACAAGATGAAGTACATGCTTCTTGTTGTCGTAAAATAAAACACTATAAACTATGGATAGGGAATATTTTAGATGAAACTAATGAAAACTAATTTGCTGTTCAACCTTATATCGGTATGCGTGCACGACGCGCTAGATTGTGTCGCTTTCAAAACTGTTCCATTGTTTCAATTTATTTTGAAAATTCCCGTTAATACAGGTAAAAAGAATCAATGCTGGCTTCCCTGTGTCGGCAGACTTTATAAAAGAAAAAAGATGAAAAAATCGGCACACTTAAAGACTCCAAAGGAACCAAACTTGACTTCCTTTTGTCGGCCGACTTCGGTTGAAAAAATCGGCACTATTTGTTTGCTATATGTAATCATAATTGATATTTGCAGGGCAAATATTATACACAATACACAATAATAATTTGCTTTAATAATAGTTTTGTAACCCATGTTAGCAAAAAGATATCATTTGCACTCACACTGAATGTATTTTAAAATAATGATTTTTTTTATTTGCGAGATACCGATTTATAGTTAACCTGGATACAATGCAATCTGGGTCAGTTTGCAACAAGTAACTTATCATGCGTAAATGGCAGGTGCCTTCAAGCAACAGGGTGATACTTTCGTCTCATTTGCGATTTTGTTATTTGACATAAGTGATACACACTACACTAAGGATGCATACGCAAGCCGGCATCCGCTACATATACGGAGTTCGTGGAGATATATCTTTTAGAAATACTTTTCGCATGATGAAAAAAGAAGGAATATATGATAACAATGCAAGATTAATTTCTTTCATTTTATTTTCAAACAAGTGTATGTTTATCAATTTATTTTGTACCTGAATGGGGGCTGGGGGCCACAAATGAAACACAAAATTATTTCCTTTTTCCTTTCTAATTTGTACGGAATAATGGAGCAAATATGATTGACGATATTAACCAGTAATGACAAGCTTTCAATTTACGCGCGCAATCACTAAGACAACTTGAAAAATAAAAACAATAAAATTAACTGGTAAGAGCTTCATCTTGCAGTGACTAAATACTAGCAAAATACTCAACATTATTCTCTCTCTCTCTCTCTCTCTCTCATGTGTAATCTTGTATGTATTGTATACAGCTGTGTTACAACGTGAAGCCTAAAATTAAGTATATTTGTTATAAAATACCATGTACACTACCCTTAGCAAAATGTATACGTATTATGTGGAATATTATCTGTTACGTATTTTTAACAAAAATGATTATTTATAATTTGACCGGAAGACTTAAATTGAGAATGTCGTTGTGCAGATGCATATTTTGTTAACATAAAAAATGTATATAAATATTTTAATTAGAACAAGCAAGATATGTCAGTTTGTGTTTTCTCTCATAAATATGTACGTTACGAAGTATGATTATTTTCTTTCAAAGAATATCAAAATAGTTTGTTTAAATTTTTTTCTTTCCTAAAATCTATCTTACATAGCATCTACATTTTTGTTGAAAAAAAAACGTACAAACTATTGTTAAGTTTGGCCGAATTGTATTTCGAGTTGGGCCGAATTGTCTTTGGGTCAAATTCACTATAATCCGGCATAAATGATACAACTTTCCCATCTCTCCCCTACTCGATCCCACAGATTAAATACACTTTTTTTCCCTGGTAAACATGGTTTTTCGGAAAAAGAAAGAAAGCTTTTTCCCATGATTACTCTTTTGGTTACATCCTTATGCAATACAGCGCACCATATTTGCTGTGCAAAAGCAATATCGTACGCTATATCACACAGACATTTACGTGGGGAAATTAAGCACTTGAATGGCTCGGTTGAATAGAAGGAATAAATGTACCTCATATCCGGTTTTGGCACGCGGAAACTACCTATTGTTTACGGAGATTGCCGAATAATTTTTTCATTTTATAAAGCGGAGTTTTAAGCCTAATTAAATTTTTTTATGTTGTGCATGCATAACCAATGCGTTTTGTTTATAACTATCATAATATCACACGTTTGTACAATATAGGTGGCCGGTGACCTTTAAGATGATCAAATCTGGAAGAATAGAGATAAATGGGAAAATTTTTGAGATGAAGCGTCCTTAACCGTCTGTCTTATTTGTATCTGAAGACCACTAACCTTGTATATATTTTGGACAACCAACTCATGCAAAATTTGTTCCGGCGATGATAGAGTATGAGTCAAATAAGAAGACGGTGTGTTGGGTTAGCTTGGATGGCGTGCCCGCATCAATACTGATATGTGTGCCATTTGCCGCCTAATATCTACCAGAAAAGGATATTAGTAATCCGTCGTATACAACCAACTAAACTTAAGCCGAATGCTAGATTGAAATTAATAATTGGAACTATCCTTACATAACAAATAGGATATACTTGATGCCAGCTTCCACTCATCGCATTAGCATGAAGAAACACTAGATGGCTGACTACACCGTGGGACGTAAAAATCATATTGTAATTGTTTCTACAATGATGAAGTGGAAATCAAGGACAAACCTACTGCGATAAATGTCCCCGTCAATTATATCGAAACTACAACATTAACTCGGCCAAGGAAAGTAAAACCCAGACTGTTGTTCACCAAAAGCGTGCTTGCGCGTGCACCAGTACAAATAGAAATTCGAGCACGATCGTAGACAACACCAAACAAAATGTGCGTGGTTCTAGGCATACCATAAAGCAAGCACAAATCACGGGAGACAAAAATATTCCCATGGAAGATATTTTATATAATTTCTTCGCAGTTATACCAGCAAAAATATTTAGTTGGAAGTGCATGCTGTAGCTGAAGAAGACATGCATGTGGAACAATTGTACTTCGCGATCACATTATTAATACAAGAACTGTGATCGACCCTCAAAGCTATCTACATGAAAAAGTACCCAAGCGGAGCAACAGCTACGAGATGAAATTACCAAAAAGACTTTCGTGCTCACGAAATATAAACTCGCTTGTGTTGTTGTGGATACTATTTGTGGAATCGCCGTCGCGCGACTATTGTTGGCCTTTGTGCTGATGAAATTGTGACCACGTCTACTATCATAGGTACACCAGTCCGATTTGCTGTCTAAGCTATATCGATAGCAACCGATTGATCGGGTGGCGCTGGCAAATATAATTTCATTACGAATGCGTTTATTCAGAAATTTTCGCTGCAACGAAAGTAGTAGTGATGGCGAAAATGGAAATTTTCCGACGACTTCGCCAACAAATACAAAACCGTGGGGCAGAACCAAAACAGGCAATTGATCTGGATGCAGTAAATATCGAGAAAAACTGTTGCGGCTGTCCCCGAAGACCATCAGTTGGGGAAGCGAAGCTTCAAGCCAGAGAGAGTGTGAGGGAGGCGATGGGTCCCGCATGAGTCGGCCACGTGTGACCATCAGTAAGAATACACTTGCGTTATACTTGCGATTGAAAAAAGAGAAAAGTCATGTGATGTATGTTATGTATGTTTGATTTATCATATATATATATATATATATATATATATATATATATATATATATATATATATATATATATATATATATATATAAAATTGTTTTTCAGTTTTATTTTTTATTTTTTATTACATGCTATTGTAATGTAAATTTATTCACTAGAAATGATAATGTTTCCAGAAAATAATTTGACCTTAACTGCTCATTTGTAAACAACCAGGTGTTGATCTAGATCCTGACATTGATTCAAAATTAGTAGCAAAAACCTCAACGAGTTCTATTTTTATTTTAAAATGATTGGTTGCTGTCGAGGTCATGATGGGACTATGTGTTTACTGGGTGGACTTGATCTTTAACAAGTATCTAATTTCTATGAGGTTCTGTAACATGATCACATGACCCCCTTTTTGCGTTTTAGAGTACGATATAACTTTTGTTTTGGAGAGATATTCTCAGTAGAAGCTGGGCTTTTTCTTACACTAGAAGTTGTATGTTGTGCTGTTCGGTGTTATTTCAAATTACTTGCATTGGATTTCAAATTACTTGCATTGGAGTTATTTCAAATTATTTGGATTCCAAAAGGATTAATTATTTTATCCTGGAAAATACGTATGCTCATGTGAAATTGTTGAATAAGGACATCTTTTATACAAATTTATTCAGCTTTCCAAAACCGGAGTGATAATTCTTGTTTCTTCAAGGAACTGTAGACTTCAACACTACAGGTTACAGCATACGTCATCGTCTTCCATCTTGGATTCTTCGTCAGGACTCGAACTTGAAATCAATAGAACATTTTGTTACTATGACTTCAAAAATTTATTCGTGGATTATTCTTGGATTATTTTTGGATTTGATTCTTAAAACCGTAAGTTCATATTTTTTCTTCTTATTTACAGAATTTATCCAGGGAAATAAAATATTGTATTTTTCAAAGCTTGTTGTTATCATTCTTTCTTGTGTTACTGTTTATTCGAGCCTAAGCACGTAACATAAGACATAAAGACTTTGACCCAAATTGGCTACAAAGATCTAAAAGACCCATTATCACACTATTACGATAAATCGATTTATGTTAGGAGCTACTGTAAACATTCAACAAGTGTATCGCTTATAAAGTATCAGTCTCACACTATTTGGCAACTGACTGATCCTGACCTTGCAGACGAGGAACCGAAACTCTTCGTCACCATTTTATGTTACTGCACTATGGTCTTAAATGGCTTCACCATATATTCGTTTTGAAATCGTCCCTTTCAGATCAAATGATAAAACCCTGTAAGATATAAATGTGTGTGGTTGGCAATCTTTAAAACGACATAGACACATTCATCAGTTAGTTCCTATTATGCAAATGGTTCATAGTATGCCATCCGATTTTCTCAATGAAATGAAGCTATCAGCTGTTTCTCAAAATGTAGACTGCAGATATAACTGAGATACAGATCTAGCTTTGAAGTGCCGTTCTGTTGTCTACAGTATACAGAAAATTCATTTTTAACCATCGACACTTATGGGTTATGAAACTACCTCCCCGAAGATATAAAGATGCCCCAATCTTTTTTACCTTTACGGATCAATTTGTTTTAAAGAAGTGAATCCTTTCGTACCATTTAATTGGCGGAAGGAGCATTCTCAGTGTCTGTTATTCGCGCTAGGCTAATAAATAATTGCTCAGATCTGAAAAAAAGCCTTAGTATTCTAATTATATAAGTATCAATTCGATGTGTGACTTTCTCGCATAAAATGAAACAATTTATCTTTATCTTTCGGACTGTAGATTATATAACACTCTCCGACGACCTCTGATAAATTCCATGATGTAGTCACTCTCAGTTCCGATCGACCTGCACACCATTTAATTGGGAAATGACAACTGAACTAAGACCATTAACTCGGAAAGTTTAAGGCGTGTTCGTTTGTACATTAAAAGGTCCAATCATATTCAATATATTGTACAAGCACTTTAAATGCATACCACATATTGAATTATGTAGTTTCCTCATAAAAATCTTAAGAATCGCACTTCTTGTGTTTTTGATTTCCTTCTTCTTATATTTCTTTCAAAACTTGACCTGTACTTTATAACTTCAATAGATATACAGGTCAAGTTTACAACTAGAGAAATCATAACATCTGGGCAGTTTGTCGACAATAGGCCACACTTCTTTCTCTTTCATTTTAACTCATTTCGATCTTAACAATAAGGTCAATTCTGTAATTAATGAAACTTCGTGTTTTCGATAGAATAATGGAATGTACTTAAATACGGTTATCATGCATATACGAATTTAGGTATGTATTTACTTTCTGCATCGCTACCTCAATAGCTTTTAGCTGCACACTCGTCTTAGTCTCATATACCTCTTGATCTTAACTAAGTTGGTAGAACTTCAGTGCAAGCCGGCTTTGCTTTTTGCAATAATTAGGATAAAATATATTAAATACCAATAAGTCGAACGGGAATAATTAAAATTACGAGCGAGAAATAAAAACATCCGTGCATAAAATAAAACATGCGCCTGGAATTTATTACTCGTGTAAACGAAAAACTTAAGCGCGAGAATTAATAACTGGTATTAAATAATAGAAAAACCATTGCATGGCTGAAATATTTCAGAAACTTGTAAAAGTTTGATGGGTCGTGTGTACCAAGATGGGATTGTAGAACGTGGTTCGATGGGACAGATCGTCATACTATGGCATGAATGTTGTATGTATTTAGCGAACCTGGTGTATGGGCTCTATATATGTTCGTGTTGTTTTATAACTTTCAGCACTACTAGTGTTTATTTGCTTTGAACTTAAGTTTAGTAAATATGTGTAACCAAATATCGTCATGTACTGATAATATTGTAGAATGTAGAGTAATACATTTCACAAAAGAAGTTTGACTCGTTGTCCACGCCCAAGTATGTAACAGAACATATTTCCTGTGCAGGCCCCAATTCGACTTCGTCTACTTTGCGCTGTGGACGATTGGCTGGTGGGTTGATTTTAACGGCATTCTAAATTTTGTTTTGACTATATTATGCTCAAGGACACTGAAGTAGACGAACCGGGCTAACCTGAAGAGTTGTCGAACATGCGACTCCTTGTATTGCAAGTCCTGCGCACTACCAGCTGAGAAGTTCAGCCAGACTGTTTAAAAGTGTGCTACTTTGGAATTATTTTCTTTCATCCTGTATGGTCAAAACTTTTTTTTATATATAAAACAAATCTAGAAATATGGCTGCACAAATATGGCCATAACTATAGACCCCTACTCCCAAGCATAAGACTTCAGACTACACTATAATTAATAGACATTTATACAATAACCCATTGGCTAATATTGTTTATTGTACAAAGGATGCATTTGTTTCCACCATGTTATTTGTTATAAATTGATACTAAATACGAACGTAAAAAAAACAAAGTCATCTGTATATCGCCCATACTTTTCAATCACATATTTCACATAATAATTTGGTTCATTTAGACTGCTATTTATTCACTTTACCTATACTTAACACTTTTGGTAATTCATATTGTTATTATTATTGTTTGTTGTGGGTATTTGTACTAAAGAGACAAAGAATTATTCTGTATTTAATACATTAGTTTGTATTTAGAAGTAGATGGCAAATTTGTTCCTCATTGTTAAGGTCCTTTAAACCCGAAGAAAATAGCCAGTTTATCTTCTGAGTTCAAAAAGCTAATAAAGCGAGATATTTGTAATCGTAAAGTAACAATTATATTAGACCCATAATCATTTAAAGGTTTGTCTCAATGAGGGTCGAAAGCGTCAATTTTGCCTTTCTTGTTGTCAGTTTAGTCAAAATAGAATTATCTCAGTTAATCTCCGACACAAGATTACTTGCTGGATCCAAGTCCAGTACACTTGAAAGGATACTATTTGCCACATGATTTGTATTCTTTCTTGATGTACTGCGTAGGCTTAGTACCAGATTAAACTACGTTTAATTTAATAATTTGATAAGATGTTTTATATTCTCTTGAAGAACAAACATATTTTCACTGGTTCTAGCTTATTATATTTTCGTTTTGATAGACGTTGTTTCGTTAGAAAGCTCATGATTTGTAATCTAATTATTAATGAGCCATGAACAACAACGTAATTAAGTCATCTTTGTCTTTATCTTGTGTGGAAAAAACATTGGTCAGTATCAGGTAAACTATAGCCAACGGATAATTGATCAATCATGCATAGGTTTCTCAACCGAATTTACAAAACATTTAATTTGCCAAACTATTTTACAGGAATCAGTAGATCACTATTGCCAGCTCAAACAACCATCACACATTTCTCCTGGAAGAAGTTTATCGTCTGAATTTTTCAGGAGCAGTTTGTGTCACATACATTGTAATGCTAACACTGACTGGAACAGAACCATTTTCGTTGTTTAGGTTGACGGATTCGTTGTTATGTTATAATCCAACTTACTACTCATTCTTTGTTGTTCTGCAATAGTACAAAGTCATGGCTGCATTTTCCTTATGAAACCTAATATTGTGTCTATAGAGGTTTAAAATTCCTACAAAAAGGATAACCGAGAAAGTCAGTTTTTATTTTGAAGCTATTTAACCGATTTGTGTTTAGCTTGCTACATACGATTTCTCTCTGCTAAATACAGACTAACCTGCATGGAATGCCCTGTCACATTAATACAACCGAAAGCAGGAACACAAATTCGTTGAGTCAGATTTTTCTAGGTGAATATTTGTGCTGGCAGCGTACTCCTGTATAAGGTAAACGTCTTAGAGATCAATGTACATTTATATGGCTCCCTTTACGAGTGTTGTTGTGGATAATTTAAACTCTATGAAACCAACTTGGCCACTCCCACCTCCAATGAATCTGTGGTTCTTCTGTTTGTATAAACACATATTTCCAATATGTTTCTCTTGCCGAAAGGAATGTTTAATATTATTGTTACAAAACTTTCATGCTTGGCTTTATATTAAAGGATAAGATCACCTTAGTCTGAATTGTTTCTCCGTTAGAATTATACACCAAATGCTTTGTTGTAATTTGAATGTAGGTTGATAAATAATCTTTGGGCATTTGTTGAGAAGTTTGCACATTTATGTGAATACTAATATAGTTTTAGAACCAGACTGCATAGGTTATATGTTTTGTGCACACAAATTTGTTTCGTATTGATGCATGACTTGGGACGTTAGATAAGTAGCTTATTACCATATAGTTACACACAGGAATGGACTAAAACGCATCATGAAATTTAGAATACATACACAGTACACATTACAATTTAAATTTAAGTAATTATCCAGAACTTGCCATAAGCACAGCCATTGTCTTATCACGGAGCATTCGATCAAATACAATCTATGTGACTCATTGTAGATGTTCCTTGCGTGTTTTAATGATAGTACCTGATAGCTGCAGAAACACTGTAAACGTTTTGATTTTTATTAAATTCTCAATTAAAACTATAAAAATCAGTTAGTTTCAAATCAGTAATAAAGTACCAAGAACACTAAAATCTCTGTCGCTTTTCACAGCTTGAGTGGGTACCATGGTCACTTAATTATGCAATCAGTAACTACGGTATCAAAGTTACCAATTAGTGTGATCCACAACTAGATGGAAAAATAGAAGTCGTTTCGGCTAGGCCAACTGCAGTGTATCGATTCGTTACAGTTTCTGAATTCGGCTTGGATCAAGTTAGTGAGGAATCTCGAGTTGGAAAATTTCAAAATCTATCGCAGGTATCTTTGCCACGTTTGGGTATTTCCGCCACCGAATACGATCACGCAATCCAAGTTTGGAATGCATTCGAGTGCGAAAACTTGGGCCATTATCAAGATCTTTATCTGCGCACCGACGTGATGTTCTTCGCGGATGTGTTTGAAAATTTTCATGAGACGGTAATGCATGCGTACTGGCTCGATCCCGTCCATTACTGTTCGTTACCGGGTATGGATTGGGATTTGTTGTTGTCTAAAACCAAATTCTAGGTGGAATTGTTCGCAGACATTGATCAGCATCAATTTATCGAGCGTTATGGAATATCCATGGCGAGTCGCAGATACGGTTGTGCCAACAACTTCCACGTTAACGGATATGACCAGGCTGACCCGAACAGTTACATCATGTACATATATACTATTAATCTGTACGGTAGGCCATGATACAACCACTCTCGCCGGGGGAGATTTCAGTGGATCGATTGATTAACAAATAGACGTTCACAATCACAACATCCACGGTGACCACGGATACTTTTTAATATCGACCAGGAATATCTTAAGCATTTACACAAGACCCAAACCGATCCCGAAGCGCTGTTGGTGCCCGGTACGTGGGTCTCTCCGTATCAGTGCAGGATCTTTGATGAACCCGGCCGCAACTACACCGAATGCACCAAACTGATGCCGAGTCTTCGGACCGAACACATCTATGTATACTGCACGTGAGAAGTCTGCAGTTGTACTTGATAAATTGTTAACAGGGGAGATGGTCTTCAAAAGGCACCTCATTAAAACCTTACCACCATGTAGACTGTGTGGTAACTGTATAGACTCCAAGGAGCTCTTAATCCTGAGATGTCTTAATAACGACGCAGATAGGCAACCAATAATGAATAAAATAAAAATCATATATGGCACAATAGAAGTCAAACAACTATTGTTTACAAACATTATTACGGATAGCAAAATATACACGGAATTGATAGGATATATTAACTCTATAATGAAGATAGCAAGATAAAATAATTGTATAATACCGCTTTAGAGCGAATGAAATACCTTACTCTAGAGGTCCTCTAACAAGTAAATTAACATAGTATTTACCAAAAAGAAACATGCACATATACCATGGGACAGGGAGCTTGGTCTTGTCTTGTTAATAATGGAGCAGATGATGGTACGACACCTAAGCTACGTGGCTAACGCGAGGTAGGTACGGGTCGTACCTTATCTCCCCAAAAAGCAAGGCCAATCAATAAGAACATTAGGGAAGCAAAAACACGGGGAGCATAGAAACCTATACATACATACGTCAAGTAACAAATTACACAATTATTTATTTGTTCTCTTTTTTCATTTTTTCACTCTTTCTAATCTACCTATCTCTTCTCACACAAATACACACACACATAACTAAACAATAGCTCAGAGAATTTGATCCTTAAGCGCCAGTCCATACAGAAAAACAGGGATGACATACAACACATAGAACATACACACATTGCAAACACTGGACAACATTGATCGCTGGCAAGGATCTCTACTGTAAATAAAACTCTAAGACCAGCCAGGGCTGAAGAGCATTTAAACACTAGAGTAGGGACGTGTGTAAACCCTAGATCGAAATTTATAAAATCCACATTTTCCTAAACTTGACACATACAACATACAACATTATGGGGGAAATATAAATAAAAACCATTTGCAACTTTAGGCACTAGGGCGTCTCCTCTTTGATGCAAGTCTGAGAGGGACCACACGAATAAAGCAGTTGTACTTGCGATTGGGTATGCGTGTGGCCAAAATCCATCGAGTGCTTAGTATTTGCCAGAAAGCTCGGATGTCCTTGTACATTCAGATGAATACGGACCTGCGCACATGGGCCACCAATGACTTTGAGAAGGACTTTTTCAAGATCATGAAGAAAACCATGCTTGGGAAAACCATCGAGAATCTGCACAAACGAATCCGCATATGTTTGCGGATGATGATAGTGAGCAGCACAAATTTCGAAGGTCTTTGAACTCAGAAAAATCTTTGATGGTAGACTTACTGCCTTTCACAGAAAAAAAATCAAAACTCAAACTGGCAAAAGAAATCTATGTGGTATCATCCGTGCTGACTTGTCGAAGCTGTTTATGTACGAATTTTACTATGACAAGATCAAACAGTTTTACCAGGGTCGGGTCAAGATGATCTACACAGACGGACTATTTTGGCAAAAAACATAAAACGCCAAAGGTGTCCCAAAGGTGATTGTCCAGAGGGATCTCAAGCACGAACTGTACCCGCTCGATCCCAAGCGATGAATCCTCCCCGATGGAATCACCACTTACAAGATTGTTTATCGTGTCAATGTAAACCAACGATTGATACTGGTTAACGTGGTAACACAAATCTTCGTTGAAGTTCCGTATTTGATGGAACGACTTGCAATTCCTCTCTCACAAATGCAAGGCAGGGAGGTTTTGGCCCCAGTAGTTAACGTGTTGGTTGTCTCGCAGTGTTCATCCGTTCCTAAATTGTGACCATATTAGGTCAGTTGCACGACGTTGCATTCACCAGATATATACTAATTCCGAACAAACTTGTCTCCGAGTGGTTGTAACGATGTTGGTTGTGAAATCATTTTTTTGAGTAACAGTAACGGTTCTTTGTCGAATTGCACTGGTTGGTTTTAATCTCGTCGTGTGCATGACTTCATTGTTCAAGGCCGCTATGACGAATGGAAGTCCTGCTACCCATTCCTGAGACAGCTTTGGCCTAGTCAACAGTCATATGCGTACTGATGACCTAATAATCGTTCTGCAAGAGTACGATTAAATCGTTACATCGATTTCTTTTCCACTTACTTCTGCGCACCAATCATTGACGTTTTGACAATTTTGTAGTGTACGACGACGCTACGCTTGAGACTAAAGTCAATCCCGCACAGATATTTTCACGAGGCTGACACAAGAACACTGACGTTATCTTATTGACTCAACGATATGCCCAGGTACCAAAAGTGATTCGTGACAACTGTAACATGTTGATGATATTTCGCGGCATAGAGGCGTATGATCTTGGAAATATTCATTTGACATAGTGTGCTGCCGACCACACGTTGGATGAATTTAGTGACAGGTTTGCGCGAAGTACTTCGGGCCCGTATATATTTATCACCATTGATTTGACCAGAACTTGTAGTCGAGCGGGGAAATATCGAGCTGGTTTTGCATACATAAATTTAACAATATAAAACGCAATCATATAAAAATGTCTGGCAGTGATACCATATAATCGTATGAAAGACGACGCCGTGAAGCTGTTCATCGATATCTAGAATTACGTCAAACTGGAAGGCCGCAATAAGTCAAAGTACTTTACAATCGCGACAAACTGTTCGAGAAGATTTCACAGCGGGATTTGAACAAATATTTTCACCTCTGATCAAGCCCACAAAAAAACTGTTGAAAGTTTCGAGTATATTTAAAAGGATACACACTCAATAGCGGAAGACGTTGCAGCGGTCACAGGAAGAGATGAAGCATCTGATCCAGTTCGTAAGAAAGCCAGTGCATCAAGAAATCCGCAAGAGCAGTTGCAGAGGTTATTACACGCTTGCCAGAGATGTCGGCTGAAGCCAAAGAAAAAGACTTTGACAAACCTGAAGAGCCACAACCCATGTATCAGTGAATGTTGGAAACACCAATTCGTCTTAACTTTGCAACCAATCATTCTGCACGTACATACTACAATCGGTGGTCGTACATGGACCGGCATCAAAGAGATAGCACGGGCCTGCATATTTCCCAACATGACTACACGACACTGTACCCAATGTATTACTTTCACTGCAACATTTGGAGTTGTTCAGGTAATCCGTTGTCTACATATATTTTCATACACGTGTAGTTGACACTGGTGGTGGCTACCTATGATGTGCTGTGATACTTTTAGACAAGTGCTGGTGGTCGAATGACGGTCATCGATGCACCTGTGGAAAATTCATAATTGAACGTGTTGCATATTTTGCTAACAATATCCTATCATGAAGTGAGGGTCGGTCTTACTGAAAATCAACTTGCAAAAATAAAACATACAATCAAAACAATTGTGGGGTCACACTGAAATTTTCACCAGCATAATTAACTGGAAATATCTCCGTCTGCTTAATCCAAACACAGCTCTCTTAGCTTGATGCGGTCAAACACAGATAACATATCAATGATATTAAACTTATCCAAGTCAGAGGTGACACAAATGCAGAAAACGGGTTGAATGTTTCCATTCCCTGCAACGATTGTAGCATTGCCGACAACAGCGGCTGCAGCGGTTGCAAAATCTGTTGCAATTTCATCAGTAAAAAAAGAGAAAAAGTCGGTTGGTGACCGTATAAAAAAGGTAAAGGCCTTCGATTACCAGGCACGAAACGTCGAAAACACTCGGGCAGAGGTCTTCGATTACAAGATGACAGAAGAGTGCGACGTTGATTGAAGAGAAGCTTCTCTAGCTTCCGTTGATTTATCTTGATTTACTCGCAATGGCAAAATTTATCAAACACTTTCGTGGTGTTGTATGCGAGATGAACAGTGCATCGATGCTGCCAAGCACACGTGAAGCTAGCATTGTCGATCTGGATTCACCCTGTCCCTGGCACTTACTGGGTCCCATACGTGGTAACATGTCAACATAATATGTATTTTGACTCTAATGGGCTTAGCGACCAGTTGAAGTTGTTAATTATTTATCCAAGTATGGTAAACAACCGTTGTTTTATTTGTATATGCCTATACAAGCACAGTTGGATGGTCCCACATGAGGTTAGCCTATTGTTTAAGCGGGTGGAGCGTTCATCGACCCCGCAAACACTTATCGATTTTACATTAGAGTACGTGTGATATAGTATAACAATGTCTATTAACATTTACGGACGTTACTCAGTTCGACGTCGATCTGAGCCGATCTGCCACCAAAGGCGGATTTATCTGGAATTGCGACTACATCGATCATCGTAGGTTTATCATTCGGTATTATTGGCAACTGACGTCTTTGGTAGTGCGAGCAAATTAATTTCGATACGACTACAATCTCGAGTACGCGTCTAATTGCTTACAACTGAACAGAGCAGTCTAAATACGATAAGTACACGGTAGCAATCGATGATAAAAGAATCATGAGGTTAATTTTTAGACTGTGCTGGCGGAAATGGAAAATCACAGACAGTTACGAACACCAATAAGTAGCAGCCGGGTTTCAGATTTACAGACAATAAAAGTCGAGTAAATAAAGCAATCTTCATGCAGAGAACTAGCTATCGATCGAAAGCACATTAGCTTGTATAGATCGCTACTCTAATCTGGCCTGTCTGAGTACAGCACACTCTGCAGTTCTAAGTAGAGTAGTAGGGATGTCGGTTTTTATCCACTGGGCCATTGGGGGCACTGACAGGCGTTTTGCTCTGTCTCCCTTGTCATGACTCACCACTTGTGTGGGTTGCGTGCTTACTAAATACGAATGAGTCGCATGGGTCGTATATGGGTAAAGTGAGTCATGGGGACATAGGCAGAGACGGATGGCAGTGACCCTGGGGTGGGGTGGGGGCAGTAAGCCAAAGCGCACATTCTCATACTAAGCAAGGTTACATGACTGCCTATGCTTGTCACTAAGATATTGTTCCACCTTCTCATGCCTTGATATACACACTTCCAAACTTTTTTCTCTCCCTGGCGACATTATTTCTGATCAGAGTTTGATTAAACTTGAATCGTTGGCTTATAGAATCAAATTCTTGGATGAATTTGACAATGACCAAGGTTTGTGCATTTTAATATGGTGAACTTTCATTTGATTAGCTGAGCATGATACCACACTGGAGGCCATATACATGATCTGACATTGATTAAACTTGAAATATAAGCTTATCAAAATATCTAATGAGTTCACTGATGAATGAGATGCAGACATATTATTGAGGTGAGCTTCGTTCTGACTGGCTATTTTTATGTAACTGTAATGTGGTAGTTTAATGCAATTTTTTATAGTTATTAGCTGATTTCGCAAACACTGAAACCTCTCCAACTCATGAGCATGCAGGCTTTGAAGTAAAAATGAGTTTACTTTATTTCATTTATTTATTCAAAACACACAAAACCTCTCAGATAAACAGCAACATAATAACATTGGAGAATACTTGTTTTCCTTCATTATGTTTTCAATGATCACAGATCATGTGACAAACGCGCATGAAAACAATATCAACAGGTAATAAAGCTCTCATATTGTTTGCAAAAGGATATATTCAAAGTCATTAAATTTATAAACATTTACAACTAATTCAAAATAACTATTTCATTCTTTGAAAGAATCTCAGAGAATGTCTATAATTAGTTACTTAAATGTACTTTAATAATACCAAAATGCCGTTGTTTGTCTCATTCGCAACCCTATGGATCCTCAGACACCCGTTCTCGACTCTAAACCCCATGACAAGCTATGCCCCAAACGACCCATAGATAGTTGGTTACTTTTACCGAGGGGTTGCTAGAGGTGTAAACACACATGAGACGCGGGTGTGCTAGTCATGGGGGTTAGAGTCTCGTACGGGTGTCCGTGTCCTCATAGGGTATCGAATGAGGTCGAGCAGCATTTCTGTACTCCTCTAGTCTGCAGTGATTGTTGACAGGAAAATAGTACAGAGAAAGTGATGATATTGCTGACACTCAGACATGTAGGTAAACCATGGTAGCGATGAAAACATATACGCTGCCAAGCCTGCTAGAATAATGACTGATATATTATAGTGGTTCTGCTGTGTATTGATTGTTTCCATATTGTATTATATAGTCTCTATATGTTCATTGATCATTTTGTACTGGTGTTGAGGTAAAATAATAGGTGAGAAAATTGAAATCGTTCTATCATTTGAATGTGTCATACTGGTTCATTAAGGATTCACATAACAAATTTCGAAACAAATTCAGAGCACATTGATAAATTGGTGCATTTCTCAGTGACCTTAGAAATAAAAAGAAACAAACTTGGGCAGATTTTGTAGGCAAACAAACCTTAAATGAAGCTGCAGAATATCATGCATGAAAGAGTACACTCTCGAAAGAAACAGGATAACTCGCTCCATACGTCTGGCGTTTTTGGTGAGGTCAGTGACGAAGATACTTCAAAGCAGGCTAATTAAACAGACCCTTCGAGTCACTGGGTGCAAGAATGACATCCCTACTCAATTTATTTTACACAGCACATTACCACGATGCCGAAAGAGTTGCAGTGCAAGTATATGACGCATTTCTAAACGCTCAAAGTGGACTAAATTCCCGATGCGATGTTTAACATTACTGGGTACATGCAGCAGTCGCCCGACAAAATTTATGTTGCTGTTGTACTCGATCATGACTCCTTTGTGCTCTTTGAGGCGGACTCGTTTCTGAAGGATGTTTTAATGTTTAACACCGCAGAACGTTTTCGCTGTGGTTACACTGAGATAGGTGTGGTCAATTATTTGGTAAGGATTGACTTACAGCTTCGTGTTCGCCATGAATAGTACGAGTGGGAGTGATGCTAACGGAAAATGAATCCGTGGTTTTGTCAATTAGATAAGGCACTCGCCTAAGTAAATAGGAATCTACATGGAAATGGAACGCAGAAGCCACATGGAGTTGGTACGCATTAGATACAATTCTCCAGACACATGTAAATACCGAACAATCTTGTCCCCAAGCGGTTGTAATGGTGCTGGCTGTGAACTCATTATCTGAGTAATCATGACTGATTTGTGTCGAATCGCATTGGCTGGTTTTAATCCCCTCATGCGTGTGACATCATTGATCAAGGCTGCAACGACGAATGGAAGTCGGGTTACCCATTACTGATACCGTGCTGACCACATCAGTAATTATTGTGCGCAGTGATGTCATAATAACCGTCCCGCAAGAGTACGATTAAATCGTTCCACAGTAGCTTGGTCGCTGTGCATACTGACATTCCGGATACTTACTCGCAGACGGTGTTTGATCAACGACCAGAACCACAGATCCAAGAAATTCTTTGCCAGGATCCATTTGTAACAAATGTGGCCATGTCAGAGACCCTCTTGCATATATCCGCTCGAGTGCATCTGCGACACTTGCAGAATCTTTGGACGTCAACGGCTTCGCTTCCTTGTATCGGGTGGCCACATAGACAATGGTGAGAGGGTATTTGTAGGTGAGTGAATTCTTTGTTAAACTTGACTCTACGTGAACTTCTTTTCTTTTGACCACCGCATCCCAATAAAATATTGGGTTACATTCCACCTTTGACGACCCATCATGCGATTCCTCTCCTATTGTTGAATTAATCACACTCAGGTCGTCAATGAGATCCACGTCGGCACGTTGACGTCCACATATATCATAGGATGCTGTATAAGCAAGGTCATATCGGTAACACGCAGCATCAACGCGATAGATGTTTCGCAGGGCTTTAGTTGGTAGGGGAATCGAGTTGTAGATCCAGGCGTGTACTAGGTCCACAATAACTGTAGCCATGGAGAGGTTTCGCTCGGATTTGTACTCCCCGATATCCCTGGTAACTTTGTTAATGCAGCCGTGATATGACAGTCGCCAGTGAATTTTTTTTTTAAACTGGACCCTACCCGATCTTCTTTGCTTCACATTGTGCACTGCTGCTCATTCTTTACATGTCTGAACTCGAGTAGGATTTCTGGTACGTGTTTTGGCACGGCATCTCACCCAGTATGAAGGCATTATCTATTATAACGTCAATTATTCAATGGCATCAGGCAACAGAAAATTGTTCGTCATCGATTTCTCCTCAAAAGGAACGCCTAAACCGTCCATGCATGTGACGAAACCGTGGTTTCAAACACACTTCAGACACTCATCATTGGCGCTGAAGGATCCGATTTAAGATTGTTAACCTGGGATCGTACCGTCGGCAAGAATGAATTGAAAAAGTAATTGAAGCCCACGCAAATGTCAAAAATATGTTACAGTCGCGACAGACTGCACGAGAATACATCAAAACGGGCTTTGAACAAACATTTGCATCGCTTATTAAGCCCACCAAAGAAATTGCTGAACGCAGATATTTTTAAAGGCTACAAACGCCACAGCGAAAGTTATGGTGGCGCTTATGGGAGCAGAAGAAGTAACGGGTCCAGTTCGCAAGATAGCTTAACTCACCAAGGCTATCAAAAAAGCGACAGATGCAACTGCAGAGGTTATTACTGTCGTGTTATCCCGTTCACTGAGCGCAGAGGGATGCTTGTAATCTTTTATGTAGTCAGGAACCATATAAATACTGTCGTTTCTCGCGCATGCCTCAGACGCACACCCACCCTTTGGTATTATGGGGCAGTTTTCTTGGCAAATAAGTACTGCACCTAAACACGTGTTCCTGACGTTTCATCTTGCAGCGCGAGATAATGACCAGGCACAAAATAAAATGGTATTTAATAACTTTGAAGTGGATGAGGTCTTCTTGCGGTTAAACGGTCATCAGGAACCTTCTAAAGAAGTTAGGTTTGACTACGCAGATGCCAATCATACTGCATATCATAATCTGCGTTTTTACATGGACCATCATCAAAACATCGACACTGGACTGCATATTTCCAACAAGACTTTCGTACTTTGTACCCATGTTATTACTTTTCACTGAAGCATCTGGAATTGTTCAGGCTCAGGCACTCTGTTGTCGACATGTACTTTCATGCACGTGTCGGTACTGCGCTAATTACAAACACTATGCAGAGGTACTTTCCAACAAGACTCTTTTGATGAAGGTTGCTGGCAACCGAATGAGGGTGATCGATGCACCTGTGGAAAATTACGTATTTGAATAGTAATGACCTATTATTAAGAGGTGGTCGGTCTTACTTACAGTCATCTGGGAAAAATTATTGAAAATGTCCCCGTGTGGTTGATCCAAACATAGTTCGCACAGCTTAATGAGGCCAAACAGAAAACCACTTCATTAACCACTTCATTCCGTCCTTCTACTTTAAATATGAATCCCCATATACGAAATCGTTCGCATATTATTTAGAATCCGAATAAAATATACAAAATATAAAATCACACAGATTGCAGAAAAGCAATCAATGATAAACTCAGTAGAAAAGCTAATTTCTCTCAACTAATAAATTATAAAACTTGTATTCAATATGCTTGAGTTTCGTATTCTGCAAATTTCATCCTTTTTTTGACAATGATTTAAAAAGAAAATATGTTGGATTCGCTTATGTTATCTTTGAGCATGCCCACAGGAAGTCACTACATGCCAGGAATAGCAGTAATTTCTCCATAAATGGTAGTAAAAATGATTATACGAATTGACCTCGTGAAATAATGATGCCGGCTAGTTTCAGATATGTAATGTAGCGGACAGGTAAATCACATCATGATTTGAGTAAATATACTAGATGATACTGCTACTCAATAAATACGTTAAAATTAGACAAGAAATAAATGCACATCTTCTTTGCGAGCCTTTTGCTTAAAGATCTCGATGAGCACAAAGACACAAATATATTTTTCTCAGGGTAAATGATTTTCTATAAACTGAGCAAGGTATGTCATCACACTTGGTACCACTCTGAAGGCTGTATATCTGCTCTAATTTTGAGTGAACTTGGTAATAGGGTTTCATAATCGCTATGTTAGGTGGGTACATATATGAGCTAGATTCATGCATATTAATAAGGTTATCTAGCTTCTAAATGGGTGAGCTTTGAAACAATTCAGCAAAAAATATTTCTGATCAGATTGTTTTCATAACTGGTAAATAGGTTTATATCATCGATATATCCAAAGAGTTTTATTTGGAGCTAGATATGTGCACATAAACGATGTGATTTTCTGATTGGCAGAGCTTGTCACTTAAAGGACCCTAAATTAGTCTTCTTAAAGTAAAACAAACTTTTTAATGTTACCAAGATATTAATGAGTTCCATTATGAGAGAGACGTGCACAACTATGACGTGATCTTGCACTTGATTGGCTTAGTTTTTAACCATGCTAGAGATTATAGCGTTGAGAGAATGTTGATAAAAGTTGACAATTATCATTATATCATCATGATCTGTATTAAATATAATCATGAGCAAAATCCACATATGTAAAGATGTGATATTGTATTTGATTAGATGAGCTTGTTAACATTCTTGTAACTATATTTCTATTAAGATTTTTATCTAAATAGTCATATATTATCAAGCTGTTCAGTGAGTTTTTGATTATTAAGCATATTATGAGGTAGTCTTGTATCGTATTAGGTGAGAATGTTACCACTCCGAGCTTAATTTATTCGGCTTTGACTCCAAGATCGTAAAGAAACATATATCATTTCTGTCCTGGAGAGGTTGTATAATAAGCCAGATCAGTGATTGTGAATGAGATGATTCTGTATCGGATTGGCTGAGCTTGTTAGCTATATAAATATAGAGACCGTATTTCTTATCCATGGATGTAAAACTTGGTTAATGGGTTTATGTCGTCAGATCTTTTATAAGTTTGGTTATGAACAATAGACTGTATATATTAATTACGCCTTTATCTTAGAAAATAATAATCCATGTAATGAAACAGGGGTAATAAACATACATGAAGATATTCTTCTCATATTTATTAATTGCTATGCTATTAGATGCAGAACTGACAGTAGGATATAGTGTGCAGTGGCGTCGGACATTTTTTTTTTTTTACGTCGCTGTGGGTTTTATTTATTTCCGGCTTTTTCCACGATAGATCCTTCATACCATTAACATCTCCTTGTTTTACTTATTTAGATGCTCTCAGATTTTGGTCCATATATGATGCTTCCACCATTATGCTCAATGGTGACAGGAAATTAATGGGGCAAAGCTAATTTCAATACAGTTGTGCACATACGCGAATTCCAAGACTTTTAATGTTTGTCTAAAGACAATTTGTGTGTGTGTGTGTGTTTGTGTGTGTTACGCAACACATCAGCACATGTCAGACTCGATCGTGCCGAAACAATTGGAGTAAAGTTTCTTGCCCAGAGACATACTAAGACTACTAGCAAGGCATGGTCGGCTAGGTTTAGAATTCGCATCTTTCCTTGTCGCGAGGCTCGCACTCAAACACAGAAACTCCACTTTGTCTTCGGAACGCGTCACGACAATTACTGCTTATCGGTCCTGTCATATCCGTCGTAACAAAGATCTCAATTTACTCAGGAGCATCACAGGGACTGACTGGGGATCCAACCAGGAAACCCTCCTCACGATATATAAAAGCCTAATTAGATCAAAACTGGATTACGGTTGCCAAGCATATGACTCGGCTAAGCAGCCTGTACTACAAAAACTTGACACTATCCAGAGAAAAGCCTTGCTATTATGAACAGGAACACTTTCCTCAACATCATTAGAAGAACTACAAACACTAACAGGAGAACTGCCCTTAAAATTACGTAGGCAAGAACTGCTCCCCCGATACTCCATTCGATTAGATACCCACCCAGACAACCATCCCACCAAAATAGCTATAAATAAGTGTAAAGTTGTCTTCAAACCCAAATTCATACCTATCACACCAAGTGGCAAAGTAATCCTTGAACTAAGAGAAAAGATACCTCTACTAAAAAAAACAGGTAACAAACAATACAGACCAGAACAAATCACCATGGTTACAAAAACCACCAAGGATTAACATTGAAGCTACCAAATTAGGCAATAAAGAAGGACAAGAAAACTTACTAAAACCTGTACTGGTAAACGAAATCAACCAAAAATACCCGGACTATGGTAAAATATATACCGATGGATCAAAAACAAACAACCCACCAAGAACAGCAGCAGCAATAGTCATCCCTGAATTCAATATACAGACGGGATCCAGATTACCTGACTATTGCTCCATTTACACCACTGAATTCTGGGCTATACTTGAATCACTACAATGGATCAAAGACAACCAAATACCTAAAGCAGTCATTATAAGCGATTCCCTAAGCGTTATCAAATCGATCCAAAATCGCAATACACACTCTAGGGAACAATTCCTCGACAGAGCATGCCAATTAATCGACGATATCACCACAGCACATCAATTAGTCGAGCTCATGTGGATACCGTCGCACATTGGAATCTCTGGCAACGAAACAGCAGACAAAGTTGCAAAAACCAAACTAGGAGATCAAAACTCTATCAAGCTTAACTATAGCTCTACAGAAGCACTAAGCTTCGCACAAACATATATAGACCAAACATAGCAAGATTTTTGGAACTCCTCCACAAAAGATAAACAGCACCATGAAACCCAAAGAAACGTAGATAGGAACATACAGCTACCTAAGGGTACCTATTTAGAACAGAAAACCATAAACAGGATAATAACTGGAAAAACTAAACTAGCAAGCAGTTTTGGAAGGTTTATAGGACCCAAACCAGCAACCATTAACTGATTTAACTGCCACACCGCCGAAGATCTACACCACGTATTCAAGAAATGCCCAAAATAGCAACCCGCTAGGAAAATATTTATCAAAAACCAAAAAAGAGATTGGATCACCACACACATACCCAGAGTTACTTATGGACTTTAATAAAAATAAACAATCAGCATATAAAAATATAAATAAATTCATAGACTCAGAAGGACTTAGGAAAAAAATATAATTACTATCCACACAAAACCAAAAGACCCAGTAACTAGCTAAATAAATTTAGAAGCCACCACATAAAAACCATAACATATCATTCAATTTTATAAAAGTATTAATAAATAATTCACTTACGAAGCACCTATAAAAAACTAAGGAAACCGCAAAATCGGATGTCCTAGATGTCCTTAACGAACCGAGTAATCAGCTAGGATTCCTGTCCTAGATGTCCTTAACGAACCGTGTAATCGGCTAGGACTCCGGTCTCTTGCTAAATATAGTATAAATAACATTCAATCTTTAAAAACATCAATTAATAAATAACTTAAAGATGTAATATCTAAAAACTTATAAATAACATAACGTAGGAAACACACCCTAAACACCTCGACTAGTAATCCCATAATAACCTTGAAAATCTCTCTTCATACATGATATCTACTAAGAACCTCTATAAACAGCATAGAACATCCCCCCTCCTTTTAGAACATTTTGAAGAAAGAAAAAAAAAAAGAAAAAAAAACACCAGGCAAATGCAACAAGAAGCCAGCGATGTAAAGTAAGCAGGACCGTTCCCGAGCTCTACTTCCCACTAATGGCAGCCAACCATTCAATTGTAGGGACCTTTATGGATCCACAGATTGAGGCCAAACTATCAGGGTTCCTTGAATCCATAAAAGCCTGGGGGAGGTGGCACCATCCTCTTCCCCAGGAACAAATAGCAGGCTGCGGTGCAGTCAGAAAAAAGTGGCACATGCACAATTGTGCGAACGCTACTATAATTAAACTCAACAACAAAATCCGTCGTTTTGACTTAAATTATAACCATTGCACTGAAGCTAATTAACTTATCGTAAAAAGCATACATCATCGTAAATGGGATGACCAATAGGTTAAGCACATTGAAAATAAAGTATGATAATGAAATAATTGGCTTCTCTTTTAAAAACTCTCTCATTCACGTTTCTCACCAATGCTCCTTCATAGTATGCTCGGAAACTATGTAATCCTGGATAAATTTGTAACAATGTATTTGCTTTTTGTCTTTTTGTGGTTAAAGGTTTCCTCTAACATGTAAGAAGATATTAAACTGAGGTAATGAGTATTTTCTTGTTTTAAAAGTTTGTATGTCCCAGGGTCTTCGACGATGGAAGATGAAAGTGAGAAAAAAGATGAATGTTTAGCATTGAACGTCTTTGCCATTTTGATTAAATGTCTGAAGATCCATATTTAAAGGTTACTGTATTTGTATGGGAAAATATGAACAAGTTTTGGGATGGAATACTGCACGAACTTGGGAGAGCAGTATATCCTTCCGACAAAACGAGTTCATATTTTCCCATACAAATGCAGTAACCTTTTTAGTATATGCTCATTTTTTAAAATTCTACCTAAGGTTTAATTATATAAACAAAATACACTACAAGAAACAACGTAAATGAATGAATGCTGTATTCCAAACTAAATACACAAGCGCAGAGTGTCATTACACAATGACATCATTATTAATGCGCACATAACTCCGCCCAGATAAATATGAACTTAGACGCGCTCTCGACATAACTTTCGAAAGAAAATGGCGTGTCTAGTTAAAATTGAAATTCGCAGTCATATTGTGAATGAATGCGCATTGCAACAACTTTTCCATTTTATCTGGAATGAATATATTTTGGTATTTTGTTTCGATTCGACGAAAATGTGTGATTTTGACAAGATTCATCGGTGCAAATTATACATGAAATACATCGGATTGAAGTGGCGCGGGAGAAGTGTGTTTACGTCTGCAAATGTGTTTCTGTTTCTGTCATTGAATGTTTGAAATCATAACGTGGGAAAAATATGAAGTCTTTCAATTGCAATTATCAAAATCATAACGTGGGAAAAATATGAAGCCTTTCAATTGCAATTATCAAAAAGACGCTATGGAATTTAATGCTTATTTCATTTTGAGTGCAGTAAGGAGGATGCAATTGCACTTATCGAAATTACAGCACAATTTCGAAATGTGTAATCCAGATTGAAAACCTATGATATTGCTCATGTAATTCGAATATGCAGAATTAAGAAAAAATATTTTGAGGAAATTCAGGATGTAAAACTGTAATTATTTTTTATTTTGCCATTCTTATCACCAGATAAAGAAGACAGTATATGATTTGTCACTTGCATGCTATTTGTAAGGACCTAATCTTCCGTCTTTTATATAATGTAGCTAGCCTAAATCCGTAACATTGTATCAACGCAGAATGTGCCAAAACAGCTGGGGTTTTTTGCAGTCCACGAAACATGTTTTAGTTCATTCAGAATCAAATTTAAACAACCACAACGTAAAGAGCCTCTTACGCGAGTGTATATGATTTGTTTACAAATCAAAAGTGCTGGCGGTCTGCGTCATTGTTTGTTTACAATAGAAAGTAGTTCCTTTATTCACGTGAATGCTATATATGTATTGTTGCGCGCGTTCAGTATCGGGGAATATTGAACGATTCTGACAATGTAAAGTTAACGGGGAAAAAATGAGCATATAATAAAATGGAGATATTGAAGAAGCAGGGGACGGGATTGCTGGATAACAATATCTTCTGGGACCTTATTGTTCCCGCCATATGGAACGATGTTGCCAAGCAGTTCATGCGAGAAGCTCCTCAGAAGGTTAAAAAATATTATTTAGTTAAAGTCGGTTACACATCATGGTCTGACATTTTATATTCTTACGGTAAATCTTGACTGAGCAGATAGTAATTTACATGATATTAAAAATACTTACAAAAGGTTAATAAAAACATTCTTCGAATAATCAGCACTTTTTTTAAAATACATTTTAACCACTTTGAATTGTGCATGTTTTTCGCCGAAAATGACGGAATGCTGCTGCACAGTTTTGCACTTTCCCCTATTATAATTGAAAAACAAATATTACAGTATAGAAACGTTAAAAAGTCAAACTTTAAGGCCATTAAGATTCACATGTTTTATACCAATTACCAAGGTATCTTGATGAAACATTTAATTTCCTGACGAAAATATATCATTCTTGGCAATTCATGGGAAAAAGTAAATACTCCCTTCAGATCAGTGTCAAGTATATAATAAATTATCTTTGCTGTTGATGTACACCATTTGAATGTGTTAAACGTTTACAAATTTACCTGTTGACACTTTAAATGTGAAATGTCACTGGCCACTATAGGACCAAAGGGTATGACAGATTCCATTTAAATTTGCTAAGCCGATAATATTTTGCCAACATTTTTCCTCTGATGGAAACTCATTTTAAATTATAGGCTGTCATTAACTCATAACAAGTAGCTATTGCGGCATCAATCATTGTTAATTTCTTCAGTTGACCGATTTACCAGCCAGGCGGGGCAAGTGCAGTTAAGTGCAGCACCCCCGGGAGTGAACTACATGGTCGTGGATCCCAGAGATCTGTCAGTCACAACAAAAACAGAGTTATAATTTAGTCAAAATGAACAAACATAATTATGAGAATGGTACTAATTAATGAAAAGATCAAGCAAAACAAGAAGATAAATAAATAGAAACCATTTTTACTGGGAAAAGGTGGAATAATTTTTAATCACAACCGAAAATAAGACAAAAGTACTCGCGTATATTTTAATCTCCTGACAAAGATTGTTGCAGAATAGAAACCGAGTGGGTTTTGGATTAAATGAATAACACAAACACAATGTGTGAAAGATGAAAATTTATGAAATTAATTAATAAAGAAAACTATATGGTGTATAAATACAATGATTCTCTCACGCTCTCAACATACGATTGATCCCATCACTCTTCATACATTGAAAATATACCAAAAATATGAATTCAATATGAAGTACAGATTCAAGAAACCTCATGGACTGCAGATACGTTTTAAATAATATTATTCACTGTAAGAGAGATTCACATAATCTCACGTATCGACTACGATTAAGATTCAAATAATCTCAAGGTATTCAAATGTGTTTCAAATAATGTTAAGCACTGTAAGTGAGATTCAGATAATCTCCTGGAATACAACCAAGATTCAAAATAATCTCATGTAAATGAAAATGTATCCAATTGAAACAACAATTGGAACAAACATATGCTTCTTGACCCTTGTACAGTCGTACGATTCATAAACTGATGAACCGCACAGTTTCACAGAGTCCTTGGGTTGGCCCACACTTTTATCGGCCGCTCGCACCCTTCACGGATCCACCTCATGTACAGTCATACGTATACACACGTACAGACAGCATACAGCACTCTTGAATTAGCTACGTCTACATTCGTGGCTCCACTACATGTACAGACATACGCACATACATAAATACGTATCGACAGCACGCAGCCCTAAATACTGTGGAAGCTCCAGACAGCTCTAAACAGCTTCAGACAGCTCTAGTCAGCTATAATAAAACCAAACTGATCATAATAATGGGTTCTGAAAAAATTTCTTGATATATGCTAATACATTAAACTCTAATAGCACTTGTAATTCAAAGTTCACAACGTTTCAAATCTGCATTGTAATAAATGCATCATTACACGATATGACATTACAAACTGAATAAGCTTCGCATATCAAATGAAATATAAATTTAACACTTACCCCTATGGCTGGAGAACAATGGAGAGCGTACACTCCTTGTCGAGATCCAAAACGACCAGTGTGTCAGTTAGAAATTGATCTTCCTTAAATCCATTGGAGAGTGAGCAATAGTCAGGGTAAAATACCGGTTCATGTCATGTTTTTAATGTCTCTCGTCGCAAGTAATTTCCGGCGAGGTACATGTTAGTACAGTCGCTTACCTGGAAAAACACTTATTCACCCAAGATAACGTTGTACGCCTGTACAACGAAAAATATTCAAATAGTTCTAAGGCAATACCCTGTTATTTTTTTGGCCTGATTATGTGACAAAGCTCATACATTTATTTATTTATCGTTTTAGGAAGCACAGCAGACATGACTGTACATGAAAACCTATAATGAATGAAGATAAAAGACATACAGTGGATGTTTAGACCAAAATAGTTGTCTTGACCTTTCTTTACTTCTCAGTTTATGTACGAAATTGACGGTTTGTCAACTTTGTAATTACAAGTAATTGTTCTCAAGCAAGTATCAACAATACACAAGATGAAAGATATATCATGGCTGCTTTCACGTATGGATGAAAAGTAAAGCAGACAATACAGTCGGATATTAACTGTATTCACAGACTAGTATCGTCCATACACACACACACACACACAGACACACACACACACACACACACACACACACACACATGAGCACGTAACCAGCATTAGGGTGACATATGTCGCATAGCAGCATTAGGGTGACAGAATGACATCATGTTGTGTTATGAAACAGTAGCACATATTTGTATTTGAATTCATCAAAATAAATGATAATTCCTATTATCAAGCTTCAATATTCATGTTTAAAACAAAAAAAACCCTCATTTTTGAATATAAACACATACATATCGCCTTAATACTGCGTCGCCGTAATGCCTACATACAACTGTGATAGTCAAAACATCCTTATGGCGACAAACTTTCACACACATATTCAGTCTAGTCCAGCATTAAGGCAACAACGTTCTAATGTCCTTATTGCCATACCAAACACAACAGAAAACTAACATTATATTTTAAGATCATCAGAATCTTAAATATATGCCTTTTAAAACTGTATTACGTATGTGCATCCACATCCATATGCCCACATAATCTTCACACAAATATTGTGTCTAACCCAGCATTAAGGCGACAGTGTTTCTAATGGCCGTATTGCCATGCCAAACAAAACAAAGAAATAAAATTATATTTTTAAGGTGATCAAAATCATAAATATATGCCTTTTAAAACTGTATTACAACGTCTGCTTATCCATTTGGTATCGCTTTTATGTTTAACTTTTGTTTTTTAAATCCCCTCCCCCCCATGCCGCAATCTAAGAAAAAGCTTGTATGTGTATGTGTGAGTTACCCAGGCTGGTTCCTCTAGCTAATGGGGATGTTCATCCGACCAACGACCATTCCCTATAGTGGATCCCCTTCCTCCTGTTGTTTATGTGATTGTCTATGCCCTGTGTTTGCTATATGTATATTTGCTATAGTGTTTGTATGCTATAGATGTTATTGTAAGGACGGCATTATGTGATATCATTCCTCTGGTTGTATACTTGTTTTTTTAAATAGGAACATTTTCCTTTCTGGAGTTCTTTTTGGTTCTTTATTGCTTTTAAATGTCTTTAAGAATGAGAGACGTTTATGCATTCTATCAAAAGGTACAAAATGCAAACAAAACCCTAAACTGTATTTTTCTGTTTGCTTGTTGTAAGTTTCTCTCCCATTCTTTTAATATTATTCGAGGGCACTTTGCCTAGCCTGATATAGGGCACTTTACCTAGTCTGATATAGGGCACTTTGCCTAGCCTGATATAGGGCACTTTGCCTAGCCTGGTATAGGGCACTTTGCCTAGCCTGATATAGGGGGCTACACTACCATTACTTGATAATCGTGCTGCTCCTTATATTAGGACATGGTCTTGTGGTGCCTCGAGTTTTCCTAAAGCTGGAAAAGAGGTCTAAAGAAAACAGGCCGAAAATCAAATGAAAATAAAAAATAAAACGGTAGAAATTTCTCCCTTTACGTCTGTATGTTTGTGTGTGTGTGTGTGTGTTTGTTATTGGAAAATGTCAACCGAGCTGCATTAAGTGTCGCATGGCAGCAGGTTTTGACTTATCAAACATCAGCTCAGAGATAGAGGTTCGGAAAAATATGAGAATATATACCTGTGAAGCTATGTATGTAAAGAAAATTCGTGCAGCATTTTCGTGAAACTTTGTTGTTAAGATTTTTTTCATGATTAGTTGTAATAATAATGATAATATTAATAATGGATACATATATATATATATATATATATATAAAATTCTTCTTGACGTAAATGATTGTAATCGATGTATGGTTTTCGCTCACTGTTCTGCCTACTACTGTCCTGTAGTTACACACAACCGCCATCAAGCCTATAGACCTGGTGATAGATGTTACCCGATCGACAGTAATTGTAATGCAATGGCTTCAAGAAAGTTTTGCAAATCCTACAGTGATTATTAAATGAGTAAAGAGAAAAGTAAAATAAAAACAAAACAAAACAAAACCATATGTTGGTCAAATCGAAAGAGATTTAGCAGGCAAGTGGATGCGTAGGTAGTATAAACATTCAATGCAAAATAGTTGTATTGTGGAAAAAAAATGAATATTTATTTTTTGTTTAAATATCCGTTTGATATTTTAGTATCAAATGCTGATCTTTTTCTTCTTTCAATAGCAACTGCTTTTTTAGAAGTTATACATCTACTGCATAAATGAATTATACATTTCCTTTTTCTTAACATTAGAGTACTTTCAACTTGATCTTGTACAGAGAAATAAAGCACTTAAAACGGGGATATTTTAGGACGAGTAAACATTACGAGTACTCAGCACCGTTTTGAAAAATGACCGTCTTTACTTGAATCGCAAAGTGTCGATGATTTGTAGACGTCTGTCAGCTATAAATAGTATTGTAAAATGTTTAGTATGTTCTTACTTTAAGATTTATGTGTGCTTGAGTCGGCATGAAATAATAATTTACTGCTATACAGCTGGGTCGTGTTCAAATAATTTGGACCTCTAAAAGAGTAGGATATTGCCTTCAACTTTATTTAATGTGTATTTTAGTCTAATGGTCCATGTAATTTATTTACATATAAAACTCTTTACATTAGTTTAATCTCATACGACGGAGTGCAAATATCGGACAAAGTCTGCACAGACATGAGAGACCGTAAATTTTTTAGCTCAAATATGTCGCCGGAGAATCATGGATATAAAATTCCAGTTATAAATACTCCAAAGTCCTTATCCTTTATTTTTGATAATGTTATATATATATATATATATATATATATATATATATATATATATATATATATATATATATATATATATATATATATATATATATATATATATATATATATATATATATTCAGCTTTAAAAAGGAACATGACAGTGCATCCTTTACATACAAATGAAGTAAATAATACTGATAACCGGTCCTTTCGTCCTCCACTTTACACCTTTAGTAGGTACATTTTACACACACACACACACACACACCTTTAGTAGGTACATTTTACACACACACACACACCTTTAGTAGGTACATTTTACACAAAACAGAGCTTTAGTAGGCACATTTTACACAAAACAGAGCTTTAGTAGGTACATTTTACACAGACTTTTCCTATGGTGCCCTTTCGAGGAATGTCAAGACCCTTTTGAAATTTTGGAAACCCCCCTCCCCCAAACACTTGACCTGATCTGGCCCTGAAATGTATGTTATGTTAATATAGAGCAAAGAACACCAAACAGACATATAATATCTAGAAGGTCGATGTCTTTATTTACTTATTCACCAATCGCAAAATTTAAGACCCGAGATACCGTAGCACTCCAGTAGAATTATTATGAACTTTTATGTTCAACTTCCAGTTTCAAACCTTGCCTTTGATTACTTAAGTCAGCGACTCTTTTCAATAATTTAGGCATCATTTGTTTACGTTAAAAGTTTCAACGAGCTATTATACGTCTTTATCTCATGAGTAAAATAAAGTTATTTATTACACAAATAATATATAACAATACTAACCAGCGTTCTCTACATGTATGTCCTTCGTACTTTCGAGGTCCTATTTGTCAACGGATTTACAATTTACGGAAAGAGAAAAATTGGTTATTATATAAATTAAGAACAAAATAAAATATTTGAATGTTTAAAACATTGATAACATTTTTATAAATCTCTTGATCTATAATACTTTTTTATATTATTTTTATGATTTATTTATTAAGTTCGTTCCATTTATGTATTCTGTACCAAACACAAATTTAAGATAACACTATTTTTAACTACAGCTCGATTTTTGTTCGAACCAGTTTCGAAAAGTTGAGTGTGTTATGTCTTAACAAGAAATTTGATTCGAGATAAAAGAAATGAAAAGAATCTTTTTATCTTAAATCAATTCAGCTGAGATCAACCACTACAGACGCTGCAGACATCCGCTGTGCGCTTGCCGTTTGACGCGCAGACTTAGCACAAATGGCATCCATAGGTCTCTTACCTGTGAACATCTCCGCTTAAAACCGTCACAACGGCTGGCAGAAGTCAAAGACACTCAGTCCTACGCGCCTTTGTAATCTGCTCTTGTACAGCAAAATCTTACAGGTACACTGGTACCCAAAAAGCCGCTTCACAATTCCCTGCTGAGCACGGTGGTCAGTGACATCGCTCCACGTTACACTTACATATTTGCGGTGTCAGCGGGGTTGGGGGAGTGTATTAGACTCACGCGGCTTATTTTAGTATTAACAAAATCATTGATTCGGTAACAGATTATGTATTGCACTGTTATCTCTTCAACCAATAAGTTTTAAATGTTGAATGACAAGAGCAGACAGTAATAACCTCCTTAGAAAGAATGACTTCTTCGTAAAGACTTCATAAAAAAGCTTTTGTCACGAAAAAGAGTAAAATCTTTATGACGAACTGTTATTTTTTACGGTAGAAAGTAGATAGCAAAAGCTTTCACGAAAACTTGAAAACTGTCACTTTTTCTACCAAATACTGATCTTGATATGTCGATGGAAGCCTTTTGTCAAAGACTTTTACATTAAAATTGTCATAGTAAAGAAGAATGCCACTTTCTTCACGAGAAAGGTGAATTGTCTCTTTAATGCAAATTTGTTAGCATGAAACAATTGCATTTTTGACCAAAAAAGGTAACATTTCTCATAAAGATTGGAGATTTCTTAATGAAAAACGCTTCGTGTTTACAAGAATCTGCGGTATTCCAGTTGGTTCACAGGTTGTATACACGCCCTGGCTAGCCCGGGTCGGCTGCCTCGGGATATCCTTGGAAAAGAAATCTCCCTTTACTCGAAGTGATATTGTTAATATTGTGCTAAAAGTGACGTAAAAATACCTTACCGCATCTTTGTGTACATATTCAGCCAGGTTATAGAAGTTTTACGTGAAAAAATGATCTTTTGTTGGTGACAATTTTGAAAATAATCGCTACAAAAATCGTGAATAGAGATAATTTCTTCACGAAAAAACTGACACATCTTTTAAAGAAAAGGTCACCGTTTCTTCCTGAGAAATAACTACATTAGTGACATGAACGGTCATTTCAGTCTGCAGTGTTCCTATCTGGCAATGAAGTTAGCAGGATCAAAAATTAAAATGATTCAAAAACCTTGAATTCAAACAAATTGCAATAAAATACATAAAATACAGATCTTGTAAAATATAAATTATATTTCTTTGTATTTTGTTGGGGTTCTTTTGTTTCCTTTTTAAAAAACTTAAATAGTGATGATTGTCTGCAGTGTAAATGCTGGATATTACTGTGCTGTACCTCAGTACAATAGATACAGTTTTATATTTAGAAACTTAACCAGGTATAAGATTGGTAGTTTGTTTGCAATTTTTGATGCAGACAGTAGTTAGCTATTTTCTGAAACAAACTATAAACAGCAGAATAGAATCCAGTCCAAAACCCAAACAAAAACCGACAGAAAATAACGCAGTGACGAAAAAGGATGTTTAGATCTCATATTTTGGTTTGTTTTTACTGGGGGCGACAGCTGACGCAGAACCACGTACCCTCCTCTTGGATCCGTCCAGGATTATCATCATATACTACAGCACACAGTTTTTGTTCCCAACTTCAGCGACACAAATGCTATCAATATCCTACACAGAACATCAAAATTGTCATGCTGTTGTCTGCCTCTCTGTTCTGCTGACAGATACCTCCAGACCTTTCAAATTTTAGTATGCATAGGCACAACAGTTGTATAATTATTGAAACATGAAAAATGCTAAAGTAGAAACTGTTGTGCTTTTGGCGTTATTTTTCCTTTTGGTTTTGAATCGTTTATTGTCTTCTAGTATCTCGTTATCATTTTCGTTGGTGATCTCCACCATCTTTACATGTGCATATTTTTACACGTACCCGTCTTCTGTTAGTCATCCTTGCTATCAGTCTGTCTGTATTTCTCCGTTTATATGCCTCTTGATTTACTGATCGACTAGGATCATATGGTAGGATGTTATAATAAAAGTGACTTCCCAGTGTTTCATCATAAAAACATTTTGAAGTATAATACTCTTTTCGTAAATTTCTTTTCAAAAATAACATTATTTACCATAACATTATATAAATGAGCACAACAAGATATAAAACAAAAACCAGCAAATGTTTAAAAACTTTCTTGCATATAATGTGATTTAAAATTGAAAATAACACCAAATAAAAGTGCCTGAATGAACACAGCTAACATGAAAAGTAAAAATAGCTTATATTTCTGCTTACGTAAATATTTAGCACTTTTAAGTATTGTGTGGATGTAAGGCTTATCTGGAATTTGATAACGACCATTTCACAAATGATACATCACATTCTGTCTCTTGTATATGGGCACATAAAATAGGCCCGTTGACACCCCCACCCTCTTGCAAATCGTAAGAGACAACTAATAAACGCAGGAACCTCAGTGGCTAAGTGGTTAGCATGCTGTAATCTTGACCGAAAGGGTGCTGGTTTGATTCCTACCATCAGATTGGCTTGGGTCGGCTACTCTGGTGCGTCCCATGGCAAGGCACTGCTCTGCGATTTCATTGACTCCTAAATAAATTGCTAATGTTACTGTGACGTAGGAGAGTTTTTTTTTATGTGGCTTCATAGTAGCAATTTCTTACCCGTTGTTCATTTTGCTTATTATTTTTATTTTTCTGTATCATTTCAACATCTGTATTTGTAAATTGTTGACTTTATTATAACTGTACAACGACTTTCTGTCAAAAATTACTTCCTTTCCAAATAAAAGTTGTTTTTATGGTCTGTTGTGAAAACATGATTAATGAATGTAACATTACAATATGTACCTACTTCATAACATCCGGTGTGATACTGTTTCAACTCGACTATGTCCTAGCTTTGTATCATTCCTATGTTTAAAGAAATGGGCTTTATTTCAACAACAAAAATCTGGCCACTTATGCAACAAACATGCAATTAATGATTACATACATACATACATACATACATACATACATACATACATACATACATACATACATACATACAGTACATACATACTACATACAGCATCATGATCAGTCTCTTGACCTAGTGTGTTCGTCGAGGCGCTGTGCTGCTGAACATCTGACCAGTTCCCTCCACTTGTCTCGATCATGTGTCAATGCCTGTGTCTCCGCAAAGCTTTTCCTGGTCCATTCTGTGATGTTGTCAGCCCACTTTTTTCTCTGTCTACCTCTCCTTCTGCCACCCTGGACGCTGCCCTGCAGGACTGTTGTGGATACGCTGTTGGCTCTAGTGACATGGCCATACCATTTCAGCTTTCTGTTTTGACGGTGGTGAGGAGGTCCTCATATTGGCCTTCTTTGTGCCTGATGGTGTTACACACTTCTTCCTTTGTGGTGTGGTCCATGTAAGACATGCCAAGGATAGTTCTGTAGCATCTCAAGTGCCTGGATTCTTCGTTGTAATTCTGCTGCCAGGGCCCAGGCCTCACATGAATACAAAAGGATTGAGATGACTAGTGCTCGCAATAGTCGGATTTTAGTTTTCAGACAGATATTCTTGTCTCTACAGATTGGTGTTAGCTTTGACATAGCTGCCGTTGTTTGTACTTCTCTTGACAAAATTTCTGCTCTTGATCCCTCTTCAGTGATTATGGAACCAAGATATTTGAACTGACTCACTGTTTCCAGTTCCTGTCCTCTGACTTTAATCTTGGCTGTGATTTGTTTGCCACTATTTGTTATCAGCTTTGTCTTCTCAGCTCTTAACTCCATGTCAAATCTGGAAGATGTTTCATCCAGGTTCTTCACTAAGGTGGCAAGCTCGTCTTCACTGCCTGCCAGCCCATCAATGTCGTCTGCAAAGTGGAGGTTGGTGATGTTACGCCCTCCAATGCTGACTGTCCCACAGTGGTTTTTCCAGGGCTTAGCTCATAATGCGCTCTGAGAAGATGCTGAAAAGCGTGGGAGACAGGAGACAGCCTTGACATACTCCGACTGTTGTCTGGAACAGACCCCCACTGAACCTTCAGCAATTACTGCTCTGGTAGCCGCGGCGTACAGCTGCTTTATGGTATTGGTCAACCTTTGGCCCATTTTGTACTTCTTCATTGTGGCCCACAATGCTTCATGCCACACTCTGTCAAAGGTCTTTTTGAAATATATGAACACATGATAGATCCCTTGCTGGTGTTGCGAGTACTTTTCACACAGAACCCTGAGATTGAATATTTGTTCTGTTGTGCTTCTTCCACTCCGGAACCCGGCCTGTTCTACATACATACATACATACATACATACATGCATACATACATACATACATACTTCTTTAGGGTTACTCAGTTAATGTGTTCTCGTTAGCGTGACTCTTTCAATCGCCGGGATGTTGTACATGTACATGTACAATTACTACTTCCTTGAAAGCTACATTTAGATCATACACATCAACATCATTACTGTAATCCATTGTGTGCAAATAAGAAATGACGTATATGTGTATCATACTCAGATTCTAGATTTAAAGGATTCCTGTGAACAGCTTTGAGGTAAAATAATCATCATTAATTTTTAATGTGTGAGTTGATGCTATTCATTCTAAATCTGGTACATTTTACTGCCTTATATATGATATAGGAACAAAACAACAAGTCAACAAGGAGAGAATTCTTAAAGAAAAGCAAGTGGCCAGGTTTATTTTTCTTAAAATAATCTTGATTTCTTTGAACATGATATATATACACGCCTAGGCATAGTCAAGTGGGGGTTGGGACTGGGAGGAGATGGCGTGGCGGGGTGTAGGGGCTGAGAGGAGGCAATTGCTGTTATAAATGTACGACCACTTCCTTGCACCTTTACTTTATAATAACGAGGGGAATTCTTCAAAACCCTCATATTGAGGAGGGGGTGTGTGGTGTGTGGGGAGAAGGGAGGAGGTGAACTGATATTAAATGTGTTCTCCGTAGCTAAGTAGTGGCTTTACTAAAGAATATTGCCCCGTGGGGCTCGATAGTGGCGCAAATAAAAGACATTTCCATTAATATTTCGATAAAGGAAGAAAGTGAATGAGCAAAAATGGTGTTGTGTGTTTGTGTGTTTATATTGCTACACTGTATTGAGGTTACAACTTAATAACTAAACCAACATCCTAGTGCAGAATGCACCTCGTGTCTTTCTTTTCGGCAATATCATACATATACCCAGTGGTGCATGTCAATTACTAAACTAATCACTTGTAAAACATGTCGTGGTTGTTCTTGCAAGAATTTATAATGATAATAATAATAATAATAATAATAATAATAATAATAATAAAAATGATAATAATAATGAAGACTTTGTATAGCACCTAATCTTTAGAAGCTCTAAGCGCTTTACATATGACAAAACCTACAAGATAAAAAACATATAATGATATGATTACAAAAACAAACACCATGAAATTAGAAAACATTAAAAAAAAACATGCTGAGAATATTTAAGGTAGGAAACTTTATTAGGTCTTTAAGTTTGTTCTTGCAGTCGAAATAAGTGAGTTTTGAGAGCACTCTTGAATGGGATCACTGTGTCTTTGTGTCTAAGTTCAATGGGCAATTCATTCCACGTTGCTGGGCCCTGGTATGCAAAACAACGCTGTCCATATGACTTGTTTTCATAGTGGGATTAAGGAGTATACGATTGTCACAAGAGGAGCATAAGTATCTTGCTGGTGTGTACACATGGGTGAGGTCGGATAGATATGTTGGACTAGAGTTCGACAGTGAAACATAGCACAGAGAACAAATTTTGTGTTTGATAGCGGGGAGGTGTGCTCTGATCGTGGTACTCTAAGTATGATCCAAGCAGCTTTGTTTTTAACTTTTTGAAGTTTCTGGAGCAGATATTGAGATGAACTAGACATAACTGAGTTACAATAGTCCAGTCTTGAAAGTACTAATGAACACAAGTGTTTTAGTGGCATCAACTGAACGATATTTGCGAATTGAGCTGATGCGTCTCAGCTCAAGATATGCAGCCTTGCATATGTTCATGACATGTTGGTGCAATGTGAGAGTACTGTCCAGAGTAACAGCTAGGTTTCGTACTGATTGTGTGAATTTAATGTTGGTGTTGCTGATATTTATTGTCTGAGGTAACGGATGTGAATGAGAAAGTCTTTGTGTTGTGATCAGAAGGTGTATGTATATATGAGCTTTGTGAAACTTTAACTCAAACACAGAACTAATAAAGGATACCCAGATTAAAACTGCATCAATGAATATTAGGGGGTCTACATAGTTCCAATTTGAAACGAAGAGATATTTTCTACTGGGTAACATAATAGAATACATGCATTATATGTCTACATGAGACACACGGTACAACTGAGATTGAAAAATACTGGCAGGCTGAATGAGGTAATAAATGCCTTTTAGCCATTAATCTGCCAATAGTGCAAGTGTTGCTATCCTGTTTAAAATAATTTAAAATTATATATTAATAAACATAGATGTGATGGTCAGGGCAGATACATTCTTCTAGATTCATCAGTTAGTAAACTGCGATTTACGTTACTGAATCTATACGGTTATAAAGATGATAATACTGAAGTTGTTTTTAATATAGGAATTTGATAGAGGATCCTATACATGTTGACAATTCTGCTGTTATTATTTGTGGTGAACGTAATATTGTTCGGGATATGCTTGATTCTTCTACTATCATGCATGATAAACACTCCATGGCCTGAGAAACAGTCCAAGACATCAATGAATCAACTTGACTTAGTGGATACATGGAGAGCTGTCAAACCTGAGATTAGAATATTCACCCGGCGACAGGCAAAGCCTGTGAAAGAAAGCAGACTGGGCTAGATTTTAATCACTAGGGATATGTTTTCAAATTTATTGAGTCATCTATTGTTCCTGGATATAAACCAACCATTCTGCAATAACACTAAAATCATCAATATGCGCACTGCCCCGAGGTCCTGTGTAATGGAAATTACAGTCAAAACTATTAAAGCAAGATGAATGTATTCATTTGGTTCAAAGATGTATATTTAACACAGCATAATAACAACTATTGTGGAGGCGATAAGAAATAATCACTTCAGGCGAGATTAACTGCAATGATAATTTTTATTCAAATCTCTAAAATGATTATAAGATTAGAATCAATTAGTTATTCTGAAGCTAAGACAACACAGGAGAAACAAAATTTAAAGAAAATTGAAGCTGAAACACAGACCTTACATACTTTCGTGAATCAAAATAATTACAACATTATTATGAAAGAACTGAGCAGGATACAAGAAAAGAAAGAGATGGAAGGTGCAATGTTAAGATCAAACTCATGTTGGCATAAGTCTGGTGAAATGCCTAAATATTTCCTTAACCTTGAAAAGCAAATTTACATAAACAAAAGAGTTAATTACGGAAGATGGAAAAAGGGTAACCAATCAAAAAGAGAGATTCAATCGCTAGAAAGATTTTTGAGAAAGTTTATACAAAAGCTAAAACAATAATAATTTACAAACTCGTAATCACTTTTTATATCATGATACAAAACCTTCAGATTTAAAAGATGCTTGTGTGAGGGTAAGTTAACTTTTGAGGAATATGGTTTGGCACCGAAAAATATGAAAAATTACAATAGTTTTGCTTCCGATAGATTTGCTGTTGAATTCTACAAATTGTTTTGGAAAGATCTAACTGCTTTCTTTTTATTTCTATAAATGCTGAATACGATATGCAACATTTTCAGAATTTTAGTCTCACGGAATAATTACTTGCAATTCAAACGAAGATAAGGACAGAGAAGTCATTAAAAATTGGAGACCAGTATCACTACTGAATGTAGATTACAAGATTGCTTCAGCATCAATTGATTCTAGGCTCAAGAAAGTCCTCCCTTTTATTATTAGCGACATTTCAAAATGATTTTCATGAAAGATAGATTCTTTGGTGAAAATACAAGAATTTTGTATGGCCTGATGCAGTATCTTGAGGAAGAAAATAAAACTGGTTGTCTCTTACGGATAGACTTCGAAAACATTTTCCATTCGGTCGAATGGGACTTTCTGGAAAATGCCATGACATCTTTCAGCTTTGGGGAATCGATCTGTCAGTGTTTGAGAGTATTCTGCAAAAAATAAAAATGTTGTTTAATTAATAATGGACATTTATTACCATTTTTCAATTTGGAGAGAGGTTGTTGCCCGGGAGACTCCTTAGCACCCTACTTATTTATAATAGAATTTGAACTAAAACAGAGCACACATATTGCAAGCATTTTCTATAATGAAATGGAGTCAAGTTATGAAGACAATCATGTAGATTTTAAACAACTTAGCCTCTGCATCAGTTCTGCACTGCAATATATTAAAATCAGAATCTATTTAGATGGAAATAAAAGATTTTCTAATGAAAAAATATGTCCTGGTCAATCAAAAGGTTTAGATTACTGGGAGTAGATTTCTCTTTGAATCTGGAGGCTATGGTTGAACTTCATTATTTGACGAAGTTGAAAGAAGTAAAGAAATTGCTCGGCTGGTGAAGCAGAAGAAGTTTGTCCCTTATTGGAAAAAAAAATACTTTGATAAAATCCTTGATTTTGCCAAATTTATTCATGTTTTGCTGCTCTACCAAGGCCTCCACCCATATAAAAAATGAACTAAATTCATTAGTTTTAAGTTTATTTCGGTTGGCTAAAACAAGAGGATCAAAGGAGATACTTTTATAGCTCTCTTTACAGTATGGCGATTAAAGGGTGAACAGAACAAACTGAGCACTTATTCTATGACTGTTCAGTTACTGAACAATTTTAGAAATTATTTGTGGAATGGATCCAAACTTACGAACCAAACTGTAAAAGTATACGAAATATGTCTCTATAGAATTATTCTGTTTTTATAAAACTTATCAACTGTCTAATTTAGCTTGACAAATATGTTATATACCGATCATTTTGTGCATCAAAAATCCCAAATCTCACCTATTACAAAAATTATGTTGTATCATACAAAAGGCTGGAGACGTATGTCGCCAGGATAAATAAGAGAAGTGATACGTTTTAGACAAAGTGGAGCCTTTTGTCAATGTTTGGTTTGATTTCTTAGTTTGTGTTTATTTTCACATCAAACAAACAAACAAGCAATGCAAAACACCTCGGGGTTTATAAATGATTGGTTCTTATTGTACAGTATTTATGAGTGTATGTGCCGGTGTGTGTGTGTGTGTGTGTAAATAAAAGAACATAAGTAAAGTTCAGAACGAAAATTCTTCTTTAAGGTAATGCCAGATACACCTGGTCAGGTGGTGATGTAGGGGAACATGTAAAATCCTGACAACTTATGTCCAATATTTTTAAATGATTTTATAAAAGGCATTGACCCCGGGCTCCTCGAATCCTCGCTCCGCCTCAGACTGAATATCACATTAACCGGGAAACAGAACTATTTGAAGGCAAAATAAATAGCCCATTATGTAGCGAAAAAGATGTTTTAACATTTCTGCCATAAATACCAAAGTATATTTTGGATTTAAAACAAGAGTAAGACAATTATTAATTTGTAACAAGGAGTATATCTTGTATCAACAAGCAGAAACTAATACGCAGAGTTGATCCCAGCAAGATATACATATTATAGAAAGACGTCCACTTATTCGTTGATTTACGTCTAATTTGTGTAATATAAATCTTTATATATATATATTTTGTTTTGGTTGGGGGGGGGGGCAACGCCCAAGTACAGCTGCCTATTTTTTTTTTGTGTTAAAATATGCAAGGTAAGCAATAACATTTGAGATGAAATGTATTTCATGAATTTAATAATGACAGCTTCAAATAAACATCAAAGAAATGCATTAGAGACCAATTTTAATCGTACCCGTTATCTTTTTTAAAGTCTTCCACAGGCCAAGGTGATGGCTGAGCCATCCTAGTGTCTAAAATGTAAATATTTAGCGTCATCATAAAACCTTTAATACAGGAATCAAACAATTAACAGTTGCAAGACTATGCGCACATATAGAGGTGGTCGTATGAAATTGAAACCTATGAATTACTCGACTATCATGTCAACATTGTCAAGTCTAAATGCTCTTTGCCGCCATTTATTTGATATTTTCTACCTAACAAAGCCACAGTTCGCCAGATATATATCACGAGCTTTAAACTGAGGTTGATATGTAAAGTTTGCGAGCATTTATAAAGGTAGAGATAATCAGGACCGCCCCGGTGGCCTAGTGGTTAGAGCGTCCGTCTCGGATGCGGGAGGTCGTGGGTTCGATCCCCGGCCGAGTCATACCAAAGACTTACAAAAATGGTACTAACTGCTACCTCGCTGGGCGGTCAGCATTAAGAGGTTAGTGTTAGAATTGCGGCATGATGTCCCAGGGCTGAACATCACTATAAACTGCCACGCTGCAGACATCGTAGCAATATGACTGAAAAACTGTTAAAGCTACGTTAAAAATCTAAATCACACACACACACACACACACACACAGATAATCAACCCACATATCTACAATAAGCGAAAGTCCGATTAACTGCAGAATACACATAACAGTGCAAACATTGAGAAGTAAAAGCACAAACTTATTGCACATGTGTAGTTCTTTAATACTCAAATGTAGTGCAGCTTTACATTTGAAAAGGGAAGTCCTTTTTCTAATGTTCTTTTGACGTTATTGTCTTAGATATTCAGTTTCTACTGCATTTATTTAAACAATAATTTGATCTGTGTATTGAATGATTCATGGAGTACATCATGTTTTTTTATTTATAGTAAAGAAATTTTTATATTTTATATCGGACTTTTGATGATTCACTTACATATACATAAAGACGTAGGAATAAGTATTAAGTTACAGATGATGTATTCATCTTAGATACTTTAGGAGGTGTACTGGTAACACACGTGGTGTCCAATAGACGGGGGACGAACGGCTGGCCATCACAGAAAGTTCTCCTAACCCTGTATTCTCGAAAGTTTTGAGTTGGAAAACTCCAGCTCCATCTACAAATATTCGGCAGTCTATAACACTAATTTGAATAAAGCCTGATTCATAGATCAATCAGATATTTCTAAATTTAAGACCCTGTATTAAACAGTTTTTTTAGAACGTAGGTATACACTTAATATAAACTATGAATTTGGCATCTAAGCTTGAGGTTCAGTTTTATGCTCAAAATCTGTCAAGAGTACGAGGACATTGTTTTTATCAGAGGAGATAAAATACAAGGATGCATATTATTTTATCATTTACTTTGCACTTGTCGTGCGATTAAGAGAAATTATAATATCGTTTACTTGTGCTTAACTGTCTAGTTATATAGCGAAGTAAACTTCAACATTTTCAACTTTGCTGCTAGATATGGCGGCTCGAGGCCGTGACACACCCATTGTTGCAGCTATAGGGATAGCGTACTCGGGATATGCTGTTAAATTCAGTGAAGACTTTATAAAAGATCCGATTAAGATATTTTCACAACAGACATGTAATGGCGGGAAAAGAACCTTACTTCTCTGGAAACACCCACATGTCTTCTTCTTAATGAAAGCAAGATTTTGAAGAATTTGGATTCCAGGCGGAAGACAGATATGCAAATTTATGTATTGAATATATATATATATATATATATATATATATATATATATATATATATATATATATATATATATATATATATATATATATATATATATATATATATATATATATATATATATATATATATATATATATATATATATATATATATATATATATATATATATTGGTACTGTTACTACTACCACTGATCGCTCCGGTGGCCTAGTGGTTAGAGCGTCCGCCTCGTGGATTCGATCAAGGGGCCGAGTAGTTCCAAGGACTTAACAAAAATGGTACTAACAGCTGCCTCGCTTGGCGCTCAGCATTAACAGGTTCGTGTTAGGACCGGTCGGCCTGGTGTCAGGATAATGTGACTGGGTGGGACATCGTGCTACATGTCTGCGACATGATGCCCCAGTGCTAGACATCACTATAAACTGCTACACAGCAGACATCGTACCGAAATAACTAAAAAATTGTTAAAAGCTACGTTTAAAATCCAAATCACACACAGACACACACACACACTGCTACCACTATTGCTTCTACTTCGACGCTGCTCTTACAAATCAATAGCTTCTGCTACAGCGCTGCTGTTAGTACTACCAGTATCAATGCAGTACTGTAGGCTAATTTACTTATCCTAAATTAAATACTAACCGTTGTTCTAAAATTCAATAATTGTATAGTTTAACTAAAGTCTAATCAATCTTGATTATTGCATGCTCTGCACCTTAACTGTCATCAAAAAATTTCCAGATGAAAACTATTGATCTCTGGACTTTTACAATCGCCAGGTAATAAAGTGGGTCAAGAAAAGTGTACATTGGATCTTAATGTTCACCCAGAGTGCAAAATTAATTATTAATCATTATCCGGGGTACGTACTAATAGAATTCTCCAAAAAGTAGTAATGGTCTGGCATAATGGTAACTTCTCAAACTGTTACCGCCCTGAAACGACACGTTTTGACATAATCTTTCATCAAAGCAGACCGATATACGTGTGTCCTACATTTCAGCCATAACGTAAACCGATCGATTGATAGATAAAACCAATATAGCTAATATTTTATTTACCTATAAACCACATCTCGCTATGTTCTATCAAGTCGTAAGTATTTACGGAATATGAAAATTATAAAATTAATGTTGAATAGCTGATGTGCCTCCTTTGTGTGAGGAGGGAGATTCGTTTCCCTTCGCAACATGGATGTTTAAAATGATGGGGTAAATGACAAAAATGAATGTTACGAAACTGTTATACAATTTTGATTCATGTGGCCTATGTTTTGTTATGATATCAATTAAAATGTCACTAGCCTATGGTTTTCATAAAATTTGAACGGCTATTGTTCATTTTTTTCTCTCATTAATTTTAAGGACTAGAGGCCGATGTGTTTTGATGAAATATTGAATGTCACTTGCCTAGGTGTTTCATAGGATTTTAATGACCAGTTGTGTTGGTAGCTCGGTTGTTCTTTTTCATACAATTCTGAAGGGCTGTGGCCTAGGCTTTTCCAGAAGAAATTGGAAAATAGAAAGACAATGGCCTACAGTTTTCTATGAATTGTTATCGGTCATTGGCCTTAGTGATAACTCGCAGACACATGTTAGTTAAAAAAATGTGAAAAATCGGATTAAGTTGATAACTTTGGTTAACAGTTTTAAGTGGCGCAGAACGTAGGTCTTTCTACCCACCCGAGCGTTATTCAAAGCAGAAGAAAGACTGCAACATAAAATATAAAAAAAACCAGGTGAATGTATTTGCGAGTACGTGCACTACTGAACGGGTGTGTATGAATATTTGGAATTGTAACATGAGACTAGAGAGATGTTTGAATTTTATAGAAATTGAATCATCTTTATGGGCGTGGCTACGGGGTAGGTTTATTGGATGGGAAATGATAGCAAAGAAATGTGGAAGCAAATTTGGTACCATCATCATGGTCATTTAGACCTATCGTGAAAAGAGATTAGTCTTCAAAATTTATGGTGGGTAGAAAGAGGGACAAGTACAGCTACCATCCACATTTATGTCTAAGATTACACGTAGTCTGCCATACAAGACTGTCTCTAAGACTACACGTAGTCTGCCATACAAGACTGTCACTAAGGCTACACGTAGTCTGCCATACAAGACTGTCTCTAAGGCTACACGTGGACTGCCATACAAGACTGTCTCTAAGGCTACACGTAGTCTGCCATACAAGACTGTCTCTAAGACTACACGTAGTCTGCCATACAAGACTGTCACTAAGGCTACACGTAGTCTGCCATACAAGACTGTCTCTAAGGCTACACGTAGTCTGCCATACAAGACTGTCTCTAAGGCTACGCGTAGACTGCCATGCAAGACTGTCACTAAGTCTACACGTACACTGCCATACAAGACTGTCTCTAAGGCAACGTGTAGACTGCCATACAAGACTGTCTCTAAGGCTGCACAAAATTGTTGCGATGGTGATGTTGAACTACTTACACACTTCAACTACGCTTTATTGTATTCGGATTTCAATTTATTTATAACACTATCTTCAAAATATGCAAAAGGCGAAATCTGTGACAAAACAAAGGTTATTAGCAACAACTAAAGCTATCATTACAAACTACTCAGTAATGATAGATAAAGAAGTACTTGCTGCTTGCAATATAGGAAAGTTTCCTGCTCTGAAAACAATGGCGAGACGATGGTGTCATGTGTATTGGTTAACTAACTGGTATATCTCTACTCAGATAAATGCATATAACAAAATCATCGGGTTTAAGGGTGCATAACTATACTCGGAGTAATGTTATGGACTCAAGGTTTGGATAGGTCAATATCTGATATGAGAGCGAATATTGCTTTAATATGGACGTGAGTTGATTACTGGACATTATACGTACACTATTGTTGGTTATTTTGGCGTTTGTTTTCGCATGATACCTGCGCAGCGACGCATTCTTCCAGTTTTCGTGCAGAAAAATATTGTAAACAGTACAAGTGTGTGGAATCAAAATATGTTCGTGCAGCATGTGTTTTTCAATCTAAAATTAGGATCTACTCGCACACAAGATATCAATGGTTGCTGAGCGAATGGACTTTGTTTAAAGGGAAAGATTGTTCTCAAGTTTGAATCATGGAGCCCGTGTCACACTTTCAAATTACTGATCTTCTTGATCATGTGCAGCCAAAGCTGCTTAAGTACAGATAAAGACCGAAATATTTTCTGCACTGTGAAAATAATCTTTATTTAGAGAGTAACTAAATCAGTCGAATGATGAATAGAGCACATGAATTCATTTTGTGTGTCCAATATGTATGCATGTATGTACACTTGATAAAAGAACAAAATGACAACACAAGGTTGTTGTTGTTGTTGTTGTTGTGGGGTTTAACGCCATTTTTCAGCACACGATAGGCTATACATGGCGGCTAGTATTAATGGTGGAGGAAGAACCCGGGAAAACCCCGGAAAGAACCATCGACCCTCGAGAAGCTACTGGCAAGCTTTCTCACATACCCACATTGGCTGAATCTTAGACTCGAGCCGCCGCAGACAGAGGTGAGATGGCAGTGATCCGTAACGAAGAGCGCTTTAGACCACTCGGCCACTCGAGGCCCCGACAACACAAGGGTGTAATTATATATATATATATATATATATATATATATATATATATATATATATATATATATATATATATATATATATATATATATATATATATATATATATATATATATATATATATATATGAGAGTTTTCATAAAAATAAGTGGCTGGATTTCTTTTATTTAAATATTAACAGGATTAGTTTTTAGTTTTGGTGTTCCACGGCACAGCGACACAAGTAGGTTATTGAGAGGCAATTGGAATACAGTGCTTTGCCGTAGGAGAGGAGGGTTCATCAGGCCTATTTTACTTTCTTGAGTATATGAGAGAGAGAGAGAGAGAGAGAGAGAGAGAGAGAGAATAATAGAATCATGTTCTACCAAATGATCATTTTCGAATTTTCTAATGTCGATATGTAAAAACGTAGAATAAATGATTCAATGTGAAAGATTTACAAAAGAAGAAATATAGGCGGCTTTTAATTAAACAAAAATAGTTATTGTGTTTCTGGTGCTTTTAATTGTTGTTATGTACAAAATTAAATTACATAATATACAAGACACTTTGACATAATTTGCTTTTTTTTTCAACATCATGTTGTTCCCATTTATGTAATGTTAAGTAATTGATGATGTTTTGTGGAAAGGAAATATATGAAAACTAGTATTGTACTTTAAAAGACTATGACGAAAACCATGTTAAAGAAAGAATGAAAGAAAACTGGTACGTGTAAATATATGTATTTATCAAGATAGTGATCACCAAGCAATCAGATGACGAGAAACTAGTAAACAGTTAACAATGTGAAATAATTCGGAAAGGAAATGTGTAAAACAAAATTTATTCAGATTATTGCAGTACTGTTTTATTTTATCTGGTTCGCTATAAACCATTGCAGTAAATAAAATCAATAATGGATTCATTGTGCTGTAGTTTGCATGACCTTGGAACACATGCAAAACATCAGCGGATATTTATTTATTTTCTGTTAGGGAGCCGTATAAAATTACAAACATGTTTAATCAAGAATTTAGAATTTGGTCGAAGAACGAAAGCATGATGGTCGTTCCTTTCAAAAAGAATTATTATTGTTTTTGGTATGTCCATGATGTTTTTTGGAAACCAGAAATAACCCTTTAGAACATTCAGTATAAGGGTTTGAGGAGGTTTAAAATGATCTAACCCGGCTGAGTGTTGCAGAACATTCTCATATAGGCTTGTTGAGGATGTTTCAAGAGCTATTAATCTGTTTTAAAACCCTCACATCTATACTACTGATTGGATTTACACTAAACCTCAACCTCGCTCAAAGTTCAATTTCTCCGAATAAGGGTGTGTGAAATTGTTTTAAGTTTTCGCTAGGAAATATCTTCCCTTTGGCCAACGCTACTGGTAATTCAATACATACTCAAGAAACAGAAGAAGACGGTATTTTATAAGTACAGTGTTTTATTTTATAACAATTGTAGCAATAAAAACTTAGTTCTCCTGGTACCCTGGTGGGTACTGGATGCTATAGCCAGCGGGGCAGTTGGGAGTTGTGCAACATTTTCCTGGGGCTGGTGGACTGAGCGTACAGACTGACGGGAGTTGCCATGATACACATCTGTAAAACGCCAAATCAGAAACTATAACAAAAGTATTGAAGGAGTAATGCTGTACGCGATGTAATATATATATATATATATATATATATATATATATATATATATATATATATATATATATATATATATATATATATATATATATATATATATTTTTACACACACACACATGCCGTAGTGAGTGCATACCCTTCTTTTTGGTCAGGACTCGCAAAAATTATACCGTGCATGACTCGATCTCAACAGGGCCTGTAGGCGATACGTACCTGCGAAAATCTGCCTAGAACTACATTATATTAAAGGAACTTATTAACTTGTGCTTAACATATTAATTACCACTGAACATTGCTTGTCAAGGTTGCCTTACGTGTGCTGCGCTACCATATTAGGAAAGCAGACACAGGACACACGGTACTAAGATAAAATAGAGTATATATGGGTTTGGCTGGTCTGCATTGGTTGATAATGACAAATTTTAGTAAAAAATACTATTGTGAAAGCTTATTCTAGTTGTGACTGAAAAAGTATACGTTTTATTGATGAAATTTATTGTTTTATTGATGAAATTTCAGTCCTTTAATAGCCTTGAGTTTGGAACACTCTTTACTGAAATCAGCACCTGACTCTTTGGTGCGGAATTGAAATCACATGTTTCAAACACAAGCCAGTCCAGAAAATGCCGCGGCTCATATCCTTTTCTCAACACAGAAGCCGTCATTAAGGATGCATCTATACTAATAAATATAGGTTTGATCATGAGCACGTAAAATTTAACGTTATTGAACTTTTAATATCATGGTGTTTGCATAGGTTTACTATGGGAACTAAATTAGTACCGTGAGTCCTACTCAGTGAAATGTATTCTCACAATATGTAAAGGTTGCGAACTCTTTTAGTATAGACACGTACAATATGTAAAGGGTACGAACTCTTTTAGTATAGACACGTACAATATGTAAAGGGTACGAACTCTTTTAGTATAGACACGTACAATATGTAAAGGGTACGAACTCTTTTAGTATAGACACGTACAATATGTAAAGGTTGCGAACTCTTTTAGTATAGACACGTACAATATGTAAAGGGTACGAACTCTTTTAGTATAGACACGTACTTAACAGATATCATGTTTATAACTGTGTAGGTGTACTACTATTGCAATGAGCTTTAAGCGAAGTAAAAATGAGGAATGTGTATTTTTTTATATTCTTAATTTTTATTTATTTTTATTTACTAATTTGCCCTATTATCAGAGTTGGATTAACCCGTAGGTAAGTAATGTTATATTCGTATGCCCTCAAAATTATATGTCCTCCATTAAGCCTTGTATTTTATCTAGATGTAACAACTAGTTTCTTCTTTACCTAATGCAATTGTAACCGATCTAAATGCTTGCTACAGTGGATTGGTACAGCTGTGTAATTATATTATAGGATTTGATCATGGACGAAATTCGTAACCTACGACTAGTTTGCTTCCCAGAACGTTTCGATAACATCGAGGAATATAATTAGTAATGATTAAATAAATATAACATTTAAAAATTCGACGATGAATTAAATGCAAATTGTACTTTTCTCTAAAGTTGTACTGTCAACTTCAGAGTATCCTAACATAAATTGTGCAAGTATTCTGACTTTAAAATCTGGACAAATGTCTGTGGCCGATACTGTTTTGAAGTAGAATTACCGTAACTTTTAAAACAGGACATTAGTGTATTTGAGAACGTAGCACAAACTTGTCACACATATGGTAGTAAATGATGCACACATATGGTACTAAATGACGAACGATTTAATACAAGAATTAAAGGAATCTATATTGATAATTATGCATGTAGTCTATCTTTAATAAAAACATTCATAAGGCAGATTCGCCTTTCAATCATTACATTTCGCTCAGGTCAGATATATATATATATATATATATATATATATATATATATATATATATATATATATATATATATATATATATATATAAAAGGCTGGCGTAACGTCTACCTGAGTTTGGCTTAAGCAGAACCTACCCGAAAAATGCCAAGCTTGATTACCGACACCATGAGCTACGCTAGCTTTAGTTGATCATAAGTCTGGCTTACAAAGGCAGTTACTTAAATTCATCAAAAAAAAAAATACAATGACATGTTTTACAACTGTTTCTATTAGTGCCATTACTACTACTACTACTGCTAGTGTAATTGCTACTTCATTTTAGTTTTCATTTGCTTGTCCTTCTTCTGATCGTCAGCAATAATAATAATAATAATAATAATAATAAATATATTTATGATAATTTATATACATATTACCACCACATATCATCATCATCATCATCTACAACAGCAACAAAACTAATAGTAGCAGTAGCAGTAGTGTAAATGATTTTGATTCATTTTTATTATAAGATCTCTATCACAACAAAACATCATAGTAAAATGATTCAAATATTAAAACTCTATAGCAGAATTAAACATCAACGACAAATGCATGTTTCAATGCAGTATGAATTATAAATTACCAGTAAAGCGAAATAGTAATTTTCTAAGTCTTAGCTGCATTCTTTATTAAAATCTGTTTATATTATTGATGATGATTGTGTTGTTAAATGGTACAAGTTTGCAGAGGTAAAAATGTGCCGAAAACGTTGCTTTCAGCATAATTATACCATTGTATCTAGTATGACTTTCGGTTGTTTGGTATCACTTCCGGTTTCGTCAGGTCGCTGCTTGATCTGTAATATTGTGTACGGTTTGTTACATTAACAAACTGGACGGTCGAGTCTCTTGTATCAAATCATACACTAGAATATAGATACCAATAAAGTTGGAGTTAAAATACAGTTACACCACCGCCAGCCCCCCCCCCCCCCCCCCGTTGATCCAGCCTCAACACTCTACAATTCTTCTAATCAGAACCGTATTAAAATAATTAATCGGGAATAAAATCTATCTGCCATAAGGTTCTGAATTGTCCCGTTATAAGAGCTGTTTATTCGTAAGACAAACAGGTCCCCTAGTCGCGACACTGTCTGAGAATGCGAATGCATCTTAGATGGGTCACTTAGTTACGAAACAGTTGGAGAACGCAAACTGAACTCAGACTGGCCATGTCGTCAAGAAACAGCGTGAATCCTGCAGTAGTTCCTGGTTTCAAGTCTTTACTGATGGTGGATAGGCTTTCATAATAAGAAAGAAACATAACAAACTCCAAATATTATAAATATCCTTACAGTGCGGTGCACGTGTATTGCCCTGATGTACCATCGGAGCACGTGCATTTTAAGTTGCAGCCATCATTCCAGCTCTGGCCTTGCTGGTAAATCTGAGTATTGTACACACACCCTGAAGAAAAAACGTTCCGATATAAAATCAGGCAAAATTTTGAATGACATGGATAACATACTGGCACTTGCTTCATTCTTTTTCGGATTCATTAATTCATGCCCACGTATTTACTAATCTTGAGCGCACTAATCTTACTCCTTGATCATGTACGTCAAACCTGAGTTGGAGTCAGAATTGCCAAAACCAAGATTAATTCATTCTTCTTGTCTTAAGTCCATGTATACACTGTCAATGACTAATTATATTTCATTGTACACGTTTACAAATTACTTTCTCTCTGGTAATAGATACGCTGAAAACTCCCAGAAAGCCTCCTCCTTAAACAAATGTATTTAAAAAAAATGAAATAAAATTTTAAAAAATTGTGTAACACACACACACACACACACACACACACACACACACACACACACACATATATATATATATATATATATATATATATATATATATATATATATATATATATATATATATATATATATATATATATATATTTTATATATATATATATATATATATATATATATATATATATATATATATATATATATATATATATATATATATATATATATATATTGCATCAGGAAAAGGACACGCTAATGATGATACCATTTTGATTATTATAATACTGACAATATTCCTTCCATCAGAGATTTTGTGGGCCTTGATATCTGCCGACACCCACGGAATTTTATGCAATATTTATACTCTGCTGTTTGTGTACGCAGATAATTATGGGAATGCGTTATTTTTATAAATGGGAGAAACAAGAAAAAAAGAAGAAATTGTTTCTTAATTTTGTGTAGGTCTTCTCGTATGAGAGTGTGAATACTTTTTTGGGGGGGAAGTTAACTATGCCAAAAATGAGATGCATCATAGATATCGGAGAGATGATAAAAGGCCTATTAAATGCTAGATAAATAATTGGTGGTAATTACTGGTACGAAATATACTTAGGTCCAAGAGATAAAAAATAGGTTTCAATGTTACTTCTTTATTTCTGGATAAAGCATTTAGCTCCCATTTTCAGGGCATGAAAGAGTCAATACTATTTTGAAAGTGCTGTTAAAACCAACAAAAGAACCTAAACAAAAACAAAACATTATTTGTGTTATTCGAAGCCATCTTATGTTGCCACAGTATCAAAGAAAATACTGCACAATATCAAAGAAAATACTGCACACATCAATAATGCGTTCTTACATAATTAATACTTTGGTGTATAGTTCCACACTAAATTTTAGAATACCAAATATAGGGTAAAGACGAGTAATTTCAGTCACACGGGTAACTTTTAATTAATCTAATTTACCAGTAAACGATAATACCAGCACGAATGAAACAGTATGACAGGATTTATCACGCACTAACCAGTGTTGTTAAAATCTATTCATTGGATGAGTGTCGGATCAAAGTACAATACTGATACTATTTGAGGACCTATTATCTTGTAAATTTCGCCGCCCCCCCCCCCCCCGACTAATTTTAAAGCAAATTATATTTGTAGTTCTTTAGGAAACGTGTACTGTATGTTTTATTTTTCTATTATTTAAGGTTACGTTGGCTCTCTGTTTGCGTGCAGATTCGCGACCGACGGTACTATCTGATCAGCCAGTGTCAGCTTTCGCGATATGACTTTGGTCAATACGATTTTTTTCCGATTGCCTTGGCAGTAAACATACTCCTAATGCTGTGTCATAAAACACCCATCAAAACCCAACCATATTTTTATATTAACTCAATGCAGGTTGAGATGGTTTGTTAATTATAATGACCTATTCTACCCGAACTAACGTAATTATGATCGCGTTTTCGGTGGGGGCGCAGTGCTAATTAAAAGTTTATTTGCATCATGCGTCCCTTTTATTGTAAAATTTTAAGTTTGTAATCTGTTTCACAATTATCATTAATATCGACATGTAGTCAAAATTATGTCGAAGATGAAAGCAGAATCTAATACACTAATATAATTATACCTTATGTATTTCTTACGCTGCCCAATAAAATTAAATAGTCGCAGTTTAAATTCTCAATACATCAAATCTTTTTGTAATTTTACTGGCCCTAGCTGGAAGTATATTTGACACAACTTCAACTAACAGAATGTACCCGCCATGTGACCTATTTTTACCCACCATTTAATATCTTCGAATTTTGCTATCGCGAGGTTCCTGTTTTCAGTTGTATTGTCTATTGTGAGATATCATAAAGAGTAAGAGCGCACGCGCGTGTGACGTAGAGAGGTGATCAAAATTACCCGCCTTTATCGTAATTTAAATTTTATCAAATAAATGAGAGACATTATGTGATTGAAGAATATCACAGAGACCAACAGCGCTCACACTTATGACGTAGTGAGATTATTTTATTTTATAAAAAATAGTTGCAAAAAGTGAGACATGTTATAGGTTTTAAAAGCAAGTACTCATGATTGTGGAACCGGGCACTCATTCCAAGCTGATACTATAAAGAAATGTCAAGGTCAACAACGTTAGAAGAACAAATTGGTCATATTGCAATCGATCCTACCGGATAAATGTCCGGTCATGCCGCCTGTCCCAGGGCCAGTTCCACCTGTCCCAGAGCCAGTTCCACCTGTCACTGGGCCAGATCCACCTGTCACTGGGCCAGTTCCACCTGTCACTGGGCCAGTTCCACTTATCAATGCACCAGCTGTCGAGAAGCAGAAGACATAATAAAGCTTCCACATTAAACATGATTGAATGAGCCACATTTTCCACTTTTTTAAAATGAACTTGGCAAATACTCGTTCTACATAATTGCAGGAACAAAACCGGGGTTTCTTTTAAAATTTATCAACGAAAAATTAACATGAAATAGTCAAAGCCAAGAAAAAGAGCGCAACTTGCGTAAGCCATGTGTGACGCCGTGATGTCTCACTGTTAGCCTGCCAGACTCGCGAACAGAGGTGTACAAGTTCAAATCCTGTCCTGATCAGACCTTTTCGGCGGCCATGGCTTGTTCCCAGGGAAGACACAATTATGCGTTTTGTTGACTCCCAACATACAAATGCGCAAAAAAATTCTTGATAATATTCTTAATTGTTGTTTCTATGTATGAGTTGATAAGGGTTGTAGAAAATCTTTCTTTAAAAGAGAAAAATAAATTGCAAACTGTAATAAAAATATTTAAAAGTTAAAGAAATTACGGCATTTGAAATGGCGGCTCGAGCATTCATTCAGGCTCAGGTCAGTCTATTAGACCCATTCAAAATTAATAATCATTCATTCTCAGGTCAATCAATTAGGCCCATTTCAAAAGGTAATAATTCATTCCCACGTCAATTCATTAGACCCATTTAAAATGCAAGTGGAATTTTTAATAGTTTTATGCACCAGTCTACTAACATTGGACTGCTCTTCATTTGATTGTGATCTTGAACAAATGTATAAAATTTTACAAAATGTTGCTTAGATCTCTCTCTCTCTCTCTCTCTCTCTCTCTCTCTCTCTCTCTCTCTCTCTCTCTCTCTCTGTGCATGCACTGAAATGACAAACTGATGTTATATGTCATTCTTTTGATAAAACAAATTATCTCATTTATGTCGTAGAGTGATTCATTATAAACGTTTTAATAACAAAGCACAACAAAGCCAACAAACAAACAGAAAAACCGAAATCGATTCGATAAAAGGTTCGAATCCGCCAATTACAAATGTCCGTCTTAATTAGTACAAACAACAAAATGGCCTGAACCGATAAGTGGAGTCCATGATCAAAGCAAAACATTTTCAGTCTGTTTTAAGACTAAGCTTCAAAGAATAATAAGACTATATCATGATCACTTTCTCACTTTAGAAACATCTCTAGCCAAAGAAGAAAAATAAAATAAATTCTTAAACTTTTTAGAAATAATAATAATAATAATAATAATAATAATGAAAGCAAGAAAAAATATGCATGCACGGATCAACAAATACACAGAATACTGTCACCTTTATTTTCTTCGACAGACTGAAACTGCGTAAAATTATATATATATATATATATATATATATATATATATATATATATATATATATATATATATATATATATATATATATATATATATATAAGCCCGTCCTTAACAACAGACAAGAACACAGAATTAAAAATTGTTCAACAAATGCAAACACAAAGAAAGCACAGACATCAAAGGGCGAACAATATTACAGAAATAAACTCAAATGACATTTACCGCAACGGTCACTATTGATTTACAACTTTGAAATTAAAAGGAAAGAAGGACCAGGAAACAGACCCAACAGGACCAGGAAACAGACCCAACAGGATCTTAAACCTAAAGGGAAGGGAGTACGAATCCAGAAATCTAAATGGGATAACGTTTGCACAGAATAAATAATCTCAGCCTCAAAATGCTTCCACCAATGCAGGAACAAAATCAATTGAGGGTTTAGGAAATATAAGCAAATAAAAAAATTGAGCAAAACCTTAATGCAAATTTGATCTGATGTGACCGTGACCTTGACCCCGCGATAAAAGAGGCGATGGCACGTGTTGCAGACTGAACAGTCCTATGTTCGTAGAGAAAATTCAAACTTCAATCTAAACTTGAAAGAAAAATTTCTATGACTGTGAGCCTGATTCAAAATCATAGGGGCAAGAGATCGTGTCGTGGAATGAACTGTCTTAGCTTCGTTATGATTAATGCTAAGTACGATAGGAATCTTAATTTACGGGGTTGTGAAATATTTGCAAATGGAAAAGAAGGAAAAGAAAAAATGCTTTTTTTAGAACCTTAACTTAAGTTTTCTATGACTGTGACCTAAAAGAAATTACTGCAATTTTCTCGTTTCCTCTAATGCTGGTTCCTCAAAACTGATTTCATTTCGTCTTCAAAATGATTGTATCCATCTTATTTCCAATAAGACCTATTACCTCTGCACGATATAGTCTTTCCTGTATTGATATCCTGTTAAAGACAGTCAGCAACACCCAATCATTCCATCAATCAACACATTCTGTCCGATTAAGACGTAAAATTGTAAAGTGTTAAATATTCTTTCATATTAATTTCTGATAGATAAAGGGATTGAGAATTGTTATCTATTAGACTAAGGACTGTTAGCTCATAGATTGAGAACTGTTACCTATTAGACTAACGATTGTTAGACCCTAGATTGAGTACTGTTTGCCCTTTAAATGAACAATGCACAGTTTACATATTCGTCTCTTCCAGCATCATGACATCATTGTAAACGTATGGCAATAACACATAAACCCAGACGAAGATGACAATATTCGTGTTCATTCTAGATAATGTAACACATGTTGTTTATGCCATAGTGTACATTAATGATCGTTCAAATAATATCCAGTGTCATTGCTCGGTGTATCGAAACAAAAACCTGTTCTTATTTGATGTTTGCTGGTAGTTTCTGTTTAAATGGAAATCAGGTGAATCAGGAAAAAAGAGTGATTGATATTTCCATGTCTTTGTACTATGAGGTATTCTAGCCCCCACCCCCACCCCGTTTTCCGTGTGCTGCTTTTATGCAAAAACAGGAAGTTGCCGAGGTGAGAGTGCTGTCCCTTCTAGCAGCTGATTTCTTGTTTCCAGTAGCGTACTAACGGAAGGGGGGGGGGGGGCGGACGGGGCGGTTATATGAGGTCTTATGACGTTAAAACTCCTTTGGGCTATCATCGTCGGCCCGGGCGTCATTTACCCTTGGTAGGTTACTGTTTGTTTCTGTAACATTGTGGAGGTAAAACTCGATAAGAATTGGCATGACAAATACTTACAACATTTGTTGCATGATTTGGCACAGTTGTCTGTCACCCAGCCGGAGTAGGTTGCATCAGTACATACGGATGATCCATAGGCCGCACAGTTCGTGATTTTGTCAGCACAACTGCCTAGAAGATCAACTGTTATAAGAAAATTTATGATGAGCAATGTTCCATATGACATGTTGAGAACCACCACGTTTTGTATTTATAAAATGTTTCATCATTGAAAAGATGTTATATATCAAACTCCAAACGCAACATCGAAGATCTTAGAGTTGGCCGACGCAAGCTTAATGTTGAAATAAATCAACAGCCTGAAGGAAAAATAAATCACACAGAGTGATAAAAATTCCTCGAACTACTCCTATAGGGGGTTTCACGGTTAGTACCTCCCCTTGAAAACACAAGAGGGCATCTCGGTGCAACTCACTTCCTGCTAGATCAATCAATTAAGATGGCAGATGTAGATCAAGAAAATGTGACAGACCGCTCACATTATGCAAGCAGGATCGATATCTCAATATCTTAAAAAGAAATTCTATCAATATTTGATCAATTGTTTTTACATCTTTTTCCCCACTAACTTGTGCTGCTCCCAGCTTTCAAATAAATAGTCTCTGCCCATTTCAGAACTTCATAATCTTTCCATTGCTACCTTATGCTCTAGTTTGTATTATTTGATTTTGCGAAAGTGTATCGCTGCGTAAAAAGTTCTTGCAATTTATCTCGCTTGAAGAATAATGAAAATATGATTATTTTTTTTTACAGCTTCAATCATAGCAGTTAATGGAGGTTGAACAACCACGAGAACAAATTTCTAACTTCTTAAGGTTCTTTTATTATTGATTTAGACTGTTGCTTTTCTATTAATGTTCATTATATTTTTCATGAAATAACTTGAGTTTTTCTCAAAATGTACAAATGTCAACCACGCTTGAACAGACAGCCGCACGTGCGAATCTCCTTGATGATTATTTTAATTTTATTTCCTTGAACGGTTGGAACTTTTAGAGTAAACAATTTGGAGAAATATCGATGTTAGACACACTATGCATGCATAGGACATATATGTCTTTCACCTATCTGCCTGTCTGTCTGTATGTATGTCTGTCTCATTTCTTCTGGTGCATGGGTATGTATATCCTCGAATGAATGTGTGTTCGCATATGTTTATACATAAACATACTTCTGGTTAAAAACGAGTATAAAATGATGCTAAGACAGAAAAAGTGACTGATATATAAATACAACAAATATGAATATTTGTGAGTATTCATTTATTACTGACTTGTAGAGCATTGTCTTACAAGCAGTCTCTTTTTTAAATAATACTGTTTGCAATTTCACATCCGGTCACGTGGATCAATATTGATTTAAAAGGCGAACCAAAGTAATAGAACGGAATCTGTGAAATAACTGGATCTTTAAAACTTACATATTTGATGCAAGGAAAGTTAAACAGAATTAAACTAATTTTAGAAGGCTGTTTTGGATGAGTTTGCTGGTGGCAATCCGAAATATTGTCTAAAGACCCCAGCAAATTTGAGAGTTATTACATGTCAGCATAAGCAAAGAAAAATCATGCTGAAAGTTATTGCATGTACCGTCCGATACTTGATGTTTCAAAAGTCAACAAGAAAATGAAACAAATAAAAACGTCATTGGGCATATTATTTAATCTGAATATTGTACGATATTTACACCCAAATATGAATAAATATTCCGTCTGCATTAATTACACTCCTTTATCGTTATGATAGCTAATGTAATGATTGCTTTGTTAAGTTCCTCTGAATACGTTAAAATACTGTGTTCCTTTTTCCTTTTTTAAAATAAATTTCTGGTTTAAAATATTCTGCATTACAAATCAGCTGACGTATCGAATTCGTGTTATAATTTTCTTATCGACCTTGTGTTATAACTTTCTTAACTTGTGTTATAAACTAACTATTAGCCTTGCGAAAGTAACTGAGAAAGAAGGATATATCAACATATGAAGAATGCAAATTGTTGAGATTGTTTTCGTTAAAGTTATGTAGCCAAAAATGTGCAATAAATATTTTAAATCGGAGAGCAAAGTGAAATGTTCCTACAAATGTATCTGAAAGTATGGATAATGAATCTATAATATCAGGTATGGACCATGTATTTAATTTAATTATTTGATATCATTTAAGTATGGAAAGTAGTATTATTTAATTATCTGATATCATTAAGTATGGACACTGACTCTAATTATCTGATTTAATGTCTATAATTATTATCCTAGTATGAACAAAAGATTTTTGACATATATAATTGATTCATTAGTTTAACCATAATGATCTGTAGTACAGCTAAGATTCCTTCCTTTGTTGACTTTATGTTTCGCTAACCAAGTGTAGAACGGTGAACTATCCGGAACTGGGAATTTTTTGTGGGCATGCGCATTGGAACTTAGGGAGGTAATTTTAGGCGCTACGATCAGTAACTCCGTTGCAACCGTGAAACCCCCTATAACCTATGCTGTCAACGGACCCTGTTTATATGTATAAAAGAGACAAGGTAAGTCGAAACACTCCATTCTACACCTGACTCGAGATCTCCGGCTGCTATTACCGTTCATCAAGGTACTCAGCCATAATATATGACTCACTTTGCTCCTGATATATTTTTCTTTCAGTAAAGCAATGATTTTTTTTGCATTGCACCAAATTGAAATTATAGACCCTAAAACGCAAGAATTGTGCGAATTTTTACTGCCTCGACAAAGCTACGCTCACATGTAATTTGCCGGTTTTTGACATATTTCTTCAATATGAGAATAGTGGTAGATGCAGTGTCAATTTTATACAAACCTATCACTCGAATCAACTATAGTAATCCCTCTCGATAGATAAATTACACTTTTGTCTGCAAACGTCCACTGTGTTCGGATTCAACAAACACCGTTTTTAAAACCTTCCTGACTGAAGAGCTCTTGCGCGGCAAACAAAAGATAACTGGCTCAACAATTGTTTACGTATCGTTATGATGTAAAGTATTTAACTTAAGCTGGGAGCAACGCAGAAACATCAACGATAGCATTATAAAATGAGAAATATATAAGGAGTCAAATACCGGTAAGCCGTAACTTATGGCTGAGTACCTTCATGGACGGGGATATTAGCCAGAGATCGAGGGTCAGATATGGAACGGAATGTTTTGAAGACACAAAGAAAGACGAAAATAGATTGCTATTTGTGCCATACGAAGCAAGAAAGTCAGTTAAGCTTGTTTTTACCGGCAGTTTAGGGGACAGCCATAGAGTAGAAAATATTACATTAGAGGGACCTTATTCATATTTTGTGAAGACGGTTGAATACATTAAAGCATTATAACAATACAAATTACAATCCACAAGTATTTCGGCAGCTTAGAAACCATCGTACATGTATTTTGTCAGTATATTGTTCATGCGAGAGTTGCTTAAAGTCGGCGTTAGGTCTTGCCTAACTTCTGACTGTTGCGCAAGTGTTGTGAGAAAACTCCGTAAAAATTACACGGATCGTTCACCAGAATCATGTCGACAATGTCTTGATGTTCAAACATGACATTTGTTTTACAAAAATTACGGACTTTACCCATTAGGCACAACATTTACATTGGCGATGCTCTCGCACTGTATCACAGCTCATCTTGTAAAACATCTCTCTTCTGTCAACACTTATCAAAGTTTTGGGGTCAAACTAAAAGCTAAGGTAGACAAACTCTTACTTGGGCAGAGATTGCATGTACGAGGGCAATTAGTTTGCGCGTAGATACGGGCACCGGCGTTACTACAGATATGCTGCATTTGGTCCAGCTGGGCGCAGTTTGTAGTTTTGTCCACACAACCGCCTGAAAAAGAAATGCTATAATCATAATTGTGGAGAAGTGCATTTAATTTGTAACACTATGCGGCCAGACTAAACGCCCTCTCATGCACTGTAACATTTATAATGTACTGTTATTATAGTCACTGGTCAGAATAAAAAGCACAAATCAGTTTCGTGTTTCGTTTGTTTTAATGACTACAATTGAACCTTTCTAAACATAAAAATATAAAAGACCTATTGAAATATTTAACACTGATTAGTCCTTTTTATCACTTTCCGTTTGCCTGTTTAATAATAATAATAATAATAATAATAATAATAATAACAACAACAACAACAAGAATAACACCTATTAGTGGAACTAAAAGTGTGACATTTGTCACGGTTCTTATGATTAATAATATTATGCCAAATACAGTAAATTGGCATGAAGGATATAGCTCTCAAATTTTGATGGCACATGCACGACATCGCTTTGACAGATTCAATTTTGAAACAATCATTGAGAAGCGATCTTAATAACACGTTTATTTGCAGTCTTTAACATATTTTGTAAGTTTCACACCGTGAAACCACAAGTAGCCAAGTTCGTTTAAGAAGCAACCGTTTAGACTTATAAGGCGCAAGACATGTAAATAACTACCATTTTATTAGTATCTAATAAAACAAGTCTTGAACAGTAGTAGCTGCTAGCATGATATCCTCTAATTAATTTAAGTACTTCTTTATTATTAATTTCTCCATCAAACAAATATAATATATAGTTCTCATACTATATGGTTTATTAAAAGTTCAGACGGTTAAATAATGGCTATTTCATTGTGAGTCAGCTCCAAATTTCCTAAAATCTGATTGGTTAGAGGTAACAACCGTCGAAGCACTTGCCTATATTCAGGACCCCCCCCCCCTTCTCTTCGGTATGCATTTCCAACCTTGGGACTATAATGTACATTCTCTGCTACATCAAAACTGGAAAACATCGCTAAATCTGGAGTGAAACATTCAAGTCAGTTTTGTATAGTGCATGCATATAATAAGTCCTGTTTTAAGTAAAGGCTTATAATACATGCATATAATAAGTCCTGTTTTAAGTAAAGACTTACAATACATGCATATAATAAGTCCTGTTTTAAGTAAAGGCTTATAATACATGCATATAATAAGTCCTGTTTTAAGTAAAGGCTTATAATACATGCATATAATAAGTCCTGTTTTAAGTAAAGGCTTATAATACATGCATATAATAAGTCCTGTTTTAAGTAGGGGATGATACTTAATACAGTTTATGTCCTTAGAATTCAGTTCCTCATCAATTTTAGGAATACCCCTCCCCCAGATAAAAGAAACACAAAAACTATCGATTTTAAAATAAATCTTACCTTTACTTTGACGTAATAAGGTATTTTAATTGATAAAAGCACTCATTCACATCAGTCTTTAGTTAAATTGAATGTCATTATCTGTTATGAATTCTTTTTTGTTTTTACCAGCACAATGAACGCTGCAGGAATAGAATACTATATAGGTTATATGTGTTATGGTGCAACGTGGACAAATGGTACTGTTTTGAGCACAAACACCTATTGCTAAAGGATACATGATTTTATAAAGATTGTCATTTAATAAGCTTCAACTTTGTTAAGTCTTGTCTGCATAAATTATGTTGATCTTTCACCTTAGCATAAATAGAATGGAGATTATCTTATCTATGTAACGAAGGACTGTCACGAATTTTCAATTTGCGAAGATTATATTTAGTTACACATTTTTTAAATGCATTGTGGTAGATACTTTTCTCGCGAAATGTGTTTGCAGGTCAACTCTTTCACGAGTAGTCATGGACAATCGACAGAAGTAAAGCCTCCATGTAACCAGGAGCCATTTTATGATGCACTTAAAAATATTATCATTCAGTATTGCAGCTAGTTGTTCAGTATTTACCATTTTGTCTGATCCGTGGTTCTGGAATACGAACTGTATTTTGATGCTCCACAAGTGTTCGCACCTTATTTAGCAGACATTTAAATAAAATTAATATTCATCTCTTTCATATTGGGCGTAGTTAATTAAAATAAACACCCCAACACTTCAAAAGTCTCCTATAATGGCTAAATTAAAAATCTCTATTAGTTTTCTATCAACTTCAAATTTCAAACTTCAAATAGTCTTTTCCATGCTTTTTGAAATAATTTCTTTCTTATGTATATACCACAATAATGTTTCATCAAATGCAAAACCCAGGTGTTTATGAGAAGACATATTCCTAATAACTGCATCATTGATTGAAAGCTGTGGGTGATGTTCCTTTTGAAACTGTCAGAAAATGGTTACTGATTCGGTTCTGTTTGAATTAAAATCAACTAACTGTTCATCATCCCGCAAACTGATTTTATGTAGGTCTTCGTCACAAACATTAGTTGCCAGAGCAGGGTCCTTAGAAATTGTTGATGACTGAACAGTCTTATAATGGACTGAATATTAGCAACAATATCATTTTAAAACAAATAAAATAACAGTAGTCCAGATATAGATAAAGGCACATCAAGTTTGAAATGTTGTTGGTGTGTTGTGCAACCTTCCATAATAACCCTTTGCGTCGAATTGGAAAGACAATGCGTAAACCATTCCAGTAGTCTATCATCCATTCAGATATTTCTTACTTAAGTCAGACTTTGTCGAAGGTCTTACTAATATGTAGATTAGAACGACTTGTTGAACTAGTCCGATAAATATCGCGATAACATACGAGATCCTTCTTTAAGTAGCCTAGCATGGATCTCAAAATGACCTTGTTAAGGTCAAGACTTGAAAGTACTTGTTCTACATTATTCATTTCTGCTATTGTGAGTGCTATTAAGGGCAACGGTCGAAAGAGGCACAGAAGACAGACTAGTGGTAATACAAAATGCTTCTACTTCCCTCTTAAAATATTTCCTTGTATCTATGCAAAAACGTATATGTTCATTTCATGATACATTTAATGCAAAATCGTCAATTTGTATGGATGTTTGCTTCCCATTTTGTGCCAATACGATTAACAGATGCATTACAACATTGATACATGAGGTTCTGAAAATTTTACAATAATTTTAGGACAACGACCTTAAACAAACTCAGCTTGGACATATAACACTTTAAACTTGTTATTTTGTCAATTATGAAACGAAAAAATGAGCGATTTTTATTTTTGTTGACGTTTCTTTTGCGCTGATTGACACTGCTTATACTATTGGGGTGAGGGTACTGTAGAAATATCACGGAGCGGTAGCATCTGACAGCTCTCAGAGCGTAATATTTTAGGGCTTGTGAGTTTATGGAGTTTGGTTCTCATGTTTATTTTCACATTCAGAGTGAGTATTTGGCTTATTTAATGTTGAGGTCTAGTTCGGTAACAGCCGCTGCAAGCAGAGTTCGATTGTCACTTAATTAACAGTTATCAATGTCCATTTTCTCTATCGCTTTCAAACATGGTTATGATTGAGTTGAGAGTTATCGATACAGACTGATGGCGGCAAATTCTGGAATTTGTCAACCTAACCACATCACACTAACTGTAATAACATGGGACATGTTCAGTTCTTGGTGGCCAGTCTTGTGGGTACATAATTTCACTATTAAATTGACAAAATTAGAGGCCTTTTTTGAATTAGGATCAATGCATAGACACAGATTAATTTCAACGTCGTAGAAAAAGAGAAACAAGCAGACAAAATGTGATAGATATCTTAAATTTTGTAATTTTACTCATGCACATTCATGTTTTATTCATGGTAAAATCACCGATGAAAACATCTTGCTGCAAATGGTAAAGATAGGAATAGCATAATTGTTTTTATGCTAAAATTGACATGTTAATAAAATATTAATTAATTAATCAATCGCATCTAATAACAGTGGTGTGGTATCCCTTGCTAATTAACACCAAATCATACTTTTTCGCAGTGGGTGTGTGCGTGTGTGCCAGGAGGAGCTTTTACATCAGTTCCAATCAGCGGGATGACATTGACAGGACAGATTACAGTTTCAGTTGAGAATCAATATATCACATTGGGTCCGCACCAAGGCAATACCACGGACATTTTGTTTCCTTTAATTAAGATTGTGATGACCATCTTTGTCCAAAAGACATTGTGCGGAAACAATTTTATGTTTCCCCTTTTCATTTACTACTAATATAACAAAAACAACAATAATAATAACAACTACTACTACTACTAGTTATTATCATTATTATTATTATTATTATTATTCATTGTCCCCTGGCTTAAATTCAAAAGCGAAAAAGAAAAACGTTTATTTACTTCTACATGCAGGGCCGGCGCCAGAGTATCTGGCGCCCTAGGCAAGGTTAGATTCTGGCGCCCACCCACCCCCTCGGAAAATATAAATTTCAAAATTTATAAACAATACATTTTTATAAAAAAAATGCAACTTTTGAGCACATACCAAGGGTAATTTTTTTAAAAAAAATCCCTCTGTGCTCAAAATGTCCGGAAAACCCCCCAAAAAGCACTACTTGATACTATTTTATTTGCAAAATTAAGACAAGAATAATCAAACATAAAGATAGACATTAGTGATGAACTAACAGCATAATGGACAGTTGAACATTTCTTTCCTTGTTTATATCATTAAAATAAGGAGTTACCCCCCCCCCCAATTTGGTTTCCGCGGCAAACAGAAGGTTTCGTATACGCGTGATTCCACTGAAAAACTCGTGGCCTATAAAAACACGCGAACGTAATTATGTCCTGAAAGTTTCGTATACGCGCGATTTTCACTCACTCATTTGGCTTGTTCCGGTCAGCCTGGTGTTTCGGTCAGACTGAATCTACCCGATTATTTGTCCCTGTATGAAATAAACTAGGATAAAAAAGACCCTCAATAAAACTGAAATTCATTTATTTATTTTTCAAAACTTGTTGATTTGGAGAAATGCGCCCCCTGAAATCAGCGCCCTAGGCGGCTGCCTAGTTGGCCTATATAGTAGCGCCGGCCCTGTCTACATGTGATTGACCATTTACTGTATTTAGCCCATGGACTTTGATAATTTCAACGAACACATGGTCAATTATATATGTACCTGTCAACGTTCCATTTCCGCCACTACTTGCTCCACTTCCGCCTGTCATGGTTCCAGTTCCACCATTTAATGTTCCAGGTGTTGCTATTTATTATAAATATGTCATTATTATAACTGCATTGTGTCTTCCCTATTAAGTTTTCTGACTGTTCATAGATTAAAATTCTAAAAACAACATATATTACCCTTTTTTTCTTTCAAGTAGGCAATGGTTTGGCATCAATTTATACTTATGAGATTTCTCAGTCATACTAGTGTTCTGTTAGCAGATAACGGCTTTCGAGTATTTTGCAACCAAACAGCCCGAGAGAGCGGGCTTATAATGTGTCACACACTGGTAATAATACTTACTTATAAACAAAATTATAAAGAGCAGACAAGCACCAATACCATTGTAAACTTAAAACAATTGTCATGTTTTGTGATAGTTGATAGGGATGTTCGCCTACACTGGCAATAACTTTTGCGAATGAATAATCAGTGTCGTCCTACAATAGAAATGGTGGCATGTCCAATTCTTGATCGATTGTATTACGAAATGTATATTCATAGGCACGTTCTACACCGAATATTTATCTTATTACCACGAAAAGCCTAGCAGAAGCAACTGCAATACTCAGTTGATCCTGGAAATGAGGATGTGCTCAGTGCCTATAAACCAATACATGAATTGCACAATGTTTCAGTACTTACAATAGTCCGAAGACTTGACAATGTTTTATAACCTTTACAGAACCATGAAATCTTGTAATGGTAAAAAATTACACCAACCTTTACGATACAAACAAATTTACCAAAACTATTAGTAACTTTAGGTCATGTTGCGTATTATTGTTCCTGAAATGTTTTGTTTTGTTTTTCAATTAATATGATTTGCAGAAGTCTTAAGTTGTGTCTGTTATATATACCTGTGTCAGTCACGCATGAATACAGTTCAAAATATTTAGCGAATACCGAAAATTCTTCACTACTGAAGAATGTCCAGTCTTTGCAATAGAAGCTCTTTATGAGATAAAAGCGTTGCTTTAGCTCTTTTGTAACCATCCAGTCATTGCACTGCATGTACTGCACATAGTAAGACAAATACCGCACTTGTTTACTCTTGTTATACTTGACTGATTTCACTTGTGTCAAGGCTATAATCATGTTTTTGCAGAATGATTGTTGTAATAGTTTTAATCTCCTTTAATAATATAAATTTATCCGATATAATTCCTGCATTTTACGTTTAAATTTTGTAATAGTTTTATTCATATAATGACATTTCTCTATATTACAAAATTTTGTTCTCCCCTCTTCGATTTTAATCACATATTGATTGCAACATCATACCTGTAAATTTTTTTTTATCTGATAATGTCTAATTAAGACCTAATAATTTCCAAGAATATTCATGCAAAGTGTTTTATGATTAGTCTTGGTGACTTTTCAGGAAGTTCTATCTATTTCAATAACGCATACTCTGCCTCTTAGTCTAATCCTACGATTTTAAGAATGTATTAATGTCAGTTTTCGAATTTCTAGAAAAAGTGTCCAAAATATAACTGATCGTCAACTTTATATCTATCATTATCTGTATGATTGAATTGATCACTCGAACACTGTACATATATAATCATTACACTTCTAGACTACAGTATTTCTCCTAAACTTGTAAATGTAAATATGCATATATGTTTGAACGCATTTTCATTGTGACCAGCAAAGTAGCATACATCATTCCATTGTAAGAACGCGCAAGAAAAGAGATGCATCTCTCTCTCTCTCTCTCTCTCTCTCTCTCTCTCTCGTATAAATCGGAATTTTCCAAGTTCATTGTGAACAAACTCACAGGAATACCCAGTGCACGTTGATGACCATTTTACTTGCCTGTTCCACTCATAGTACCAGTACCAGTACCTGTCATTACTCCAGTACCCAGAGAACCCGTACCTGTCCCTGTCATGGTTCCAGTACCCAGAGAACCCGTATCAGTGCCTGTATTGGTTCCAGGTCCCATTCCGACAAGGGGTCCATTGGTAAGTCCCGTCATTGTGCCTATGGATTATAGAGTCAATCAAAAAGTATACATTTTTGTGTCCTTTCATAGAAATTGAATTGAATTAAGTTTGTTTTGACCCCATTTTCCATTCGTAAACTGATTCGAAGTCTCTGAAACCTACTTTTTGTGAAATATATTTAGATAAAATTGGTAGTCCTGAGTCCATAGCGTACAGCATATAGATTCTAGATTGACAAAAGAGTGATAATTTATCTGTTCTTTCAAATACTTAATCGGACTTACGGGTATGTTTCTCACTTACCTCCGCATTTTCCGCAATATAATCCACAGTTTTCGGTCACCCACTGGGAGTACGTAGGATTGATGCACACACTCTTGCCGTAGGTATCGCAATTTGGTAGTTTGTCCGTGCAGTATCCTAGAATAAAAATAGCATTGTCCGTGCAGTATCCTAGAATAAAAATAGCATTGTCCGTGCAGTATCCTAGAATAAAAATAGCATTGTCCGTGCAGTATCCTAGAATAAAAATAGCATTGTCCGTGCAGTATCCTAGAATAAAAATAGCATTGTCCGTGCAGTATCCTAGAATAAAAATAGCATTGTCCGTGCAGTATCCTAGAATAAAAATAGCATTGTCCGTGCAGTATCCTAGAATAAAAATAGCATTATTCCGCTATACCATGCATAAACGTTCAAAGTCAATCATTCCTCAAAATTTGGCCTTACTCAATGGAAATTACTCTGATGATCTGCACTAGGAACGATTGTACGAGAACATGTTTTGTATTAAATGCTTTGTTTTTGTCAAGAACTTTAGATTTGTTAGAAGAATTGCATTAGCTAGAGTTGCCCAGTTTGACCTGAATTTCCGGGTTTAATTATGCGGAGAAGACTTTTTGGCGTATTCTCTGGGTAACTTTGAGTTTACCTGTATGTATTCACATTACTGAATAGTAAAAAAAAAATTAAAAAATTAAAGTCAAATATTCTATACGGTTTTATTTAAACCTCTGACACGTAGATTTTATGCATTATAATGTAAACTCTCAATGTTAGGAGAAGTTTGTTTTCACAGTGATGATACGTTTGCAATTACACCAGAGATAGGCTATAGGTTCAATTTGACAAAAAGTACATCTAAAACCTATGTCTTCAATCTAGAGGTTCCAGTAAACAGGAATACAGAATTAGATAGGTTAATGAGGCACATGCATAGTGACAGAAGAATTATTGTACCACAGTGAACCTAACCTATTACATTGGTAAATTTATCCAACAAGACAAAACGTCTCATAAAGTCGGTGTTTTGTTTTCTAATTTCCTCTGTATGCGTACCATTTGAATGATAGTTGGATTCGTTGCAACGTGTCATGTTTGATTTATCCAAACCAATGTCTATAATGAAGCATTTACATATGACAGCAGGAAAAGGTGAAATACGTATGGTAATGTCTAGAAAAACAGTATAAGCAAGCTTAAAGGTTGGCTACGAGGCGTAGAAGAGTCTCAATAATTGATTGCTTTTAAAGTATATACCTGCAGGTCCCATTATGGGGCCGGCTCCAGGCTGTGGGGTTGGGTACCCTGTTCCGGTTCCAGTCATTGTGCCTGTCGTGAAGGAAAATTAAATATCAAACATGAGGACATGTAAGCGTTACTAGTTGATAGTCGTATTCTGTTTGTATGTAGGAGCCTTAGATATAAAAGTAACAACGGAGACGATAATAAACCAACACATTTCATATGATGACACTTTATTATATATTTACTTTGTTAGCCATTCTAGAACAGAGAAAGGGCACTTGCAGTTTGTTGTAACTCAAGGATAATGTGGAAAACAACGTAGGCATTTATTCTCTTTTCTCTGCTGATTTGTTTCCGCTGCCATATCCGTTGGGCAAGAAATATATAAGAAAACAATGCTTTAGGGCTCAAAATATACTCGAATTTACACGCTTGTATTATATTTTCAAACTCGCAAGATATTAAACAATATTCACAGAAATGGACGATATAATGTGAGAAAAATCTCCAAACACTAGGTAGAAGTCAGTTATGAATATTAAAAGTAAAAATGGAAAAAGACAAAAGAACATATACAAAACAATCTTCTTTCTTGGTATTGCCCCACAAGAACCAAAATAATTTATGCGTGGAATTGTAAATTTGGTTCCTAGACATTTTGCTTGTTTAATACATGCATGCAAAACGCTCTGATATCATTAATTTTGTTAAATTACATGAGTGTGCGTTTCTACAAACATAAAGTTACAAACATTTTAAACAGATTATGATTCGTTTTACATTCTACTATATACATTTCTTGAGACAGTAGCGGTCGATCTCAAATTTCTTGGAGGATGTTGAGAAGCTTATAGATTTTGATCTTTTGGACTTAAAAAGAACTTTTAAAGAATATTTTTTTAAAAAGAATGTTAATATATGCACTTTGATCATAATTTATATCTTAAAGTTAAAGCAAAATAGGGTCTAGATTAAATGCTGATGTTTATGCCATCTCTTCGTCTTAATTCGACATTGATGAATACTTGCTTACAGGAGGGAATTTTCTGTCATCCATGATTCAATTGTCAATAAAAGAACTGAAAGTTAGCAGTTCCTAGGAATTTACGAGGGTTAGGAATATACGTTTGAATTGAAAATTGTGCATTCCAGGCGTTTTTTTTTTAAATTACACATGGGCAGTGCAAGAGTTTATAAGCAATGCATACACTCTTTTTCCCATGCTTACCCTTATCACGCGTACATAAGAGACAATATGGCCCATATCTGCATAAATAAAGCTACACTGTCCCTAGTCAATTTGGCGAAGTATACAAGCAAACCAACGTTCCATAGCGCAAATTGTGAAACTAGAAGCATTTTCTTGTAACAGATCATAGTTATTCCACTCTTCTTCCTTTTCTGATCATCCTGTTTGCCATTTCAGGCTTCAACAATGATACACTTGTATGATTGTAACGCAAGTACCTCCTGTTCCTGTTCCCGTTCCAGTACCGGAAATTCCAGGCTGTTGACCTGGGTACACCCCTGTTCCGGTCGATGGGCCTCCTGTCGTAAAGGACAAAACTATATGTTGTATAATGGCATATGCAACTGATCATCGATGCATTCTGCTGAACCGGCAAGTTCCAAAGAATGAAGTGATACACCTATTGTTTCTTTCTTTGCAAACAACTAAATTTCATATGCTATTTTCTCTCCAATCGATAGACAGTATATTTTGTCGTAGGTTCATGTTATGTTTGCATATGTATATAAACCAATGCAACAATAAGGAACTATCATAGTCTGGCTAGTACCTTCTGTCGATAGCTCATAATAATACATTTTAATGTTGGGTCTGTCTGATAGTGAAGCGTAATATTTGTATGCGCTCTCTCTCTCTCTCTCTCTCTCTCTCTCTCTCTCTCTCACACACACACTCAAATATATATATATAATCATAATTGAGACATTTGAACCAAGCATTGTGAATATTAAAAAAGTTAAACAAAACAAACATAATATATCATTTTCAAGTGGGTATGATTCTTATTGGTCATTTTTCATCTCCTCAGTATTACAGAGTGATTAAACTCATATTCGTACCAACGTGTAACCCAAGTGATTATATATATATATATATATATATATATATATATATATATATATATATATATATATATATATATATATATATATATATATATATATAGTGTATGTGTGTGTGAGTAGATATATGAATTGCTTTACCGACATGCTTAAATGATAGCTTCTTTATTTAGGTTTCTACAAAAGAACAAATGATGAAATATACCACTGAATAATGCTAAGGTTTCTAAAGTAAAAAGAACACGCTGGTATGGCATGTGTACAATGTGATGGCAATAAGCAGTTTTAAAGCATAAATTCGGGTAAACGGTGTTTGCTATAAACAAGTACGAAACAAATATTACTGAGTTTAGCAATGTATACATAACTAACAGATGATATATGTTACTAAATATGAACATAACTGTAGTATGATGTATATTAGCCAGATATTCCAAGAGAATTGTTTCATTGTCAAATATTTCTATCTTTAATCAAGATCTATCCTGCTAATACTTAAAATTTTGCTTAGTTTTCAAGGTCACACACTTGTGATTACATCAACATAGTAATGTTTAAAACTTACAAACAACATAATCTGTGAGGTGCGTGACAAGGGTCAATTTAGTATTTATTATACTTTGCTTGAGTACATGATTGAGTACATGACTCTTCGTAGCCCTGTTTTTACGTTTGAGACTCGATAGCAATGTTTACTGGAGAGTCCCCTGTTATCGCAGCAATGAAAACTTTCAGAAGTCTGGTACCCCAACCACATTCATAAATATATCTAATACAAAGACAAATATTGATGAAATTAGTCTTCTACTTAAATATCATGATCTAACAGCTGTCTGTCACGAGGAAACGTTTTCTGTTGATTGTGAAAATGAAAACGATAAAGACAGTCTTAATAATTCGACAACACGCACATCACCTTTAGAAAAAATATTACATATAAGGCTGCTGGAGGAGTCTCCATCATCACAACAACAAACGCTCCAAACAGTTAAACTAATCTCAGTATTCCTCTACAGGCCGTAGCTGTTTGTGTGTCTGTACCGAAGACTCTTTTACTTTGTTCAGTATATCGCCCTCAAAGCATTTCTACGAATCAAAACGATCTTGACCATCTTATTGAGTACCTGCTGGTGCCTTTTGTTTTGTTTGGCGACTTTGACCACCAGATTACACATTGAGGCTGTAAAGATCTCAAAAACAGAGGGAAGAAGATGGAATAGTTTGCTTCAAAAGACAATGCTCGTCAATTTAATGATAAGTCTTATACCTACCTAAATACCTCCATCCTGCCATAGGAATCTACCCGTCCTTAGGTTTTGTAATGTGCAATTCATCTCTTTTTCTTGACTTGAAAAAGTTAATGAAGACAGATGTAGAAGTGGCCACGTTCCAATATATTTAATAAATAATATTCCTAACCTCAAGGGCTCGGGCAAAGGTGAAAACAGAACAAGACAGATTGGGAAATTGCTTCAATCATGCACCTGGTCAAAAGCTGACAGCTGATTGTTTCGACAGCGTAGTAGATCCAATAATACTATTTGCAAAGATTCCCCAAGATGCGACTGGGGATCCAATACTAAACAGATCTGGATATCCGAAAGGTGTCAGCAAACCGCGGTTTGACGCTCCCTACAAAGTCACCACCAAAGAACGAAAAAAGGTCCTAAAACATTTCAATATCAATCTAACAACTGAAAATCGTAATAATTACAGCTTTGACCGAGCTACAACTTGTCGTATCATTAGAAAAATTGATAGAAAAACTAACCTACAAGAAATCTCAAATACATCGTCCAAAGCATTCTCAAAGAACTTCTAACAGAAAAATTATTGTGAAAACTTCCCCCGTGGCCAAAACTCGAAAGAAAAGGTTCTAACTTTCGGATTTGCTAATGTTGAAGATTACCTTAAACATTCCACTCTCAGAGTGTCACTGGATTAGTTTAATCAAGCGCATGATACTTCAACAGGACATAATGATATCTACTTTCAAGTTTGGAAACACTTACCTGACACAGGTAAGCTTATGACACCACATGAAAGTGTTAAAAGTTCGAAAGGACAGAACCCAGAGTTGAGATAAGCAGTTGACAGTTCCCTTTCTGAAACCATATCCTAATGAGATTGGTGTACCTTAGGCAGCCATATTGTCAGCCACCCTATTTAACATAAAAAATTAACATCATAGTGAAATGCCTTACTTCAGGAACTGACTGCTCATTTTATATTGCTGAAGTTTTGATCTATAGTAAATCAAAGAGTCTGCATAGTATTGAACGTCCAAGGCAGATGAGGATCAATAAAGGTCAGAAATGGAAAGAATAAAACGGGTACCAATTTTTAAATACAAAAATGATTGCATTTCTGCCGATTACATCATATTTACGATAACCCAAAGCTTTATGTTTATTTTTTTGTACTATTCCTGTGGAGTTAGAGAAAAGAATTTCAAGGTTTATGTCGAGTGTAATGTCACCTTCTTCCACATGTTAGATACCTCAGGGTCAAATGTCTTGGAGTTAATAGGAGTCGTGGCAAACACAGATTACGAATACAAGTCATTAGTAAGATCGAAACTTGGCTATGTCTCGATTGTATCCAGATCAGTTTGTAAATCATGATTGCAGATGCTTGGACCGATAGGCAGTCATTAAGAAGATCACCTTCAGAAATCATCTATGTTGGGCAAAATAAGTCATCAATTTATTTCAGAAGATAGAAGTCTGATCTTAGGTAAGCTAGCAGACTGTCTTTTGAGGCAAAATACCAAATCATTTACATTTAAAATACAAACTTTATCCTTTCTATCCGCATAATAATTCATCCTAACTTAGAAGCAGGATAATCGGTGTTGGAAATAGGGCAAAATTTTGTATTCCCCAAATCACTACGGTGATTATCAAAATCGTCGAAAACAATACTTGGCTTTTGCAAATTCAACTAGTCTTCAAGAAGTCCTCTCAATATTCGATATTGTTGTTGTAGGGATTAACACCATTTTTCATCACACGATAGGCTATACATGGCCGCCAGTATTAGTGGAAAGAACCATCAACCCACGAGAAGCTACTGGAAGCTTTCTCACATACCCACATTGGCTGAATCCGAGACTCGAATCCACGTAGACAGAGGTGAGATAGCAGTGATCCGTAACTGAGAGCGCTTTAGACCACTCGGCCACTCTGGCCCCCCCCCCCCAATTTTCGTAGTAAATTCAATGAAATCAGAGTCTCTAGTCGTAGATACACGTGTCTGTATATAGATTACTTAAACGATGGTGTCACAGTTTGAGCTGCCATTGGTGCAACATCCTGAGACAGTTATCGGATAAAGCTTCAAATTTTAATACAGAAATTACAGCCATGCTTAAAGTTTTGAGGTGGATTGAAACGCGCCAAAAGAAGAAATTACATCATTTTTTCTGATTCGCTTTGGACACTTAATGGCTTCCAGAATCCCAGATTTGACAACCTATTAATATCCCACATAGTACAGAAACAAGATGTTCTTACATAGTTTGAGAAAAGCATTCGGTAATGCTAGCTAGCTAGTCACATTGGCATCACGTGCAATGAAAGCGCAGATAAAGCTGCACGTGTATCCAAATGGAAGATTCTATATATCGACTTCAAATGCTGAACAAATGATTATTTTCATCATATTTGAAAAACATTATATTGAACGAACACTCCAATGTGAAAGATAATAACGTCAATCCTACGATTGGTGAGTAGTATCACTCGTATAGAAGATACCGGAGAGATGAACTGTAATGGAATCAATCGCGTATAAGACACACATACCCGACTCATTTTTACCTCTATCGAACTTTTTTGCTGATACCATATGTCCAATATTGTGCAGAGGTACCGTAAAAAATGCATCGATGCAGCCATAATCTCTATTAAATGGGTACATCTAGGTCTCTTCTGTATTACTTGAAAGAAATTGTCATTTGCAATATTCATAAATCCTGCCCATGTCTGAACAGCATTTTTCAAAACTGGAGTTCAAATATTATAGAAGCCTACTACTTTTGAGGAGTTTAATTCTAAAAAGGTATAAAAGAGATATATTCACGTAGAAAGCAAATCTATGATATTTTGACAATTACAGCGATTCCAAGACCGTCATCTAATCCAGGATATATTAATTGAGTTCCTCGAGGTAGGGTATATGTTTAACATAAAATCCTGCATTTTCTAATGTAATAATTGTATTCTGTTCAATTAGTATGATGTATTTTGCAAATCAATGTAATGTGTCCATTTGTATAAAGGAAGTAAATTAATGACGAACATGGGGGGGGGGCATTTATGACTAATCTTCTGCGACTCCATTTAACTTTCTGAATAAATTTGAAATAAACTTCATAATTAATAGGCAGCATTTCCTTTATTGAGACAATTAAATGCCCAACAATGTAAATCATAGAACTCAGTATAAACCAAGACCAGTAAATAACAGTCTGAATGTTACTAATTTCGTTGCGTTTGTCTTAGCAATATTTATTTTCAGTCTTAAATTTAAGAAATGTATACAGAGTTGCTGCAATAAATTCAATATCCCATCAGTTATAAACGAAGTCTCATCTGTATGCAATACAATTTTAATTTAATCCCCATATTTTCTCAATCCATGACTTTGTGATTTTATCTAAACCTGTTCTATAGCTATCCAAAACAGTTTAAGAAGTCAACAGCAAAACCGGTATGTCCTTTACTTTTACAATCGTTCATATATTTAGAAACTGAGATAATTCTAAAAAGTATTTTCTCGTTTCTATTCATTCGTCTCGTCATTCGATCATTAGGTACATTAATGCTCCTAAAATCTGGTCTAATTTCTTTTTGTTATTGTCCTGTTTTCAAGAAAAATCATTAATAGCCCCTAATAGTGTCAATGTATCCGAAATAATTCCTCCATTTTCCATTTCAACTTTTCTACATTATTATTTGTGATCGCGACATTTCTATAGGCTAGAAAAAGCACTTTCATTGTTGTTGTATTTCCCTCTTCGATTTACATACGTTTTGAGTGCAACATAATACATCTACTTCTATTTCATCTGATAACCTCTAATATAGATTTAATATTTTTCCTCACATATTCATGCAAACATTAATGTTTATGGATTTTAGGACTCTTCATCTGTTTTAAGAGTTCAAACTCTGCTATCTGTCCTTTTTGTAATTTGAAGAATATATCATTGTGAGTTTTCAAATGTCCAGTGTTAAAGATTCAAAACGCATTACATCAATCATTATCTGATTGAAATGATCATTTAAATAACAATAATTGCTTTTTACCCCCCCCCCCCCGAAAACATGAGCTTTTTATATCATTCTTGCCCATAGTTTGTAATGTAAGAGTGCATTTCCAAGATCCACGATCTCTTCTAAGCTCTGTAAATTTAAGATCAAAGCTTTACTGGACATTGACCTGACCTCTAAAATGGATAAATACCTATCAATATAATCTAAACTTTGTTCGTTTACTTAAGTGTTACACTTATAAGTTTGAGCATAATAAATCAGTGTTTAAAATCATCAGAGTTTTAAAATTCACACGAACTTGGAAATGGGATGCAAGCGGTTCTCCTGAACAGACGATAAATTAGCTATAATATAAAATCATAATATATATGAAAAATTTAAAAGTGATAAAATAAAATGTCTTTGATTACCTTCTGGTAGTACCTAACAAGGTAGCAAACGTCATTCCTTTGTAAAACAAGCAAGTCAAGAATAGCAAGTTATTTGAATAAGATGATATCAATATCCAGTATAATTCTGATGACTAATTTACTCGCCTGTTCCAGTCATAGTACCCGTCCCAGTGCCTGGGATTACTCCAGTGCCCACAGAACCCGCCCCAGGGCCCGTTATGGCTCCAGTTCCTGTTCCGGTAAGGGTTCCAGTGGTCGGTCCCATCAGCGGACCTGATGCATTATAGGGTCAAGAAGAAATTATACAATCGTTTGTGTTTTCTTGAGGTTTGAATATAATTCGATTTCTGGACCTCATTTTCCAATTGTAAAGAGACTCGAAATCTAAAAAACCTACCATTTGTTGCAAAAATCTTGTGATTAAATACGTGAAGATGAGAAAAAGTTTAGTTTTCCACATTGATACCATTTCATTAATAGTGCACGATTCGAGATTGTCTAAGAAGCGATAATGCACATGTTCCACTTTTAAAAGCGATTAATGGATAAATAATATATTCCTGCTTACCACATTCTATAACCTCATTTTAGAGAATATATTACCGCTTACCACATTTTCCGCAGTACAATCCACAATTTTCGGTCACCCACTGGGAGTACGCAGGATTAGAGCACACACCCATGCCATAGCTATTGCAGTTTGATATTTTGTCTGTGCAGGATCCTATGAAAAGAAAAGATCATTGGAATCATGTGCGTGCATTTGGAAATAACTCTGACGATTTTCATTACTATCTCACAAGACCCTTATTTTCATGTAATATTTGTTTCCTTCATCAAGTATAGATTCTTAACTGGACTTGCTTTAAGCCAATAGTGTCCATCTTGCACAATATGTCCATATTTAATTATGTCGAGTAGACTTTGGTTTATTCTCTTCGTACATTTGAACCTTTTTTGAAATTTAAAGTACGCTATCCTTTCTTTTTTTAAGTTAAACCATTACAAAATTATGCATTCAAAGGAAATCACAGATGTTTTCTCCGATTATATACGCTTGTATTTCTTCCTAATACATGTAGCATCATATGCACATATTGGCCATCAACAGCAGCAGCATTTCTTTCGTAGAAACCCTGCTTTTGCATGTAGACCTGTGACTGACTTAAGTTCCATTTGATATTAATTGGTCACGAAAGCTAGGTCTAGAATCCAGAGATTTTGCTGGTAAGGAATATAAATCAATTAGGATGTAAAATATCTGACTTCAGTTCGAAGACGAGATTAAACAGTTTAATGAGACGAGGGTATGGTGAAGGTATACTTATATTTTATCACATTGAACCTCAGTTAACCTAATAATTTTGTGATATTGTTCATCTTAAGTCACAAAATCCTTTTATGTCAGTGTAGAGGATTGTACACTTAATTAATTCAAACTGTGTTGGGAAAGAACCTCAACAAACTATTACTGTTGCCCTGGCTACCACTACTCAGTTCAGTTCATAGACACTTGTCTAAGTGTCTAATACCTAAGCAAGTTCTGTTCTAATCCGTTTTGATGCCGTTAAGGCTGCCGACAACCATATCGTCCAACCGATCCATACCGTTATGTGACCGTATATGGCTTCAGTTACATATCATCCTAAGACTCGTCAAGTTGAGGCACGGAACGTTAATATTACCGGGGATCCTACTGATATATCCGTCCTTCCGCATAACATTAACATTACTCCGGCAGTACAGCCGTCTACACCTCCAGACGGATACCCGACACCATCTCACCCCCTCTTCTAAACTCTCATACAAGGTCCAAACATCGGTAGTCTTTGACGACGAGGAAGTTAGCCCTTCTTTTTGACTTCCCCCGTTGTTGGGCAAAATAAAACAAATTGCTGACAGACTATCTGCCATGATCAGTGACCCAGGGAATTTCACAAGTGTCTTTTTTTCTGAGAGTTCAGCTTTTTTCCATTTTTGCTGGTACAAGATTTATTGCAACAACTTCTTCACATACCTTCCAGCTTTAGACAAGAACTATGACCTTGCCTGCTGTCATAAGGTAGATAAAGACATTCTGCAGACCACTTCTTCGAAGCTCGTTCGCAATACTGTAGCAACGTTTTCGTTGTTGGATTTTGCGTCTCTTGCGATTTTTCAGGCTTGCAGACAAGGCCGGCAATGTACATCCAGCCCTGACCCTGCAAACCTACCTTCGGATCGAATCTTCTGTTCGTGACGAAACTAACGTCCGACTCGGGAAAGGACGCACTTTTGCAGCAAGATAACAGCACGCTTATCGAAAATCGGAATCCACAATCTTCGTAGCTTTCCTCCAAGCTTTTTCTGGTCAGGACGACCAATGTCAGTCAAGATAGAGACGGCAAGATAAGTTCGCCTGTCCATCAGTTTTAACGATTTTGTCATCTGACTCGATCTGAGAGTGGCATATTCTAGCGTTTCCGTCCTTCCATCCTTGGGAATATTTGGCCTTACTCGATGAAAATTACTCTGATGATCTGCACTAGGAACGATTGTACGAGAACATGTTTTGTATTAAATGCTTTGTTTTTTTCAACAACTTTAGGTTTGTTAGTAGAACTGCATTAGCATTGCGGAGAAGACTTGTTTTGGCGTATTCTCTGGGTAACTTTGAGTTTACCTGTATGTAATCACATTACTGTATAGTAAAAAAAAATGAAAACAATTAAAGTTAAATATTCTATACGGTTTTACTTATACCTATGACACGTAGATTTTATGCATTATAATGTAAACTCTCAATGTTAGGAGAAGTTTGTTTTCGCAGTGATGATACGTTTGCAATTACACCAGAGATAGGCTATAGGTTCAATTTGACAAAACGACATCTAAAAACTATGTCTTCAAACTAGAGATTCCAGTAAACAGGAATACAGAATTAGATAGGTTAATGAGGCACAGGCATAGTGACAGAAGAATTATTGTACCACAGTGAACCAAAACTATTACATTGCTAAATTTATCCAACAAGACAAAACGTCTTATAAATTCCGTGTTCTGGTTTCTAGTTTCCTCTATATGCGTACCATTTCTATGATAGGTTTATTCGTTGCAACATGGCCGCTTTGATTTATCCAAACCAATGTCTGTAATGAAGCATTTACATAGGACAGCAGGAAAAGGTGAAATCCGTATGGTAATGTCTAGAAAAACAGTATAAGCAAATTTAACTCCTGGCTACAAGGCATAGAAGAGTCTCAGTAATAGATTGCTTTTAAAGTATATACCTGCAGGTCTCATTGTGGGGCCGGCTCCAGGCTGTGGATTTGGGTACCCTGTTCCGGTTCCAGTCATTGTGCCTGTCGTGAAGGAAACTTAAATATCAAACATGAGAACATGCTAGCGTTACTAGTTGATAGCCGCATTTTGTTTGTGTGTAGGAGCCTTAGATATAAAAGCAACAACGGAGACGATAATAAACCAACACATTTCATATGATGACACTTTATTACATATTTACTTTGCTAGCCATTCTATGATAGAGAAAGGACACTTGCAGTATATTAACTCAAGGATAATGTGGAAAACAACGTAGGCATTTATTCTCTTTTCTCTGCTGATTTGTTTCCGCTGCCATATCCGTTGGGCAAGAACTATATAAAAAGCAATGCTTTAGGGCTCAAAATATACTCGAATTTACACGCTTGTATTATACTTTCAAACTCGCAAGATATTAAAAAATCTTCAATGAAATGAACGATATAATGTAAGAAAAATCTTCAAACTCTAGGTAGAAGTCAGTTCCGGATAATGAAAGTAAAAATGGAAAAAGACATAAGAACATATACAAAACAATCTTCTTTCTTGGTATTGCCCCACAAGAACCAAAATAATTTATATGTGGAATTGTAAATTTGGTACCTAGACATTTTGCTTGTTTAATACATGCATGCAAAACGCTCTGATATCATTAATTTTGTTAAATTACATGAGTGTGCGTTTCTACAAACATAAAGTTACAAACATTTTAAACAGATTATGATTCGTTTTACATTCTACTATATACATTTCTTGAGACAGTAGCGGTCGATCTCAAATTTCTTAGAGGATGTTGAGAAGCTTATAGATTTTGATCTTTTGGACTTAAAAAGAACTTTTAAAGAATATTTTTTTAAAAAGAATGTTAAAATATGCCCTTTGATCATAATTTATATCTTAAAGTTAAAGCAAAATAGGGTCTAGATTAAATGCTGATGTTTATGCCATCTCTTCGTCTTAATTCGACATTGATGAATACTTGCTTACAGGAGGGAATTTTCTGTTATCCATGATTCAATTGTCAATAAAAGAACTGAAAGTTCGCAGTTCCTAGGAATTTACGACGGTTAGGAATATACGTATGAATTGAAAATTGTACAATCCAGGCGTTTTTTTTTTTAAATTACACATGGGCAGTGCAAGAGTTTATAAGTAATGCATACACTATTTTTCCCATGCTTACCCTTATCACGCGTACATGAGAGACAATATGGCCCATGTCTGCATAAATAAAGCTACACTGTCCCTAGTCAATTTGGCGAAGTATACAAGCAAACCAACGTTCCATAGCGCAAATTGTGAAACTAGAAGCATTTTCTTGTAACAGATCATAGTTATTCCACTCTTCTTCCTTTTCTGGTCATCCTGTTTGCCATTTCAGGCTTCAACAATGATACACGTGTATGATTGTAACGCAAGTACCTCCTGTTCCTGTTCCCGTTCCAGTACCGGAATTTCCAGGCTGTTGACCTGGGTACACTCCTGTTCCGGTCGATGTGCCTCCTGTCGTAAAAGAAAAAATCTATATGTCGCATACTGGCATATGCAACGGTTCATCGATGCATTCTGCTGAACCGGCAAATTCCAAAGAATGCAGTTATACACCTATTGTTTCTTTCTTTGCTAACAACTAAATTTCATATACTATTTTAACTCCTATAGATAGACAGTATATTTTGTCGTAGGTTCATGTTATGTTTGCGTATGTATCTAAACCAATGCAACAATAAGGAACTATCATGGCCTGGCTAGTACTTTCTATCGATGGCTCATAATCATGCATTTTAATGTTGGATCTGCCTGATTGTGAAACGTAATATTTGTATGCGGTGTGGCTCTCTCTCTCACACACACACACACACACACACACACACACACACACACACATATATATATATATATATATATATATATATATATATATATATATATATATATATATATATATATATATATATATATATATATGACCATATCTTATTATATCTTCAGTCGAAGTTTTGATCCAATGCGATGTATAGTGAATGTTTGTGTGAGGACCTTTATGGATTGCTTTACTGACATGCTTAAATGATAGCTTCTTTATTAAAGTTTCAACAATAGAAAAAAAAGATGAAATAGAGCACTGAATAATGCTAAGCAATCTAAAGGTTTCTGAAGTAAAAAAGAACACGCTGGTACGGTATATGTACAATGTGATGACAATAAGCAATTTTGAAACATAAATTCGGGTAAACGGTGTTTGCTATAAACAAGTACGAAACAAACTTGACTTTACTGGGTTTAGCAATCTATACATAACTAACAGATGCTAGATATCACTAAATATGAACATCACTGTAGTATCAATGTATACCTGCCCGTGATTCCATTCTACCGTAAAAGGTATGTCCGCGAGCATTTCTCTGAGAACCTAATTAAGTGCCGACCGTGTTTTGATAACTGACTTGATAAGTATTTGTTGTATTGTTGCACTGAATTAAAAGCTGGCCTCCTTTGTATTATCACGTTAATTATGTCTTTTGAAACAAATAAAGGAGGTGGAATAAAATAAATGTTAAAAGGCACGAAAATCCTACAAACTTAAAATCTAGCGCCCCCGGTTGTATGTCGGGTGAACCCACTTCATTTGATCAATCGAACACTTATAAATATTATTGTGTATGTAACATAAACTACCTTTAACAAACTGACATTTTCATAAATGTGGGCAAGTTAGTTTCAGAGAATTCTTGAACGGGCACTTAGAATATCATCAAGGATGATAAGAAGTTTCATTATTACTTCCAAAAAAATCACGACATCAATATTGTACTAACTGAACAATACAAAATTGCGTTTCGACGTAGACGATTGTCTCAGGAAAGAAATATCGCTTGTTTTTGAAAAAAAAAGGTTATCTTGTTTGGTGGTGTGTCAATGATTAATCTAGTTCCCTGCTTTGTGGACTCCCAGTTTGGCAGATTACTATTAAACACCACTACGGGAACCATACTCATCAAGAAAACAAAAAACAGTGACGTAATACACATAGTTTTCATGTACACGTGATGGTTGTTGAAACCAGTTGGAACGATCTTTCACATGTTAGACATTTTGAAAATAAATGTTATTTAAACAGAATAACGAACAACTTCATTAGAAAAAGCGCGTTATTAAAAATTATTATCGGCGTGATTGTAAATGAGGATTCAGTCATTAAACAGCCCAGTTCCCTAACGCCGCTCCCCCCCCCCACCATTTTTCTCAATGTCAAAGTGATTTTTTGTTCAATTTTTGGAGGTCCCTCGGTTACTCGCGCCTCGCTTATAGTGCGGTCTATGTTTGTGGACCCCGTTGTGCGCGATTTATCTAGGGAAAGGTGTAGAAACAATAATAATATTTGCAAATATTCCCTAGGAAACTGCTGGGGATCCAATACCAAACACTTCTGTATATCCGAAAGGTGTCAGCAAAGCGTGGTTTGACGCTCCCTACAAAGTCACCACCACGGAACGGAAAAAGGTCCTTAAACGTTTCAATATCAATCTAACAACTGAAAGTCTGAATAATTACCGCAATGAAGAATCTTTCTTCGTACCATTAGAAAAATCAATAGAGCAACAACCATAACAGAAATCTCAAATACATTGTTCGAAACATTCTCGAATAATTTGAAACAGAAGTATTATTGTGACCCTCCCCCGTGTCAAACACTCGAAAGAAAATGTTCTAAATTTTAGATTTGTTAATGTTGAAGATTACAATAAACATTCCACTCTCAGAGTGTCACTCGATTGGCTTGATAGAGCGCATGATATTTCAACAGGACAAGATGATATCTACTTTCAAGTTCGGAAACACTTCCATGAAACATGCAAATTCAGTTAAATTTGGGGAACTGTCGATTTCCCAGAGTGCTGGCGAAGGACCAAATCGACCCGTGGAACAACTATTCCATAGCATAAACAAGTTGGATTTACAAAGCCATGGAAGGGGATATTAATGATAGTCTGCTACGCCATTTTGAATTCAACAACCCAGAATCTAAGATTCAACGTGGAAGCACACCAGACCATCTTGACTGAGTTACATTATTTAATAGAGAAGCTTTCATAAAGAAAGAATATATATTTGCTCTTTTCGTGGACTCGGAGGAAGCTTATTACACCACATGGACGTGTTCAAAGTTCGAAGAGATAGAAACATAGAGTTGAGGTAAGCAGTTGGCAGTTCCCTTTCTGAAACCATATCCTAAGGAGATGGGTGTACCTTAGGCAGCCATATTGTCAGCCACCCTATTTAACATTAAAATTAACATCATAGTGAAATGACTTAATACAGGAACTGACTGCTCATATTATATTGCTGAAATTTTGATCTACAGTGACTCAAAGAGTTTGCATAGTATTGATCGTCCAAGGCAGATGAACATCAATAAAGGTCAAAAATGGAAATAATAAAACGGGTTCCAATTTTTCAATTAAAAAATGACTTGCATTTCTGCCAATTGCATCATATAACCCAAATCTTTTTGTTTAACTTTTTTGTCCTATTCCTGTGGTGGTAGAGAAAATTTTCTCAAGGCTTATGTCGACATTGATGTCACTTTTCTTCCACATTTTAGATACATCAGGGTCAAATGTCCGAACTCCTTGGAGTTAATACGAGTCGTGGGAAACACAGATTACGAATCAGATCAGAAGGTCTTTTTTTGTATTACACAAGTCATTAGTAAGATCGAAACTTGGCTATAACTCGATTGTATCCAGATCAGTTTGTACATCCTGATTGCAGGTGCTTGGAACGATGCGCAGTCAGAGACTGTGTTCATTAAGAACATCCTCGTCAGAAATCATCTATGTTGGGCCAAAAAAGCCATCAAAATATTTTAGAAGATAGAAATTTGATCTTAGGTAAGCTACCAGACTGTCTTCTAATCCATGTAACCCGCCTATGACTTTGTATTTTGAGACAAAATACCAAATCATTTACATTTAGAAACCAGACTTCATCCCTCTTATCTGCATAATAATTCATCTTCACTTAGAAGCAGGAAAATTGGTAATGGAAATAAGGCGAAATTCTGTACTCCCAAAATCACTACGGTAGTTATCCAAATCTTCGAAAACATTACTTGGCTTTTGCAAATTCAAATAGTATTCAACAGGTCCTCTCATTTTTCGTCGTAAATTCAATGAAATCAGAGTCTCTAGTCGTAGATACACGTGCCTGTATACATATTACTTAAACGATGGTGTCACAGTTTGAGCTGCCATTGATGCAATATCTTGAGACAGTTATCGGATAAAGCTTCAAATTTTAATGCAGAAATTACAGCCATGCTCAAAGTTTTGAAGTGGATTGAAACTTGCCAAAGGAACAAATTGCATCATTTTTTCTGATTCCCTTTGGACATTTAATGGCTTCCAGAATCCCAGATTTGACAACCCATTAATATCCCACATAGTACAGAAACAAGATGTTCTTACATAGTCTGAGAAAATCATTCGGTACTGCTGACTAGCTAGTCACATTGGCATCACGTGCAATGAAAGCGCAGATAAAGCTGCACGTGTATCCAAATGGAAGATTCTATATATCGACTTCAAATGATGAACAAATCATTATTTTCATCATACTTAAAACAATATATTGAACGAACACTCCAATGTGAAAGATAATAACGTCAATCCTACGATTGGTGAGTAGTATCACTCGTATAGAAGATACCGGAGAGATGAAGTGGTATGGAATCAATCGCGTATAAGACACACATACCAGACTCATGCATACATCCTAAAAGGTGAAGCTCAATCAGAGTGTGTACTGTTACAGTGGTGCACATTCTTGTCAAGTGTGTTGTTTTCACCTTGTCTGACAAAAGTATGTTGAACTGCTTGAAACAGTGTATGAGGCGGTACCACTCAAAAAATCTTTACCGTTTTTAGGGAATGCGGTGTGTACATCAAAATCACAATAATGATTTTAGGATTTTTTTTCATGTCTTTCCTTCATCTGTTATCTTATACATATATTGTAAAAAAAATTATAACATCTTCAGGTTTATATTGTATATTGTGCATGGTCGTGTATATATTTGGAAGGGTTTAACTTTCTAAATCTTTCTGCAGTTCCTTTTTACTCCATCGAACTTTTTTGCTGATACCATATGTCCAATTTTGTGCAGAGATACCGTAAAAATGCATTAATGCACCCAGAGTCTCTATTACATGGGTGCATCTAGTGTCTCTTCTATATTACTAGAAATAAACTTGTGTCATTTGCAATATTCATAAATCGTGCCCATGCCTGAAAAGCATTTTTCCAAACTGGAGTTCAAATATTACAGAAGCCTACTACTTTTGAGGAGTTTAATTCTAAAAAGGTATAAAGGAGATATATTCACGAAGAAAGCTAATCTATGATATTTTGACAACCACATTGGTTGCAAGACCGTCATCTAATCCAAGATATATTCATTGAGTTCCTCGATGTAGTGTATATATTTAATCTAAAATCCTGCATTTTCTAATGTAATAATTTTATTCTGTTCAGTTAGTATGATGTATTTTGCAAATCAATGTAATGTGTCCATTTGGATAAAGGAAGTAAGTTAATGACAATGGGGGGGGGCATTGATAACTAATCTTCTGCGACTCCATTTAACTTTCTGAATAAATTTGAAATAAACTTCATAATTAATAGGCAGCATTTCCTTTATTGAGACAATTAAATGCCCAACAATGTAAATCATAGGACTCAGTATAAACCAAGACCAGTAAATAACAGTCTGAATGTACTATTTTCGTTGCGTTTGTCTTAGCAATATTTATTTTCAGTCTTAAATGTAAGCGAATGTATACAGAGCTGCTGCAATAAATTCAATATTCCATTAGTTATAAATGATGTCTCATCTGCATGCAATGCAATTTTATTTTAATCTCCATATTTTCTCAATCCATGACTTAGTGATTTTATCTAAACCTGTTCTATAGTTATCCAAAATAGTTTAAGAAATCAACAGCAAAACCGGTATGTCCTTTACTTTTACAATCGTTCATATATTTAGAAACTGAAATAATTCTAAAAAGTATTTTCTCGTTTCTATTCATTCGTCTCGTCATTCGATCATTAGGTACATTAATGTTCCTAATATCTGGTCTAATTTCTTTTTGTTATTGTCCTGTTTTCAAGAAAAATCATTATCAGACCCTAATAGTGTCAATGTATCCGAAATAATTCCTCCATTTTCCATTTCAACTTTGCTACATTATTATTTGTGATCGCGACATTTCTATAGGCTAGAAAAAGCACTTTCATTGTTATTGTATTTGCCTCTTCGACTTACATACGTTTTGAGTGCAAAATCATACGTCTACTTTTATTTCATCTGATAACCTCTTATACAGATTTAATATTTTCCAGCAAATATTCATACAAAGCATTTTACGTTTATGGAGTTTAGGACTCTTCATCTGTTTTAAGACCCCAAACTCTGCTTGTTGTCCTGTTTGTGATTTGAAGAATATATCATTGTGAGTTTTCTAATTTCCAGTGTTAAAGATTCAAAACGTTCTACATCAATCATTATCTGATTGACATCAATCATTATCTGATTGAAATGATGAATTAAATAATATAAATTTACCCACCCACCCCCCAAAAAACTTGAGCTTTATATCATTCTTGAGTATAGTTTGTAATGTAAGAGTGCATTTCCGAGCTCCATGATCTCTTCTAAACTCTGTAAATTTAAAATCTAAGCATTATAGGACAACGACCTGATTTCTAAACGGGATAAATACCCATCAATATAACCTAAACGTTGTTCGTTTACTTAAGTGTTACACTTATAAGTTTGAACATAATAAATCAGTGTTTAAGATCATCAGAGTTTTAAAAAGCACACGGACTTGGAGATGGGATACAAGCGGTTTTCCCAAGCAGACGGTAAAGTAACTATAATATAAAATCATAATATATATGAAAAATTGAAAAGTGATAAAAGAAAATGTCTTTGAATACCTTTTGGTAGTGCTTACTAAAGTAGAAAACTTCATTCCTTTGTAAAAACAAGCAAGTAAAGAATAGCACCTCTCCTTCTTTCTCAAAATCAAATCTATCAAGTTATTTGAATAAGATGACATCAACATTCAATATAATTCTGATGACCAATTTACTCGCCTGTTCCAGTCATAGTTCCCGTCCCAGTGCCTGACATTACTCCTGTGCCCACAGAACCCGTCCCAGGGCCCGTTATGGCTCCAGTTCCTGTTCCGGTAAGGGTTCCAGTGGTCGGTCCCATCAGTGGACCTGATGCATTATAGGGTCAAGAAGAAATTATACAATAGTTTGTCTTTTCTTAAGGTTTAAATTTAATTCGATTTCTGGACCTCATTTTCCAATCATAAACAGACTCGATATCTAGAAAACCTACCAATCGTTGCGAAAATCCTGTTATCAAATTCGTGAAGATGAGAAAGCGTTCAGTTTTCCACATTTTCACTTTTTCGTTAATAATGCATCGATTCGAGATTGTCAAAGGAGCGATGATGTCTCTGTTCCACCTTCTTGAAACGATTAATTGGATTAATAATATATTCCTACTTACCACATTCTAAAGAATATATTACCACTTACCACATTTTCCGCAGTACAATCCACAGTTTTCGGTCACCCACTGGGAGTAGGCAGGATTGGAGCACACAACTGTGCCGTAGCTATTGCAGTTTGATATTTTGTCCGTGCAGGATCCTATGAAAAGAAAAGATTATTGGAATCATGTGCATGCATTTGGAAATAACTCTGATGATTTTCATTGCTAACTATCTCATAAGACCCTGATTTTCATGTAATATTTGTTTCCTTCATCAACTTTAGATCCTTAACTGGACCTGCGTTAAGCCAAGAGTGTCCACCTTGCACAATATCTCCATATTTAATTATGCCGAAAAGACTTTGGTTTATTCTCTTCGTACATTTGAACCTTTCTTGAAATTTAAAGTACGTTATCCCTTCTTAAACCATTACACAATTAGGCATTCAAAGGAACTCACATATGTTTTCGCCGAGTCTAAACGCTTGTATTTCTTCCTAATACATGTAGTGTCATATACATATATTCGCCATCAATGCCAGCAGAACTCGTAGAAACGCGGATTTTGCATGTAGACCTGTGATTGACTTAAGTTCCATTTGATATTAATTGGTCACGAAAGCTAGGTCTAGAATCCAGAGATTTTGCTGGCAAGGAATATAAATCCATCGAGCAGGCTGTAAAATATCTGACTTCAGTTCGAAGACGCGATTAAACAGTTTAATGAGAGGAGGGTATGGTGAAGTTATAATTATTTTATCACAGTGAACCTCAGTTAACTTAATAATTTTTTGACATTGTTTATCTTAAAGTCACAAAACCCTTTTATGTCAGTGTAGAGGCTGGTGCATTTAACTAATTCAGACCGTGTTGGGAAAGAGCCTCAACAGATTACTACTGTTGTCCTGGTTACCAGTACTCAGTTCAGTTGATGAGGAATGCTGGTTCCAGTGCCACTGAATGTTAGTGTGGAAGAATCGCCTTATGAAAAACTTCTCTAAGTGTCTAATTCCTGAGCAATGTTTGTTCTAATCCGTTTCGATGCCGTTAAGGCTTCCGACAACCTTATCGTCCAACCGTCCGGTTCTCGATCCATACCGTTATGTGACCGTATACGGCTTCAGTTACATATCATCTTGGCCTCGTCAAGTTGAGGCAAGGAGCGTTAATATTACCGGGGATCCTACTGATAGATCCGTCCTTCCACATAACATTAACATTACTCCGGCAGTACAGCCGTCTACACCTCCAGACGGACACCCGACACCATCTCACCCCCTCTTCCAAACTCTCATACAAGGTCTAGGCATCGGTTATCTTTGACGACGAGGAAGTTAGCCCTTCTTTCCGACTTCCCCCGTCGTCGGGCAAAATTAAGGAAATGACTGACAGACTATCTGCCATGATCAGGGACCCAAAGAATTTCACAGGTGCATTTCTTCTGAGAGTTCATCTTTCTTTGCATTCTTGCTGGTATAAGATCTACTGAAGCAACTTCTTCACATATCTTCCAGCTTTAGTCAAGAACTATGACCTTGCCTGCTGTCATAAGGTAGATAAAGACATTCTGCAGACCACTTCGAAGCTCGTTCTCAATACTGTATCAACGTCTTCGTTGTTCGATGTTTCGTTTCTTGCGATTTTTCAGGCTTGCAGACAAGGCCGGCAATGTACATCCAGCCCTGACCCTGGACTTCGACACTGTCGGCGACCAGTGGGGTTCGGACGCCATGGTACTCCACATCAATTCTTGGAGATGAAAACTATCGTAAAAGCCTTTCGTTTTTGGAGCTACCGTCTTCAGAACAAGATCGTGTTCAACATTTCACACAAATCGGTGGTAGTGATGTACCTCAAAAGGGATACACCAATGACCACAAATCACCACGTTGGTGCCCACAAAGCAACACTGATAGACTTTTTTCTCCATACAGAATGGTCCCTTTATCCGTCGATCTTTCATCAGATTTGCCAGCTATGGAAGCGTCCAATGATCGATCGTCTTGAAAACAGCACAACGTCCAGACGGACACCCTTCTCAGATTTCACCGTATGCGCGCGGAAATTTTATGTGGTACGTAGATCTCATTATTTCTTTTGAGCCTTAACCACAGTCTCTACAGTTGGGCTGCTTGCACGTTAGGAGAAACGGTTAACCTGAATTTTACAAATCCAATCGTCTCGCAGAGGTTAACCGATGTATATGTAGGATGCTCTGCATTCCCTCCTCCTTTTACCTATTCTCCTTACTTTAATGTGATCGGTGAAATTAATATCCTCCCATCTTCTATGCAAGCATCCCGTTACACGTTGTTCCGCTCACTCAAAAGAGCACCATCTGTTGACATCAAAAGGAGGTAATCGACAAGATTTATTGACCTAGTTATATATATATATATATATATATATATATATATATATATATATATATATATATATATATATATATATATATATATATATATATATATACAGAAAAGACAAATTTTTTCATCGGGAGGGATGGATTAGGGAGGTAATGTGATATATATTCTTAAAGTTAACGTGATCGGATAATGATTCTAGGAGAAACATAATTGACTGGAAAATATTGCCTTTTGCGGAATGCATTCCATTTATGATGACCTAAGTCTCCATCTTAATCTTTGTCTTATTCCAGTTGTGAAGGACAGGAAGCTTTTAGGGTTTATTTTGGACTAATGTATTTTTTCAGGTATTAGACACCTCATGGAAAAGGAAACTTGAACCTTGATTATCTCTCGACTGTGTACGGATCAGTTAGTGAATATTACCTGCATATCTTTAATCCAATACACAATCAGGGACTTGGGCTCTGTTAAGCTGATAAATTAGCCCCTCACCCGTGATGATATTGATTGGCGGTTTAGGGACTGATATCCTATATTCATTAAAACATGCAAAAAGCTGCAGCCAATGTTGCCTGTACACATTGTTGTAGGGGCCCCGAGTGGCCGAATGGTCTAAAGCGCTCTCTGTTACGGATTACTGCCATCTCACCTCTGTCTGCGTGGGTTCGAGTCTCGGATTCGGCTAATGTGGGTATGTGATAAAGCTTGCCAGTAGCTTCTCGTGGGTCGGTGGTTCTTTCCGGGGTTTTCCCGGGTTCTTCCTCCACCATTATTACTGGCCGCCATGTATAGCCTATCTTGTGCTGAGAAATGGCGTTAAACCCTACAACAACAACAACATTGTTGTACATTTTATACAATTTCCTGTATTTCTCGCTGCTTTGGAGCTACATTCGGCTGAAGGGTTCCTTTGGTGGTATGTGCTTGATACTTCCGGAGCAAATCCTTTATTTGGTGACCTGTAAATCCACGGGGAATGTCACAACCCTCTGTCATGTGGCCATTTTGAATTTCGTGCTAGATTTGGCTGTTACGTATGTTTGTTCCAGAAAGATTTGTATGCAGCAAAATGATTAGGTGACATCAAATCCACATATCGTCCATCAAGATCAACACAGATTGGGGGTGGGGGTGGGGTGATTTATCGGACTAGGATTCTGCGTACATGAAGAAATGCCACATAAGAAAATGTCTATGCTGAAGCAAATAAACAATCAATTTTATCTCAGACAATCGAAATTGGCACTTCGGTATGCTACTAAACTATCTTCTAATCCAGCCACCGCCACATATGATGTAGTGTTTTGGCCCAAATATCAAATAGTATGCACTCATACGCCAAATTTCACCCCACCTTTTGGCATACGAATTCATCCTCACTTAGAAACAGCAAAAAAGAATGTTGGAAATATCAGAGATATTTCAGAAACATGATGTTCTCATATTGTTTGAGAAACTATTATGTACTGTTGGCTGTCTTCTCACATTTGCATGAATGAAAAGGCAGATGAAGAAGTCTACCAGCCAGATTGGAAAATTCTGTATACGAACTTGAAATACGGTATAATGAGCATGTTTGTCAGATTAGGTTAAATATGTGAAAGGAAAACTACAAACAAACCTAATAGCATCAAAGTTACTGTTGATGAGCTGTTCTCTCGTAAATAATCAAATAGGACGATGATGAGGAAATATTCCAGTCATGTATGGGACTCATATATCTGACTCATGCATATCTCGTGAAGGATGAAGCTCGATTTGTAAGTACACTCTGCCAGTGTCCAATGACAGCAGTGGAGTACATTGTTGTTAAGTGTGTGCTTTCCACTTTATGATAAGAAAGTATGGTGACGTTAACTGCATTTAGAAACTGAATGAGGAAATACCAACTGAGAAAGCATTGGACATTTTAACGAACGCGGTTTATGAAACAAACTGTGATCTATCATTATATATATATATATATATATATATATATATATATATATATATATATATATATATATATATATATATATATATATATATATATATTTGATGCACAGAATTTTAAAATCTTTAGGTTTCATTATCTTAGCATCATATATTCGATGTTATACACGTTTAGAACGTTTATCTTCCAATCGTGTTGTGCAATTCATTCTTAAATTTTCAAACTTTTGTTGGCAGTACGTACTCGTTTTTGTGCTGAGGTGTCGTATAGGACTACGGCATACATGCATCCAGAGATTTTCATGAATTGGAAGTCATTCTGTCGTTTGAAATGTTCACAAATGTTACTCAAGCCTGAACAGCCCTATTCTAAACCTTTGTTTCTATATAATTAACAAGCCTACTGCGTTTAGTGCGTTTAATTTTGGACAAGTCAAAAATGGATATATTATACTTATGAAGAAAGTTATGAATATGTTTCATTAAAAGCCTCTATTTTCTAACTTATTACTTAAGTTTGTTGTTCTTTGCAACTCTATTGTCAGTTTGAATCAAGCAAGAGATTTCATTTAAAATCTTAATTCGTAAAACATTTAGAAATATGTTTGAGTTGATTTTCGTAATTGATACGAAGAATTTCTTCTTTGTAGACAATTCAATACCAAGCAATGTAAATCATTGAACTCAATCTAATCCCAGATCAGTAAATAGAGAGTTTCTTGGTTCCTATTTTGAATGTATCTGTCTTTTCAATATTAATTTGCAATCCTGATATGCATGAGAAATTATAGAATTTGTGCAGTGGTATACACTACATTTTATGTTCCATCAATAAGTGAAGTCTCCCCTGCATGTTGTGTAATTTTATTTTAATTTTCATTTATCTTTATATGATGTCGAACAAATATACTGCAACTTTCTACAAATGGTCTCATTTCCGGCCACGACGAATCCTGAAGAAAGGTGCAATGTTTCTATAAAATAAAGTTATCCATTGTTCAGTGTTTTTGTAGGAATATCTATTAATTTTATTGTCCATTTTGGCTGAAATTGTTTTTGTATGGAATGTTTAGTAATGTATTTGGTTTTCGATTGTTTTTCCTGAATAAATAGTTTAGTTTCAAATTGCAAATTAAGTAATAATCTTCTCTCTGAATGATATCGACAGACACTTTTTCTAAATTCGCGATTAAGTGTGTTTGCTTATAACTGACCTATAGCTGTACAACTAAAGTTAAGGAATTCAACAATACATCCGCCACATCCGTTGTTTTTACCATTATTATTAATTTTAGGGACTCAGATGAGTCAAATAAAGTAACTTCTTGCATTTCATTTGACTTGCCATTCGATAATTTAGGCATTTTGAATCTAATTTCAAACTGGATTGTTGTACTAATGTTTAATCTCTCCAAATAATTTAAACTGATCTGATATAATTCGTCCATTTTTATTTTCGAACTTTGTGATAGTATTTATTCATATATCATTGTTTCTGTAGACAAAATAAAATCACTTAATTATTTTAACTTCCTCTTCAATCCTCATAAATCGCAACATCATACCTCCAATTTTCTTTAGTCTGGTATGTTCTAATTTAGATAAAAGTCTATCCAAAATATTTATGCATACCATTTTATGATGATTCTCAAAATATATCTTATTGTCAATCCACATCGATCGCTTTCTGTTGGATTGAAATTATCATGCTCACGTTATACATTACGTCCAATTCTTCCAGTTTCTTTTCTTACACATATATTTTACACATACATTATAATGCAACAGTGAATTGTTACAATTCCAAACTCCATGATCTCTCCTAAAGTCTGTAATGTGAAGGAAGGAATTGCATCTAACCAGTAAGTATGATGAAAGTGTGTGTGGACGGTTTCAATACAAGAAAACCTACTGGTATTCGTTTACAAGTAAACCAATCTAAACATTGTCAAGAATATTTATGTATTATATTTACAAATTTGAATAATAATAAACAAGTTGTTGAAATCATCCGAGAGTTAAAATTAAGGACATGGTTTTGGAGATGGGATACAAAACGTGTATTGAATAGATGGGTAAAGTATTCATACCATAAACGTGAAAAAGTGATACAAATAAAACGTCTTTGATAAACGTCAGGTAGTAATCATCGATGTAGTAAACTTCATATCATTGTTACAAAGCATGCGTATTCCAGGTCTAATTAAATTGTCCCCACAAACATCCGACCATCAAACTTAAATCTCACAACAATAATTTTTCAAGAAGCTCGAATCAATATCCAACGTAAACCCGATGACCATTGTACTTGCCTGTTCCAGTCATAGTACCCGTGCCTGTCATGGTTCCAGTTCCCGGTCCCATAAGGGTTCCAGTGGTCGGTGCCATCAGTGTGCCTGATACATTGGAGAGTAAGCAGAAATTATACAGTTGTATGTCATTTCTAAGGGTTGGAATTGAATTCTCTTTCTTTCCACCTTATTTTTCCTTCGCAAACAAAATCAAAGTCTATAAAACGTACTATTGTTCGCAATTTTTTTTCTTCTTCAAATGTGTGAATACAAGCCAAAGCGCAGTTCTCAATATTCTGACTTTATATTAATAGCGCATAGATTTGAGATTTGTAGGTCATGAATTCTCTGTATCCTCTCTTCATAACGACTTATCGAATTAGATAATATTTTCCCCACTTACCACCACATTTTCCACAGTATAAAGCACAGTTGTCGGTCACCCACTGCGAGTACGTAGGATTGGAACACACGCCCTTGCCGTATGTATTGCAGTTTGATAGTTTGTCGGCGCAGTATCCTATTAGAAAAAAAAGGATTAATTCTCCGTGTGCATGCATAAATGTTGAAAGCCAAACATCCCACAAATTATGGTCTTGGGATTTGGAAACAACTCTGATGATTTGCATTGGGAACTGAGCACCAGACCCTGAATTGTACAAAATATTTGTTTTCTTCATCAACTTTAGATTCGCGTATGGAAGTACGTTAATCAGGAGTGTTCATCTTATACCAAACGTCAATATTTGGCTATGTCGACAAGTATATTGGCAAATTTAAACCTTTTATGAAATTTAGAGCACGTAAAACTTCCTTTCTAAATTAAAGAATAACATATTATGCAGTTAAGGGAATCAAAACATTAACACTATTAAAATACATTTTTACTGATCCTATTTTGCTATACCTCGATCAAGTAGCATCAAATGCTTATGCAAGCTATCAACGTCAGCAGAATCATTTCTAGCAGTAATGCTGCTTTTGCATGACACCAGTGGCAGACTTAGGTTCTATTTGACATTCATTAGATCTGCAAGCTAGCTCTGGAATCCAGAGTTTTTTAAACAAGTTTAAACAGTTTAACGACACGAGAACATAGAGAGGAGAGAATTATTGTGCCACAGTGAACGTAAATTATTCCAACAATGCAAGACTAGTCATAACTGTATCTTCACGGGGTGAAAATCGGATATGACTGATTACTACATGTATTGCTACTCTGCAATATAAGTTTGTGAAAATATGAAGCAATAGGTCAGTACAATCTAGTCCAACCCAAAATTCCGGAAGATGCGACTTAATACTTTGGTGATACTGTTCACTTTTCATTCAAACAGCCCCTTTATTGTAATTGAAATATTGTTTTAAATTCAATTATAACTAATATGTAGAACCTACTTCATTTGACTTATTGTATCATTTGTATCATGGTTCTTACATGGTCTGATGCTAGACTTTCGAATTAATATAATCAAACATGACAACAAGGATGCGCAGAGGGCTATATACGATTCTCATGCACTCTTAGAATGACTGGGTGATTCATACCATATGTTTAGCTTTGTTTAACTAAAAATAATGCTGAACACAAGATATGCATTGTTTTGTATTTCTCTGGTGATTTGTCTCGCTGCCACATCCGTAGGGCAAAAATAGATAGAAAAATATGCTTTGGAACTCATAATAAATACGTATTAACGCGAATGTTGTTTGTTTGTTTTTCCTTCCAAAATCATAAGCTATTTTATAGCCTTCACAGAAGGATAGAGAGGGACACAGACGATCCATAGTGTGAATAATCTCTAAACTCTAGAGAGAACTAGGTTGCAAATGTTACATGCAAAAGCAAAAATGGGAAAGAAGCAATGAAAGCCAATAGAAAACTGCGATAAATAAGAATATTTTCTGTTGCCATTTCAAAATAGCAATAAGAGAATTCAAACGTCGGATCGTAAATTGGCTACTTTGACATTTTGTTCCTTCACCTGATGTTAATAATTTGCTCTGTTAAATAATTGTGCTTTTTCATAAACACAGTGACAAATATCTTCCAATTTACATTTACAGGTTTGGAAGCTGAACAGTTACATGTTTTGACCTTTCAAACTTGAAAAGGTCTTTGAAAAAATACGAAAACAAAATAAATCAGTGCTAAAGTTTATGCTTTGATCACAATGTATATCTTATAGATTAAATATCGTTCCTTATATGATCTCTTCGTCGCAATTCAATATTGCTGTCGAGTGGGTACTTCCAGGATTTCAATCATCGCTAAATGAAATAATATTTATCATTTCGTGTTCTCTTTTTATTTTAACTGCGCTTCAACTAAAGACTGTGTCGTCTAGGCTATTTCACAATTACCGGGAAGAAATGTGTTTAGATATAATGCTAGACAGCATCAGCAATTTTGAGATTAGCTTATAAAATATTTGCTTGTGCTGTTTCTTCTCATCTTAACATGTGAGACAAGCCGACCCATGTCTTCATTAACACAGTGAGGTTCTCTCTGGTTAACGTTGCAAAGCATAGAAACAAAATAAAATTATATAACGCAATGTTTTATACTAGAATTATTTTCTTTGTGTTGACCTTTTCAAGCTTCTTCAATACGTTATAAAATAACACGAATGAAGAGGTTTAGAAAGCATCAAAAATCGGGTAGAAAAATCATAAGACGGTAAGATACTTATGAGATAAGGAGGTGAACTAAGTAAAGAATTAGAAAATACTTGAAAAGTATCTTTGGAGAAAACGATGCACCAAATATATTGAGCTCTCAATTGTCCAAAATCGCAAACATCAACTGAACGTTACCTTGGATCCAACAGTTTTTCAATGTATTTCGCAAAGCTTTATTTTAAGTCCTGTTCCACTCTTATCTAATCATAACTTGTGAGATAAAAGAATCAGCTATATTATCTTTAGAAGTCATGCATGGGAGCAGATTGTTTCCCAAAACAAAATGAAAAAGCAGGCACAAAAAAATGTTATTCGTTAGAAAGTTGAACTTTTCTTGGAGAAGTGAGACCATTTCTATGTAAAATCAGTTTTTTTATCTTCCTCTTTAAGATTAAATTCACTTGTTTCATCTGCGTCCTATGCATCATAGGTGATGCATAACAAGCAGAAAAGCTTAGATCAATCCTATAGCTACATATAGTGTAGATTTACAACAATTTTGCTCTTGTATGCTTGTAAAGTGTGTACCTCCTGTTCCCGTTCCCATTCCAGTACCGGGATTTCCAGGCTGAGGAAACGGGTACATCCCTGTTCCGGTTGATGTGCCGCCTGCCAAAGGGACAAATATAAATATCATTCGCTATTTACTTCATAAATTGTCTATTTGTTAAACGTTGTTGCAATGTATTTAATTCAAAATTGGTGACGGAAACGTGGAATGCTGACCACGTCATAAGTCTGTTGGCCACCAGATCCCGACAACGACTTTAACCCCTTTACCTGACATTAGTGTTGGAGAATTAGTTCATAAAGCTATCATTCATATAAATTAAATAAAGAAAATCCAAATACATCCACAGATTTAAATTGCAATGATTAAAATGAATCGAAATACCGTTTTAAAATATTTGAAAATTGACGGGTATCCATTGCTAGATACTGTTACTTGTACGAGAGATACAGAGACAAAGAGAAAGTCAAATTAACTTTTGATACAGTGCATCAGTCAACAATTTCCCTTTCACGTAAACCGCATGCTTTCATCTACTCTGAATGACATTGTTAGGTCTTTTACTTGGAATTTACTAAAATACAACCGACTCCAAAAGGAATCTATATCCCGTTTAGGTAGTATCCAAGACCAAAGGACCACGATATCCTGGTACCAATCATGAACCATAATTCACTTTCAAATTTACCCGTTACCATGGCAGCAAAACTGAGGCAATTACGACAATAATGTAACCATAGACTGAACTTTCCTGACTCACGTTTTCATAATGATCTCTTCTATTTTCATGTGTGTATTGTTTTCTTAATATCAAGATTTCGTTTTGTTTCTTTGGATATATAACATTCAGTCCTCTTTAACAAACTTTCGTTCAGTATTGAATGATAATCATACCATGCATGCACGCGCCTCCAGACCAGTCAACTAACGGTCAAAAAGCAGAATAAGAATAAAGTGTGTGTGTTTGTGTGTGTGGTATAAACACATCCCACAGATGATAGATATTGCTCAAAATGTAAAATCTGTAAATCTGAAACTTAGCATTAAAGGACAATGGTCTGACCTGCAACTCGGATAAACTTGTGTACTAAGTGATTTAATATTACGTCGACGTTTTCTTCATTTGCAAGGAACGAATCTAAGCAATGTGAAAAAAATATATGTATGTATTATACTCATAAATATTAACATAAAAAATGAACAAGAAATCTCATAATAAATTTATCTTGAAGAAGCCCGTATCAATATCCAATGTAAGCCTGATGACCATTTACTTGCCTGTTCCAGTCATAGTACCCGTCCCAGTGCCTGGCATTACTCCAGTACCCACAGAACCCGTCCCAGGGCCAGTCATGGTTCCGGTAAGGGTTCCAGTGGTTGGTTCGATCATTGTGCCTGATGCAATTTAGAGTGAAGTTGAAATTGAACACTTGTGTGTCCTTTCTAGGGGACTAAATCTTAAGTCACTTTCTTTTGATCACATTTGTACTTGGTAACCGAATCTAAGTCTCGGAAACCTAGAAATTTACATAACATTCGTAAAGACAAGTAAATTCGTACTTTTCAAAATTCTTACTTTTAATATCAGTGTATAGATTCTATAATAAGTCTTCAAGCTGCAAGTGCATACTATTATAGTGCAATGAATACAGATTGTTAAAAGAGTGCCACTTTCTCTGTTCTTTATTTTGCGAAATATCAATCAGATCGCAGATTACCTTCCCTACTTACCACCACATTTTCCACAGTATAAAGCACAGTTGTCGTTCACCCATTGGGAGTACGTAGGATTGGAGCACGCTCCTTTGCCAAAAGTATTGCAGTTTGGTAATTTATCGGTGCAGGATCCTTTGAGAAAAAAGCATAATTCAGCCATATTCAAACATAAATGTTCAAAGCCAATCATTCTTCAAAACGGTGTGGAATTGCTCTGATGATCTGCACCAAATTTCTAATTATGTAGAGAATTTCCTTATTTTCTAGGTAAATTTGTGAATTAATTACTTAAACTTTCTTGTATAAGTTAAACCAAGACATTATTGTGACGTTAAATAAATTTAAAAGTGAAATCGTTCACATATGTGTTCATTTTCTACGGTTATTCATCTACCCCTAACCAGTAGCATCACAGACATATGTAAGCTCTCAATACCAACTAAGCGTTTTGTTCTGAATTGTACTACGTTTAGGGTGACACCAGTGACAGACTTAGGTTCCATTGACATTAATCGCATCCGACACATAGGTCTAGACTCCAACTATTTCACTGGCCAGGCAGCTAGTTAAATCTCTGACTTCAGCTTGAGGATGATAATAGTTTTCATGAGATAGTGGAAAGACAGTTATTGTAACACATTGGACCATAACGATCCCATTACTAAGAGCATTTGATAGAAATTTAACAAAGGAGACGCTAAAAAATTAATATATTTCAGACTCTAGCACTTGAGTACTTATTTATTTACAAGAAAGAAAGATAATATTTCACTTCAGATTGAGAAATCAGAATCGAAATGGAAATAATAAACTATTATTTCAAAGCGGTTAAAAAGAAAGTATATCATTTTGAGTAGCGACAGGCTTCGTCAAAACATTATATAAAATAACACGAGTGAACACATTTGGATAGATTCTGTAATGGGGTAGCAAATTCTTTGAAGGTAAACTTCGCATCAGGACAGCGAGGTGAACTAGGTTAGTAACAATTTGCATATAATTAAAAACTGTCTTTTTTAAAAGAAACTAACATATTGTCCATAAATTACTAATATCAACTAAATGGTCCCTCCCTCATATCTCCCAGTTTTTCATAGCATACCATGATGCCATTTTTGCAGTCCTGGATCACTAGTTTATAGTCGCTACTTGTGGGATAAAATAGACAGAAATATTTTTTACCGAATTTAGGCCGGGCAGCAAAATTATTACGAAGCGCGTGACTCCACCACAGACACAAACACAAACACAAAAACACACAGATATATGGATATACATAGTACGAACGTATCAAATCAAAAACTGTCCGAGCGCTTTTTCATTATCTACTGATGCCTTCTTAAAACGATGGTCATGGAAAGAAACGTGCTCTGCAGCGAAATTGTTGACGAACATTTTAGTCTGCCAATATAAGCTATGTTGATTCATCCACATACCTAAAACGGTACAGAATAAAGATATTGTGCGAACTGTAATGCTTCTTGGTGCAATCATCTCTTTCAGGTTTAAAGGTCATCTTCTCTTGATGCAAAAAGAAATTTGAACGTATGAAATGATGATTCATCTTAATTTATTACTGTATCTGAAATTTACATTAGCACTCATCTTTAGGACAAGACCGTCTTGCTTGTTTGTTTAGAATTTAATTGATTCCGTGATATTTGAAAAGAACCATTAAATACTGCATAATTAGAAATCTAAATGTCAATGTACCACTGCCGCTACCAGTTATGGTTCCTGTACCGCCAGTCAGAGTTCCGGGTCCTCCAGACATAGGTATGGTTCCGCCCGTGTTACCTTTTAACAAAATAAAGACAAAATCAACTTTATTTTTTTTCAAAATTAATGAAATATAATGTTAAAATATAAAACGTCTATTTTTTTATCTACTCAACCTCACCCATCCTAAATTCCTCATGTATTAATCCCAATCATTCTTGTTTCCTTGTGACGTAACTTAATTGCGATGAAATAAATATAAATGTTACGTTACTTGCAATGTCTATTTATATTCTTTTGCATTTGATCGATGAAACATCATTGTTTTTCTAATTGATTATAAACTATCATAATTTGAACATATTCCTCTGTTTTTCGCTACAGAATATATATATATATATATTTTTTTTTTTTACATGGTCAAATCTAGATTGAACTGAATAAGTATCTCTTTCTTTGAATTGTGCTGTTTAATTTTCTTCCTATCGAAATTTAGTCTAAGATGTTCAGTTCAGGGTCATCGTCTTATTCTATTCTTTGGTTTAGGTGCTATACTACAGACATCAACATTGCAATGAAGATGGCGTTATCAGCTTAAATAACCCAGTTTGAATTATCCTGCCATCAGCCCATATTGTCTTTAAACAAAAGTAGTGTACATTGCAAAGACCTATGGAAACATTCGCTACTGGCATGGCTATGTCAAATAAGGGAAAACAAACAATTCTAACTTTAATGAAAAATTTACAGAACTTTATTTAAAGTATAGTTTTAAACAATTTATAGGCTTCAAATCTTTAAACATGTTCTTAGGTTATCTCCTCCAGACTATTAGAGTTAGTTCTTTAAAGTATAATTATCTTTGTGACGTCGTAGCCAGATTTAGGTACACCCTATTTGATGTATGTTTATGTGAGTTTTGTTGTTGTTTGGTTTTGTTTGGTTGAACGTATCGAGCAATAAAATGCAGAGCTAGTGAAATAAATAGACCTGTAATAAAGATGGTTGCGTCCATTGATATCGAACATGGTATTGAAAATGAAAGTGTTGCCTGGTTGTGGCTTATCCAAGTTAAACAGTGAGCTGAAAGCGAGTTTAAGTTGTTTGTGTTTTGAAAAGAGGGTGTAATATCAAATAGCATGTGTATATTTATATAGTATTGACATTTTGGCGTTAGTTGAAACTCCATGTCCGCTCTGATTCTCTACTGATATTTTAGACAAACTGTAATTCTTTGGTTTGGGTTCAGCTGATTTTTTGCAAGAAAAAAATCACCATAACATATTAAAATGAGTTGCTTAAGAATATGAAGAAGAAAAAAAAACGTTGATATTTAATAATAATTTTCAAATAGTGAAATGTTACGTTTCAGTTCGTACCTTTACAAACTAATCACTCTCACTCTCACATTACAGAATAGTTGTATTAATTATATGTAAATGAATATGTCTCATTTATAGAAAGATCTGCTATGGTAAAATTTGGAGACCTACAATTGCAGTTCGAATATATCGATATTTTCTGTTGATGGGGATCGTTCCTAGAGTTCGACATTTCATACTAATTTCTTTGCATAATATCTTACTTCTGCAATATGCACAGCAGTTATTCTCGACCCATTTAGCATATGAATGGTCGCTGCAAACCCTTGTTCCGTAGGTGCTGCAGGTTTGAATCCTATCACTGCAGGAACCTGGTTTAATCGTACAGAAAAGCGTTACTTGATGAAATGGTTGAATAACATTTTCAATTTCGTCTACAACTTTAAAGAATAATTATAGAATGGGCAAGTCGATTAATGTGTTTTGAAACAGTGTTAGTTAAATAAAATCTGGACAGGTGTTTTGATGAACAATGAAATGCAAGCTGATCAATATGTCTATCAAATAAAAATACATTAATTAGTTAATTCTGAGCTTGATTAACTGGATAAAAATGACGGCACTGATCGATGGCATGGATCATAATGCAGCTGACTTTTGCTTCAAAAGATCAACATTTAATGGTTTATAATTCTGTTTTTCGTATACTACATTACATACTACATACATTCCTCTTCCTTTAAAAAGTGACGACGTATGTTGTTATGTATCAGAATGAAATAGTCATGGGCAAATAGACAGACAGACAAACCTATAACACAACCGAACAAAACGAAAGAGCGATAGGCGCATCAGACAGGCTGGGAGACTTACATTTATGAGAATGAAAGATATATCGGTAAATAGAAAGACAGACAGGCACATATATTAATATTTGTGTGTTACCAAATCCCTAGGTGCCAGTTCCAAATATTAGTAATGTAGAAAACTTTGAATAAATTGTGATTAGTTGGACACTTTACTATATATATTTCTAGAGAGAGTAATGGTTGCTGACAATTATGTTCCATTTCATATGTGCTGGACGCTGAACGGTTTCACAGATTTTTACAGCTTGAAAACGGCCTTTCAAAGAATACGTAAACATGCAAATAAGTGTTAAATTTGTGCATTGATCACAATTTATATCTTATCGTTCGAGCGAAATAGCGACTAGGTTCAATATGATTGTTTAAGTCATCTCCTCGTTTTAATTTTACTTTGATGAATATTGTTGATGGAAGGTTACTTTCTATAATCCAGGATTCTATATCGCTTAGTGAACTGATATTTAACCGTTCGCATCCTCTTTTTATTTTAGATACACGTGAACTGAAGATTGTGTCATCTAGTCAATTCTCAATTATTAGAATGAAAGAGTTTAGATATAATACTCGATAACTTTATCGATTAACAGAAACTATTTTCTTTCACGCTTACAGTTTATATAACCTTGTCTTATCTTCATTAACAAAGCCGAATTCTCTCTGGTTACTTCTGCAAAGCATAGAAGCAAAACTATATTTCGCTGTTTTATACTAGAGGCATAGTTCTTTATTGTCCATGCTTTTGACATCGTCAGTTTAACTTTATCAAGCTTCTTCAATGCATCGCATAAAAGACCTCGACAGTTTTAGAAACATTCTAAAATTGGGTAGCAAAATTAAAAAATAGAAGATTCTGTTAAGGACAAGGAGTCGAACTAAGTTAGGAAAGAATGAGAAAATACTTGAAAAAATGTCTTTGGAGAACAATCGCCAAATATATCGAGTTCTCAATTGTTTAAAATCACCAACATCAACCGAACATTCCCTTTGATCCAACAGTTTTAATCGTATTTCCCAATTACTTTAGGCAGAAGCTGTGGTACTGTGATGGCTCATCGGTTAGTGTAGAGTGTGTTTGACCCGTAACCGAAAGGGTGCGTATTCGAATCCTGCCCATATATCGGCCAAAAATGGTTACCGTGGTGCGTCTTTGGGAAAAGCAATTTTCATCCAATTGCCACCAAATGAAGCTATAATTTATTCTGAAGTATTTATGGGCTTATTTTAAAATGAAACGGAAAAATGCAGCAAAAAAGTAGCATATTAAGCAATAATTTGTGTAATGTTAGAAGATGTTTATTTCGGGTTACTAGTCAACCCTTTTTATATTATCTGGTTTTCTGTTCTTCTTTGTTCTCTTTTGATATTCCTCCATATTATTATCATATGCAGAATTGTTGAATTCTTTGCAACATGGTCTCTTTAATTTATCCAAACCAATGTCATACAGAAAGAATTTGTTTACGACAGCAAGAAATCGTACGTTAATCACCTATTACACTATACAAACACATAGGCAAGCTTAAATGCTGGCTACGAGGATTCTGTAATGCTTGCACATCCAGTCTCCGTTCCATTCTTGTACCAGTTCCAGGTTCTGGAACTAGGTACCCTGTGGCAGTCCCGAAGGTCTAAATTAATTATGAACTACGAAACCATGCATGAATTACTTATTTATTAGATGAATATGTTATACTTTGCGCATCCGTTTGTATATTAGCATTAGATACAAGTCAATAAAGAAGACATTTAGTAGGGCATACTGATTAAAACATTGTGATGGTAGTTTCTTCACAGCTTCAAAAGGACTAAATTTCATTATGTTTTCTCTTTTATAGATAGGATGTTGCTTCTTCCATAATCTGACACTTGGCCATCAAATTACTGTCATCAGGACTCATAGAGGACTGTGTGATTCTTGTTCCCTTATTATTCTATCATAGAATAGCCGAATGATACTCAAAGATACTGTTTTCAGTAACGGATGCATTTATTTACATTCTGTTTGTGACCTGGCAAGATAGCAATGCTCTAGAGGACGGAACATACATGTATTTACACGCATGTATTGCTTTTCAAAATCATAAATGACTTTTCGCCTTCTATAATATGATGGTAAGGTGAACCTTTCCAGGCTTCGTCAAAACATCATATAAAATAACAAGAGTTTACAGTTTTGGATAATTTTTACAACTGGTTAGAAAAATAATTTGAAGGTAAACTTCGGATCAGACAAATGAAGTGAGCTAAGTTAGTAAAGAGTTTGCAAATAATACCAAACTCTCTTTGGTAGAACAAAAAAGATAAACCAAACATTAAATTCCCAACTGTCCTTAAAAACCACCATCACCAACTAAATCTTCTCTTACATCGTACAACCATATCATGAAATCTTCTTCGCAGTCTCGGATCCTCGTATATAGTAAAAACACGTGAGATAAAACAGAAAGCTGTATTACGTTTGGAATTATTTCCCATGATCAAAATTATTTCCAGGGTCGTGGGTACCCACGTGACCCCTACAGAGATAGACACACACACACACACACACACACACACACACACACACACACACACATATATATATATATATATATATATATATATATATATATATATATATATATATATATATATATATATATATATATATATATATATATATATATATATATATATATATATATGGCTACATGCAGAACAAGCGTATCATAAACTGTCCAAGTACCTTTGAGATCTACTAAGCCTTTCCTAATATGGTCGCCAGGGAATGAAAATTGTTCTGTAGCTGAATTTCTGACGACTATTTTGGTCCAGCAATAGAGTCCATGTTGTTGATTCATCCTCCTGACTAAAGTTTTTGGTTTTTCTCGTATTGGACAGAACAAACTTTGCTCCCTATTAAATTTTTCTTCCATCAATTTAATTATTTCCATGCTAATTAAAAAAGAACCTTTGAATACTGCATAATTAGAAATCTAAATTTCAATGTACCACTGCCGCTACCAGTCATGGTTCCTGTACCACCAGTCATGGTTCCTGTACCACCAGTCAGGGTTCCGGTTCCTCCTGTTATAGTTCCTGTTCCTCCTGTCATAGTTCCGGTTCCGCCTGCAATATCTTTCAACAAAATAACGACAAAAGCGATATTTGTAATACATCAAATAAATTGCAAACCGAATCATAATGCATTAATAAAATTCTTCCATTTTCTTATATACACAACCTCACCCATCCTCAATTCCCCATGAATGAATCCAAATCATGCGTATTTCTTTGTGACGTAACATAACTGTGATAAAGTAAATGGAAGTGTTACCTTGCAATGTTTGCTTACGCTCTTTCGCGTTTGCCGATGAAGCAACACTATTTTTCTAAGTGATGATACATTAGAATTATTTGAACATATTCGTTATCTTTCCGTTACCGAATCTGTGGGTTTGGTACAAACTCGACTCTAGATTAAACTGAATATGTATATCTGACACTTCATTTTCTTCCCATAGAAATGGAAGCTATGTTCAGTTCAGAGTCATCGTCCAATTCTACTCTCATGGTTGGCTGCTATACTATAGACTATCAACATCACTCTAAAAATGGTTTTATCAACCTAAACTGTCACAATTTTAATTACCATGCCATCAGCCCATATTTTCTGTACACAAAAGTAGTGTACATCTCAACGTGGGCAAAGACACATGCAGATGGTGTACTGGAAAGGTTATACCAAACAGGGGAAAATATAAAATTCTAATTTTAATGCTAAGTGAACCGGGCTTGACTTAAAGTATGTTTTTAAATATGTTATAAGTATCAGATCTCAAGACTTGTTTTAGACTATCTTCTCCAGTCTGATTAAAGCCTGATTTAAATTCTCTTGGTGACGTCGTAGCTAGATTTGGGAACATCCTATTGGCTTGAGCTGAAGCTACATGAGCTCAGTAACTTCCTATAAGATTATGAAAATTTGTAATTCTTTCATTTGAGTTCAATGCGTACGTGTTACGCTAGTTCATTGTCTAACTCCCGCAAACTATAGATTCACCCAATTTAATTGCAAAATAGTATCACCGTATCGGACATGCTACTATTGTATACTAATGGCTCATTCTACATTACCGCATATAGTGTGATTCCGGTCTTTCTAACGATACATTCGTTGTTTACAAAAAGCTCTTCAGAATTTTGCTGTACATTCGCATGATATTATAAACGATTGGTTTGTCTTATTTTAGTTTAGAAATTAGACGTTGTCATACTGTCATCAGCAACTATATAAAACGGAAGAACATTTGTGAAGCATTCGTGTAAACGAAAGGCAGATTATTTTTTAGAAAAAGACACAAATTAATCATCCTAAAGGATTACGAAAATTAACCTTAATCAGAAGGTGTCAGTTTTATCAAAAGAGTTAATACTAATTGCCAAATGGAACTCAGAAAACATAATCGTGGCAAACAGTTTATTCTTTGAAAGGAAGGACGGCATAGTATATTAAACTTGATGTCTGAAAATAATTTTCAAATTGTAAAAGGTTACGTTAACAACATAATTACTCTCACATATGCAGAATAGTTGTATTAATTACATGTAATTGTACGTCTCATTTGTAAAAAGATCTTCTATTTTAAAATTTGGAGGTCTGCAGTTGCAAATCGTATACATGAATATTTTTTGTTGATGTAAATTGTTCCTAAAGTTCGACATTTTTTTAAGTTATTTCTTTAAATAATATCTTACTTCTGCAATATGCACAGCAGTTATCCTCCACCCATTTAGCATATGATTGGTCGCTGCAAACACTTGTTCCGTAATCTCTGCAGTTTGGAATCTTATCGCTGCAGGAACCTAGTTTAACCGTAAAGAAACACGTTACTTGATGAAATGGTTGCATACCAGTTTAACTTCACCTACATTTTAAGAGAATAGTTATAGAATGGCCAAGTCCAAACAAGTATTCTGAAATTGTGTTAGATAAATAAAGCCTGGGCAAGTGTTTTATGAACAGTCAAATGGAAGCTGATCAATACGTCATTGAAACAAAACAACAGTCATTAGTTAATTTTGTGCTTGATTATAATGAAATGACGTCATTGATCGATAGCATGCATATTAATGCAGTCTACCTTTGCTTCAATTAATTAACATTTAATGGTAGATAATTATATTTGTCGTGTACTGCATTACATAACTAATACATTTCTCTTCCTTGACAACGTGAAGAAGCATGTAGTCAAAGTCAGCCTGAAATGGGCAAATAGACAAACAGACAAACCTTTAACGGAACGAACAAACGAACAATGGACGCAATAGACAGGCGGTAAGATACACCTTTTTCGGAATGAAATAGATATCGGTAAATAGAAATACCGTCGGTAAAGTAGATTGAGATTCCAGACGTGCAAGTGTCTGAAATTGGAAAATTACATATATTGACATAAGCAAGCTATCAAATACATGAAGTTTCCTTTCTGTGGGTTTCGCATTTACGTGGATGCAAGACGTACTTAACTAGTCTGCTTTATGAAGAAGCAAAAAGGAGAGACAATTCAAATTCGAAGCGGAAGTGGTTGTCATTTTCACGTATTACAATTAAACAGAATATGACAAGAGGTACTAATGACCTTGCCTTTTGTTTTAAGCTTCCCAGTGTTTTCAGTGGAAGGTGAGTCCAGGTCCCAGAAGAAATACTCACAACAGCTGTTTCGGTGTCCATAGTGGGAGGTTTAGTCGGAAAGGAAGGAGTATAAGATCCTACCAAAACTCATAACGTGGAGGTAGGAACAGACCACTTTCTAGATCTCAGTCTTACGCATCTTTGATAGCTAAGGGTTGTCGATCCATTTCGTTCCATACCAACCCTTGGGATATTTAACCAGCTAAGACTGTCTACTGCACCAATCAGACCACTTTTTACATTTATAGTTCGATATACTGATAGAGGCCTACGTACCCAACAACATATGAAGTACGTAAGTTTTTTTTCCGATTTGGCATTTTAAGCAACCTTTAATTCCGAATCAATGGCAGTGGTCATTGTGCAAATCAACTAATGGAATTTCATAAAAGACACTCAAAGTCTCTACCTGATTAAATGATTCTGGTAGCTATGTATGGACGCCTTTATTCAGCTTTATTTGGCCTATATACAAATCATTGCATTATACTGCACATTTAGTGTTCATATTTGCATGGACAATCACGAACCGAGCGTAGACAGTTGTTGGCCTTGTTATTTTATTCAACACGCACAACACTTCCAACCATTCATTTTTCTTCACTGACACAACTGCCATGCAATGACAGAATATATCTTTCGTGAAATATGTATGTCACCGGTGATTCTGGGGTCCAGCGTTTTGTTACCTAGTTCACCTAACACCATACATATTACGTCTTTGCTCTGTGTCTTCAACGGTTCTCTTTTTCATCCAAGAACTGTTATCCAGATAAGTGCGTCGTTGATGAATATTAGTCGAGGTTCTTCTTTTCGTGGCCGACAAAATGTTGGTGGTTCGATACAATTGATGGATAATTTTATCGCAGTGGATTTGTCAGTGAATATTGCTTGATTGTTGTAGAAACAATTCCTAGGTGTTTTCACACCCGCCGGTGGAATCTGTAAGCTGACGTCTTCACGTCAACGTGTGATGGTTCCAAGCTGGTCTTGTGCTGGTACTGGTACTTCATTTTTCTATTAAGTTCTAATTTGCCGTCGGTTACATTATATATGAGTTTGCACGAGGAAGTCTTCAGGCCATTCTGTCGAAAATGTTCAGCGAGAAACGGCACATCATCATGGATGTTGGCAACCCGTCCTAGCTCATCGAACACATCGTCTTCTCCAGCTCCATTTTCGACCAGAACGAATTATTCAGTGTCTTGTCCGCATTGCCTACTCTTAGTGGTCTTCACATACAAATAATAAGGACGATTGATGAGTCTCAATATGTATCTATTGTATCTATATTCTCGAACGAACCTAACCTGGACAAGTTGTTAACTAACATGTTATTTGGATCCTATCTAAGCACAGAATCCGTAAATTCTAAGCCTGCAGCTGCAGCATCTTGCAGTAGAATATTAAGAGCCGCCCAGTATTCTAGTTTGTGTTTGTCCTGTCCTGTATGGGGTCTGCCATCGTACATTTTTAATCATATGGTGTTGCTAGCAACGACATTGATATGAGATAATCGCTTTCTGATTTTCACGTCCATGCATTGTTTCGTCACTGCCTCGGAAACATCGCTGTCATTTTGATAAATTCCACATCGGAGTCTCTTAGTCCCTCCTTTTCGGTGATTTTGGCCAAGTGTTTCGCTGTGGATCCTCGCTGCTTCAAAACGACGTCGTTGTTGTTCGCGTTAGATGATCCAGTTTTTCAGTTTGATCTAGGAAAATTACGAGTTCGCCATGATCAAAGCCAACAGCAACCCGGCCTTCCAACTTGGCCAAATCCGAATTAGTGACAAACCTGATCAGATCGACATTAGCACTACATCGGGTCCTCGGCTTGCGCATAGGAAAATGTCAACACACACTTCACACATGTTTCAAGCGTAGAGTCTAAGTTACAATGTAATCGCAATAAGTCCTGTGGTGTAGTTTAACGCCATTTTCAGCGCAAGACAGGCTATATGTGGCGGCCAGTTTAGCTGGTGGAGGAAGATCCCAGGGGAAAACCACAGTACGAACCACGTACTCACGTAAAGCAGTTTTGTCGCATACGAACATTCGCCGAGTCCGAGATTCGAACCCACGCAGATAGATATGAGATGGCAGTGATCGATGCAAACTCCATCGATGCGGAGAAGTACATGACGTTGAAGATTTGTTTCTTTATAGCTTAACATTAAGCATTCACGTTGTGTGCCATTATACACTAACAATAATATTCGGGTTCTAACTTGTAGTGGTATAGCCGCTATCGCTCAGTTTTGCAGTGTGGGGCAAAGAAAAGTATGTTCGTATGACTTTTAGTGCCATGAACGGACGCAAAGTCGTCTCGCGCAGGGTGTACAAAATCTTGACGGTGACATCGTCGCTGTATTAACAGAACTCCGTTGATAATATATATTGGTGAACAGAATTTACCCTGGATAGGGGAACACGGTTGGATACATGACTGCACGATAACCAAACTAACTTATGCATCGCGTTGATGCTACATGTTACCGACATTATCTCGCATATAAGATATCAGACAATATCCGTGCGCGTTAGCGCGCTAATGTGGATCTTGTCTATGTTTTGAATACAATCTCGAGACCAGCGGTCTGAGAAAGACACCCAAGATGGACCATCAAAGGAGGCATGAAGGCTAATATTGCAATTTGAGGCGGACAAAAACAGTAAAAGCCGCAAAAATAAATGTGGATGAAAAACTGGCCACTATATATTACAATTCCTACAGGTATTGGAAACTTGAAAAAAACCGTCCAATTTTCAGCTAAAAGTTTAACCTTGTGCTATCAAAAGAAATTGCCAGCAGAAATAAGCTGGTTTGAAATGTTTCTCTTAATCCTTAAGAGCCTTGCAAATTATTTATTAAAGATTATTACACCAAAATAATTTTAATTGCTAACAAAATCTAATAGTAGCACCAGTGAGGATAGATACCTGAACCGGAGGTCCCTGTCATTGTTCCTGAAACGAGTTTGAGAAAGCGAGGAGTTTCAAGTTTAGTTTAGTATGCTCAATTAGAATTTGTAGCAATGTTGAAGATTAAGGAACTAATTTTGATATAATTGTAAAAACGTTGCAATATATTTATATATATCCACTTGGAATAATACCTCTTGAATCTTACTGTGGAATTAAACTCATAAACTGACTATCAGTTTACGGCAGGTTTTACGACAGTAGTATAAAACGACATAATTACATTTGTAACCTTCAAGGTGACGACAGAAAATAATTACACACCTAACAAATTATAAAATGTACTTTTTACTTATATCAAAAGTAATTTTATGTTGAGCATGTAATTTTATGACATCACGTTCAATGCTGTAATCTGCGACTTTTAGATTTGTATGTCATGTTAGCACAGAGATTTCTCTTGGCAGTCATACCTAGGCAAGTTGTATATTTGTTTACAAACTTGCTCATTATAAAATGTAATCTGAGTCGAGTCACTTATACCTTGCGAAATCAAGAAAATAATACGAACTGCGTCTTGGTATAGACATTCTTTAAATATAATTTTAATAACATTTTGCATTACAAATAGAAAATCAAAAATAGATTTCAAGCACCTACGAATTTTACATATAAATCAGTATTACCTATCATGCAGATACTGGTAAAACTGGTTCAGTAAAATACCGCATTTTTATAATTTGCACACTGAAGAGCGGTAGTTTCTATCGATGGATGTACTTACCTGGTACTGGGCCTGACCCTGACCCTGTCCCAGCTCCGGCGAAGCTGCTTTGTCCAGTAGGTTGGAAGTTACATTGGGGCTTGGCGCAGCACTCTCCAGATGCCTTTACCAGGAAGCAACTTGGGGGGAGGTCGGAATATGTTGGACATCTGTTGAGTGAATACAAATCATTTTGTATTTTTAAAGCATGTAAATAAATAAAATGGAGGTAGAAGATTACTATTCTTACCAATCACGTGACGCAACCTAAATAAACCTTTCTGTAACTTTGATTATTAAAAGTATTGACACATGATTTTACGCTATCATCCACGTAACGTTTTGAATCGGTTTATAAAGTCTTATAATAATTCACCGATGTAAACAGGTAGAAAAGCCATAAAAAAAGCCCTATAACATACACACAGACAGATACTCTGAATACTTTCAAATGTTACTTATCATCTCAAACAACTCACTCTCTCTTAAAAAGTAATTTAGTGGTGAAATGATGTGTGTAATATAATAAATACTACTTCCCACTGATAGACAAATTATCATATCGAGCTAGTACAATATTCTGTTGGAACAGTTGCAAACGTTTGTCAACGTATTCTTCAGTGTTTTTTTCTGACAGTCTCACAATAAAAGTACAAACGCGTCTCTTTGTATCTTTTTACCTTTGTTAGGAAACAGTCTAACCTGTATCTCATATACCATTCAATCTGCTGATTAACTATATTTCACACGAAACATCAACAACAAATTCAACAAAACATTTTCGTTCTATTTGTGTCATAATCAAGAACTCTTCCATATTTTCTTGTTTATCATTCTTGTGTGGATGGTTTGCTGGACAGCAAGGGAAAAAAAAGAAAATTAGTTCACTTTAGTAGCTGGAATGGACGAAATTTTATTCTTTCTTGTGAACATAGACTGTAAGTTTGCTCCTCAAAAAATGTCTTTCAGTAAATTGTGCCCCGAATACTGATGTTTCCTTGATCTGTGTTTAAAAATGTTTTGGTAGAACATAATTGGCATCATTTGTACAGAACCCGAAAAGATTAAAAATGTGCTAATGTAAACGTTTAATTTGTTACAGTGTAGTAGTTTCAGGAGCAACTATATAGCATCTATAAATATTTTCGTCATGCTAGTTGCTATTGTGTTCGTCGTCGTTATCGTTGTAGTCATATTCATCATCATCAACAATACAAGAAAGTGGACGACAACAACAATGACAAAACATTTCGAATGTTTCATCGTTTCCGTTTTTGATTGTTTATTATTATTATTATTATTATTATTATTATTATTATTAGTATTAGTATTAGTATTATTATTATTATCCTGGTTCACCACTAGACCGTAACATAACTCCCTATTTATCAATTAATTCGTCACCTTGACCAGTACCTCTGGCGACTGAAAGGCTGCGACTTTGAATATTACATTGATATAAATCCGGATCCGCTACCGTGGTGTGTCCCTTGGCAAGATAATTTATTCCAATTGCCTTGGTACTAATTAAAAGACTTGTTTTGCTGTGCCATAAAACACCGATCCAAACCATATTGACCAGAATAATATGTAACCTGCTAAAGATTAGTGTGTCAATGGAGCTATGCACTAAATACTTTGTTTTCAGATCCATGGATCCGTCGCATGGAAAATGAATGTGAAAATCCTCTTGAAGTAGATCATAAATCAATGTTTTAATTAGTTGGTTATAACTGACAATCATGCTTTGACATATAGCTAGATTGATGGATAGCAAATGGCCACCTGGTTTTGTTGACAATCACGCTTTCACAACTAGCTAGATTGATGGATGGCTACCTGGTTATATTGACAATCACGCTTTAACAATTAGCTAGATTGATATATCGTCCAGAGTAAGCCAAAATAAACCAACAAAGTTGTTCTTTGTTTTGACACTAGCATGTTTCGATTTGCCTTGCACGCAAGGTGGCATTAGCTGGCTGCGTTACTTTCCTGACCGTATTTTTTCCACGGTTTTTCAAATTATTTGGATTCTAAGAGAAGAATTACTTTCCCTGGGAATATTTAAGCGCTCATACAGAATTCTTGGACAAAGACATTTATTGATAGCTACAAATTGAAAAATATGCATCAGAATCAAGACAGACCTATTCCAAAAGCTCCTATTTCTAAAAGGTCAAGGTCACGGTCATGTATTGAAAGCAATACATTTGTTTGGTATAATAAACGTCTGATTTTATTATGAAGAACTATAAAACATGCATATCAAAGGGTTCTATATCACTCTTGGGTGATTTGGCGGCCAATCCTATCCCTATTAAAATATTAAGGGTCACAGGGGCTTCGCAGAGTTTTTTTTATTGTCAGATACTTTGCCTTTTTCTGAAAAGTCTTCTTCTAATGAGAGTGCTCTTATTCAGGGAGTAGAGTGTGGCTTTGTTAATGTTCCTCTCCATTGTGTAAATAATTTGTCATCAGATCTAGTCTCAGGACCCGCGACAGTCGGCACAGTGCATGTTTTATCCGATGAGGGCATTCATTTATTACTAGGCAACGACCTAGCTGGAGACAAGGTTGTGGTTAATCCACTTGTGCCTGACAAGCCCTGTTTGGATCAGAAAGTCTATGCATTGAAAAAGAATTCCCTGATTTAAACCCAGCTTGTGCAGTTACCAGAGCTATGGCGAAGAAAGCTCTTGAGAAAGTATTCCTTTAGCTGACACATGTGTTGGTCAGGTTTTTGATGAGGTCGCTTTCACTCCTTGTTTGGAACAATCAAACGTTATTGATCACAGTGAGCTTCTGTTAACTACTCGTTCTCTTTATTCTAATCAGGGTCACAAACGACAATCACCTGTCATCAAACAGGACAAAGATCATGAGATCTTCTGTTTGTTTCAAATGGACATTAGTGAAACTGAAGCCACTGAAGTTCCTGTCTGTTATTTCATTCAAAATGGATTTCTTATGAGAAAATGGAGACCTCCCGCGGTACCTGCTGGTGACGAATGATCAGTGAACTATCAAATTGTAGTTACAAAATCTTACAGACAGGACATACTTAGTCCGGTCTATGAAACTTCTTTGGCTGATCATTTAGGGATTAATAAGGCTTATCACAAGATCTTGACTCAGTTCTATTGGCCAAAAATCAAAAGTGATGTTTGTAAATACTGTAGAGCTTGTCATACTTGTCAAATGGTAGGAAAACGCAATCAGATAATTACCTAAGGCTCATCTGCAACGTATTCCTGCATTTGACGAACAATTTAGCAGAATTATGGTAGATTGTCTTGGTCCCTTTCCTAAGACCAAGTCAGGTATCCAATAATTGTTGACCATAATGTGTGCGTCAGCAAGGTTTCCAGAGGCAATTGCTTTAAGGAATATTAAATCTAAAACAATAGTAAAGGCCCAAGACCTTTTTGACTGGGATTTTCCTTGTCGTATAAATCTTGTCTGTATACAGGCCCAGTGTGTTTGTAGTGTATTTTCGCATTGTCCGTATATCGCCCCCTATTGCTAATAACATCAATTTACCCCAACTTATATATTCAAAACCAGTTAATCAAATATGCTAAGGTAGTAAAATTCCTAGGTATGTTCTTCAATAATCATCTAAATTGGAAACACCAGATTGAACAACTAATTCGAAATTGCAATGAAGATATTAATCTCTTAAGAAATCTTAAAGGGGCCACCTGGGGATCCAATCAAGAAACCTTATTAACCATCTGTATATCACTTATATGGCTGAAGCTAGATTATGTATGCCAAGTTTACAACTCAGCGAAACAAACATTACTGAACAAACTGGATACCATCCAAAAGGAAAGCATTATCTGTTTGCACTGGCACTCTGCCATCGTAATCATTAGAGGAACTTTAAGTCCTTACCGGTGAACTGATATTAAAAATAAGAAGACAGGAAATGCTCCTCTGACACCCCAATCGATTAACAAATCACACCGACTCGAATCCTACAAAAGTAACGATTAGCAAATGCAACAATCCTTTTAGCCGCAAACTAGTTCCTAACCCACCAGATGTCAAAAAATCATAGAACTCAGTGAAAAGCTGCCAACACTTCCTCTACAAGAATTGTACGCTCACTCCCCTGACCCAGCCCCTTGGACAAACCCTATCCCTAGGTTCAACACTACAGTCACCAATTATGGAAACAAATTTTAACAAGAATCTAAACTCGAAACCATCGTAGCAACGGCAATACAAGACACCTACTCTGTCTTCGTAAACATTTTCACTGACGCGTCCAAAACAACCTAACTCCCCAGAATAGCAGCGGCATTGGTTATTACCGATTTCAACATACAAATGGGATCCAGATTTCCAGACCACTCCTCTACTTTCACCATAGAGTTCTGGACAATAACAGAATCATTAAAATGGATTAAAGACCCAAAAAGTTCCAAATGCAGTTATCATCAGCGACTCAGTGTAATAGAATCCATCAAATTTTACAGCACCAAATCAAGAGAGCAATTCTTGGCTAGAGCTTTCTATATGCTTAAGGAATTATCCACAGCGGATCAGATAGTTGAATTCATGTGGATGCCACCGCATATAGGAATCCCTGGTAACGAGGTAGCCGACAAAGTCGCAAAAACATGTTAGGAAACCCTAACCCTGCCCCACCCAGACGTAGCATAACAGAAGCCCAAAGCATAACAAGAAACAATATTAACCAGAAATGGCAGGAGCACTGAAATTCCACTACCAAAGGCAGGATACTCTACTCCATTATAAAAGCAACCAATAGGTCCATCAAACCACCCAAAGTGAACAGCCTGAACCCAAAAATTATCAATCGCATCGTAACCGGAAAAACAAAATTAGCAGGAAGTTTTGGCAAACATCTACGAACCAAGCCTGCTAATATCAATTGCTATCACTGCAAAACCATTGAAGACCTGCAACATATATTCAATAGCTGCTTAAAATATCAGGTTGGGAGAATGGAATTTCAAAAAGCACCCAAAAATTGGATCCACTACAACTTACCTAGATTTCCTTAAAAATAACAACCCAACATTAAATCTGACCTACAAAAACATACTTAAATTCCTAGACACATCCAAACTAGAAGAAATAATTATAAAACACCCTAAAAACAAAATAAACAAACCAACCTCACTTAAAAATAAATTTCCGCTAGCAGATGGGCACCATTGACATGTCCCGGGGGACCTGAGTACTCAGCAAGGGTGTCCCTCTAGCTCAAAAAAACAACTGTACAATATACATAACCCACCCAAACACTCTCTAAAACCAGATTAATATACATAGACAGACGGGCACTTTTGATACGTCCCTAGGGACCTGAATAATCAGCAAAGGTTCCCATCTTCTTAAATCCCAAATATATCCTTAAAAATAAAAATAAAAATATTTTTTTAAAAATTTAATTAAAAAAAGAACCTCTTCTTCTCTGCTCTCTACCTAGCCCTAACATGACATACAGCCTAGCTAATATTGCGGCCTACTTCTGTGATACAGACCATACTAACACTAAAGTAGCACAAAGTTTTCCATCCAATCCAACCAAGCTCATCTTTAGAACAATTTCGGACACAAGAACCAAAACTCAAAATTCTAACAAATACATCCATTTAAACCAGTACCCTGGAATGAGCGGACTCTGGCTGCAGATGATCGCCTGCCTTCCTGGTCACTTTCTCCCTTGCCTCAGTCGGACACAAATAAGCGTGCAACGCGCGCATGAAACACCTAACATAAATAAAAGCAAAATTAAATGAGTAGCGAGTGGCACTATGGTGTCAGAATCCTCACACAATTCTATCAAGAGGCCTACAAGAAATACCCAGTCCAGCAGCTAGTATAAGCAGCTAACTACATTTCTGAGCTACACAGCTACCATTTCCCCGAACTTACCTGAGAGAAAAAAGGACCGCAGAGAAATGTAAAGAAGCAGAAGAAAAACGGGGAACTTTTGCTTTAAAAGCCCTTCTAAGGGCTACCAATAATGCCTCTTATCCTGGGAACCATTTTGGCTTGGTATCCCGTTTCGATAAAACTATTATGTACACTAACTTGATCCTTCAATTCACTGCTTCAAAATTCAAACCTTTTATGACGTAACAGTGACCAAACTTGTTATATGTCGCTCAGACATATTAGTTATTAAAAATTTGTACAGCATCTACAAAGTACACTATGTACTAGAACTTTTCCGATTGTTAGGAAGTCGGAAAATTTCACAATATATTTTGATTTGACCCAATTGCACAGGTGGCTAAGACATTTTTGGCATTTTTTTATTGTCCATTAGTAAAACTAGACTAAATCTAAGTACGGGCTGGCGTTTTTGGGAATGCACGACATCCATGGCTAGCTTGTCGAGTTCCTTGTCCTCTCGCCTCTCTCGGACATCGTATAACGGCGGAGATGTGGAACAATTTCCATCCGCCTAAAGCTAGGTGTCCCGATGTGACGTCATCGTTGCGACCAATTGCAACGAGCGTTACATACAGCTTGGCTCGAAACCTAGTACAGTCAATAACAGATTGAATTCAACTTTGTTAATATGAGTGTGTGTTAGGCCCATTCTCACTCATGAAAGCCCTTCATTCAGGTCCTTATGAACATTAAGTTACAATGGTTTAGACTAAAATGGATAAAATTAGTAACTACTTACAATATCAACTTGTGTGACGATCGTGGATAAACACCCATGTATCTATTTATAGCTATAATCAGCTAAAATTCATATGAAATCCCACTATCTATTTATACTACAACTTGTGGGTTATTCCTTTGGAAAACCCCACTATCTTTTTATAGCCTCAGCTTGAGTGACGTTCCCGTTTATGAACTCTAGTACATATGTATAGCTACAACCTGTGGAAAACCCCAAGTCCATATTTATAGTATTAAATTTTCCAGCGTCAGTGACGTCACTGTACGGGAAACTAGGGGATAAATGGCAACAGTGTTGCAAGTGGCTGACCTGAATACGCGCTACTGTAGGTAGGTAGGTAGAATGTATTTGATAGGGATAAAGGGAGTTCTATAGGGACAAACAGAGACCAATACACACACACACACACACACACACACACACACACACACACACACCACAGAGGGAAGAAGAAAACACAAACCCAAAATATACAATTCACACAGGGAAGAGGAAAAACCCAACAAATATACTATCCAGACGTTCTTACACACACACACACACACACACACACACACACACACACACACAACAGATCGAAGAATAAAACCAAAATTAAAATATAGTATCCATACAAACGTACGCTAACGCATACAAACCCCAAATATACTATCCACACAACGTCGCTAACGCGTACAAACCCAAATATTCTATCCACACAACGTCGCTAACGCATACAAACCCCAAATATACTATCCACACAAACGTACGCGAACGCATACAAACCCCAAATATATTATCCACACAACGTCGCTAACGCATACAAACCCCAAATATACTATCCACACAACGTCGCTAACGTGTACAAACCCCAAATATACTATTCACACAAACGTAAGCGAACGCATACAAACCGCAAATATACTATCCACACAATCTTACGCGAACACATACAACCCCAAATATACTATCCGTACAACGTCTCTAACGCATACAAACCCGAAATATCCTATCCACACAAACGTACGCGAACGCATACAAACCCCAAATATACTATCCACACAACGTCGCTAACGCGTACAAACCCCAAATATTCTATCCACACAACGTCGTTAACGCATACAAACACCAAATATACTATTGACACAAACGTACGCGAAAGCATCCAAACCCCAAATATACTATCCACACAACGTCGCTAACGTGTACAAACCCCAAATATACTATCCACACAAACCTACGCGAACGCATACAAACCCCAAATATACTATCCACACAACGTCGCTAACGTGTACAAACCCCAAATATACTATCCACACAAACGTACGCAAACGCATACAAACCCCAAATATACTATCCACACAACGTCGCTAACGCATACAGACTCAAAATATAGTATCCACACGAAGGGAGGGAAAACAAAACCAAATATACTATCCATACAAACGTACCCGAACGCATACAATTCCCAAATATACTATCCACACAACGTCGCTAACGCGGACAAACCCCAAATATACCATCTACACTCGGGAGGAAGAAGAAAAAACAACCAAATATACGATTTACATAACGTACGCGAATACACACACAAACAGACACACACAGACACACACACACACACACACACAGGGAAGAAGAAGAAAAGAAACCCCAAATATACTATTCACACAGAAGGGAGATAATACTAACCCCAAATATACTATCTACACATGGAAGAGGAAGAATACAAATCCCATACCTACTATCCACACGGAGGTGAGATGTAAAAAAATAAACCCCATATCTACAATCTACGCAGAGGGAAGAAGAAATAAATAACCCAATATACGCTATCTTCAAAGAGGGAAGAGGAAAAAAGCCATAATATACTAACCACACAGAGGGAAGAAGAAAAGCATTATACACTATCCACACGGAGTGAAGAAATAACCCTTTATATATACTATCAACATAGAATGAAGAAAATAACCCATTATATTCCATTAACACAGAGTGAAGAAGAAAAGGTTTTTGAAAGCACCTAAACCCTCACCTGCAATGACCAACTCTGCCAAGCACCTACACCCCACCCCACCCACAACACTACAAAACCCATTTAACCCGTTATTTTATGGCATCAGTGTGTGATTTAGGAAACATCAAGACACAAAATGATGGATGAATAGACTGACTATTGTTTACCGACTTGCATGCCTAAAGAGCGTACGTGAAGGAAAACATCCTTTCATTTCAGTTCTAACTAAAACATGTTCCAGAGGGAGAGAGATAGGTGAAAGAGCACAATTTCATAAAGTGTGAGTAAAAAACAAAACACGTCATCCTTATTATAGAATGTCAAGACTAAGAGACACTTACGTTTTCTTTCTGGTCTATTCTCTTTTAGAAGGTAGTGTGAAATTTCACATCAGGGCCAACGCATCGGCTCACATTGTCAATTTTTCCATTTCCATGTCTTTACTGGCACAAGTTCTTCATCATCTTCAATTTCTTCTTCTTCTGAATCCCTCTTCTCTGTTTCGTTTTGTTTCTGTTTCTTCTCTTTACTCGCAGGGCACTCTGAATCCCAGTGTCCTTTCTCCCGACAGCGATATTAGGCATATTGACTTTTGTCTCTCTTTCTTAGACGAAGCAGGTATTCTGGAGACAAATACCCATTTACCTTTGCAGATATAGCAAACTTCATCAGCACTTACACACTTTCGTATGACTCTCATCAAATCAACGACCAAAAGAGTAAGTTTTGTTGCCACTTTCGCCTGTGAATTATGCTTTCGTATGACTTTTAGCAAATATTTGACCAGCAGGTCGATCTGTGCTGACTCTTCCATCTTCTTGATCGTTTGAGAGTGGAATGAATACTCTGACGCTAAGACACTCTCCCTATGTACAGGGACCTGCTGCGTATGAAGCCTAGTCAAATGTAATTTTGCAATAAGATGAAACGATTTCATTGACAAAGTAAAAGGCAATGACGTGCCGTGTCGCCTCACACAAGAGCTGAAGTGTTAGCTCAAATCCGTGTCAGCGATTTCGAAGACGACATAACTGAGCTTTCATCAATGTTCTCCACATATGCCACAAAACCACGAGTCCTGTTTTACGCCAAAAGAAATTTCGTTCAGTCCGTAAAATATAGTATCACATCTGAGAAACGCAAACACGAACTTCCAGAAAACTGAGAACGACTACTTACACCTACAACGTAAATGTATGAGTTCAAGTAGTGCGTAAAACTTAGTCAAATTAAATTTTTATAGTCAAGACGAAACGATCTCTTTTCGAACAAGAAAGCAGACACCAAGCGACAATGGCGATCCGTGTCACACAACACTTTTCAAAATGTATATTATCAGAGGTTTGTTCTAGCGATCTGCACGGTTAAATTAAATGTTGACGTATTTTGCAATAAGACGGACACAATTTCCATGGGATCGCCCATGGTACGATTGTTCGTGCATTAGTTTAATTTTTAAAAATATTTTTTATATATAAATCGCCTATAGGATAGACTCAGTAAAGCATGGCCATTCTCGTCACTGTCTGAATAGCTACTCAAGTCAATTCGAAGCGAACGCAGTAAGAAAATAAGTATAGCCAATGAAATGGCTTACAACGGGTGATGCATTGTTTTGTTCTAGGACTGCGTGGCATAATAATCCCTATGTTCTTGCGTTGTTACCATTACAGTGCAGACAGACTGAAATGTGAACTTACAAGCCCTCTTTGTGTGTGTTGTACCATTTCTTCTTACCACATCAAAATACTGAGCGTCACAGTATTGGTTCGCGTTTTCAAGCTGACCATTTTTTTTATATCTCACTTAAACATTTTAACATAAACACTCACACTCACATCGGTAGAGTCAGAACAGACGTGTTACAGTATTGAGGGGCATGTTATCTTTTTCTTTCTTTCAAACTAATAAATTTGGGGTTTGTATGAAGTAAAGAACCGAAAGTACAGTGAAACTCAAGGATGATGACCCAATCTGTCTGTCTATTGATGCGTGTATTTACTTAAGAAGAAATATGACCTCTAAAACACAAAGAGATACGGCAAGCATGATTAGATTAAACACAACGATGTTTTCCTTCACGCCCGTGCAATTTAGATTTTCAATCGTCTTTGAAGACAAACTTGGTTTCCTTTTGTAGGGCTTGAAATAATAAAAAAACTGAAAAATCTTAAGCACTTTGCTACAGATAATTTCATCAACAGACTAAACAACATAAATACCGTTACAACAATAGAAAGCCTTAAATCTTCTATCAAAAAGAAATGCATCAAAAAAATTAAAGATTAACGATAACTAACCAATGAAACCGAATTTAACAAAGGCAATGACATGTGAAGAAATGCCTCTCACTTTGGAAAGGTAGGCGAATGTACTCTGTCATGCACCATCAACTTGAAAAAAATTATAAACAGAGAGAAACCTGAATTCAAAATTCAGTTGTTTTTTTCTTCAAAATTGTTTCGTTTCTTTTTCTTTTTTTGGAACAAATCTAAACACTAATATAGAGTGGAAAAGGGAAAATGCACATACAAGCTTTGATATTTCTGAAAAAATGAGGGGATATTCCTAACGTTCATAACCACCTATATATGCTTGGACTTGTCTGTGACTTATCCACAAAACAAGATGTACATATTTCTGGTCAAGCTGAAAGTGTGTGCGTGTTTTTGAAAATGGTAAAAATTGGATATACAATTTTCTCGTGACACATAAAGTGAAGAGTCTGTGCAAGTGTCAAAAGCCAAAGTCATATAAGTTTTGTATTTTGTACGGCTTGTAAAGATTTCCACTTTAGAAAATGTGAAGTATCACAAGTTATTATCACAAACAGAAGTGGAACATAGGGGCTTGCAAGAAAGAAAATAACCCAGACAGTTGGTGTCATCAAGAGTGCTAGAGACGGTACCCGAACTTGCTTGCTTGCTTACTTGAATTAAAGTGATTTTCGTTCTAATGGAGCATGTACCACTGGTTTAATAACGCACCGCGTGATTTTTAATTACTCCTGGGGAAGGAAAGAGAGCCTCATCCCCAGTATATTTGGGGTTTGTATGCGTTCGCGTACGTTTGTGTGGATAGGATATTTCGGGTTTGTATGCGTTAGAGACGTTGTGCGGATAGTATATTTGGGGTTGTATGTGTTCGCGTAAGATTGTGTGGATAGTATATTTGCGGTTTGTATGCGTTCGCTTACGTTTGTGTGAATAGTATATTTGGGGTTTGTACACGTTAGCGACGTTGTGTGGATAGTATATTTGGGGTTTGTATGCGTTAGCGACGTTGTGTGGATAATATATTTGGGGTTTGTATGCGTTCGCGTACGTTTGTGTGGATAGTATATTTGGGGTTTGTATGTGTTAGCGACGTTGTGTGGATAGAATATTTGGGGTTTGTACGCGTTAGCGACGTTGTGTGGATAGTATATTTGGGGTTTTTATGCGTTAGCGTACGTTTGTATGGATACTATATTTTAATTTTGGTTTTATTCTTCGATCTGTTGTGTGTGTGTGTGTGTGTGTGTGCGTGTGTGTGTGTGTGTGTAAGAACGTCTGGATGGTATATTTGTTGGGTTTTTCCTCTTCCCTGTGTGAATAGTATATTTTGGGTTTGTTTTTTCTTCTTCCCTCAGTGGTGTGTGTGTGTGTGTGTGTGTGTGTGTTTGTGTGTGTGTGTGTATTGGTCTCTGTTTGTCCCTATAAAACTCCCTTTATCCCTATCAAATACATTCTACCTACCTACCTACAGTAGCGCGTATTCAGGTCAGCCACTTGCAACACTGTTGCCATTTATCCCATAGTTTCCAGTACAGTGACGTCACTGACGCTGGAAATTTTGATACTATAAATATGGACTTGGGGTTTTCCACAGGTTGTAGCTATACATATGTACTAGAGTTCGTAAACAGGAACGTCACTCAAGCTGAGGCTATAAAAAGATAGTGGGGTTTTCCAAAGGATTAACCCACAAGTTGTAATATAAATAGATGTGGGATTTCATATGAATTTTAGCTGATTATAGCTATAAATAGATACATGGGTGTTTATCCACGATCGTCAGACAAGTTGATATTGTAAGTAGTTACTAATTTTATCCATTTTAGTCTAAACCATTGTAACTTAATTTTCGGGGATATGTTTATTTTCCTTTAAATTCTGGGACAATTTCGTCATTTTAGCGTTACTTTTAGTCACATCCATTTTGTCGTTGAGCATTTCCTTGATTATAGCTATTTATAGCATCATTACAATTATGTAAATTTTTGAACACCCCATCAAGATTTCAGGTCTTGGTAATGCTTTATATATAAATCTCACGCTTGTACTAGTGTGTGTGTGTCTCTGTCTCTGTTGAGTTTGACCCTCTACCATCATTGTCCCTAGACAATCCCACCATGTTCAATTCCCTTTGACGCTATACAGACCCACCATGTTCAATTTCCATATGTTAAATTCCCCTAGTCCCTAGACAGACCCACACTCTATTCCCATGTTCAATTCCCTTTGTCCCTAGAGTGACCCAGCAATTTTTCCCATGTTCAATTTCCCTTGACGCTATACAGTCCCACCCTGTTTAAATTCCCTTGACGCTATACAGTCCCACCCTGTTTAAATTCCCTCGACGCTATACAGTCCCATATTCCCATGTTCAATTCCCCTTGACGCTCAACAGTCCCAAAATCTATTTCCCATGTTAATTTCCCTTGACGCTAAACAGTCCCAGGGTTTTTCGTCCATGTTAAATTTACATAGTCGCTAAACAGTCCCAGGGCGGTTAATGTTAAATTTCCATTGTCGCTAAACAGTCCCGGGGGGGGGGGGGGTCTGTAATGCTAATTCCCATTGTCGCTGAATCGTCCCCATATACTACTTCCAATCACTAATCAAGACCACCGTAGTCAATCTGGCCCCTGTGGCATTAAAAGGTGCAAAATCTGCCTACACATGATAGAGACCAGGACATTTTCTAGCACAATGACTAGAGAAAAACTAAACATGCATGGTCCAAACGAAACGTGCAAAACAGAATGTCATTTATCTCATCACGTGCAAGATCTGTAGCATTCAGTATGTCGTTCGTCGTTCGCGCCATTCAACAATGAATACAGGAATATGACAATAGAGTTGTTTAACCAATTGAAGGAAAACTGGTACTGGATGGTGGATGCCTCTTATTTGGTGTCAATGAAGTCATTATGACAAAATAACAAGCACATGCCTCGTGGCAGTTCAAAATGGCCAATATTACATCTGATGTTTATCTTCTAGCATGTAACGTAACAGACTGGGCACGTTCCTACTGTAGGCAGACTGACACTTTTTCTCTTTTCGAACGCGGAATATTGTCATTTTCGTTCTTTAAAAGTGTAAATATTGCCCGTGTTAGAGATAATACATTTGTGATTTTGTTGTTGTTGTTGTTGTTGTAGGGTTTAATGCCATTTTTCAGCACACGATAGGCTATACATGGCGGCCAGTATTATTGGTGGAGGAAGAACCCGGGAAAACCACGGAAAGAACCACCGACCCACGAGAAGCTACTGGCAAGCTTTCTCACATACCCACATTGGCTGAATCCGAGACTTGAACCTATGCACACAGAGGTGAGATGGCAGTGATCCGTAACGGAGAGCGCTTTAGACCACTCGGCCACTCGGGGCCCCGCATTTCTGATAAAACACACACTAATCAATGAAAGTATTATGAAACAGTAACAACCACTGATCGACGGCTGCTCAAAGTGGCCAATATTTATATCCGAGGTTGTTTTTGCTTTCAATATGTGTTGTTAATGATCGAGAATATTTCGACTGACTGACCGATAAGTGTACAGCATGAATCTCCTACCTAGAATGGGACCAGTCACGATGTGGGAAACGTATATTTTCTTAACAAATCTTGCATCACAAATGACTCATGGGCTACACAAAAAAGAAGAGGTTTTGGTCAACAACGGTAATGGATTGTTATGTAAACTTTAGACAAAAGAACTAAGCAAAGACCATTTTTATCATCCTTGCAAATTTTCAATCTTGTATTGTTGCAATCCGTATTATGAGTATATATAAACTTCAGTACATAAAACGAGTTTAACACGAAACAACGAGCTACCATCTTCCAGGTTCTTGTCCCAGACATATATACCAAACTGTTAGTCTGCTTTGAACTTTTTTCGTACGTTTGAAGGGTATCATTAACGTGGGAAATCTCCCTCTTTCAAAACAGAATTTATCATATATGTCGTTACCTCATCCGCCTATATACTGATAGGGCTACCCAGTCTCATTTAAATGCGGTACCTCAAGAGTCCTGAATTATGCGTTGTCCATTGTTAGTAATTTTCAGGGTTATTTTTAATATAATAATGATTGGATCAAACTAAAGTGAGAGCAGTTTCTGATCTTGTCCTTGTATATGTATACACATAATGCCAGTCCACTATTGGTCGTAGCTGCCTTCACAAAACCTTAAACATGTATTGGCTTAAAAAAAGAGCATAAATTAAAAATTTGACACTGAGAGCTCTACAATCAAGGCGGTTCAAAAACTGTACAAGATGTGCTTAACCACAAGAAATATAATTGCAGTTATTTAAACCTGTACTAACTGTAAAGGAATCGGTTGTAAAGCTCTTGTCACGTTTTGACCACGCTCAACTCCTTTAATTTGTACAAATGACGCCAGTCTAACGTTAAATATGGCCGATGTTACTGAAATATATCGAAACTTACAATAATTTGCTAACAAATTATCAGCCCCGTGCCTAACATACGTTACAGGGACCCTCTAAGGTTGTACTTCCTCGGACAACGTAAGTCATGAACTTGATCTCGTTTCTGTTTGAGCATTTTGTATTTTCATGTGTATTTTAATGAAGTAGACAAGTACAATACAAATTTAATCAGCTCTACTTTGACCTGGCTTTTGATCCGAGACAAAAATGATGCAGATCTTTAAACGGCGTCGTATGAGACAAGATGAGCTAATGTCGGTGTCATCAACTCATTTGGAGAGCATTATAGAATGATAGCTACGTGTAAAACGGCGGCATATAGAGCAATCCACGGTGTCTATCTACAGTTGAGTCAAAAGATAAAAGACAAATAAGAAATGGAACCGCAAAGACCTTTAATTATGTGCAAAATTTGCAAACGGAATTATTTAGTGATTAATATCCGTGTTCAGACACTTTTAAGGCCCTTCAGCTTGCTCTTAATAAAGAACAAATCCAACAACTGGGACAACGTTTAAGAAATAACCATGGACATGTTTTGCTTGGTAAAGCTTAGTGTAGATGACAACTCAGAGCCAATTAGATTCCACGTCACAAGACTGAAATAAGAGAGTACATTACATTACAACAATAAATGCTGACTAACCAGGACAATAACCTCAAGCAGGATTGGCCGATAAAGCCAGATGCGAACAGATACGCATTGGAAATGCACCAAACAAACCTAGATACATATTCAGCCGGAAATTCAGGTGTACAAGGTGAAATACTGGAACCACATGCACCAGACTGATCAGAGTAACAAACCTATAGTGGGATTGGCATTGCAAATATTCTGAATGCATACAAGAGTTTATCAAAGTCTATGGGATCTTCAACATCTGTCAGTGCGTACAAATATTAAGATAATTATTTTAAAATGTCACATAAATTTGTTACATCTTAATTCGCCAGATGTATTATTTTCACTTCTTTAATGAAAGTTAAACAGTCGTAACAATGAACGAAATCTTTTTCTGTCACAAGATATAACAAAACATTTAATTGTTATATAAGACTACAGGATTTTCATTTATCATCTTCATGGAGTAGATAGAGTTTGAAAAATTAAATCAATGAAATAAATATTAAGTGACTTTAATCGAAATCTTCAATCTTTAGCCCATTGGACATACACGTGTAGTCCAGTCTATGGTAAATAATGATGCTGATAAAGATTCCTTTACATCGATAAAATATGCAGATGAAGATGCCTGCCTGGTTGATATTTCGATAATTTTCTCACAGTTTCACCTGCAAGCGTATAGGAATTATGAGATTAACATGAGTTGCACGCGAGCGTGTGTGTATACGCGCGCGCGCGTGCGTCTGTGTATGTGTGTGTGTGTGTGTGTGTGTGCAATTGGGATCATAAAAATGATTTGTATAATAATAATTATAAAGACTTACGTTAACAGAAGAGGTAATGTTGTATCTTGTATTTCAAGAGATGATACTGTTAAATTGGTATGGTTGTATGCTCCAAATTCTCTTTTCTTTCGTTGATAATATTTGGAGTTAAGGCGCTATTTTCCTTTTTGACAAATAGGCAAAGCTCTATTACAATTTTAAATTTACAATTTCGATAAGGATTACTTTTCGATTAGTAGCTATGCAGGTGATGCCTATAGCTCTTCTTTGATCTACGGTAAGCACCTCACCAATAAAAAGTTGTTCTACTTTTCACAAGTTAAGAAACTCAGAGGCTTGTGACACAAACCATCCACTTGCAAAAGAAAAAGATATATATATATATATATATATATATATATATATATATATATATATATATATACTGGACGACTCAGTCTGGTACTACGTAAAAATGTTAAACTGATATAAGACGAAGTCATCTTGATATAGGACAAAATCTATTTATTAATCCTGATTTTTAAATGTTTCAGTTTGTAATAATCTGACTTAAAGAAACGCTAGAATTAAGCGATTATAAGAACATTGGCACATAAACCGCCAAAATGGGTTGAATTTCAAAGTTAGCACAGAAATTCATTTCTGTTTACGCTTTGAGTGATGTTATAGTTTTAAAAAAAGTAAAGAAACGACAGAAGACAAAGAGAAAAAATGTACACATTAGTTACTCACATGCTGTTACATTGGTATCGGCCGGAACTTGCATCTTGACACACACAGTTCAATTCACAGGACTTCTGCCAGGTTTCTCCTTGCTGGTAAGCCCTTCCCTCATATATACAGCCTTAATAATAATAATAATAATAATAATAATAATAATAATAATATCATTATTATTATTAGTATTATTAATAATAATTTATATATGCAAATTCTAAAAATATAATATGACACCATATTACCTGTGTACCCGTCCTGCTCGTTTTTAGTCAAACCCGTCACATGTTATAGACATTACGTTTATTGAAGTCATTTACTAGAGCAGTAAACATGAATATTAAGCAGTTCATTCTTCAAAATCTAATAATGCAAATATCCGGTCGCAAAAACGTTTAATCTGGGAATCACTAAAGCCATACGAATGCACACTACCACGGGTATAACACCTTTAGATTTGGTGCTATTTCCGCATCCCGTACTTATCCCTTCACATAAATATCAAACAATCGACATTATTGTTAACAGTCTTGACAAAAATCCTTGTATATGGCGCATCAAGTACTCCAGATGACCTGACCGAGTTATGGGACAAAACAGGCGACTATCACAAGAAATGAATAGTAGTTGTTCCTTAGGTATGGCATATTTGTTTCACAGAAAATTGTCCGAATCCACCCCCACCCCGAATAAAAAGATAAGTAAAACATGAGTAGACGTTCGCATAGTTAAATGGAAAGGGAGATAAATTTTCAGGCTGTCCAATATGAACATCCCAAGTCTTTCCAGATAAACGCCTGCCATCATGTTGTTATGCAGACTGTCACCTTGATGGTACTGCTACCACGCGGCATAAGTCTTGTACCCCACCTCCAGTATGGTGAGGTTAATAGGTTACCTTTTATGAGCAAATAAACTAACATCTCTAACGAAGCCAATGTTTTTGTAAAATCATGTCTTCCAACTGACAAAAAGTTATGCTGTATTCTTCCAAATCAAACAATGTAAATATCCGGTGACTAAAATCCAAATCAAATAATGTAACTATCCGGTGACTAAAGCAATCTGAGAACATGAATTCCACGAGCCATAAAAATGTAAATCGTCTTCTGCATATGTCGTCCACAGAAAACCCCTAAATTTAGTACAGGTTTATGCATCCAGAAATCATCCCTTCAGATTGATATACAAAAACAGGAATGCCATTTTTCTGCCGTATCCGAAGCCCTATCTGTAGTAAACGTCCTTTGGGGAATTAACATTCTATTCAGTGGAAACAAAGCTAAAGTCTCATTGAAATTCATGTATCTGGCACCACAACTACTTCAGCTGAACTGAGGGACCAAATGTTTGATATCATACAGGAATTTCCACAACTACTCGAGCTGAACTGAGGGACCAAATGTTTGACATCATACAGGAATTTCCATCTGAGATCCAGTGTAGGAAATTACTCTTTTATGTGTCAGTTTTTCTGCTGATTATAAGCATAATTGTTTTTTTACTTGGAATTTTTCAACAAAAATCTACTTGTAAAGGCTGCTAGCTATCGAACGGTGCATTATTACTTCAACTAACGTCTGGGATTATTATTTCACGTGCAAATCTTTAAAGGTGAAGAGACTGAGCCAGACTTAGATGAGATGACTTTAATCATTTATTGTTCTTTCTATCTAGAATCCTTCAACTATACATACAATTTCCGTGATAAATATATTCTCGACAAAATAATGATTTGATACTGAATTTATAAAATTTGTTGAATTAGTTCAATATAAAAACATTATAAATTTGAGATTCTCTATTTATTTTATTGCACTGTTTGTCAGTGGGCGGTAGATTATGTGAAAAAAGAAATGGATGTTAAGTGCTTTTAATAAAATTAATTACAGATTAATAAGGATACATTACCTTGAGATTGTCTTTTCACATTTGCAGAATACACCTCTGTTACAAGCAATAAGAAACAAATCCAGTTCTTCATTTTTCCTATTTTTGCACAAACCGCTCGAAAGTTCACGAAAATAATTGCGGCTTGCTTAAGAATATATGCCGACGGAATGGTCAGCTATATAGTCGACACCAGTTGATAACAAACGGATCACGTGATCTACTCCGCGAAAGAATGATCTATTAAAGATTTCATCATGCTCATGGTTGTGTGTCAGTGTAAATGGTAAAATTATACGAATACAGACAAATAGTATGATATATCGGATTTTATCTAAATCTGGGCCATCGACGTTCCATGTGTTAATATGTTGAATTCCATTGGGGATGAATGAGCCTGCCCCATTCCTATAACAAATACATGATGGTTTTCTTTCGATCACATTGACCTTATATTGTGCTTCCGTTGGCCAGAAAACATCCAACATAAATTTGAAAGCAGATATGTCAAATATTTAACATGTTTGTCAACTGGTTTGAAAATATTAATCTTCCCAAGTTTAAGTTACTATTGACAATGGCGGATACATGTCTTTATAAAATATTTGATACAATCTCCAAATAGCTAACTGTGTAAAGAGAAGTGCATTGTTTCACGCATTTAAAGCCTATTTGGAGGCTTTCGATTGCCCGTAAACCTTATACATTTTACATTCGTCGCGACTTTTTGCATACTTAGATGTTCTAGCCGTAAACGCAATATTGAGGCTTGTATATATCTAAGTGACAGAGAGTTTTGGGGTCACATTTCTCCAGAAATAAGTAGTTTTATTCACGAGGAACACTATGCATTTTTAAAAAACAAATTTACCATGATATTAGACAAAACAAGGTAACAAGATAAATGTTTGTGTGCCACCCATCTTTAGTGCTTAATGTCTGACAGTTATACTTTGAGAAGTAATATGCGCTCGAATATATGACCGTCTTTATTAAATGACGCTGGCCTGAATGACTGAAATAAAGAATATAATTTTACTTCTATTTCAGCTTGTAGGAAAATGACATCTACCTTACTCGTAATATGCCTTATTGATAACCTGTGGAAGAGCGAATATTGATAAACTGTGGAAGAGCGAGGATTTGCGTAGAGATCATAAACATAAAAAAGTTTTGTGGCAAAAATCATTATAAGCTAGGCTTACCTCGTCCAAGCAACAAAACATAGCATGAAAAGCAAAACGAATGGAATTACAACAACATACTGAGAGAATACTTACTAAGTGACATTTAATCTGACAATCAAGCAAAATATATATATACTCTTTATGTGAAGGGGATTTGGACAAGGACACCGATAACAAGTTCCAGTTGGTTTTATAAACAGTTTAGAGTTAATTAGAAGTTTAGTATTACATTAGTATCCACTCCAATGTTCTTGATTATTTATAATGCTAGAGTTTTCCTTTCCAGTTTATCATTATCTTTATTAAAACATTTGTACCCTGTTTGCTTTTTCTACTTGGAAAAATATATAAAGTGGCTAGTCCTGTTAAATTAAATATCTGAAAATCCTATATTTTTATATAATGTCAAGTAGTTCACATAGCCGAGAATATTACAAATTTGTAAAAATAAGTCTTTTCAGGATAAACTAAATCGTAGATTTCCTTCACATGTACAAATTTAAGTAAGTGATAAAATCCTATTCATTCTCGGGGAATCTGAATATTCTTCATGTTAAATAATTACAAGAAAAGCCTACTATTTTGGGCTAAATATCCGTGTTTATCTTTCGTGAATGATCCTTGGATATTTCAAGAAGAAAATGAAAAGTGAACTAAAATATTCTAAATTGGGAAATGTTTCCTCCACAATTAACCATAAACTATTCTTTTCCGGTTTTTGTTTCGATCACAAAGCATAGTCTCTCTCTCTCTCTCTCTCTCTCTCTCTCTCTCTCTCATCGTCATCATCATCATGGTGATCATTCTGCATCATCTATATCAAGCTGTTAACTGAAAAATATTTCATAACTCTCTTTCTCATCTGGAAACGACCATGAAAGTCTGTATATAGCACATACTTTTTTTCAAATCTGTCTTTGAAGACCTTCAGTCAGCGGCAATCAATCTTTCAACTAGCTCAAGCATCAGATCTCGTATATACAATCTCTCTCTCTCTCCCTCGTTCTATATATATATATATATATATATATATATATATATATATATATATATATATATATATATATATATATATATATATAAAGAATACAAACCATATGGCGAATAACAGTCCTTTCAAGCAAGGGATCACGTGTGTCAGGGATTGATTAAGATAAAGGCAATAAACTTACAACGAACAGTGCAAAACTAGTATCTAACTATCCTGAGCGCTTTCGATTCTTAATCAGTCTTTATCAAAGGCAAATACAAAACATAAACAAGAAAAACAAATAAAACGCAAAAAACAGTTGTTTTTGCAAAACTTTACATGGCTGTTTCTACAGGAATTAAACCTTTAAATTTATTATGTTTCCACTAGTTTATTTCAACTTCTTGTGGATGCATTTTCCAGCATATATATATATATATATATATATATATATATATATATATATATATATATAGTATTATCAAAGGTGGGTCGTGGGCAGTTTTGTCGTCCTCGGACCGGTCTCGTGGGCAGATGAAAGCTTCATGGGCAGATGGAAATCTGCCCACGAAGCACGTCGTCCTTTTCTGCACTCTTACCACAAATATCAATAAAATAAATGCATATTTACGCTGCTGAATGTTAAATATTTGATAAATATTCATCTGCAAAATAAGTAATTGCCTTTTCACCTATTTATTTCCATTTTTCATTAATGAATTGAATTGAATAACACAACTTGAGTTACCTCCCATTATGTGCTAGCATTTCTTGCACCGTAAAAATAGATTGACCCGGAAGTAGTATGTTTCAAATTTACTGCCCGTGATGACAGGGAGTCGTTACAAATAAAATCAAGGGATGGGGTTCTAACCTGTAACAATATAATATGTTAATATTGTTACAGGTTAGAACCCACATCTGTTGATTTTCTTTGTAACGAGCCACTGTGCCAGTGATTATTATTGTGAGGGATCACAACTACCAGGGAAACACGATGTGGAGTGAATAATCTGCCAATGTCGCCTACAAGCACCATTCATATATACTATTTATTATGATATCTAAGAAGTTTTCAATAATGCTAATTATTAACATTATAATGAGTGAGCTGTTATATGTCTTTTGAAATACGTCTATTCACTATTGCTGGTCTTGAGCCCAAACTAAGAGGAGTGTGGCTGTCATTAGAAATACAAGTGATACCATTTATTTAAATCCAGGCTTAGTAAGTTCACAACTTCACTTAAGTTCATATTATATGCTGCTGCATGTTCTTCTCTCAGTCTACCATTAACAACAACAACAAAAGAAAAATGGTGTTTACTCGGAATTTGTTCCTATATTTATCAAACTTTTTGTTTTGGAACAGATTTTGTTGGAAAAGCTGAAAGAATAAAACTGGGGGGAAATCATGATGGTATAATAATGCTAGCACATAATGGGAGGTAACTCAAGTTGTGTTATTCAATTCAATTCATTAATGAAAAAATGGAAATAAATAGGTAAAAAGGCAATTATTTATTTTGCAGATGAATATTTATCAAATATTTAGCATTCAGCAGCGTAAATATGCATTTATTTTATTGATATTTGTGGCAAGAGTGCAGAAAAGGACGACGTGCACCTTCAGTATATTGCACCTTGTTTCACCTTTAGTTTTTAAAATGTAATGAACAAGATTAACTAAACAGACTTAATTAACTTTTCAGCCCTCATTTTAAGGTACTATCTAATAGTTCATGCATCGGTGTAATATAATCACATGTCAATAAATCAATCAATTCATTACCCCTATTTCATTTGCGAGTAGTCCATATGCTAAAGTTGTGATACAATTAATGTTTACAAGTAAATCAAACATTATGCAGTCTAATTAGTACAATAAATTGTTGTTGATGATTTTTGATGGGGTTCCTTGCATTCAAGTTTTCACCTAAAAGCAAATAGTTATTTTTTGTCCATTATTTTGTTTTCTTTTTTATACTAATAATATATCCAGTTTATTGGGGGGTTTTGGGTTTAGATCATGAACAATCAGCAGCTTGCAGCAGAAGGCTGCCGATTCCCTGTTTTCAGCTACCACAGTTCCATGTGCAGCAAGTACCACAGGTGGCTCAACACCAAGACCTATTTCAGAGATTAACGAAAATGTACGCAATATATTTGCTCCTTAAAGCCATCCCAGAACTGCTGGAAGGTTTTCCAATCCAAGACGGGGAAACAGTAAAGGAAGGGCCGTAGAACCCATGTCATATTGGACCCACATAATTTGCTTGTTAGCAAGCACATCTGAGGTATAAAGAAAAACATAATATCTTTTAAATCATAGATTTTTTTTCAGTTCTGAACAAACTCCCTTTGTTTATATGGAAACACAAATTCTGTAAATCCCTTAATAATTTTGGCAAAATTTCATTGCAGCTCTGTATGACACTTAACTAGGTATAATTATCCAGTGTGTGTGTGTGTGTGTGTGCGCGCGCGCGCGCGTGTGTGTGTGTGTGTGTGTGTGTGTGTGTGTGTGTGTGCGTGAGTATATGTGTGATGTGGATTGTTAACATAGCTTTAAAATATTTTCAGTCATATCACTATGATGTCTGCAGTGTGGCAGTTTACAGTGATGTCTAGCACTGGGGTATCATGCTGCAGACATGTAGTATCATGTCCTACCCAGTCACATTATCCTTACCCCAGGATGACCAGTCCTAACAATATCCTCTTAATGCTGAACACCTAGTGAGGCAGCTGTTAGTAACATTTTTTTAGGCTTTTGGTATGACTCATCCAGGGTTCGAACCTGCGACCTACTGCATCAGAGGCAGACGTTCTAACCAGTTAGGCCACTGGAGCAGTCCCATCCAGTTTGGTTTAATTTGATGTTTATCAGCACAGCAACACAGTTTGGTTATTTAGTGAAAAGGCAATTGGAGTAAAGTGCCTTACCCAAGGACACACCACAGTAGCTGACTTAGGCTGGTCCATTGGTAGGATTCTAACCTAAACCCTTTCGGTCATGAGTTCTGCATGCTAACCAATGAGCCCTTGTTGATACATCCAATTTTGGGTGATGGAGATACCAGGAAGAATATAGCATGAGAATATCTTATTGTTATGACCTATGTTCTATCTCCGACTCGTTAAGTTTGTCTCTCACAAACCTGGCAACCCTGATGAATCGGTCTCAGTAAGGCAGTTGATTTTTTTCCATAAGATTGACTAGTTTTCAGTAAGGTGTAACAAAATATCAATAACTGCTATTGTAAATCTGGAAAGCATAATTAAAAGTTTGACGCATCGACGATACACATTATGTTCAACTAAAATGTTTGTAAAGTATGCGTATACTTTATTTACCACCAGTACAGTTGCACAAACTCTAGTTCCAAACCTGATGCAGCTCAGTGGCTTGTTGCTATCTCTCAACTTTACATAATTCTTGGAAATTCTTTTCCATTTCACATGACGACGGCAATCATATCTCCCTCCACAAGACATACTCAAATTGGCACGAGATGTCCAATAGACATAATTGTGTCCTTTTCAGCTTTTATGCACAAAAATATGAATACTCCTTTTTATTCTTCTGTGTTGATTATTAACACTTTCCTAGAAGCTTAGTTTCCCTTTCGTCTTCAACATGCATCTCTATCTGGATGCCATTTTTAAAATTTCTATAATCAACAGTTTGATCATGCAGTTGCTTCACGTGAGCAAATAGGTGCAGTTAAAAGCATCTAGGGTGCTGCTGTAAAGTTAGTATGGTTTCCTGACTAATTTCACTAATTCTAAGATGAAACCCGGATACAAATAAAACACGGATGAACCAATTATCCGGATTTTTCGGCAACGGTCATTTTTGCGTAGATTTTGCTAGTATGTCGTAAGTCCGTATTTTAAAAGTAATTTTCGTAAGACTTACGGAACAATTCTAAAAGCTGGCAGGTCTGCTCTCATCCAGTGCAGTATGTCTAGTCCTAATAGTGTACAGTTGAGACTAAAAGAACACCATAGGAATATCCACATTAAAAAAGAGACCCAGATTTCTAAACACTCTGACCTACTTCACCACATTTAAACTGTGGTCAGTAGCAGATAATAGTAGCAACATTAAGTGGAAATACAGAGAATACTTTTGGACACACCAAGATGTTTTGCGATTGTAAGCACAGAAGTGTGCATATTGCCATGCCTGTATTATTTCTGTGGTAGAAGATTAATATGGTGAAACTCATAATATTGTCATGACATTGTCAGAAGGTGGTTTCAATGCCACACTCACATCATTTGATAAGCATCATCTGTAATGGAATGATAGATGGGACAGATTTACTCACTATTGACATGTAGTAATTTTGTAACTAATTGGGGTTGGTGGGTACTAAATGTCAAGGAATTGCTAATCTTTACTGTTCTCATCTTTGCTGCTGATGCCACATTGGACTTCATTTTGGGTGGTAGTGAGGGTCTGGTAATTTTTGTGCTTTCACACACACTATCAGATTATTTTCCATCTTTTCTTCAGGACAGTGTTCCCAGCAGAGATGAACGAAAGCGCCTTTATGATGCTGGTCTGGGAGATAAAAAGATAATTTTTTGTAAGGACAGTGACCCCGCATATTTCAGGACTAAACTTGAAGCAAGCTTTCCCAGATTAAAGTCTGGAGGGGGATTTGAATTGCTGAGGTCAGGCATTTGCAGCCGTGTGTTCTTACAAAGGATTCATATGTCACATGTGCTACATGATGGATACACCAGTGCTTACCTGGCGGATGAAAGCAACTTGGGGCAAGCCGTATGATATATATGACAGATTCAAAGAGACCTTGATTGATCAGTATTGACAGATTGCCAGAAAGCACAGGTTTGTTGTTTATATTTAAAAATGCATAACACTACAGTGCATTAACATCGCTCTCAAAATTTCCTTCATACAATTTTAATTACCTCACCTGTACAACTGTGGCACGGTAGTTACTTCCAATGGCAATAGCACTGTCAACAGTATTAAAGTTTTGTGTCATAGTTTTTAAATTATATTGTCAATATCATTTACTGTATTCGTACAAGGGGCCCTGAGTGGCCGAGTTGTCTAAAGCGCTCTCCGTTACGGATCAATGCCATCTCACCTCTATCTGCTTGGGTTTGAGTCTCGGATTCAGCTAATGTGGGTATGTGAGAAAGCTTGCCAGTAGCTTCTCGTGGGTCGGTGGTTCTTTCGGGGGTTTTACTGGGTTCTTCCTCCACCATAAATACTGGCCGCCATGTATAGCCTATCATGTGCTGAAAAATGGCGTTAAACCCCACAACAACAACAACAACAACAAGTATTCGTACACAACTTTGGTATAATATTTCTTTCATATCCAAAACTTGTACACTGATATGCTTGAGCAGATATGTAGTTGTATCATTATGAATAGTGTTCAAGTTTTTGAAAGATGTTTATCTTTTACATCGGTAGTTATATTATACTGCATCTTTGTGACTCTGTTACAGTAAATACAAATTTCATCATGTATCATCAATACTGAAAACAATAATGCTAGAAATAGCTCATATTTATTAATTTCTTAAATTGGGGGAAGGGTTCATTACAGTAATATCTAAAAATCACGTAATGAAATCAGTATTGTTTAGTTAAATATGTACATGTAAGTTTGTCATGTGTATTTTGTGCATGTACTGTGAATTCTCTTCTTTCATGCTGTTAAATAAGTTAAATAAGTTTTAATTGTTTCAGAAACACCATAACACATTCACAGATTTGACTACTCATAAAAGTGTCCATTTTTTGGAAACCGCACAAATTAATATCTATAAAAGTGAATTTATGGTAATTGTTTTTAAACTTTCTTATTTTTAAATGCAGGTTGATGCACAGAAAGAAGAAAGTTTGACATGTGGGCAGATGATTGTTGTTGGAATGCTCAAAGAACATGTATTATCCTGCTTTATTTTACATCAAACTCAAATATCCATCTGATACTATAATAGTTAACACTAAATGTCGTATGAATTACACAGAATAAAGCAATATATTACTTCTATTTACATAGAGTTCATCTTGAATCCTTATTATCTTTTTCCCCGACATCAAATGTCATTGCTGTATTCTTGTAGTATTATCTCAACCTCCACAACCTCTACTTTTCATTTTTTGTTTAATGAAAATGAGGGGACTGTGATCACTGAATACAACAACCAGAGAAAGAAATAAACAAATATGCACTTCAGAATGTTGCAAAGACAACGTCAAAGACAAACATTCCTTTTCAGTTGTGGAACAATTTCTCTGATGATTGTTTAATTTTTTTAATAGCCGTACTTGATGATCTTCATTTTTATCTTCTTGGATCAATACTCCTCCAACCCTTACATCACTTGCATCAACAGACTTTTTAATCAATTGAAATTTGATGCTGAAAGAACTGGTGCACTTTTAAGCAAGGCTTTTAATTTTTCAAAACAAATTCCAGACCAATGAAACTTAAATGTCTTAACAAACTTGTCCTAGGCTCGTCAATTATGGAAAAACAGCAAAATTTCTGACAATAACCATCCATACCCCAAAATCGCATAAGTTTCTTTTAACAGGCACTGGGAACTAAGATGACCTTGACCATAACTTCTATATATTTAACTTAACCTTGTCCCACAATATGTCCTAAAAATGTGAAATAAACCTGGCAAAACTCACTTGTACATAAATTGTCAGATTTGCTTCACCGAGTTAATAAAATATATTCTGCATGGTTTCCAAGTGATCTTCCCAGGTGTTGTAGATAATGCATCATCGATGTATGCATTTTAAATATCTAGAACAGATATTAACATTCATTAGACACTGGAATGTTGCCAGATAATGTTTTTGTTCCAAAGGACATCACTTCATACTCATAAAGCAAGCCCATCTAAAGTTGCAAATGGCAAACTTTCTTTTGCTCCTTCAGTGAGTGGAATTTGCCAGATTCCTTGAAAAAAAGTAAATCTTTGTGAATATTTGACATTTCTAATTTGTTAATGCAGTCATCCATTCTTGGCTTTGGAAATGAATCTGTTTTGGTGACACTGTTGAGTTTTTTTTAAGTCAGTACACATGTGGAAGGTACATGTATTAAGATAAGATATGATAAGAATTCTTTATTTCAGACTACAAAGTCCATACCTATAAATTAAAATAAAATTATAAAGTAAAAACACTGTAAACATAAAATCTGGTTTAGGCACAAGAATACATGCTTGCCTGCAATTACTTTTACTTGGTTATATGATGTATGTAATCATTCTCCAGTAAAAGTGACTTTCCTTTTTCAAATATTCCTGCTTGAGAGGATTCATCCTATAGGGCTGTTGCTTCACAGATGTAGAATCTACAACATCGATGTACTGATAGAGTGTACATCTTGATAGATTTTATTTATTCATGTTGGAACATCCGGAAACACATGTTCATAATCATGTAATAATTGTTCTAGTTCACTCCTTTCCTATTATTCTAGATATGAAAGTTTTTGGTCCAGATTGTTTAATACGTCTGAATTCCAAATTCTGGTTAAACTAAAGTCACTAGACATAATGCTTTACATCGTTTACATTCTCACTGTGTAGGATAAATACAACTAAACTGACTGAATCATTAACTGTTCTATCTCTATCAAAATACTCCTTTGACATACCAAACAGATGTTTATGTTTCTGCCTCCCAGGGCTCTTAATGATATAATTTAAGTCATCTACTTTCTTTTGAAAAGTATAACAGGGTTCCTGCAATCGTTAAAAAATATAATTCCACGACTTTTCCACAACTTTACAAGACCTCTTTACCAATTTCAAGAGTACCTCTTAATCAAATTTATGACCTCTAATACTGACCTAACATGTAAATTTAACACAAAAACAGTTTACATTTTTTGGCTTTTGGACATACTTCATCCAGTCAGACAGATCATTCTCTTTTGAATGCCGTGAGTACAATGATTTTGAATGGTGGTAAAATCCCTTGATGTAGTGTAACTAAAGTTTTAGGGGAACCTACTCTAACAAAATCCATTGAAGAAGTTAGACAGGTTGGTAAAACTGTTGTGTCTGTAAATAAATGCGACCGGATAATGCAAAATAACCAAATTTACTTTATTGATAAAACGTCAGACTCCTGTGGTACGTGTCACGTACAAGTGTAAACAACAATATACGCCAATTAGTGTCAAGGCAGTTTGGAGGCTGTTTGTTATATAGTTTATGTATTGTACACTTTTCATTTATAAAATGAATATAAATGCAAGATTCATAAGATCAGTTGGCCATTCTTACAATGTCTTACGTTTACAAAGAGACGCTGGATAGCGATGCTAATGCACGATATTTACAGAAACTTAAAAGTTATGGAAATTAATGATTGTCATTTTTAAATTTCCAGCAAATATTTGGGTAAATTACCCAACAAAATGGCCTGAAGTGACTTGGCCTGATATTTGCAACTATCTTACAGATACACCTGGTAAGTTTGTTTTTTAACAAAATATTTTGTTGAAGTAATTGAACATCTTTTTCTCAAACCTATTTTTCTTTAATTAAACTATTTCAAAATCTGAAATTTTCAGTCGGTATTACTTGTGATCCTAATTATTTTTTGAAAGTTCTCATTAATTTTTATTTTTCCATAATTATTATTCATTATTTGTCCTATTAAACTTTGATTAATAAGTACTAAAAGTTGCGTATTTTTCAACCAATGTACATTTATCCACACTGCGTTTATAACAATAATTGCAAATCTTAGACATATTTTAAAATGTTGTATAAATGTCACCCACACGTTCCTAAAGTCACTAGAACAATGGCGGTCGTTTTCACTTAGGCATCGCAACTATGCACTGAAAATGCCCGGATGTGAAAAAGTGCCCGGATTCCAGACCCAACCTATGCTTCTTACAGGCCACCTCTTTTCCGATTGTTAATACTATGGAAAGCCAGCTGACTGTAATACGCCATTACCCGCAGCAAGATAACTCGAATGATATTTTAAAATAAGAAGCCCAACGATACCGTAAAGTGGTATAATCTCATGCGCTAGAGTCAGGGAGTAGTCACTTTGTAAGAAATCGACATTTCACAGCGCCATCTGTTGTCATAATGAGGCATTATTTCATGCCAACTTCCCTGATGCTAACTTGCAACATACGTGATGCTTCATTATAATCATGATTTTACAAGATGCAATTTGTCATAAAGCATGGACTAGGAGAACATTTTGAAGTTGCGGTGTTGCAAGGCAAAATTTGTAAAATGGAAAACAAAAGCAACAGCTGGAACGATGTAATTTGCGATATAGCAAGTTTATAAATAGAATATTAAAAACTTGTAATATCTGACATAGCATTTGCCATACGACAAACTACGGAATGAATTCAGCGTTTGGCAAAAAGCGGGATACAATGACGCAGAAGGAAAGTAGATCTAAGCACTTGCAACTAGCTCTTTACAGTTTGCATCAGTGAAGAATACAATATACATGGATGGAATTATGAATGTAGCACTTGCAAGCAGCCATTTACAATAATGCAGAAGGAAAGTAGCATTTGTAAACTGCCACGTACAGTTTGCCCCAATGAAGAATACAATCTACATGGATAGAAATATGTAAGTAGCACTTGTAAGCAGTCATTTACAAGAATGCATCAAGGAAAAATAGAAAATACATGCATAGAAATATGGCGGTAATCCACCTCCATCGGCATATATGGAATAATTTCCATAGCCTTTGATGATACAACTGCTACTTCTGAGACCACCAAAAATGTTCGTAAAGGATCGTCTAACCAAACGCTGTTGATTATAATTAACTTATATAATCTGTGAAATCGTTTAAATCCAAGTAGAATGTATTTTGCATTTACGCTGTATTTAGAATGAAGAAAGGTTGTACATGTATTGTATTTAATGTTTGAGTGAATGGTGCTAAATTAATTTCAGAGTTCAAAGGTCTTCATTTTGCAACTAGTAGGTGACAAACAGTACATAGATTAATAAGCATTTATTAACATACTAAACTATAAACATACCAATAGCAAGACACAGTTGGAGCAAATTTACATCACGTCTGTTCCCTAAAAAGATTGTTTGGAAGGAGACCATTCGGAACGCACTCTTTTAATGATTGTACCACAGACAAAAGTTTAGTGAGATTGGTACACTGGAAACAAATCAGATAGTACATACATTCCCACAATCTACCCATACATAACTAGACGTGCGCTTATGAAGAAAAAAAAAATACCAGATCACTGTGCGTAGACACTTGCATACACACAAAATCGTAATTTACATACAAGTAACTTTTCAGAAATATCTGAATAACATTGAGGGTAACTTTTATTGTCCGCTTAAAGATTTTACCAAGGCTTTTTATTCTGTAAAACTATTTAGCTAGGAAAAGTATCTGTGGAAGCTTGTTTAAAGTACGAGTTTCAATTTCAAAGAATCCGTGTTCTTGTGTGCAGATGAAACCATAATATACTGAATGTTTCAGCTTTAATATTGGTACCAGACAATGTTTTGTATTAAACACTCTTCTGTTCAGGATAGTTTTTAATGATTTGCGAACAGACCTCCGACAAAATTGTCCAAGTGGTATCTTTATTACAGACGAAATATACAACGGTATTGCCTAGTTGAACGCTGATGTCGTTGAAAATTGTGGTGTTACAATCGTTGTTTTGTAAATGCAGATTAATATTGTCGAGACATTCCATTAAAGTAGTTAAAGGTGTGTTAATGTACACAAAAACTAAAACTCATTTATTTTCAGAAATGGTGATGTTTGGGAAATTACGAAAAGTGGTAATATAAGGGTAAATAAATTCAAGCCAAATCTGGTTAGAAATTCATGGAATTATAATTCATACCAACTTATATGTTCATGAAAGAACTATCACCTAAAGCAAACAAATCTCTACAAACGTTGATTATTATTCAAAACAAGCAAGGCAAATTTTGGGAATCAGGAGAAGCTTTCAACTATGTGATGCTATCATCACTTCCTTAATAATGTATGGCACAGAAAATTGGGAGGAGGTCCGAATATAAACATAAAATAGAAAAGTTACATGATAGGCTTGATACAAGATTTGTGGACCTTCGATTGAAGACAAACATACTCCCTCTTACCGCCGGAAGAATGAGAAAGGTTACTTCTATATTGTACCTATTGTTGTCAACGAATTTAGTACCCATCAGTATGAACGGCTATACATCGTTTGACTGTATGTCCTCAGAAAATGAATAACCTGATAAGATTTCAAATTTCCATTTTCTTTTTATTTTCATAAATATCTTTATTATTCCGCGAACTTAATTTCGTCTTTGTCCGTATTAAATGAATAGAGGATTGAATCTTAAACGACATAATTGGTACCCTATTCATCTCATCTTTGAAAGTCCAAGAACCTTGTTATTCATCTGTGGTAAATAAAACCCGTTGTCGTTTGAAAAGTCGATTGTATCATAGCACTGATTTTAAAATTGTGTTTTCTGGTTTTTCATTGCAAGGTACTAGCGTGTCAGTAAGATAAAGTATTCAATAAGTAACGTTTATCATGAACCGAAGACTCTTCACCTTTGTTTGCTTTGATGCTATACAAAGTTTGACTTATGACCTGAGTAAGTGAATTTCTTAATAATATTCTTTATGTACAAACAATGTACGGATAATATACATACTTTCAGGTCGTAAGTCCTTTTGGTCACGAATTTCTATACTTTTTACAATCTTTCCGTCTATTAAATGCATACAGTTTAGGTATTAACCGACATAATTCGTTATCTGGTGTGCTGTTCATATCATCTTTGAAAGTCCAAGAACATCATTACTTTATCTGTGATAAACCAAACACACTGTCCTTTGAAACGTCACTAGTATCACACCATGTGACGGTATGCTTCATGTGACGGAAGTAGATTTTAGTTTCCACATAACAATGAATCTGTATCCGTTGCTGTGTCTGAGTTGTATTCTCTATTTGTTTTTGCGTGTCCGTGTAATATCATACTAAATCTATGTCTAAGCAGTATTTACTATTTGCTTTTAACTGTCTGTGTTGTATCATCTTCTAAAAGTAGTTAATGACATTCTCTCTGCGTTGGATAGCGGGAAGATTACAGTCCTCACCCTCCTTGATTTGTCTGCAGCATTTGACACAATAGACCATAATATATTACTTCACCGTCTGCAGCATGTATTTGGCATTCATGATACAGCCTTACTGTGGTTCAAGTCCTACTTGGTCAACAGGACACAAATTGTATCTGCAAATGGAATACACTCCAGCCCAATTGATCTATGTTGCGGTGTTCCACAGGGGTCTGTTCTTGGACCTGTTCTCTTCATTCTGTACACTCAGTCGATCTCAAGTGTCATAGATCATCATCCAGTGTCTCACCAATTGTACGCTGATGACACCCAAATATACAAATCTAGCCACCCAACTGAAGTTGATGCTACCATCCAAGGTGTAGAGAGGTGCATTTCTGATGTGAAATCATGGATGACATGTAACAAGCTGCAGATGAATGATGATAAATCTGAGGCCATTCTGATCACAACACAAAGACTTTCTCATTCACATCCTTTACCTCAAACAATAAATATCAGCAACACCAACATTAAATTCACACAATTAGTACGAAACCTAGGTGTTACTCTGGACAGTACTCTCACATTGCACCAACATGTCATGAACATATGCAAGGCTGCATATCTTGAGCTGAGACGCATCAGCTCAATTCGCAAATATCTTTAAGTTGATGCCACTAAAACACTTGTGTGTTCATTAGTACTTTCAAGACTGGACTATTATAACTCAATTCTGTCTGGTTCATCTCAATATCTGCTCCAGAAACTTCAAAAAGTTCAAAACACAGCTGCTCGGATCATACTTAGAGTACCACGATCAGAGCACACCTCCCCGCTGCTCTGTACCCTACACTAGCTATCCATTCGATCCAGAATCAAACACAAAATTTGTTCTCTGTGCTATGTTTCACTGTCGGACTCTAGTCCAACATACCTATCCGATCTCACCCATGTGTACACACCAGCAAGATACTTACGCTCCTCTTCTGACAATCGTATACTCATTATTCCCACTATGAAAACAAAGTCATATGGACAGCGTTCTTTTGCATACCAGGGCCCAGCAACGTGGAATGAATTGCCCACTGAACTTAGACACAAAGACACAGTCATCCCATTCAAGAGTGCTCTCAAAACTCACTTATTTCGACTGCAAGAACAAACTTAAAGACCTAATAATGTTTCCTACCTTAAATATTCTCAGCATATGTTTTCTAATTTCATTGTGTTTGTTTTTGTAATCATATCATTATATGTTTTTTTATCTTATAGGCGTTGTCTAATGTTGTAAAGCGCTTAGAGCTTCTAAAGATTAGACGCTATACAAAGTCCTCATTATTATTATTATTATTCCAATTAGATGTCTGAGTAGATGTTTTAATTTGAATTTGTGTCTGTTTTGTATTACAATCAGTTGCATTTATTATATGATCTTGCATGTATGTGTGGTACCATACTAAATCTGTTTGATTAGTATTCGTTATTTGATTTTGTGTATCCCAGTTGTATCACAATAATTATATTTATGGAATAGTGTTTATTATTTGCGTTTGTATGTCTGTGACGTAATATATTAATTCTATGTCTGAGTGGTATCATAACTATTTATAGGTGTGGATCACTATTTGTTATATGATTTTGTGTGTCTATGTGGCATCATGCTAAATCTGTGCCCGAGTAGTATTAGTCATTTGCTTTTGAGTATCATTGCTGTATCACACTATTTCCACCACGAATTTCACGAAACGTTCTAATTAAACATTGGATAACTTTAAACTAGCACAATCAACTAGTCCTGGTGTACTGGAACAGTGAATGGGTCGAACCTAACGGTTTCTCAAACGTGCCTTCCTTATTTCTTCGAAGATCTCAAGAAAATACAAGTCGACCACCTAATATTTGAAATGTAGCATCATGTACAAACTGCCAATCGTTATTAGATACATCTGAATCGTTGTGCATATGCAAAACGTTTATACTGGAGGTGTCATTGTTTAGTTAAATCTATAGAAACTATTTGAAGTGTTCATATGGGTACATGTTCTTTCTCAAAATATCAGGTTTCACATCACCAAAGTGTTCCATTGTGTTATGTCATCGTCTAAATTCTTAGCTAATAGCTTTAGAGATTGGCCCATGAATAAAAAGCTATCTTTAAGTGAAACCTTTCTCTACACTGTTAGTTCGTTACCTTTTTTCACGAACCATTGAATGAATATATCCTTGCCAAATGAGATATATTTATCATTGTTATTTGCTGGCATCATTTCCTCATCATGTAAATTATTTATTTCAAAAATCATCTTCATAAATATTTGACTCAATCCGAGCCAAAGTATGAATGAACATTGTGCGAACTTGTATATTAATTTTGTATTTTAAAGTATAGCCGTTGTAAGCAGTACCTAAATATATTCTAGTCAAATAATCAGGACGCGAACTTTAACATCTTATACTTTTTGTTGCAAATGTCACATGTATTTGTTTACTTAAAATATTTGTCATCTTCCTTTGCGAACACTACATGTTTTCAATCGTTCGGTCTTAATTCGTTGGATACTATTTTTGCGATCTTTATAAGGAGCCATTTGACACAACTTGAATGCAGTCAGTTCCTCTATAAACTATTAGTTTGTAAGATTTATGAATTGACTTAGGGTAGTAACAAAACCCTGAGGGAACACGTTTAGATGTTTCCATTTTCCAGGATTATCAGAACATTATCAAATCGCATCCTGTGTCAAAGGCTTAGGAAGTGGGTTCACCTGTAACCTTTTCAACAACTGGGACATGTGGCTTTATTGTGTAAGATCTGATTGTGTCGTAGGAATGATTTGCTGGTACTGTATATTTACATAGCAGTAAAATGAACATAATTTATGGCTTCATTTTGTTGGAGTTGCGTGACATTGGAACAAAGGCAAAACATTTTATATTAGGTGCCGTATATGTTAACCTGTTTTCAGAATGCTACATTCAAGATATCAGAATGTGGTCCAAGAACGAGTGTGTGTTCTAACCTTTTAGTGTTTCGTATCATTGTTTTGGGTATGTTCACGTTGTTCCTTTACAAAGACAGATTTTTCTTTCATATTGGGATGGAAGAGAGGTTTATAATGGTTTAACCCGGTTTATTGTTTCAGATCATCCTGGTATAGGGCTTCGATCCCGTTTAAATAACTCTTAACCTGTTTCATAACTATACTACAGATGGGATTTACACTATGCAGTTTGATTTATCCTCAGACTCTCTTAAGTTCTCAAGTGTTGTGAGTATTGTGAATAAAAGTACAAGACATTATTATACGTTTGCATTTATTCTTTTGGTAATTGAACACCGTTTCATGAAACATACATAATACGGAGTTTTAGAAGTACGATGATTTATTTCCTAAAAATTGCAGCAATTCAAACTTAGTATTCCTGGTATCCCAGTGGGTATTTGATGACATAGCCAGCGGGACAGTTGGGAGTTTTGCAGCATTTTCCTGGGGCTGGTGGATTGAGCGTACAGGCTGGCGGGAGTTGCCATATCGCACACCTGTAAAACACAAAAATCAGAAAATGTAATAGAAATAATGATAGGTTAATATCGTACACGACATAATATTATGTACATGCCAAAATAAGTGGACATCTTTCAATCTGGTCACAACTCGCAAAATCTATTCAGTGCTAATCATGCATATGGTTATCCTTTGTAACTTTATTGGTGTGCGCTAAGATTAATGACGTTTTCGTTCATGCATTTTGTCCAAATAATAACTTTTATCAGTAGAGAGCGGGAAGTGCTTCAAAGCTGGTAATATACTTTGAAATATATTTTATAATTGATGTTATCTCTTACTGATAACCTTTTATTTGAAAATTGAAACCAATGGGAAGAATTTGTCATGATTTCTTAGCGCCGAAAATATTATTGCAATATAGTAATTAGGTCGAAGGGATATTGCTCTTAATCATCGAAGTTATGTACGACTTTATGTATGACTACATTTTGACCAGTTCATCTTAAGTAGCGTGATTGGAAGAGGATATATGTACTTCTTTGAGAGGACCCATGGGGAATGGTATGGATCCAATGTCCATCTAGGTCAAGTCTTAGGTCATACTTACTTTGCAGTATTTCAATCAGGATTTGAGAAGAATATATTTGTCTAATAAACTTTGTGCGGTTTCAATTTTGTATGTCATTTTTTTCTTTAATTGTTGTTATTGCTAATTGTTCACCACCGTTCATGCAAATGAAACAAACACAGGGCGAATTTGTAATGGTTTCTTCGAAATACCTCATTTTAATAAAACTCCCCCTGCGGGTCCGGGGTTGTAGAATTGGCCCGACGTGCCTCGCTACGTGTCGTAAAAGGCGACTAAGTAGAGGCAACCTGTTTGCCGTGGGTTGCGTCCCGTGTCGGAGGAGGAAAGGATCCTGGTAGTTGAGCAGAGGCTTTCCCTGCAACACACTACTTTGGCCTCTACTTCTCTTAGACGGGTGGTCGGGATGGGCCCGGTTCCGACAAATCGGCTGGTCACGCCGAGCCCTAGGAGGTCTTTATTTACTCTCTCACCTTCTTTATCTGTCTCCTTGTATCTCTCTTGATACCACCGTTGCCCCTAAATTCTCTTCCTTTATCTTTCCCTTTTCCAAGTCTTAGAAGACTTCCTAGAAGGCGGTGGCTTAACGGGTCAATCGGGGGGTAATTTTACCGACCTTAGAAATTGGCGACTTCAGGGTCATTCAAAGGTAATTTTATCAACTGAGTATGGCATCTGTGTATCCCTGACACTTGAAAAGTGTCCCCTTGTTCGGCTCCTTGGTGGGTGGGGAGCACGGGTGCTGAATTTTTAATCTAGCCAAAATGGATATTTCCAAAAAAAATCAAAATAAACGTACGAAAACTTTATCTGACTCTGACGACGAACCATGTAGTGTGGACACATTTCCACGCTTCATGGTAATACAATCTAAAGATGCCGCAAAATCCCTTGCTTCACTCTCTCCGTTTGTGATTGAGAAAACAATTACAGGTTTGATTGGTACGCCAAAGAGCGTCAAAAAAATGAAATCGGGTTGCCTTCTCGTGGAATGTGAGCGACGAGGTCAGTCAGACAATATCGGGAAAATAAAAACTTTCTTCGATATTCCAGTGACCTCATTCGCTCACACCACACTGAATACGTCCAAAGGCGTGATTTGTTGTCGTGACTTGGCTGGAGTCACCGACGCAGATATCATCGAAGGAATGAAAAGTGAAGGTGTCACTGCAGTCCGTCGAATACGTATCAAACGTAATAATAACCTGCAGGACACCATCACCATTGTACTCACCTTCAACAAGCCAACTGTACCCAAAGTGGTCAAAGTTGGCTTCTTGCAAATGAAGGTTGACATCTACATTCCAAACCCCCTTCGATGTTACAAATGTCAAAAATACGGCCATCACGAAGACCGCTGCTCTAAAACCCAAATATGTGGCCGATGCGGAGAAAATTCTCATCAGGAAGCTGATTGTAGAGCAACTCCGCATTGTGTCAACTGTGGAAAAGAGCACCACGCAAATTCCAAGGATTGCGATACCTGGAAACAGGAGAAGGAAATTCAGAGGGTAAAATACACAAATAATATTCCCTATCCAGAAGCCAGAAAACTTGTACAGGCGAAAACAGCCCATCCTGGCCCATCCTTCTCCACTGTAGTGAAGAGCAATCCTAAAACAACGAAGGACGCTCAAACACAAACAGAAGCACCCGATTCAACACCAAGCTCAAACACCCCTCATTACCAATCACAGAGAAACACGGCATCTACACAAACTACATTCAGCAATACCCAACAAACTAAATCACCAAAAAACAAGAATAAATCTCATGGAAACAGGCAACAAAAGGGGTCAGATGATCCCATCAAACTTTATAACAGGTTTGGAGACATCGAGAGCATGGATGCAGAAGAATCTGCTCCATGCGCTCAAGGGAACTCCAGACCTACAAACAAAAAATTCACCCCCGTACTTCCTCCAGAGAAATAACAAAACAAATTCCCTCTGCGAAAGGTCTAACCTAGCTCCACAATCTTTAATTTAAATTTATAATGAAAAACACTATCATACAATGGAATTGTCGAGGACTTAAAGCAAATTACAATGATCTTCTCCTGCTTTTAAACGAACATGATCCTGCGGTACTATGCCTTCAAGAAACCTTCTTGAAAGATACGGACAACACACATTTAAAAACTACTCCCTGTTTAACACCTGCTCTCCAAATGTTGATAGGGCATCAGGAGGAGTTTCTGTTATTGTGAACAACAGAGCTCCTCATAGTTTCATTCCTTTAAACACCAATTTACAAGCCATTGCTGTAAGCGTCACTCTACATCGAGTGATTACATTTTGCTCTATTTATTTACCACCAAACACTAACCTAGAACCAAACGAACTCGATAATCTTGTTCAACAGCTTCCCGCACCCTTTGTTTTACTCGGGGATTTTAATGCCCATAACATTTTATGGGGATCGAATCATGTAAGTGACAGAGGTCACAAAGTTGAAGACTTTATTTCTAGACACGATCTGTGTCTATATAATACCAAAACACCTACATATTTACACCCAGGCACGGGTACATACACATGCATCGATTTGACAATTTGTTCTCCTTCTCTGCTTTTGGACTATGAATGGAAGGTCGCTGATGACCTTCACAGCAGCGATCACTTCCCAATCTCCCTTGTAAATCATAACTCTACAATTGATGAAGTAATTCCACAATGGAATTTAAAGAAGGCCGACTGGGCCAAATTCGAAACACTCTGTAAAACCAGGCTGAATGAGGATACAGTTTTCAATGTTAACGACCCCATTCAGCATTTTACATCTATTTTAACCGACATTGCAGAAGAATCTATCCCCAAGTCCTCAGCAAACTGTAAAAGAACCCTAAAACCTTGGCTCACTAAGGAATGTAAGGAAGCCATACGGCAACACCGAGAAGCCTTGAAAAAATTTAACAATCATCCGACGCCCGAGAATTTAAGTAAATATCGTATTCTCCGGGCCAAAGCTCGCCGCACAATCAAAGAAAGTAAACGAGCATCATGGATGAAATATGTTTCCTCTTTAAACTCTCGTTCCTCAATTAAGAAAGTTTGGGACACGATCCGAAAAATAAACGGAAAGAGAAAACACAATTCTTTCCGACATCTAAAAGTGAACAATAACAATCATAGCTCAAAACGTGACATAGCAAATGTTCTTGCTGATACATTCTCTAAAAATTCGTCATCATCTAATTATTCCGAAGCCTTCCAAAAATTGAAAACTCAAAAAGAAAAGTCACGTTTAAAATTCACATCCAACAACTCTGAAAGCTACAACCAGCTGTTTTCACTATCAGAACTTATGGAGGCTTTAGACAAGGCCCATGATACTTCCGCTGGGCCTGACAAAATACATTACCAGTTTTTAAAACATCTTCCAGAATCATCTTTAACATCTCTTTTAAAACTCTTCAATGATTTATGGATTACTGGTAACCTACCTAAAATATGGAAAGAAGCAACAGTAATACCAGTTCCCAAACCCGGTAAAGATAGTGAAGATCCTACCAACTATCGACCTATTGCACTCACAAGCTGCATGTGCAAAACAATGGAACGAATGATCAATTCTCGGCTTGTCTGGTATTTGGAAACTAACAATTTAATATCTCCTTTCCAAAGTGGCTTTCGATATGGCCGGAGCACCAATGATCATCTGGTTAGACTAGAAACATTCATTCGCGATGCATTTATTAAGAAAGAACATTTAGTAGCGGTTTTCTTTGATTTAGAAAAGGCCTATGACACGACATGGAAGTACGGGATACTAAATGACCTGAACGATCTAGGTCTAAAAGGCCGTCTGCCCTCTTTCATATCCAACTTTCTCTCCGACAGAGAATTCAAAGTACGAGTGGGCTCTACCCTCTCAGATCTGCACGAGCAAGAGATGGGTGTGCCCCAGGGCAGTATTTTATCTGTGACACTTTTCAATATCAAAATTAATAACATCACCAAGTGTTTGACTCCTGGTGTGGATTGCTCACTATATGTTGATGATTTTCTCATATGTTATCGGTCAAAGCACATGCATACAATTGAAAGACAACTACAGCAAAATATCAACAAGATTCAAAATTGGGCTAGTACGAACGGTTTCAAATTCTCGAAATCAAAAACGGTATGTATGCATTTCTGTCAATTACGACGACACCACGATGAACCTAAACTCACGCTGGACGGAACACCTATTCCAGTTGTTGAGGAAACAAAATTTTTGGGTATTATCTTTGACAGAAAACTGACTTTTATTCCACACCTAAAAAACTTGAAAGCCAAATGCTTAAAAGCACTTGACCTACTTAAAGTAGTAGCGCACACTGACTGGGGTGCTGATAGAAAAGTCATCCTGAATTTATATAGAACGTTTATTCGCTCCAAACTAGACTATGGTTGCGTTGTGTATGGTTCTGCCAGAAAATCGTATCTTAAAATGCTTGATCCAATTCATCATCAGGGAATAAGACTGGCTCTGGGAGCATTTAAAACATCCCCGTGTGAAAGCCTTCTAGCTGAGGCGAATGAACCACCGTTATCGCATCGTAGAGAAATGCTTTCCGCACAGTATGCTCTGAAATTAAAATCAAACCCTCTGAATCCTGCTTTTTCGGCTGTTTTTCAACCCAAATACAAAACTTTATACGAAAATAAACCAAACGCCATACCTTCCTTTGGCATTAGAATATCATCCAGCCTTGACACTACAAATATAGATCTTTCAAAAATTCAGAAAACATCCATCTCTGAAACACCACCCTGGCTAATTAAACAACCAAAAGTACGTTTTACGCTACACGATGGAAAAAATCCGAAACAAACCCTTCTATCTTCCACAACTCTTACCATGAACTCCTCACCGAATTTAAAAACTACACCAGAATTTACACTGATGGATCAAAGGATGAGGAAAAGGCTGCTGCAGCCTTTGTTTGTGGAAATCACACAACGCAAGTTCGCTTACCAAATGGAGCATCAATTTTTACAGCCGAAATCAGAGCAATAGACCTTGCTCTGCAACATATAGAAAAGAACTGTATTTTAAACAGTATCATCTTCTCCGACTCGCTATCAGTACTCCAGTCACTACAAAATAGAAAACTGGAGAACCCATTATTGAAAAACATACTCGTAAAAAATACCGAGCTGAGTGTCTCCCACAATATAATATACTGTTGGTTACCTAGCCACATTGGTATTAAAGGTAACGAAAAAGCAGATCGCGCTGCTAAAATGGCCCTTTCTCAAGAACCATCTGATTTTAAAATACCATATACTGATTTTAAACCTTGTATCAGAAAGTTCTTACGTCAGAAGTGGCAGGCATCATGGAATGATGCTGTAAATAACAAACTTCATGCAATCAAACCAACTCTAGGAGAATGGACTCCTTCCTACAGAACCATTCGTAGGGAGGAGATAGTCATTGCAAGAATCCGAATTGGTCATACTTATATCACCCACACCCACATACTAAAAGGTGAAGACCCACCAGAGTGCGTTTCTTGCAATGAACCATTCACTGTCAAGCACTTTATGATAGAGTGCTTTGACCTACAACCTACGCGCGATCGTTATTACGTTGTGCATGACCTGAAAGAACTTTTTGATAATATAAACATCACTCGTATTATCGAGTTCTTGAAAGCCGTAAATATTTACTCTAAACTCTGACTTTTATGCTATCACCTTGTGCAGTTTTATGCAATATACATACCGTCTCATTTTAATACCTATTCATCTTTTTTACATCTCCCGTTGATCGGGAAGCTTTATTTTGCACCGTTACCATCTTACCGTTTTTAATTTCAACCATTTGTTCTTTTATATCGCTGGTCGATATAGAACCTTTTATAAGGTTTAAAAAATTATACAAGTAACACTTTGTTTGGCGCTAAATAGCCTAAAAGTGCTGATGCGCCGTTAAAAAACAAACAATCAATCAATCAATCAATCATTTTAATAAAACAGGTAGGTGTATCTCCAAAACACATCAGAGTATCCGACGTGCTGAAGGTTGCATAATAATAGTTCATCCTACATTATGGCATATCGTGTGATTCCCGAGAACAATTATAAGGACATATTAATTGTTTACAAACAATTCTGCAACATTTTGCAGGACATCACCGATGGTGGAACGTACAGCATGTGTACATGTGTATTATGAACGATTGGTCTAAGTCTGTGACATTTTATTTTAACTGATGTCCTTTCGAAATTAGATGTTATTTTCCTCCGCCATCAGCAAAGAGATGAAAAGGAAGAACATTTCTAAAATTTTCATGTAAAACTAAGGCAGGTTAATTTAGGAAAAAAATCCCAAATTTAGTCATCATTCTGCATTACGAAAATTAATCTTTATTAGAAGGTGCATGTTTCATCACCAGGGAAGAACTAATTTTTGAATGGCACTCTGAAAACGTGATATAGAAACAGCTGATTCTTTGCTAGAAAAGACTACCATATCATATTAAACTGTAGAAATTAATTGTTACATGCATATGAAAGCATGCATAACAAACAATATGCACGACCTTAGGAATATGAGAAAAGTCTTTGATATTTGAAAATCAGTTTTAAATTGTAATCTTTTAGGTTTCAGTTTGTATCTAAACATAATAATAACTCTCACATATGCAGAATAGTTTTAATAATTATATGCAATCGTAAATGTCTAATTTGCAGAAAGGTCTGCTATTTTAAAATGTTGTGGCTTACAATGGCAGTGCGTACATATGAATAAATTCTGGTGCTGCAAATTGTTTCTAGAGTTTGACATTTCTTGGTAATTTCTTTGAATATCTTACCTCTGCAATAAGCGCAGCAGTGTTCTTCGATCCATTTAGCATATACATCAGTGCTGCAAAAACTTGAATCGTAAAATCTGCAGTTTCCAATCGTATCGCTGCAGGAACCTGATTTAATCGTAAACAAACCAGTTACTTAATGTACATTCTCTGCTACATTAAACTTGCGATGAAATATTCTCTTCATTCTTATATAGAGAATGTATATAAGGAAACTGAATAAAATGTATGTCTTTCGAGTTTAGTTCCTCTACTAAGTTGAGAAATATGCCCCCCCCCCCCCCGAAAAAAGACAGAAACGAAAACTGTCGCTTTTAAAATAAATGTTAATTTTCCTCCAATATCATAAGGCATTTTAACAGGTGAATGCACACATTCACAGCTATCCTTAGTTACATTATTTGTCAAAATCAGTTATGAATTCTTGTTTGTTTTTACCAGTACGTAGAACGCTGTATGAACAGAATTTTCAATAGGTCCCATGTGTCATGGTGTAAGGTACACAAATGTTACTGTTTTGAGAGATAATACAACCCATTTAGTTTGGTTAGCATTTTTGATAATGATTCCTTTTCACGTGGATGCACCCGGCTGACATGTACAAAGGATAACTTTGTGTGGGAGAGTATAAATCAGGAGCTTTTGATCTGGATATTGTTTTGAGAGCATGTTTTTAAAACAATTAACAGAAAAAGTGTGAAAGACAACAAGCTTTGTAAATTTTAACATAATTTCTTTCCCTAGAATACAAAGTAAAACACAATAAGACACAAACTTTTGGAATTGCGAATCAATTCCCAAATAATCCAAGAATTACAGTCACAGGTAGTAATGATTTAAACTCCAGTATAAATTCAGTACAAGTCCAGAACAAAACTAAAAACTAAAGACGATGATGTATCTGTAGTAGCTTGTAGAGTGTTAATGTGTCAACAGTCTTTTATTGAATCACAGTAATAGAATAACAGGTTTCAATGTACTCTAAATTCCAAGTGAAATTCTCTGTCCATGACTTTTATCAGAGTACCTTTGTATTTCCAGAGACAATAATCACTTGAATTAAATAATTTGAAGAAATACAATTTCCAGCCCAAAACTGAAATACTGGGCACAGAATATAAAGTGCTAGATCTTAAAGCACGACCATAAAAAGCTTCCCAGTTAAAAGATTATAGGGTTCTCTACCTAACCTCAGGTCACAATTAGCATTTTCTAAAAAAATATATTCCTAAATGGAAAATAACCTTCTAGACTGATCCCGATATTTACAAATTAAACACAGGAAACTTGATTATGTAAAATACACTAAGGAAATTCCAAAACCTAGACCTATACCCAAATAAACACATTTACTTATAATAATAATAATAATAATAATAATAATAATAATAATAATAATAATAATAATTAATAACAATAATAATGACTTTAAATCCATACGCATAGAAAGTAATTTAGCTATGTATTAGTAGTTATTAGTAGTTTATTATATGCTTATTTTTTTCTCCGTTAACTTTGCATTGTCAGAATATTTTACGATACTGAACTCGCGAGCAACTTCATATTGCACTCATAAAAGAACTACTTTCTATTGTAAGCAAACAATTGACGCAGACGCTAGCACTTATTATTCGTAAACAAATAATTACACTCGCGTAGTTGGAGCTTTACGTTTTGGTAGATTAAATTTGTTTCTGAATGAAGTAAAGCACTTAGTACTTTCTTAGTTCTGCAAATCCGAATTACGTGAGATATGTCATTTGTTCTCAAGCTTTATTACAAATGTCGAAATTATATTCTAATTTCGACTATATTCCAAGTGCAATTACATCTTCCTTACTGCACTAAAAATGAAATAAACATTAGACTCCATAGCGTCTTTTTGATAATTACAATTAAAAGATGTCATAGTTTCCCACATTATGATTACAAACATTCAATGATAGAACAGAAACACACTTGCAGCTGTCAACACGCTTCTCCCTCCCTGTTTCAATCCGATGTATTTCATGTAGAATTGGCACAGATAAATGCAGTCCATAATCACGAAATTTCGCAGAATCGACAGAAATACCATAATCTATTCATTCTAGATCAAATGGAAAAGTTGTTGTAATGCGCATTCATTCCCAATATGTCTCCAAATTTCAATTTTAACTGGACCGCCATTTTCTTTCGAAAGTTATGCCGAGCGCTCGGCTAAGTTCAAATTTATCTGGGCGGAGTTATGTACGCAGTAATAATGTTGTTGTTATGTAATAATGAATTTGTATTTGTGTATTTAGTTTGGAGTACGGCATACGTTCGGTTACTTTGTTTCTGGTAATGTATTTTGTTAATATAATTAAGCATTAGACTAAGAAAATGAGCATATATTAAAAAGGTTACTTCATTTGTATGGGACAATATGAACTCGTTACTTCATTTGTATGGGGCAATATGAACTCGTTTTGTCGAATGGATATACTGCACTCCCAAGGTCGTGCAGTATTCCATCCGGAAAACTCGTTCATATTGTCCCATACAAATGCAGTAACCTATAATTACTGAATAAATACAATTCAGGTCAAACAGAAATGAACTCAGTTTTGGACAAGGTCAAGTCCAACATACTGTTACAAGTCAGGGGTTTATTCTAGAACAGCTGGGGGATTCATATCGTAGTTATAACTTACTGTAACTCAAGAATACAGTGTAAAACAATGGATGCAGTTTTTTCTACATTCTGCTGGTTTTCCCTGACATACCCATAGAGCAAGCAACAGACAAGAGAGCAAGGCTCTAGACCTCGGAACATACATGTATTTACACGCATATTTTTTTAAAATGTCAAATCATAAGTGACAATATAGTCTTCTATTATCTTCTGATCGTGTTGTGAACCTTTGCAGGTTTCATCAATGCATTATAAAACAAAACGAGAGAACATTTCTGGATATAATCTAAAATGGGATAGCAAAATCATTTAAATTAAACATCCAGTCATGACAAAGAGTTGAGCTAAGTTATTAAAGAGTTTACAAGTAGAGGAAAAGCTGTCTTTGGTAGGAAAAAGATAAAACTAGCATACTAATCTCTCAGTTGTCTTTAAATCAGTATCATTAACTAAACGGTTCCTAATATGGTAAGTTTTTGAAGCATAATATAAAGTCTTCAAGAGGGAAAATGTAGAAGAAAAAAGAAAGAAAGAAATAAAGGAAGCAATAAAATAAATACATGCCTAAAAACGTGTTTGCTCGGGAACTATTTGATGGTGCATACAATATCTTTCTTTATAAAAAGACTTAAAGTGTCGTTTAATATGCCCAAAATTCTTAAGAATAGTATGCAGAACGGATAAAATGTCAAATATTAATAATATATCATTTAATGTAGCAATTAATAAATGTTTTAGGTACATACATCATTATAACTAGAAAGAATTTCATGATGTAATGAAACATTGTACTATTGGGTTAAATATGCACACGTTGAAGATCATGGTAGTATAGAAGACTGGTTGACGTGAAAGCAAAAATGACGTGGAAGAAGAGAATAGAAGATGATGGTGATGATCAGTTAAAACGAGTAATTCAAGGAGAGAAAGATAAAGAAATAAGAAATACGGACAAGCAGAAAGAAATAATATACTACTTCTACTATTACTACTACTACTACTACTACTAATATTAATAATAATAATAATAATAATAATAACATTACTAATAATAATAATATGTACTTAATCACCGGTTTAGACAGAAATTGTCATTTTAAAAGTCACAATGAGGCTAAAACAGCGGGACAATATGGTAGCCGTACATACCAGATGCTGCTATTGTTGTTGGCGGAAGTGTGGTGGGTGGATGAGTCCAAGGAGGAAATGGGATGGCTGGATGATCCAATGAAGAACAAATGTCCAGGTTACAGAGGTTTGCTGTGCAGCATGTTTCACAGAATACCGACCTTTTCAATTCGCTCGTCATATCAGCATCATTTAGGCCTCGACCAATCAGAATATTAGACCCTGTATCAAGAACGCCTTCTTCCTGGCAATGCTTTTGATACAGAAGGCAATGTTACAGCAAAACCCATTGGAAAAGCATGGTATGAAAGTGCGGCATGTATAAATAAAATGTTCCTATGGTACTTTCTCTGTCTGTCTGTCTGTATGTCTGTCCGTCTCTCTCTCTCTCTCTCTCTCTCTCTCTCTCTCTCTATATATATATATATATATATATATATATATATATATATATATATATATATATGTAAAGAGAGAGAGAGAGAGATAGTAATGGCGACACGTTTTGAGACCATGCAGCTGTTGATTAGAGGTATAACCAGCTTTCATAAAGGAAACAAACACATAGCACATATGTGGAATATCAGGTAGTCGGAATATAGCTGTCATTGAAATGAATAAGCATTTGTAAGGTCGACTCTGAGTATTAAGTTTAATATAATCTGTCTGTAAATGCGAATTCCACTTCTGGTCAAGGATTAAACGAAACGAATAAAGAAATAGTAATACTCTTAATATATACATAGTAATTGTACATCTGACAGACACGCTGAAAGCCCGCCTCGGATGCTGTAGGTCGCTGGTTCGAACCCCGGCCGAGTCATACCAAAGACTTCTACAAACGATACTAACAACTACCTTGCTAGGCGCTCAGCATTAATAGGTTAGTGTTAGGACTAGTTGGTCTGGTGTGAGGATAATGTGACTGGGTAGGACATCATGCTACTTGTCCCCGGCACGATGTCCCAGTGCTAGACATCACTATAAACTGCCACACTGCAGACATAGTAGCGATATGACTGAAAAATGTTAAATATGTGTTAAAAATCCAACTCACACACACACATATACACGCTGAAATAGGAGAAAAAAACTTACTTGTCTCCGTATACAGTCACTTGTAAACTACATCGACTCCAATTATCTTCGACGAAAGGTGACACGCCTAGAAGGACAACATACGCAAACAAGCACGGTAATATTTACATTGGAAATAGAACCTAATTTTATATTCTGTAAGAGTTATAACCTTTCATGATACAATTTGTAAATATACATGTATCATGAGAAATTATTAACACTTGTTAAACGTCATTGTATTATATTCCTTCAGTTCCCAAACAAAGATTGTATTATATTCTTTCAATCCCTAAATAAGAAAGTATTTGTATCAAGAAAGAGAAACACATTTTTACATTGCTGCATCCACTTTTGTTGTGAGAAAAGAGATATAGACCGATATGCAAGTATAAATCTCCCAGACAGTTCAAATGTTCTCTTCTGAAATCGAATACCTTTTTGTGTATTTTTGAAGTTACATGTAGACGCAGCTTTCGCTATCTTTCGTTTAATATATTTGTTTTAGTATATCTCTTAGTCGTACAATCTGTATTGCCATGTAGGATCTGTATGGCCACCTATGGAAATCGACATTGCGAATATCACTATAGTTATCTATAAATGTTTAAAATGCAAAGATCGATCTAACTATCCAAGCAATTGTAAAATTTTGGGTCTGTACAGGTATTTCACATGAAGGGATGCCATGGCCCTTTATGGGAATCTAGCATTATGCCTCACTCTAGTCCTCTCTGGGAACCAATCATAATTTGGCTTTATAAGGTTGTATAGAAACTTAACATTAATAGACCAATACAAAAAGGAAAGGACAAATGCATACAAAATGACAGATACTCACTTCACAGACTAACACACATCCTTAAACTGTAACACAGCTTATTATTTTTCGTCGGTCTATTTTACAATAAAACACTCGTCAACCCAGAAACTACTCACATCCCTAAACTGTCACACCCCTTATTATTTTTCGTCGGTCTATTTTACAATAAAACACTCGTCAACCCAGAAACTACTCACATCCCTAAACTGTCACACCCCTTATTATTTTTCGTCGGTCTATTTTACAATAAAACACTCGTCAACTAAGAAACTACTCACATCCCTAAACTGTCACACCCCTTATTATTTTTCGTCGGTCTATTTTACAATAAAACACTCGTCAACCCAGAAACTACTCACATCCCTAAACTGTCACACCCCTTATTATTTTTCGTCGGTCTATTTTACAACAAAACACTCGTCAACCCAGAAACTACTCACATCCCTAAACTGTCACACCCCTTATTATGTTTCGTCAATCTGTTTTACAATCAAACATACGTTCATTCAGAAACCACTGTTTCAAACCTATATTTGTAGGGGATACGATATTGCATGCTAGGATAATTAACACCTATTCTTACAGACGAACATACATACTTAAGGACCAACGCGAGCTAACAATCTAGCACACTTCTGCAACAAAAGGTCTATGGAGTATGATATTTTATAGTCAGATAACCTATGAACTACATACACTCCAACAACTCTAATCCCCTGCATAATTATTTATTGATTGTAGGACAATAGCTTGTCAGGTTGACGACTTGTTTACGCAGTGATTCCACTACATAATTCTCTACTGATAGTTTATTTGATATCTTATCAATCCATGATTTGTCATCGATATAACTTTAGCAGTAATGCACATACAATGAAGGTCGATAGTTCAAGATAAAGCATACATTTTTACTAATCTGGCAGTCCACGCTTAATTAGAATTACTCTGATGCAATATCTAATTCACGGAATTGTGTGCATAAATTTGCAACTTTTTGCAATTTAATGTAATTATAGTATTGCTAGCTACATCATTACCCAAGGCATGTTTTACTTATATACTTATATAGGACCTGTATAGTTTTATTCTCTTCGTTAATTGATTTACAGCGGCACATGCCAAAGTGCCGGATGTAGGAACTTACCTTTCTCATGTTTTCCGTTTTTGATTTTCGCCAAGTACCAATATTTAGCATTATATTTTTTCGGTATAGTTACGGTACACAGTGGCTGCCCTTCAGCTCTGGAATTATGTATTATTTGCATACGTTCTTCTCTTATTTTTTCATGTGCTCGCTAGATCAAATAGATTTTGTTTTACATTAGACAAATCATAATATTTCCTAAATGACCACTTCATGTATCACCATTCTATCAGATTTAATATAATCTCTTTCATGTTAGTCCTGTAGTTTTATCTCAGTTGACGAGGTGTTTTGAATTATGCATGTTGTATTTACAAATGATGATAATGATTCTTGATTTTTGTTATAATCCCATCTATTCATATTTGTTTTCGACAGATTCAAATGTGAACTTGATTACGATTAATTCCATTTGAATAGTTTGAATGTTTAGTCGGATGTTTTCCTTGTGTCTCACACGTCATGCATAGGGGTGATTACCAATACAGGATAAGCATTTCTTAGTAATGTATTACATCGTTCAGTTGTTTATATTCATAGCAGAATTTTCCGGGATTGATACAGTAATATTAGTTGAAACCTGTGGCTTTCGCTGTGTGAAGTCATCTGCGATCCGGCTGTGAGACTGGGGGATGTGGATGTTAACGCATCATGCTTAGGCTGGTTCATCGGCAAACTTGAATAAATATGTTATATCTGATCATTCCACGTGTTACGCCCTATTACAGTACAAAAGGGCAAATTCATGTTCGTTGTATGAACGACTAGGTATCATAATTTCATGTTCATCATAGTTTCAAGTCCGTAACCGAATGATGTATTTTCAAACAGTCATATTTATTTTGTGTACATCACAGTTCTAGAAATTAATTGATGTTTCTTACGTGCATACTACAGCTTTGCATATTCATATCGTATTAGTAGTAGTCGACAATGTTATAGCTGTCAAATGAACAGAATAGTTGCATAGCCGACAAAGTGAACATGACAGGTTCAAATCTGCTATTGTAGCAAATAATATTATAGTTGGTGCTTGTTTTGTGTACAAAATAGTGTGCGTTATAGAATTGGTAACGTGTGAAAAACTAAATGCTTAATTTTAAATTTAGGGTATCATTTCAGTAGCAATATTAGTGCGTGTGTAGACCATTAGTTGAAAACATTTATACTGTTTAATTTAAATTATGTACCACGTCAGAATTGTTGTATGTGCAGGTGGTGTTAGAAATGCGCTCGATTAAGAAGGCTGTTGCTATATCAAACATACTGTAACTAAATATGTTTTTGTGATAACATTCCTTTGTCTCTTCAATACCCCCCCCCAAAAAAAAAAATACTTACTTTATCATTGTGAAAACCAATGATGCGTGATGAACTCTAACTGAAAATGTTTGAAAGGTTATATTTAAGGAACTCAAAAAATGTGTATGTGTGAATCTCAGCATCTCAGCAAGAAATAAAAGGACACGACTTATAAACACGCAGCTATAAATTTTGAAAACTTGAAAAAAGTATTAAACTCGAAAGTTGTAAAACAATTTCGGAAATATCGCAAGAACAAATCGCATGATATACTTGATTTAATTTTTTTTTTCCATTTGGCTAGACTCATCGCACTACAAAATATATCCTATCCAAGTTACGGAGTTTTGTGGAAAAGTCATTGAGTATAGCTGTCCTTCAATATATCATATTCGCCCATGACATTGTTTTGTACGAATCTGATTGTAAAATTACATAAGAATTAGATATCTTAACATGAAATATCGTACCCTCTACAAATATTAGTTTGCTGGAAAGGGTCTTTGATTGTAACGACATGTGTTCGGTAGTACAAAAAGGGTATTTGATTGTAAGGTTGGATATTGGCTTGTAAAGATCCGCCATGTTCAAGTCACGTTGTTTGCTCTACCTTCTCAATATGTTCAAGTCATGTTCATTGCTGTACCTTCTCAATATGTTAAATTGTCATAGAAAATTATACAGACCCATATATGTCTATACCGACCTCTAGTGTTTGTTTGCATAGATAGCCAAATACTTTTACCTTGTGTTGCTATACCGACCGTAATTATTACATACGCTCGTGTTCGTGCGACAGGTGGTAATACTGCAACTTTGCGTTGCATATTATATATAACTTAATACAGTAATATATCAGACAAAAAACTAAATGTTTGCTCAAGAAGATACTTGCTTACTTCGTCTCTACCACAAAGTACAATCTTGTTGCATGTGTGTGGATTACGCTCTTGTTCGCATCCGTAACATATTGGTCCAATGTCCTGCGGGAAACCTATGAAAATCGCCATTAGAATAGCAGTGGTTACCTTATTATATATATATATATATATATATATATATATATATATATATATATATATATATATATATATATATATATATATACATAGACACAACGGGTCAGTGTTGAATAAAACAGCAGTTTATGATGAAAGCTATAAAGAATATGTCATTGAAAGTCATCTCTACACAATTTTCTACACAGCTCATGCAATTCCTTGTGGTCAATGCTAATTTGAGATTTGACGACACTTTCTGTTATACCTGCATTAAGATGTGCCTCGAAAATTCTAAGCTACCACGAAGGTTTAAAGTATTTTTCGAGATTGAGACTCATGATAAAGTATAGAAGATTAAACGTCTTACTTACGTTACACCTTGTCAATCAAAATTGGTGCTCCCTTAATTAAAGATATTGGGTGGGAATCTGAAGTCAGTCTAAGATTCGACTTCTTATGGAATAGATGCAAACCCTTCAATTACATTTTCCTTTTTTGCCCAAAACAAATTGTATTTTTCAAAAATAGATTATATTTGACACGTTTAACAAAATATAATATTAGCCTTAGCCCAAACATACTCGACCCCCACCCCCGCAAACTGCAACATCTCTGTATTGACTCGCTAAGTTGGCAGGAAGCATTTTCCTACCAAGCCAGTGGAAATGGCGAGAAGAGTTTTATAAAATCTATGAAGCAATTCATCCTGTTAAGATAAAGTCAGAATTTGACATACTTACTTCACCTACTTAAATATGATAGTACTAAACAGTCATCACCTTCTACGCCGCATCCCTTAACATTACACAGTTCCGTATCACAGCACTCAGCACACCGTAAAACGTCATTACTAGTCGGATCCCATTGCACTTCCGGAACTGCGCCAAATTTGTCCTTTTGCTCAATCTCCTGCAGGGCAGTGGCGTTAAGTACAGTTCTTTTGTTCCCATGAACTGTACATTTCTGGAGCACATTTTTCAATATTACCATCAATAGTGAATGACTGTGAGTTGAAGATTACTTGTAAATAACTTAAGCATTGAACGTTTCACAAAACGTGATACTAATAATTAATAGGCGATACATAATTCACTGTAAGTAACATTATTTTTTTTATATTATATCAGTATTATATTTACTAAAACAAAATAATTCTTTATATAAATACGGAATGGCTTAAGACTGACAGCGACTTGATAGTACATTTTTCTGATTTTATTTCTTTTTTCCAATACATTCTTTTGGTATGTTTGATGCCTACCATTGTACAACAGTATTAGTTGTGTTCGTGTCACTAATTTATTGTGATTTTAAATATATTTTATTTTATCAGTCACATCATAAGACAGACATTTACCTTCGTTTAGGAGTCTTCACTGAGAGAGTGTTCACAATTTTCCAGAGAGTCATGTTAGTTAGAAAACGCTGCAGGTTTTAAAAGAAACTTTGCAGGAAAAAATACTTTTCTCCGTTTTAAGATTCGTTTTACGTTTTTATACGTGCCGGTTAAATATAAGACAGTTTTCTCACTTGCTGAACTTAATTGTTAATCAATCGGAATAATGCAGCCAATTATTCAATAATGACCATGTAACTTTAGGATACATTCTCCTACGTAGTAGTGTAAATTGACCTTGGCTGCTTCAACCATTTTGCTTTTATATGTTTAAACTGCAGTTGAGGGATCTTAAAACAAGGAAATTTATCATAGTAATCAAAGCTGGGATGAATTTGTGACTAGCTGTTAATTGTACAAAAACGAAATTATTCCGACTTTCTTCAAAGCTCAGAACAAAGAATGGATTGCATGCTTAGCGCAAATCAGCTAGATCTTAGACTGGATATTGCATTAGGTATCAAAATATATTTATATCCTGGCAAAGTTATTATTTGGAATTAGTAGCAAAGCATATATGTTATGATAGCATTGTTCTCGGATGCATTATAATAGATAATTCTACTAATTATTAATAATACGGCTGCTGAGATCTTTATGTATATGTTTATGTATATGTTTATGTATATGTTTATTATTATTATTATTATTATTATTATTATTACTATTATTATTATTATTAAATAATGGTTATACAAATTCAAAAAAAGAATTAAAGAATATTTAATTTGTGTAAACATTGTTGCAAATGTGATTCTAGCGGTTATTCATTCGATTTATAAAATCACCATGCGAACATGTTTTGTAGCACAGATTTTGCATGTCAAGAGAAATATTTGGTACATAGTGAAACTTGTTATATATATATATATATATATATATATATATATATATATATATATATATATATATATATATATATATATATATATATATATATATATAGACTCCTTCACTCCACATTTTAATATTTTTACAGCAGGATCACATCTATTTATAGTGCAGCAACTGAGGTTTAAATTGCTGATAATTATTTGACCGAATAGTGACATCTGTCCCTCTGTATCTGTCGTAACGCTTATATAGAAACCATATGTATATAACCTCTTAAAGATGTTCATATAATTGAATTTGCAAGATAAAAACATATTGCAGAGATACAGTGAAAATCATTGTACCATATTTGTACATAATTAAGATCTTCCATATCTCAATTAAACAATTATACCACTCTGAAACTGTTTTTAGTGCCCAATAATATTATATCACGCAAACTCGACACGGGAAGGAATGTGCAGAAGTAAAGACTCTAACCCCCCAAAATTGAATAACAAACATATACATAATGCAATGTATTTTAATTCCTTGATGTTGAATCAGCAGTAAAGTGTTCTGTGTAATTATTACTCTGAATGATTCCAATTTTTATGTTGCGCTTCATTCACTCATCAACAACAATTTCTTCGTTGTCACCATTTGCAGTAATTCCATCTTTCACACTGTTCCTGTACATTTGTCAAAGCCATCATTCCCTAAAATAGTTCTTGAATTTGTCAATGTACCAGAACATATTTATATTGAGTTCATCAGCAATTGTTTAATATCCAGCTTCAAAATATATCCTCTGTAATGAGGTTGAAAGTGTAATATTTCTGTTAGAGACTGTTTGAGTAAAATAGATTTCTTTCTCAGAGAGAAAGTGGAAAGTAATCTACCTTCCTATTCTGCTTTGCAGATACTGCGCAATGTCTCTATAAAATGTTTTATTGGACAACACCTAGACATACTATACTTTAACATTTTGTTTTCAACTTTTATCCATTCTTGCAAGTTTCTCTAATATCACTTGCTCACTCATTTCCTTCTAAACATTTTCACCTTTGATGTGTCGTACCGAATTGTTGTTTCCTGATTGTACTTTCTATATTTCTGTACCTGTAATATTTGCTGAGGATCACATTAAATTTGCCGTGCTTGATTTCTTACTCACTGATCATTTTATTCTTTTACTTCGTCGGCAGTGCTCAACATATTGATTGCGATGTTACTGTTTGATAATATTTGAACACCGAATTGCATGGAAGTCTTTCTTTTAGAACTTTCACAACAAGGTCCAATCAATGTGGCACCAAAGTCCATAGAAACGAACATACAAAATACTCACTGCAGCTTTCAATCTAATTGCTGTGCTTAATGTAAAACCTGAAAATGTTGTCTTACTGGCCTCCACTCAATTCAAACAGTTTCACGTTTTCTTGTATTTATTTCAAACACAATCTAGTCTTCGGTGTATTTGACAAAATTATTTATAATCCAGTGAATATTTTGCAAACTCAACTTAAGACGAATAGCGAACATAGTCTTAGTCGTGCGCATAAAATAACAACGTTTGCTATTGGTGCTGTAGGATATAACATGAGAACATTTAGTGTCTTCTCATTCATTAATATATTTATGAAAGAGCCAGCTTATACGTGTTAGGGGTATTTGTTATTGGTATTTATCTTAGAATAAAATATACGCTACTTTATTAACCAAAATGTTAACGTGTTAAGCTACAGATTTCTTATGTTACTTCTGTTCAAATAGTATTGACGACCTAGTGGTGAAGGAACTTATACTATTGGGCAGTTAATTGTGACAATGGATTAAATTAGTTTTGCAGTTTCTCTAATATCCATGTTAAATGACGAGCTTCTGGACATCTTAAACGACATGCCACGAGCAACAACAGTGGAAAGGGATGTAACTGCTGCGTGATATTTTATTTTCATTCGACATTTGCCTATATGTAAAAGCAGTAAACAAGAAAATGTGAAAATATGGTTTTTAAAAAATCCAAAACTAAACAAGTAAAGAATGCAACTGACATAGCTAGCAGAATGATGAAAACACAGGATATCAAACCGATCAGAAAACAAACCTTTACATGAACTGAGACAAACATTACATCGGTCATGACAGTGAACCTATCTGATGTAACTTATATTGACTACATTTGGATAACTTTAAACTTCACTTAATCTGAAAAAACATCAATTCAATACACATCGTTTGATTTACTAATCCTAAACAACAGATAGGAAGCTCATTATTGGTCAAGCGCTTGGTACATGAATGCCTGATAAACATATAAAACAATAAAATGCTTCCTGGGAAGGAGTATAAAGGTATGAAAAAAAAATTAAATTATCCACGGTGGCTAATTTCACCATTATGAGATTTTAAAAATTAATCCAATTTTCCTATGAGACTTACAATCATGATACGTAGCTACTTCCGTTGTAACAACAACTATAAGAATTGAGGTTAAAACGTAAATGCATGAACTACAAAGTAATCAGCATTTATTTATTCGCTATGCATAATTGTCGTGTTGTGTTTTGCAAAGTCTTCGACGAATGCATCTTTTACCACTCATGACGTTTTCAATATCGAAATGTCTCTAATTATATAGTAACACTAACCTGTACAAATCTGAAATCACTTAAAATATTTTATGCTGTCTAAGGCTCCTCACTAAAGGACGTTTTTGTGCTTTTACAATATATCCAATTACACTGCTTGCATTTTGGCTCAAGCATCTTGATTCTCCAAAAAGGCAATACTTTCATATTGTGAGTGTCCAATCGATAAAGAATCTTTTTCTTTCTGTACGGGAGCGAAAAATGTAGATTCAGATATACTTGATGAGAAAAGCAATGTGATGCCATTGTTAAAAAAGCAAAACAGTCCGTTGACAAAAATGCACTATCTATGTGGAAACTAGGCACAGACGACATATTTAGGCACACTAAAACAACCCTCTTCATTCTGACGATGAGGGACCAAAGCTAAGCGACACCAGATATTTACGGTTGCTACTACAAGCAGACATCATGTCGATGGTGATTACAATGATGATCTGATGAATCTAGTTCATGGTTGAGGGACGGTTCAACAGATGAAGGTTGTGAATTACCTAAATGATGAAACTTAGATTGATTAGTTTCTTGCTTGTTTAATTAATTGATTAATGTGGTTTAACATTTCTCTTAAGCTGGCTGCTATTGCATGAAAGGGGTTTTCAGTATTCTTGATTTATGGCGTTATCAACAGAAGGCAGGAAGCTCAAGTGAGGCAAAAATCTTGAATAATTTGATTGTTCCCAAGACTATTCCCGAACTTGTAGTGTAAATTGAATAGATCTTAGAAGAAGATAGGATTACGCGTCATGAACACAGAAAGTGGGCTCAAAGGATGGAGTCAGCTGGAATGGAGTCAGCTGGAATAGAGTCAGATGGAATAGAGTTCGCTTAAAGTTTTCTTACAAAAGACTTGCGGCAAAAACAGAGCAAGAAACTCTTGATTAGATTCTCAACCAATGTCATGTGTCGTATAGGTCATGTTTCATCTCTCCTTACAAAGGTGGGAGTTTTTGTGCCCTGCACTCAAAAGAGACTGCTGCGTTATGTTCTAATACGAATGCTGTCAGCTTTACTCTTTTGGTACAATCTCTATAAAACTTAACAGGATGATCAATTCATCTCATTTCTTGACAGAAAAAATGCCATTCATCTATCACACAGGACGAATGGATGACGAACTGAAGTGACAACGTGCCTCACTAAGGAACAGGACATTTCAACGATAAATATGGCGATTGAATTAATATTTCTTACATGTTTGAATTGTCTGTTTACTACCATTCGGTTTCATCTATGGAACACACACTATTTCAAAGAGGCGCATGCATTTTGTCTTTGAAAGACAGTCTATTGCAACTAATAAAGAAACGTAAATGTTTTCTAATATCCATCAACCGAGTTGAACTCTATACCAATACAGCAATTCTTGCCACACTGGGTATATTGTATGCATCCCTCAAAGTGAAGTTGGTAATCGCTTTTGAGTATGAAGGTGTTATTGGATACATTATTTCAACTAACTCATTTCAGTGTCGGTTACGAAATATCAATGAAATGTTCTAAAATGTGCATGACTGGGTCGACGTTTCCATTCTTATATTTATCAAATGGTCTTGGGAGTGCTACCCGAATCTTAAAGAAAATTTAAGAAATCATGTTTTCTCCCAATTGATACTTAAAAGTGCAAGGAAGTATGTCATGCCATTTGATATAATATTATCATCTATCAGTTCATGTTATCGACTGTCTATATTATTGATTGGAAAAACCTGCAACTCAGCGATGTCAAGGTGACGGTTGTAACATTTTACAATGACTTATAAATTCTAGCGGATCTAAAATTGACAACGATCGACTGTATCTTCTTGATTTCTTTTTCGTTCATTTTTATCAGCTCTTTCTTGGATCTCCTTGCACGTTCCATTTGCAAGAGTTGCGTTTAATTCATATTTGTACTCTTAAATGTTTGTTTGTACTCTTATTGCTATTTTCTGCTCGATAATCCCTATTTTTCGAGTTGAACTATGTCCATTATGTGCCATTTAAAGTTTGAAAACTGGATAAGAGTGATGAGGTATTTACAGAATTTGACACTTTTTTCCGTAAAAATGATGCTGATACCCCAGTTGAAATGTTTAGGCTCTACGTCCTTGACTTCTTAGGTTCTGGACGTTTTATCATAGAACATGAAGGACAAAAATGTTTGGTAATTAGGCTAGCTACACATAGATTATTGTTAGAGAGCGTAACATGTCTTTTTAATTAAAATGATGTAAAAGAGGGTAATGGTGGCATACGTATTTTATCTAATGAACAGTCATGAAAAATATCAATTTAAAATTTGCCAAGCATGGTGGTTAAGACATTGTGGCAGCTAATTTAACTCGGAATGACCAGATGTGGTGATCTCATTTTAACAACAACTTAAAAGATAAGGTTTTCGCAAAACGACAGATGGGTCCCTACCTCTAGCGTAGTAAACTAATTTCTGTAAATGTTAAACTGACTTAGAAACACAGCAGAATAACAACCTACGTATTATTTGGAACACTGCTGCATGAAGCCAACAAAAAAGCAATAGAGGATACAGAAATCTAAATAAATAGACAAGCCTCAGACTATGATTTACTAGTAAGAGAATTTGAACCATAAAAGAAGAATGTTAGGAATCAAATTCAAAAGAGATCCCACATGCAACAAAAGATTATTGAATGCAGAACATGAAAGGGAATAAAGCGGTTATGTAAATGGTGCCAATTCAAAGAATAACATTTGAAATGTGATGCTTAGTGGCTTTGGTTATTTCCATTTATGAAACATAATGGAAATCGAATAGGGTTATTGGTACTTAAATGTTTTCAAAATGTAAAATAATGCAGCTTTGGCAAGGGGTACTAGCATAGTAAATATTACTTGTTTTGATTTTGCTTTGTTGATGTGTTCAGCGTTTTCGCGGAAAATATTGTTTATCGTTTCGAAATTAGTATGTTTCCATAATGACTGATTGTAATGTGCCGTTTGAACCCTCAAGTATCGGATATCATTATCAGATGACACAGTAAAAGAGCCTGTGCCAAGCAAACATCGTCATTCTACATTACTTACTCTTACGTCGTCTTTATTTTGTCCTTTCCAAGTTCATATTGTTCTGTATTGGTATTAATGGCACAGTTTAGCCTCAGTTTAATCGAGCCCCTGGAAATATGTACATTTTTCTTCCATCCAACAACACTACCTAAGAAAGGTAGTTCTTGTTTTCTTCAAACGGAGTTATAGCAATGAAACTAGTATGCGTGTTATTGTAGCCATGAATTATATTTGATAAAAGGTCAACCCATTTTCTGGATTCATTTCGAGTGAAATAGTTAATATTCTAGTTATGATGGTTTTGTTCAACATTCAAAGCATAGATTGGTTTTATCTATGTAAAATGGACGGACATGAAATGTTTTCTTTTTCTACTACATTTCAACTTTCCTTTCAGGAAGATAATACCCCTCTTAAAATGTAACGTTTCTCGTTTTCGGTCTTTGAAGATGTATTATTCACAATTTTGTTTCATTAGTTCAGGGCGCAAGCAGTTTGAAAATAAAACAACAAAACATCTGTCACCATTGACATGTATCTGTTGTTATACTTGTCGTATTCCTGCATCTCAATAGTGCCTGTCTGTCTAGTAAAATTGTCTTAAATACAATCCTTTGCATCATTTCATACTGAATAAAAATGTTAAAGAGAAACTATTATGCTGACCTCAATGTAATATAGTTTTCAAGGATTTAATAACGTTTCAAATTAGTGTTTGTTAATTTGTTCAAAGTCTAACAAAGCGAGTAGATTTTATTTTTTATTAGAGATACACAAAACCATGAGTGGCCAAGTATTATTCAATTTTAAGTTTTAGTGTTTTCACATCTCGAATCCCATGGTAAATCTGAGATAGGAATAAGTACGTGTATTGCGTGTTTAGATCCTGATTGTACTGCATACCATGAAATACTATAAATCGCTTAAAAGTATAAGGCAATACAAAAATTCAAGTGTGAGATTAGCTTATTGTAGTTACGTGGTTAGTTTTCTTATAGGAAATTTATTTGTTTATTTTATTCAAGAACCCCTTGATTGACAAAACTGTTGTCTTGAGGTCATTTTGAAATAGGGAAAGAACTACCACAAGTTAAACTCATGCAGTATGTTTGACATTGTCGTTTTCACTCATCTAGAGGTGAACTTATACTAGCTCCTTTATATCTCTGATATGTTGCATTATTCTAGCTAACCACCTCGTAAAACACGGGATACGCAAGAGCAGCGTTCATTTGGAACTAAAACAAATATCCATTAGAAATATTTCAAAATCGATTTTGGTTTAATTTAACCTGTTTATCATTTATCTTATGATATTCTCTAAAACAATTAACTCCAAATAAAAAACCCAAAATGAAAAGCAAAGAACCGGACCGGATAGGCCACTCCAATTCGTATCATTGTTCTCAAGATTAGTTAAATCCCTACGTAAACCTTCGTGACATTTGACAGTTTAGTTTTAGATTATACTTACATACATATCCATACAACCGACATTGAATGTATCGTAGCCAGAGGTTGTTCGAAATAATTCTATGGAACATTTCTGTAAAAAAAAAAGTATTATATGTACCATAAGTAGAGGATCTTTTTGTTATCTGCCAGTGGCTCCTTCCAGAGATAGCATAATATATTATTCAACAACTCTCGTGTAGGAGTCTAAAAAACGCGAGATTTATATAAGAGAATATAAACACGAGTAACAATAAACACGATTTTCATACATGTCAGTAATACACACATGCATCCAATGTAACAATTCAATCACAGGAATACATACACTAGAAAACTATTTTTGTGTAACACATGTCACCATACCTAACCCTTTGCACCCACTTTATTAGTTTAGACACTTGACAAAAATATTAACTGTTTATGTTCTTGTTTTTATTTAAACTCACCTGGCTAGTAAACGTATCATATCATTTAAACAAGTTCTTCCTAAAAAGCGCTAAACAGCAGACAGCATAAGGGCCTTTTAAACGAATACGAATGACACCAATCCAACATTAAATGTTGCCGCATTCACTTAACAAAGAAAATAATATTAAAACTCCTTCTAAAATTTAGCTGAATAGAAGTATTTTACAGTATTTTTGTAAAAAGTCTTTAAAATTTCTACAAATAATACCGATCTGCTATCAAATATGGAAGGTGTTACCAACAATAGAAAAACCGTTTTAATAAGCACCCGTTCACAACCTCTAGATGGAATTCGACCAAAATTTGATACAAAACATTGTGGTATAGAGACAACATAGCTTTGTACAAATGATGCCAAACCATTATCAAATGGTGTCTTCAGGTGGGATGTGAGGACTGACAAGCGAACCAATTTAAGTTGCATATATGCGATGGTCTTTTCACACATAATAAGATTTTATATGTTTATAGCATGGAAGTCTCCAAAGTTTCCAAGTTACGATAGCTAAGATTGACTATGGACCAAGAAGTCAATATATTAACTACACGCGTGTATTCATCATTGTACGGACAGTAAGTCTAGATATGGTGATATTGTAAAGATCTCTTCGGTGTTTCCAAGTTATGACCCAAGGCTAGGTCCCAGTTGGGTAAGGATATACCAGGGGACGAATGTTAGTCGCACATGTTGATTCGTCTTTGATGTCTGATAAATTGGTTCATTGATTGTCCGTTCACATTAATAAAATGTCGTTCAAATTTATTTTGGTAGCAGTTGAACTTTTTGCTCTTTCTAACCCTTCCTTGAGTCCTCGGTAGAACAAAAATATACTGGTCTCTCATCACGTTACCACATGTTTGAAATATTCCTTCAGGTTTCGTACATGCTTTTATAAACTGTTGGAGAAGATATCACGACAAAAGGACGAGTGGACAAGCAGAAATGATCAAAAAATCCCAAGTGGTTTAGAAACAATGTGTGGGAATAATGCCGTTGCTGAGTAACATTCATAAGGCTAATGTGGCAGTTTTATGTGCTACTGAGATAATATCTGATGTCATCAATCTAATAATTAATTAAATTTATAGGCAGAAACATATTTTCATTCATCCAATATACAGTACTGAAATTCAAATGGTATGTCTGGTGCAGTTTGATTTCAACATAACCTGCCATTAGAAATTAAAATATTAGCTTTGAAAGAAGAAGAGGAAATGTTTATTTAGGCAAATGCATGTTTGTTCTTGTCTTTTGGGAAGTGGTAGTAGTAGAAGGAATGAACATTTTACTTTTCAGAATTCTCAACAACCAAGATAAGATTCGTCTGGCCTCAAACAAATTGCGATGCTATTATACTGATCTGCATACGCGTCAAAACAAGTGCAATGAGTTTCAACTAAATTTACTGTTACAGTAGAACTGATTTGTACAATACCTCATGAACGCCGCATTCTTGAACATATTCACAATCACGTGGTCTGGCAACGGCAGTACAACTGAGGCATCTGATGGCAGCTAAAATTGTCATTAAAAATACAAATTAAACAAGAAAAGAAACTACTTCTTATCTCGACAAGATTTGTAAGATAGTTATCATAAACATATATACCTGTATATGTCTGTAAATGCCATCTGGATTCAACCATCAGACTAGGACTAATTTTTAATGAATTTTAGGAATAGCCAGAGGCAATTCTCAACTCCCTCGTTATTTGTAGATATTCCTTACCATGTTTGTGGCAAGTGTGGCATGTTGTTGTCTGCGCGTTTGAAGTCAGTATCAACAATAAATATTCTGCAAAGAAAAGACTTATACGAAAATAATCTTTCATGTTTAAATCACTCATACCAAAATAGTTGTTCATGCTTCCATCGTATTTAAGGAGGAGAATTTAGTGTTATCCATGGCGAAGGTCGTCACGTCACTTCACGTAACGAACGTCATGCACATTTTGACACCTTCGCAACAATAAAAACCAACAAAATAAAAAATATCATAATGGTGAAAATACCCACCCACCCCAAGAAATTCAATACTGCATCATGGGTAATAAATTAATATCAATTATCATTTGCTATTTATTGTAATTCTTGAGATAAGATTACACGTGATAAATTTATCACAAGAAAGAGGAAACGAACCAAAGAATGCATATTTAAATATCATATGATGTTAATCTAATGGGTCGCATTGGTGGAATACATATTTATTAGATATGTATACTACAAAGCGCATACTTCCTTTCTTCTCATATACAAAGTGAATACGGCTTTAGAAATTACTACTATAAATGACTCTAGTCGTTATACTGCTAACTAAAACTGTTACTTTGCTATAGCTAGTCAACACGCTATGTCCTGAACGTATTGCTTAATATTCATAGTGGTTGAATCCATTATCTCTGTAGGAAACAGAAGGGGTGATGATAGAAAAGTGTACCATATATGTTTGTATTATTTATTGAAAACGACTTTCATAAAAAAAAAACATCAAATGGGAGAATAATAAAGGTTGCTGAGAGAAAGACAGAAAGAGAGATGCCATGCATAGATGAAATTCAGCTTGAGACGACCCAAATAGTCATTCAGGGTCTATAAAAGCAAGACGAGTTGCTAAGGTAAGAACAATGCTTAAATGTACCAATTCTCTACTCAGTCTCAGTGGGTCAATATTACCTGTTAATACAGTCATGAGGACGGATACAAAGCAGTTTTTTTGTGTAATTTGTGTTCAAGTATTACAATATATGTGTGCGTTGGGGATGTCTATGGACTTAATGTGTCTACAAGACATTCAGCGTGCGCAATATCTTTATATACTGACATATTCTTATGTTATATCATGTTTTGAGCAGTCGGTTTGCAGTCAACATGAACAGACTTCAGCATGGGCACATTTTTAACAAATTGCAAATAAAACGAGAGAAATAGTAAGTGACTGGTCAAGTAAATATACTCTCGCATCTCCTGCATCCCAACCCTACCTAATATTGAAGACTAGACTTATAGTCAAATAAGGTTTAATTCTTATGACATTAGTGCAACGACAATGACTGGTCAGTATACGTATCTGCTGAAGATAATCATGACATATCACATTAGTCTTCTCAAAACTGCAAAAGTAGTTACGTCACACATTTATGTCATCACGGAAACACAAACATTGGTAAGGACGAGTATCTTTAGACAATATCATTGCAATCCATTAAACAAATAAAAGACAATCTGAACTGTAAACTGTATTTAGCTGCAGCCAAAACGATTAAGACAATTTAAAATTGCGAAAGGACAATTATGTTTCGAAATACGCATCCTCAAGTGATAACCTTCATAGGCCAGTCAGCCGAAACCTGTCACATTGGTATCATTCACACGATTCTGTCATAAGCGGCATGGGGCTCCAAGATAAAAAGGGAACTAACTCTTACACAAATAGTAGGAGCACAGTCTACATGCGCATCTTCGGATGATGATCACAGCAGTTCATGTTTCTCCTGGCGATCAACTGAAGTCTGTGAGACTAGCAGATTCTGTAATGCACAGCTTTCAGCTGCAAGTCAGTAGGACTCGCGGTAACAATTATAGGGTAGAATTTGAACCAGTCTAAAAATATGGGAACATAAAAAAATGATCTATGCAGGTTTTGGAGGGCCATGAGTGGTTAATAATAAAAAGTACAATTTTACTCCCAAAAAAATGTTCTGAGAGCTTATCCTGTTTGCAAATAACAAAAACAGATATAATGTTTTACTGATGCAATTCCTTTTAATTACTTGACTTTGGAATAAACATTACTGAAATTATCACCTAATTGAACACACACGTTTCAAATACATATGTATGAAGCAATGCCTCGGCTGATGTGGTTAAATCCGCGCAGAACATTGTATATAGTATTAGATAATGAGAATTCAAACGTTAAACCTATGTACCGTGAGTCTAAACGGCAACGTCCCTCAAAAGATGGCGGAAGGAGCATTATTTTTCAACACGATCATATTCAGATGGTGTCCGTAACATTTGCCAAGTTTCATGGAGTTCTATCAAAAATTGCTAGAGAAGTTGCTCCAAAATAGCAACAAAAAAGAACAAATAAACAGGAAATTAGCATTATTCCTGTCACTTACCAGCTCTTGAAACTGATACGCAGATTAAATCTGCAAAAATAGCTGCGGTACCTAAAATTTGATCAAGAAAAATCATGTAATTTAGGTCATTATCAATTAGCGTTGGATATATAGATAGATCGATAGATCGATCGATAATTTCATTAACTGATTGGTAGAAATTAACCTACACAACTGTGCACTTACTGAAGATTCTAAAAGCATATATTAATATATTCAGTAGTTATGACCGAATAATTTATATTTATATATTAATCTATATAATCAACATTTTATACAACATATCTCATACATATATCACACACTTACCGACCAACACATATGAAGGAATATTATGTTAAGTTGTGTATGTGAATCCTGGTATGGGTGTCTATGGGAATTGAAAATGGAACAAAAGGTGTAACATGTAGGTATGTTCGGCGGGAACTATCGGGCTGAAACAAAATGGAGCCCTATGGACTCAAACAGGAATTCAGCACTGGAATGAGTCTCTGACCCTATTGTGGAGATATTACTTGGAAACATAAATGTATAATACTAACTGGGTGTTGGTCATACCAGTCGCGTGTTGGTGGTACAGTGTGAGTGTTGGATAGTAGATCACTGGGTAACGGATTGTAGATAACTAAGTAATGGCCAGACAAAGAGTATGTTAAAGATATGGACATTTTTAACATTGCATTTCCTGATTGATCCTATAAACATGTTTCAATATGGAGGCATTAAGTAGTTATTTTCTTTAGAACATTACATAATCACCTGTAAAATATAAGGAATATGGTACTACAGCGGACACCACGCAATTCAATAATGTGCGGTTACAAGGATCGAATGCTGAATGTTGTGTAGACAATATTGTCTGTATTGACACAAAAGAATTCACGCCAGTAAAGAAATTTTTAAGAGAAAGAAATCTAAAGTAAAAGAAAGTGCAAACGAAGTTAAATGGACTTTTGTGATGTATTTTTTGTAATATGTCATTGCGATAATTATTCAATAGAATATATTAGAAACCCTTAGTACCCTTACGTTGTGCTCGTTCGGTTTTTGGTTTTTTTTATACAATTATTTATAAATTATTTTAACACATTTAAAATTGGCGGGCTTCGATATTTATTCAATTCCGAAGTAGTGAATAGTATCTCCTTTCCATGAGATATATGTACTTAGTGAAAAAGACCGATGTGATTTGCACAAATTGTAGATTTCAAATCAGCTGTAGCTGTCGTAATCCATTTTCCTGGACCAAGTTGTTACTGTACCAGTTGATGATGTTGCCCACTCTGTGTGTGAGAAAGTAAGAGAGCGCTAACAGGCGAATTTCTCTCTCACTCACACAATCTCTTGCAATCTAGCTTTTGCATTTTTTACTCTCTCTCTCTCTCTCTCTCTCTCTCTCTCTCTCTCTCTCTCTCTGTAAAATTAGTTACACGGAAATCAGTCTGAGCACTATCGTAACAAAACTGAAACATTGACTCTGGCTGGTTAAATATAGGCAAGCAACATAGAAACCCAACGTTTGCATTTTACATGATTTAATGTAACTATAACCGCTTGTCAGTCAACATGGCGTGTAGGTGAGTAAGTGTAGTGGCATTAGATAGTACTGGGTAGGGTTAATAGATAATAGGACTTTGGTATTAATCAGGAAGTGTAATTTTAACAGTGCATTTCTTCTTAGAATATGGATCCCATATTTTTCTAAACTCGTTTGAATATCATCGCATTACCAGAAACAATGCTATGGGGCCATATTATTACATTTCCGTTAGACTCTAAAATCATTGTAAAGGAACATAACGCCCTGACGTTATTAAGCTACTTTCACAATTACTTCCAAGTGATATTTTGTTCCCAGAGTGACCTCTGCACATAAAATTGCCATTAGAGGCCAAAGTACGATCCTGTTAAAATAGAGAGCGCCATAATTGAAACCAAATTGTATATCCTCAACGTTACATCCCCATTAAAGTCCAAAGGGTCACATGCGTCTGTCAGTAAAACTGAAAAATCACGCTCGAAAAAGAAATAGTCATTGGACCAGGGATATCAGACAGTGTGCATACATTAATCATTTAAATGAAAGTGTTTTGGATCTTGACACTATGAAACGCAAAAGTGTAAGAAACGCAAATGACAAACTTGCTTTATATGATCACCTACCACATTGATCTGTAAATATGAACGGCTGTTTGCAATCACACCTTAAATTAACCTAAATGATAACGTACTGATCTTCAGGTGACATAACCATTCCTTTGAGACCTTTCGAATCATTGAAACATTTCAGATTCACTTTAACCATTGAAATTTATAAGTGATATGGATAAAATGAAAATCAGTTAAGATTAAAACTGGTTTGATGACAACACACTTACTGCTCATCGCTTGGCGGTTTCAGGCATCCAAATGCTCGTACTGAAGTGTGTAAGTCCTAGTATTTTTGCCAATAAAAGGAAGTTACTCCATTTCATCAGATAAGACATTCGTTACAGATTGGTCAGCTGTTTTAATCGTCTAATCCAGTGAGCTGGAAAGGGGCTATGCCATTTGGCAGTATTGTACTTAAGAACACTATTAGGATTGGCAGTTCACTTATCTATATCATCATTATCGATACACATGTAGATAAGAAAAACAAAAATGGACAAAATTTTCACACTTCTTCTAAGGTGGGTGAGGGTGTAGTGGGCAAGGAAGGAGCGTGAACCTTGTAGGTTGAAGGGCGTACCAAGGGCCGAAACATAAAGAGAGGGACAAACAACTGTCTAGGTCTCAGTCTTACACATCTTTGCTAGGTTAATATGGAACGAAGTGCATCGACTACCCTTAGGTAGCAATGACGATTCTGAAGCTAAACAAGCAATGTGTAGGCTATCATTAATCATTGCATGATATTGCAAATGTAGCGTTAATATTTTCATGTACAACCATCACCCGAGCGTAGACAGCTTTACATATGTTGAAAATAATTAAATGGTAGACAGGCAGACAGAGAGACAGATCTGCATATCTATGACTTAATCACTACGGATGTATGACTAATTATGTTTTTTCAGAATACCTTACAAAGAGTAGAATTTCTTTGTTCAATGCTACTAACTGTGTTTTATACAATAACTTAAATAGATCACACTAGGAATTAAGGACTATATATGTCTTTCGGACGTTGCTAAATGGATCATTTCAACTTCTCAAGCGGCGACATTGAAACACTGTAGGAACCAAATAAAAATGAATCAATCTTGAACTATGTGTGTGGACTACCATCAGTATAGATTTTTAATAATAAGGTCTTGCTAGACATGACCTTGATATAAGATAATCGCTTGTTAATTTTCACATTCCTGCATTGTTTCATCTCAGCCTCGGAAAATCTATGTAATTTTGTTTTACAAATTTCATCGACACATCGGCGTATCTAATTTCCTCATCCTCTGTGATTTCAGCCAGGTTATTTTGCGATGGCTATTCGCGGATTCATAACAACGTCGTTGTTGTCCACGTTGGATGCTAGTTGTTTTCCAGTTTGATTTTGGAAAATCATGAGCTTGCCCAGTTCAACGCCAACAGCAACCCGGATTTCAAATTCGGCTAAATCCGCTTTGGTTGCAAACCTAATCACATCCAAATCAGCGTCACGTCGGGTTCACCACCTGCGTGACCGAAATGTCAACACACATTTCGTACATGTTTCAAGCGTAGTTTCAAAGTGTCAATGCAAATAAGCGTAGTAATGTCGGTAAACAGGCTATGCTTCCCACGAGTGCATGCAGTGCTTCAACAATAAGATTTCCTTATATTGGGGTGTCCATCAGAGTTTGTAACGGCAGAGTTTAATAAACAGCGGTAGACGACTGTGTCATCTTGACCGTCTAGAAGATCCGCTTCCACCACTATGTAAGGGGAAAGGGATGCTGAGTTACACGTGCATGAAAGTGCACGTCGACCACGGACTTTCTCTACATGTCCAGGTGATCCAACGAAAAGTAAAACATTTGTGACAACGAATTCTTACTGGAAAATCTGCCGACCCATGTCAACCCTTTGGTCTCGGCCCATATACGACCATGGCTTGTGATGTGAACGTGCGACATGACTGTGAAGTCAAGAAAAATTTCTTCGGAGGGTTCCTGATGACTACAACTGACCGTACAAATATCACAGTTTGAAATGCAATGTATACATGTCGTGGTCTGATGACACCATGTTGGGTGGTTATTGGCCATGATAACTGTTCAGCATCGCCCGTATACGAGTCCGTGGTGTGCATGAGAAATGATAGTGGTCATGTGTCTCCAGAACTCATAAACGAGAACAACAAACATGTTCTTGCAGCCATTGAAATGATTATCACAGGCATCCACAATGCTAATTTTGACAACACAATTTTGCCATCAACACCTCCAGTGAGGTCATTTTGCATCATTCCTGTTGCCCTTTTTGTATAACCTAACTGTAAGTGTGGCTCCGATTAGCCTTACAAAACTCTCTGGAAACACCACTCTTTTAATGGAAGGAATCGCTCAAGAAACGAAATGAAGGTTCGTGAAGTTGTCCTCGACACTATAAAAATCTAAAGTTGTAATTTGCATTGGTGTTGGTGAGTATATCTTCTGTATCTACATATGCGGTGTCTGCACGATTTCGATATTACCCGAGTATATAATGTGCGTCGTCAAACTTTGTGAAACATCAAAGACTGACCAGTAATCGTTACAGTATCTGGCGAGTCCAATAATCGTCATGACAGTGTCAAAGTTTCTCAATTACGTATACTGATCAACAATGCCATAACACTGTTTTTGACAAAATCCAATTTAGGTATTATTGAGGTAATCAGTATCATCGTTTTCTGGGAGTTTTCCATCAAATTCCAAGAATTTCTCACACGGGAGAATGATACCAGGACTTTTCATGAACTAGTACTTCTGTTTCTTCTTTATAATTAAGCCCCTTAGCCAGGTACGAATACTACTGAAAAACTTGTATGCTTCGATCTATCATAACTGGCACGTCCATGTCAAAAGCAGTATCGAAGACATCTTTGAATTTTGCCATAGCTTTTGCTTATACTTTATCGTTTTAGTCTCATACCTTTTGAAGTCTATCCACAATATTAATCTGCTTCCCATTCTTGAATTTGCAATCCGCGAATCAATGCTGGCTTGCGCTTGACATCGTCGAGCAGCTTTATTGATGCTTTCACTGACCAGGACTGGCATTGTTGCTGTTCGTGAAAGTGCAACGGTCTTTGTTGGTGCCCTAGTCACTGTTTGTCGTAGTCGATCTCAAATCAATTCGACCGTTTGTAATACCAATTTTTTTAAGCCAGGGTTTTTGTTGCTATCAATGACTTGATTGAAACTTGTTTCGCAATTGATGTTGCGCGAGGTCATGGCATCACTGGTGTGCCTGTGTGAATAATCCCAGACAACATCGCCGAGTATATTTCCGTAATATGTCACATACATGGGATTTCTTGATTTGAAAACACACACGAATATCACACGTCCACGCAAGTACTGTCATTAAATATGGTATTAAATATCAGGTCGATCTCTAATGTACGTTTTATTTTTTATTTTGAAACTCTACCCTCGAAGGTATTATACGTGCATGTCCTGGTTTCCAAGGGTGAAACGAATGTATATCCAGTGGGAAATGTGGCATGGGACGTTCATGAGCGCCATTTCATTAATTGTCAGCAGATCACCCGCGAACGCATTTGGGAAAAACCCGAAGAAATTTTAGCCCTGCGATTCTTGCGTCGTCCAGCCGGAGTCTATGTAATTGCCACTGCTGAAGTCACCAGTTCAATTAATTTGCATTGTCGAGGCTTTCCTGACAGTATCTGGCACAATATTGTGCCCCTTGCGTAAGATCTGTTTGTCTGCGGTAATCTCGTGTTACACTTATATAGACTTTAGAGTCTTTTACGGTCACCGAAGAATTCCTCATTTGGATCTTAATTATTTGTTGACTCAATGGTGTACGAACCCGTGGAAAGTACAGTAATATTCGCTGTACCTTCTCAACTACTCTCTAAGGAGAACACGAGCGAGTTATTTTGAGTCAGTGCCTTCAAACGGTGTTAATCGGATATTTGGCCAACTGTAATATTCGCAAAACGATGCTAATGCAATATCGAGTATGCTAAATTCCACCACAGTGATTGGTATACAGAAAACCGCGTAGAATTCTGGTTTTGTAGGCGAGATCGTGATCATCGAAGTAACGCCAGAGATCGTATTTACAACGACGTGCTGCATCGCAAGATATATTTCGCGTAAGACGTGAAATGTCCCAGGACTCATCTTACGTGTTGCACGAACGAAGATCCATATATACGTCATCGACTTCTACAGTGAGTTCGTGCGTTAACGATTTAGATGTCCATGCCATCGTTAGTAAGAAACGGATATCAAATCTTTGGGACCTCATTTATGACTTGGTGCGTGGTTGCCAGCAAAAAGCGACCTCACGAATATTTCCAGTCGATCCTCCAACTTTATTATTTCTGTTAAATGTCTTCCCACGGAGATTTTCTGTAAGGCTTGGTTCAGGCAGAGGTTGTACTATCCACTATCAAATATTCAAACCAACATGCTCGTCCGAGTGTCTTGACGGCCATGCATCACGTTGTCCTATACGACAATATTATTATGCTCTGCATCATCTGCATCAAGGTCATGAATCGCAGAGGCTTTATCGGTTCTCGAAAAGAACTCAACTGTAGGCGAAGAAAGCAAGCGCTTTCATGAAATCTTTGAGTGCAACATAACAATATTGGTCATTCGCTGATGGTGCAAGCAGTAAAGCCGCTCCCAAATTTACATACGTGATCTCGCATCAAATATAGTGAAGTCTTTTCTCTTTTGTGATGCCATGTTGAAAGTCAATTGTTGTATAACTTATAATCGTTCATTCATATTGCTTGTGATTCCGCATCAAAATGTATACCGCAAACCCAATTCGGGTTCTAACTCTTAACCGTGCATCCACAATTGCTAGAACTTGGGTCAGGTGTGGAACAAAAAGTGGATTATACATCTTAGTGAAAATGATCTCCCTGCATAAGTTATTGCTGGCCTGGATCACGGTTGTATGTACGACGGCACGATAACCGACGGAACCATCGCGTTGATTCAGCATGTAACCGACATGATCTCGCATATATGGCATAAAACGATATCCTTGCCCAACAACGTGCCAACGTGGGTTTTATTCATGACTTGAATACATTCAGGAGACCAGCTGTCGGAGAATCGCCATCAAAGGAGAGTGAAGGCTAGGCGTGTAGTTGGAGGTGAACAAAGTCCACTCAGTGGAGGTAAAACCGCAATATAATAAGCATGGATGAGAAACTGGATACTATATTCTAAAATCTATATGGGCAAAATCTTTCCATGGGGTCAAACTAGAGTGGCTATGCAAAAAAAGCGTTGTGGCAGATTTAAGTACCTGCGCAGAGGAAACTTTCATGGTTGAAAGAATTTTGTCTAGGACAGATGTATTCTCTGTTATTACTTACAAAATACCTCAGAACATTGCGCTTCAGCATTTGTACGTATTCATTGGTAACATTTATGTTATATATGAATAAAACACTTTTTATCAACTGTTTCTTATAGAGAATCAAAAGTCATGTACATGAAGTTTCACGTATAAACATTTATCATTAAACAATAATACATCCGCATACACACTCGCAATATCACCGATTTGTTTGTGCTCCAATAATCTGCGGGACTACTTATACTTTTATAAATTATCTACACTTACTAGTAAAGTTTCTGTCGTCATTAAGCTCATGTGGCGTTAAGAGTATAATGGAAAAGCAGATTCTTTTATATGGAACAAATATAATGCCCTTACGTACGTGCATTAATGGCATTACTTCTCTCTTTTCTTTATTTGAAATTGATAATGCGATAAGCAAGATCTTCTAAAACCAATATAAGTTATATAAACTAAAGCCGACGTTATATATGGCAAGACTGCTTGAACAGTTTTGATCAACACACGAGGTCTCTTAAGATGCTGATGATAAAGCAAATGAAAGGGTCTTCTTTATATGCTGTGAAACCTTCGGATACGAGGTGTTCAATTAGAGAATTTAATTTTAGATGTTGCTCACTTGAATACACATTGAAAGAAAATACATCACAAGATGTCAAGACATTTCAGACCATGCAATAGCAAAAATATATTAGAAGTTGAATATTTGTTACTAAATCAAATGTATTTGTCTGAGTGTAAGTACTCATATACTCTACCAAGAAATCGAATCTTTCTCATATCATCAATATTATGAATAATTTATATCGTTACTGCATCATACCCGTTGAAAACCTAATCACCATGTCAAATATATGACGGATACTCCAGAAGGTATTTTCGAAAGTTCTATTTGTGAATTTGAAGGTCTCAAGGTATCTAAAATGTCAGATCAGAAAAGTCTGATATACCAGAAGAAATAGTAACCGAAGTAATAAAATGCAAGACTTCTAGCACATGCCCATATATTGAAAGAGTACTGAACGAAATGTTTCATATTACGCACGTTCCTAGATAAAGGGGAAAAAACATTAACAGGCTCATCAAATTATCGTAGCAATTGCAGAGGTATTTTTCAAAGATATCTTGAATAAACTTTTTACCAGTATTTCATTCAGCGATGCACATCTAACAACAAAATCAAAAAAGCCCAGGCAGGACTCCACATAGGTTACTCAGTCATAGATGTTTTTTCACATCGAGTAACGGTTGCGAAATATCTGAGTAAAATAGGAGGTTGCTTTTTTGTAATTTTGGAGCCAGACAAGTCTGCGTGTCAGTCGATGATCAGTTCAGTCTATGCACGAAGACCTTCGACATAAATGTCCAAATGGTATCTTTATTACACAAGAAATATCGTACAGAATTGCCCTACTCTACGCTGGTGATGAAATAATCTGTGCTGGTACAGTCAGTTCATTACAAGTGTTGATTAATATTGTGGAAACGTTCCGTGAAAATAGTTAACGTGTGCTAATTTGCACTAAATTATTGTATTCAGCGATTTATGATTATAAATACATCGAATTATATACTTCATTCCAGACCTCATTTGTTCACGAAAAAACTCTGATCTCAATCAAACTAGTCTCTACACACCTTAATTATTATTTAAAACAGCAAGGACGTTTTCTAAAGCAACAGAAGCTTACAAACTATTTTATGCAATATCATTTGCTTATTGAAGTATGCCGCTGAAAATTAGTCGGCCTGAATATTCATACAATTGAAAAGATGCATGATAGGTTTCGTACAGGATTATTTGTGTACCGTGAAAGACAAGCACACTCCCTCTTGCCACATTAAGAATGAGAAAGATTACCTGTATGTTTTATCTATTGTTGTCAATGAATTTATTACTGCTCAGCATTGACAGCTATACATCGTGTGATTTTCTGATCTCAGAAAATTAGTCTCCTGATCGTTTTATTTAAGTTCGGTATTTTTCGAAATATATGTTCTTACTTTTGTGGTCTTTAATTCTTTATTTTTTGCGAACTTTCTTTTAGTCTTTGTCCCTTTTAAAGGAATAGAGTTGAATCTTAAATCACAGAACTCTCCAATTGGTATGGATTCATCTCATCATTGAAAGTCCAAGAGCTTTATCATTCAGTTGTCGAAACCAAACAAATTCTCTATGTGAAAATTCACTAGCATCATATCACTTTTTTTTAATTTTTATTTTCTTGTTTTCATTGTGCATGTATTACCGTGTCAGTAAGATACATTGTCTAATAAATAACGATGATCATCACTCGTAGACTATTCAACTTTGTTTCTTTTGATGCTATATAGCGGTGTGATTTTATTTTTGTTTTCGGTCACAAATTTCTTTATTCTTTTACGTATTTTCTTTTCATCGTTGGTCTTGTTAAAAAAAACCTGTCTGAACCCTGTAATAAGCAATATGTCCCAAATCTTAACTGATGACTGATATGATTTCTAAATAGGAACGAAGCATTACAAACTCCAAATACCCTTATACTGTAGTGTATTACCCCGATAGAACATCGGTACACGTGCATTTAAAGTCGAAGTCATCATTGCAGTTCTCGTCTTGTTGATGAACTTGAGTCTTGCTTACACATCCTGAAGGAAAAATATCAAACATAACACAAGAATTAGCCAGACAAATTTTTAAATGAAACGAATAAAAAAATGGCAAGTGATCCTTCCTTTTTCAGCAGCATACTGTCATCCGACTTTCACCGAATCTTAAGTTGACCATGTAAGTGCATCGTGTAAGCCGTTAATATGGTACCAAGACTTTCGTAAACCCAGGCTGACTTCCTTTTTCAAGCGCCTATTGAATCGAATATGATGATCTCAACCTCACCTATCTGTTGGAACCGAGTAAAGTGCATGTATAGATTACCAGTACCTCACATGATTACATTGTGCACGCTTATATACTCTAAAAGCCGTGAGAAAAGTACAAACTAATCCCTTTCGAAACAAATGTGGAGGATCCAGAACATATCAGCAATTTTTTTTCCAAATGAGGAAAATATTTTTCTGCTTCTTTTTCGCTAAAAGATGACACTAACCTAATATCCTTAGTAACCAAAACCTGAATTTCTATATAGAGTATTGCATTTCATTTGCCAGCTCTAATTCTTTTAACATTAATTGATATTCCCTTTCTTCCTTTTCTCTTTCTCTCTGCATCTGAATTTGCATTTTTTTTCTCTCTTTCCTCTTTCCCCTATTACATTTGCATTTATTTCTCCTCTTTCTGTAACTGCATTGTCTTTCTTCTATCTGTAATTTCATGTTTTCCTTCTTTCTGTAATTGCATTTGTCTCTCTCGTCTTTTTTCATTTACTAATCAAATCCAAATCACTTTTATCAAAAACATTCTTTCCCACCAAATACTGGACCAAATATTTTTTTATTTGTTAGTTCGTTTAAGATCATACTTTCTGGAAAGCGGAAGCAATTCATCCTTTTTCAAAGAGTCTAACTGTTCCTTGAAAGGAATTGAAACAAAGATCTCCACCTTAGATGGCATTGTAAAATCTTGTTGATTTCTCTAAAGATTTCTAAACTTTGTAATAATACCTGGGATTTAGGAAATTCCAAAACAAGGTGAATCAAAATTTCAATAACAAAGATTTCTGAAATATTCTAGAGAAATTCGTATCCTAAGGACGAGAGTCCAATTTTTGGTTACAATTCTATTCTCTTAAAACAAGTAAAAGAAAAGAGTGAAAGGCAACAAGCTTTGAAAAATTCAACAAATAATTTATTTCCATAGAATATAAAGTGAAAAGAAAAAAGAACTTACGGTATTGCAAATTAAATCGCAAAATAATACAAGAATTACAGAAACAAGTCCTAATAATTTTAAGTCCAGAAACATATTTAGTACAAGTCCAGAATAAATCCAAACACTGATATGTCTGTGGTAGCTTGTAGAGTGTTTAAGTACCAACGGTCTTTTGTTGAATTACAATAATACGATTCCAGGTTTGAATTCACCATAAATTTCAGTAAATGTCTCCATCCAAGAATTTTATCGGAGCACTTTTGCATTTCTAGAGTAAATAATTATTTCAATTCAATAATTTTAAGAAAAACATTTTCCAGGTCAAAAATTAAATACTGGATACAATATATGATGCAACTTAAAAGTGCTAGATCTTAAAGAACGACTGAAACATTCCTCTCAGTTACACGATTATCTAGTTTTCTATTTGAACTCAGGTCACAGTTAGCATTTTCTAATAACCTTCTTTACTGATCCTGATGTTTACAAAATAAAACCCATAACCTGGATTATGTAAAATACACTAAGGAAGTTCCAGAACATAGACCTAGACCCAACTAAATATATTTACTTCTATTACTAATAATACTGATTTTAATCACATGCACAAAGAGAATAATTTAGCAATGTATTAGTTGTTTTCACAGAATAAAATAAAAGTCAATTTGGGTCAAGAAGAAACGAAATAAATTTTGGACAAGGTCAAGTCCAACATACAATGTTACATTACAATATCATGGAACTGAAAGAACAGAACATTACATATGCCCAATTTGTTAAAATATAGAGGATATTTACTGTTTTTATAAAACGAGACCTATTTTGATTGGACTGCATTTTGATGAATTCTTCTTTCCACAGTTATAAAGCCAGTCTAGACTTAAACGAGGGACATCGTAGGTGGAAGAGCATATACCAGAGGCCAGTCTTCAAGATATACCAATGTCAATGAGATTTCAAAACTTTCTTTCCAAGCCATGCCATTTCAAGCCAATTATATCACGTTCTAGATCTGTTAAGACTAAATACTTTGCCACTTTCCTGGAACTTGCAGAGTACGAATATTGTGAAAAATCATTGTATGGCAAAATTGCAGAAGTTTACTAACTGAATTTATTGTAGAAGTTCATTAATGTTATATATGTGCTTTGAATGAAATGTTTAACAAAGATGGTACATTGATGTCAAGTTTTAAAATCGGTGAGTTTATCCTGTAACTCTATAACAATGGAATTAATCAGGCAACAGTTCGAGTCATGCGAATAAAATAATGCCACGTATTTCATTCGTTTTAGACTTCACACATTCTCCAAATATTCAGTTAGAAATGTTGCTCCTTGATCAAATAAGCCAAGCTTCATCTGCAGTCCAGACTTGCCAAACCCAATATTGATTCAAATTTTGACACTTGTCTAGAGTCCGAATTACATAAGCCGTTGCAATCTCGCCTTTCTGTTCACGCTGAGATTCTATGGGACATATTACAATAACAGACAGCAATGAATCAAAAGTGATGTTAAAACCAACAAAAACAAACACAAACTTAATTTGTGATATTCAGAGTCATCGTTTTTTGACACAATATCTATAAAATACTACAAATAACAGCGATGCATTCTTAGATCTTAAATTTCTTTACACTTGCATTTTACGATATAGTATGTCATATTAAAAGCATTAAATATATCATTAACTCGATTATCGGGTAGCCGTAATAACAAAAATAAAAATGGTATCATCACCTTATTCATTGATTCTGACTAAAACAAGCTGACAATTTTGAGTCTAACTCAAAGATGTTTCGATGACTGTAAACCTGACTTGTTTCTGAACTCCATATGCAGAAAACATCCTGTACTTGAATCAGAACGCGTTAATGGCAAATCATTAAAATGCCAGTCTGCAATTTAAGCTGCTCTCATGTCTTGGATGGTTGCTGAATAAGTGGACATCATAAAAGGAAGGGAAATTGGATTCGGAAATGATTGTACTTTCACTTTTTCCTTATTTTAGTGAGGCACTTTACATCTACCGAACCGATCGGATACAATGAATTTCGTGCACACAATTCGACTGCGGTATTGGATTGGCGCAAAACCTGTGTATAAACCTTTATGTTATTTACGCATTAATTTTTTAATCAATAATACATCGCTGTTGAATTGTGTTCCGCGCAAGTGTTCTTCAGTCAGGAGGTTTTTAGTAACAGTTTTTATTGAATTCGAACCGAGTGAACTTTTACAGCAAGATGTGTAATTCTTTCATCGAACGGGATTTAAATAGCTCATTCGAGTAAAAGCTAAGCAGAAACGTGAACTTGCATCTACCACTTTTGTAATATTGATGAAGAAATAAGTCGTGAAGTCGCATATAGGCAAATTGTAAGTGAGCTGGGCATGTAATATTCGAGCAATTCTTATATTTCGCGGCCAGTAACATTGGCGCAGAAACTTGAACGATGGCTTGATGAATCGGAACATATAGCAAAAGTACAATAAGCGAATAGCAGCCTGAGATCGACGATGAGGTGAGGAATCGAGTTTTAGGATATTACTCACCTTGTCTCTTGGTATGACACCCTGCTTTTTTCATATTAGGATCATGACAACCACTTGTGATCATAACACCATGCTGAAGCTGATACCCATTAACCAAATGTTCTAATGGAGCAATCAGAAATAAGGGCCTCACATGGGGCCACAAGGGCGATGCCTAAAAGAAGCCAATATAATAGACTTCTAGATTCGTAAGCAATGTTTCCCACCACGGCACACTAGCGTGTTATATACACCATCTTTTCTTTATTATCCATTTATGACCTTTTCAGAAGACAGGCAATAAAATCTTGACAGAAAACAATGTGATGCTATGTCTCTTGACAATAAAGTAATCGATAACGTCCTGAGTTTTAAACGTTGTGGAGTGATTATGTCAGTTCTGGTGCGCACTCATGTACCAAGGACACCCTTTAATCTTTTTAGTACATTAATTCCAGACCCGTCTTTTGGATTCATATTCTGAGTGAAGAAAAACCTTTCTTGCACATATTAAAACAATACACTTCTTAGCTTCCTGTACCATAATTTGCTTCTGCACCTAATTTTGTTTTACTAAACTGCTATATTGTATTACTGAAAACAATGTAGATTCACAATACAAAAAGCAGTAACTTGAATGTTCATATAGTTGTACATGTAAATAAACTACAGAACTATGAAGAACTCATACATTGACTGTTAAGACAGTCGAGAAGAAAAGTAAGACGTCAAGACGAAACTGAACGATTTAGTAAGTGCAAATTTGAAACTTACTAGCATATCAGCAATTTATGTATATTTTGTAACTGTGATGGTTCCATTTGTATTAGTCATTTACCGATTCCGCATGATATGGTTCCAGTTTCACAAGTCAATTTCCCTGGTACTCCTATATTTCATCTGATACCAATACGTCATAAAGAGTTAGTGGACTGTGTCTTTGCGTCTTCTTCCTTCGGTTTCCTAACTGAATATAGACTGGAATGACATTCTAAAATGAAATGAATTCAAGTAGGCAATGCATTAGCATCATTTTGTACTGATGGGCTGTTTCAGTTTATACCAATTAGTGATGTACTAATGACTGTCGATGTACGGGTGACCACAAAATCTGGGACAGCAGGCACATAATATATTGTAAATTTACTTGCTTAATAGAAACACAGTTATATATTGGAACCAGTATTGCAACCATTGTAACCTTAAAGCCAAAATGCCGCCGTTTTTCCAAAATTTCACCATCTTTGGAACCTAACAGAAATTGGAAGGATAGAACTGATTTGTTAAAAGCTGACATTAACCGTTCTTTGAAATAATCAAGATGTTAGGTTAAACGACGTTCAAATATTCAGTAAATGAACTGCTGAAGTCGTTCGTATTTCCGGTTGTTTCGGGAGTGCTCTAAAAGTAGTTATGTGACAAATTCCTTTCAATACTACTCTATTAACAGCAAGATTCACACTTGGCGGTCAAACTGATTCGAAACAAAATAAAGAGAGGTAGGCCCTCTTGTTTTAAACTGAGCTGAAAATAAAAGGGCGAACGTGAGCTAAAGCGACACCCAGCTGTTGCGGATTTTCATACTAACTGGTAAACATACGATACGGACTTGTAAATAATAATGTTCGACAGCTACGCCTTTAAAGGAAAAATACTCGTACATTTTTGGCTGAGGACTTTCATATTAAATGCAAAATGAAAATGGTGTATTACATAAAGATCACCTACCGTATGCGACAAAGCGTGTTGCTGACTTTTTATGTTTACAACAGTTACGTCATTAAATCTTGTGTTCCAGCTTTCTACTGAAATAGGTTGACCCACGGATGTCGCCATTGAGCATCGGATTAATTCGTACGCATGTGAAAAATGACCGGGTTTCTCAGTTCGAGAGAGAAATTGTAATGGCTCATAATGTGATGAACGTCAATTTTATCTATTTTTAACGAAGGACCAAAATTATTCTAGATTCAGTATTATTGAGACGTTTTTCATATATACGGCGTTTTCCACTTAACGGCGGTATCGGGGTTCAAAACTGTTACTGTTTTGCTTTATAACTTTAGAAAATATTTGTAAGGATCGTGGGATCGTGATTTGTGTTTTTAAGATTTCTTATGAATCAATGATCATTCGTGTAGTACAATGGAAACGGTTTCAAGTGCTATCCCTGATTGGTTGCCTTTGGAAGATGATAGTATATTCATAAACACCTACATTCTATATTTCTTTTTGTACTACCATGAAGTCATTAGAATCAAGGACAATAATCAGATAATGTTGAGAACGAGAATAGGCTTTAATCACATGAATTAATTATTTAAGGTTTTTAGCACTTATAAGACATAAGACTTTACAATTTTGCAATATTTATTGAACCATGAATTATTTAGTGGTAAAAAAGGACATAAAATTGTACGTTGCGAAAAAATATACCGAACATATTAGTCATCCTGTGTATTATTATCACTGAAATGGTTATCAAAGAAGACATGTTAACATATGTTTCATATTTCTTAAAAGTGGTATTTATTATATACGATTTGTCAGTTTACGCATGCAAACAGTGCAAAATATTTAACGACTACCAAAACATATGTATATAACTGCCGTTATGTATATTTAAGTTGTATAGTGTGTTGACCTTTGTCTATAACTATATGCCATGCATATTTAATTTTTATTGTGTCATTGACCTTTGTCTTTAATTGAGGGTAGAGGTTGGGCCAACCTACCTAATGTGTTGTTATTGTGTAAAGAACATATTACATAGCTAATAGTTGTCCATGATTTTAGATTATATATTTAGATCATTATTAGCTGGAGGTACCAATATTGAGTACACGATCTAGTTTTGTTTTTAAAAAAATGTTCTAGGCGCAAGTTGTGTAAGGATGTAATGGGAACATGGTCCTCATTCTGGCATTGCTATTGTTTCTTAGCTTGTATAGAAACGTTGTTTACCTCAGAATTTCTTATTCCAATGTCTTAACATCAGTCTTAGCGGAATAATTTTTTTAAGTTGTGTTTCACGTAATCATCGAGAAGATTTCTTTACATTAATTATTCTCTGGTATTTCAAAGTGTTAATTATTTCGGACTAAATCTTTATTTTATGGTTATTGTGAATTCATTCAAGGAAATTTGGAGAATATAATTGTGATGCATCAAAAATGTTGGCACATTGCCACATTCCATGACATTTGTACATTAGCATTTTCAAGATTGTAATTCATTCAGAAGACCACTGGAATTCATTCAGAAAACTCTATAAATTTGGACTTGTGATAGAACTATTTGGACTATATGGGATTTAATTCACAATGCTATAAGTTCTTTTATAAACTTTGCTTTCTATTTTAGGGAAATACATTATTTGTTGAATCTTTACAAAACGTGTTGGTTCTCATTATTTTATGTTACTTAGTTAATACCACAGAGTCGTAACTTACAATTAATGGAACATATAGAGGATTTGAATGTCTTTCAAACATTTGAGAAACTAAAATTTGTTTTTAAATTTTATTTCACTGTGTTTTGGATCTTTTAGTCCCTAGTATTTCGATTTTATATATTTGAGAAATATTTAAGAAACCATCAAGCTTTAGAAATGTCATCTAAAGTGGAGAGCCTGGATTTGAATCCTACCCAGGAAGGGTTAGAGTCCTTTGAAACTAGGACATCTTCAGTTTGCCAGACAAGATGATCTTTCTGAATCCAATGCTTCTTTAACGAAGCAAGAAATCAAACTTATTTGAATTTTCGCTTTATTCAAGGGAAATAAATCATTTGTTGAATTATACAAAAGTTGTTGGTTTTCACTCTTTCATATTACCTTGTTTAAGACCATACAGTTGTAATACTGTCTTGTCCAATCTTTGGAACAGCAGATTGGTATGAAATGATTGTATTGTTGTAGATCTTATCACCATGTCTTTTCAAGCTGGTCTATTTATGTTATTAGCGACTAGTCTGCCTTTTGTTCTTTTCAACGATCTGAAGAATATATCAATGTAAGTTTTCGAATTTCTAGTAATACAGTCCCAAAGGATAACTGATCGTCAATTTTATATTATTATTACCTGCCTGTTTGGAATTATTACATTAAACCTTACAAATATTTTACATTACTTTCAATTTTATAATGTAAAAGTGAGTTAATGATTTTTTCAAAGTCAAGATGTGTCCTAAAATCAGCAAACTTGAATGGAAGCAATAAAGAACAATAATATGACTTGTAAGTGAGATATTTGCATTAACGGATTCAACATAACCTAAACGGCCTTCGTTTACAAGTGATTATTATTGTTCCTGTTCCAGTTCCATTCCAGTTATAATTCGAGTGGTTAGTTCCATCAATGAATACGGTGCATGTTAGAGTGAAACAAAATATAACAGTTATACGTCCCTTCTGGGTTATTCGATTTAATTCATTTTCCTTTCACTTCATTATCCTTTAGGAAATGGAACCAAAGTTTCCGAAATCTTGCTTCTTGTAGAAAGTATTTTCGTAAGATAAATAAAGACACACAAACATGTAGTGATCAATATATTTTTTATTAATAGTGCATAGATTTGAGATTGACAAAAGCGCGATCTTTATCTGTTCTTTACTTTTTAAACAATTAGTACGATTCGATAATATATTCCATCCTAGCACATTTTTCACAGTATAAGCCACAGTTTTCGGTCACCCATTGGGAATACGAAGGATCTGAGCACACACCCTTGCAAAGGGCATTGCAATTTGGTATTTTGTCCGTGCAAAGTCCTAGAAAAAGAAATAGCATAATTCGGTCATATACATGTATAAATGTTCAAAGCCATTCCTCTAACTGGTTGCTCCGTGGAAATTACTCTAATGATTTACACGAAACACTTAAGACACTGTGGTTTTAAAGAACTGTTTGTTTCTCTCCTAATTAGATTAGGTTTTAGGATTGCATTCGCTGCAGATGTCAAACTTGTATTAAAGGAACATCGAGAAGACTTTGCTTAATTTCTGGGTAAATTTGAACCTTTCCTCAACTTTTAAAAACGTGAACCTTGTTGAAAAGTTAAACCATTACATTGCTTTGTATTTAAAAGAAATGAAACAATTAACTCATTAACATATGTTTCCACCGTTTTAACATGTTTATTTCGCATTTATGCTATGTTTGCAAAGACACTAAAGATATTAGTTCCATTTGATATTAAAAACATCTAAAACCAAGGTCTCCAATCCAGGGATTTCATTTGCCAGAAACAGACTTCTAATCAAGTAGGTTGTTAAATCTCCAACTTTGTTTACTGGATCAATTATTATATCACAGAACATACGCTATTCTTTTTGTACAATTAAAAAACAAGACAAGACTGCTCATGAATTTATCGTTCTCAGGTAAATCTTTTGTGTGACTGACTGCATTATATATGGTGACACTCTAACATAATATTGTTAACATATGATGCAACCGGTTACGACAATCCAATTAAACACCGAATTTCTGGAAGTAGCGAATAGATGATTTCGTGATATCCTTCACCTTTCAGTCACAAAGTCATTTTATTTTCGTGAAAATATCGTTCCAGAATCAATTACAATTGTATATAATATCTAGAGCCTGGTGCATCTAATTCATACTGTATTGAGAAACTACCGCAATAAAATTGTTACTACTGCCTTCATTACCTGACCAACATTTAGTTCATGGGGACAATTGGTTCCACGACCACTGAATGTTTGTGTCAAAGGTCGCCGTTTATGACAAAGTCTTTATTAGCATCGAATGCCTATGTTCTGAAAGATGTATGGGGGTTTAAATTTTCCGGAAGAAGTACTAAAAGAGGCAGAAAACTTAATCAAAAGTAAGGGTAGAATACGTGTGTGTGTGTGTGTGCATACATGACAAAACACAGGACGGCATATTAAACTAGGCTTTCGCGATCTACAGATCACTTTTCTTAAATCGTAATCAGATAACGAAACGTGTTCTGCAGCGGTATTAGTGACGAATGTTTTGGTTTGCCAATCTAATCTATGTAGGTTCATTCTCCTGATTTGTTTCTCGATCTCCCTCACATACTGGATTCATCAGACTTGCGTGTTAGCAAATATAACACATTACCTGTGTTTTGCCGATCACTTCGCATCCAGATCGAATTGTCTTAATCACGTGTTGGCATGTTTTGCATTTTTATCCCCACATAGTTATGATGATCTATTTGTAGCTTTTATCTGTCAGGGATTAAAATTTTGCTCTGACAAGTATGTTTATCATAGCTTATCATCTGCTTGAAAAATGTATCCGTAAACCTCGAAACCTCTAGATTTGTCTACCTTGCTGTACCGTGCTTTGTTATGATTGTTTCCTACATAACTTCTCTTTGACAATGCTTTTGGAAAGATTCTTATTTGCTGCATAATTTGCAACAGAAACACAAAATCATGCGAATGCAAGTTTCACACGAGAATCTGTGTGAAAAGTTATAATGTTTGTTATTGAAATCATTTCATTTAGGTTTTAAGGTAAACGTTTCTTGATATGAAAAGAAATATGAAATGAAGCAAAAGGGGACTTGTCATATTTTAACAGTCTTAAAGGTACATTAAAAATCATATCCGGTACAAGGCTGCATTGCTTTTGTTTATGCAATTGTAATAAATACATGTCAGTTAAAAAGAAATTAAAACACTTAAAACGAGAATTCTAAACTTAAATAAAACTTTCTTAAAATGTACCACTGGCGCTACCAGTCATGGTTCCTGTACTACCAGTCATAGTTACTGCTCCTGTCACAGTTCCGGCTCTGATTCCCAGTCTGTCTTTATAAGCTTTAAACAAAGTGAAAACAAAATCAGCTTTATATTGTACACAGCATTTAAATAAAAACCGCATCATAATGTTTTAATATAAAACTTCAATTTGTGTCTGTACTTTAACACAGATCGTATATTCCTCATGAATAACTCGCATTCATGTGTATTTGTGAAGTCGCACCTATTATATATTTATATTGTGTGTTAGTTTTGCCCATGGTTGCAGTTTGTAATGATCATTTGTAAACAACACATCACAGAGGCAATTTTTACCATAATTTAATTTTATATTTTAAGATAATAGTCATTTGCATGCAACATATTTACTTGGATTTGAGTTCAGGATATCAGTTTTTCCCTTGTAAAAAAACTATGGTCTACCTGATCTTTGTCAGGTTGATTCACTAAAATTAAATAAACAGACTTGACACCTTGTTTACCGTTGGAGTAATTTTCCATTCAAATGATGGAGTTGTTTTGTTTTTATTTCTCAGTAAAGATTATTGCGATATGGATCGATTGAAGATGTATATAAGGTTTACATCAAAATCGTTTTTTCCTATTTCAAAATTTGTCTAGTGGAATCACTTCTAGTCGTGTTCCCTTCTCGTTTAAGAAGATTTATTTATTTAAATTCTTTTCATTGGAATTACAAAGTGCTTATAGACTTTTAGAATAAAACACTAAATACTGAGATTATTATGAAATCATTCAAAATATTATAGATTATATCAATGTGATACACCAAGACTGTTGACACATCAGCACATTCTGTTGTAATTCATTCAGAACACTTTATACTATTATTGTACATATGACAGAACATTTAGGACTATTTGGAATGTCTGTCACAATACTGTATATTCATTTTAAATGTTCACTGTGCATTCTATGAAAATAACTATTTGTTGAACTTCGCAAGAGCAATTTTAATTACTCTGCCATCAGCGCATTTTTTCTGAAAGCAAATGAACTCCTACATTTCATGATTGGCAAATACACATGCAAGAAAAAACTAAAAGCTAAATAAGTTGGACACGTCCAAAAGTATATTTTAAAACAATGTATAAGTTTCAACTCTTTGGATCTGTCTTGAGTCAACTCTGATTATCTTGGTCACACAATAACCACGTTTCAGGACATCTTTTTGTTTAGATTCGTCCAAACAATCAACTGCAAAACTAGTTAAATAAATCAAGCTCATGTCGGCTTTAAAGAGACGATCTCTGTCGATACAAAACATAATGCTGGAAAATAAAACTGTTACTTGAGTTTGGCCTACGTGAATTAGCAAAGGAACAGACAGTGGATTTATGTTACTTTCTTTGAAGAAACATTGTTATGACCAATAATATACTAATATTTACAGAGATCTTAAATTTTGTTCTGAGTTGAAACTACATGAGCGAAGCTACTTTCCAGTGAGATTTTGGAATATCTGCAATTCTTTCATTTGGTTTCAATGCGCGTCGATAAAGACAATGCATTGTCTATCTAATGCAAACTGTAGATTGACTATTTATTCGGAGGTCACTGGTAAACGACTCTAATAACATGCCGTCAGATCTTGACACGTGTGAGAAAAAATCAGAGTCGGAAGACCTTATTTTAACTGCACATGTGTATCTCGAAACAAAATTACCGCAACGATTGTGTTGATAGTGTATGCTAATGGTTCATTCGGTATGGCCGTAAATCATGTGATTCCCTTGCAAAAATGGATAAAGACATTGGCTGTGTACTTGATTTTGCTAGACATTGACAATGGTGACAAGTGCTATAAATATGGACGTGACATTATTTGTCAAAAAGATAGGTTAAGTCTATGCCTTTTTGTTCTATGATTTTAACATTTCTTCGATTACGTTAACAATATCTTACCTTTACAATATGCACAACAGTTATTTTCGACCCATTGCTCAAACGTTGGTTCGAAGCAAATACTTGGTCCGTACATTTCGCAGTTTGGAAGCATATCGATGCAATTATGTATCGTCAAGAATCTTGTTTTTTCTTCATCCATCGATGACGTGGAAAGAAATCAGAAGACTGGTTCTCATAATACATTTTTTATGTAATACAAACGTATTTGTAAATATGAATGATCAAGACTCAGCTCATATATGCCTAAAAATACGCTTTTCAGAGATACATGGGAGAAAGGATTTCTTTGGCAAATATTTCGCAATCTATACCAACAATCGTTTTCTTTAAATTTACTATGTATCACTGTTCGTTGTTTCAATGCTATTGCAAATGTCTTTAGAAATATATCACATTGAAATGTAAGCTTTGTAGTTTTGTTTAATAAACACTTTTTGTTGTTGCTATTCAAAACTTATGTATTCTTCCTTTAAATATCTCACTTAACTGGTTTGAATGAGTCAATTCTGCGTTGTTTTCCACTATTTTTCACCTTATTTTAGCATTTAAAATTATCGATTTTACTGGATAAATGATCAAGCTTACTTGAATTAATATCGATTGTCTGTAAAAACGGTTGACTTGATTCTGGTCCTAAAATGGATAGAATATGGATTAATATGCAATAGCGTCACGCAAGGATGGTTAGACAGATACAACAATTGACAGAATAATAAATGTGTGTGTGTGATTTGGATTTTTAACGTAGCTTTAACAATTTTTCAGTCATATCGCTACGATGTCTGCAGTGTGGCAGTTTATAGCGATGTCTAGCACTGGAGCATCATGCCGCAGACATGTAGCACGATGTCCCACCCAGTTACATTATCTTGACACCAGACCGACCAGTCCTAACACTAACCTCTTAATGCTGGGCGCCAAGCGAGACTGCTGTTAGTAACATTTTTGTAAGTCTTTGGTATGACTCGGTCGGGGATTGAACCCACGTCCTCCCGCATCCGAGGCGGAGGCTCTAGCCACTAGGCCACGAAGTGGTCAGAAAAATAAATAGGTCTGAATATGAATGACCAAGACTCAGTTCATATATGCCTAAAAGTACGCTTTTCAAAGATACATGGAAGAAAGGATTTCTTTGGTAAAATGCAACCAATTTTATATTATACAATATTTTAAAGGAACCAAATTATGCATAAAGGTCATATAAATATTTGCGAGATCTCAAAATGAATAATTTAAACTGTCTCAAGCAGACACATTAAAATACGGAAGTAATCTGGTTAAAATGTATCAGTCTTGACATTTACGAAGTGTTTCTGTAAGTTATGTTTCGTTGATGTTTAGGAGTCATCTTACAAAATTTATGAAGAATAATGTAGAAATCGCACGGAGTTTACTACGAAAACTATATCCGTGTCTGTCCATTGTTTTCTGACCATCAGTGAACCAAGTTTCATCAGAGTTTCACAAGCTGAACACCATTTGTTTAATAATGTTATTAATCGGAATTAGCCCGGATTAAAACTAGTTTGCGGGTGGATTTATAATAAATAACAGTGATTGACTGACAGTTCATATTAGACCCATAGGTCATTTATATAACCGATTCATCTGCCTTGACAGATAAACTTTTCAACGCCGACTATCACTTCCGGGGACTTGATCAATCAAGAATGGTGCTCATGGATAAAAGAATCTTTGAAATTTACGACGTTGTGAGCATTAATATATAACGCTTATATAAGACAATTCTGCAAAAGGTATGATGATATACTATCTGGTTGAATAATAGCAGTGATAACATTAAAGAATTAAATTAAACCCTTCCCCTGTGATTAACACAAATTGGTTATCTATTATAAAAAATTCGCCCAATGAACAAAAGTTTACAATTTATGTGATGTGTTCATGCACTTGTAGAAGAGGGTTGCAAGTTATTGTCAGAAAGAAAGTGAATGAGAACCGATGGTTTGTATTATTAACCTGTTTGATGAGATTGTAAAATGAAATGTACATGCACCAGCCTACTCTTTCCGACATCGATAGTGTCAAGAGGAAGATAGAGAGTGAAAGGACAGAATACCCTAGGTCAGTCGTGCAAATATTACATTGTCAAGGTATATGGGTACATAATTAAAACAAAGACAGACGTTGTGTTTGATGCTGGCCACTTTCGTGACTTTGTATTGAACATAAATGATATTAGTGAACCAAATATTTTCTATGTATTTACAGCATAACATAACTATGTGGACAAAGTCTATAGCGTAAACGTGCTAAGAAATTGAACAATGAGACATAGCATATAATACAGACATTTTTTGAGGCTGCAACCGCCGTAAACATGATTGTTATATACTGAGCAGACTCAACCTAAACTATTTATTTACAGCAATGTAACTTTGAACAAAATTTATCAAGTAAATGTGCTAACAAATGAAAAACTGAGACGAGTGGTATTATAATACAACGATACTGTAGAAGCCGTATAACCTTGTAAGAGATTAGTGCGGATGCAACAGCCTAAAAACCGAACAACTGGAGAAAGTAAAAATATAACAACAAATAAACAAAACAACAAAAACAAAAAACAACAATAAACAATCATATCATTAACAACAAGACAGCATATAACAATTATATACAGGGAGGTATGATGGGGTGGAGGTGGGAAAAATTTCTATAGAAAAAGGAAACACTGCCGCACCCCAGAAGGAAATTGGCTCAAGTGACGCCGCAGTCCCTATCAGAGAGAATCCCTCCGCGCACTGCCGGAGCGAAAGCATTGCGATTGGCTGGGCAGAACATATGATTGAAAGCTTTAAATATATTGGCCCTTGACAGCGCGTTACATGACAAATCTGGCGGGAAATTGAACACCCAATCACACATCCCAGAAATGTCCTTACGCGAGCGTAAATCGTTTTATAAAACGGACATGCAGTTGGAAGAATATTTAATCAAGTTCCTAAAGTGTATTAACCTATCCTGACATTTAGTATGTCAAACAATACATCACCTTTGAAACTCGTCAAATTTAATAAAAAATTTATACGCAGAAAGACGATACCTCAAATATCAAAATAAATATTTGGGTCATGAATTTCATCACCTCTTTGAATATGCATTTTTAGGGAGGTTATACTAAATTTGGTTACGAAATGTTATAACATACGACCGAATACTTTGAAATATAAGCAGTTAATGACAAATAAGAAAATATCAGTGCAAAATGTAAGGGTATTTGTTAGCAAAATCATGGACGAATTAGAAACTGAATATAAAACTTGGGAGCTACACATGTTGATTTTACATTCGAAATGTTTGCTGATCTTTTTAATATCAAGTGAAGTTTATAAAAAGCGTTTATATTTAAATCATATATCACTTTTCTTTAGATACTCTTTGGACTTGTAATATTTAGACATTCCATGTTCTCTTTTTCGAAGCGTTTTTTTTTTCTTTTTGCTTTTCTCTCTTATTCATATTATCGCATGATAGCTTCTTATATAATAAAACTTTCATAGTACTTTACTTACATGCTTGCATGGATGGCCTGAGTATGATTGTTTTAAAAGGTTATGTTTTGTTCTTTTCTGTTGTTCTACAATGTTTGTGTCATCTTTGATCCGGTTAGTCCTCAGCGACAATTTCACAAAAGAAATATGATAAAACACCAGTAAAAGTCTAACGAATTCCAGATAAACTTGTAGCGCTTTCTCTGTTTTCAGTCTTATCGGCAACTTTCGATCATGTTCATTTTACTGTTTCAGTATCCGAGAAAAGTATACTTGGTGTTTTCAGTATCAAATGTTCTCCACTGGTATCTTCTTTCATCTTTGCAAGAAGGCTAATTATCATAACAAAGGGTGCTGACCGACAATTTTAAATTGATATCAGTATCTTAGGAAACTTCAGCGTACAAGATGTTTTTACATTTTTCATTGTATGTTTTGCAGCGTGTGAAAGAAAATAAATCGCAAACCAGCCATGCATATTGACATCTTACGGAGCAGTGTTATCTACTGACAAACGGAACGAAAACAGTAAATGTTCGATCCTCAACGCGCATGACTTGTTTTAATTTGTGTGTTTCAGGCTTTTCAACTGTTTACTATAACAAACTGTGGGTATTTTAATAGTCCCCAAAAGTTAAGATGATATGTGGAGCACGCACACTGGGTGGACAAAAGAGTTTCAATTCAATGGTAGTAACCTAGTTTCCGAAAGTAACTATAGATGAACTAACCAAGTTCCAAGATCCAAGTGCCTGCTACAAGCAGTTAGTCAGACTTGTGTATCCACAATTCTATGGAAGAACTGAACATTCTCAATAAGATTTAATTTGTATTACTACCCAGAACTATACACAAATCTCATAAACTGTCATTTTAAATTAACTTGAAGAATATTGGAAGCATTTGAGTGTTTGTAGCATATATTTGGTAAGTTGATTATCAATTTGTAACCTTTGTTGAGGTGAGTGTATATATATATATATATATATATATATATATATATATATATATATATATATATATATATATATATATGTGTGTGTGTGTGTGTGTGTGTGTGTGTGTGTGTGTGTGTGTGTGTTTATTAACTGAGTATTGGAAAATATTGGACCAAACGTCACGTGGAGCAAAATGCTAACAATTCCGACGGCATTCTAAGACACATCTACTAGGATCATATTGTCAATAGCCTTTTCATTAAATCCTTAGAAATGGGCATATTAATCGTTTAGCTATGTCAGAGATACCCTGAATGTTATGTTCTCTGACTTCCTACAAAAACAACCTTCCTCGCATTCCCCCTCCCCCACCCTCTCTCTCTCTCTCTCTCTCTCTGACACACATTCAATGATCCATTTTTCTACATATTAGAAATGAAAACCTAATGAAATTGTTTGCACCGGTTAGGAAACATAAGCATTTATCTTATCTTAAAATATACAAGTTTAAAAAGATTGACATTTTGACCAATGGCTATTCATCTCGTGTAAACAGAAAGCATTTACATTTCCAAGTGCTGAACGGATGAAGTGAGGTGGGTACTTAAACAAATACCACTGTTGTGACCATTTAATACAACATTCTATGTGAACATTAGCTCATGCATGTCATATATTGTGATGTGTCTTTATTGACAAGCGAACAAAAAGCACATTTTAAAATTGAAAACAGACGCTTCTTTTCTGTATATTTCACATTGCTGTGAAATATTCAGACCCGTACTGCGAACTATACTCTATCGAAAAACTATATTTCGTAACAAGCATCAACAATACCGTCGACAAAATGTTCACAATCTATTTCATATTTTCTTATGTATCATTATTGTCTATGGTTCACTGGATAGGAAAAATATTCCGCCCTTGCCACTGGAATGGAGGAGATGTTTAATCTTTCTTGTAAAATCAGAATCATACTTTTTCTTTTGAATTTTTTTCAAACTGTTCATAGAATACTAATATTGCTTTGATCTGTGTTTGTAGATTTACTTTATGTAGAATATTACCTTCATCAATGTTTTGGCAGCCTTTACATATTCAAAAGGTGCTGATGTTAAGGTTTCATCTGATACGGTTTAATACTTCAAAGTAGGCTACAACAAGAATAACAAAACCATTACTGATGTTTTTGTCGTTTCTGTTCCTGTCATAATTTGTTGTGAAATCGTCGTCATTTTTTGAAAGCCTTATTATTATTATTATTTGTGCAGATCACCACCTACCAATTAACAACACTCCTAAACTGATCACGACATTTATCACCTTCAACCATACCTTGGTCGTTCAGTTGTTAGCGTTCTGGATTTCCAAGAATTTTTATTTGAAGGGCACTTTGTTTTTCCAGAGACGAATCACTTGAATTAAATAATTTCAATAAATAAATTCCAGCCCAACAGTACCTCTGAACACAACAAGCACAACATTAATACAATTCATTCTGCTAAAATCTTAAAGCGCGAAATAAACAAAATAAAAAACAAAATTTATATTTTAAACAAAGATATAACAAGAGAGTCCAGATAGGGTTCAAGAGTACATTATTCTAGAAGGATCTTAGTTATAATTAGACAGTCCATCACCAAAACCACAATGTACATACGACAATCATCACGTAGAATAGCTATAAAAATACAATGTCCTTGACTCAACTTAAGATAGTGATCCTAACTCAAAGAGAAACAAAGTTGTTTAAAAGAATAGTCACTGTTTTAAGAAAAGGTCAGCTACTAGCTACAATGTCACGTTATCCACAGCATAAAATGAAATATAAAAAAATAACAAATAAACAATGCAAATTAAAAATACATAACAAGACATTGATAAGGACCTTTAAGGTGCTCAAATTAGAACAAATCATACAATGGTCATAGGTCATAGATATGGACATTGTTTGCTTGGTAGTGCCAAGTGTGGATGACAAAGGAAAGCTAAATAAGTTCCAGATCAAAATGCTGAAATATCACAAGATATTAGAACAAATAACGCTTAAGAACTAGTACAATAACCTCTAGCTGGGCTGGTTGATACAAACAGACGCGAACAGACACGTACTGGAAATGACCAAAAGAAACCCGATAAATATCTCACCGGAAATTCAATATACACGTTGTAGTACTTTGACTGTTAAGAGTCAGAAACAAGCCACAGTGGGATTGGCTGTGCAAATATGCTTCATTCACACGATGGTTTATCAAAGATTATGAGATTTTCAACAAGTGTCAGTTGGTACAACAGCGTAAAATTTTAAGATAATTATTTCGAAATGTCAGGTGATTTGTAAGGTCTTTTTTCGCCAAATGTATTTCTATAATTCTTTGATGAGGATGAAACAGAGGTGCTACAGTTCAAGAAACGTTTGCTGTCATGACATATAAATATAATTAATTTTATTTATGATTTACATGATTTATTTCATATCATTTCCTTTCATTGATTACCTAGATTTTGAATCACTAAATCGATTAAATGAATAATAGACAGTGTTCAATATACTGTAGGCATCCATCGATTATACACCTGCAATTCAGTTTTATGTACCTACTGGAAGACATTGATAAAAATGCATTCCTATTGTAAATATGCGGTTCAACTTACGAAGATGAGAAATTCTCTTTCTTCAGCTATTTTCTTTGACATGCAAGTAGAAAATATTAGTTTGGAGAGGAAGATTTCAATTTTCTTTAGCACAATAATTTAAAACATCGTGAATCTTTACGAACGTCGTCCATTTGGTACCCGAAGCTGAACTATATGCGTTTTGGTACGGCCTTGTGGTAAATATTTCGTCTTAGGATAGTGCCACTTCTGCACGTTCAAATATTGTCTTAATAATTTTTATACTACTTTTTTTCCTGATTAATAATTCGGCATTATCTTTATTGTTACAACAGCAATCGTTTATGAAACCTGATGAGAAGACACGTTTTCTTGTAATTAGGATTGCAAAAGTCATTTAAATATGTTAGTTTCACGTATCGATTTTGTATTCCACAAATATGCAAGGTTTACAAGCAAGTATATATCTATCGAAGATAAAATACTCGATTGCAATTTTAAATTTACGACTTCAGAAATGATCGTGTTTCTTATAAATAGCATTGTCCAACCTTGTTTAGGGAAAAGAAACTTAATCGTTGATAAGCCAATCTCGGAATAGCATCTAACGAAAGTCTTTATATGGTAATCACCACACCTAAAATATTCATAGGGCTTATTGCAAATTTATGAATTCCGAGATTTTGTGCCACAAAACGTCCACTTGCAAAATATGTGGTGATGTAGGAGGATTTAAATGACAAATTCAACAGAGAAACGTAGTTCTATTTACTCTTTGAGCCATATTATATTTTTATTTTTCGTTTAAAAAAAGAGAAAGAAAAAGAAAGCAAGGGCAAAGACAGAGAGCAGCATTTATGATCAGTTACTCACATCCTGTTACATTGGTATCGACCGGTATATGCATCTTGACATACACAGTGAAGTTCACAGGACTTCTGCCATGTTTCTCCTTGTTGGTAAGTCCTTCCATCATACACGCAACCTTAATAATAATAATAATAATAATAATAATAATGATAATGATAATAATAATCAATATGTGACGATATAAGATATAGTATTATCCTGTTTGTTTTAATTTTATTCCGATTGAAAATGACATCATACAATATTCATATATCGTAGATATCCTCATTTTCTTCCGAAAGAAGCGTGCTGGACTCGAATTAAAACTGGTATAGAATACAGAAAGCAGGACAATAACTTCTTTTGGAACAACATTCCGCTCAGACGTTATGGTCTGCATCCGAAACTAGCTTAAATACATAATTTGCATTGCAATGTGCCTCCCAGAAGAGTCACTCCTGGCGCAGTGTACAAGTCCTGCTCATTTCAGTCAAAATCGATCTATAAAGTGCTATTTTAGCAGCGCAGTCAACATGGATACCGATAGATACAGATTTGCTGGTTGTTTTTTTATGCATGTGCACTGTTGCCAGGCTCGTGCTTTGAGACATCTGCTTGTTGAAACACACCATACTTAACAGATATGCGGCAAGTATCGCTTGGAGTTGTACATGTATTATGTACCTAGGCAGCAACTACTATGTTTCATCGAAAACGTCATAATTTTAAAAAGACTTATCCAGTGATAGCTGACTCAGCATTTTCTTTGAAACTATTTAGTACCTAATTTCTTCACAATTACTGATATCTGAGGATGTATAAAGAAAATTCTGCTGAAAATTGAAAAAAATAACTGCATTAATAATATTAAATGTTCATACTTCATGTGGCACAAATAATTCATTACAATTCAGTAAAATTCATTATGTGTGAACAATACTATGCCACTCTCTGGAAAGAATGTTTATAACGGGATCCTAATCGTGCAAAGTAAAAGTAAAGCATGGAAGGTCTAACGATTTTGTTGGGTCCAATTGTATTTTATATTGATGATTTTGTTTAACTGGTGTACGAGTCTCTAGTAAGGGATCAGAAAAATCAATTACTTTAATAATTTGTGAGTCAACAACAGAGGTTAAAAGGATGAAAAGTGGTTGTAAAATACTCTTAATCTCATTAAGTGCAGATTATAAAGGATATGTTACCTTGGGATTTCCTTTTAATGTTTACAGAGGACACCACTGTCATTAGCAACACCAAACAAAGTTCTTCATTTTTCCTATGATGCACAACCGACTCCGCTAGAAAGGTGTATGACAGTAATTTCGGACTGCAAAGGAAATATACTGAAGGATTGGTCAATAATACTGTGGGTGAGAGATGATAACGAAACGGTCAAGTGATCTTCACCGCCAAGGAATCTTCTATATAATATTAACCACGCTTCTGATCACGTAGTAGTGATTGAATGTGCGATTTAGATTTCGGTAGCTGTGATAGATCAACTCTTCCTGTACTCCATGACCGCTTTTTCCTCGAACATCAAACGCTAGTGCATCACTATAAGGGAATGAAATACTACAATCCAAACGCTAGAGGAAAATATTTGCATAGCAATATCTTAGACACCATAAAAGGCACCTATTCCGTTCTGTGTATGCGGTGTACATTGCTGTTACCGTTTAAATTTCTGAAGGGGACACTCATTGTGCACAATTTGGATTTGTTGTACAAATGATAAGCCATAAGCTCTGTGTTGAGCGTAAAACGAATTTATTGCAGATATGCCTGACAGGACCTCTGTCAGGCTTACTGCAGAGATAACTCTGTCAGGCTTATTGCAGAGATAACTCAAGGAGGCTTATTGCAGAGATACATCTGTTTGACTTATATTATTGATTGTGACTATGCTATAATACTACCGAATGTTAAAGATTCTTTTTCTGTGCTGCCAAATACAACTGCCGGAATAGGACTATTAATCGACATAGTGATAATCTGAAAATTGATTCTCTGCGTGGCTATTTTTAATTGTATGTGTAGTTATATTTTTCTGTGCGAATATATTGTCTGTGGCATGGGTTGTATTTCAGTATTATATTAAACTATGTCACATACATTAAAAATCACGTGGGTTTTAAAATGTTGATATAAAGTAATTTGATATACCAATACTGTTGGTATACAAATTGTGATTAACCGATGGCACATTAAACCGGATATATAAATACTGTTCAACAGTAGGCTATCGCTTCTGTTCTCTCTATATCAGTAATGAATTTCCACTTATTAATCATTAGCGACATAAATATATTAAATACTAATAACCCCCTCTTTCTACTCGAATAGGATATGCTACACAATTTCATTGAAAACCCTTCTCTCTCATATATGTAAGGGACAAAATATGTGCACATCAGTGGAGTGAGAGAGAAAAGAATTTGGGCCTGATAAAACCTTTGAAACGGAACTTACAAAAAGTAACCAAAACCTCTCCAGTGGCCTTGTGGTTAGAGCGTCCGCCTCGGAAGTGGGAGGTCGTGGGTTCGATCCCCGGTCAAGTCATACCAAAGACTTACAAAAATGGTACTAACAGCGGCCTCGCTTGGCGCTCATCATTTAGAGGTTAGTGTTAGGACTAGTGGGTCTGGTGTCAGGATAATGTGACAGGGTGGGACATCATGCTACATGTCTGTGGCATGATGCCCCAGTGCTAGACGTTACTATAAACTGTCACACTGCAGCCATCGTAGCGATATGACTGAAAAAATTGTTAAAGCTACGTTAAAAATCCAAATCACACACACACACACAGACACAAGTAACCAACAAGAATCTAGGTCGTCGTAACGGTATGTGTACTGTTTTTCATGGGATTTATCTAATATTATAACACCAATGAAACAAAGCTGTAGTAGCCTGTCGAGACAGAACACACATACTGCAAATCTGTCCTAAATATAGATTGTTTTAAAACAATAAAATATAAGATTGCCACTGCACCCTCAATATTACTCACTGTGTTCGTTGGTCAGGCGGCAGACTAATAGATCAATAGACAAACGAAGGGATGGACAATGAAATATGACCTTATCGCAAATTCCCCAAACACCACCACCATCAACATCATCATCATCATCATCATCATCACCTCTCACCTCTCTCTCTCTCTCTCTCTCTCTCTCTCTCGACTAACATATCAAGATAAGAGAAAAAGTCCATGAAAAACGGGCGTAGTTAACTTTTGCTGCTGTCATGCGACGGTGTCTTTGGACCGATGAATGGTGGTAAAATGTACAGACAAACCGACCAATGGAAAGGGAAAGAGTACGACATCGACGATTTACACGACTAATACACAGATAACGAGTACTATGTAATTTTCATTGAAACACCCCGGGTCATACATCAAATTTATTTCGCGATGCAGTGTATGGTTGCAAATACAAGCCCAAGTGTTAGGTCAATGATTACGATATTGTCTCCGAAGCGATAATTTTTTTATGTGACGTTCGTTTACATCAATCATCTTGAGGGAATCACTAACACTCGAAATTGCACACGCGTCACTGAGCGTGTATTATAGTTTGGCTAATATCTGAGCACGACGTTTTGGTGGTCTTCGCGTTTTCGATGGATGATGACACAGTCTATGACACAGTTAAACGTGCCACAGGTCAACAGAATAGATCAATGCAGAGATCTGACTAGCGATTTCATTGGTGACCAGCAAGGACTCTAATTTTGTTATGCGTGAACACGAGCGTACACCCAACTCAGTCATTTCGATCTAATTCACCTCATATGCGGTTAGCATCGCATGTTCGTTAGTAAGAACATTTCTCGTTGAAGATACTAATAAAACTTCCCGTGGACAAAATAATGTTACACGCAGGAACAAAAGGGCCCGGATACCATATCGCGCTAAACATTGTCAGGATTAACTCAATGATTCGGATCAATTTAACCTATGACTCCATCAAGGGCAGTTATGAAAGCGGAGTCATGAGGTCACATGGATACATTCTCTGTGATTTCACCGATAGTGGAATCAACTGATTTGGTATATATTACTCACGCTACGATTGTGTTTCTTCCATGTTATATAATGCTCCGGGTAACGCATATAGTGTTGCGTCTGATCGGTTGAAAAATCTGGCATTGCGAGCAGTTCAGTCACTTCGAGATCGATTACGACAGTGAGTGGCTCGGGCAAATCGGACAGATATTAAATAATTATATTACCGGTTGTCACGTTATAAGTAAGGAATAATAGCCAGGTTGCAACATGTATATGCTAGACCCTGAGGCTAATTATTCGCTTTATAAATGTTGCGAGTGTATGCCGACATCAAAAAGATGGGGGGAAGGGGGAGCCAGCTGCATATAACATGGCCATAGGAACTTGTTACTGGCGCCTTATTATTCTGCTGAGTGTGATTCACAGGTAAATGGCATGAATTGCCGGTGTTGGCTCAAAGGAATATCAAGTGGGGGTCGTAAATCCACCCTTGATAGACTGCCGGGGAGGGGGCAATGTCTGCTAATTATGTAGACCATGGGTGAATCGACATCCACTCGGAACTGAGCAAGGCGTGGCCACCATTGGAATCGCAAGTTTAAATCTAGTGTCTTGAAACTAAACGTCAGTAGTCGCTAAACCATCTTGCGGGAATTACATAAGGAAGTTATTAGCTACTCCGACGTCATTCAAAATTGGCGGGAAACATTGTTATTCTGGTAATTACAAAGGAGCTTCGGAAAGGAAGCTTTTAGGGACCGGATGAGCTGTAGGAGACAGAGAAGGGAAATTCCCTGGTACAGTTGGTCCCGAATAACTGGGAGACAAGAGAAGGAGAAAACGGATGTGGAGAAAGTGGAAGTTTGAAGGACGTGGTTGTTGGACTGAAAGGGTACTGGGTACCAGTCAGAAAATACTACAGATGAGTAGAAACACAGGACAGGAGGAAAAAAAATCTATCACACTAAGTCAGATAATGAAATAGGCCGTCACTTGGTCGAGTGAAAGACGAGTGATAGGGTTTTGAATACTGTATTTCATTGAGGAAGGATTATCTGTAATTGAATGACATTAATTTTTTGTCGTTTATTTGAATTTCACCTTTTGTGTATTCAGTAATTTAACTGTCGGCATCGCTGACTGGGGGCTCGGAGCTTTGCATCTCTATCACTACTTCAATTTCTAACAAAACGAGCCAGGGTGGGTCTTCTGTAATCATTAAAGATAATAATGGGAGCACCCCACCCCCAAGCTAAGGTAGTCTACGAGACCCCCTTACACCATCGATAACAACAATGTGACCCGTTGCAGCATTTGCGACAATCGAATCAGTGACACGTTGTTGAGCATCTTCAATAATAATTGTTTTATAGTAGGTCATTGTTTTTTTCTTCTACTGTCCCCAATTGATCAATAATTTGCTGTTTTGTTTGATTTAGTTGTTGTTCTGTCTTTTCATTTTCTAAAATTATGTATCTTTTGCTATTTTGATATTTGTTGCTTCTCAAACATTGTTATATATATATATATATATATATATATATATATATATATATATATATATATATATATATATATATATATATATATATATATATATATATTGTTTTCTAATTTATGTTTGGTCATGTTTTGTTTCGTTTTTGTTTCTTGTTTTGCTCTTATAGTTTAGAATAATGTTAGAATGTAGAGGTCTTTCTATACTTCATACCTTTGGTTGTTGTTTTTTCTCCATAATTACTGCTTTTATTTTGTAAAATATTTTTGGTAGGTTTTTAAAAAACATTTTGATTGTTTATAGTGGTATATGTTGAGTTGGTTTCTTAAGTAATATGCCAAGCCACTATATTTATAGAGCCGTCCATGAATGGTTTCCTTCCTTTTGTAGGTTTCTAAATCTGTTTATTTGTATTTGCAATTTGGTTATATTTTATTCTGGGCCATTCTTGACCCTCCATCTTGTTTATTTTTGTATAAATTGTCCATTCCTAATTGATACGTTCCTCCTTCCCACATAATGTCAGTTCTTATTTTTCAGTTTGAATATATTGTTGTTCAAAGTCCATAGTGCTAAATCCATGTCATGTGCTACTGTATAGGTATGGTTGGACGTCTATAGTGCTAAATCCATGTAATGTGCTACTGTTTAGGTATGGTTGGATTCTCTCCATGAGATTTAGGTATCTGAAAATCCAGATATTAATATACTTTATTTTATTTTTCCGGTGTATTTCTGTAATGTCGGTGTTTGATATTTTTCCATATGTAATTGCTTGTGTTTTATCTTATCTTTTATTTTGTCTATATTAACTCTTGGTGGTTCCCTCCCCAATTTCCACTTCTTAGAATATCAGTTTTGCTATGGTTTATTTATAATCCTTAAGCATTATTGAAGAATTTATATTCTTTCATTAGTTCATAGTATGATGGTGAATCTTTAATATAGTTTGAACAATCATCAGCATGTTATAGCATTTTCCATTAATATTCATAATTTAAATTGGATATTCAAATGCTTTTACATTTTTAGTTATTTTTCTTACTAATGCTCAATGATTCCCATTACATATAGTAGCATTTAGACAAAACATTTTCATAGATTTTGCTTCCTAGTTTTAGTTGAGTTATATTTCGTTCTGTTCCTCTCCTTAATTTTTCCTTTCTGTAGATATTTTCTCTTTTGTATAAATGCTGTAATATTTTCCTGTCCCTATTTTGATTACATTCGTTCATTTTGTTTGTATTTCTTGTGATATTTCCTGAGCTGCATCTTTCTGTAATTATGTTGCTTGAATATTTTGCGCTATATGCATGTGTTCCGTTTCTATGTTTTTATTGTTCTTTTCTTGTACTCTGGAATATTTTTATGAGATTTTTAACTTTTCCTTTGAATAGTTCCAGTTAGGTATTATTCTGCTTCCTCTTTTTGCAAATGTTCTGTTAAGGTTTGCTTTATTTCATTTTCTTAGTTTTATATGTACAGCTAAAACCCGTTATAACGCAAATGTATAGGTAAAACCTGTTATAACGCTTCTAACGCGATATCAGCATGGCTCTAATTATTTCAATTTAGGTGACCTCTCTTTTTAACATCCTAACCACATGCTCTCGGAAAAGCCAATTATGCATATCTCTAGCAGATTATAAGATCAAGAGGTTAGTTAAAACTGATGACAATGAAATTTCAATGCACATTTTCTATGGGAAATTCTTTTTAAAACATTTGTTAAAGCGAGCCCGCTTATATTGCGATGTTATTATTTGGAACTCGAGCATAGCGTTATAACGGGCTTTGAATGTACATTTCTGTTTCATTTCCAAATTTCATTTCCCCATTTGTATGGGTTGGTTGTGCTATATATGAGATCTATTGCATGGTGCTCTGCTATGCATGTTGTTAGAATGCTATTACTATTTATGCTTGCTGAGTATTTTGCATTATATATATATATATATATATATATATATATATATATATATATATATATATATATATATATATATATATATATATATATATATTTTCGTTACGTCAATCGCGCTTTGAATGAAATCCTCGAGGTGATTAATTGTTAGAGACGATTGTCTTTTATTTCCTAACACACCTTTCAAAGAAATGTCACAAATTGAAGTATTAAAATTGGACGACATGCATCAAAACACTATTTGAAAAGCAGATTATTTAGGGTCGGCAATCTGACAAAATGCCCAAGGCTACCTCAGAACTTGAACGTCGGCGCATCCCGGACATGTTGCGATTAAATGAAACTGATAAGTTAAAATATCAATAGTTCTTCCTTATTTGAAGCATTTTTCGAGCCATTGTACACGTTCGCATGAGCCAACACTCAGGTATGTCATCGCCATTGAATCTCAAAACGTATATGTTGATGCTGCACCGTCGTCCGTAAGATCAATTTTAGGTTGGCATCGCAGCATTTCAGATGATCAACCATTTTTAAATATGGGATATCATATCGCGCCTGAAAATTACCTCAGCCACGCTGGTTAATTTAATTTATGCCGCCATGAGTAATAGCCATGAAAGCAGGTTTGAAATGACAGGCGCAGTTGTTCAAGGTACTGTCTGTGTTTTCACCAACCGTGGAACCGGATGATTTGATATAAATTACATCCACAGCAAGTGAGATCGACTACGGTGATTAATAACATGAGCACCATCAACAAAAGCAGTTACGTTACCATCGACAGAATCAATGCTGCATGCAGTTAGTAAATGCATTAACGAAGCTTCTCACCTTCGATTGTCAGATTCAGCGATCGCAAATCTAGCAGTGGGTAGTGGTTTTAGACGTAAGTGGTAGAGCCGTCACGCAGTGGTATTAAAGAAGATCAAAACTGTATAAATGAAAACAAGAAGTTATTGAAATGGCTCATTCAAAAATGTATTTGATTCAATATTTGATTCAGTATTTGATATGAGTTTGCCTGAGTTAGTGGATTAAAGAAAGAGAGATTTTCAATATTATTTATGTCCGTGTGAAGCATTTTTTGATATTAATGGAAAACTGGTACGCGAGAACAATGCCAATTACAATGTTAATACCCTAGTGGGATTTGTCAATAAAGGTATCATGGCGTTGTTTAACAGTGCACGTTATATGAAAGCGAATCAATTATGGACAATGTTGATCTAGCTACAACCATTCTCCGACTCCCCAGATACAGCGATAATTACACATGAACAGCTGGCCAAATAACATTGTTTGTCAAAGATGCAGCTGATCATACAGATCATAAATCGAATATAATTAGGCGACCTCGAAATAATGCAAACAATACTGACGCAAATGAAGAAAATTTAACGTTTCCTAATCCTAATTCAACTTTGGATTTGCACAACGTCGATCAGAACTCATTTGTGCTTCATTAAGTGTTTCGTACGCATTGCCCCTCAGGCAATTGGGTTTTGCAGAGAAGCTAAACACACAATCACCTTATGAGCTTCCGCTGCTGGTAAAGGTGTATTACAATCAATGACTTTGTGGATACCTGTTTTACCGCTTGCGCAGTCAGGAACCATGTCAACGTTTACATGTCTCGCACTTACCTTAGACGCACACCAACAGACTGCGAGTGCAGGATAGTTTACTTGGCAAATAAGTACCCAGCATGGCCTTACTGTACCAAGACGTGTTTTTGGAGTTTCAACTTACAATTCGAGATAATGATCGTCAGCAGAATAAAATCATATTTCACAGCATGAAAGTGACTGCGGTCTCTTTATGGTTAAACTGTCATCAGGATTATATATATAGAGGGGATTATTGAATAATTTAATGCAATTTCCTTACTAATGCTAAGAACCCTTATGTGTCGCCTTGCGACACATCCCATGACTATCTTGCGCCATGTCATGCCACTTAATCGATGCCTATTTCATATTAATGAAAGCAAAGCATGTTAAATTACACGTCTAATATAAACAATACTAAACATTATTTCAATCAGCGAGAGTAAGTCATGTGTTTGTTATCGTAACGTCATTTTTGATCCCATTTATATCATTCTGAAAAATGTCAACCTTTGCTTAGGGGACGAGATTAAACTGTATCCGTTTGATGTACACAATCCGAAGTAGATGGTAGTTTCTATTGTATTTTGCACCGACTAATTTCTGCACATTCTCTATGTACGTACAGTCTGGGCAAGCACATTCGGAGATTTTCATCTCTTTCCCATGTGAATTGATAAGCTGGATTCTCTAAAAGAGACTCGAACGTAATTTTATTGATACTTCAAAATTTTATAAGATTTCGCTCACGTAGATCGAAATGGATGCTAGAAAAATATATTATACGGTGTTAGAAAGCAAACTTGCCAGTGAAATATGTGCACTTTTATTGTTTGATATTCCCTAACCTTTTTAACCAACTCCCTTCAAAGCTGAAAGAAACTTTGGGTTTCAAAAGCCTCAAACGATATAACGATATCTTACGTTGCTATTAATAATAAGACATCAAAAAGTGTTGAGTATGTGACCAATCTTCTTCAACGCGAAATGTTTTCTTTTCTTACCAAAGTCTAAATAGTCAATTTGTAGAGCTTTCTATTTTGTCCGTGGAACACATGCCAATTGGAAAATTCTCTTTTTTCAAGGAGACTATAAGGTAACTGGCGACTGTTTTGGCTAACGAACATCATGGATAGATATGAGAAGAAATAGGTACGTATAAAATAGTATATATTGAAAATAACAATACACAAAATTTGGTTTTGGCTTTGTGGTGTACGATATTTGGTGCCAAGACATCTGGAGGGAGGTGTCTTCACCAAGGACGCATCATGGTAGCCTACCCAAGATGATGCAATCTTAGGATTTGAAAAATTACGGTCATGAGACCTTTATTCGATCCACTGAGCGAACGCGGCACCTAACACTTGATATTTCAGCGATCAATGAGCTATCTGTAGATTTAGCTTTTATGTGCAAATCTAACAATGAAAAATACGAAGAAGAAAAAAAATCATTTGATTTCAATAACCTAAAATCTTTGCTTACGTTTTTGTTAGTGATATCATGTCACTGAGTCGTTGTGACGTCAATATTATTATCTAATAAATACAGCCTTGAGGCCCGCTCACAAATGGCCACTATTTATATCCAAGTGTTTTGTTTAATTTCAAGCACGCGACGGTAAATGCTAATGATATTCCTACCGATTGATGGAGAAGTATACATTACGAATCCTCAAAGGAGGACTGAAATAAATCACGATGTAGGAAACGTATTCAATGAAACTGCTTTCACAAATATACCTCAAACATGTTTCTACGTTATTTAAAAAAAGGAAAACATCATTATAAATTTTGACACAGAGTGTTCTTTAATTAAAAACTTTTTAAAATTGTACAAACTGTGTTAATCCGCTGAAAGAAAATGCCTGCAGATATTTTAAAAAATCATTAACTTGGAAGTACTTTTTCAAAACTTACAGACAACTGTATAATATGCTTTACCTTTTTCAATTTACAAAATGGTTTGCAAGGCTAAATTCAATGCGGCACGTATTACTGAAAAAATAACTAAAATATTGCAAAAATAATTTTTCTAACTATCTGCCTAGTTTCTTACAGAAAAGGAAAATCAACTCTGTTCTACTTCTGAATTGACTTTTGACTCAAAAGAAAGACAGTTGTAAATTTTGAACTGTAAGCCAAATATATGTGTCCGAAACTCGTTTGGTGAACATTGTATAACTACAAATGCATATATATGAATGGTACTTAGAGAAATCTATAATGTCAACAGTTGGGTCAAAAGACAAACGAAGAATGATGCTGAATATATATTTAATATATGCAAAATTTAAAAACAGAATCACTATTTTGACGATTTATGTCCGTGTTCAGACATTGATAAGGTCTCTCAACTTGCTCAAAATAGAACCAATCAAACAACGGCAACAGTGTTTATTCAAGTTACAGATGTGAACATGGCTTGCTTGTTAGAGCTCAGTGTGGATGACAAAAGAAAGCTAAGTAGCTTCTGGAGCCTAGTGTTGAAATATCACATGGTATTAGAATGAATGACGCTTAATAACCAGGACAATAGCCTCGAATAGGACTTGATGATACAGATACGTACTGGAAATAATCAAAAGAAACCCAATAAATATCTAACCGTAAATTCAAATATACATTTGGTAGTACTGGGACAATAGACTGATAAGAGTTAGCAACAAACATGCAATGAGATTGGCAGCCAAATATGCTGCATACACACAAAGGTTTATCAAAGTCTACGCGATCTTCAACACCTGTGAGTGTGTACAACAGCGTTAAAGTTTAAGATATTATTTTTAAATGTTAGATAAATTTTATATGTGCTTTAACCAAATGTATTTCTTCACTTCTTTAATAGGGATTAAACAGAGGTGATACAATAAAGAAAAGTTTTCTGTCACCTCACATATAAAACGAATTAATTTCATTTAATGCTACATAATATACATTATTTCGTTTCCGTTCATAGCTTAGCTAGATTTTGAATCACTAAATAGATTAAATGAATATTAGGTAATTTTAACCGATAGTCTTCAACATATAGTAGGTATTCATTAGCAATACATCTGCAGTTCAGTTTCAAGTACCTACTGTACACCATCGATATGCAGATAAACGTACAAATTCGATACATTTTCTTTCTTCAGCTAATTTATCTGACTTGCGAATAGAGTTAGAAAATATTATTTTATAAGTATGCAAGGTCGGTAAATCTTCATCTCTCGAAGAGAACATGTTCTATTTCAATTGTAACATTTTGGCCTTCAGGAAGTATCGTGTTTCCGATTAATATCATTATACAACATGGTTGGGGAAAAAACCCTGAATCGGCAACAACCACCAGAGCATCTTAGTAATGTCTATCTATAGTAAGCACAACATATATCGAAACACATACCACTTATCATAACCTTAGATATTTCGAACAAACCTCCAGTCGCGAAACTAAGTAGGAGTGGAGGGGTGATTTATCGGTCAAATTCAGCAGAGAAACGTAGTGTTGTTTACTCTTTGAGTAATGTTATATTTTTTTTTAAAAAAAGAGAAAGTTATAATGAAAGAAAGGGCAAAGACAAAGAGAACAACAGTGCAAGCAGTTTCTCATATGCCGTTACACTCGTATCGGTCGGAACTTGCATCTTGACGAGCACATTGCAGTTCACGGGTCATTTGCCAGGTTTCTCCTTGTTGATGAATCTTTCTCTCAGACGCACAGCCTTGATAATAATAATAATAATAATAATAGTCTTTATGTAAAGATTAAAAACTATTATCCCTTTTTAATTCTATATGTTTACATTAATCTTAAAAATGAGATCATTTTTCTTATACGATTCTTTTTTCGTCGATGTCCTCATTTTCTTCCAGAAGAGGTTTCTGAAATCTAATTAAAAGTAGAATAAAATAAATGCAAAAGACACTACCCTAACTTCACTTGGATCAACAGTGCCCTCAGATGTTATGGTCTGCATCCAAAACTAGCTTAAGTATATACATTGCATTCAGACTTGCCTCCTAGCGTACTAGTCCTGTTCATTTTTGTCAAAATCGATCTATATAGCTATATTTTAGCATAGCAGTGAACATGGATACTTATATGTGCGGATTTTCCTGTTGTTCTTTAATGCATGCATAGTATGGCCAATTTTAAATGTATCATGTACCAAAGGCAGCAACTACTGCATTTAGTCCAACGCTATATAATTTTAGAAACACCTTTCGGGTGATAGCTGATTCAGTATTCACTAAAAGTTAATTGTACCTGAGTTCTCCAAATTTACTTATATTTTAGGGTGTATAAAGGAGATTCTAAATATTGAAAATTGAAACTCTGTATCTTTAAGCTTCAACGGTCATGCTTCAAAGGACACACATGATTTATTACAATTCAGCAAAACAAATAATGTGTGAGCAACAAACTATCAATCTCTTGCAATAAATTTTGTAACCGGATCATATCGTGCAAAAACAAAAGTAAAGCATGGAACGTCGAACGACTCTGTTGCGTTCTACGGTAAGTTTTAATAATGATTTTTCACATTTCTTTTTCTACTAGAGATCGGACGACTTCTTTAATAATTCCTTTGAAGATTATAATGTATAATGTATCTTGATAATGTTTTTTGGTGTTTGCAGAAGACACCACTGTTGCTAGCACTACGAAACAAATCAAGTTTTTCATTGTTACTGTGTTGCACATGCCCATCATCTTGAACAGTAAACGCAGTCGCTCCGCCTACTAAATAACTTGACTTGATCACCTGTGAATCTCCAACAAACATTAAGTATTTAGCAAAGAAATATGTTTCACTTTAAGTGACATGTTCATTGAAACTGATGTGTATTCTTCTTAAATTGTAAAATTACAAAGTTGCACAAATTATAGTGCGACAGACAATATTTATATTTGTAGTTCAAGTTCATATAACAATAACCTAGATGGTTTTACTTCAATAAATAATAATAATAATAATAATAATAACAACAACAACAACAACAACAACAACAACAATTTTAAAGCTGCTCGAGAACTTTATGTTGTAAAAGGAAATTTGCTCCAAAAATGCTAATGTATTTAGTATGTAATGTTACCCTTATTATTTTTATCTGGTTTATGTTCATGCTGCCTTGGAAGTAATCGAAGTACAAAATTAATTTTAAAAAAATCATAAATAATTACTGTTTAGAAGTATACCGTTGTACATAAGTTTTTTAAGTTCTACTATAATTGTCAGATGGAATTAAATCCGTCTATTGATGTAAACATGTAAATGCTTGCTGAAACTAGCATATGATAATTATCGGAAAACATTGTTTTCGTATTTCTTTATTATTACATTCGTTTATCCCTACCCCTCCTTCAGTCCAATGAGAAAGTAAACAGCCACGCAAGAGTCTGAAAGATCGAGATGATAATTCATTATTTTGGGGATATGGCAACATTAACATGTAAATTTTCAAGCGTTAACAAAATTCAATCAGGGATTCAGTGATTCCTATACGGGAAAAATATTATACATCAAATTGCGAAAGTTAGCAGGATCGTCACCCATGTTCTAGAAAAGTTTATTTTCACATATATGTTTCAATGTAAATTTTCTTTCTTCAAGCAATCGAGGGGACATGCTTTTCTAAATACTGTTATGCAAACAAATAATTTGTAATTGCCATCAGCTGATCGTACACGCGACCACAAAAAAAGTCTTTATCCATCGAAATTTCGTTTATGTTTCGGGAAAGGAATAAATTTAATTCCTCCATTTAGACTATCTGGTATCGACTGTCATAATTACGGGGCTAGCTCCCACGGGCATGTTTTCACTCTTCTCTATCGACAAGTCAACAAATAATGTCAAACTTTGTAAATATCATAATCAAATAATTATTGCTACAAGCAGCTTGTCTGAGGAACATTTCGGACGAAAGCAATGCCTGGAAGTGTGTCTAATTTACGAGTTAAATTACCAGCATGATTGACAAGTGGTGATAGGTCAATTGCGTTTTGGGAGAAAAATATGCTGAGGGAATGGTAAACTATAATGTAAATAATAGGGTCAAGTCTATTAAAGATTTCATCACGCTTCTGATTGTACATATTAGTGGATGAGCAGGCGCTTTAATTTTTGTTCGCTGAGATAGATCAACTCCTTCTATACCCCATGACTTTTCAATTTTTCTTCAACGTCATACGCGAGTGCAAGGGCTATGAGACAATGAAATAATATGATCTCCTCCTGTAACAGCAAATTTCCCCCGGAAAGAATTGGTTAGCTGATTCTTAGCTGCAGAGAGGGTGAACAGCCTCTAATTAACTTATCTGTCAAATCGCAAAATAAACCTTCATTGAATATCACAAAAATTCTAATTGACTCACTCTCGAATCGCAAAAATAAGCCTAGCAGAGAGGGTGAACAGCGTCTAATTGACCTATCTGTCAGATCGCAAAATAAGCCTTCCTTGAAGATCGTAAAATGTCTAATTGACTCACTCTCGAATCGCAAAAAATAACCTTCCTGAGAATCACAAAAAATCGCGGCGGTGACTGGGGTGCCGAGACAGTGCGTCGTTGCTGCTATCAATTAAAAAAGGTTATATCAAATAACAAAAATAGAAGAAGCTTATACAACACGTCTAGCTCGAGAGTGACTATAAGCAATTAATAAATATCTACCACTGAGATATGCTGTGAAGGAAAAACTACAGGCAAGACAAGAATCTCAAGTTGAATATGCAGTAGGCACATAACAATTATTTAGACCTGTTAGAAAAGTTACCGAATGAGTTACAATAGTCATTAGAGAGGGTCTTCTTCCATCAGTCAAACAAACCGCTGAACAAGTTGCAAAGATAGCTGCAGCTCAACCTCAACCATTTCCTCAACTTGAAGATGAAGGTGAAGAAACACTTAAAGGTGCTGTTGGTGAATAACCAAAAAAGGGAAAAATAGGAGTTGATTTTAGGGAAAAATTTACAAAAGAGGGTATAGAAGAAATACCACAAAAAATTGAATTTAAAAAAAAGGAAAAAGCCAAGTTTGGTGAGTTTGCTGTTGAAAATTATCATATAAGAGATAAATTTTTAAAACCCAAATATGCTATAAAAATAAGTAGATAATGACACATGGAACGATTGGGTGTTTAAAATATATCAAAATGTTGATCATGTAGACAAAGAAAATACTGCATATAGAATTTATTCAGAAGGAGTAAAAAGTTATAATTAAACATTAAAAGAACAAAAAGAACAAGAAAAAGAACAGAAACGAAAAGAAAGGGAACAAAAACGAGAACAGAAACAAAATGAAAAAGAACAAAAAAAAATTTCAGCGACAACCTCCTAAGCAAGAGTCTTCCTATCAACTTCCTCCACCTCTGCAACAAGAAGAAGAAATGTACTATCCAGATGAAGAAGAAGGAGAATTTCACGATGCACCTACAGGAAGTGGTTTTATTACCCAAGGAAGTGGTCTTACTCCATGCCCTAACAATATTCTCGATGACGTTCAACGACTAGAAGTTCTCATTGGAGGAAAACGAGCCGGTAACAATTCTCCAGAAATAATCAATGAAACAGCTGATGTTTGTCGACGATTGTTCACAGGTCGTGTCATGGATATTAACATTTATCGGAATGATTATAGTGACTAAATAATTAGATAAATAGCAAATAAATAAGATGATCATACTCAACAATGGTCACCGCAGACCCGTGATGGTCAGAGCAGTCAACTCGCGATTACCTGTTTACAGAGCGTATTACGGAGATGGACACGGTAATATTATTCAGGGATTATTTAGAAGGATGGCTCCCAAAGCAGCACCAATTGTAAAACAATCATCAGTGAAAGCTATCGAAGTCATTCGTGAAAAAGCTACTGGTGCAGTTCCTAGTGCTGCTGGTAAAGCCTTCACATCAGTCAAAGACAGAATAGCACGACTATTACGCAGACGTCAGACTATACAACCACAACAGCCAGTAAAACTACAGTCTACCGAGGTTATGCCCGCGGATGTCAGCAAAATAATAAATCAAGCCGCAAATCAAAATCTACCAACCTTGGTAAATCAAGGAGAACCTAAAGAGGAAAAAATAAACACGAATTTTATTTCAGGAAGCGGAGTTTCCCGAAGGTCTAGGTGGCCACGATTTAAAAACTGAGCAGTATAATAAAGATGTTCAAACGTATATCCGATACAGCATTCGACATGGATGAACCAGTTCAAAAGGATGAATCCGTGCGTGATTGATTATCAGTATTATTCTTATGACGCACGAGTACCCAATGCACGAGGAGGAACTGAGTTGCAGGTCCGTGATACAAGTAGATATTTTCTACCCGCTGAGGCCTTTATTGAGGTAGAAGGTGAGCTTGTAACAGATGTTGGCACCAATACAACATATGGGAGGGATGCCATTGTTGGTTTTGTTAGTAATGGTATTATGACGTTATTTGGCAGTGCCACATACATGATTAATGGAAAAAACTTCGAGACAATTCAAAAGGACGTTGACGTTGCCACAACAATAGTAGGGTTAGCAAGATACTCTGACGATTATACAAGATCAACCGGTCCGTCAATGATGTTTGCCAAAGATAACGCTGATCATCCTGATACCAACCCATTTCGTCATATACTTGTACCACGAAATACTGCGGTTGACCCACAACCACCTGGAACGATAGATAGACCAGCTGCTGATTTTTTTTATCCCACACAGAAATGTCTGAAAAGTTATCTTTGGAGCGAAATACACAGTTGTGCTTGTACGAAAGGGTAACGATAACGATGCCATTTGGCGATCAGATTCAGCTGCTGCTGGTAAAGTAATACTGTTTAAACTCTCACTATGGATGCCAGTAATGACTCCATCGATTGCTGAAGAACAGCGATTACTTTCTTTTATGAACACAGGCGGTAAATCTCTGTTGTCATGGTTTGCAGTATCCACGGATAGTATCCAAAGTAATGTTGCTGGGTTATTTACATGGCAATTAGCGACTCAGCAGGGTATTTCTGCACCGAGACAATATTTGTTGCGCTGCAAAATGCTGGTCGGCTGAATAGTCAAGAACGCAGCCACATGATATTTGACACTCTTGGAGTTAGTGAGGTTTCTTTACGAAGAACCATCCGAGATATAATTTTCAATTTTGAAAACAGTTATGTTGCGCGCTTATCATCGATTGCTGTCGTATATGGTACGTGATCAAATTATAGATACTGGTTTACAAATCTCACAGATGCATTTTACAACACTGTATCTATTATTTATCACTGGAACACTTTGATTTATTTAGGCAGTCTGTCGTTGATATACACTTCGGGGCTAACATGAATCCAGGTGCCGGTGCTTATTAGAGAGCAATCGCGGTCATACTTAGCGACAAAGCAGTGTTACTTGAAGGTGTTGGTGGCCGAATGAAAGTCGTTGATGCATCAGTGGAAAATCATAATATCTTACCTTAATCCACGTGATTTAGAAATACGAGTATTATCATAAAATGTCATCATGTCATCATGTTATTGTCAGTCTGACTCCTGGTCAGATTAAGAATCTTCAAACTGTATCAGTCAATAAAAACCAGCAACCACAATAACGCTAAAACACAGTCAGATTACAGATGGTGAAAACAAGCTATCGTTGACAGAACGTCAGCTTAAACATCTTAATAAAGCCAAACAATCCAAGACTGGAATACGACTTGAACTTTCCACCGGAGCCATTAAAGATACTGCTAAGATAGGCGGTCTATTTCCACTTCTTGCGGCAATACTAGCGCTGATAGCCCCTGAAGCTCCAGCCGTTGCAAAAGCGGCCGCGTTAGGTGCTGTTGGAACCGCTGCTGGAATGACATTAAAACATGCAACGGGACAGGGCTTAAGACTCTCAGGAACTTATCGAGGAAACGTTCTGAGACTTCCAGGAACACTTCGTTAAAAACCATTGGTCTTACGCCCATGTCAAATTGTGATTTACTTCATGCGGCCAAACAAAGAAAAATAAAAAAACTTAGAGGTGTTTTTATGCGAGATCAATTATCACAACCACCAAACAATATTGAGGCCAGTATTATTAATCTCAATAACAACACTAGACCTGAAACTCATTGGGTATCATACGGGATTGATCTTCGTGGAATTGTTTATTTAGATTCGTACTCGTTAGCTCCACAGCAGGAATTTATCAAGTATGTTACGCCATTACAAGCAAACGTTTGGTATTCAACACTACCAACACAAAAATTAACCGATCCACCGATATGCGGCCGTGAAGCACTTGCTGTACTCGATGCTATATCAGCGATATCATCGTTGCCCCCTCACAAGAGTGTGCACAATTCTACAAGTCAACAGTTTTCAATTTAGATCACCATTTGGAAAAACGACGAAGAAAATAATGGTAGATATTTACGGAAGATCCGGCGGTGATATTACTGCGAGTAAAAAAAAATCCGACATAGATCTGTCAAATTACGCGACTAAAGACGAACTCGCTGATGTTATGATCCTCTCTGGAGTTGACCGAGATGAAGTTGTTGTTTTTCAGGATAAATACGGGGTTTTAAAAACGAGTAATATCAAATGGAATGATATAGTTCGTAGAGTACTCGGTGATACCACGGATAACATTCCAGTATTTACTGGCGGGGGTAGAATCAGGGATTCAAATATATCATTTACACCCATCAGAGATAAAATTGCTAATCGTTTGAAGAATACCGGTGACACAATGACAGGCGAACTCAGCATGAACGGAAATAAAATAGTTGTGCTAAAAGATCCAACGTCCGACGAAGACACGGCAACAAAAAAATATGTAGACGTTAAATACAGCACCGTAGATGGTAAATTATCCACGTTGCGGGCCGAGTATGATGTTCACGTAAGTGAGTTTACAAATCTCAGTAGAAACTTTAGAAAACTTAATGAAATCGCAGATGATTTTTGGCACCCCGTTGACCGCTGACGTGAAACTTTCTGATGTCAAGACGAATACTGAAATGATTAAAAAAACACTAGAACATGTCGTAAGTGGAATTCCTGACGTCGTTAACAAAATTACTATGATTAAAATTCCTCACAAACAGATCACCAATATAGTATACACAGTGTCATCATGATTATCAACATGGTCACAGCAAAATAATACTATCAAACATACCGCGGAAGTCACTGGTGTATACAGGTTGTCTGTGTTCAGTGCTGCAAAATTTAGTATATACACTACATATCCTTGGCGTCATTCAACCGATAAATTTTCCGGAGTTGTGTCTATTGTGTTTAACCGCTGAAACAAAGAAACATTTATCCTGGAAGCAGCTGATAAGAAATTAACCGCAGCATCTTACTGGTGGTGTCTGGAATTTGTTGCTCGAACGCCTCAATTGGTTACTGTGTAAAATATAATGGCCGTTCAAAAATTTAAATATGATCAAGTACGTGAATGGCAACCATCGTTGACAAGTACACAAAAAAAGTAATAAAAAATATTGAAGACGTGCAGTTTTCATTGATGTTGTTGTTCATTTGGTATCCGCGCTCACTGCTGGTACTGGTATAGTGTTATCAGCGCTAACACCAGTGACAGCAGCAGTAGCAACAATATGTGTTTCATCATCAGCAATTGCTGGTGTTTTTAATATTATCGCGAAAAAGATATCCACGTGCACGAGCACCAAATTGCAAGATTATTCCGTAAAATTACACACGGCATCAAACGCGTATTCTAAATTGTCGTCGCTGATATAATCAAGCCTTGACGATACGACGATATCAGATTCTGAATTTGACACAATGCTTAAGACATACAATGAAGTAATTGATTTAGAAAACCATGATTTAAATCATGGTGGTTTAAATAATGACAGAACTACTTAAGCAGATAGTCGCAAATACATGTCCGCTGAAAACCACATGATATCAGTAAGCTCAACCAACCCTGAGTTCGGTATTAATTTTTCAACCGCGATTACAGTAAAAGATATCGCTTTTGCGCAGCTGCGAGTATACTACAGTTGGACCAATATCCGGTCAAGATAATTCGGCGGTCTCCAATCGAATAATTAGTTGGTATTTGCAAATAAAAATTAACCAGATGGAACACCTGATTGGGTAGTTGTTGGAATACCGAAAGGCAGTTTTCAAATCGAACAAATCAATGATGAATTCCACCGTATAATTAAATCTGTTACGAGCCGGGTATCCAAAATGACCATAACAGTCCATGAACCAAAGCTATAAATCGCGATATAGATAAATTCACCGGATTACGCAGCTGATATCTATCAGTCAACGATTAGATCAGTGTTAGGATGGCCTGAAGAAGCTCCGGAGGCACCACCGCCAATGTCTGAGCCTACCCAGGCTGATTTTACGACTGATAAACAATCATATTGGGAAATTACCCCATCATACAAAGATCATTTACTTCTATAAAAAATGCAATGTTGGGTAGTGATCTTTGATTCATTAGTAAGGACTACGTATGGTGGAATTTTATTTTTTAACGTAGTAATAGAGAAACTAAGTCTACAGTTGTTCACCTATATCAAATTATTGATTATTTTAAAATTATTAATCAAGAACATAAAATACGAGAGAAACTACAGCAAAGTTTCACTGAATATCTTCTGATATAACAAGTTCATATAAGGAAATCATTTTACAAATAGAAATATTAAATCAGCTTGTATCTGATATCGAATATATTAACCGAAGAGTAATTCAGGCAACAATTAATTATACTGACGACATTAATCGCTATAAACAACGATTTTTAAACGCATACTCGAAAACAGAAGCTGATCTACCGACATTTAAGCTTCCTGAATATAACGCAGGCGAAAAAAAATCAGTCAGTGATATCATTGGTGAGTTTTTTCGTAAAAAACTTGAACAGTGGAGAAAAACACTGCCGCCACCAAGTATTCTCAGATACAGCAATGGCCGCCACGGTGAAGGTCGCCTTATTTCTCCTGGAATTGTAACTATAACCTCAGCGATTGCGGTCAATCTTGTATGTGACGTAATTGATGGCAGCTATCAGACAAACACAGAAATATCAAATCAAGCGCAGCAAGGATATATTCTGTATACTTTTACACCGCAAGTACGACACGGATATATTTTTGTTCAAGAACCGATCAATCCGGTCTATCTACGATGTCATAATCCGCTATTATCAAGAATAGATTTCAAAATAACTGACCAGTCCGGCAACTTGCTTGACTTATGAAATATAATCCTGAATCTGAATTTATATGTGAAATCCATAAAATCTACGATTTTCGAGGATTTTTAATCTTAGCGATTACAAGGGAACATTACATACCTGAGAAATGCCACTGACGCGTGAGAGAGATCAGGCATATTAAAAACAGTAAAATAAAAAAAAATAATTCACATAATTGATTTTATCAAAGGTGAATAATTTTTTTACTGACGAGTCGACTAAAATCAGTGACAGAAAAACTAAAATCTGAATCAAACTTTCACTGTCATTTCCACGAATGACCCTAACTTTCATTACCACTGACAGTTTCTGATATATTTCTCAGTTGTTTTATGCTAGTATTGATTGTCTTTTTTGCCTCATATTCCCGAGACAGTTCTAATCTTTGTTTTCTATTGCGAGAGAAAGAGAGGGATGAATTGAAACATGGAATTTTGATTTCGTGTCACAAACTTGTATTCTGATGGTAGTGTGTATCCACCTTCGTATTTCCGTTCTTGTAATGTTTCAAAATCAGAAAGACTTTTTTCAGGATTTAGTTCATAGGATATTTTTATGCCGTCTTTTTCTAATTTTTGTATTGCAGAAATAATATCATTGATATTTTCATAGTTCATTATATAGTATATAATATATCTTTAAATCATATTTATCAACCATGTGATAAAACGCAGCCTCTAGATTAATGAAGAATTTTTTATCAGTTATCACATAGACATTTACATTGAATATTCGCGACTGCTACAATGACATACAAAAATAATTACTTAGTAACAAACGAGATAAATGCTTAATTAATCTACCGAAGAAAACATAGCCGGACGGAGTTATCTCCGTAGATTTTTATCATGGACGTTGTCCGTATCTAACACTATTGGAACATAATAAAATGAAATCCATTGTTCATTCTTCTACGAAAACGTAGATTTTTGTATTTTATCCGCAACATATTGCACCGCGCGGGGGTTGATACCAAAATACATGACAGCTATTTACATTGGCTGAAATTTTATTTCTTCGCCGGTCTCAATATTTACAGATTTAACTGCCTTCCTTTTAACTGTTCTGCATTTTCCAGTACTACCACGTGCAGAATTCTCGCTCTGTGTAATAGCTTGTAAGTTATTCAAAGAATTTTTTCCGAGTCAATATGATCGATCACAAGACAATCTCTGATCACCCCAAAAAAAACATTCGTATATAAATTTATGAGAGAGATAATTTTTCCCCTTTTCGGCGGTGAACATTAGATAACTAGTATTATTAACAACACCGACTATCTTTTTCCGGTGACAGTGTCTGATTATACTATCACGAGATGCTTCATAATTCTAGATGATAGGACGTCTGGCAATTCTTTTTGCTACATTTTATATACAATATTATTTGTCTAAATTATAATTTGTCTTCAAATCTAGCTATATAATCTTCAGGGTTTTTATAACCTTACCAAGAGCAGAATCCTTGACGAGTCAGGGTTGTTATAATTTTTATCATAGTATTTTTTTCAGTTCTCTGTATCTTTTATCACCACAATGCACACACAACTGCGTTTTGCTTCTAACTCCAACACCACACCGTAAACACGGTTTTGGACCAAGACTCACTCTTCGTACGCTTTGCAAATGCTGTCCGCAGAATTCATTGACGCAAGATTTGTTACAAGGGGTTGAAGACTAAAATATAATATGGAAGAGTTTGAGAGATTATCTACAATCAAGCCCTGGAAAACTTCGTTTCCTGAATCCAGATTCGATCTTGACAGAAGAACCCCTGACTTGCGGAGGCCAGCTTTGTTTGATCCAAAGAATAATCTAATTTATTAATAATTTTCGGAATCCTAAAAAAGAATTTCGTGATGATGGGGCATCTCACACGTGGTCGACAATCAAAATTATACTTGATGATAAAATCATTGATGCTACAATGAGCGATGAGCGGGTGAAAACAATGATCGATTATCTCAACGATGAAAAATATTTTTCAGAGTAAAATATTTTGAGCTATCAGAAACAGATTCCGCTGGGTTGATTATCCGTGACAAACGTGACCCTGTCCTTGCCAATGGAGAAACCGCTGTGCTAAGTAAAAATTCCAAAGCAGGAATGATGACTGGAATTGATAAACCATATTACGCTCGAGCGTATCCTATGACCGTAGTTATTTATGGAATTTATCAACTAAATGATAACTACAACATAAAATATCTTGCGCCAATGAGATTGAATTGGGTAGCCGAACTTGTAATCGAACATTTTACAAATGTGACGGGTTAACGAATCTACGACGTGAAAAAATAAACGAATGGGTCGAATCGGTCAAGGATACCGGAGCTACAAGAAATGATGGCGCCGAGTTAAGAAGTAAATTAAAATTTCCAATAAGAGTAAAAACGATAACCAGAGAGAATAAGTCGAGGGGAGCCCCAATTGAAATGATTGATCATAATGCGCACGCTTGGACTAAAGCAGTAGCAATATTTCCACGAGATCGGACTGTAAGAATTTACCACCACCCCCCACCCACCCCCCAGAGAACTCTGGATAAAACATGTTTAATTTTATTCACGAAATAAATAGAAAGGATCCTGTATCAGTATGGCTGTTTCAAAGTTCCGATGATGAGAAACATAATCAATTTGTACGACCTAACGGCGAAATATATAGTAAAGAATCTCTACACGAAGAAATGAAAAATATTGCGCAGAACGTTTCAACAGAGAATATTGAACAATTATTAAATAATTGTTTCACCGTTCCATCTGTTGCAGTTCACTTTGCAAGAGAGAACATTTCGTGGAAGCCGACACGATTTTAATTTCTTGAAGACGTGCAGCTAAGCTGCTGTGAATACGGACACGGTGGATTTTGGAATACTAAGTATAATTACAGCGACGTTATCTCGGTTGATATGATAGAGTGTTATCCGGGAAGATTTCTTGGTTACGGAGAGTGTTCCGGATATTTAAAAGATTTAGACACCCCACACTCGAGATGACTAGAGTATCGATAAATGGACCACTACCCCATTTTGATCTAACTGGATTCGCTCGTATTGTATCATTCGAGTTTGCTAAAGGTCTTCATTTGATCTGTTATGTTTGGTTTGGTAGGCACTTTTCAGAAAAAATGTGGGCACCAATAGTTTTATTACGAGATATACTTGATTGTAAAATATTAATATCGTTGATTGTAAGTGAAGCAATTATATCATACCGTATTCATACCGAAGTTTGGTTACCACCACCTGATGATGATAAAACCGCAATGGATCTCGGTAGAAGAATAATTGGTAATTTTTCTCAAGATGGGGCATATGATCATTAACGACATTGTGCACGATTAATTCTAGACGATGCTGAATATGATTTTATAATCGCCGATGCAACAAAGAGAGATATATTTGTAAGTCGACAAAATGCCTACTTATCTAACGGAACACGATTAGGTACAATTGTTGGTTATATTAATGGCGAGTCACCTCAGTTTACTCATTTAAGATCTTCAATGCTTGCTTATGTTTCTATCAATTTATTATCGATGATAAATAGATTCCCTAGCAATGCAGTCAGAGTTGCTACGGATTCGTTTTATATCGAAAGAAAATATACAGAATTGCTGACTCAATTTACAAGTGCTGATTCATCATGGGGTAAATGGAGAATAAAACAATGAATGTTATATAATTATTCTGAATCTGCAGATGTTGAAATCAAAGATATTTATTACGAAAATAATCAGATATCAGAATTATCGTCTGCGGCATCTGTGTATGATCCATCATCCAGACACAAGACGGTATATCTAAACGGACCGGGATGTTCTGGTAAAACAACGCGTGTTATTGTATTATTTCGACAGAATTCAGATTATATGGTTGTTTTAACACCTACACACAGACTCGCAAGAGAAATGAGAGAACGAGGAGTGCAATCATGTACTTATCATAGCTTTTTTCGATACAAGGGTGACGCATGGACTCCTGATCGAATGGGAGAGAAATATATAAATATATTCCAAAGATCATCATTTGGGATGAGATATGTACAGTGTCGCTAGATACATTAAAAATGTTTCTCGATTGGCTGTTATTATAAAATACAGCTTTGATAATGTGTGGCGATCACGGCCATCCACCTCCGTTTGTTGGATTATCTACGCAAGGGTGGCTGAAGAATTTTGTGGATTATTACGAGGAGATAACTGATGATCATAGATCTCTTAATGTAGAATTAAGGGAGTTAAAGAAATTAATCAAACAACAACCGAATAAAATTCAATGCGAAATAATGCGTAAAATAATTTCAGAAATTTCTATGAACGGTTTTCTGCAAGTGTGGAGACCAAATGATTTAATAGTGGCAAGTAGACAGATAGTTCATGATACACTTCAACAGCGGTTATTTCAGTTGCATAAAGAAAAAATTTCAGATCTACGTGTACCATTGTGTTATAGACCAGCAGATACACGACAACAGAATATCGATGTTGATATACCAGGACAGACTGAGAAACAGAATCTCGTATTAAATGATGTTGTTTTGGTTGATGTCAGTGTTGTTGAGGATGCGCTACGTGCTGATAAGACTCCATGGACACTGGGATACGCGATGACAATTCACTCATCTCAGGGGTTAACCATCTCTGATACTCGAGTTTAGACTGTCGATGATCGTGTCGAACGGTCAAACTTAGTTTATCTCGCAGTGTCTCGAGTCAGAAGAATATCTCAATTGCGGAGAATTGTCATAGACGCTACAGAAACCATTGATGATGTCCTCAATGATAGTGATATAGTAAGTAAAATATTAGCTGGTTATAAACAAAGTGACAAGAAAACGATACTTTGATCTCGATGTTGAATTTATCATAGCGCAAAAACAGCAGCAGAATAATCATTTGCAAGTTGTAATACAGTAATGTTGTGGCGATATTCAAATAATGATCCAAGACAACTTACCGTGGATAGAAAAGATAGTAGTCTTGGTCATACACGCGAAAATGTGATGCTAACCTGTCTTGAATGTAATCGGCGCAGAGATGCTAGTTAAGTGATCGCGGTGATAATTTTGTGTCTTCAGGAATTACTTGTCATTGTTCGCGTGTAAATCCACGTTGAGGACCACTTTAATCTAGTCTGTAGATTGCAGATCTACCCGCGGATCTTACCACGATGAAAATTGTATGTGTCGTAATACTGCAGATAGGATCAGTCGCTCTTTTTTTACCACCTTCAAGTTCACCGGGTTCATATAAATATCTTACAGTCACATTACCCAATACTGGTTGTTTCGAAAATTCATGTCGTTGTTTTGGCATATGCTTTTTGTGATCGCGCTAATAGGTTTCATAGAAGTTGCACGAGTAATTTCATTATTTAATGCAGCTATCACACTTGGTAATCTTGCAACCCATTCGCGAGATCTTTTGTCCTGAATTATTTCCTTCGCGTATTGATATCCAAATAACCGCTCAGTAAGTGTTCGATTAAATCGTTCAACAATTGCCTGATCACGATGAATTGCAGTATGTCCTCGTCGTATTTTGCCGTTACGTCACTTCATCAACGATGATACTACGCCCTGAAATTCCTTGCCAGGATCAACTTTTAGCAGCTGTGGCCATCGTAGAACACTACGTCGATAAATTCGTTCAAACGCAGTAGGTATTTCAGTTGCTGTCTTTGTTGGTAACGGTTCTGCTTCTTTATATCTACTTGCAACATCAAGGACAGTTAATGCGTATTTGTATGTTACACGACGTCTTCCAATTTGATAGTATCGTGTGGTAAAAAAAAAATATCAGCCTGATGAACTTCATTTGGCACGCCGACATCAAAATGTGCGTACTGCATTGTTTTAGGCTGTGGTAGTTAATTTGCCATATTGCTTGTCGTGCTAAAAATATTCAGCAAGAACACGTTCGACACCTGCTGCTTTAGCGAGCTTACTAATCGCTGCTCTACCCCTCCAATATCCTCTTGGACTATAATAAATCGACTCCATTATAATAATGCTAGTGTCCCCTTCATTGCAGCTCTTACTAACCGATTAGCTAATGATTCTTTGAAAGATTTATTTTTTATGGAATTTAGCTCAAGAATTAAATTCTCATCTGCAATATGTCCATCATGTAGGTTTTTACTTTTTAAGCTACATCATGAGCGTGACACGCTTTATCAATAACATGTATTGGATACTCACCGGGTTTAGGCTGATCTTGGCTTCAAGTCGAATATCAAGTCGAGTTGGCATCCGTTAGTCTCGAGAGACGATGGAACTGCGCCCATGAGAGATGTCCCGGTTGGTGGTTGTGCAGCGTCTGCTGTGGCTAAGTAGTCCAATGCGGGAGTGGCAGTCCCTGCTGCACTTTCTGCACTTGAAGGTTGTGTCAGGTGTTGGATGAAGTTGCTTCTTCTTCCTCTGCGATCGTCTTTCATCAGTTAGCAAGCGTTGCTTGTCCTGTCCGGCTTTCAGACCAGTGATCAGAGCATGTCGCCAGCCTGGGTCTGTCTAGAGCGAGCTCTTCCCAGGTGTTGACATCAATATCAAGGGCTTTCATGACATGCTTACAGACATCCTTGAAGCGGAGATGTGGCCGTCCGATTGACCTTTTGCCAGAGGCGAGTTCCGAATAAAGAATGCCTTTGGGGATCCGTCCATCAACCATCCGACGTAAATGGCCCAGCCATCTGATGCGGCGTTGGCGGAGGAGTGTGATCACGCTGGGAATCTTGGCACGCTCGAGCACCTCGTTGTTTGTTACTCGATCGCTCCAGGTGATCCTGAGTATGCGTCGGAGGCATCGCATGTGAAAGGCGCTCAGTCTTTTCTCTTGTGAGGCGTACAGAGTCCAGGTTTCACTGGCATACATGAGAGTGCTTAGCACGCATGCACGGTACACGGTGATCTTAGTGTTCATGGTCAGCATGCTGTTGTTCCACACTCTCTGCGACAACCTGGAGAGAGTTTTTGATGCCTTTCCGATCCGCTTGTTGAGCTCAGCATCGAGCAAGAGGTTGTTGGTGATGGTAGAGCTGAGATACATGAACTGACTCACCACCTCAAGTTCGTAGTTATTGATGATGATGCTTGGGGGTCCGCGTCCTGAACCATCACGTTTGTTTTCTTTAGGCTTATGGTTAACCCAAACTCATCACATGCTTTAGCAAAGCGGGCCATCAGGCGCTGAAGCTCAGCTTCTGTGTGGGTGGCTAGAGCAGCATCGTCTGCGAAGAGCATGTGCCTGATGGTTACTTCACGCACTTTGCTCTTTGCCTTCAGTCGTGCCAGGTTGAACAGTCTGCCGTCTGATCGTGTGTGCAGGTAAATCCCTTCTGTGGACATCCCAAAGGCGTGCTTGAGCAGGACTGCGAAGAAGATGCCGAAGAGCGTGGGGGCAAGGACACAGCCTTGTTTAACTCCACTGCGGATGTCAAAGGGGTCGGATGTTGACCCATCGTACTGCACTGTGCCTTTCATGTCATCGTGGAATGACTGGATCATGCTTAGCAGCTTTGGAGGGCAACCAAATTTCGCCAGGATTGTGAAGAGTCCGTCTCTGCTGACCAGATAGAATGCCTTGGTGAGGTCTATAAAGGCCAGGAAGAGGGGTCTGTGTTGTTCTCTGTATTTTTCCTGCAGGTACCTGACAGAGAAGATCATGTCGATTGCGAACCCGCACTGCGACTCTGGGTAAACTCTGTCAGCAAGCGTCTGCAGTCTGTTCAGGATGACGCGTGCGAAAACTTTACCCACGATGCTGAGAAGTGATATGCCCCTGTAGTTGTTGCAGTCGCTTCTGTCGCCCTTGTTCTTGTACAGGGTTGTGATGTTAGCATCTCTCATGTCCTGAGGCACTGCCCCCTCGTCCCAGCACTGGCAGAGGAGGTCGTGCAGGTGTGTGAGAAGCACGCTACATCCACACTTGATGAGTTCTGCTGTGATGCCATCCTTCCCTGGGGCTTTACCTAGGGACAGTTTCTCTAAGGCCTTCTTTAGTTCGTCTACAGTAGGTTTCTCATCCAGTTCGGCGATGAGAGGGAGGTTTTCAATGGCGTTGAGGGCATCATTGTTCACGTGGTTCTCTTTGGAGTACAGTTCGGAGTAGTATTCCACCCAACGCTCAACCTGCTTACCCTTGTTGTGGATGGTATCGCCTGTGGCAGACTTCAGTGGTGCTGTCAGTTTCCTCGTGGGGCCCATTGCTTTCTTTATGCCATCGTACATGCCTCTGATGTTTCCAATATCTGCTGCTGACTGGATACTCTGACAGAGCTGAAGCCAGTATTCATTGGCACACTGCCGTGCTAATCTCTGCACTTTGCTTCTGGTAGACCTGTATGCCTGTAGTGTCTTCTGACAGGGGGATCGCATGTATTGCAGGTGAGCACTGCGACGCTCTTCTATGGCTGGCATGAGTGTGGCAGAGTTAGCCTCAAACCAGTCATTGTTCTTTGATTGCTTCTTACCAAAGATCCGTGTGGCTGTGCTGTATACAGTCTCTCTGATGTAATCCCATCTTTCTTTGGCACTGCTGTTGGGGGGGGGGGGTCTGAGTCAAACGTCTTGGAAACAGCATATGTGAATTCCTCAGCCTTGTCTGGATATGATGTCTTGCTCACATCAATGCGTAGTTGACCCTCTTGCCTAGAGCGGTGGATCTTCTTTGGCTGAAGCTTCATTTTGCAGCACACCAGCGAGTGGTCGGTGTCGCAGTCAGCACTGTGAAAGGTACGGGTAAGAAGCACACCCTTCATGGCTGACCGTCTTGTAATGATCAAGTCCAGCTGGTGCCAGTGTTTAGACCTGGGATGCCTCCAAGACGTTTTGTGCTGTGGCTTTGTCTGAAAGAATGAATTGGTGATGCTGAGTTCGTGGTACGAGCACATCTCTAGAAGGCGCTGCCCATTCTCATTCATCTTCCCAACGCAAAACTTGCCAAGACAGGAGGGCCAAGAGTCATGATCGGCACCCACTCTAGCATTGAAGTCGCCCAGCAAAATCAAGTTCTCTTCCTTGGGAATTTTGTCAATGAGCGAGTTTAACTCATCATAAAACTCATCCTTGGTATCTGTGGCGGATCTTAGTGTGGGAGCGTTAACACTGATCAGGTTGACAGGCCCGTTTGTGGTGTGGAGGCGGAGGGATAGCAGTCTTTCATTTCCTTGTTGGCAGGGTTCTATCATTCCCAGCAGAGTGTTCCTGACAGCGAATCCAACACCAAACTCTCTGGCTTCATCTGCACTCTTTCCTTGCCAGAAGAATGTGTAGTTCTTTTCTCTGAGGGACCCAGAATCTGGTAGTCCTGTCTCCTGTAGTGAGGCGATGTCGACCTGGAGCCTTGCAAGTTTGTCGTTGATGACTGAAGTCTTACGAAGATCACTGATTGTCTGGAGATCATCTGAAAGCCCAGTCAGCATGGTCCATACATTCCAGGTACCTAGCTTGAGGATTGAAGTCTTCTTTTTTATTTTTATTTTGTTATTTCTTGGTGCAGTAGTTGCAGTCCGCTTGTCAGGTACTCGCGTACCTTAAGCCTTACGCACCCAGCAAGGCAGGCGAACTGTGGCGGGACGGTACCTTATTGGCTGGGGACTGCCCAGTTTGAGGCGGGAGGTAGCTGTCCAATGAAACATGTTGGTCTCTCCCACCGTCGGAAGCAACCCCTGGCGTCTGGCTCTACGCCAATCGAGCGGTGACTTATAACCGGTAAACTGCTGCTTCCAGTGTTGTGTCGACGCTATGGAGTGAAGCTGGAGTGTCCTCTCCAGGGCGCAAGCCTGGGCAGGGTGATATGGAGAATCAACTGTTGCCCATGCAGCTGATCCCCCCTCTCCACGCAGCTGATGGATCCAAGGGAAAGGACAAGCCGATACGTCATGGCACCAGCTGCGTCGTAGGAGTTGCCGAGATGACACTGAAATCAATGGCAAGTCGCCTTAGGGACTCCGACTCCGGATTTTCTGTTGCGGTTTACTCCCTTAGCCTTTCCTGTGAGACGGTATAGTCGCAAGGCAGCGAAGGTTTGAAATCGGAGTTTACCTTCTCCTAGATGGGCGACCACCCAAGGTTAACGAGCCCCATCTGCCCGAAGCATCTGGTTTTGAGGCGCCAGAAGCTCGCCTGTCATCCCTTCTCCAGTCAGTTTAAACAGGTTCCGCCACTCGTGAAGGCCTGGAGCTGGATTTGGTTGTCAGAGTCTCTATCAGACGCAAGCCATTGGGAGATTTCCAAGGGAAGTGGGTGCTTATCTCCCACAACCGCCCCCGCGATGACAACCCTTGGAACCCAAGTCGAGTACAAGGACCGCAATAGTTATACCCAGGAAGGTGTTTTTCTCCTGGACACTAAGCCCATGGTGTTCCTGGTAGTTTTGCTAACTGCGCGGCAATATCACCTCCTTTTTTGATACTGTTTGGATTAGGAATAAATTTAAAAAATTGTTGGTACCACATCGTTCTCACTTACCTGCAACTGCTGATCTGTTATTTTTTGTTGTAATAGTTGTTAGTCCACCTATGGGGGTACGCGTTCTGCATTTTGCACAATACAAATCCATATTATTTATTATATGTCTAAATCATGGATGTAATTGATTTTATCCGAATGATCATAACTGGGCCACCTGGAAGTGGTAAAACACAACTATTACTTAATTTGATAATGAGGTGGTTGAAATTGGATAAGTTATATTTAGTTGCTATGTCTGTGGATGATCAGAGATATTACGAAGTACTTAAGGATTTTAATGAAAAAGCAAAATTGTTGGATGAAAACGGTGATGATGTTATTGAATTTATTAATGATATTAATGAAGCGCCATCTGTAGATGATATTGATGGATTTATTAATAATTTAGTCGTATACGACGATACATTGCTGGATAAGTAATCAAATCTTGCTAGAATATTTTAACGCATATAAAAACACAGATGTAATTTATGTTACTCAGCGATATACACAAATACCAAAAGTGATCAGAGATAACTGCAATATTTTAACTATATTTAATGGTATTGATACACATACTTTGAGAAATATTCATCAGACTTGGTGCAGCGGAGATATGGACATAATTAAGTTTAGAAATTTATTTAGTCAGGCTCAGTCAACCCCGCATGGATTTATAATAATAAATTTACATGATTCAAGGTCGAGATACCGAGTCGGTCTTGATACAATTTTTGGATAGTAGCAGCAGCGAGGGTGCTGTCTCGGGACCCTAGTCACCGCCGCGATCTTTTTTATTGTTGCGATTTTCAGAAAGGTTTATTTTTGCGATTCGAGAGTGAGTCAATTAGAATTTTTGCGATTTTCAAGGAAGGCTTATTTTGCGATTCGACAGATAAGTCAATTAGAGGCTGATCACCCTCTCTGCTGCTTTCTTTCTGCCTCTAGTTTCTTCCCCCTTCAGCGACAACCAGTTATTTTCTTTTCACTAATAGACTGTTTGGTAATAAGCTTAATGCTCAGATGCGAAATGTCATACATGTAATGGGCCATTTAACAACTGAGGGGTGGGGGTTACAGAATCAGCTAGTTTATTATTTCCTCGCTGCAACCAAATAAGTTATTTTCGTTGATGAGCTCTTTGGAAAAACACTTCAGGCCTAGAAGTGAAATGTTTTACATATAATGGGTCACTTAACAAAAGAGGGGGGTAAGAATCAGTTATTCGATTCTTTCCTCACTAGAGCTCATTGGTTTCTTTTCATTAATGGACTCCTTTCCAATCTGCTCGAGGCCACATGTGAAATATAATACATGTAATATACCACTAGAGTGAAAGATTTTGCCTAGCAAAATCGGTGACACTGTCAAAACGCGGGCCTTTTCTAGGCAGCCAATCCCATTCCGTGCACGTGGTGTACATCGCTGAAGGAGATGCCCATCCCATACATATTGGACTTGCTGCACAAATGATTAGCCGTAAGCTCTGTGGTGAAAGTTACTACAATAGATGTGTATGCCAGACTCATATTATTGATTGTGACTATACTATGACATGTTCTGTTCAAGATTCTTGTACCGTGCAGTCAAATACTACAGCTAGAATAGACTTATTGTTCGCCGCACTGATTATCTGTGAGACTCATTAATTTTCTACGTGTAGCTGTATTTTTTACTGTGTGAATATATTGAAAGTGGCAGGGATTTTATAGGAATATTATACTAAACAATCATGTTAGTGTATCTATGATAAACCACAAGATAATAAAAAATGTACATAACGAGTGGTATATCATTAATACAGCGTATATACTATACATATATTTATTTATTTATATCCCCTACAAATACACATTTGCCCTTAAAACGAAGCTAAGGTTGAGTGTTGGTATATATATATATATATATATATATATATATATATATATATATATATATATATGTGTGTGTGTGTGTGTGTGTGTGTGTGTGTGTATGTATGTATATGTATGCATATGTATGTGTATAAATATGTATCTATATGTATGTATATGCATGTGTATGTGTATGTATATGCATGTCTTTTTATATGTATGTGTATGTATATGTGTATGCGTATATATATATATATATATATATATATAGATAGATATATATATATATATATATATATATATATATATATATATACATATATATGTATGTATCTGTATGTATATGTATGTTTATGTACGTGTATGTGTATGTATGTGTATGTGTATGCATGTGTATGTGTATACATATGTATGTGTATGTATTTATATATTTATATATATATATATTGTATGCATATGTAACAATATGTCTGTATATCTATATGTATGCATATATGTCTATGTATCTGTATGTATGCATATATGTCTATGTATCTGTATATATGCATATATGTCTATATATCTATATGTATGCATATATGTCTATGTATCTGTATGTATGCATATATGTCTATGTATCTGTATGTATGCATATATGTCTATGTATCTGTATGTATGCATATATGTCTATGTATCTATATGTATGCATCTATGTATCTATATGTATGCACATATGTCTATGTATCTATATGTATGCATATACGTCTATGCATCTATATGATACGTTTTCAGAAAATTGTTTGATCTTGACTCTTAGTTTATAAACACCAGGTGTTGATCTATATTCTGACCTTGTTTCAGAACTTGTAGCTACTTTCATAAACAAGTTCTATTTTATTTTAAAATGATTGGTTGTTTCCAAGGTCATGATGGGACTACATGATTTAAGATGTAAACAAATTATTATTTTTTATTTCTTGGAGTAAAATGATTGGTTGTCGTCAGGGTCAGTTTTGGTGTACGTGACATAAACAAGATCACGTGACCCCCCTTTCGATTTCGCAATTCCGGTTTTTTCATTACGCGCATTTGTTAGTTTTAATAGAGACGTTTTGGGCTTTTTACACTGATGTCAAGTTATTTTGTTGTAGCCAGATTTATAGTTCTAATTTTCTCCAGATCAGTTAGATTTCAAAAGGATTTTTAAAAAAAAATCTCTGGGAATATTTTGAGGAGTGCTCACACAGAAATTTTGGAAAGACATTGCTTACAAGCTTAATTTGGATTTCCAACACCGGAGTGCTATTATTTGTATTTCTACAAGGAAGTGTAGATAAGCATACGTCATATCATCATCGATCTTTGATTTTCTATCAGGGTTCGAACTTGAAATTATTAGAACATTTATTACTAGGACTTTTGCAATTTAATTCGTGGATTATTCTTAGATTATTTTTTTTTTTGATTCTTGAAACCGTAAGTTCTTCTCCTTTTTTCCATTTGTACAGAATTTTTCCAGGAAAATAAAGTATTTGTTAAATTTTGAAAAGGTTGTTGTTTTCACTCTTTCTGTATTACTGTTTATTTGAGCCTAAACACGTAACAATATGTCTATGTACTTATATGTATGCATATATGTCTATGTATATATATGTATGTATATATGTCTATATAACTATATGTATGCGTTTATGTCTATGTATATATATATATATATATATATATATATATATATATATATATATATATATATATATATATATATATATATATATGTGTGTGTGTGTGTGTGTGTGTGTGTGTGTATGTATATGTGACTAAACGTAATGTACATACATATATGTAGGTAGTTATGTAGGTAGGTATGTGTTGAATGTTAACGTAAAGGTACACAGCTACTAATTGGTGTACGATCTGGTACAACATTTTGGGTTCTTTTTGTCTGATTTATGATGAAAGTAAATTATATCTGTGTTGGGACCCTACTTATTTGGCCAGGAGTTTTAACGAAGAGCTAGTTCCTTTAGCAGAACCCGATGTGAGAATAACGATCGCATTTTTTGTGAAAAAAGTATCGTACAATTCGCGGCTATCAATTTGAGTACTATTTTCTGAATTATGAAGTGTTTACTCACATAACAATGTATCTAATACAGATAATGAAAAGAGACGAGACATCAAAGCAGATTCATTTAAGGACTAAACTTTTGCATATGTATATATATGTTTAATGCATTAGGACGCGTTCATGCATAGGGGAATGCCTTGGGATCGAGAACTTTTCACCTTAACACGTCATTAGGAAAAATGCAAATCGCAATTACTTGCAAATCGTGTCGTCCGTCCAGTATCCTACGATCGTAGAAACAACCAACCACGCCAACATCAACACTATCGATCAAAAGATATAATTGTCAGTGAATTAATACCCAGTATTGAAGTTATTGCGGTTTGTTATCCTGGTAAAATAAAACTGTACGAAAATTATTAATGGCTTAGCAATTAGGCAACTATTTCCACTAATTTATTAGTATGTCTACCGTCAATCAGTTGAGGCAACTCGCACGATAGCAAGCCGTCTGCGAAAAGTTAGTTTACTTGAGTTATTAGTGTTCGCAACTACTTTCTCCTGATAAATCATAGTCGGTTATAATTGTAACAACAACAGCAATGTTTACGGTACAAAAACTAAAAGAGTTCGCGTTTGAGCGTAACAAAAATTAGCAAGAGACCCAAGGAAAGCTGACAATCCAGTGTTGTTAGGACTCCAGTCGTACCGGGTCTTTGAGACAACTTCGTGAAAATGCATCACGCTTTATGTCAAAATATATCCACAATCCAAGAGGGCGGAAATTGCCTGTATAGTCGAGGATGAACAAAAACTGCCCGATATTGAAAAGATTCTCAGGCCGTTGGAAAAATAAACCTGCCCATAATTTGGATGGACTATTGAAAGATGCATGGAAATCGAACTGGATAAGTCCCCAAAATAAATTCCATAGATCAACTTACATACCAACACCTAAGTATGTTCCGCAACAGTCCATAATAAACGTAACAAATTATAGGAAAAAACGGTGCTTCGCGCATGTGCGGAGCAAGTTTGATCTACTGCTGCTGAGGGATATGAATTATGCAGAGCCGCGGTATCCTTACATACGGATAAAGAATCTTTGCTTAACTAATATAGTATGTATCATAGTAAAATTGTTTTATGCATATGTCATCTACTTTGAATGTTTGAATGTTCCCCTGGGAGACGCATTATCGTCCGCGTCCGCAACCGAGTTTTCCAGCGACGCTCAGTCTAATACAACTCAAGTTGCTGAACGAGCCACACGTGGGTTTTGTTTAGCTGTCTTATGTGAAACAGTGACTGATCAACCAATGTCGTGTCGTGGTCAGGACTATTACGACGCTGTTGCCTCAACTAAGTAATAGAAAAGAGCAAAAACCAACTAGTTTTGTAAAATTCAACGAAGAATTTATTTTCCTAGAATACAAAGTGAACATTTTAAAAGAACTTACAATCGTGCGAATTAAATCCCAAATAGCCACCAGTCATAATGAATAAAGTTCTAATTAAATTATAGTGGTCTTTGAAATAAGATCCAGTACTGAAGGCATCGATGTGTCTGGAGTCTTGAATGTACTAATGTATCAGTTCCCTGAAGTGGGATGATGTACCAACAGTCTTCCAATTAATCACAATTATATCATTCAAAATGTCCTTGTCTTTTTTCACTATAATTCAAAATTCCAAGTTGATGTTTTCTATCCAAGAATAGTATTTAAGAGTAAGTAAGAACACTTTGTGTTTCCAGTCAATAGTAATTTGAATAAAATAATTTCACTCAAATCAAATACACAAAACAACAATTCAAATGATTTTGTTAAAGATGTTAAATGCGAAAATGAATAACTTTTTCAAGCCAACAATATTCTTTTGGAAGACTAAGACACAAAAGAAGAACCTGGATGTTAGTCCGAAGTTTGTTTCTAGAAAATTCTCGGTTTTAGACATATAAAATATGTTACTACAATTATAATAAAGAATGTGCAATAGGTACATGTTCTTCATTTGGGGAACACTAATGTCCTAGAAGCACACCAAAATAAAGATGTTCACCTTTTTTGGTAATGATCTTAATATTTACCTCGCGCTGATAGACATATATTATTATGTATTATTTGTTTACCAAGGTATGTTACTGGTGATGTACAACATGAAATTGATTTTGGACAAGGTCAAGTTCAAAATACAAATATACAGAACATAACAGCTTCCATTTGGATTTGACTGTTTCCATATCGTCAAGTTTAGGAAATAGTTTCTATCACAGATACCCACAGAAAACTATATCACACGAATTCTGCTAACATGCACACACAAAGAAAATATCTATCAATCCCTCCTTAACAGAATTCTGTTAACTCAAGAGAAAATGCTATACATTTCCTTCTTAACGTAATTCTGATATTTGGAAGATCCAGAGAAAACAGTCCCACACAATTGTCTTTTAACAGAAGTCTAATATTAGACAGACCATGAGGAAAGATTATTAGAGTATCACTTCTTGACATATGTACACATTACAGAACTAAAAGAAATGATAGTAAAATGTTTATATGTCAGACATATACATCATGTATACATCTTATTGACAACTTTGTTATCATTATATGTAAAATTAAATTTCAGGGAGCAACTCTTGCAGGAAGTCATTTCTGTTGCTAGACATGCCAATAGAAAGGGTTATCTGAGTATCTTACAGCACAGCAACACAAGTAGGTTATTTCATGCTGAGGCATTCGGAGTAAGGAGCTTATACTAGTAAAAATATCCTTTCTGAAATAACGGATCACTGCCATCTCACCTCTGTCTGCGTGGGTTCGAGTCGCGGGTTCTGCCTATGTTGGTATGTGAGAAAGCTTGCCAGTAGCTTCTCGTGGGTCGGTGGTTCTATCCGGGGTTTTCCCGGGTTCTTCCTCCACCATTAATACTGGCCGCCATGTATAGCCTATCTTGTGCTGAAAAATGGCGTTAAACCCTACAACAACACCAACGACTCTATGGTCTTCAATTTGGTAACAGAAAAGAGCAAAAAACAACAAGTTTCTAAATTTCAACAATAATTTATTTACCTACAATACAAAGTGAAAATTTTAAAGAATTTAGACTAATGGGTCTTAAATCCCAAATATTCCTAAATGTTTTGTCACAAGTCCAAATGAATAGAGTTCTAGATAAATGTCAGGGCAGTTCCAAACAAAATCCAACAATAAATATTTTGATTTACCTATAATGCTAACAGTCTTTTTTATGCATCACAAGTATTTAATCCAAAAATGTCCTTATCTGAATTAATTATATTCCGAATGAAGTCGAAGAATATTATTGAATACTTTGTGATTCAAGTGAATCATTTAAATAATTAAATCCAATTAAAGTTAAAAATTGATAAGACAGTAACTCTGATTCTGCTTCAGATGTTAAGGCAAGAACGTGTAATGCTTCAAGTTAACACATACATGATGTAGGTCAGCTGCTTTCAAAACCTTTGAAAGTTGTTAATAAGTTTAGGATTTTCCAACTGAAAAGCCAATTTTCTAGACTCAGATTTACATAAACATGTTTACCTCCATTATTAATGGTCCTAATACTTAATCTACGCTCACAGAGAAATATTAATTCTCTATTATGTTGTTTCCAAAGTAAATGCCACTGGTCATGAACTTGATTTGGGACTAAGGGGGTCAAATACAGCTTAAAAATATACATATCTGCCTGATAGCAGAATTCTGTTTAGGAGGGATTGGGTGATAATATATTCTCTATGTATGCTTGATAACAAAATAAATCAATCTTCGAATAATTTTACTTATGTTCGGTATTTTTAGAACTTTACGTTCTTTCTTCTCTGGTCCTGGATGTCTTTATTTTTTGAGAACTTTCTTTTCATCTTTGTCTGTGCTAAATGAATAGAGTTTGAATATTGAATTACAGAACTCTCTAACTGGTACGTTATTCATCTCATCCTTGGAAGTCCAATAACTTTATTATTCATCTGTGGTAGTATATTTTTGTCTTTGGTCTTGTTAGATGCATATAGTTTGGATATTAACCAACCTAACTCTCTAACTGGTATGCTATTCATCTCATCTTTGAAAGTTCCAGGACTTTATTAGTCATCGGTAAACCAAGGACATTATCCTTCGAAATATCACAAGTATCTTAGCAATTGATGTCATGCATCATGTCATCAAAGTAGGTTTTAGTTTCAACATTAATGCATGGCTTTAATATATTTTATTGCCAGAATAAGATACAATTTGTTTGGGCACAAGCTCTAACAACCTAAATTAGCCCTTTCCCTCCATGATGCAAGTATTGCAACATATTCAACATGACAACAAGTATCATTATAATGAAGGATGATTGGAGAGAGAGAGTGAGAGAGAGAGAGAGAGAGAGAGAGAGAGAGAGAAGGGGGGGGGCTTAATGAGAGTAATCACGATTTGAGTCCAAAAGCAGTTATATAATTGCATACATGATGCAAAATTCTATAATTGTCATTTGCATCTCCCATTTCCCAAAGCATTAAATGTCAAAGTTAATAGTTGCATATGGAATTGAAAGTAAATTTTTCATCAGTTCAGTTCGTTATCTATTGTACTTGGGACAGATTATGAACAAGTGCAATGGCGGTTTCGTTCCCACCGCAGGAACAAAAAGGAGTGTCAGCAAGTTGAAAACGGTAATAAAGATCAGCTTATAATGAACTTACATTATATCGTAAACTAGTGTGGACAATATCCAGTGTTCGATTAATAAAACTTGGCATTTTGCTTGATACAACTTTTGGACATAAACACTTTTTCAATGCACTGTACGACGTACTACTTTGAGTATCCTGTTCGAGATTGTTCCACAAGATAATGTTGAGGGTATAAAAGATGATTGGATAGAATTTAGCCTGAAACTGCAAATGACCATGTTTGAACGACGAAGGTTATAATTTGTTCGGACACAGGGTGAGCGAGTGGTTCAATGATATAATGTGGAGTTTGGCTCGTTTTAATGTTTTACAGTATTACAATTTTTCCACTTTTTATGAATCAATCAACAAGCATCAGTCTCAGACTATAATTGAATATTCTACGTTAGGCCTGATATAAGTTCTATACAATTTTGACAAAATGTGCCGACTTAGTTTGAATTTTAGTATTCGTGGATTAGCTATTTGAGATAATGCTGTTTTTAAAATACTTTCAATCTGACAAATCCATTTTGGTATTTGATGGAAATAATAATATTGGAAAATACACATATTTAAGTTCGATATTATCTAAAACAAGTTCAGGATTTATTTGTTATGTTTTTGTTCGTGATAAACATAACAATGGTTTTGTCATTAATGCCTAATGACTCTATTTCCAGGCATTTATTGGTCCATGGTCCAGCTAAATGAATTATTGGCTTCTTTAAGTACAGACTGAATTGCTTTGAGCGTAACATTTCGTACCTACCCTGATTTTTTATCTTGCCTTCTATTTCTGAGATATATTTGTTATTTGTTTTTGTGTGCCTGTGAACTACCTCATTTTGGGTGTATTCGTTCTTTGCTTGTATCTGTGTTGTATCATACTAAATCTATGTATGAATAATATTCGTTATTTGCTTTTGCGTATCTGTGTTATATCATACTAATTATATGTATGGAGTAGTAATTTTGTGCCTGTGTTGTATTACGCTAATTCGGTGTCTAAGATGTATTTGGTATTTGCTTTTGTATGTGTTGTATCGTGATGACATGCAATGTTAAGTGTCTATAAAATTATTATGTTGTGCATAAACCGTGATATGTACGTTTGTTATGTTCATCACGATTTCTTTATAATCAAATATGTAAGGGAGGTATATACAGGACCGTCGGCTGCTATGAGACTTGTACAAACTAAAGGAATTCAAGCTATATCTGTCGTTGACTAACAGTATTACCTAATTCTAATCTATTTATTATCATATTGGCATAACAGTTACAAAATATATTAAACAAATAGTTGCTCAAGTTGCATGAGATTCATTGTGTACTAAATATTTAGGGAGGTCTTACTGGAACCTACGACGAATTGTATGGAGAAAATTATCCACTTTTTATGACATCCGGTCTGGCTAATATGAATATCTCTGTGACTGTGAAAGCTAGTCTAATAAGCCCTTTTCCCGTTTTGGTGTCGATCAAACCAAATGCAATCATAGCACATACTGAAGATATAAATCCACAGTCCATCACAGGAATTACTTTAGAAAGGGACAGTGAAGAAAGGAACTGTACCTGGTATAATCAAAGAACCATTCTCCCTGACCAGAAGGGCACCATGAATATATTTTAACTAACGCAAAGTTGATGAATGTAACGTGTTTTAGTCAAAAGTTAAGTATTAAGAAGGCTGTGAAATCTGCAGTAGACAGGAGAAAACATACAGATAAGATACCAGATCATTTAAATGGCCTGTTTTCAGAAGCAACCGATGGAAAATCAAAAGCTAAGAAGGCTATGTTGTCAGATACATTGATAGAATGCCAAAATGTTTCCTCCAAGGATGAAAATGATCTTGAACTGACAAATCTCACAAAATATGATATCGATACGGGAGATACCAATGCAGATAATGCAGCCTATCAGAAGAACACCATTTGCCTTTGCAAGTAAGGAGAAAGAAAATAGTATTCTCAGCGAGTCATCAAAGAAAATGAAACTATCAGACCATGTGTTTTCTATCGGAAACTGAATGCATTAACAAAAGCCAATGTCTTCCCAAATCCAAGTGCCAGTCAAGATGAAGACATTCCAGAAACTTCATTAGCAAACATTGCGGTCTTCTGGAATGCACTCGAATGCCATTTGGATTGACAAATGCAACAGCAACTTTCCAAAGAACCATAAAATTATCCTTGAGAGGTCTTCAACTGACAAACCTGTTTAATGTACATTGACGATATTAATTTCAGTCGAGACTTTGATGAACATAGAAGATGCTAGAGATATTGGAACGAATGAAGATGGCAAATTTGAAGCTAAAGCCTGAATATGTCAGTTACTAAAGTCCCAAAAGGTATTTCCTTGACACATGATTTCAAAAGATGAAATAAAGACTGACAACAACAATATCTTAAAGACTATGCAGTGGAAAGAAACTGAAAATATAACAGGTAACAGAAGTGTAACAGCTCCTAGGTGTTTGCTATTGCTATCGTCGTTTTGTCAAAGATTTCCCCAAGGTAGCAAACTTTTGTTTGATTTGACAAAGAAGGAAAGCAATTTGGTTGGACAACAGACTAACAACTAGCCTACAACAAATTAAAAACAACATTAACAGGTACAGAGGTAGTTGTTTACCCAAAAGATTATGGAATATTATATTGGATACGGATGCATCAGATGAAGCGATTGGCGCAGTTTTGTCACAGATACTGGATGGCAAAGAGAAAGTCGTTTTCTATGGTAGAAAAGAATAAAGTAGAAAAGAATTATTATATCATGCACAAGGAGCTATTGTCAGTTATATATTTCACGGCATATTTTAGGCACTACCTTTTGGGACAAACATTTCAAGATTAAATCAGATCATCAGGATTTGTGCTGGCTGTTTAGCATGAAGAAACCGAAATGTCGCATTGCTCGTTGAATTGAAATCCTCTCAACGCAAAAATTTGAAACTAAAATATATGTGGCACTGTATGATACGTTTCTTCATGATCTGTGTTTCTTGACATATAAAGAAAAATAACAATCCGAATCAGTTGTATTGTGGTTTATTGATACATGTGTAATGAATTTATAATGAATAAATCAATGCAACAAAGAAAAATCTCTTTTAAGACTGCAAAACTAAATGAGTGTGGAAAGTTCAAAGTATTAGCATTGAACCTATGGTTAGAAACCATTTGATCTGGTTAAACGGCATTCAGCTACACTTGACCATTACAGTATTATACTAAATTTATGTCTCAATAGTATTCGCTCTTACCTTTTACGTGTCTACACGGTATCATACTATATCTGAGTAGTATTTTGTTTTGCTTTTGTGTTTCTATTTTGCATCATACTAATACCGTGTATTAGTAATACTTATTATCTGATTGCGTGTGTTCTGTTGTATTGTGCTAATTAACTGTTGTATCATGCGTGTCTGTGTGGTATTAACCTAAACCTATTTCGGAGTTGTATTCGTTATTTAATTTTGTGTGCCTATGTAGTATCATACTAACTGTATGCCTGAGTGGTATCCGTTATTCGCTTTTTTGCGTATCTGTTTGTATCATACTAATTCCACTACTAATTCCACTATTAATTATCGGATAACAGTATATGAAAAGTTCTAATTCAACACTGGATAGGTTTAAACTAGCATCATGATTTAGTCCTGGTGTACTGAAACAGAGGATGGGCCTAACTTAACAGTTTCTGATACGTGCGTTCCTCGATTCTTCGAAGATTTCCACAACATTAAAGTAGTGCACCTAATGCTAGAAGTATAGCACCACATACCTACTAGCAATTGTCGTCAGATAAGTGTGAATCGTTATGTATCAGTAAAATATGTATATTGGAGGTAGCGTTGTTTCATTAAAATATATATGAGCAATTGTGCTTTCTCAGACAATGAGGTTTCACTGCACCAAAATGTTTCATTATCTTGTGTTGTTTAAATTCTTAGGTTACTACTTTAGAAATTAGCCTATAACTCGAAAGCTATCTTCAAGTCAAATAGTTATTTACAGGATCAATTTTTCGCAATTTTTATGAACCTTTCAAATAAGAAATTGTTTCCAAAGAACATATATTTGTCATAATTATTTGCTAGTATCTTTTCCTCTTCACATGGTTAAGTTTTAAATATCGTCCTGATAAATAGATTACTGTCAAACGGAGACAAATTGTGAATGAACAAAGGATGAATTTTATATTTGTATGTTAAACTACAGTCGTTATGCTCAGTACCTCAATACATTACATTTAAGTTGTCATAGACGCAAACTGTATCATCTTTTTATTACAAATATCGCATGTATTTGTTGCGTTAAAATGTGTTTCGTCGTCATTAGCAAATACCAGAAGTTTTTGTTTGTTCGGTCATAATTAGTTGATATTATTTTGCTATCTTTACTCAACCACATGACACAAATAACGCAGTCAGTGTCTCTACAGACGACTAATTCTGCAAAGGTTATGAATGTGCTTAAGAACACACGGTAATATGAACCAGTCTGGAAATGGGTGAAAATAAAATAGAGTATATTTGGGTTTGGCTGGCCAGGATAGGTTGATAATGAAAGCTGTTTTGTAGGAAGAGGATTCTCTTGAGAGCTTATCCTTGTTGTAATTGAAACAAAAATATAGACATTGTTTTATTGATGGAATTTCAGTCCTTAAACAGTCTTGAGTTTGGAACACTCATTACTAAAATTAGCACCTGAATCTTTGGTGCGGAATTGAAAGCAAATGTTTCAAATACATGTAGGTCCAGAAAATGCCGTGGCTCTTATCCTTTTCTCTACACAGAAGCTGACATCCAGGTTTCATCAATACTGATAAATATAGGTTTGATCAAGAGCACTCAGAAATTGTAAGTTATTGAATTTTTAATAGCATCGTGTTTGCATAGGTTTACTATGGGAACTGAATTAGTACCATGAGTCCATAAGGTACAAACATAACCGTGATGGAACATGTTTAGATGTTTTCATTGTCCAGGACAGGTGCATTTGATGCATCTCACTATTGCAGTTTATCAGAATGGTTAAACTTTCAAAATCGCAATAAACCACATAAGGAAAGTTTAGTTGATGATCATCTTTTAATTTGCAACTGATGTCTTTCAGAGCATTATATGTATATATTATATCTGCTAAATTGTGGCATAGTCTTTTGTGTTCTGATACTTTTATTGCATATTATAAATATAATATATTTTTGTATGTTATGACTTTTACCTGTCATGACACCATCCTGTACAAATCTTAAATATCGTTGTAACGGTTGCTTTCATCTTTGCATTATTTTAGGATTGTTTGAAGCAAAACATACGATAAGCATGCCAATGTGTATGTTGTTTCTCTTCAACACCTCGCCACAGGCGATACTTTTCACAGCCTCAATTACTCTAACAGGTTTAATATAGTTTCATTGAGCTGCGCTATTGTCATTATTTATCAAGGAGTCTTGATGAGTAGCATCACCATGTCTTCCTTCCAATATCTCATACACATTTACAGATATATCAAACTCATTCTCACTTTTCTACATAGACTATAATCTCATTGGCGTCTGTCAAATCAATGATTGCATCTATCCAAATTGTATTTTGATGGTCTGCGAGGATTCTGGGTGGGAGAACGTTAAATATTCAGTTCTGTTGAATGTAAATTTTTCATTTTTGCTTATGAGTCTATCCCTATTTGGCATGTAAAATGTCATGTAAACATTCGATGACATTATCCATTCAACTCGCTTCATTAAGCTAATTGGTCTTGTTCCGTGTTATGATTATATGCACCTCTAACTTTATATTCCTTGAGGTTTCTTTTTTCCATCAGTCTGCTAGATAAGTTTAGCCGAACTTTTGTAGACCCGAATTGTATCACATTTTAAATAATGATTGTGTTCTATAGTGCTTCGATGTAATTGAAACAGTCATACAAAATTGTGATTTTTATTGACTTCATGTCTGTATTCGTATATTCATACCACTAAATTTGTTCTTATTGTAGAAACTTTAGTGGATTCAGTAATTTTATTTCTGAATCTATTTGAAATTGTTCATTCAAATATCAGTTTTTACTAATCAGTTATTTGAATATCAATTTTCTGAATTTCTTGAGTTAATAATTGTTTTCATATTAAAACACGTTTTAGTAGATATGTTTACTATCTTGTCTAAAATTTGAACATTTAAATGCATATCAACTCTCTATTTGTTTTATTTAACATTTCAATTTATATTTCCCTACTCATTTTCAGACAAATCAAATAAATAAGAAGAAGCATACAATTATAAAACCTCTTTGTCAAAGGCTTGACTTACCAGTTCAGAACAGGAGACATCCCCACAACTAACATACATATATCATCCACTGACATAAACTATTATGGTGCTATGGTGATAGATAAACATGTGTTGTACTGATTCTATAAATAGATGTAATAAAGAGACCTAGCTTTGAATCACCTTTTGTTATTTAATCCCTGTCTGTCTGCATTGTAGTATTCCTGCACTTTAAAACTGAAGTATATTATCAGCAGAGTTTTTTAAAAATAAGGTAGTTTATTATATATATATATATATATATATATATATATATATATATATATATATATATATATATATATATATATATATATATATATTGGTTGAAATATACAGTGGCTCAATTTGTTATGCAAAATTCTGGCTTTTTTGTAATAACAATTTGCTGGTACTTTATAATTCTATAATAGTAAAATGAAAATCAATAATAGCTTCATTTTGTTGGAGTTGCATGACCTTCGAGTAAAGGCAAAACATTCATATAAGGTGCTTTATACATTAACCTGTTTTCAGAATACTAAATGGTTATTCAAGAGATCAGAATATGGTCCAAGAATTAGAGTATGTTTTTACTTTGTTTCGTATCATTTTTCTAGGTATGTTCACGTTATTCCCTTGCAACGAGAGATATTTCGTTGCAACTACTTCATATTGGAATATAGGGGGGTTTAAAATGGTTTGACCTGGTAATTGCTTGAGAATATTATCATATCTGGCGTCGAGGACGAATAAACAATTATTAGCTTGTTTCATAATTACACTACCGATGGGGTTTACACTATACAGTTTGATTTAACACCACAGTCTCTCAAGGTTTGAGTTTTGTGTTGCATTACTATCTTGTGAATAAGGGTTTGTGACATTGCTTTACCTTTTCAGTTGGGAAATTGCTTCCCTTTCGGTAACACCATTGATAATTGAACATCCATCAAAAAAAACCCCAGAAGAAATACGGTATTTTGAAGTACAAATTTAATTTATTTTCTAACAATTGCAGCAAAACCAACTTAGTTTGACTGGTATCCTGGTGGGTACTGGATGTTAAAGCCAGCGGGACAGTTGGGAGTTGTGCAGCATTTTCCTGGGGCTGGTGGATTGAGTGTACATGATGGCGGGAGTTGCCAAGTTACACACCTGTAAAACACCAATCAGAAAATGTAATAGAAACAATAGTAGGTTAATGCCGTACACGACGTAATATGTCTACATGTCATAATAAGTACACGCCCTTCCTATTTGGAGAGCAAATGAACCTCCTCGGTGAAGTACACGTGATAGAGTCATCGTTTTTCAATGTGCACTTATTATAATGAGCTTTACGCTCATGCATTTGATCGAAATAATAAATTTTAACAGTAGAGCGGGGATTACTTCAAATGTAATGTACCTGTCTTTTATATATTTTATAATTGCTATTGATGTACTACTAAACTTTGACTAGTTCATCATATGAAATATGATTGGAAGAAGCGTAAATAGACCACTTCTGTGACAGGAACCTTGCGTAATGGTATGAATGCAATGTATATCTGGGTCAGGTCCTACGTCATACCTACTTCGCAATATTTTAATTAGTTGGGGTTTGAGAAGAGTGTCCTTGTTTAATAAACGTTGTGTGGTATCGATTTTGTATTTCATCATTTCTTTAATTGCAGTTATCGTTAATCGTTGGCCGCCTATCATGAAAGTGAAACAAATAGAATGAATTTGTCATGATCTCTTCGAATTAAACCTATGATAGCAAATATAGTAATTTGGTCTTAAGGACATCTCTCAATCTTGCAAGGTACATGTACGACTTCACTTTTACTGGATCAACTTAAGCACAATCATTGACAATACATCTTGGTAACATTTGATTTCAAATGCCTTTAACACATTTTTAAAACTCGCACGATGATTGCAGGCTTAATTACTGTGGTACTGATACTGAGTGTATCTTTATTTAAGTGGCAGATTCTAATCACCAATTAAGGTGGAGTAATCCATAATATACGAAGGCAACAACTACAAATAATGTTTGAGAAATGACAGTGCTTGCAGTGTTAATAGTTTATCACCTGTTTAGTTTGGGTTTGTTGACAGCAACATACATTGTCCATTTATGACATATATATTGGCACTGATTAAGAACGAAATTGGTAAAATATGCTTGTTCATAAGAAAGAACAAATTCAGTTTGTAACCATCATGCTTTAGGTTTGCATTGCATTGCTATTTGATATGCCAATGGCAAAATTCAGTCCTTCTAGAAACTTGCATTCTTTACAATGAATTAATTATTCTCAGCCAAAGTTAATCAATATTTAAGTAACCTGCTTAAGATTATTTAATTAAATTTGTAGTGTACAAAATAACATGGCAAGATAACATCTTATATTTTGCTGTGGATTTTACATATGTTATTCGGTGAATTGCTGATGAGATGAATGGATTGGAATAACTGGAATGAGTGATTATTTTCAGTATAATCACCGTTTTGCTGTTCCAATCTTGTTCAAGTAAAGTTGGGAGAATCGAAGTGTCCGGCTTACAAAATTAATCGTATAATTTCAATGAAGAGGACATAATTAATGGCAGATGTTACATCTGCAACTACTATGAATACCTATTACTACTAGTGCAACTATTGCTTAGTTTTCTTCTACATTGAATTGTCATTCTTTTCATCGTCATCAATACTATTACTACTACTACTACTGCTGCTAATAATAATAATAATAATAACAATAAGAGTCTTAATACATATCACCCCCACGGTCATAATGATTATCACCATGAATAACAAGAGTAGTAGCGGTAGCACAACTTGACCTAGTTTCATTTTTTTGCATGCTCTAGAGTACAACAAAATACGATAGCAAAATGATTGAAATGTTGAAAGTCATCAACAGAACTACCCAACACAAAACCTTATTTAGCAAACAGACTAATCCGTATTCAACAAAATCATTCATACTGTGTAGAGATTTGAAACTTTCACATTTTTGACTGCACACTTTATTAAAATTGCTGATTATTCTCACTCTAGTGAATGTGCTCAAATCCAGTTTTTTGTGTTACTTCCAGGACGATCAGTGCGCGACTTGCATCTTTTTTGTTGCGTACCGGTGCATACATTAAGAACTAGACAGTTCAGCATTTAATTTACTAAATCATATATATATATATATATATATATATATATATATATATATATATATATATATATCGTCAAAGCAGATCTGTATAGCCTATCGTGTGCTGAAAAATGGCGTTAAACCCCACAACAACAACAAAGTCAAATCAGATCCAGTACAGTGATACATTATTCATACTGTCACAGCAGTCTTCACTAATCCATACTGTCTTTTAAATAAATAAACCGGGATTTAAAACCATCCGCCAATAGCTTCAGCAGTATTCTGCAGTTAAGTAAGCTGCTTTTAAGCATGTCAAACAAGACCCGTAGTCACGAAACAGTCTGAAAACACAAACTGAACTTAGACTGACCCCGTATTAGCGAAAGAGTCTGAGTCCCGTATAAACCAAAACTGTCTGAACCCTGTAACAGGCAATCGGTCCCAAGTCTTCACCGATGATCTGATAGGATTTTCAAAATAGAAACTGAGCATAACAAACTCCAAATATTGTAAATATCCTTACATTGCAGTACACGTGTATTGACCTGATGTACCATCGGTACACGTGCATTTAAAGTCGCAGCCATCATTCCAGCTCTCGCCTTGCTGGTGCACCTGAGTCTTGTATACACATCCTGAAGGGAAAAAGATGTCAAACATAACAGAAGAATTAACCAGGCAAACATTTAAATGACAGGAATAACATACTGTCATGCCCACTCAAATCTTAAGTTGACCATGTAAGTACACGACATAAGTTAGTGTTAATCTGGAGCCAAGACTTTCATCAAACAAGATTGATTTCCGATAGACTCGGAATCGCACATGCTGTTCTCAATCTTACCTGTCTGTTTAAACCGAGTAAAGTGCATATATTAATAGTAGTGCCTCACGTGATTACATTATATATCTTTGATATATATATATATATATATATATATATATATATATATATATATATATATATATATATATATATATATATATATATATATATATTCAATATGATGCGTAGTTCCTTCCCCAGACTATGCTCTCTCGCTTACGAAAAAAAGCATAAAATAAAAAAATATTTTTAAAAATATTAGTTGTTCTCATTTGGAAAAGTAACTCGTTTACATATTTATTTGTGTATTTACTATTTTTTCGAAGAAAAGCACAATCACACATTTGGTGCCTGCAGGTATAGCGAGCCACAAAATCTATTAGGGAAAGAGGTTGATAATTGTCAGAGATTTAATGCTCAAGGTGATGTCATGATTGTGTGTCCTTTATTGGATTGGAGATTGAATATTATTATTTTAAAATTTTTGTTTAAGGGCGGATCGAGGAGGTGGGGAGTCATGATGAATCACCGGTTAGGGTGTTGGACTCGCAATTGACAGGGTGATGGTTCGAATCCTACCATCGAATCACATTTAACATTTATATATCGCCTACTTGTGAAAATTAAGTTGAAGGTGAGGGCAGAACCTAATACACTAATATATATGTCCTTGTATTTCTTAAGCTGCCTAATAAAATTAAATAGTCTCACTAAAATTATTAATGCATCATTTCCTTTTATTATCTTATTTTTAAATGTTCGAAACTGACTCTGGAAGTACTTTTAACAAAAATGAATCTGAGACAACTGGCCATGTGACCTATTTTTTCCCTCCATTACACCCACTGTACCCGACATTCAGTTGCCTCGACTTTCGCTATCCCAAGGGTTTCTTATCACATTGAAAATAACCAATTACCTGGAACTGAGATCTGATAGTCACCCGTTTTCAAATGTATGGTCTGTTGGAGCAAAAAGCTCACGCGCGTTTGACATAGTGAGGTGACCAAATCACCATTCTTTACCATAATTTAATTTTATGAAAACAGTTAAAACAATCAGGAGATGTTGTATAGCTTTTGAAGAATATCATAGAGACCAACAGCGCGCACACGTTTTAAATAGCCACATAAACAAAAATATAAAAAATAAAAAAGTTTCAAAACGTGAGAAACGTTATATATTTTCAAAACAAGTAACAATGATTGTCGAACCAGACGATCATTTCAACACGAGAATATAAAAATGCCATGCCCACAATGTTAGAAGAACAAATATGTCGTGTAAAAATTGATCCTACCGGATGAGTGTCCAGTCATTCCGCCTGACCCAGTACCACTTCCACCTATCACTGGGATACTGGTTCCACCTATCGTGTTACTACCACCTCCACCCATCACTGTTCCTCCGCCTCCGGTTCCACCTGTCATTCCGGCTGTCAAAGAGCAAACGACGTATTAAAGTTTCCACATAAAATTTCATTTAATGTAGACACATTTTCAATTTTTTAATTGAACTTTGTAAATAGTCACCCCAACATAATTACAGGAACAAATATGGAATTTCTAATGAAGTTTCTCAATGAAAATGAAATAACATGATACAGCTAAATCTTAAAAGAAATAGCGTAACTATTTTAAGTCACGTGTGGAGCCTTGGTGGTTCAGTGGTTAGCGTGTCAGACTTGCGATCAGAAAAGTGCATGTTCAAATCCCGCCCAGACCAGACCTTCTCGGTCCTCGTGGTTTGCCGTTATGAAAGACACCATTCTCCTATGGACCTTACCGGAGATTTACAGAGCATCATAGTAAAGAATCTTTAGAAGACAAAATGTCTCCATTTTTCTGCTCCCAATATGTGCATAATTTTCTTGCTAATATTCTTAATTGTTAAACCAATGTCTGAGTTGACAACGGGGCAAGTGACAAATTTCGTAGAAAGAATTGTCTTACAACGGGGCAAGTGTGAGCACGTCGTAGAATGAATGGTCTTACAACGGGGCAAGTGTGAGCACGTCGTAGAATGAATTGTCATATTTTTATGATTGATGCCAAATTCAATGAGGCTTTGATCACACATTACCCCATGAAAAGAAAAAATTAAAAAATTTCAAAGCCTTAATATAATAGTTATATGACTGTCACGTTAATCGCAAGGTAAAGGGCATGGAAGCAGGTCGTATAATTAATTGTCTCATCTACATAATGGTATACATAAAATAGAATGAGAATCTATAAAGGGATTAAATGAAATATAACAAAATAAATAATTTTAACCAAACCTTAACAAATTGCTAACGACAACGTTATCATTTTTGCCGCAGCAATTGTGGTTGTCGTAGAAGTGGATGCGATTTCTCGCTTCTCTCTAACATGGGCTTGGAGGAAAAAAAATCATTTTTTCTTCAATTTAGTGTAAATATCATGTTATTGAATTTCCGATGAAATCCTCTGCAAGATATAACCTTTCAGGTGCTGATATGCTGTTAAGCCGCAATCAATGCCTTGGCGGTTTTCCTTAAAGTGGATTAATCTAAGGGGACAACAGCAATCCCTCGTAATGTCCTACAGTTGTTTTGCATAAGGACACGTACGAATTTTTCGTCTGTGCGTGGAATATCAATTATATCACATGACTATTGAATTGTTTATTTTAATAAACCTTTATTATATTATTTTACATATACCACAAATATAATAAGACCTCATGACGTCAATTTAGGCAAATGCATAATGTTTTTGAGAAATCTGAATGCTCCTAAAAGCTATTTTACCACATTATGTTGATGTTGAATTATGATAATTTATCGTTAGGTGGTCAACAGAACCTTACTTTGGTATTAATTAGAAAAGTTTGTCACCTTAATAATTGTTTGGATATTTTTGTATTACATTATGTGCTCGCTGCTTGAGCTGTAATCGCTAATATACAATGTGTCTTCCGAGAATTCTCAACTGTTGTAAAACGAATTGTCGTAGCTTATACATGATTCGTGTTTTCTAGTGCTCATACTATTCTACTATTTCTTGTTAGAATAAACCATTGGCATAAACCCTGTCAAACTTTACAATGTCGACCTTCTATTCGCTTTTCACGCAGATGTTAATCCTAAAGCTTCAGCAAATCTCCGTGTTCTGTTGACCAATGGATGCCTATGCGACTCCGTAAGATGTCTGCCTTGTCAGTTTAGATGTACGCAATGAAAACGTTAGGCAAAGTTTGCGTCTTGGATGAGTGTTTCGTCGCAAAGTTAACACTATTTCGGTCACTGGTTTATCTAAAGGTCGTTAAGAAATATTCCAAAATATCTTGAAGATTAAAGCCTATTGATAATTTAACAGAACCGTTTATAGTGTAACAATCACCCTGTCGGACATTGTAGACGTAATTCTCTAGTCAAGAATGCATCCATGGTATTGGCCGGTAGGCCTGGTAGCAAATATATAGATTACATCTTCTTTCCTGTATGTATGTATGTATGTATGTATGTATGTATGTATGTGCACTAAATTGACAACGAACAGTGAAAAACTAGCATCTAACTAGCCTCAGTGCTTTCAACTCTAAATGAGTCTTTTCCAGAGGCAAATACAAAGCAGAGACAAGACAAGCAAAACAACCCACAGAAAAACCGTTGAGATTACAAAACTTTACATTGCAATTTCTGCAGGAATAAAAGATTGAAATTTTTAAAATAATTAATAATAATTAATAATAAAAAATTTCAAGCTTTTATTCCAGTAGAATATTGTGATAAAAATAAACTTAGAGCAATACATCAAAGACCCAGATGATGTCCGTGTTCATTTTATTTTAAATAAGATGATGCCGATTGCAGTATAAAAAAGAATGTTGAATAAATCCAGTGGCATTGCACGGTGTATCAAAACATACCTGTTCTCATTAGAACTCTGTGTAGTTTCTATGTAAACCTAAATCTCGTACATCGAAACAATGAAGAGAATATCTGCCCTGTACGTCTAATTTCTTCATATCTGTTATGTGTCGCTCCTGTGCAAGGACAGCAATTTGAGTATAGTTCTATATCCCTTCTTTCAGATGATTTTTTTAACACTGTGGTGGAGGTAAAACTCGATAAGAATTGGCATAACGAATACTTACAGCATTTGTTGCATGATTTGGCACAGTTGTCAGTCGCCCAGCCGGAGTAGGTTGCATCAGTACATACGGATGATCCATAGGCCGCACAGTTCGTGATTTTGTCAGCACAACTGCCTGAAAGATCAATTGATATAAGAAAATGTATGATGAGCAATGCTTTATGTTATATATTGACGGCACCACATGCTGTGTTTTTATAAAATATTTCATCACTGAAGAGATGTGACATAGCAAGCACCAAATATAAAGCAGTGATGGCTATGATATTAACATAACTGAAACTGATACTCATTCTAACAGAGTAATCAGATTTAAGAGCCTTCCTCAGAGGCACCATGCGAAATCATAATTAGCCTATATTATTGCATTCTCGATTCAGAAACCAGGCTGCCCACCATTGCAACACGCTGTCCTTGGCACGACGGCATGTTATCTCCGCAATCTTCACTGATTAAATGTACTTTTAAGACCTTTTCAGAAGTCATACGATAAAATCTTGGTCGAAAACTAGGTCATACTATGACCCACAGCGTGTAAACGGATCTGAAACATTCTGCGTTTTGGACGTTGAGTCATTTTTGGATTCGTATTATCATTGCTTTCAAAAACTTTCTTCATCATATACAAATAGTGCAATTGTTAACTCCCTATGCCATGAACGTATTTTTTCTGCAGTAAAATATGTACCAAATTGTTACACTTCATTGCCAATAGTAATGTGAATTCATAACTATTAATAAACTGCAATTGTAATGTTGATGTGTCTGCACATGCGCAATTCATCCATTCATGAGACTTACCTGCCACTTGGCCGCCTGTAGAACCTGCAGTAGAATAGGCAGATTTATTAAAATTGGTACCACACAAATATAGAAGAAAAAATTCAAACTTGTGCCATTTGAAGCGAGAAAATCAGATAAACGTATTTACCGCTATTTAAATGTCGAAAATATAGTTCAAAACTGTTACACTGGGTGGATATTAAATATTTTTGTTGAAACAATTGACTGCATTCAACTAAAATGCTAACATTAAATTTAAAGATTAAGTACGAGGCAAACTGCAATGTTCTATCAGCAGCTGCAAAATTCTCGTGCAGACATTTTGTCAGAATATTGTTCATTAATCGCGTTTAGATTCATGCTTCAGTCATTTCAAGTCTGCCCTATGTCTTGCCTGACTCTTTGTGCAGATACTGTCGCGATATATAATAAAATACCTCACAAAAATACCCCACTAGGTTAAACGGATTTTATTTGCCAGAATACTGTACACAATATCTTGAAGCAAAGTTATAACATTTTTGGAAATTATGCATACTTTACCCAATAGGCAGAACATGTACATCGGCAATACCCTTGCACTGTGTCGCAGCTTTTTTTTTGTATCAAGATATAATCTCTTCTTTCAACACATTTTAAAGCTTAGGTAAAACCAAAAGCTAAATCTAAACTCTTACTTGAGCAGAGATTGCATGTACGAGGGCAATTATTTTGTGCGTAGATACGGGCACCGGAGTCACTGCAGATATGCTGCATCTGGTCCAACTGTGCACAATTTGAAGATCTGTCCATGCAGCCGCCTGAAAGATAAATGCTGTATTCATACTTCGAGAGAGCTGCATTCAGTTTGTAACAATATGTGAGAAGACTATAGACTGTATCACGCACTGTAAAATATCTAATGTTCTGTTATTATGTTCAGTGGTTAGAATATCAATCACAAAGGGTTTCTTTTGTCGTGAACAATGCAACTACACTTTTTTAAGATACATATATACGACCCATTGAACTGTTTTGCACTTAGTAGTCCTTTCTAGCATTCACCCGTTGCCTGTTTAATGATGATGATGATAATGGCAATGACGATGATGATAATGATTTCGGTTATCACTAATGAATATCCGCCTTTAATAAAAGTGATACAAACGGGTGCAAATTCGTCATGGTTTCTTACGGTGAAAAATAGTATGGTAAATACAGTAATTTGACCTAATGAGCATATCTCTAACACGTTGAAGGTACATGCACGACTTCGCGGTGACTATGTCAAATTTAGTACAGAGGTTGTGATAACGCACGTTTCAAAAGTGTTCAAGACAATTTTAAGTTTTACGCCGGGAAATCACTAAAAGAAACCAGCTATTTTCAACAAGCAAAGGTTCGGACTTTCACTGCACAGGAAATGTAAACAGCTGCATTTTCGGTCGCATCTAATGAACCAAGAAATGATCAACACGTGGGTAACACGATGTCTCTTAAGCACTTTAAGAGCTTTTTTATTATGTATATATCATTCAGATTTGTTATATTATATATATATATATATATATATATATATATATATATATATATATATATTATCGAAAGAAAGAATACAACTCATATGGCAAATAACAGTCCTTCGAATGCACTGGATCCAGCAAAGGATCACGTGTGTCAGAGATTGATTAAGATAAATGCAATAAACCGACAACTAACAGCGCAAAACTAGTATCCGACTAGCCTGAGTTCTTTTGATTCTTAATGAGTCTTTTTCAAAGGCAAATACAAAACATAGACAGGGCAAACAAATAAAATACATAAACCGTTGTGTATGTATATGACTGTTTCTACAGGAATTAAAGCTTTTAATTTATTATTATAAATATATAAACATAATGATATTATTTCATATATATATATATATATATATATATATATATATATATATATATATATATATATATATATATATATATATCAATCGATCGATCCGAAAACATAAAGCTCACTAAAAGTTCTGTCAGACTGTTACATATTGTCCATTTAATTATGAGTCAGCTCCTCCAAATTTCCTAAAATCTGATTGGTAAGAGGCTATAGTAGTCAAACCATTAGCCTGTATTAAGGACATCACCTCCTTTATATACAGTAACCACAGTAGGTCGGTCTATATTGTACTTTCTTTGCTACGTCATGCCTGGAAAATATCCCTAAACCTAGAATGAAATATTCAAGTCGTTTGTAAATAAAGCACGCCTATAAGGAATCCACTGTCTTCCGGGGTTGGATATCTATCAAGATTTGTCTTCAGAGTTCAGTCTCTCAAAAAAGTAAAGGAATAAACTCCCCATAGCAAAAAAGGACCGAGAAACAAAGATTTCACTTTAAAAAAATTTAAATCTAGCATCTAAAGCCAATATTTACTTAAATCACTTGTGATTATTTGTCATTAATTTAGTTTGTTTACCAGCGCAAAACTGTCACTAGCTGATATGTTGTCATCAACACAAAAGTGATAAAGCTTATAGGCACTTAACACCTTAAAAATGTTTCTGCTTGAGAAAAAAAAGCTAAATTCTGCTAGGCTCACTTTGTTTACTACTTGTTTACATGAAAGTTGCAGTAACTGCATCTTTGGAATATACTGAAATAAAGTGGAGCTGAATGAACAGAACACTATATATCCCCCTTTTATCAGGGTATAAGTTATAAAACCTTTACTGTCTTGACATATTGCGAGATGACAAAACTCCCATTCTGTTTGGCCTCCATTTTAATGTCATCTACTTTCCACAGGTATACACCCAGTTAACACTTACACGAGGGAAAGTTTGAGTGCCAGAGTATATATCAGGAACCAGTCTTCGGGATATACCAATCTCCAGGAAATTTCACCACATTCTTTTCATGCCAGACTGACATTTCAGTCAGATTATCATTTCAGTCTGATAATGCAGAAGCTAAGTCCATATAGTGTACCAGTTTCCTACGATTAAAAGAGTTACATTATTGTGAAAGCTCGTTGATTTTACATAGAGCGTTGGCAAAAATTTGAATGACTTTTGTATTTCTCTCCCGTGCCTTTGAACTCTTTCGATTTTTTCTGCGATTCCAATAGGGTTCTTCGTGAACGCAGTTGAAGTTTTAAACATCAGGCCTCTTGTCATATACTTGAAAATGCATCAATCAGCTTAGGATGAGAATGTGCCTACATTCTCTGAGGATGAGAATGTGCCTGCATTATCTGAGGATGAGAATGTGCCTGCATTAACTGAGGATGAGAATGTGCCTACATTGTCTGAGGATGAGAATGTGCCTGCATTAACTGAGGATGAGAATGTGCCTGCATTAACTGAGGATGAGAATGTGCCTACATTGTCTGAGGATGAGAATGTGCCTAACTTGTCTGAGGATGAGAATGTGCCTAACTTGTCTGAGGATGAGAATGTGCCTAACTTGTCTGAGGATGAGAACGTGCCTTCATTATCTGGCGATGAAAATGTGCCTACATTGTCAGAGGATGAGAATGTGCCTACATTGTCTGAGGATGAGAATGTACCTGCATTTACTGAGCGTGGGAATGTGCATGCATTACCTGAGAATGAGAATGTGCCTGCGTTGTCTGGGCATGAGAATGTCCCTGCATTGTCTTGAAGCATATGAATGAATTGTTCATTGTATTTGTACCTAAATCACGTCTTAAGAGTTTACAATTTCGTAACATCTACAAACCTATGAATTCTTGTACTCGTCAAAATTATGTAAACCAATACGCTGTGGATAAATATATCCGAAATATTTGTAATTGTAGTATATACAGTATATTATCACCCTTGATAAAAGCATTTTATTTAATTCCAAGTAGACATTTGTAATTATTTTTCAAAGATTTTAAAACTGGTGTCCTTTGTAGGCATTTGTATCTGTTTACGTATGTATATACTGCATGAGTGAAGGAGTATCAAACATTCTTCTTAGCAGTATTGTCCCAACTTTGGAAGAGATGAAGACATCAATGTACCAGTTTTGTAACCATCCAGCCATTGGATTGCAAAAACGTCAATGCAGCTCTTATGTAGCAATCCAGCCATTGGATTGCCAAGACATCAATGTCGCATTTTGAAACCATCCAGTCATTGGATTTTAAAGACATCAAAGCGACATTTTTATACAATCCAGAATGCAAAGATACCGGTGTAGCTTGTCTTGTAACCATCCAACCATTGGAATGTAAAGACAACAAATTTAATAATTTTATAACCATCAAGGAATTGGATTGTATATGCTGCACATAATAACATAAGTGCTGCAGCATATTTTGGTTACTCCTCGTATACTTGACTGATCTGATTTGCGGAATTACCAACAAGAACTTTTATCTACACTGTAAACGACGTGGACATTTTATCTGTCCTTGTAAATCTACCGGTAAATGTACGCAGATCTATAGACAAACGACCAATATATGTCTCAAGCTTTAAGAATTAAGCTTATCGCAAAGCACACAGAATCGGGAACAATTTTCCTTCGCCCAAGCCCGATATTCTTGACAGACAGATGATGCATATGAATCACACTTAACTTCCGATTTATCAGCGCAGTATGTCACTTATACAAGTAAAGCAATTAATTATTGACATTTAAAGAAATATAGCAAAGCAAATCACAGTATACAACATAGAAAGCATATAAAACAACAAGCACCTGCAGATTCAGTATTGATAGCATCAAACAATTCCAAGAGTTAGATTCAGAGAAATAATGCATACTAAAGTCGTGATAGCTTTATAAAGCAGATTTCTCGAATGGGTTATTTACTTTTCACGACCTTCAGCATTTTATTCAAATATTCTAATGCTGCTAATGCTGATCATTTATTCTAGGAATAAACGAAGATATTCAACTGACAAGACATGAATGTATGTCGGCAGGTTATAAAAAGAAGACTCATATAAAAACTTAAGATAATTAAGACAGGAATGCAACGAAAACATGAGGTATACTTTATCACAACGGATTCAAAGCAGACACTGTTTCTATATACGTTTCGCTATGCACTCAAAGCATTAAATGCCCTTCTCTATCAATAAATAGAGTAGACAAATCACAAGCATCCTCTGTGGTGTGAATATAATATAATATGAGATTATGGCCATATAATATAATTCACCACATTACAGTACTTTCACGATATCGATACACAGTGTTTATACTTTTTGGTTTTTTTACTTCATTTTGGTCCAGTGAGCTGGTTCGAGGCTCAACGCGTTATCATGCAAACGTTCTAACAGTCACAGCCGGAAGACCGTTCAGATCACCCTTTACTTTGACTCTCCATACCACCACACACACACCCCACCGCCCGAGTTATCCAAGCAGTGTACATGGTTTAGACGAGTAGTTTACATTCATCGCCATATTTTTGATATAGCCGCCACTGAAAAGTACATTTTAAGCAGGCAGCAAAGGTACCAAGCAAGAAGTATCACATTCGTGCTATAAATCATGTTTAGCCACGTTCTTTTGATACACAGTGGAAACGTATATAGAGAAATCATTTTTAAGAAAATTACCCAAAAAATGAATCACAGTCCAAGTATATTGCAACTTACCGTTCACAAAGTTCTTTTTCCATATTTGATATGTAATATATATATATTCTACGCACATTCTGTATTCCAAATAGTCTTTATGAGGTAAGATATATAAACCTTGTGGTAAATTTTCACACAATTTCCGTAGATACTAGCAAGCCAGACATTATTCGTATAAATACGTAAAGTGTACGAATCGTTCTTGTAAAAGCGTCGCTACCATATTTATTTAAAAAATAACGCGAAATAAAATAAATTGTATAAAGATATTTTTAAATTCTACTGTGTATTTCCTATCAACAATGTTTCAGTACCTGTGCCAGTCGTTCCGCCAGATGTGCCTGAAATAAAATGTGCACCACTAATTAGCGTAACATGGAAAGAAATATCTCCGATCAGTCTAAATGCGATTTAAAGCACGGTAGGAGTCCATACATGTTTAATGATAAGGTTTTCTTAGCAGTACAGTCACAGCCGGTGATCAAGACCATTCAGGTTACTCTTTACTTTGACATCCATACCACCACACACACACACACCCCACCGCCCGAGTTACCAAACTAGTTTACATGAATTAGACGAGTAGTTTACATTCATCGCCATATTTTTGATCTTGTAAACTCACTATAATCGCCATTGGAAAGCATAATTTAATCATGTTTAGCCACGTTCCTTTGATACACAGTGGAAACGAACATATGGAAATCAGTTTCGTTTATGAAAAAAAGTTTTCCTAACTTTTAAGAAACTTGCCCAAAAATGAATCACAGTCCAAGTACATTACAACTTACCGTTCACAAAGTTCTTTTTCCATATTTGATATGTAATATATATCTATTATACGCACATTTGTATTCCACATAGTCTTTATGAGTTAAGATATATAAACCTTGTGGTAAATTTTCACACAATTTCCGTAGATACTAACAAGCCAGACATTATTCGTATAAATACGTAAAGCGTACGAATCATTCTTGTAAAAACGTCGTTACCATATTTATTTAAAAAATAACGCGAAATAAAATAAATTGTATAAAGATATTTTTACATTCTACTGTGTATTTCCTATCAACAATGTTTCAGTACCTGTGCCAGTCGTTCCGCCAGATGTGCCTGAAATAAAATGTGCACCACTAATTAGCGTAACATGGAAAGAAATATCTCCGATCAGTCTAAATGCGATTTAAAGCATGGTAGGAGTCCATACATGTTTAATAATAAGGTTTTCTTAGCAGTACAGTCACTGCCGGTGATCAACAACATTCAGGTTACTCTTTACTTTGACATCCATACCACCACACACACACACCCCACCGCCCGAGTTACCAAACTAGTTTACATGAATTAAACGAGTAGTTTACATTCATCGCCATATTTTTGATCTTGTAAACTCACTATAGTCGCCATTGGAAAGCATAATTTAAGCAAGAAGCAAAGGTACTCAAGCAAGAAGTATCACATTCGTGGCATAAATCATGTTTAGCCACGTTCCTTTGATACACAGTGGAAACGTATATAAAGAAATCAGTTTCGTTTATGAATAAAAGGTTTTCCTAATTTTTAAGAAAATTGCCTAACAAATTAATCACAGTCCAAGTAAATTGCAACTTACCGTTCACAAAGTTCTATTTCCATATTTGATATGTAATATATATCTATTCAACGCACATTTATATTCCAAATAGTCTTTATGAGTTAAGATATTTAAACCTTGTGGTAAATTTTCACACAATTTCAGTAGATACTAGCAAGCCAGACATTATTCGTATAAATACGTAAAGTGTACCAATCATTCTTGTAAAAACGTCGCTACCATATTTATTTAAAAAATAACGCGAAATAAAATAAATTGTATAAAGATATTTTTACATGCCACAGTGTCTTTCCTAGCTACAATAGTTTAATACCTGTGCCAAAGGTTCCTCCAGATGTGCCTGAAATAAAATGTGCACCACTAATTAGCGTAACATGGAAAGAAATATCTCCGATCAGTCTAAATGCGATTTAAAGCATGGTAGGAGTCCATACATGTTTAATAATAAGGTTTTCTTAGGAGTACAGTCACAGCCTGTGATCAAGACCATTCAGATTACTTTTTACTTTGACATCCATACCACCACACACACACCCCACCGCCCGAGTTACCAAACTAGTTTACATGAATTAGACGAGTAGTTTACATTCATCGCCATATTTTTGATCCTGTAAATTCACTATAGTCGCCATTTGAAAAGTATAATTTAAGCAGGAAGTAAAGGTACCTAAGCAAGAAATATCATATTCGTGGCATAAATCATGTTTAGCCACGTTCCTTTGATACACAGTGGAAACGAACATATGGAAATCAGTTTCGTTTATGAAAAAATGTTTTCCTAACTTTTAAGAAACTTGCCCAAAAATGAATCACAGTCCAAGTACATTACAACTTACCGTTCACAAAGTTCTTTTTCCATATTTGATATGTAATATATATCTATTATACGCACATTTGTATTCCAAATAGTCTTTATGAGTTAAGATATTTAAACCTTGTGGTAAATTTTCACACAATTTCAGTAGATACTAGCAAGCCAGACATTATTCGTATAAATACGTAAAGTGTACGAATCGTTCTTGTAAAAACGTCGCTACCATATTTATTTAAAAAATAGCGCGAAATAAAATAAATTGTATAAAGATATTTTTACATCCCACAGTGTCTTTCCTAGCTACAATAGTTTAATACCTGTGCCAAAGGTTCCTCCAGATGTGCCTGAAATAAAATGTGCACCACTAATTAGCGTAACATGGAAAGAAATATCTCCGATCAGTCTAAATGCGATTTAAAGCATGGTAGGAGTCCATACATGTTTAATAATAAGGTTTTCTTAGGAGTACAGTCACAGCCTGTGATCAAGACCATTCAGATTACTTTTTACTTTGACATCCATACCACCACACACACACCCCACCGCCCGAGTTACCAAACTAGTTTACATGAATTAGACGAGTAGTTTACATTCATCGCCATATTTTTGATCTTGTAAACTCACGATAATCGCCATTTGGAAAGTATAATTTAAGCAGGAACCAAAGGTACCCAAGCAAAAAATATCACATTCGTGGCATAAATCATGTCTAGCCACGTTCCTTTGATACACAGTGGAAACGAACATATAGAAATCAGTTTCGTTTATAAAAAAAAGTTTTCCTAACTTTTAAGAAACTTGCCCAAAAATGAATCACAGTCCAAGTAAATTACAACTTACCGTTCACAAAGTTCTTTTTCCATATTTGATATGTAATATATATCTATTCTACGCAAATTTGTATTCCAAATAATCTTTATGAGGTAAGATATTTAAACCTTGTGGTAAATTTTCACACAATTTCCGTAGATACTAACAAGCCAGACATTATTCGTATAAATACATAAAGTGTACGAATCATTCTTGTAAAAACGACGCTACCATATTTATTTAAAAATTAACGCGAAATAAAATAAATTGTATAAAGATATTTTTACATTCTACTGTGTATTTCCTATCAACAATGTTTCAGTACCTGTGCCAGTCGTTCCGCCAGATGTGCCTGAAATAAAATGTGCACCACTAATTAGCGTAACATGGAAAGAAATATCTCCGATCAGTCTAAATGCGATTTAAAGCATGGTAGGAGTCCATACATGTTTAATGATAAGGTTTTCTTAGCAGTACAGTCACAGCCGGTGATCAAGACCATTCCGGTTACTTTTTACTTTGACATCCATAACACCACACACACACCCCACCGCCCGAGTTACCAAACTAGTTTACATGAATTAGACGAGTAGTTTACATTCATCGCCATATTTTTGATCTTGTAAATTCACTATAGTCGCCATTGGAAAGCATAATTTAAGCAAGAAGCAAAGGTACTCAAGCAAGAAATATCACATTCGTGGCATAAATCATGTTTAGCCACGTTCCTTTGATACACAGTGGAAACGTATATAGAGAAATCAGTTTCGTTTGTGAATAAAAGGTTTTCCTAATTTTTAAGAAAATTGCCTAAAAAAATTAATCACAGACCAAGTAAATTGCAACTTACCGTTCACAAAGTTCTTTTTCCATATTTGATATGTAATATATATCTATTCCACGCACATTTGTATTCCAAATAGTCTTTATGAGTTAAGATATTCAAACCATGTGGTAAATTTTCACACAATTTCCGTAGATACTAACAAGCCAGACATTATTCGTATAAATACGTAAAGTGTACCAATCATTCTTGTAAAAACGTCGCTACCATATTTATTTAAAAAATAACGCGAAATAAAATAAATTGTATAAAGATATTTTTACATGCCACAGTGTCTTTCCTAGCTACAATAGTTTAATACCTGTGCCAAAGGTTCCTCCAGATGTGCCTGAAATAAAATGTGCACCACTAATTAGCGTAGGATGGAAAGAAAATATCTCCGATCAGTCTAAATGCGATTGAAAGCATGGTAGGAGTCCATACATGTTTAATGATAAGGTTTTCTTAGCAGTACAGTCACAGCCGGTGATCAAGACCATTCAGGTTACTCTTTACTTTGACATCCATACCACCACACACACACACCACCGCCCGAGTTACCAAACTAGTTTACATGAATTAGACGAGTAGTTTACATTCATCGCCATATTTTTGATCTTGTAAACTCACTATAATCGCCATTTGGAAAGTATAATTTAAGCAGGAACCAAAGGTACCCAAGCAAAAAATATCACATTCGTGGCATAAATCATGTCTAGCCACGTTCCTTTGATACACAGTGGAAACGAACATATGGAAATCAGTTTCGTTTATGAAAAAAAGTTTTCCTAACTTTTAAGAAACTTGCCCAAAAATGAATCACAGTTCAAGTACATTACAACTTACCGTTCACAAAGTTCTTTTTCCATATTTGATATGTAATATATATCTATTCTACGCACAACTGTATTCCAAATAATCTTTATGAGGTAAGATATTTAAACCTTGTGGTAAATTTTCACACAATTTCCGTAGATACTAGCAAGCCAGACATTATGTACGAATCGTTCTTGTAAAAGAGTCGCTACCATATTTATTTAAAAAATAACGCGAAATAAAATAAATTGTATAAAGATATTTTTACATTCTACTGTGTATTTCCTATCAACAATGTTTCAGTACCTGTGCCAGTCGTTCCGCCAGATGTGCCTGAAATAAAATGTGCACCACTAATTAGCGTAACATGGAAAGAAATATCTCCGATCAGTATAAATGCGGTTTAAAGCACGGTAGGAGTCCATACATGTTTAATGATAAGGTTTTCTTAGCAGTACAGTCACTGCCGGTGATCAAGACCATTCAGATTACTTTTTACTTTGACATCCATACCACCACACACACACACCACCGCCCGAGTTACCAAACTAGTTTACATGGATTAGACGAGTAGTTTACATTCATCGCCATATTTTTGATCCTGTAAATTCACTATAGTCGCCATTGGAAAGCATAATTTAAGCAAGAAGCAAAGGTACTCAAGCAAGAAGTATCACATTTGTGGCATAAATCATGTTTAGCCACGTTCCTTTGATACACAGTGGAAACGTATATAGACAAATCAGTTTCGTTTATGAATAAAAAGTTTTCCTAATTTTCAAGAAAATTGCCTAAAAAATGAATCACAGTCCAAGTAAATCGCAACTTATCGTTCACAAAGTTCTTTTTTCATATTTGATATGTAATATATACATATTCTACGCACATTTGTATTCCAAATAGTCTTTATGAGTTAAGATATTCAAACCTTGTGGAAAATTTTCACACAATTTCCGTAGATACTAACAAGCCAGACATTATTCGTATAAATACGTAAAGTGTACGAATCGTTCTTGTAAAAACGTCGCTACCATATTTATTTAAAAAATAACGCGAAATAAAATAAATTGTATAAAGATATTTTTACATGCCACAGTGTCTTTCCTAGCTACAATGGTTTAATACCTGTGCCAAATGTTCCTCCAGATGTGCCTGAAATAAAATGTGCACCACTAATTAGCGTAACATGGAAAGAAATATCTCCGATCAGTCTAAATGCGATTTAAAGCATGGTAGGAGTCCATACGTGTTTAATAATAAGGTTTACTTAGCAGTACAGTCACAGCCGGTGATCAAGACCATTCAGATTACTCTTTACTTTGACATCTATACCACCACACACACACCCCACCGCCCGAGTTACCAAACTAGTTTACATGAATTAGACGAGTAGTTTACATTCATCGCCATATTTTTGATCTTGTAAACTCACTATAATCGCCATTTGGAAAGTATAATTTAAGCAGGAACCAAAGGTACCCAAGCAAAATATATCACATTCGTGGCATAAATCATGTCTAGCCACGTTCCTTTGATACACAGTGGAAACGAACATATAGAAATCAGTTTCGTTTATGAAAAAAAGTTTTCCTAACTTTTAAGAAACTTGCCCAAAAATGAATCACAGTCCAAGTAAATTGCAACTTACCGTTCACAAAGTTCTTTTTCTATATTTGATATGCAATATACATCTATTCAACGCACATTCTGTATTCCAAATAGTCTTTATGAGTTAAGATATTTAAACCTTGTGGTAAATTTTCACACAATTTCCGTAGATACTAACAAGCCAGACATTATTCGTATAAATACGTAAAGTGTACGAATCGTTCTTGTAAAAACGTCGCTACCATATTTATTTAAAAAATAACGCGGAATGAAATAAATTGTATAAAGATATTTTAATATGCTACTGTGTATGTCCTAGCAAATATGTCTCAATACCTGTGCCAAAGGTTCCTCCAGATGTGCCTGAAATAAAATGTGCACCACTTATTAGCGTAACGTGGAAAGAAAATATCTCCGATCAGTCTAAATGCGATTTAAAGCAAGGGAGGAGCACAAAGCCATACGTGTTAAAAAATAAGGTTTACTTAGCAGTACATGTTCTTATAACCTAAACTAAATTACTGGAAATTTTAAATTTCAAAGGATTGGTTCTCTTTAAGACCAGAGAGATTACAAGTTAAAATTATAAAAGCCAAAACTGGCATAAGTTTGGCCTACACTGTAAACATTCATAAAAGGGACTTTGGCTTAGATTCTAATATCTTTCGAGCCAACCCTTACAGCCTGATTTCAAGCTAATTGCGTTGCGAGAAAGTAATCTCTCTTTCGCTTCTCTTCGCTATTTGCTAATGAACATTCGTAGCAAATGTATTCCGTTGAGTCTTGAAGATAGTCAGGTGATAATATTTTTTCAAACAGTGAAAAGAAAAAGCAATGTGTAATGCGTGCGCAGTATGACAGGACATGGTATAACCCAATCATTACTAACTAAATGGAAGCTTCGTTTATATTAAATCTACCCAGTCCCGAAGGTGTTCGATTTACCCGTTACGCATGGGCCTTTCAGCTGCTTTACCTTAATATATAGCAGAAATGAGTAGCGTGTATATGAAAGAAATAGTTCGTGTTTAATATCTCACCATTTCTCAAATAAATTCTTATTGCTCTATTCGCTGTTCCAAATTACTGTCAATGCATATGACTTCTTTTAATTAATAGAATGTTTTGATAATGTGACAGTGTTGATTCAGCTTACCAAATGCATGGCTAAACAAATCAAAAATAAGACTCGACAAAGTTCTCTTTGTCATCTAATCATTCTCCAATCTGTGATCCATGTGAACCAAATTGGATGCGCAAAACGGTGAACGATCGCAACTTTTCTATGGACAAAAATATGTATTTGTGAATAATTGTTATATATTACTTACGTTATTACACTGAATACAAACATTAGACATCAGGAATTTGAAGACAATGATAACAGTCAATTCATTGAATCAGTGTCAATAATGACCTTTTCTGTGTTCTTGAAGTGTTAAGATATTATTTTCTTTTGATTGTCAAATTTATTTAATTTTCGTCGGCTACAACTTTGCGGAGAGAGAGAGAGAGAGAGAGAGAGAGAGAGATTTACCGCAAAAGTTGCAATATAACTGGCAGTTGTCGTGGGCCCACCGTTCGTATGTGCCTGAACAAGCGCTTGTGCCATAGGCCTGGCAGTTGCTGATCTTATCAGAGCAGCCTCCTGTTTATGACAAGACAACGGTAGCACACACTAAAAGCTTTAAAAGTACTTCGAGAGCAACAATTTTTTTTGCATAAGAAATATCTTTCTGCATGACTAATAATGACTAAATTGTAATGGAAGATCATTATAAAACAATACCAACAGTTATGGTCTAAATGGAATATATAAATCATTTGATATTTTATCTTCAAGATTTATATTTTTTTTTCAATGACAGGTAAGTCAGAATTTCTTGATTATTAGCAATGAGTACAAATTCCTTACGATCACTTTGTTGGCCAAGAATCTTATCCAGCATTTCTGATGATCTTATTTAGTATTTATGATGATTGGTAAAGGGAGAGAACTCATTTTTCAAGACGTAGAACGAAAACAAAAGAGAATGTATTCACTAAAGATATTGCCATTTATTCTGATAGTTTATTTTAAATGACTTCATAATGCTTCGAATAATATTTCTTTTTTGCGCTGAATAATTTACATTTAGAATTTTTATAAGAATATATTGCTGTAAAACTCACTGCATGCAGAGCTACAAAAAGATTGAATTATCTATCACAAATGTAGGAGCATTAAGGATCACACTGCTTTCATAATACAGTATTGTGTAATTAAGACGGACATTACTTTAACCTTCTATGATCTCCCGCCTTTGGAGGCGAGGCTAAATTGCAAAGGTACCCTTACCCGAAGAGATCTGAGGTATAAGTTGTCCACCGCTGGTTCCTGAAACAACAATAATAAACTTTAGGTTGCAGACAGTCCGTTAGGAGCATAAGAGTGAATGTCAAAGAAGCGTGTGAAGCGTGTGTTCATGGCCGATTTTTTCGGAAATAATAGAATCTCTCAGAAGTATGGAACGTGGGGTTGATTATATTTTCACCCAGTTGGTACAGCTAAAGCATTATAAAGATGCATTTTGCGTAGTCTCTAGAAAGCGTACAATGTTTGGTTCAATTAAGAGCTCTCTGTAAGATCAGAGATGCATTAAACTAACATAGATTACTTGAGATCTGTACTAAAATCCGATGCAAAATAGCAGACGATGTTTGCTGACGTGACATCTTAAAAGCAATACAAGAAAAGTGCAAAAAAATCAAAATGCTTTTCTCTGTCCTAACATAATGTAGGATAACAAACACGTGATGTAGAAGAGAAACACATATAAGCGTGGGTTCTGCATTGTTAAACGGGGAAAAAACACAGTGCCACTTAAGACTGTACAAATACATTTTTTATTTTGTTTTCGTTTTATGTTCTAATGTAATATTCATGCCTGGCCGTATGCATAATTCTTACTTGTATAATATACGAGCATAAAATATAATATATAGCATCTGTAGATGGAAATGCTATCATCTGAATACTAAAATATCAATACTTTGCATCTACACATTGTGTTATCTTTCCGATTGGTACTGTACAATCTCCCAATCATGTAAATAAACTATATTTTCTAATGATGTATAATTGTGTATTGAATGTGCACCTCATGAAAAATCATTATTAACGTCACCATATTTTGTGTAGTTAATTTCCTCAGGCATATTTCTTGCTTCTTTTCATTTCAGTATTCATTTGTGATCACTTCTTGACAAGAAGAATTTATCGAGTTATTAATATTCCTCCACCGCTCTCCTCTAGGGGCTCAGAGATGAATAACCAATGCACCTTCCTACATCTTAAAAGAAGCAACTAATGGAGGCAGAAGATGTTGTGGCTAAGTTGTTAACCTGCCGGACTCATAATCATAAGGGTGTGGGTTCCAAACCATCCAATGGATTATTGGAAACTGTTTATTCTGGATTACAAATTGACACTCTTTATCATACTTGGTTTCCTGTCCATCGGTGTTATACGTTCTAGTTTCCTCCTAATTAATATCGCAATGAAGATATGTGAATTTTATCATCTACACAGTTCCTTTGATTTATCCAACCAGTGTCCAAAATGAAGCATTGGATTACTACAGTAGGAAATCTTAAGTTAAATACCTATCACAATAATATAAAGCACATTAGAAGCAAGCTCAAACGACGGCTACCAGGCACCAAACTTTTCAATAATGATACGCTTCTAAGGCATATACCTCCAGTGCCCGTTCCAGTACCGGTACCAGGTTGTGGAACTAAGAACCCTGTTCCGGTTCCGGTGATTGTGCCTGACGTAAAGGGCGAAATTACGTATTAAATACGAAAACATTCATATAATACTTTTTGATAGTCGCATTTTGTTACAATGTACTTATCTGTTTGTATAAGAATATAAAATATACAATTAACAATAGAGACGATACGAAACCAACATATTTCATTTGATAACTCGTAAATACTTGTTGACGTAACACAGAAAAACACCTTTGACCTTCAGAGTCAGAAATCAGAATAGAAATAGCAAACATTAATTAATCTTCCATGCATTAAAAATACAATATGTACCCCTTTTTGAGGGACAGAAAGTGACATTTTGTAGTAAGGCAGAATGGTTTGAAAATTGTCAGTGTTCACTTTCTTCACAACCATCCGACTCTTTCTTCTTTTATAGACAGGCGGTTGCCTCTTCCACACTGTAATTATAAGCATTCAAAGTAACGTCGTTCAGCATAGCAGTAAAGACTTACAAATGGTTACATATAATGTCCATGTCCATTCTGTGTATATCTTAGAAGGAGATTCATGCCATATTTATACTTGGAAGAATAATCTGTAAAACATCTATCTCTATATATCTCTGGTAATTTGTTTTCCCATCATATCCGTTACCGTTTTTAAATCAATCATCTTGTTCAAGGTACATACGTATTTATACACATTAGATTTTCACAGTCATAATCAAACTCTGAAGAGATGTCGGTGGCAAAAGTTAAATGCTTGTTTCTTTATGGCACCGTTTACGTCATTTATCGAAGCAATTGTGTTTCCAAAACGAAACACCGATTTATAAAAAGCAGTCAAGCTCAAGTCAATTGTTTGTTTTAACTGCATCGCATCTCAGAAGATGCGCAGCTAAAAGATTGTAATGTGAATGTTATAGAAATGGAAGGAGCGTTAAACTCAAAAATGCTCACAAAGGCAGCCAGCACAAAAATCGCATATTACCTAACATTTAGAATAACGTTAGAAGAATTAAAAATGTTTATTCTGGATTACAAATTGACATCCTTTATCATAGTTGGTTACCTGTTCTTTGCTGATGTACGTTCTAGTTTCCTCCGTATTAATATCGCAATCAAGATATGTGAATTTTCTAATCTACACAGTTCATTTGATTTATCCAACCAGTGTCCAAAATGAAACATTGGATTGCTACAGGAGGAAGGTTTAAGCTAAACACCTTTCATAATAATATAGAGAACATTATCAGCAAGCTCAAAGGCCGAATACCAGGCACCCAAATTTTTAACATTGATACTCTTCTAAGGCATATACCTCCAGTGCCCGTTCCGGTACCGGTACCAGGTTGTGGAACTAAGAACCCTGTTCCGGTTCCAGTTACTGTGCCTAGCGTGAAGGACGAACATACGTATTAAATGCGAAAACATTCATATAATAATTGTTGATAGTCGTATTTTGTTACAATGTACGTATCTGTTTGTATAAGAATATAAAATATAAAATTAACAAAGGAGACGATACGAAACCAACATATTTCACATGATAACACTTAAAAGATTATTTATTTATCATAGAAAAACACCTTTGACTTTCAGAGTAAGAAATCAGAATAGAAACAGCAAACATTAATTAATATATTCATACATAAAAAGAAGAAAATATACCACATTTTGATCGACAGAAAGTGACATTTTGTAGTAAAAAAGAATGGGTTGAAAATTGTCAGTGTTCACTTTCTTCACAACCATCCGACTCTTTTTTTTTCTTTTATAGACAGGAGGTTGCCTCTTGCACATTGTGACTCTAGACCTTCAAATTAATATCGTTATGCATGGCAGTAAAGACTTACAGAGGGTTAAATATGATGTCCATGCCCATTTTATTTTTTATCTATCTTAGAATGGTTGGGAATTCATGCTATATTTATACTTGGGTGTAATTTAAGAATAATCTGTAAAACAACGGAAGCGAATGCCTCTATATTTCTCTGGTAATTTGTTTTTGCTATCACATCCGTTGCACAAGATAATAATTTTATATTTTTTAAATACAATCCTCCTGCTTAGGATATACAAGTATTTACATACATTAGATTTTCACAATCATAATCAAACTCTGAAGAGATGTCGGTGCCGAAAGAAAAAAGCGAAAATGAGCAAACAAACCACATGAAGAAACAATTATGCAATAAAGAATTGCCTTTTCTGTTCGTATTTCCAAACTATTGATAATAAATGAGAATTGGAAACAAAAATTCAGAAATTGTCATTTTGTTCATTTTTAAATGCATTTCATGTGACACGCTCTGATACCATAAATTTTGTTCTTTTACATAATTGTTCGTGTATATAAATGTAAAGGTACAAACTTCGAACAGATTATGACTAGTTTTACATTCTGCTATACACGTTTCTGGAGACTGTATTAGTAGCGCACAGATTTGTTCAGTTATGTTGGACGTTGAAATGGTTGATCTATTTGATCTTTTTTGACCAGAAAAGTCAACTTAAAGAACACGTAAAAAGAAATCAATTTTAAAATATCAACTTTAGTCACAATTTATATCCAATTATTCAATCAAAGACTCTAGCAAGTAACATGATAAGGAAGAGTTATATTTAGTGTTATATCCATCGACTCAAAGCCAAAGCCTCTAACGTAAATGTCGCTGTATTTCATCTCTTAGAATCGGTTGTCTATCCTTCACAATCCAATCGTTACTAAAAAAATAACTAATATTTAAGTTCCTCTTTTGTTATATATATATATATATATATATATATATATATATATATATATATATATATATATATATATATATATATATATATTACAGATTGTGTCATCTCAGCAGTCTTCAGTTGCATAATGGCAAGGAGAAGCACTTATAAATATTGCTAGACCGCATCAGCAACTAATTCACTCCCATCAAATGCGAATGTAGCAAAGCATACAAAATTTCATATCGCAAGGTTTAAAGAGTTGTCTTTATAAACCTCGATAATTATTTTATTCATTATTTTCTATGCTTTTCAGTTCGTCCTGTTAGTCTTTTCAAGATTCTTCAACAAACAGTTTTGGATTGGTTATAAAATAGGGGAACATAATCATTTAAATGTAAAGCACTTTAATCATGTAAAGGTAAAGCACCGCAATCATTTAAAGGTAAAGCATTTTAATCATTTCAAGGCAAATCATTTTAATCATTTAAAAGCCAAGCACTTTAATAAATTAAAGGTAAATCATTTTAATCATTTAAAGGTAAAGCACCTTAATCATGTAAAGTCAAGCAATTTAATTATTTAAAGGTAAAGCACTTTAATCATTTAAAGGTAACAATTTATTCATTTAAAGGTAAAGCACCTTAATCATGTAAAGCCAAGCAATTTAATTATTTACAGGTAACAATTTAATATTTAAAGGTAAAGCAATTTAATCATTTAAAGGTAAAAAATCATTTTAAACATTTAAAGGTAAAGCGATTTAATTATTCAAAGGTAAAGCACTTCAATCATTTAAAGGTAACAATTTATTCATTTAAAGGTAAAGAAATTTAATCATTTAAAGGTAAATCATTTTAAACATTTAAAGGTAAAGCGATTTAATCATTTAAAGGTAAAGCACTTACCGGACAACTAGATGAGCTAAGCTGGTAAAGACCTTGAAACTAATTGAAAACTCTCTCTTGCAAAATGATACACGTATAATATTGAAATCAAAATTGTCTCAAACTGAAAGCATCGACTATTATTTCGTAGCCTTTTGAAATATTTCGCAAAGCCTTCTTCCCAATCATGAATTCCTCCCAGGTTATTGGAACACACCAGAAGAGAAGAATTATTTCCAAACAAAGTGCGAAAAACAAGGACAGAAATTCTTATTCGGTTGCAAGTTTGACTTTTTCTCATGTGCGAATACATTTTATGAAACACACATCAAACATCTTCTCCGTCTTATGTCTCCTCCAAATTCAGTAGATTCTCTAGTTACGCTAATATATCATATGCCTGATAGGTTGTTTCTTTATGGCACCGTTTACGTCATTTATCAAAGCAATTGTGTTTCCAAAACCAAACACCGATTTACAACATGCAGTCGAGCTCAAGTCAATCGTTTGTTTTAACCGCATCGCATCTCAGAAGATGCGCAGTTAAAAGACTGGCTACCAGGCATTTACATCTACAAAAATGTGACGCTGGTATGTTTGTAAAGCGTGTATCTCAAGTTCCGGTGCACATTCCAGTATCGGACTTTCCAGGTGACCATTGTAATGTAAAGGTTTTAGAAAAGGAATTACCGTTATACTCAAGAAAGCTCAAAAAAGCAGACAGCACAAAAATCGCATATTACCTACCATTTTGAGTAACGTTAGTAGAATTTAAAAAATGTATTCTGGATTTCAAATTGACACTCTTTACCATGGTTGATTTCCTGTTTTTATGCTGATGTACGTTCTAAGTTTCCTCCGTATTAATATCGCACTCAAGATATGCGAATTTTCTAATCTACACAGTCGTTTGATTTATCCAACCAGTGTCCAAAAATTAAACATTGGATTACTACAGTAGGAAATCTTAAGTTAGATACCTATCACAATAATATAAAGCACATTATAAGCAAGCTCAGGCACCCAGATTCTTAACATTGATATGACTTATACCACCAGTGCCCGTTCCAATTCCGGTACCGGTACCAGGTTGTGGAACTAAGAACCCTGTTCCGGTTCCAGTTACTGTGCCTAGCGTGAAGGACGAAATTGCGTATTAAATACGAAAACATTCATATAATACTTGTTGATAGTCGTATTTTGTTACACTGTACGTTATATGTTTGTATAGGAATATAAAATATACAATTAACAAAGGAGACGATACGAAACCAACATATTTCACATAATAACACTTAAGAGCTTATTTACTTATCATAGAAAAACAACTTGGACTTTCAGAGTGAGAAATCAGAATAGAAATACTGAACATTAATTAATATATTCATGCATAAAAGAAGAAAATATACCAATTTTTGATCGACAGAAAGTGACATTTCGCAGTAAGACAGAATGGATTGAAAATTGTCAGTGTTCACTTTCATCACAATACGACTATTTCTTTTTTTATAGAAAGGCAGTTGCCTCTTCCACAATGTGAGTCTATCCCTTCAAATTAATGTCGATCAGCATGGCAGTAAAGATTTAAATATGATGCTTATGCCTATTTTATTTTATATATATCTTAGAATGGTTGGGGAAATCATGCCATATTTATACTCGAATGTAATTCAAGAACAATCTCTAAAACAGCGGATGCATCTGTCTCTGTGTTTCTCTGGTAATTTGCTTTTGCTACCACATCCATTGCACAAGAAAATAAATATTTTTTTCTTTAAATGCAATCCTTTAGTCCTGAATATGCAAGTATTTACAAACATTATATTTTCAAAATCATAATCAAGCTCTGAAGAGATGTCAGTGCCGAAAGTGAAAAGCGAAAATATGCAAAACAAACCACATGAAGAAATCATATTGCAATTTCTGTTCGTATTTCCAAAATATTGATAATAAATGAGAATTGGAATAAACAAAATGAGATCTCGACATTTTGTTCATTTTTAAATGCATTTCATATGAAACGCTCTACCCATATATATATATATATATATATATATATATATATATATATATATATATATATATATGTCTCTGTCTCTGTCTCTGTGTGTGTGTGTGCCTGACTTAAAGATTATGTTATCTAAGTAGTTCTCAGTTACGTATCGGCAAGAAAAAAAACTTATAAATATTGCTAGACATCATCAACATCTTCAAAATTAACACCTCACCTAAACTATTTTTGACCTATCTCATTATTAAGAAAGCTAAATTTTCTCCAGTCAAATGAGAATGTAGCAAAGCATACAAAAGTTCAGATCGCAAGACGTAAAGCGTTGTCTTTATAAAACCCCATATTTATTTCATTCATTATTCTCCATGCTTTTCAGATCGTCTTTCCAAGCTTCTTCAGCAAATAGATTGGGATGGGTTATAAAATAGGTGAGCATAAACGTTGAAAGGTAAATGAGTTTAATCATTTAAAGGTAATGCACTTTAATTAGTTAAAGGTGAAACATTTTAGTCATTTGAAGGTAAAGTACTTTAATCAATTAAAGGTAAAACACATTCATCATTTAAAGGTAAATCACTTACCGGACAACGAGATGGACTAAGCTGGTAAAGACTTTGAAACTAATTGAAAACTGCCTTTTAAAGAATGATAAACTTGATATGTTGAAATACCAAAAGTCTCAAAATATAAGCGTCGACTAAACGATTCTTGATTTCTTAGTCTTTTGAAATATTTCGCAAAGCCTTCTTCCCAATTATGAGTCCCGCCTATGTAATCGGAACTTATCTAGGGAAGCAGAATTGTTTCCAAACAAAGTGCAAAAAGCAGATACAAAAAAACCTTATTCGTTAACAAGTTTTACTTTTTCTCTCAGGTGCGAATATTTTTTATGAACCACTCATCAACCAGCTGCAATTTTTCTTCTTCTCCAATTTCAGTAAATCTCTAGTTTCTCTAATTTATCATATGCATGAATGGTTGTTTCTTTATGACACCGACTCCATCATCTATCAAAGCAAATGTGCTTTCAGAACGAAGCACTGATTAACAACAAGCAGTCAAGCTCAAGTCAATCGTTTCTTTTAACTGTATCGCATCTCAGAAAAAGCGCAGCTAAAAGGCTGGCAACCAGGCATTTACATTTGCGATAATGTTAAGCCGGTGTGTTTGTTTCGTAAAGCGTGTACCTCCAGTTCCAGTTCCGGTTCCAATTCCAGTACCGGAATTTCCAGGTTGTGGAACTTGGTATATCCCTGTTCCAGTAAGTGTACCTCCTGCCGTGAAGGACGAAAATAAACATCGCATGCTACTATATGCAACTTTTCATTGGTGAATTCAGTTGCACCCACCATTACCAAATAAGCTAAGTTATAAAGGTATAGTCTATTTGCAAACAAACAAATCTTTCATTTAATATGTTCTTTAACTATAGGTAGGCTGTTGATTTTTCATAGGTTCATGATACAAAATGTACATGTATGGAAATTAGCATATCAGTAAGGAATGAGTATATCCTGGCAAGTTCTTTATACGTAGTGCGTATAATCATGAAAGCTCAAATTGAGCCTTTCTCAATTTCAAACTGATAATGTGTGTGTGTGTGTGTGTGTGTGTGTGTGTGTGTGTGTTCATCCATTTTGCTATTACTGTATTTGTTAGAGGTTTTTTAATTTTCAAAGCAAAATTAAATGCGTAGCGCACTTTTCTCATAAACCCGTCTACCCCAACCTGAGATAATTAAATTAATTGCTACGAATATTACGAAAACACCCCCTCCACATAGCATTTTTGTTGCACTTCACTGGGTGTGATTCTTATTTTCATCTTCAATTTCATTATTGCTAGGTGATTAAAACGCCATTTGCACCTTTTCGTGGAAAGCATTTAATGTACGTTTTCTGCATCTTAGTGATAATTTCCTTTCGATACCATATATGTAGGGCAAGAAAGTATATGAACAAAGCAATAAACGGAATCTCTGTAGCTCATGACATTTACGCTGTTATAACTTATATACTGACATGTAGTTCAGGACATGTATACTATTATAATTACTATACCGACATGTAGGTCAGGACATGTATACTATTATAATTGCTATACCGACATGTAGGTCAGGACATGTATCCTATTATAATTACTATACCGACATGTAGGTCAGGACATGTATACTATTATAATTACTATACCGACATGTAGGTCAGGACATGTATACTATTATAATTGCTATACCGACATGTAGTTCAGGACAAGCATACGATTATAATTACTTTAGCGACATTGAGTGCAGGACAGATTCCATTAGAACTGCCTTATGGACGTGTAGTTCAGTTACATATATGCTATTATAATTGCTATATCGACATGTAGTTCAGGAAATATATGCTAATATAATTGCTTTTATGACATGTGGTCATAAATGATAAGTTTCTACATTGAAGTCTCTACAACAGAATACACTGTGAAATACGCAATTCCATACGCTAAGCAAAGTTTACTTTTTTATATAAAAAAAACACGCTAATATCAAATAAGTACAGTGTGAGGACAATACTCATTACAAAAATTAAAAAGTGTGGGAGCTGGGGTTTTTAATTTAAACAACAACTTAGCAAACGTGACATAGAATCGTAAACATGCGTTAACTTTGATATTCTTATTTTTATTGACATGCGACTTAAACAGTCTCTACAACAATCCCAATCAACATTTGTTGCAGCAATATTGCTGTATTAGTTTTAACACATTCGATCTTAAATAATCATTTTTGTAAAAGCTCATTTTGAGGATATATATATATATATATATATATATATATATATATATATATATATATATATATATATATATATATATATAGACTACTAGTTCTTAGATTAAGAGGAAAAATTATAACGATATCAAAAGTATATGTTTATGGATTATATTTTCTAAATCTGAAATGAATAGACATAATGCTCCCAAGATTTAGAAAGCACGTGGACGGAACAGTGATAAAACAGTTTCTTCCAAGTAGACGGGTAAAGTATAATATAATATTTCATAATAAGAAATGGACAATAATATAATATAATATAATATTTCGTAATAAGAAATGGACAATTGCATACAGTATTTTAAAAAATGTTATATGCTACATTTTGATGTTGTTTATTTGCACGACAAAAGCAGATGCATTAAAGAAAAAAGCATGAACTTTTCGTTTCCTGTTTCTTGCTTTTCAAATAATGAATTGCGTACTTCAATATTCGGTTTGAAATTTAGAACTTTCCGTTAACTACTATGATCCAGAGTACCCTGTAATTCTGTACAGTTTAAACACACTCCCATTCTCTTTCTCAGCACATCACTACTTGCCAATATATTTAAGGAAATATACGAAGATGGCAAAGATGACGCCAGGGATTAGCTCTTAATGGAATTTATTTTTAAAAGGTATAAATTATACAAGTGTTCAACTCCTTAGCACTTTGTTAATAATAGATAAAACCAATAACATGGAGTGTACTCTGAAAGCATCATAAAGGTAAGTCTAAAAGAAAAGAGATTTTCATTTATCAAATTTTAACTGATTGATAAAATGATGAACAAAAGTGTCCTTGAAAGCTTCCATTAGTAGTCAGAAAGGTGGCAAACATAATTCCGTTCTAGGAAGAAAATGCAAAGAGCAATATCACTTAATTTTCCCCTAAACATCCAACCAACAACAATAAATCAGCGTTCTTTATGTGAACCATAATTCATTAAATTCCTATAGACAATCAAAAAGGTAGTTTTCAATGTTCTTACTATGTATTCATAATGCTTGGAGTCTCATACCGAGATAGACAACAGATTAACGCTCTGATCTTTCTTTTCAAGCAATTAATAATGCCTGGAGTCCCACGTTGATATAGACAACAGATTTATGTTTTTCTGATCTTTTTTTCAAGCATTTAATAAGATTAGAGAATGTGTTTCCCACTTACCACCACATTTTCCACAATATAGTCCACAGTTGTCTGTCACCCACTTGGAGTACGTAGGATCGGTGCACACACCCTTGCCATATGCATTGCAGTTTGGTATTTTGTCTGTGCATGGACCTGAGGAAAAATCAGCATAATCCATTCATATTCAGACATAAATATTCAAAGAACGGTCGTTTTCAAAACTTGCAGATCCTCTTTGGAAATAATTCTAACGATATGCACTTGGCACTATTTCATTAAACAATGGTTTTTATTAATTGAATCTTTTTTCTTCCAAGGTTTAAACTCCTAACTAGAACTGCATTTACTACTGGTGTCACCTTTGTATTAAATGTACCTATTCAGTTATTTCTAGAAGACTAGTCGATTATCTGTGTAACGTGGAGCCTAACCGAAATAACAAGACAACCAATAATTTGTCTTTCTGAGATAAAAACCGTGTAGGACTGATTACATTACACTTGGTGGCAATCCAACATAATTTTATAAACACACAATGCAACAGTTCACGACACTCGTATTCGACCCAAAGTTCTCGAATGTAAAACTTGATGATAAAGTAATATGTCATCTCTTTAAGTCGAAAAAACCTTGCACGCTTGTGGAAAAGTCGTTTCACAGTGTGGCAAAACAAAATATTATATTTACAGTTTAGTGAATTTAGCTAATTCAAACTGTATTGAGAAATTACCTCAATACAATTTTTACTGCTGTCTTCGTTGCTTTACTTCTATTCAGTTCATTAGGACTATTAACTCCACAACCCTTCAAAATTAGTGTGAAATGATCGCCCACTGTCAAATACTTTTATAAGCATCCAATGCCCATGATGTGAAACAAGTGTTCTACAACGAAATATGAAACTATTTTTATGTTTACTAGCTATCATACTAAATTCAGTACAACTTCAAAAACACGCAACAAATTGAAAGATCCCGAGACTCGTTGTTTTATTTTCATTTTAGAAAAACTATTTTATTTTTATTTTCAAAATCGATGTATTTTCCTTTTTGTATGTTTTACATTGTCTTAGCGTATTCAAAACTAAATGATCTAGTTCAGTGAAAACATGCTGAGGCTTACCTGTACCACTTGAGCCACCACCGGAAGTCAATGTGAATGGATTACCTGATCCTTCAAGAAACATAATATGTATTTCATGTGCAATGTTTTCAAGCAAAGATAGATAAATCTGAATATGTATGAATTATACTGTTTACCTATATGAAAACAATAATGACAAACAATAATGTTTCAGAATGACTTGAAAAAGCATATTTTGATTTTAAATGTTCAAAGTCAATAAATTTTCAAAACTTGTTGATCCTCTGTTGTGATTGTTCTGATGATGTGCACTAGACATTATAATACGAAGACACTAGACACTATAATACAAGACACTAGACACTATCATACGAGACAATGGTATTTATGAACTGGACGTTTTCCTTCTAACATTTAGAATCGTAACTAGAACGTCATTCGCTATAGGTGTGACATTTGCATTAAATTTACCTATTCAATTATTTTGAGAACACTGGTCCATTCTCTGGGTAAATTTACGAACCCTTCCTCAACTGTTAAGAACGTAAGCCTATTTCTTTTAAAACTCATGCAATCACATTATTGTATAACTAATAAGTATAAAAATGTATTCATTCACATATGATTTGCAGATTCTATAAGGATTTTTGTAACTCTGACCAGTAACATCATATGTATTACAATGAAAGCGCAAAGTGTCAGCACATTGTTTTACCTTGTAAATAGTTTAGCCATGAAACCAGAGACACTTACGTGCCATTGAACATCATGTACATCTAAATTCCAAGGTCTCGAATCACATCGATTTCATTGGCCAAGAACAGAGTTCCAACCAAGAGCTTGTTCTTAAATCTCCAACTTTAGCTTACGATTACGAGTAAGCAGTTTAATGAGATAAGAGCATGGTGTCAGAACAATTAATGCACCACAGCGTACCTAAACTATTATATTCGTAACTTAACCCCAAATTTGTCTCGCTGTGGTAAACATTGTATAGGATTGATTGTATCATACATGGTGACACTACAATATAATTATATGAAAATACGATGCATCTTGATGATTTCGTGATATACTTCACCTTCAGTAAAAATAAAAAGCAACCAAAAATTATTTTTACCCTTGCGGAAACATCTTTTCACAATCTCGAAAACCTAATACAATATTAAGAACCTGTTGCATCCAACTAATTCAAAATGCATTGAAAAAACACCTCAATACAATTATTACTGCTGTCTTGGTTGCCTTATCAATATTCATTTCACAGGGACAACTAGTTCTACAACATTTCTGAATTTTACTATAAATGATCGACCATTCCAAAGACTTTGTATAAGTATCATATGCTTTTGTTGTGAAATATGTGTTATAAATTGAGAGATTATACTGCTGTTGGGGAAGAACCAAGAAATAGTGGATTACTTGAGTATGCAAAATTCAGATTTGAACCTTTACATAGAGGAGCAATACACACAATTTGTTTAAATGTATTAGAATGTATAAGACACACACACTAATTTATATTTTGCATGCCATCACAATAGTGTTAATACACACTGTATTGTTGCCCATTACTGTGATGTAGAAAACGTTTAATTTGAGCATATTATATGTTTGTGATATGTCTTGAATCTCTTATTCTCACATGATGATTCGGATAATTCATTTGTATTTTGGTATGTGGGGATTATCCTGACGAGTATGTTTCATATATTTGTGGGTCTGCTTGAGGAATGTATCGCTAGAATTCAAAAGCCCCTGGCCGGTATTTCAGACTTGCTGCACAGTACTTTGTCATGTTCATTTCCTATATACTCTCTCTTTGACCAAAATTATTTCCATTTGAAAATATTATTATTTGCTATATAAATTGCAATGCTCACACATACAATCTTAGTTCGTAATGTCATCCGATTTAGGTTTAAATGTAAACGTTTCTTCATTAAAACAAAATCTGAAAATACGACAAATAGGATTCGTCATAATTTAAAAATTGTTTGAAATGTACCTTAAAACTCATCTTGGGCTCAAAGCCGTATTAGATATTTTTCATTTCTATTAATTACATGGCAGTTAAAAAGAACTTTTTAATACTCTAAAATATTAAATTATAAATTTCAAAATAAATGATTTAAACGTGCCAGTGCCAGTTCCGGTTCCTCCACCTGTTATAGTTCCTGTTCCTACACCTGTCGAAGTTCCGGTTCCTCCACTTGTTATAGTTCCTGTTCCTCCACCTGTCGAAGTTCCGGTTCCGGTTCCTCCACCTGTTATAGTTCCGGCTCCTCCACCTGTTATAGTTCCAGTTCATAAAGAAATGTTGTTTTAAAAATGAAATCATAATTATTGGTCACTAAACTTGCACCAAATAGCAATAATATCTACGGATTCTTTTTAAAAACAATGATTCCACACAAATATGTTTTCAGCATAATTAAAATTTGTCATTTATTTTTATAACTTTAAACCAAATAAAGTGAAAAAAAACTTTATTATGTGCACCGTGATTGAAATAAAAGCAAAATCACAGTGATATAACTGAAAACTTCCATTTTTCGTCACCCATTTTAGTTACCCTGCCATCAGAGCATGTTTTCTACAAGCAAATGTAGTCCTACAAATTATAGGTTCCAGCATGACCTGATCTGCGTCCAATATTGGAATTACTGAATTCTATCTTTCATTCTAAAGGAGTTGGACTGTGTATAAAATATATTTTAAAATAACCTATAAGTTTCAGATCTTTAGATTTGTTTCTATGTTATCGTTTGCCAACCTAATTAATATCCGCTCTTTAATATCTATTGCTCATGGTCACCAGATTTGAGAACATCCTATTAGAGGTCATGTTTAAGCCACCTCTTAACTGAACTTCGACAAATCATGCAAATACAGAACTTTTTAACTAGCAGAACCTGTCAAATGTAAACGTGTATGCTAGGTTTTTGCTGCTTTAAAAAGGGGAGTCTACGTGAATGCAGGTCAAAATTGAAAAGAAAGATGTAGTCTGGTCTACGTGAATTAAAACTGGAGCAGAGAGCGAGCCTAAGTTGCTTGGTTTTCAAGACTGTTATGCCCCGTAAGATGCATATATTTACAGAGGCATGATGTTTGGCTCAAGTTCAAACTCCATAAGCGCAACCATTTTTCTTTGAGATGTTGGAAACTCTGTAATTGTTTTCATTTGCATTCAATGCCTAACTATTAAGACAATTCGTTGTCTAAATCCATAAACTGGTGTTTCACTTTTATCAGACGTTACTAGTAAACCAGCGTATCGATATCTCGTTGTACCTAACACGGCGTGGCAAAGGAAAAGAAGAGTTGGAAAATTTCATTTTAATTATACAAGTGTATTTCGGAAAAAAATCTTCAGTGTAACGGATGTGCTCATATTGTATACTAATGGTTCATCTCATGTGACCACATATGGTGCGATTCAAATAATTTGGTAGACTTGTGTGTGTGCAGACAAGTCTCCAACATTTTTTTTTCTGAACATCGCTGATGTTGACAAGTGCTATAAGTGTACGCGATATTTTAAAATGTCGATTTAAGGCTGTGCCTCTTTGATCTTCTGACTTGTATCCTTCAGAAATTAAACGTTATTTTACCAAGTCAGCCTCAAATAAATTAAAAGGAAGTCAGCTTTTGAAGTCTTCATATAAACCGATGGCAGCTTAATTTAGAAAAGCTTCCAAATAATAGTCATCCGAGTTCATTGAAAACAACTGGCATTTATCAACAGGAGGCATTTATATCAACATGTGAGAGCAAGAGATAAGAGCTGCTGTGTTATGCGCATCTGATGACAAGATTCTTAAAATTGTACTCCATTTTATGGATATGAAAAAAGACTGTTGTTTGAAAATATTTTTCAAAATTGCAAGATTTTACGATTTAGTTGTTTGAGTGCCTTAAAAATCTCACATATCAAGAACGGCAATATCTGTTCCGGTTGTAGAGAGATCTCTTATTTTACAATATTGGGCTACAATTGCAGTGTATATACATGAAATTTCTTGATGATACAAGTCGTTGCTGGACATTAAAAGAGTATATAAAATCTTACCATGTACAAACGTATAGCAATATAAACAGCAATGATCCTCGACCCATTTAGCATACGATTGGTCACTGCAAATAGCAGTTCCGTAATCTTTGCAGTTGGGAACCTTATCGATGCAGGAACCTGGTTAAATCATAAAGAAACGTGCTACTTGTTACAATGTTTGAATGATATTTTCACCTCCATCTATATTCCGACAGACTAATTATAGAATGAACGCAACAACTAATGTATTATGAAACTGTGGTAGATAAATAAGGCCTGGACAAGTGCTTTGAAGAACAATCAAGCTGATCAATACGTCAATCAAATGTGGCAATAATCATCAGTTAATTTTGTGCTTGATTAATTATGTACAAACGACGGAACTAATCGATGGTATGCATATTAATAAAGAAAATCTTTGCTTCGAAAGATTAGCATTTAATTGTAGATAATTATATTTCCCATATGCCACATTATATCACTGGTACATTTATCTTCCTTGACAAGATGACGAAGTATGTCGTCACCTGTAAAAATGAAATAGTCATAGGCAAATAGACCGACAGAAAAAAACATTAAACTAACGGGAAATGAGCTCATCGGACAAGTAGGAACACTGGCCGTTATCAGAATGAAAGAGAGGTATGTAAGTAAAAAGACAGACAGAAAAACCTTTATGCCAACGAAAGAGATTAGCGAATAGAAAGACACATATTGTAACAGGTTGAGGTTTTTGTTGGTTACCTGAAGTACCGGATGCAGACCCTGTTCATAATAGGAAACAAAAGCGAACATCAACAGTTGAACGTAATCGAATACAAGCAATTGTTTCTTCTGAGTGTTACATATTTACTTGCATTTACTTGCAGAATACAGGATGTACAGAAGGAGTTTATGTAGCAAGAAGATATAAAAGACAGGCAGTTAAAATTCGAAGCGGTCAAGGTTTATCGTTACAAACAAACCACACATCTCATTACACGGTCTAATTCTAACGTGTATTCTCTAGCCAAAGGTCATCGATCCGATTCTTTCCACATCAGTCCTCGGCATATTTAGCTAGATGAAACGGTGTCTACTGCTCCGCTATATGACTGACCTAAATAAGCCCAGGTAACGAAGTTGAAAGAAGACCCTTGGCTAGCGAAGATGATTCTAACGCTGTTGACCCTAAGTGATAATTACCTTTAGAATTATTAAAAATCATCAGAATTTTCTTGTAAGAGTCATTGGTAGAGAACTAATACAAAGTCCAATTAGGGGGATTTCGAAATTACATGTACGTAATAATTTATCGACGTTTCTATGAAAACACTTCCGAAATATAAACTTTACTCGCATTAATTAGAAAACATTTTACAGGCCCTGCTAAAATGGCAGTTTATCGTAAGACCTGTTACATTGACAATTTATTTCAGGGCAGCTATTTTGAGGACAGATTAACAAAAAAAAGGCAGAGAGAGTAACACATTTTATTTTATAATATTTTATTTTATAATTGTGGATGCATTTTCCTATTATTCTTCAGTAAGATGAAAAGAAAATAAATGAACACGAGTTTTCATAATAAATGTTTATGTAATGCAAGCTTCCTTGCAAATAAAGGCACATGTTTCGCAATCCATATCAAATGATTGTTTTTAAAAACCTGATATGTATCACAGCTTCAATTTCGTTCAATACTACTAAATGTTTTCACAATTCAACCAATTGAAGATTGTTAGGTTCAAAGTTTTGCTTTGTTTTTCAGACACTCTATTGAAGTTATATTTTCATTCTGATGTATTCTTCTTTGCAATATCTCACCTTTTAAGTTGGATGAGTAATATCTGTTTTATTTTACTGTAGTATATTTTACTTTTCAGCATGCGCAAAACTGAGTGATAGATTTAACTGGCTAAATGTCGAAGCTTACCTGAGCTACCAAATGTCAGTGTGAACGGTTCACCTGTTCCTGTTCCTGCAATGGACATATCGTATGTTTACTACGCAGTTTTTTTTTTCACGCAAGGAGAGAGAGAAAGAAAGAGAGAGAGAGATCTGATTATGAATAACTTAGACATTCTACATACATGACTAACAATAATCTTTTCGGAATAACTTGGAAAGAGCAGTAGTTTGTTACTTCGTTTGGTGGGTGCGGGGTTGCAACCAATTTTCTTTAATACAACATGTTAAATGGCACAGAATAATCACGAAGGTCATATATTTTACAGAGGTTACTGAACGATTCGTTTTAACTGTCTCTAGCGGTGACACTATAACAGAGTAGGAACCAAAACATTTACATAGCAATTCTATAAGATCAATTTTTTTAAACGATTGAGTATCATTACAGATTTCATGAAGAATGGACATAGAAGAGTGAAAAGTAGAGTGTCAAGGGAACTCTATATCGATGTCGGTCCATCTGTGTATGGACATCTGTCAACCAAGCCTCCTCAGAGTTTGACAAGCTGAAAACTCCATGTTTCATTACGTTGTCATTCAAATTTGTCCCGGCTTAACACCAGTCTTCGTCCTATCTGGATTTCCAATAAGCAACAGCGACTGACTTACAGCTGACGGTATATCCTATACTTGAATTAACGAAGTCATTTAATTGTTGTGTATTCGAAATTCAACTGAGTCGTTGAACAGTCTCACTACTAGCTACGAGTGAACAGTAATATAATGTTTTCGACCTCTGCCGTTTGCTTAACGATGGTTAGGCGCGGTCGGTCAAATTTACATTTAATACTATATAAATACGCGTTTATGTTGTAATGGCTTAACATCCTTTCATTAAATTTTCGCGGAAAAGCCACTAGATACTGCCCCCCACCCCACCCCGGTTATCTATATATGTTATTGTTGTTGTCGTTGCTGTGTTTGTTTGATTTTGTAACAACCCCATCACTAACAACAGAAGATAATAACGGTTTTTGTGTTGCTTTTTAAACAGTAATTCCTAGCGCGTGGACATCATAACTAAGACGACCGGACTGAGAAAACAAAAGTAAGGTTAGCAAATGAGGTAGCTACTTTGTCGCATGGGTGAGAAATACAGAATATCAAATGAATAATGATCTAATATTGATTTCAGGAAACTCGTTAAATTATGTTCAGCTTTTGCTTGCCAAGGATAGGAAAATCTTGACATTATTGAACGAGTTTTATAAATTTAATGTATTACCCATTTGGTGATGTTTGTCAGATAGTTTTTATTTTAATGGGAATAGTTTAGAGAGAAAGAAGGAATATTTTGTTTCCCATTAGCTCATTTGTTACGCCTAAAAATAGTCCCAGACGCTAGCTGACTTAGTAATCAGCAGTTCTATAAACAGTAATATCTAAAAGTATCCTGTTTACAAATATTATCTGAATCAGCAACTGTCCTTCCAAATCAACAAGCATTTTAAACACACAACATCATCAGACAACATTGAAATGCATGTGTGATATCACAAAGTGGACTCTATTTAGGTAATTCATACCATACACATCAATTTCCAAGAGAATGTTTACAATGTTTCCACGCAAATTGTGTTAACTCTATTACTAAGCATTCCGGTTGTTGGATACTCATGTGAGCGTACGATTACTGAATGTAGATTTGATGTGATGCATTCGTGCATTATTTGATTTGGAATTGTACAGTATAAATAGACAACGTATATTTAGAGTCAGAATTGTGTCACATAATAAGAAACATTAGCTCTTTGGAGCTCTTTTACCACGTAAAAATTATGTGGTTGGATAAGATCTTGTCAGTTTGGAGACTGGAATGTGGCAATTTCGTTTCTAGACTGAGGTGAGTTTTGATTATTCGTTTAAGCTAACATTTAAACCAAGCTTGGCATAGGGTCGGGTCGAAGTTGCATGTCCCCTTACCCGCAAGCCCTCTATCCATTGACCGATACCCTTAGTTTTATTTGTAACGAGTATAGCTTTTGTTCTACAGTATAACACTAAGGATTTAAAAATAGGCGTGCATAAGCCCCAAAGTGACAAATTACTGCTCTAAAACTAAAGTACTGAGGATTTATATCTGCATTTATCACATAGTCGGTACACATTATATAGAGTGTGTGCAGTTTAATATGCTTGATATGACAACTTACGAACATATCGCTTTATGTGATTCTGATGGGTTCAAATAAACCCATTAAATCCTTGCACAGTAGTCTTTTTACTGACTGGCTTCGATCGCGGGAATTTTCCTTATCCCCGCCTTCTGAAACTTTTTGTTGCCACTATTAGTAGTAATGCTTTGTCGGCCATTTTTCGAATCGATTGCTCAATTGTCCTTGCGCAAAAAGGTCACTTCTGTCGGAATATTGTCAATGTACCCCACATGGGCTCATTATAAATAAAACTAAGCGTATTGGTCAATGGAAAGAGGGCGAGAGGGCGGGGATACATGTAATATGGAATCCATCCTCTGAATGTTAACTTAAAAGTATAATTAAACTCACCTCTCTTCCCAGAAGAATGTGCACATAAACCGGTCCAACAACTGACAGAAAGTGATCCAACTACAGCATTTTCACGCGTAAAATATCTCCAACACGATAATGTTTCTTATTATATGATGTTATTCCGACTCTAAGTAAAATTTGACTTTGTCTACTACTGTTCTTAATCAGAAAATGTAAATATGTGGTCACAAATACATTACAGTAAATCTGGAATTTCGGCATCAAGTAGTCATTCTTTCACATGAATATCCAACGAATAGAATGATTAGTAGTGAAACTTCAGGTGGAAACATTGTAAACACTTTCGCTGAAATCGAAAGATACGGCTCATCTAACCTAACCCGAGTCAAACTGTGTGGCATAACATGAAATTTTCATGGTACGTCCTGTGTTGAAAAATCGTGTTGTCTATGTCAAATGTTATATTTATTGGCGGGACAGTTGCTCTTTCAGTTATAATTTGTAAAACAAAAGATGTACTTTTAAATGTTACAGGGTATAGAACTGCGCATCATTAATTTATCTAGCGTCTAGGACTACGTTTTACCCGCAAGAAATGAAACGTCTGAGTTAGAATGATCAAAATTATTTCTTCTTCTTTCTCCCTAAACTAAAATAAAAATTGTGATAAACAGAATCTCAAATGAGTAAGGATTTAATATTAAATTTATGAAACTCGTTGAATAATGTCCATCTTTTGCCCGACAAGGCTCGCACAAGCTACACATTATTCAACTCGTTTCAGAAATTAAGTATTAAATCATTACCCATTTGAGATTCTCTGTATATCACATCGTCACTCTTCATGATCATGGCGTCATTGACTTTTGGGTGATGCAAAACATTAAGACTTTAGCTTTTTGCAGCAGAAAATTTAATTGCAATTTATTCTTTTGTAAAGCACATAAGAAAACAATATATACATTTACTTTGATAAAAATGAAGTTTTTTGAAACATAATCATCACGTAAAAATAATATGAGGTTTACTGGTTCATAAAACGACTTAAGCCCGTCAAAAAAAGTCTAGAATTATATCGTATAACCTCATAGCTGGTACCCTTCCCGTATAATCGTGAAAACATTATTATAAACAGCAATGCTACGCTTGTGAGAGGTTACGAGAATATAATGCACAGTAGAAGTTCGTCCAGAATAATCTGGTTTAATGAAGTAACCAAACTGTACATCTGAGGCGCATTGCAAGTAACCTCAAATGTGGCGCAACCATCTCGAAATATAATTATGAAGCAGTCCATTGTTAATCAGTTAAAGTGGGTCCTTTTATAACCATCTCTTAGTTTCCAAGACTGTGTATTTAAAACTTCTGTATTTCATACAAATATATATGCATTCTTTTGATGTATACAAAATGGATTATCGAACTGTTTAACCAATGTTATACATCAAAATTGTTAACTTTAACAAACTTTTTTGAGTTGTCTCCCTTCGTCCAAGAGACGGAGTCACGTTTTATTTTTGCTTTTATTAAAAACAATGAAATCGGATCAATTTAAAAGCTATTAAAAGATATAAAACGATAGCATCAATGATGTCCCTGTCATTGTTCTTAAAACTAAGTTGAAAAGTTATGAATTTGAATTTTAGTTTTATTATGCTCAATTAAAAAAGTAAATTTCAATTTAAGCATTTTAAAATACAAATAAAGAACCAATCTTGATATAATTATACACATTTTGTAAAAAAAATCCATTTTCATCTCGAATACTATAAAAACATTCACGGTTTATCAACCTATTTATTCATTCCTCAATTGATTGTTTGATTTCTTTACGGACTCCGCATAATGAGAAGAAATTTACAATTCATTACTGGACAATATCCACATAAAACTCAAACCTTACATAAAAGTAAACTTGTAAATTGAGACCTGTTTACGGCAGGTTTCATGAAATCAGTTAAAAGAAAGACAAAATGCATTTCAACCTTTCAGCTGCTAAATGACATTAATTACACACGTAAAAGGTTATTAAATGTCATTATGGCCTCAATCAAAGATGATTTTAAGTTGCCCAGATCAATTACGACATACCGTAAAGCTGCCTGTCCTTTCAGACAAGATGTCATCTGACACAAGAAGTACGCTCTCGCTTTGCAATCAGACCTGGATATGGTATATTTGTTTAATCATTGACCCATTTAAACAAAAATAAATCCACTGACAAGGAATTAAGATAATACTCTGAATTGCGTGTTGGTATTATCGTTCTTCATTATATTCACATTATTCATTACAGACAAAATAAAATAATGCTGCTTTAGATTTCAACCTTATGGACTTATCGATTTTACAGCGTTGTCATGTGTTCATATGGCTCAACAAATTTCCGCAAAGTATTTTGTTTCTTAATTTGAATGTAATAAGATGTTTGTGAAATAAAGTCTCCGTTCAGTTTTATGCAAAATCCGCTGAACATGATTGATATTACTCGTGATAAAAATAGTAAACTGCCCCGATTTGTTTGTTTATTTATGGGGACTCTGGTGGCCAAGATGTCTAAAGCGCGCGGCGCCTTTATCGATCACTAACATCTCACGTACGTCCGCGTGGGTTTGAGTCTCGGGCTCGGCCAATGTGGGTATGTGAGAAAAATAGCTTCCAGTAGGTCGGTGATTCTTACCGGAGTCTACCAGGTTTCTTCCTCCACTAGTTATACTGGCCGTCATGTATAGACTTTCTTTTGCGCTGAGAAATGGCGTTAAAGCCAACATGACAACAACAACAACATATGACAACTTGTGTATGCTTCTACATCGAAAGATGCATTTCTGCCGTATGATACTTACCTGTCCCTGTCCCTGTCCCTGTTCCTGTCCCTGTTCCTGTTCCTGTCCATGTCCCTGTCCCTGACCCTGTCCCTGTTCCTGTTCCTGTCCCTGTCCCCGTCCCTGCCCCGCTGAAGGTGGTTTGTCCACTAGGGTGGAAGTTACATTGGGGCTTCGCGCAGCACTCGCCAGGAGCCTTTACGAGGGAGCAGCTTGGAGGAAGGTCGGAATATGTTGGACATCTGTTGAGGGTAATTAAATACAAAGAGATATATAATACTGTCAGTCATAAATGTCATTATACGCATTCTCCCCGTGTACTTACCTTTCTGTAACTTCGAGATTTAAATGTTAGATCATTTTATCGCTTTCATGTAACCTTTAAATCCGTGTATAATATGAAGATAATGATCAAACGATGTAAACAGGGAGAAAACCAGTTAAGTATGGCACATGACATACATGTATTTAAACTTAAATTTAAATTTAAAACTAATCTAAAATTTAAAAAAAGGAAATGTATAAAATCAGAATTTTGGTTTGCAACTCAAATCAATATTAGGGAAAAAAAAAAAAAATTTTATATAATTTTTTTTTTGTTTTTTGTTTTTTTTTTTTTTGTTTTTTTTTTCTCTCTACGATTGAACCAATTTTGAGATATTTCTAATTAAAAGATAGACCTGTTCCATGTGGGAGAAGCATAATAATTAAAAAAAATGTGAACCCTTCATGGAGCTCAGCCTAATCTTATTAAGAAAGGTGATTTAACACATACATAAGAATCAATAAGATTCAAAAAATAAGGGGATATCACCGTTCTTCTAAATTCAAAACGTATAAAAAGAATTTCCGTTGTATATGAATACGGAATATAATAGGAAAACTTATGCACTACAAGAATTTGATCCAACAAACTATCCCAACAAAAACACATTATAGCATACATAACCCATAGCACAAACATATAACAAACATGGGATGTAGGAGACCCTAGCAAGGTCACAGAGAAAACGAAAAAGAGGAAGTTTAACCGAGAGGATAATCTAAATCACTCTCGGAGATACTCCTCTATAGATACACTAGGGATTGAATAAATACCCTAACTCCTAAATTCACGTTACAAAAACGATGAAATAATACATTACAACATATCTGGGGGAATACAAAAACACATAAATAATTTATGTAATTAGGAAAGGGGGGGCATCTGTCTGGTGCCCCAAAAAAAAAAAAAAAAAAAATGACATACAAAAAGACAGATACTCTGAATCTTATGTTCTCTTATTTCCACACAACGCAAAACTCTCTCTCCCCCACACCCCGCTTACACATGCAATCAAGTGATTTGATGAAGAAATGATGTGCTTAACTGAATATATACTACTCCATAAGGATAGATACATTGCTGTGTCGATCTAATACAATATTCTGTGTGAATAGTTTCACATATGTGTCAACATAATTGTACTGTGCCTTAACTGATAATCTAACACCACACAAAAATGTAAAAACGCATCCCTTTGTATTTATTTTATCATCATTAGGAACCATTATGACCTGTTTTTCAGAAAACATTCACTCTGTTGTCAAACTGTATTTTACACCAAAGAACAACAACACATTCAAGTAAATGTTCCCACACTATTAATGTCAAACTCAAGATCACTTCCTTATTTTCCTATGTGACATCACACAACAAAAATATTATTGATTATTTGTCTGTTCCGTTTCTGTTACAATTTGTCTCGTAATCGTCGTTGCTTCTTTAATTATTATCATTATTAAATGTATTATTATTATTATTATTATTATTATTATTATTATTATTATTTAAGACAACGTAGGGTAGATTCTATGCAGTATGTATTGACCATGAAAAGGCCTTTGATAGGATAGAGAGACATTTACTGCACCAAAAGCTAGTTAGTGAAAATATTAGTGGAAAAATGTTAAGAATCATTAAGGCAATTTATATTGATATAAAAGCACGTGTTAAGTCCAACAGTCTTATTACCGATGTGTTTAATTGCCCTTTGGGCGTACGCCAAGGTTGTGTTGATTTTGTATGATGCCAATGATATTGAAAATAACTCATTTGACATTTTGTAAATATATCCTTGGTACATCTATGACTACTCCAAATGCATTCGGATATAACGAATTAGGAAGAATTGCTATGCATTGTATAAGATACAAACGTATTTTGAAATATTAGCTAAGAATTCTCAAAATGCCGGAAGACATACTATGATTTACAGTTGGGGGGGGGGGGTGATTGCTGGGCTAACAATGTTGAAAAAGCTTATATTTACATTTGGATTTGGCAATGTTTGGTGTACTCAGGGCGTGCTTGATGAAACTAGATTGTTCAGCCAGAGATGTGAAGATATGTGTTGTCAAAAGCTGCAGGATGAGATTAAGTCGATAGAAAGATTGAACTTCTATAGGTCATTGGAGTAAAATTTGATTGTCAAATATATCTTGAAGTGTTGGAAGATAGCCATCTTTGTTATATAATCACTACGCTTAGAGTGGGGAACTTGCCAATCAGAGGTAATATGGGAAGATATGAAAGTATTTGCGATGTGGAAAGATTGTGTCAAATTTGTTACGCTAACATCGAAAATGAATTCAAGTTTATTATTGCTTGTACGCTATATGGAGAAATACGAAGAAAATATTTACCCACCTTTGTATATAAAAATCCAACTTTTGAAAATTTTAGATATTTTATACACAATGATAATAGTAAAATTCTGATGACTGATTTATCATGTTTGCTATAAAACCTTCAAGATTAGATATCACAAAACGTGCTCCGTCCAAATTTTAGGGTTACCCTTAACTTCGTTTGTTTGATTTCTGTGTAGTAAATACTTGTAACTCACCCGATTCGCAAAATGCAATAATGGTTACTTTCGTGTATGTTACTTCCAGTGGATACGCTGTTACGCACTTCAACATATTTTTGTACTGCATGATGTATGGATATATATCATGGACCACTATTATCATCTTAATAATAATAATAATAATAACAATAATAATAATAATAATAATAATTATTATTATTATTATTATTATTATTATTATTATTATTATTATTATTATTATTATTAGCATTATTATTATTATTGTGTTGTTGTTGTTGTTGTTATTATTATTATTATTATTATCGTCGATCACCATATATATGTAACATAACTCCTTAATTAATCAACTTGACCAGTGATGCGGTCATTCATTAGTTATCGTGCCGGACTTGCGACTGAAATTCTAAGGCTCCGAACATTACTTTCTGACTACCATGGGATGTCCTTGGACAACACAATTCATCCGCTTGATTTACACGATCCGCAAGAGAGAGTAGTTTTTACTGTATTTTCCACAGACTAATATCCTGTAAATTACCTATGCAGATACAGTGTAGGCACGCAAAGTCTGAGCATTCTCGTGTTTTTCAGATACAAATCGAAGTACCTCGACTCTTTCAAAGTGTGTGTGTGTGTGTGTGTGTGTGTGTGTGTGTGTGTGTGATTTGGATTGTTCACGTAGCATTAACAATGTTTCAGTCATATCGATATTATAGTGATATCTTGCACTGGGGCATAAAGCCGCAGACATGTAGCATCATGTCCCACTGAGTCACGTTATCCTGACACCAGGCCGACCAGTCCAAACACGGGCCTCCTAATGCTGAACGCCTAGCGAGGCAGCTGTTAGTACCATTTTTATAAGTCTTTGATATGACTCGGTCAGAAGTTACAACCCGCGACCTCCCGCATGCGAGGAGACTAGTTCACCGGAGCGGTCGACTCTTTCAAAGTGACTCGAAAGTAATCGCAGTGACGCTTCCTTCCCAACTGGATGTGAGAAGAAGAAAGTGATAGGTGTCGATGTTGTCGATGATTTAACGCCATTTTCAGCACACTGTTGGCTATACATGACGTCCAGTATAATATAATTAGTGGAGGAAGAACCAGGGAAAGCCCGGTAAGAAACGCTGACCCAAATGATGCTACGGGCAAGCTTTCTCACCTACCCACATTGGTCGAGCCCAAGACTCGATCCCATGTGGGCAGGTGAGATGGCAGTGACTGGAAAAGGCAAGCGCTCTAGAACACTCGACCACCTAGGGCCCCGACGGGTGTTGATAAAAAAAAATTCGTCAGCGTGTCAACCATCAATGAAATATTTGCACTTTTAAATTTTGTTATTCCTGCACCTTTAAAGAAGAAAAAGAAAGTTTCATAAATTTATAATTAAATCATTACCCATTTGAGATTATTTTATCTCATAGTTTTTATTTATTTCAATCTAAATTATTTAGATAGAAAGACAAATGAATAATTTCTTTAATTCTGACAAACGATGCACCATTCATTTGTTTTGCGTTACAAATAGTCCCAAACAAATGTAGATTATACCTTTTTGCAAACTATAGATCAAAGAACAAGCGTCCATCCGAATAAACAGCATTTTACAAAGTCAGTTTTCAACAAAGATTGTCCAGTGCGTGTGATGTCACATTATTTGATACGGTAAACAGTAACGGTTACAATAGGCATACAATACACGATCCATGTTTACCCTAAAATGTCTCTTTCACAACTAAACATTACATTGTTGCGATATTCATGTGAAAGGAGGATTACTGGATGCAGAAATTCCCATATTTACTGTAATGTATTTGTGACCGGATATTTGCAGCATTTGATTTGGAAGGCTGTACAGAAGATGTAAGCAACTTTCTTTTTGAGTCGGATTTTCATCACATATTTCCTTCTTAAATATGTTGTGGTTGGATAAAGTTCTATTAGCTGGGAGACCGTTTTATGTCCACATTCTTCAGTGAACAGAGGTTAGTTTATTTACTTCTGTAAGTTAACATTAAACCACTCTTGTATATTGGGCGGATTCTATGTTACAGGTTTACCGCCCCCCACCCACCTACAAACTCGCTATCGACTGAGCAATACCTGTTACTTCTTCTTGTTGTTCTTTTTTGGGATTTTGCAGCATTTTGCATGTGATGATATTATTATACATGAATAACAAAAATATGTGGTAAATTGGCCACATTAAGACGGAGACGGACGAGATCATTTTTCCCCTATTCCCTTTCGTGACTCGAGTCGAAAAATACCGCTAAAATATTCATTGATAACATGAATTTCCAGAAGGCGGGATTAGAAAGGTTTCCCGACGATCACGGTCAGTCAGTAAAGAGAATAGTGCACAATTACTTCGTGGGCTTATTTGGACCAATCAGAATCGCATTAAGTGATATGTAACACTTTGTGATATCAAAAAATATGAAACTACGCATACTATAGCAAGCTGTACGGACTATTTCATAATAACAAATACAGGCTTTATGGTGATTCCAAATGGTCACTTAAATTCAAGAGTTTTTCTAGCATGCAAGGGAAAAGACTGAGCACATTCCACGTGTGGATATGCTTATACTAGTTCTAGTTACCAATGCATGTGTAATACCTCATCGTTTTCTGTACGCACACGCCGCAGAAAAAAATAACATCGGAAAGTACGTTCATGTATCATCCTTCTAGAACGCAAAGTATTTTCCTCTTTTTAAAGTTTAAATGTTCCGTGTGTTAGAACTATTTATTTGTCGATGAAGCATATACTAATCAAAACAATGTCGTCTCTTTCTGATGAGAGGCGAATAACTTAAACCCTCTGAGAAAGTACTTGTGGTGATACTTCCCAGACTGGTAAGCACTGGTCTGATAGGTGATGAAATAACAATAGATAATCTTGATTTGTGTTTTACGGCACAGCAGAACGTGTAGGTTATTTAGTTCTGAGGAATCTGGAATAAAGTGCCTTGATCAGGGACGTAACACCATTCTTTCGGTCACGAGTCCTGAACGCTAAACACTGAGCTGACGAGGCCCCTAACACTTGACGACGTTTCAGATATCAGTCAAATCAAATTTTAAATCTAGATAGTATTCATGTAAATTTTTACTAATAAAAATTAGGGAAAAATCATCAGGTTTCAATAGTCTTGCTTATATTGCTATTAGTTTTGATACATCATCTGGTCGTTGTGACATCAATGAAGTTAGTATGACGTAATAACAACAACGGACATTACGGTAGCTCAAAACGGTCACTACTTATATCCGAGGTTTTCTTTTCTAACATGAGACTTTAAAGACTAATGATATTCCAACTGATTGATGAACAAGTGTACATAATGGATCTCATACCTAGGATGAAATAAGTCACGATATGGGAAACGTATTTGTAAATAACAAATATTGCATTAAAAATAACTCGAACGTTACACAACAAAGATGAGGATTTAGTCACCTATGTGGTGTAACCTGTAGCAGCAAAACTGAGCGAACAATATATATGATCCTTGTATTACATATAAATTCTCAAACTGGTATTGTCCAAATCCAATTTGAAAGTATATGTACATTTCAGAGCTCGCGATGTGTTTGTGCAAGAAATATATAACAAAATTCATCTTCCTGCTGTTTGTCCATTACACGGCGGCTTACTAAGGGCCACGACCTCTGGTACCCGGAGCAACTCCCCCGTCAGCCCCCCCCCCCAACTCCCGTTAGTGCGCTACTGTCCATATATGCCAAACTTTGCGTTAACTTTTTTTCACTTTCAACGACTTTTTTTGTTTTAGAAAGGTGCAGGAATAACATCAATAATTGAAAGTGCAGGTCTTTCATCGATCGTTTACACGCTGATTAGTGGTTTATGTTTTTTGTGTTTTTGTGTTTCTTTTTTTAGCAACACCTATGGGGACCCCAGGTGGCCGAGTAATCACATCAACTTTTAGAGTAACCCTACCGGTGACTCAGGGTTCATGGGTATGAGTTGTAAATTGTTTGTAATTTTTACTTTTAACGTCTTAATAACGGTGGGGCCAATATAAATGGAGGACATTTTGTAATCTTAGCCTAATATATTTATACTTATATACCAGTACATTATTAAATGCAGCTGCCTTCAGAAACTATATCATGTATTGTCGTAAGTCATAAAATTGACTGCAGTTCCACTTGGGCCTCTGTTTCTGATGTGTACTTCTTGAGTACTTGCAATGAGATCAAAAAAGGCAATACAAATTTAATTAGTTCTTTTTTTAGCTGTCTTTTGATCCCAAATGGAAGATGAACCAATGTCAGTGTCAGAAACTCTTTTGGAAAATATCGTAGCATTATAACTGAGGGTAAATTGCGGCATATAGAGCAATCCAGTGTCCTACAGTCGAGTTTAGAAAATGATGGGCAAATGAAACTGATAATGCGTTTATGTCTGTGACATTTTTTACAAACTGATTCATTAATTGAACGATTCACATCCGTGTTCAGACGTTGATAAGGTCCTTCAACTTGCTCAAAAATAGAACAAATCAGACAATGGGAACAAAGTTTGTTTAAAGAATACCAATGAACATGGTTTGCTTGGTAAAGCTTAGCGCGCATGACAATACAGAGCTAATCTGGTTCCTGATAACAGGTTTGAAATGACATAACACAGCAGAACAAGACACGCTTCTTAACTAGGACAATAACCTCAAGCAGGATTAGCCAATAAAATCAGACGCGAAGGTATACGCATTGGAAATTCACCAAATCAAACTCGATGAATATCTAACAAGAAATTCAAATGTACTAGGTGAATTACTGGAACGATATGTACCACACTGATAAGATTAAGAAACAAACCTGCAATGGGATAGGCAGTGCAAATATGTTTCATACACACAAGGGTTTATCAAAGTATATGGGATCTTTAACAGCTGTGAGTGCGTACAACAGCGTGAAATATTCAGATAATTATTTTAAAATAATGAATATTTTTGCCAAATGTATTTCTTCACTTCTTTAATGAAGGTTAAACGGAGATGCCACAAATAAAGAGTTTTGTCACAAAATATAATAATTTGTAATTTGTAATGAAGACTACATTATTTACATTGTACCAAGCTCATTGAATAGTTAGATTTTTAATCAATAAATCTATTAAAACTATTAAATACCTTTAAGCGACAGTGTTTAATCTGTAATATACACTCATTGGTAATACAGATTTAGATAAGTTTCGCCACTTGTCAATCATACTGATCAATTAACTAATCAATGAGCGTCAGTTAGACACACCTCTAGGCATTGCATTCGTCCGCAATTTTCCACCGACAAGCTGCTTGCGGCAATAATGAATTATGATAAGTATTTACAAATTTGCAATGATTTGTTGATTTCTCGATCGATAACTGTTAAAATAAGTCAGTGCAAGCCTTGTAATTCTGACAGTCGATAGCCAGATCGTCTAAATGGAAAAATGGATTTATTCCTTTCTCGAAACATAGACAAAACTTCGATAAATAAAGACTCATTTTGTGATCGCGTGTACGATCAGCCGAGTATATAAACAATCGATGGCAATTACAACATGTTGATTTGCATAAAAGCATGTAGAAAGGCATGTCCCGTCGATGGCTTCAAGAATAAAAGAAATCGAAATTGAAAAATATATGTAAAATTAAACGTTTCTAGAATATGGGTGGATAACCCCCTGACTGTCGGGCTCTAATGTATATTATTTTCCTTGTATATGAAGCACTGAAACAAATACTGTGCTGTTTTAAATTTAAACTTTGAAATAGACTTGTCCCCAAAACAATGATTTATGTTCTCGATCTTTCAGAACCTTGAGCGACTCTTTGCTTTCTCATCGGGCTGAGGAAGGGGTGGGGATACAATAAATGTAACAATAAAGAAATATAAAAACAATGGATTCATACAATTATGCGTTTACATGTTTACATCAACATACGTCATTAATAAAAATTCCATCAGACGAACACATTAGAACTTTAAAATTATTATGTACAACAGTGTACTTCTAAACAGCAATTATTTACGATTTTGTTATTCATTTTTATTAATTTACTTCCAAGGCAGCATAAACGTAAGGCAGGTGAAATTAATAAGGTTGCGACAATATAATAAATACACTAATATCTTTTGGAGTGAATTTCCTTTTACATTAATAGGTTCTCGAGCAGCTTTAAAATTGATTTTTATTATTTACTGAAATAAAACACTTAGGTTAAAACTATACGAACTTTAACTATCCATATAAATATTGTCTACTGCAGGATAATTTATGCAGCTTTGTAATTGTACATTTTAAAAATAAAACAAATCATTTTTAATTAACATATCACTCAAACTGAAACCTATTTCTTTGCCATATACTGTATGTTTGTCGGAGGTTAACAGGTCATGTCACGTGATTTGGTAGTCGGAGTGATTCCTTACCGTGGTAAATTTGCAGATAATACGATAGTTTTTACGTTTACTCCCACAAATGTATAATAATCATTTTTAGATTAACACGTGTTTGTGCGTGTGTGTGTGTGTGTGTGTGTGATAAGAATAGTAAAAGTTGATTTGTGTATTGATAATTATAAAGACTTAAAGATGTAAATAAACTCTCTTGTTTTTAAATTAACGCAAATAATGCTGTTTTATTGGAATGTTGTTTGTTCCAAGCTCACTTTTCTTTTGGTGATAGCATTTCGGGGTGATAAATCTGCGGTCATTATGGGGCGTGTTTTGTTTTTGTTTTTCATTCCACAATTAAAGGGGACCAACATGCAAAACTGAAATTCGCGAAAAACTTCATATATAATTTGCTATATGTATAAGGTTTATTTTCTGAAAATTTTTACCTTTTATTCTTACTCGTTACGAAGAAATTTATGAAAAACCGATCATCTCTCCCGATCCGTCTTGAATAGAACAACGCGCTTCCCTCCCCCTGTAAAAATAGCTGGTGTGACGTCATTTGAGACACTGTGTACACACTGGCATTGTTTATCAAGAATTATGGAGAACTCGCCCTGGTTGTTAAGGCTTTATTTATTGTTGTTTTTCTTCAACTAAATAACTTATTAAATCTATAAAATTTGAAACTTTTCAACTTTTCCATTTGATCAACTCCGCTTCTGTACTTAACGAAAAAGAAGTGACATCTATCCCTTTTGCTCTGCTCTTCAAATCATTATATATGCTTATAAACCTTGCTCTACCGAATTCAATATGTCCCACTGCTATTTCAAATTTACAATTTTGCGAATGATTACTATTCCAAATGACAGTGATGTGCACACGCTACAACTTGTTCTTGTTGTGTTTTTTTTTTAAGACCTTAATATTTTTGTGTGGCAATTCTTACCTACTTCTCTTCTTGGACATAATATTGGAATTGCAGGTGACAAATGACAGTCTACGGTAAGCACCACACCAATAAAAATACGTACATTTTATATCATATCATACGTGTCATAAACTTAGAATTTCTGCAACTTCGTACGTAAACAGTCCATATCTTAAAGAAATAGTGTTTGTACGTATGTGTGTGTTTCTAGTTATCAGTTGATCTAGCAAAACAGGCAACGTGAGAGAAAACGCTACATTCCGTCTCGTGTTCTGATTGATAATATGACACACATGAGAACGCTAACTTGAATATTTAGCCAAAACTATTTCATAATCCTGATTCTCAATCGCTGTCGTCTGTAATAATCAGACTAATGGAGATGCTCAGTGAAAGCAAGTATAAGAAAATCAGCACATAAACCACAAGAATGGATGAATTTCAAATTTAGCATTGAGTACTGCAATATTTATCGAAAGAAAAAGGGAAAAGATAAAGAAGAGACAAAGAGAAAAAATATACAAGTAGTTACTCACATGCTGTTACATTGGTATCGGCCGGAACTTGCATCTTGACACACACAGTTCAGTTCACAGGTCTTCTGCCAGGTTTCCCCTTGTTGGTAAGTCCTACCCTCATAGATGCAGCCTTAGTAGTAGTAGTAGTAATAATAATAATAATAATAATAATCTATATATGAAGATTATTTTTTAAATTGTAGCATTATTCTTGTAATAATTATGTGATTTTGCACTCACATTTAAGACGTCGTATTACAAACGCCGTTCCTATATTGTGAAAGTCCTAATTTTCTTCCCAGAGGGGCATTTTGAAATCTGATTTACGGTAGCATAAAATGAATACAGAACACTACCTTCTTTGGAGCGACAGCGCGTTGAAAGGGTCGACAGGCATACCAAACTAGCTTCACTAAATAAACTGCATTGAGAGAGATAGCTCCTAAAAGAGCGACGCCTTTTCCCGCGTACTAGTCCTGCTTCATTTATTCCAATTCATCATATGACGTAGATGATATGTTCAGTCAGTGTTGTGTGAATTTTTGGAAGAGCAGTCAATATGGATACATGCAGACTCTTTGCTTTTTGTTCTCTTTTTTTTAGTTGTTATTTTACATACGTATTGTGGCCGCCCCATTCGTTGATATATCTAATTAAAAGCTGTACGGCAAATGACCTCTTCAGTAGGGAACTTTTCACATAAAAACAGCTGTTACTACGTTTAGTCCGAAAAAATGTTTAAATTTAAAAGCCCTATTTTGGATAGCCCATTCAGGATTCTGTATGGTCTGTGCATGATTTCGCGGTATTTGATGACGTTTAAAGGAGATTCTGCTGAAAATTTATCAAGAAACTTAACATTTGTAATCTCTAACGGCCATACTTCAAATGCCACGTATAATTCATATAGGTCAGCAAAATGCATTATGTGTGAGCAACAATATGCCAATCTCTTGAAAGAATGTACGAAACGTCATCTATAATGCGTAGTAAACCACGAGGATCTAGCGATTCCTTTTTGGTCCTACGGTAGTTTTTAATAATGATTTTTCAAATGGCATCCTAATGATTTCTTTTTTAATTTAATATTTTGTGAATCAGCAATAGATTTGGAGAAGAAAAACAATACATTACCATGAATCTGTCTTTTGATGTTTGCAGAAGACACAGTCGTTACTAGCAATACGAAACAAATCAAGTTCTTCATTCTCCCTATGTTACACAAACCGCTCGAAAGATGTACGAAAATACGAAAATAAACGCGGCTTGCTAAAGAAACATGCTGACGGAATGGTCAATTTTATAGTCGACAGCTGATAACAATGGATCACGTGATCTACACTGCGACCGGAAGTTCTATTAAAGATTTCATCACCCTTCAGATTGTACGTCCTATGAATGGCAAAATTATGCCAAGTCAGATTAAAAATATGGTGTCAACGATCTATTGGATTTTATCTTAAATTTAGGTCAGCGACGTTCCGTGTGCCTCCTTTGGCCAGGAAAGATTATATAATTTGAAAGCTAACTCATCAAATAAAATAAAAATGTTAAACACTGGGATATAGAGTTTGAAAACTTACAATCTCTGGAAGATTAGTTAGTCTTTACAATCTCTGGAAGATTAAGTTAGTTCTTATAATCTCAGGAAGATAAGGTTAGTCTTTACAATCTCCTTAAGATTTAGTTAGTCTTTACAATCTCAAGAAGATTAAGTTAGTCTTTACAATCTCTGGAAGATTAGGTTAGTCTTTTACAATCTCTGGAAGATTTAGTTAGTTTTTACAATCTCATGAAGTTTAAGTTAGTCTTTCACAATGGCAGATAATCATTTTACAATCGTTCTAAAATATTTGAAACACTCTTCAAATACTTAATTCAGTAAATTATTGCTTTCTTTCACGCATTTAATGTATATGTATTGCTCAAGAAAGATGCGATTTAAGAATGTACTATGACTTTATTACACAGGGAAAACCAACATATTTTAGCTGAAGTTTTTACTAAAAGAATATTGGAGATTTTTACAATTAAATTTCAAAACTTGAGGAAAAGAAACCCCAAATTTTATTATAATTTCTATGATCAAGTGCATTAGAAGAAATTATAAATACGCAGGCACGTATTACATGATGTCAACATGTAGAGCAAGATTATGTTATCAAGAACGCCGACTCACTGTTACGGCGGTCAACCATTGCCGACGAAGGTGTGGCCACCTGGAAATCGAGATAAGATAACGGGGTCAAAAATTTTCACGTTGGGTCTTGCTGTGGCCGAATCAAGGTGTTCCATGTGTTGCATGCATTTGTATATTAGTCACATTGACTGGGTGATCCCTTAATGGACTCTAAAATGACGCTAAAAATGAGGCAAATATTGCTAACCATAAATCCGCTCTCACTATGCCAATATCATGTTATAATAATTCTTCATAAGATGGCAAGCTATCTTTGATAAAATACGCAGTTGGTTTGCTGGTCGACAGATTTGGATGAAAATCATTACTTTTAATATTAATATTAATATGTGACCCAAATAAATGTAAATCGGTGTATAGTTTGGTACATGTGTACCAAATTTAAAACGTGAGCAATTTTCAAAGAGTGTTAAATTAACTGACTACACCCACTCGACAAAATGTATATCATTCACTCGATACAAACAAATACTCTCTCTCCCTTCCTGATGTGAAAATATCAATAAAATCAAAGTAAAATGCGTGAATGCAGACTGTCAGAAAACAAGACAAATAAATTGCCCATTGATCCTAATGAAATGAAGATACCCGGATTTAAATTTTAACCCATCGAACGGACGTGAAATTTGACCACCTTCCATGTATAGGGGAACTTAAAACACACACTCAAGCGGTCATTCCGCCGATGATCGGAAAAAATCTCCGAAATGCTAATATGTCTGCCATTATAAATATATATACCTTGTTTACCAAATAACGTCATGGTAACGTCAAACGCTATCATAGCATTCATTTCATTCGACAGCTAAGATGGTTTATTGCTGGATTCCCACGTTTCTTTTTTCATGCATGAACCCACTAAAAACGTTTTTTTAACCGAACGTGTACAAATAATTTCATAGAGATATCGTAATATTTCTGACAGCGTTCCTTTTTGAATAACAAACATTTGTATTTATCTGTATTTCCAAACACAGATAGAGAAAACCATTTTGCATAAAAAGAGACATGCAAACTGTCACAAACAAATATGCAACAAGAGCATAAATATTGCTATATGTGTAAAGTTGTTAGAGACAGATAATCCTGTATGACAACGTGTATGTGTAAATTGCTAAACAAACAGTACTCGCGACATCTTAATAAAATCAAAGTTGAATAATGTAAAACTTTTGCGAGCCTTGACACAACTTTAATATCAAATCATTAACCATTTGAGATTATGTTCATCACATTTGTTTTATTTTAATTTAAATTGTTTAGAAAAAAAAAGAAGAAGGAATAATTTCGTTCATTCTGATTCGGCTGTTGCACCTTTCATTTCTAGCGAGAACAATTAGTCTCGGACGCAGTTCTACAACCATTCACATTCAAAGTAGAATCTTTTACAAATTATAAATCAAAGATCAAGCATCCTTCCGAAAAAAATAGAACACTTTAAACAAAGTCATTTGTCAACAGAGAAAGTCCAATGAGTGTGATATCACATATTTTGATACCGGTTATGATGTATAATCTACATTAACACCAATGTGTGTCAGTTTCACTATTCAGCATTATATTGTTCGGATATTCATGCGAAAGGAAGATTGCTAGATGCAGAACTTCCCAGATAACTGTGACGTATGTGTGGTCATATATTTGTATTATCTGATTTGGAACAGTAGACTACAGAAGACATAAACAAATTTTATTTAGAGTCAAAACTGCATCACACAAGAAACATTAGCTCGTTTGAGCTATTTTACCGCGTACAGTTCTTTCAGTTGGGAGAACTTTTTATGTCCACAAAAAAATTCTTTCAGCTGTGAGAGACCGGTTTATGTACATAAAATTCTGTCAGTTGGCAGACCGGTTTATGTCCACATTCTTCTGTGAACAGAGTTAAGTTTATTTACTTCTATAAGTTAATTTATATAGGGCGGATTCCATAGGTATCCCACTGGCTATCAACTGACCAATAATCTTAGTTCTATTTGTTGCTGTTCTTGTCTTCGGGTTTTACGCTGTTTTTCAGAGGGTAATATGCTATGCCCCAATGGAGTAAATTGGCCATATTCAGACAGACGTGACCATCTTTTTTTACCAATTCCATTTCTAGAATTCATTCTAAAAATTGCCGCCAAAACGTTGATAGTAATAATATAATAAAGAGTTTCAGAGGCGGGGTTTGGAGAATATTGCGCAGGAATTTCATGAGCTTATTTGGACCAATCAGAATCGCATAAAATGATATGTTAATATGTTAATATCTTGTAATATAAAGAATATTAAACTACACACACTATAGGTAAAGTGTACAAACTACGTGATAAATCAAGCATATATATATATATATATATATATATATATATATATATATATATATATATATATATATATATAGGTAAAGTGTACAAACTACGTGATAAATCAAGCATATATATATATATATATATATATATATATATATATATATATATATATATATATATATATATATATATATATATATATATATATATATATATATATATATATATATATATATATATATATATATATATATATATATATATGATTGACTATTTGTATTTGCACTGGACTCCTTTACCTTTGATATATATTTCCCAACTAAATAATATCTACAAAATGTCAGAATCACAACTTCAAAACCTGAATCTGATTTTTAAAAATTTGATCTATAGATACAATATTTTGTTATATTAGCGAGAAGATAAATAACATTTGTAATATCAGTTCCGAATAAAAATGTTTGGTAAAATTTCTTACTAATAATAAATGTGTCGTTCAAACACTGTTCTGACTGAATCCATACATGATTACTTTATCTACGTTCAAATAATCGACTCCTTCTTCAATTTATAAAAACTACATTTATCAATATGAAGGTTTTGGGCTTTGTGTAAGAAATTAATTTTGTATACAAAATTTATGAAATATTTTAAACTGATATTCAATATCAACGTGAGAAAGTAAAGAAAAATAATGAATCGTTTTATCGGAATGCATAATATCAAGCTTTCTATTATATTTCCTGTATAGACTCGTGTTTTTCATGTTTTGTTTCTCTGTTATTTTAGTCTCCAGTAATAACATCGTCAAAAATGCTGCAGCTTTTCTTATTCGTTAAAATATACCATAAATAGAAACAACACAAAATCTTTTTATAATCTTGAATATTCATATTTTAATTCCATTTAAAACTTTCCAATGTTGAGGAATTCTCCTTAGCACCTTAATATTATTTTAAAAGCACCCATTGTAACTGACGGGAAGGGGAGATGGGGCAGGCCTAGTGGCCGACCAATATTCTCATCCCCTTTTGGGAGGGGAGCCTAAAATTATTTTTTTCTTTTAGGGCAGAATTTGTTGCCACGCCAATGAATTTAAATTCATACTTATTTTTAATTAATTATAAGAAGAAAAGTAACTGTCACGTGCAACTATACCGATAATGTCATGGTGGTAAGGATGCCCTTTTCCTGTAAATCTTTTACAGAAGGCTTTTGTGACCCTAATATATTTGAATTATATAATAATACTCGTATTGTGGGAGAACAAAGAACGTTTCAGTTGTGTCAGATTTCATCTTCGAAGCAAATTCTTGCCATGCTTCCAGTACATTTTCCAGAACATTTTAGTAATAGTTTCAAGCAATAAGCGATTACTATGTGATCCAAAAGTAAATAATTTGTTGCAATCAATGGCTTTTTGTGTAGAATTTTTTGTTTTTTTAAATTTATTTGGAAATATTTTGTTAAAAGACAAGTGATTTCTCAAAAATATTAACATGGTGGTATGAAGACAGTTTAAGTTGAATGTATTAAAGCGGCATTGAAAATGTGACTATGATATTTTCAATGCTGCTTCAGTACATTCAACTTTAACTATCTTCATACCACCATGTTCGTATTCTTGAGAAGTCACATGTCTTTCAATAAAATATTTACAAACAAATTTTTAAAATTAAAAAAAAAAAAACAATTGTTCCAGTTTTTCTGTGAAAACAATTGTGGTGGATCAGGCAATGGCTGAGATAGGTATATTCACATAGATAAAACTAAGGATTTAATTATAACAATTTTCCCATACAGAGTAATTTTTCTCCTTCCCCAGATAATAAGAATTGCTTCTTTCTTCTTCTTTGTCTCGGAGGAATTTAAATCCTAAATATCATAGATTTAAACAATTACGCCCAAGATTGTAGAGCTTCCACGAATTTTACTACGAGCTTACCACAGAAGACACCAATGCCTGATTTTGACTAATAAATACAACTTATGAACATGGTCTTCCTTACGTCAAGAGAAAATGTTGCTAAAATGTAAGTTTTGGAGAAATACAAATTATTTCCGTAAGCAATGGGTTCTATGGCATGTAAGGTGACTTGATGTTTGTTTTTCTTACCGTGAGAAAGAAAAATAAAATATTTTTGTATCGTGCAAAGCTTTTTGGTTTCGCTTTCTTTCTGTTACTTAATTTAAGACCATAAAGTCGAAACACTATACACTTTAGTTGCATAATACTTAGTTATTTCATTCATTGATTTATAATTTCTAACCTGATTGTCGCCAGAGGTTCCCAAACACTGTCAACATATTGGCGGTTCGAATCGAAATGGAGTTTTTTTTCGCAATACGGTCACCATATTTGCTTGGGTCAGTCTATGTTTGAAGCAACCGATGTGTTGTAATTTACCGTCTTTGAAAATCTAAATAATTCTGTAAATTTTGTATTTACATCTCTTAGAACACATGTTTACAAGAGTTCCTCATATTTATTTCTTCAATGCGTTTAAACTAGACATGGCAAATATTGAACGCAGACAACATGTTTTTTTTTTAAAACTGAAATAGACTATTCTAGAAAACAAAGAAATGGTCAGCGAGCAGTCTGTTTGCATGTTTACATTGAGAAGTTCTGTTTGCGTCTAAACTACGATAATTCGAGAATGTTATAGACCCTTTGGAGACAATTAGGTTAGAACATACAAATCAATGAAAGAAATTACTAAGATTTGTGCACGTCTTTTACATCCTTGGTGCTTTTTGTTTTTAAAATAGGTAAGGGGATTCAAAGAAATGGGTGGATATGCGAGTACTTATAATCATGTACAGATGTCGACGAATCGTGATGTGCACGGACAATGCAAAGTTGAGTGAATCCATCAGAGGGAAGGTTAATGCCTTTATGATTAACGCAACATTATTATTGTGATAATCATTACATTTTATCTTGTTTAAAACCTCAGAGACGGGATAGCAGTCTGTCACATTGCGTCTGTTTTTCATCTTTTAGAAGTAGTTTGTACCTGCTTCATGTTTTTAATGTTTTCTCTTTTCATTTTGTCAATGATGTTATTGGTTATCTTTCTGGGATATTGCCTACATTACAGTCGTCTTATCAAGTTTTCTATTGAGTCAGTTTCTTATTGATATTCAATGCTTTTTGGTGCAGATTTGTTGTCCTTGGTTTTGTAAAGAACGTAAATGCGCATTACATACCTATGTCATTCTAGAAACTCGTAATCATTCATAAACTCAATGTTTACATGTTCCTTAATAGTACTTTTCGTGCGTTCATCTTCAGTCATATTTAATAGAGATGGGTACTTCTGGCACACCATCTTCAGTCATATCCAGTAGAGATGGGTACTTCTGGCATACCATCTTCGGTCATATCCATTAGAGATGGGGACTTCTTTAGTCATATCCAACAGAGATGGATACTTCTGGCAATTCATCTTCAATCATATTTAATAGAGATAGGTACTTCTGGCCTATCATTCTACAGTCATATCCAGTAGAGATAGGTACTTCTGACACATCATCTTCAGTCATATCCAACTGAGATGGATACTTCTGTCCCATCATCTTCAGTCATATCCAAATTAGATGGGTACTTTTGACACATCATCTTCAGTCACATCCAGTAGAGATAGTAACTTCTGAAGATCATCTTCAGTCATATACAGTAGAGACAGACATTCTGGTGCATCATCTTCAATCATATCCAATAGAGATGGGTACTTCTAACACATCATCTTCAGTCATATCCGTTAGAGATGTATACCTCTAACACATCATCTTCAGTAATATCCAGTAGAGACGGGTATTTCTAGTACATCATTCTACAGTCATATTCAGTAGAGACAGGTACTTCTGCCCCATCATCTTCAGTCATATCCAGTAGAGATGTGTACTTCTGCCCCATCATCTTTAGTCATATCCAGTAGAGATGGGTATTTCTGAAGCATCATCTTCAGTCATATCCAGTTGAGATGGATACTTCTGGCACATCATCTTCAGTCATATCTAATAGAGATGTGCACCTCTAGCACATCATCTTCAGTCATATCCAGTAGAGATGGGTATTTCTGACGCATCATCGTCAGTCATATCCAATAGAGAAGGGTACTTCTGGTACATCATCTTCACTCATATCCAGTAGAGATAGATACTTCTGACACATCATCGTCAGTCATATCGAACTGAGAGTTGTACTTCTGGCACATCATTCTGCAGTCATAGCCAGTAGAGATAGGTACTTCTGGCCCATCATCTTCCGTCATATCCAGTAGAGATAAGTACTTCTGGCGCACTATATTCAGTCATATCCAACAGAGGTGGATACATCTGACACATCATCTTTAGTCATATCCAATAGAGTGGGGTACTTTAAAATATTCCAGTTTATAAACAACTGGATAACCAAAATGCACTAGCCTAATTTCAAATAATTTCTCGGTAAAATTAGAAAGCTAGCCCGTTGCAAATATTAATTTATATTTTGAATTTATTGTGAACTGTTTTATAATGTAAGTATATTTCAAACTAATCATGTCAGTAATGATTGCCTGCCTCTAATCATATGCATGACATAGGTAAACTTGTTTTCTTGTGGGGGTAGAGGCACCAGACAGATGCCCCACCCCCCATTACCAAACAAAAAATGAAAAGTGTTTTATGTGTAAGTGTATCCCCCAGGTATGTTGCTTGTTTTATTTTTATAAAAAGAATTTTAAATCAAAAATTTAATTATTTTAAATTTTTGATGGGGTATTTATATTTCCGAGTGTTATCTGTAAGGGTGTTCATCCGAGCCAAGTTTCTTTCACCTAGCTCGAATTCGCTCCCTTAGTTCGTCTTTGTGACCTTTGCTAGAGGTCTCCTTAGTCTCGTGTTTGCTATATGTGTATTGCTATGTATGTGAATGCTATATTAGTTTCCGTGTTGAGACAGCATATCAGTCAAATTTCCCCAATTTGCCTTAGTACTAGTTTTTATTTATATTTTTAAATATACTTTATTAATCATTGTTGAAAGGGCAACTGAGCGGTGTACTATTTTCAATAGAAATTAAAAAAAAGCCTAGTGTTTTATGTCCGTGCTTATATGTGTCGCTCATCGCATGATTTTGAAATGAGGCGGGCTGTACTCGAGTGAGGGTCCGTACTTTATTTATTTGTTGTATTTCACCCGACTCGAGTTTTGGCCCCCTCTGTTTTTTATTGTGGTCAAAATTCCAATTTGTATTAGTCAGCTATACAGTACGGGAGCTGTATAGTTAAGAGAGAGAGAGAGAGAGAGTTAGAAATAAGTAGAGGTGTTGTGTTTGTTTTTTTGTGTTTTGCATGTACCAGTATTGTTCCATATGGGGTTTTTTCTTAGGTTCTTTCATGGGCCTTTCCTCTTGGCGTGGCGCCTTGTGATATAGCCCCATCACGTCATTACCTCTTACTTTCCCCATACAGATACCCTGTCCTTTTGTGTATTTAAAGGTAAGGAGAATATTCCCTAAGGATTGTTTGATATTTATATATAAACACATGCAAATTAATAAGTGTTTAACGATATATTAGCCACCCTCAATGAGATCAGGGTTGGACATAGATGATAAAAACGTTTTTTTCGTCTTTTATTTTACCTCGAAAAACGCGTTTTTTTTACGTTTTCTATTTTTTTGCATTTTTTATATGACTTCATTCACACTAAAAAGCGAAACCGTATGCAGTGCAAGAGAGTGCGAGATGTAGTGTTTTTGTGCATGCAAATCTTCGCCTAAAGGAAAAGCTGGACAATATAAATTATATGGAGGAAACCATAGAGTGGTCAGATCAGTCAGATGGTGATAACGACATTGAGTGAAAAAAATTTCAATGTTATCTGGACTACGGTTTAAAACTTTTGACATTTTTTCATATTTGTATCACTGAAACTTTAAAACTGGTATGTAGAGTGTAAATAAGTAAAATATTGATTTATGTGTTGCCTAAAAACTACTGGAACTTTTTTTTTTCGTGTTTTATTTATTGAGAAAAAAATGCGTTTTTTTACGTTTTTTATTTTAATTTAAACGTTTTTACATCTATGGGGTGGGAACGAGGTCTTAGCCCGCGTTTGCGTTAACGCTCGTAATGAGCGCTATATCAAGGCCCCTTTCTTACCCCTAATCCCTGTTTGGTATTTGGTATTTAAACACATGCAAAATTTATATGTTTGTTTGTTGTTGTTTTTTTGGGGTGGGTAAATCCATTTTATATTTAATTTTTGAGAGATATCAAGTGATTTTTACTGACTTTAATTAGTCCATAATTTTTTAATTTTAAATAATTCTATCTGTTATTATGGCCTATGTTAGTTATTTTTTAATTGTTATTACCTGGCCACAGGCCATCATTGTTTTTGTAATGTGATCTGTTATCTTAATTACTGTCTTTTTGTCTAAATCCCCGTTCAAATATAGAATATGTTTCCTTTGATATCTCTCTTTTTTACATATCTCCATAATCAGGTAAACGATTTTGTTCGGATTTTTTCCCCTCCGTTGCATGTGCAACATGTACGTAAATCGTTTAGCTTTTACCAAACTTTTATCCAGTCCAAACCAGCTCTTGTCATATTTTATCTAGTCCAAACCAGATTCTACCATACCTTATTCAGTCCAGTCTTGTGATTAAATACGATTATCTCTTAATAGCTACATTGTCGCCTTCATACTAAGGTCACAAAATGTTTTCTACCACCTGTCTGAAAACCGTTGACTTTAGTACAATGTGGTTTTATGTTGTGCCATTATTGTTCGTTCCGTAATAACATTTCAAATTATTTTGCGTTCTCCCCGATGTTGTCTTTGAGTAGTGTCGGCGACATTTATGCAAAACACATGGATATAATTTGTGCTAATCTGTTTTTAGTATACTTATATCTTTACTACTCGCTAAAATGTCAAATGATATTTTTTAAATTTTATTTTGTTGTTACTCTAACCCTACTGGTTGGTCCAGAAATATGATTAGTTGTTACAACTGTTAATATTACACGTAGGATTTCATGACGCAAAATATCAATGCTCATAATATATCGTAATGCGTCGTTGCCCTATCACATGTCTTTGTCCAGTACTTAAGAACCATAAGGGCGTAACGTATTACGTCGTCGCAGGTGTCAAATGCACAGTAAACCATGTCCTAATGGACACCTGATTAAGACGCACAACTGCTCATAACGATCACATTTTCATACAGCTGTTACTATTATTTAATACCTCATAATTAAATCTTTACTTAACAGAGACATGTTTATAACTGACGGAATAGGTCATACATTTGCATAACCACTAGAATCACGTTTCAATGTATCAATGTTTATAAATGCACGTTTAATCAATTAGTAAAATAATGTTCCAAGAATCTTTACTAGGAGCGTAATGTACTTAGAGTCACTAATGGGCATTATTAGAATGCGTACACAAAGAAGAAAAAATGGAAGCAACTTTAAAATATCAGTTAAAAACTGGCTCCATGAATGCTAAATTTTGCGATCTGATTCCGAATTAAGGGTTTCAAAAAGTTTGCAAAATCATCAACAGACAGTATATAACACAAGTATGTTAGTCTCTGCCACAACAAACTCGCTCAGTGCACAACGGAAATGTGAGCAGTGATCTCTCTCTCTCTCTCTCTCTCTCTCTCTCTCTTCAAACACTTATAAATTGTATCAATTCTTTTGATAACTGAAGGTTACAGTACGTATACGTTTGTCAACCAATGTCTTGGCCCTTGACCCATTTCATCGTTGTTCCAAATTTTTAAAAGAAAACAGTTCGTGATTAAAACAATTTACCGCAGTAGATGCTTTCAGGCTTTGCTGTCTTTGACATACTTCACATACGTATTCAGCCCTTCCTTATTACTGTGTTGAATACAAAATAACTAGACTACTTAATTGCAGCGCTTATATATTTTATTCCAGATCGGGTTAGTGGGAAATTTACAGTCAGGGTTACAGGTATTCACTGCAAATATTAATCAAGAAAGAGTTGAAACAGAATCCACGTATTGTCCTTGAATGGAGGGTTCTTAATCAGTTCCATTGCTTTGGAGGATAATAAAATATACAGCGTTAACTTGCTTTGGCCTTTAATATTTCCTTTTCAAGACATAAACAATGTCATTACAAAGGTAAAATGAATACTCTTCGGTGCAATAGAAAAGTGGTTGAAGAAACAGCGTTGTAAAGCTGCATTGGCCTTGAACCCTTCAACCATCCGATTCCTTGGAATTTTCGTTATCTTACGTTTAAGTTATTTGTGCAAATAAATGGCAACAATTCTTCCTTTAAAACAGAAGAAATAACAATTTTAGACAAGTTTTGGCTACAGCTGATTTCCTCTGTTGATGCTGATGTTACTGACTTGGGTTTAACGCCATTTCTTATCGCAAGCTAGGCTATACATGGTGGCCAGTATAATGGGGGAGGGGAGAATCCGGGGACAACACCGGTAAGAACTACCGACCTACGGAAAGTTAATTGACAATTTTCTCACATACCTAAATTGGCCGAGCCTGAGACTTTAACCTGCAAAGAAGTGAGACGGCAGTGATTCGTCTGTAAATTTAACCTTTGACCTTTAAGGTCATCATCCATACGATGATGTTTATACACTGTTCATAAACAATACACCGAGGTATGAGATGTACTTTGTTCGAAATAATTGTATAAATGGAAAAGCCTTTGTTGAAAGCATACTATCATACGTGTACTTTGCCAAGGTTAAAATATAGTTCTGTTATTTGTTGTTTTTCTTTTTAGATCTGTTATTATTTCTCAAAATATTTGTAATTGTAAGAATATTAATTCATATTTTACAGCATTCGTGAAGCCGTGAAGCTTGAAAATTGAGTATACACTGTACATAGTATGAATAATCAAATTTCCAGCTTCACGACCTCATGAATTATGTGGATTATGAAGTTCAAATCTTAAATGCACACTTATATTGAACAGTCATAATTTACTTTTATCTTTCGACCGCTAGAATGGCACACCAGTAGCCTAATAACAATACAGAATACTGCCAAAAGCTATAACCACCGACACATGTTACACCGACCTTTGAACTTTTAGCCCTCATTATCTATGTATGCCAAGAGTAGAATTTGGGAGAAAGGTCTACCGAAGACAAACTGATGACAACAGGATATATATTGCCCTGTTTCCGTAGCCATTACCTAGGAATATACTTTCTTAGATGCGTAAATGTAATTACTAAAGTATGATCACACTCATTGTAATTATACACGTTTTTCATTGCTATTTTTAGCTGTCTATTTGGGTTACAATCTTTATCATTCACCTGCTATCTACTTCTCACAGGCTTGAAGAAAGACCAGTGGACATAGGGGTGGGTGGCTGGCCAAAAATAGCAATAATTATAACAAAAATTGCCACAGTAAAGGTTCCGCTCTACCGTTGATATGTAATTATGAGAGATAAGGTGATTTATTTGCATTGGCAATATACACATTGGAAAGAATGTTGGCATACCTTTATGCCGTTTTCATGTAAAGGGGCTTAAATAATTTTGCATGTGGTATTTATGAAAACCTTGAACAACCTACAGCAGACAACTGATCAAATGACTCATTAACGATGCTCAAGAAATTAGACTGAACTTGTCCAGACTACACGAACTTTAGCAGTTATTAAAATAAAGAACATTAATTTTGCCTGTGTAGATAGACAATATCAGCTTCTGAAAGGAAATCAAATGAATTATAACATATAAAAAAGTAGAGAAATTTATCATATTTTTAACATTTTTGTTTAATTTTCCTTTGTGGTCCAGAAAATGAAAATGACCAAGCGGATGTAGCAGTCTTTCGTGAGATGCATATCTGAAGTAAGGCCAAGCTGTATACTCTGCAACCCAAATTACGCCCAATCAAACAGACACCAAAATAAAGAGAATTAAACGTTATTTTAACAACACCTAAGATATGCAAGGTCTTTTATTAAATAACCCGGACAATCAGTGAGGAAAACGTGGAAAATTCCTGGTCTTTAAAAAGTAAGAAAGTGTAGAGTGGAACCAAAGTGATTTGTCGACATGTTCATCGTCACATAATGTTAACGATGTATATCAAGTTTCTAAACAATCTATATTTTTTTAAAAATGCAGGACTAGTTGCGTGAACGAGAGCCAGACAGAAGGACGAACAGACGCCAGGATTACTATATACGATGAGGATTATTTTTTTTTAAAGTCCAGTGGCAATTTTTCTGCATTATTTTATGTGTTATGTCTCGGCTCAGTGAATAATGTATTCTCCATATTTTTGAATGGCCTGGAAAGATTTCTTCTTGAAAATAATTGCAGTGGTATACACAAATAACTATCAGACAATATGGCGTCACTTTCGAATAAAAACAAAACTTCTGATATTTGGAACTCGAAACAAAGTTAATTATGAATTCACTATTGGTATTCAATTGATTGACAATTGGAGTCATTTTAAATGCCTAGTTCTTATCTTTCCCAAGAATTAAAGATTTTATAGTGCGATATAGCACAATGATAGCCAAGCTAAAACAAAGCTCTGTATTTACTTATCAACAATTCCAATCCTGCATGTGCAAATCGGCTTTCATTTGCATCTTTCTGATCATGCCATTTTGCTTATTTCACTCTATGGATTTGAGGTGTGGAGATTTTAAATATCAAAATCATTGAACATTTGGATAATTAATTTTAAAGAAATATTACAACATTCAGGAAAAGCAGACATATTGATATTTGTTTCTCTGAGCTACCGACGAATCCAACACATTATTATCAAAAAATGAATGATAGGGTTCTGCATTTCCATTATTAATGTCAAACAGACTAATTAATTAAACTCATATGTCCGAGATTATTGCTGATTTAAACGCTTCTTAAAGGATGAATTGTATCAACAATATTTGAATATTTGTATGAAGAACAGTCTTTTAATGAGGAATTTATAAACAATCCTGAAGGAACTGAACATAAAATTACAGAACTCTAAAAGAGTTTTTTATGAAGACGTGGAGTACCTCTGTAACCTGACCCTCTAGGAGGAAGGTTTATTACAGTATTAATATCTAAATTCTGAACTCTACGTGCTACATTAACCTAGATATGTGTTTCTGCTACTGATAAAGTTTAGGACTTCTAATCATCTGCCACTGATAAAGTTTAGGACTTCCAATCATCTGCCATAGATAAAGTTTAGTAATTCTAATCATCTGCCACTGATAAAGTTTAGGACTTCCAATCATCTGCCATAGATAAAGTTTAGTAATTCTAATCATCTGCCACTGATAAAGTTTAGTAATTTTAATCATCTGCCACTAATAAAGTTTAGGACTTCTAATCATCTGCCACTGACAAATTGTAGGACTTCTAATCATCTGCCACTGATAAAGTTTAGGACTTTTAATAATCTGCCACTGATAAAGTTTAGTACTTTTAATCATCTGCCACTGATAAAGTTTAGTACTTCTAATCATCTGCCACTGATAAAGTTTAGGACTTCTAATCATCTGCCACTGATAAAGTTTAGAATTTTTGATCATCTGTCACTGATAAAGTTTAGGACTTCTAATCATATGCCACTGATAACGTTTATGACTTCTAATCATCTGCTACAGATAAAGTTTAGGACTTCTAATCATCTGCCACTGGTAAAAGTTAAGGCATTCTAATCATACACCCTCCATTAAAACGTATTGAAAATACATCACTCGAGGAAAGAAAATATAATTAATATGACAAACACGATATGGTCGACGAGTACCAGTATTTATTTATTCGGCATCATTTTCCAGCTGAAAGAGTAAGAGTTCTAAAACCCTTCTTCTTCTGTAGACCTTTAATTTACAAATTGCAAAGGCTATTTTAACACATAATTTCAGAGTTCTTCATAATCTGTTATAATTTTTCACTTTGATAGTGAAACGTTATTTTAAATTATAATTCGTGTAATTATAAAGTTATGTTTCCTTTATGCATTACCAATGCATTTTTTTTTCTCAATTAATTTATTAAATTCCACGACGGTTAATCTTGTACGTGAGTCATATATCTTAAAACATTATGTACAGAGAGTGTAGCTTACATTTGTAAATATGTGTTATAGCCATTTAACCACACATTGCAACAAACATTTCAAATTATGGCACGCAAACTATTACTTTTATTGTTTATGTCTGGATCAATGGCACGGTTTCAGATAGTAAATCATTATTTATTTGTACTGTCGGATTTAAACTGATACGCATTTGTGGTGCTTTTATATGCCACCTTTGTATGGCCTGAGAGATTTTTCACAGATACATATTTGTTCTGTTCTGGTCGGCATATTGTGAATTTCGATCAATACGTTATAAATGGTTTGTGTGATTATGTGCTAATCAATGACCCTATGTATCCACTGTTTCACGAATTGATTACGGTTAACCCTTCTTGCATACACTTTTGTCGACAGAGCCGTGGTAATAAAACGACCATTGTATTGCCACCCGCATATAGGGGTGGATAGTTTGCACATATAGTATGTAAACATGGCTCCTTAATCAATTTGTCAGACATATTAACCCGTATTGTCAAGTTACTTACAAACAATTATGACAATATTTTGACCCGATTACATGGATAGTGTGATTACAGTTGAATGAAATGTATTGCTCAGTCCGGATTTCGTTTCGACAGCGGTAAATCCATATTCAACATTTTGTTATGAATATACGTCTGGCTTTTGTTTTAGAGTTGGCGAGTACAATGGCTGACAGGGAACCAGATTACACTGATATGAACCCAATAGTTTGAATTTCATTTCATCATAACCTTCAAATTTTAACTTTGGCAGATCGTTTTTGTAAACCATTAGGAACGATTCCCATCGATTAACGGAACCGTTTTCAAGATGGGAAGTTGGATGGAAACATTTTAGTTTTAAATAGGTTTGATAAGTTACCAGTGTCTTGTTATATATATATATATATATATATATATATATATATATATATATATATATATATATATATATATATATATATATATATATATATATATATATATATATATATGGTAGAGAGATATATGGAATACAATCTGGTAGATAGATATATCGTAGAGATATATATGGTGGATACATATCTAGTAGAGAGATATATGGTATACATCTGGTAGATATATATGTGTGGTAGAGAGATATGTGGTAGATAGATGGTAGATAGATATCTGGTAGAGAGATATATGGTATACATCTGGTAGATAGATATATGGCATTTATCTCTTAGAGAGATATATGGTATACATCTAGTAGATATATATGTATGGTAGAGAGATATATGGTGGATGGATGGTAGATAGATATCTGGTAGAGAGATATATGGTATACATCTGGTAGATAGATATATGGTATATATCTGGTAGAGGTATACATCTGGTAGAGAGATATATGGTATACATCTAGTAGATATATATGTATGGTAGAGAGATATATGGTAGATAGATATCTGGTAGAGAGATATATGGTACACATCTGGTAGATAGATATATCGTATAGATATATATGGTAGATAAATATCTGTTAGAGAGATAGATGGTAGATATATGGTGGATATATATCTGGTAGAGAGATATATGGTATATAGATATCTGGTAGAGAGATGTATGGTATACATCTGGTAGATAGATATATGGTAGAGAAATAGATGATATATATATATATATATATATATATATATATATATATATATATATATATATATATATATATATATATATATATATATATCTGGTAGAAAGATAGAAGGTAGATAGATGGAAGAGATATATATCTGCTAGAGAGATATATGGTAGACATATGTCTGGCAGAGAGATAGATGGTAGATAGATGGTAGGTATATATCTGGTAGAGAGATATATGGTATACATCTGGTAGATAGATATATGGTAGAGAGATACATGATAGATAGGTGGTATATATATATCTGGTAAATATCTGGTAGATAGATCTATTGTAGAAAGATAGATGGTAGATAGATATCTAAGAGAGATATATGGTATATATCTGGAAGAGAGATATATCGTAGAGAGATAAATAGTAGATGGTAGATAGATATCTGGCAGATATATATATGGTGGCTATATATCTGGTAGAGAGATATATATGGTGGATAGATATATGGTAGAGAGATAGATTTTAGATAGATATCTGGTAGAGAGATATATCGTAGATAGATGATAGAGAGATAGATGGGAGATATATAGATGGTAGACATGTGGTAGACTGATAGATGGTAGACATATTTGGTAGATAGATGATGGCATATGAATATATGGTAGAAGTATGGTATATAGATACATAGTAGATATAAGGTACATAGATGGCAGAAAGATAGATGGATGATATATACAATGAGACAGTTTGATAACGAAACATTTAGAATGAGGCAGAAGGAGATAGATTGATAGGTGGGTAGGTAAGCTGGTAGAAAGATATTTAAGTGGAAGATGGGTTGGTAGAGAGATGTACGTAAGATGGTATGTTTATTGTTTGATCGATAATTACATAGATAGATAGATAGATTAGATAGATATATAGATAGATAGATAACATAGATAGATAGACAGACAGACAGATAGATAGATATATAGATAGATATAGATTAGATATATAGATAGATAGATAAATATGTAGATAGATAGATAGATAGATAGATTAGATAGATAGATATATAGATAGATAGATATATAGATTAGATAGATAGATATAGATAGATAAATAGATAGATGGATATGTAGGTAGGTAGATAATTAGGTAGACAGACAGATAGATAAGATATATATATATATATATATATATATATATATATATATATATATATATATATATATATATATATATATATATATATATATATAGATAGATAGATAGATAGATAGATAAATAGGTAGGTATATAGATAGATGGATATATAGGTATGTAGGTAATTAGTTAGACAGCCAGACTGACATACAGACAGACACATAGATAGCTTTATAGATATATAGATAGATAAGTAGGTAGATAGATAGGGAGAAAGGTAGATAGGTAGATAGATGGATATGTAGGTAGGTAGGTAGGTAATTAGGTAGACAGACAGACAGACAGCCTGACATACAGACAGACAGACAGACAGATAGATAGATATATAGATGGATATGACAAGCTCATAAAATAAAGAGAATGTTTGAAATGTTTAGTGACAAACATATCCATATTCATTTCTCTTCCTTTTGACTCCGTTAAGGTTTACACGGCATGCAAAGTACCCTACCAACTAGTCATTTCTGAAATCTATATTGTTCGAAAAGTTTATAGAGAAACGTTTTTTATATTTATCTCCCCATAACAAATCTCTGTTTAGAGGTAGAATTTTACGGCATGCAATATCCCAGCCAAGTAACGTTTAGGGGGCAGGGCCAGTTTTTATGTACAAATTTAATGCCGCAATCAACGACCTAGTATAAAAAATCATACAAAATCAAATACAAAAGTGAGGTAAAAAAAGATCCATATTTTTAGATACCTATATTGAAACAAAGCATAAGAATATTATTCACTCGACCAGAAAAGTCAATAGCAGTTCATAGCAGAAGAAGTTTATGCACCCAACCCCAAATTTCTACCTATAATTTTCATGTCCGAAGGTCATTTTTTTAAACCATGTGATTCTCACAGTGCAATCACAAACATTTTTCCGAGAGGACACTTCTGCACCAAAACAGAGTGTGTACTAAACAGACTGATGCAATTGAAAATAGTTGTCATCCAAGCCGTTTTTTTAGATATTCTACTTGCACCAAACCCACGTGTTTACTGTTATGGGAGGCTAGCTCTTCTTCCTAGCCGACTATTGGTATTTCACTATCAACATACTGCAGAGTATGTACGTGCCTGACATCAATTTCAAGAACAACACAAGCCCGAAACACCTACTTCACAAATATATCCATATCTTTAAATAGTGAAGAATAATACCTGAAAAAGTCGCACCATAGCCTTAAGTTAAGAAATTTGCCAGGGGCCAATTTACGAAACTGGACCCTGCCACATTTAGTGCCCCAGTTCCCTCTGGCGTACTGCCGCTAGTGACGTCCCAGCAATTCATCTAAATGTTTCCAGTACCTTGCTAGTGGAGAGGCGATTCTGCTAAGAGCACTTGCTGAGACTAACTCAGTATTCTTCCATATATCTTTTCTTTTTCGAGCTGACTGCTAGACATTAGGATGTGATTATCTGACAGACTTGCTCAGCATGTTATGAAAAACCTCCAGTATAGTTAGTTCTATTATCACTATTCCTATAGAAAATCGTCCACATGGGAGAAAGAAATAGCCCACCAATGTAATTTCCCAGGAAGCAGTTAAAGAAATCCTGAACAGCTGGGCACGTCCATGTAGGACAGGTGATGATAAACGAGTTTTCTATGTTCTCTTTAATAATTTGACTGTTAACAAAGGTATCAGATGTATGTGACTTTCCATATACGTTTGCACAGTTTATGACTATAGGATGGAAAGCGTGAAATCCACAGTTCCTTGCACTTTGCGCCATAAGCTGTAAGAAAAGTAGGCATCATCCACAAATTCGGATCTGTCTAACATTAGTCTGTCTAACCATAAAAAGGATAATTTAAGGCATCAAACAACTTTGTCGGGATGAAAGCAATGTCCAGTCTCTGTGTTTGGGCTTTTACATTTTGAAGAATTTGTCTGCAGTGCCCAATTGTTTTGCCATTCCCAAGAAAGACATATAACAAGTTTTGAAAGTAATATATGTATACTATATATTACCGAACGATTCGAACTGTATGGGACAGTATATATATCTATATCTATATATATATATATATATATATATATATATATATATATATATATATATATATATATATATATATATATATATAGGGGCCCCGAGTGGCCGAGTGGTCTAAAGCGCTCACCATTCCTGATCACTGCCATCTCACCTCTGGCTGCGTGGGTTCGAGTCCAAGGCTTGGCTAACGTGGGTACGTGGGAAAGCCTGCCAGTAGCTTCTCTTGGGTCGGTGGTTCTTCCCTGGATTTGCCAGGGTTCTTCCTCCACCAGTTATACTGGCCGCCATGTATAGCCTATTTTGTGCTGAAAAATGGCGTTAAACCCTAGAACAACAACAACATATATATGTCATGTTTACCCCGACCCAGAGTAGCCCCAGTTTGAAACATGTATAATCAAGGTAATTCTGACAGGCCATTGTTTGATGTTAAACATTGCCGAAGGCTAGCACTAATCCATTACGTAAGATTGTCGTAGTTAGAAGTGGAGAGCCGGACATAGGAGTTGCGAAGTCACAGATAGCCAATTATCACCTAGGTGTGGAAATATTTTCCAAGATCAAAGAAGTTGCCTGAAGAAGTGGGAGTGTCTTAACTTCTTTTCCCTGCAAACAGACAGACAGGTTGAACTGGCCGCTAAGACGATTGGATAGGATGACAGCGCCTCCCAATCAGAATTGAGATAGGGGAGAGACCTTGATTTGGGTAGAATGACATCTCCACGTCTTCCGGCAAGAATTGGTTCGCTGAGAGAAATTACCCAGAGAAGAGGTTAGCGTAACTCCGAATAGCCATTCGTTATTGGCGGGAAAATCTTAGAGCGGGAAATTCTGAGTACAGAAAGCTTCAAATAAAGTCAGTGGGATATTTGTTCGGTCTTTGTAGAATGCGACTGCATTTTAATTGTAGGTCGTATGTATACTTTATTATTACTAGAATCGTAGTACGAAGAATTACTTTGCTTTGTTAATATGTTTGCATATTTTGAAGAAATGAGTTGATATTTGTAAAGAATTATATAGCTTGCTAGCCGTCGTAAGAGTTAATATTGTAATTTGCTATGTGGGTATTTTATAGTAGACTAACACATGTGTTCACATGATTATAGATTTTGCCATTGTTTAATATTTGTAATGTACAGACATGCGTCTGATTGTTGTCAGATTGTAGTACGATGAGATTAAATATATATGTGTGTATACTGACGTGACGCAATGTATTGATGTCTGTATAACAACTCGCTGATACCGTGTTATTACCCCATTGTTTACCCTGTAAGAAGTGTGTGGGAACTTCGATGTGTATGCATGCGTGACCGAAACCGTGATAGCTTATCTGATGATTAATTGTCGATATAGTGTGAGGTGAGATTCGATAAAACATATGTTAACGCCTTGTGGTTTTTCACAGGAAGCTTTGAGGGACAGACCAGTTACAGTTTGGTCCCGTAGTCTTAGATAGAGAGACGGAGAAAGGAGAGAAGAAAGATGAAGTTGAAGTCTGGGAGCGAAATTGAAGGAGGAGATAGTAGAGAGGGAAAGAAGAAGAAAGGAGAAGTTGAAGTCTGGGAGCGAAATTGGAGGAGGAGATAGTAGAGAGGGAAACGGAGACGAAGGAGGAGTTGGAGAAACGGAAAGAAGGAAGGAATCAGCGGGAAAGAAATAGATGAGTAGATGCAAGGACAGGGGAAAAATCGAACTCACACTGTAAATCACGGGATGAATTAGGCTGTCACTTGGTCGAGGGAAAGACGAGTGATTGGAAGTTATCATTTTAATTTATCGAATTTATTAAATTGTTATTGATTGAATTTTCATCTTCGTGTTCTCTATAATTTAACCGTCGTCATTGCTGACTGGGGGCTCAGAGCTGTAAATCTACCTCGTCACTAATTTAACTTTCTAATCTCACCAGCCAGGGTGGAACTTCCATCATAATTTAATTAAATTATATTGGAAGAACCCCACCCCAATGCGTGCAAACGTCACTATATATATATATATATATATATATATATATATATATATATATATATATATATATATATATATATATATATATATATATATATATATATATATATATACTGTCCCATACAGTTCGAATCGTTCGGTAGCCCTTAAGAATTATTTTCAGATTCAAGCTACTCGCAAAGTTACTTCCATGAAATGTAGAACTACTGCTTGCATCTACATGGTCAATCTTAAAGACTTCGAGTCCCAATTCCCTGCATAGTAAACCCGTTGTATTTTTATTGATATCTTATCTATGATCACTGAGTTGACATGGCAATATCTAGCTGAATATTAAGATTGTTTGAGACTTTCTGTCAATCACGACAATATGAAATCTCGTGTCTAGATTGAATTCAGTACATCTACTGAAATAACAACCAACACATTCAACAATCGAACGATGAGTTTAACATGACGAATGGAAAAGGCACCATCCATATGATACATGTTTCACCTTCATCGGGCACGCGAACGATGCAGATTTTTTCGTGGATCAACTCCCGACTACTAAAGAGGTATCGAGAAGATCGACAACAACCAAAATCACATGTGATTATCGCGCGCGATCATGGTGGCAGAGAAAATAGATACACCGGAATGGAAGAGATTATGGAAAAGTATTAGTCGATCGAGAGCGCAGAACGACGGGGAGAAGCAGAGACCCTTTGGAACATGCAGAGATTTCGAAACAGACCGTGCGTGGGGCTCGTGAAATGCAGAGAATTCAAGAGGTGATAGCCCTTTCTATAAATTGAAAGTTTACTTTCATGTCATTCGTGGAGACCATTTCGCTCGACGACTCCATTTTCCAGACGAGTGCATTCATCACCAAACTTATGTTTCGTTTCCATTATATTTGATATTCGAAGGATTTATCGTGAACAGTTACTATTGAGACAAATATGAAAAAGGATTCATCATATATTGCGGATAAAGAGACTTCGTGGTTGTTTAGCGTCCACATCAGTGTTTTGCCTGCATACGAATATTAGTGAGTCAAGTGTGTTACGACCGATGTGCACATTAAACAATTCCAATAACAGAAAGTGTTTGTGCACGTGCGTACCAATTTCAAAGATGCACACATCTGTCCAGGAAAGAAACGATGTCTTGTTTTTCATCAAGTCGCCGAGTTTAATCATCATTATCACACTTTGAGGTACGACAAAGAACCAGAGGAATTACTGGATCACAGGAACCAAAAGTAGCAGGACAATCTCAGAGATTTTATCTTGTATTGTACTGTAAATGTTCTTAAGACATTGCGATTCACATTCCTAATTTTTATGTTGCTCACTGAGCATGTCACGAACTTATTCAGGAATCTTCTTTATCACTGTGGGAACTATAACTTGCTTCCAGGTGGACGTGAAAAGATATTTCATAGCAACAGTGATATTTCTGTTATTTTTCAGTCAGTCTTGGACCACGCTGACGAAGACTGTGATGGAGAGGATATCAAATCATTAGGGCAACTGCCATTATTACGTTACAGTGATCGCTCACAATTACTCAAAGTACGACGGTCTGTTTCTTTTGAAACATTTTTGATAACAACGAACTGAATTTCCAAAGGTCACCATGAATAGAGCCGAGATCATTTACATGAAAGTAGGAAACGACCAGTTTAAATATTCCATTAGTTATTTTTCATACTATCTATCAATAAACGCGGACTGGAGAGGGTTATTCTGACTTCGATGGATGTGATAAAAGTTTTGGCGGGTAAAGAATGTAACCCTGGTTGGCTAAGCTATGTGTATATGTGTTCTGAGATGGAATTCAGGCTTTTAAGAAAGTCCCCTCGCGGAATTAGTCAGTCTAAATTCTGAGGCAATCCAGAAGTTTAACTCCTTAAAATAATAAGTATTTCATTTTAGATTGTCCTAGGTACGCGTGTCTGACAGTTAGGCTACAGGAAAGGAGAGAGGTCATAGAAAGGTGCAAGTCTCGAATAAAGCACAAGGTTAGTCTCAGCGCATGCGGTATATGTTCGTTGATGTAAATGTGTAATTATATTTTGAATCTATTCATTTTAAATTCATACATAACTTTTCCTTGAGTTTAAAGGGGCCCCGAGTGGCCGAGTGGTCTGAAGCGCTCTTCGTTACGGATCACTGCCATCTCACCTCTGTCTGCGGCGGTTCGAGTCTAAGATTCAGCCAATGTGGGTATGTGAGAAAGCTTGCCAGTAGCTTCTCGAGGGTCGGTGGTTCTTTCCGGGGTTTTCCCGGGTTCTTCCTCCACCATTAATACTGGCCGCCATGTATAGCCTATCGTGTGCTGAAAAATGGCGTTAAACCCCACAACAACAACAACAACAACTTGAGTTTAAAAGTAATTGTTTGCATGGCTCTTGTCTCAAATGTTATGTTACTCGTGTATTGTATGAATGAGTTCGGATTTAGATGTTTGTGTCTTATAAAAATCGAGTATCATAAAGGCTTCATGCATTCCTGGCGATAAGTAAATTATCTGTCTTAAATGATTTGTATCGTGTTTGCTGAGAATTGATTTTTCTATGTCTGGAAAGGTATGTTAATAAATCGCTTATTAGCAAAGTTAAGAGAAGGAGTGAAGCCCATTAATTCGTTGTATAATTAAGTAGTCATTTATTTTCAACCGAGAATCGAGGGTGTGTAACTAGTAGAGCGTGTGTCGACAGGCATAGTTCACTGATAAGTTATAGCCACAGCGGGGCAGTAATATTATCTGAGAGGTCTAATTATGTCATAGTTGCAGTTAATTATGTGAGGAGCCGCTAGAAAATACATATATTCGTGATAACAGGGTTGTGAGTTGGTTGCGAACTGACCATAGCTTAGTGATGTTGAATTTTGATAGACGATACCTGACGTAAAAAAGAGTGAAAATATTGTTTAGTTCCAGGAGACGAAAAAACCTGATATATATATTAAATTCTTATTTGATGGAGAAAATAGTTCTATACTGTATTGCACAGTGGGAAAGATACAGTCTACAGCCAAGACGGTTGGTGACCCGAAGAGAGAGAGAGAGATGCTAACATTCCAGCAATCTGAGTTCGCTCGTCACTCGATTATGTGACGAAATTTGTTCTATCAGTAAAACAGAACGGCTAATTAAATTTCGCGTAAATCTTTTGACTATATTTCTAAGAGAACGTGAATGATTCAAGTGTCATTTTCAATCTCATTTTGTTTATGTAACTGATTAAATTGTAATATTTTACATACGGGGGATCGTGTTATTCTTTTCAAAATCTCTGCTCATATCTATGTTATTCCATCGATTAATTTCAAATTTTATTTTACTGTTTACTCGATCCGGCAACAGCATCTTCTAGATAACGATAACCAAAATACCATAAGAAGAGGGGGATCACTCACATTCACCACCTCTTGACATACGAATTTAACAAATGTTTTTGTACAGATGTTTCAAGTATTATCCTCACCGAGAAATGAAAGATCCCTTTCACAGAATGCATCATCAGATGTTTGTTGGAGGGATGACGGATGTTGCCAGCGACGCCAGGATTTAGGAATTCAATAATACCGCTATGGAAATGTGGAAATACGACAATGATCGACGTTTGAAAACCGATCCAAAATTTCGAAGCATCATCGAAGACTAAGATGTGATTGGCATTGAACTTTCTAATCCTTGTGACAGTTTGTTTGGATTCATGTCCAATGTCACACGCTTTTGTCAGGGCAGAATAATTTCAAGGAGAGCAAATCAAGAATATATCGATTTCCTAACTGCCATAAAATTGGTTACTTATTCCTTATTTCCGATTTAAGAAGGAGTACGTAACTAGAGTAGTAAATGGGGGCACTTTACCGTCAATGGGAATTAGCATTACAGAGACCCCTGGGTCAGATTAGCGTCAAGGGAAATTTAACATGGAGAAAAATCGTGGGTCAGATTAGCGTCAAGGGAAATTAACATGGAGAAAAATCGTGGGACGGTTTAGCGTCAAAGGAATTTAAACAGGATGGGACTTTATAGCGTCAAGGGAAATTGAACATGGGATTTTTTTTTTTAAATTTTTTTAAAAAAGGGGTAGGCAATGGAAAGGCTATCTCTTTTCGAGAAATATGGCTGGCCCTGAAAAGGGCCTTTGGGTTTATGTTAATATTAATATTAACATGGATGGCATCTGTCACATCTTCTTCTTCTTCTTCTTAAACTCCTTCTAACTGCCGGTCCATACACAAGTACCCTCTTGAGACATCCTTGTCTTTCTATGTAAACTCTCCTCATCCATTGACTAGTATCTGTCCTATCAACAACAGTCCACTTGGACCTGACATACATGAGCATGTCCGTCCTAAACATCATGGAAGACACAAGGGTGGATGACTCAATGAGCGGGTACAAACACAAACACACAAACACAAACACAAACACACAAACACATACGCTAAGAAACAATAAACAAAATCCATAATCTACTATCCTCACAATCGTACGTGAGCGCTTACAAAACCCAAACTATACTCTCCACATACGCTAAGAAACAATAAACAAATCCATAATCTACTATCCACACAATCGTACGTGAGCGGGTACAAACACAAACACACAAACACAAACACACAAACACATACGCTAAGAAACAATAAACAAAATCCATAATCTACTATCCTCACAATCGTACGTGAGCGCTTACAAAACCCAAACTATACTCTCCACATACGCTAAGAAACAATAAACAAATCCATAATCTACTATCCACACAATCGTACGTGAGCGGGTACAAACACAAACACACAAACACAAACACACAAACACATACGCTAAGAAACAATAAACAAAATCCATAATCTACTATCCTCACAATCGTACGTGAGCGCTTACAAAACCCAAACTATACTCTTCACATACGCTAAGAAACAATAAACAAATCCATAATCTACTATCCACACAATCGTACGTGAGCGGGTACAAACACAAACACACAAACACAAACACACAAACACATACGCTAAGAAACAATAAACAAATCCATAATCTACTATCCACACAATCGTACGTGAGCGGTTACAAAACCCAAACTATACTCTCCACATATGCTAAGAAACAATAAACAAAATCCATAATCTACTATCCACACAATCGTACGTGAGCGCTTACAGAACCCTAACTATACTCTTCACCTACGCTAAGAAACAATAAAGAAACCCATAATCTACTATTCCCACAAACATACCTTAGCTCTTACAAGCACCAACACACAAACACATACCCTCACACTATCTTAGAAAAGAGTTAGTGTTTATATTCACACTACTCTACCTACACATTGGCAAATTGATGGTTATTTCTTTTCTAGAGTATTGGGTAGCCCTGAAAAGGGCTGTTTTTTTGGAACTTCATGGACACCTGGTTAATGGTGGCACCTTCCAGGCCTGGCGCCACATACACATCTTATCCCCCAGTTACTTTTTACTTTTTTGGGGGAGAGAGCAGAGGCAGGATATGTCGCTTCAGAATCCCAATTTTCGCTCTCTGGGATTCTGAAATTTATTCTTCTTCTCTTCTTTTCCTTCTCCTCCTCCTCTTCTTTGTTTCTTCTCTCCTCCTCTTTGTATCTTCTTTCCTCTTCTTCTTCTTCTTTATATCTTCTCTCCTCCTCTTCTTTTTTTCTTCTTTCCTCCTCCTCTCTTATCCTTCCCTCCTCCACAATGGCTTCCGCGGCCAGTTCATTCAACAGGCGCCTGGCATATTCCAGATGCACATGAAGTTCCAACAGTTTAGACAGTCTCGTGTTCATTTTTGGTGTTGATCAATCAACAAGGGTAGCTAGACTGCCCAGCGAGTTTCAATTTATAGTGAAAGCGCGGACGTGAAGGAAAACATCCCCCTAAAAAAAAAAAAATTGATGTTACCTTCATCATGACCAAAAACAACAACGCGCGGACCTAAAAGAAACACTCACTCACTTTTTATGCTACCCATCACTATTTTAAATTTTTTTTATAAATCACTTCAATAGACTATCCACATACGCAAAGCAATCCAATCTAACTCCAAATATACACCTCAAACACCAAAAAAACCATCATTTTAATCTACTATCCATACCAACTTACTTAACCACTTACAAACACAAACACACAAACACATACCCTCACATTTTTTAAAAAAGAGTTAGTGTTTATTTTCACACTACTCTACCTACACACATTGGCAAATCGATCGTTATTTCTTTTCTAGAGTATTGGGGTAGCCCTGAAAAGGGCTGTTTTTTTGTTTGCTATGGCATTCTTTTTAGTTTCTAAGAATGCGATGTCCTCTGAGGATAGACTTTCTGGCGATAGGTCTGCTTCTTCGGAAAGAGAAGAAGAACTCTTTGGTGTCGATACGACAATCGACAAAGCCTCTGTCAGCTTCAGGTTGCTGCTGCTGCTCTTGTTGTTGTTGTTGCTGCTGTCTCTGAAGTCTGTACTTCTCTGTCCATTCTTCTTTTTCCCTGTTCATTTCTTCTCTGAAGAGCTCTTCTATCAGGTCTTCAGTGATTTTTAACATTCTCACATTCTCTATTTCTTCTGGCTTCGGTATCAGACTATGTCTGACCCTATGCAAATTCACGTAGGCTTCGTTGAGTTTAGCTAGTTTGGAGCACATCTTCTTAGGAGGATGAGTCGACAATGGATGGTTAGACTGGAAACAACCCCGGTTCTTAAAGTCAAAGCGCGGACGTGAAGGAAAACATCCCCCACACGGTTTTTGAGTCGCAACGTTCAGTGAGTGTCATGAGAGGGATAGTAAGAAATGAAAGAGCATCAATCCAACATTCTTAAAGCTAAACAAAAGACAAAGGCATTTTTTTCAAAACACAACATTTTTTATTCAAAAATCACTTAACACTAAACAACAACTCTAACATTTTTAACAATAATCCAACAATATAACATCAAACAATTTTTTCAAAACACAACATTTTTTATTCAAAAATCACTTAACACTAAACAACAACAACTCTAGCATTTTTTAACAATAATCCAACACTAAAAGTTTCTCTACTAGGTAAAGAGGGATAGCAGTCTTCCATGGTTTCTAGTAATCTAGGATGACTTCTCTCAAACTGTTGATTTCTATGGTATTATCGAATTCTGCATACAGGATGACGTTCACCGTTTCATCAGGGTCTCGGTCTTTAAACTGAATTTCCACACGAATCTGGCCGGATTTTATAGGGTGGAAATGTCCCTCATCGCTGCCTTGGTCTGGAGTGAAATCGAAAGCCCACAAAGCGTAGCCTCCTGCATAATCCTCGTACGTAATACCGTGACTGGTATTGGTTCCTAACTGTCCGGTGGCTTCGTACAGGGACAAGTACGATCTCAAGTAATTCTTCTTGGTAAAGTCAGGTTCGAAAGGTCGGGTACACAAGGTCTTGCCATCGCGACTGACTTCGATTTTGGACACGCCAAAGTGTTGAAAGTAGAAAGGATTTTTTTCGGCAGCTCCGTTGAAGGCTGTATTCTCGACGATACCAACGATCAAACGTTTGGGTAACTGTCCTTGGAACAGATGATCTTCGATCATGGATCGCTGTCCCTTGGGAATGGTGAAGGTTTTCACTTCCACGCGTCGTATGGGATACTTGGCAGTCGTTCTGCTCAACGTCTGACTGATGTCGTTTCCCACTTTAGGTAACACTTCCACACGGCGTACGTAGAGTCTGGCTTCTAGGATTTTGGTTTTGTAACCGTCACTATCAGCCATCAAATGGAAAGCGGCACTGCTACGATTCAGTCTCAGGCGGACATCCACCCCGTTCAGCAAATACTTTTCTTGCAACCACATGTCCAAATGCAAACGATCCATCAGTTCTAAACTTGTGTCGGCTCCCGTGATTCTCTTTCTTCGTTCTACAAATCCATCATTGTTGTCTTTCTTTTCATCAGTTTCCAATATTTCAAACTTGGTAGGTTCGTCAGCTTCCCATACCACACAGGCATTGAGATGAGTGTTCTTGGCATCTATTCCGTACGTCAAGAGATTTTCCAGGTAGGCACGATAAGGGTAAGTATCCATGCTGCTGCTGACCAGTTTGTTATTCAAGTACAAGTCCACTCCACTGAACAAGGAATGCATGAAATTGTTGACGGGAGCTACTGCTTCATCGTCTATAGCACCTCCAGTCTTATCTAGAATTTTGACTTTCAGGTACAAGTAACTGCTATTCAGATCGATGTAATCTTCGGGCTGTCCTTTGATTTCAAACTCGATGGGAGCGGAATCGGTCAATGAGGAGACGGGGTGAAATTCCACCCACTGGGATTCTTGCATCGTCATCATCGTGGGGGGCATGGCAAACAGATCCAGTTCCGTCTTGGAACAAGCGCAAGATTCTCGGTGCATCATTTTTTTGTCTCTTTTCTCAATAATCGAAAACGTCTAAGTCTCGAACGGTTCTTCTTTTCTTGGCCTTTCTCGCTTGAAGTCTGGTGAAAGGGTGTTTTCTTCGTCGTCTCTTTCTGCCTTGTCCTTGCTGAATGCCTGACTCGGTAGCGTGCAGGGCATTTATAGGTGTTTCTCGGTGACCCAAAATGTCTTTGCCCGTTTGCAGCAAGACATTTTTGCCTGCCCTCATGAAGGCTTCTTTAGGGTTTTGTTTGTCGATGATGACATTTTGGAGAAATTCTTTGCCTTGCGTCAGTGCCGCATCTTTCAAGGCGTGCAATCCGCGTGTCACCATCGGTTTCAACACCGGGGCCACCGAACGAAAGGCCGATTTTAACATATCTCCTAAACCGTGTCCTCGCTGTCGAGCAACCCCTCGGTACACTGGATACATGACTTACGAATCGTGAGAAAACCGTTTTCGAAAATGGAGTTTCACCGTGACTTTTCCTTTGGTGAATGGAATATTTTGTCCCAAATCTCCTTTTATAGTAATGTTGACCGTGTCCAAATACGACTTACTGACAGGCAAATAGTGAGGATGTACAAATTCGCGGTGGACGTGGTAAGTGTTTCCACCTTCCTCGTCAGTGTTCGTGGCAGAATCCACTTTGAAAGGAATGACACGCAGTAACGGTACGGAGGTATGTCCCACCACGTTATACTCCACCACATCGGAGTACACAAACATCAAATTCAGTCCTTGGTTCAGTTCTACCGGGGCACGAAATAACTTGCTAAAAGACTCGTTGTCGTAAACGATGGGTAATTCGCTTTTCTTCATCATGCTGATTCTCAGGTTCATGTCTCCGCCCAACATGTCATACAATTCAGGACAAAATAAAATGGACAGGATTTTACTCCGTTCAAATTTCATCAAGAAGCGACGAGCTGTTTTGTGGTACTCCATGGTGACACTTTTGTTAACATGCTCCAAAGCTTTCAGAAACACGGCATTAAACCTGGAGGCTATGGTGCTGACCAAATGTTGACCACTAAAATAATAGCCTGGGGAAATGAACAAGTGATAGGTGGTGTACTTTTGTGTACGGGTTTTCTTGTCATATTTGACATTGCTATCCATCCACTGTTGCAATTGTTCGTCATGAACTTCCACATCAAAAAAATTTTGATTGGGAAGGACATTGAGGACTTGGGTCGGGTGAATCATTTCTACTAAAGCCACTTCCCAATGGGCTTCGTGATCTAAGGGGATGGCTTGAGGTAATTTGGCCGTGTAACAGCACAACGTGTTCTTGGGAAACACCTCCATGGAATTGTCACTGGGTAAGGTTAAGTAAAATTGGTTTTGGTGACTCATAATTCCAGAGTTCTGTGGCTGTCCGAGGGGTTAGTGGACGTCAGAGGCGTGTCTCCGCCCAAAATGGGGTTCTGGTTGTGGTTGGAGTGGTGACTGGCACTGGCACTGGACACAAGGTTACCGTGGTTCCCGTTGGAGGTGAATTTCAGGGAGGGATTAGGAAGCAGGTAACCGATGCAACTGCTCAATAAAATGGTCCACAATTGTTTGTCTCCTTGTTGCAAACTCAAATTGGCGATGGCTGCCCCGATGACACAATACACAACGAAGATTTGGCAGAAAAAGACGATTTGCGTTTTAGGCACACGTTCTCCACACCACACCCACAAGGGTTGTTTTTGTAAATCTTGCACAGAAGAACTGGGTGAAGGAGGAGTGGTCGACGTAGCTGCGTCTGTGTGAAAAGGCATGATGGTCACTTCTTTTTATAGTCGATGACTTGCGAAGCGTCGATCCAAGAATCAAAACTGGGTGGATATCCTTTCCAACGTACTTTGACTTCTTTGACACGTCGTTTGCCCACTTTACGGGTTCTGCGTTCGAGAATGCTTTCGATGTCGTACACGTCGTCTTCTTTTTTGGTGACACGTTGTAACTCGGGCAAATAAAACGTTCCTTTGAGCACTTCTCCGTTCATGTCTTCCAATTTATAGACGGCAGGATGACGGCCATGCACTCGTCCAGTGACACGAAACAATTCGGTCGTCCAGTTAGGTAAGTAACCTTTGTCGAAAGTGCGTTTGGTTTTGCCAATGCGCACCCAATCTCCTACGGCCAACATTCCACTTTTCTCGGGGACAGCCCTCGTCGGGGACGTACCAAACAGACGCTCAAACACCAACACTTCGTTGTCGGGAGTCGCGTCTTGCGGGGCACGTCCGATGCTTCGATGGTAAGATTGGTTGTACGCTTGCACCAGGTGCGGTAAGATGTCGATGTACTTCAGAGTGTGGTGATGCGTAAAATATTTCCACATGCGTTCTTTCAAAGTGCGTTGAAAACGTTCCACGATGCTGGCTTTGGTTTCGGGATTCTCGGTGGTAAAAAAATGAATGTCACGTTTCTTTAATTCTTTTTGGAAAGCTTGGTTCAGAAATTCGGTGCCTTTGTCCGTTTGCCATCGAAGAGGGTGACGACCGCTTTGTTTCAACACCCGTTGCAGGGCTCGCACTAACTCACTGCTCGATTTGGAAGTCAAGGGTACGACCCAGGCAAATTTGGAAAAGACGTCGATGACACAAAACAAATATTTGTATCCACGATTGTAGCTGGCCAAATGAGAGACATCGGCTAAATCGGCTTGCCATTGATGATCGATGCCTTCCACTCGGGTGCGACTTCTGGCAAACTTGCGTCGAATGGGTTTGTGTAAAGTGTAGGTAGCTTGTTCTTGTAACCATCGTTGCACTTGAGGTAAACGGAGACTTTTCAGTCGCGTTTTGGCAGCACGATACAATTTTTGAACTCCTGCGTAACCTGCAGGATGCGAGGGATCGTAGTAAATGCTGGCTAAGACTTTTTCCATTTTTTGTGTTGGTTGGTGTGTTAATAAGACACCCACTCTTGGAGGATGCTACTCTTTTTCTCTTGAGGTATTTTCTTGGATTGCAATGCTTTGCGTGTGCGGCCAGCAATAGGTGTCGAAGAGGAGAAGGATGTCTGAGCGGGGGATATCGGTTCTTGTTTCACTTCTGTCTTCACTTCTGTCTTCACTTTCTTTTTCTCTTGTGAGGAAGAAGGGGTGGCCATCATCTTTTTAATCCATCCAATTCTGGAGGTAGGTGGTGTTGTTAACTTGCGTACTTTTTCTGGTGGAGTTTGAAACCCTTCCACTTCTTCTTCTCCTTTTTCTGTCTTGCTCACGGGTACTGGTGGTACTGGTACTGGTACTGGTGATGGTGCTGGACTTTTCATCAAGGTCTTAAAATCTTTCAGAGTGGGTAGAGCTGTTTCGTCTAAAGCTTTCTGGTGAAAGAGTTGCAGTCGTTGCAAGAGTTGACCGTACTTTTGCGATTTTTCTGTTTCGGACAAATCTTGGCGATCCATCAAGGACTGCAATTCGTGTTGTAACTGGGACATCTCGCTCAAATGGGGATTGGGAGGTAAATGCGGGGTGTGTTGTTCTTGCCACCGATGGTATTCCATCCATCGTTTGTAAGGCACTAAAGCTAGTTTTCGTCCTTCCATGGGGTTGTCAGGGGTCGATTCTGAGATCTTGGAACTTCCGAGGCCTTTTTATCTTGCTCCCACCAGTCCTCCCAACATGGTTCCCAAGACTCCTTTCAGTATGGGGCCTAACAAGAGAGGTAAAATACCTCCACGTTGCACTAACATCTTCTTTTTTTGACGAATGGGAATTTTCTTTTGAACCATTTGGCGAAGAACGTGACGATGTTTGCCTAAGCATTGTTTCTGGTGTTTGGACAAAGGGATCGTGCCTTTCAAAACGTTCAAACAACATTCGCACACGGTATCGATGACCTCTTTGGAGGCCGTTTGAATGAGTTTTTTTCGTAGGGGTGGAGAAGCTTTGGACAGGACAGATAACATGTCCCCATGTTTGGCTAAACGTGGTGGCAGTCCTTTCCTTTTCTTTCCTTGGGGTTTTCTGGAGGGTGACATCTTTGAGTCTTCAGGAGCACCAAAAAACACTGATACCCCGACTTGGTCACAGGCCTTTTTTATACTGGAACGCGTCGCCACTGATTGTCTTGACGTCGTATTAGTTTGAGGACAGGCATGACACGTCGTGCAGGGGTACGTAACTGACTAAATCGAGCCAGTTCTTGCTTGGACAAATCCAGTAAACCTTGTAACATGCCCGATCTTTCATGGACTTTGATTTTGGGAGAAGGTACTTTGTGAGCAGCAGCCACTGCCACTAAATTGGAAGGTCCTGCCACTGGGGAAGTTCTTTTGGGGGTCATCAACGGAGAAGTTCTTGGTGTGATCAACGTCTCCAAGTACTCTTCAGTTCTGGGTGTCATTAACGGAGAAGTGGACAAACGTGAGGCTGCCGGAGACGCAGTCACCGCCGTGGCAGGTCGTGGTTTGCGAGTGTAAGGTTGCGTCCTGGCCGAAGTGCCTCTCTTGCGACTAGTTTTCTGTGGACTTTTCTTTTTCTGGGGACTTTTTCTCTGTTTCTTTTTCTGGGGGCTTCTTTTCTTTTTCCGGGGTGGTGGCGTCTGGGCAGAGGAGGGCCCTGCCACTGGAGAAGTTCTCCTTGGGGACCTGGTCTTTTTCTTCTTGGGGCTTCGTTGGACTTTTGTCTTGGGTATAACTTTGGGGGCATTAGGATCCCATCTTAAGAGTGAGCGAATGATGACCCCTCCTAGAGTACCGCTCCCTCCAGGTTTCAAAATGATTTGTTTTTTGGTTTGAGTGTCGATGCGGGGATCGGCCAGTTGGACCAAAGCGACTTTGTTTCGATCGAAAAAGCGTTGGGTTTGATGAGGAATCTGAATGATTCCTTGGAGTAATTGACGTGCCGTCACCGTGAACCATCGTAAGACTTCTTTGAGACTAGCTTCTAAGACACGAGCTCGTGTTTGTGGATCTTTTTCTCGACTGATGCCATACAAGGCACGAATCAATTTGACGGGAAGATGCGACTGAAGGGACGTCATGTTCACACTGTGTGAGACAGACGAAAAAGGGTCTGAGGTTTTTATAGATTTTTTTATGGAGAGTGAAATGAAGTCGAGGACGGAGACGTGTACAGGACAGGCCCTCCGTCTTGGCACCAGTGGTGAAACAAGTGGGTACGAAATCGCAAATCCTCGGGAGTCGTAGGTTTCAAATCGACGAGTAAATAGGCGTGTGGCGTTTGAGTGGCATCGTCGTACGCCTGAGTCAGCCAAGGCGTTCCTAACTGTTTGGCTAAGACTTGCACTTGCGATTTATCTCGAGGGCTTTTAAACAAGACCACGTAATGCGCATTGAGACTGATGGTGCGATGGGCTTTACTTTGTTGAAACAAATTTTGGGTGATGTAAACGACACTGGCATTACGGTGATGCCCTTTGCGCGTGAACCACAGTTTAATTTCTTCTTCGTCTTCTCCTAACATGTCGTCGAAAATGACCAAATGGGTTAGACGGGAGTCAGAGACGATGCCATCGTCTTCTTTAGGAATGCCTTCCACAAACACGATGGAATCGCCTTGACTTTCTCGCAAGAGGCTGTACGCCGATTGCCACTCTTTGTAACACCACACGATTCGTTGAAGGGGTCGATCGATCAAATGATGTTTATGTTCGATCAAACGTTTGACGAATTCGGTTTTGCCTGAACCGCTAGGTCCAGCAATGAGCATGTTAAAGGGATGGCGAAGATACAAAGCCTCCCAACTGGCACGATCTAAGTGTTCGTCGATGACTTTGACAGTAGAGGAAGAGGGAGCAGAGACAGCAGAGGTAGCCATAGTGTGAGAAATGTCACTTGTGACACGAAAAACAAACAAGACAAGAGTTTATATACTTTTTCAGAACACGTTTATTGAATGTTTTTTTCAAACATGAATACGAAAGACAAAAATACATAAAAGCCAAAGGCTTAAGTACAAGAATAAAAGGCACATGATAACCATGAACGTGGAATAAACACAAGTGTCTGTACAACATGTTTTGGGTAAAGTTCTAATCAGTTCTATAGTAGGGGGTAAGGTCACACAAGTGTCCTCCCGAAAGGGTCTTTCAGGCCTGTCCACGACAGTCCTGTCCTGGGTGACGGGTTCTTCTGGCACCGTCACTAACACAGGTTGAAAAGTAACTTTTTTCCTTGAATAACTCTCGTGCATACTGGGCCACCTCTTGTGTCCAAGCCTCAAAACCCTGGTCTCGGTGATGTCCAACATTTGACTCCTAACCAATCTGGTTTCTTCTTCGTCAACGACATGGTAAGTTACTTCAATGAACAATGAACTATTGGTCTTGGACGTTGTCCCTTTTTATATGCTGACCAATATCGATGTGACCGTACGGCAACGTAAAGTGATTGGGAAGTCTCACTCGCTTCTGGTACACGATTTGATAGATTTTTTCCAGGGGTCGACTGACGATGTGGTGAGTGGGTAAACGTACAATCTTGTTCGGTTGATAAGTGGTCACTTTAAAGTTTCCATCCTCTCCCGATTGCAAGGCTTCTTTCAATACCCCAAAGTTGACCACTCGACTGGTACGATGATTCAGAGTCAGTCCTTTCACTTTGCACGTCGTGTGCACTTCTCCTTGTTTGTCCCGGTATTCGTAGCCGTAATTTTTGGGACCACCACTGACGAAACTTAGAATCTTGTCGTCGGGATGCTCGTCTGTCCAGGCTCCTAAACGGTCTCCTTCGATGTCAGGGTGCTGTTGAATCGGGTGATGGATGTAAATGCAACTGTCCGTGTCAAAGTACAGGACGCGTTCTTCTAACAGTTCTAAAGCTTCGTACAATTTTAAGCGAGCATGAGCTGTCACGTAAGCCGCAATGATGACATTTCCAAAAGGGTCGTCTTGTACAAAGTCCAGATCTTCTTCGTAATTGACCAAGATCAAATCCTCTCGAACGACGTCCACGTGTTTCATGTATTTGGTTTTGTCGTGAATCATCTGGAAGTAGCGGGAAGGTTCTGTCAAATATTCCGTCTTGGGTAAACACGCTCGTTGTGCCATTTTACCCCACAAGCAATTTAACATCACTTTGGCAAACGATCGCCTGCCTTCGTTTTTTTCGATGTGGTCTAAAGAGATGCCTTCTTGTGCATAGTATTTCTCTTTGAATTGTATTTGGTCTTCGGGAGTGTGACACCAGGAGGGATAGCCGCTGGCTTCTTGTTTCAGTTTCAAAAAGGCATCCACGTAGTCGGCGAAAATGCCTTTCTGAGTAGGGTCACCCTTGTGGTACTGTTGTGTCTTGGGAAAGTGGCAAATTTCGTACACTTCTAACAGTTGGTATCCCATGTCCAGAGCTTTGAACAATTCCACGCTGACCCAGGTTCCCGTCAAGGCACGTTCTTCCTGGCTGTGATGGCAAGGTTGGTCCTGGTTGCACGTTTTGGCACAAGTACGGCACAAGGGAAACATCAGTTTGCCTTGACAATGGTGAGGTAAGACGGGATGGTATAGGTTCGTGGGAGGCAAAACTTTACACTTGATCAAGCCTTCGTATTGTCGAATGTTTTTCAGGTCGATGTGTTCCGTCAACAATTGCGGGTGCCCCACGGGAAAGCGACAATATTTGCACACGTAGGGATACAGCGAACACACGTCCAAGTATTTGATTTCTTCTCCTTTCTCTTCGTCGGCTTGGTACAGCAAACAGGTGGCATTGGTCCTTCCTCCGTACAAACTATCCCTCGGGTTCAGCGGGTCCATGAACTGGTAACTTTCCACGAGGCGTTTAAACTCGGGATCGGTTTTCAAACGGTGATCGTACTCGTGTTCCCACATTTCCACCACTTGGTATCCTTGCTGTTCTAACTTTAGTCGACGCTGACAAGTGTCCTGGTACAAGTCTTCCATGGTTCGTTGCAAAAACTGATTTTTAGTGTCACGGTCAGGGTAACAGACGGGACATCCGTGAAATAAGCACCCGTTAAACTCGTACACGATCTTGGGGTTTTCCAAGTCCCAGCCATCTACCGAATACGTTCCGATGGTCTTTTCGCCTCCTCCGTTGCGGGCATGCTGAATCCATTTGTCTTCCTTGTCGCACAAGTAATGTAACCAACGTAGGGCTTTGACCGAGTATTGACGCTTGACATAGTGGGTCGTTTGAGGACTGATGACAGCCACGGTGTTTTCAGGCATGAATCGTTGGCGGTACACTAAGGAACACGCTTTGGCAATGGTGCAAGCTTCTTTCAAAGGATCGACCCCTCCGTGTTCCATGAACAGTTCTCGAAATTTTCCACAGCAACGTCGTAAAATGTCCACGTCGGAACGACAATACTTTAACATTTCTTCCTGAAAGTCGAAGGGGTCAGAGGCATGAGCCTGGTACCAAGCGAAGAAAGCTTCTCGTTGTTCGGTACGCATGTTGTCGGGGTCGTAATAGTGAGCCTCAGGTAAATGGGGTAGAACGGCATGTTGATTGGCTTCCGTATTGAAAAAATGTGGAAAGTACCCTTTAGCCATTTCTGTCATTCCAAACGTTTTAGGCATTCGACTCAAAGGCATGGCTAAGTAACTCATCGAATCTTTAAACTGTACTTGTCCCACTTGCATGAAAATGATTTTGGCTCCGTTCAAAGTGACTTTAGGACGTTCGGTGCCTTGTTCCGTATAGTATCTGAGAAGAAACTGTCCATCGTATCCGGAAAAATTGTGAGCCATCACCGTGGCATGACGATGACAATCTCCGTAACGTTCGATGTCCTCTTGGCTCCACGTCTTGTCGATGGGGTCTAAGACCCATTGGGCAAAATCGGCTAACGTGTTTGGTCCCCGAAAGATTTTTTCACGCCCTCCGGGAATCTTGCTGCAGTGAGGGCAATGACTGAAGATAGGTTCTTGAATGCACTTCTCGCACGCTCGATGAGCCACGCAGAAATTAGGAATGTGAATGCCGGTCTCTTGCATGCATTCGAAATCGAAAAAGATGAAATTGCCTTTCTTCTTGTGACCGTCCTCTTTCTCTAGTGGGGGTTGGTATTTTTGCACGTAGCATTGGTGTTCCAAGTCCACGATGCGGTGACAAATGTGACATTTTTTTTTTCCTGAACATACGTGTGCCTTGGTACTATTGGTACGTATGCATTGTCTACACGTTGGGCACAATCTCAAGAGTTGACAAGCACATTTCTGCTGTGAACCTTGCGTCTTCAGATGTTGTTGGTAACAGGTAGGACTGACAAACGTGCGCAAACAAGTCGAACAAGGCACTGGTCCTTCGCTCAGACAGGGTGGAGAGGCCAAACATCCTGGGCATTTCATTCCACAATGCTTGTGTTGCTCTCGATTGTTATAACCATAGTCACATTTCTCACAATAATAACTGTATCCCAGGAATCCAGTGATACTGGTAATGGTATCGAAATGGTCATCGTGATGATAGACATGAATGTATTTTCCGTCCTTAAAATCTTGGCCTCGAAACAACAGAGTTCCACGCATTTCTTGAGGGTGCACTTTCAAGGTGTAGCGTGGAGCTAGGGCATCTTGCAATTTTTGCATCTCAGGAATGCCACAGGGTGTGTCTTTGGACAGTCCGGCTTGTTGTAACAGGAGTTCTGCTTCATTTCGTTGTTTGGCTCGGTCGGATTGTTGAATAGTGTTCCAGGTTCTTTTCCATTCTACCGTGTCGTTCTTGTTGGCATAGGTTCGTCCCACCACGATGGCACGGGCTAAACACATCTGGTCTTGAGGGTTGTTAATTCGGACGAGACTCTTTTTGGTGTTGCGAAGGTCGTCCACCAATAACATCTTTTTGCGTCCTGTCCCTTGAGGAGGAGAGACGTGGGCCATTTTCAGTGTGGCTTTACCATCGGTGATGTCAAACTGGTCATTAGATTGTTGCACCTGTTGTATCTTGTCCATGACTTTGGAAGGGGTCAGTTCTGCGGGTCTGCTAAACTCGATCCAAACAGGGGATTTCAAACCGTCGTGATCTATGGATAGTGTCAAGCGATCGTCTTCTTTGGCTTGACATTGTCGCTTGAGTGCGGTGAGCAAAGAATCCCACATCTCGGTGATAAACCCTTCTGCTTTCTCCAAGGGTACGTCGGCCTTGAAATCTTTAAACTTCACCGTGTATGTGTAAGCCGTGGTTCTAAATTTTCTAGAGGAGCGCTTTTCCGTCTCTCGAATGGAATAGTACTTTTCAGGGTTGACTAAGGGTGGTGAACTTGGTTTAGAGGGTTCGGATTCTGGTTCACTCATGTCCTCTTCAAAATCACTGGCATGAATTTGTGCCAAGATTTCAGCCCTGGTACGAGGCGATAGATCACGTTTCTGCCTCTTACTTTCTTCTTCTTCTTCTTTCTTCTCGAATGAATAGGATCGTTTCATCTTGAGTGCAAAACGTCAAATGACTCAAGTTTAAACACCATAGACTAATTTATAGTCTTGGCAAACCAGCGTATATAAAAAGGGTGTGTGTCTTGTCCTTTCACTATTCATTTCACTCTCAAGCTGAGCACAACGATGGAAGAGACTACCCAGATGGAACGTTTCGTCAGAGCTTTGCGAGGGGTCATTAGAAAATTCTCTTCAGACCAGCCGACGGACTACTCTCCTTCCTTTCGAGATAAAAGTCAAGATACTTGCTATATCTGTCAGAAGAAAGGGCATTGGTCTTCAGAGTGTCCAGACCGTCAAAAAAGAACAAAAACAGGGACTAAAAAAGACAAAAGTCAAGATACCTGTTATTATTGTAAAGAAAAAGGACATTGGTCTCCAGATTGCCCAAAAAAGAAACAAGAGGAGTCAGAAGAAAAGAAGGATTCTTCAGAAGAAGAGAGGGATTCTTCGGAAGAAGAGAGGGATTCTTCGAAAGAAGAGAGGGATTCTTCAGAGGAAGAAGAGGAAGAAAGAAGACAATTCTATTTAAAAGAGGCAAAGAAACAGGAGAAGAAAAGAAGAAGGGAAGAAAATGAGAAAAAAACGGTGAAGAAATTCAAAAAACAGAGAGACTAAATAATGAGAAAGAAGAAGTGTACGAACTTTTTAAAGTGTTCTGTGGTGAATTGTGAATTGGATTGTAAAAAATGGATAAAAGAATACATGAATGATATAAGGTAAGTGTCTTTGAGTTTTGATTTTAAAATAAGAAGCTACACTCAAGCACTCATACACAGACACGTACTATAAGGGTAAAATGGGTGGGGTTTATTTTTGAGTTATTGGCAAATTGAAATTGTATTTCTTTTCGAGAAATGTGGGTGGCCCTGAAAAGGGCCTTTTTTCTTTATGGTGTAGAAGTGAGTTTAACCAATCAACTTTAACTGCTTTAAGCCTTTGCCACGGCCAAGGCCTACTTCTGATGATTGGGTTGAAATCACTAAGGGTGGTAGGACAGGCTTAGTCACAGGGTTGGCGTGTTTAGCTCGGGAAGGTCGTATTCTCTTCGGTCGTGATAAAGAAGTCTGATACATTTGTTTCAGACTTCTTAACTCCGCTAAAATGTCCAACAGTACCGTAGCCGTTTGATTTTCACCCTCTTGTTTCTTTGCTGCTACTTCTTCTTGCTGTTGTTGCTGTTGTTTTTTTCTTACCTCTTCTTGTTGCTGTTGCTGTTGCTGTAGGAGAAAAGCTTGTTCCGCTTCCTTTTGTCGTTGCATAAATTTCTCCAATTCTTCTTTCTGTCTCTGTCTAAAATTCTCCATTTGCGGTAATGAAGAAGGTAACGAAGGTTCCGGAACAAATTCTTGCGAGGTAAGAAAATCCACAAAATCCCAATGTACCTCTTCTGAAAGTAAGTCCGGGTTCCCTTGGGCAGTCTCCCCTGCTGGTGCACCCCAATGGATCGTTTTCTGAGTTTCCGTCATGTTGAATCACTGTCGCATAGATTGACTGCACACAAGCGCTAACGAATCTATATAGACCACGTGACGTCACAGACTGCTCTCTTCGGATTGGATGCGAGCTGACTGAATTTTGTAACGCGTGTTCGGATTGGTGAATGAATTCAATCTGTTTCAATCCTTCCTGTACCTATAAATAAGCGCAGTTCACTTCATTGATTCACCTATTCTCGTCGCTTCAAGATGTGGACCACAGTTGAGTCATCCATCCTTGTGTCTTCCATGATGTTTAGGACGGACATGCTCATGTATGTCAGGTCCAAGTGGACTGTTGTTGATAGGACAGATACTAGTCAATGGATGAGGAGAGTTTACATAGAAAGACAAGGATGTCTCAAGAGGGTACTTGTGTATGGACCGGCAGTTAGAAGGAGTTTAAGAAGAAGAAGAAGAAGATGTGACAGATGCCATCTATGTTAATATTAATATTAACATAAACCCAAAGGCCCTTTTCAGGGCCAGCCATATTTCTCGAAAAGAGATAGCCTTTCCATTGCCTACCCCTTTTTTAAAAAAATTTAAAAAAAAAAAAATCCCATGTTCAATTTCCCTTGACGCTATAAAGTCCCATCCTGTTTAAATTCCTTTGACGCTAAACCGTCCCACGATTTTTCTCCATGTTAATTTCCCTTGACGCTAATCTGACCCACGATTTTTCTCCATGTTAAATTTCCCTTGACGCTAATCTGACCCAGGGGTCTCTGTAATGCTAATTCCCATTGACGGTAAAGTGCCCCCATTTACTACTAACTAGTTACCTGTTCAAAAAGGAATATTTAACTGCTAATTTTCTCACCGAACTGGCTATTTATTCCTTATTCACATCGTATAGACTATTTATTCCTTATTCTCGATTCAATAAGTAATAGGTTACCACTTACTAATTGCCGATTTTTTTTATAAAAAAAAAGGCGACATTAAGTTTGAACACTCTTAAGGGCATTCAGTTATTATTAGTATTACCCAAATGGAGATATACGAGCTTTCGTTAGGGTACAAGCTATATAAAACTAGATGTAGAGAGATCATCGAATAAGTGAAAAGTTTCAATGACGTAAAAGCCCTCATTGCGATATTTTCATTTAAATCCTTTTTTGATAGTTTCTAGTTTCGGACCTTGTCCCAACAGTAGCACACGTTTACACAAACTTCGTTCTGCCGATTTAGAAAAATAGATATATTAATAAACTTATATAAGAAAGTAGTTATAAGACTGCTCGCAGGGAGATTACATCTTAAGTTCACACATGGAACAACCGCTCCTTAAAAGAATTTGACATGGACCAATCCTTCAGATTTTATCTATAACGATATGTTCGACCCACAAAAGAAATCTAGACGAAATCAGACTAGGGGAATCAGAGAAATAGGAGTGTCAGTATGGGTACCGTCTATGCACAACAGGTGGACCGCTTCCGTCAAAAATGTGCTCCAACTGAACTTTACTTAGACAGCATTTTGGTCTCAAACCGTCTTTTAAAGTTTCTAGTTAGGGAGGGACCTGCGAGAAAAGTTTAGAGAAAATTCGTCGAGCCGTTTCTAAGATATATGGACTATTACATTAAACCAGTCAAGTGTGGACCGATAATAACGAAATTTCGCAATGCGTCAGTTTAACACGTACTAATTCGTGACCTGTTCCTATAGTAGCAAAAGTTTTTAACAAACAAATTATCGGGCCCATTTTGAGAAATAGATGGCTAATTGAAGGGAGTTGGAAAGAGGACCCGAAGGGGAATAACTCTTACATATTTATTAAAGGAGCGAATGCAATAAACGTAGGGTGCGTGCTATTTGTAGTCTCATTTTGTTTGGTTTTAATGATTATTTGTTTCATTATGGGAAGTCAGTATTGGAAAGATATTTCTAAAACCGAGTAATTAGCGACTTTCTGGGAACCGAAGTCAATGTATAGTATTCGCGAAACTTTATGATTGCAATGATTAGTTTTACCCTGCCTAATTTCTTAACATAATGGATTCTCTTGATATTATGAGCATGCGTGTTTAGTAATGTGAATAATTCCTTGTGTTAGGTGTTTGGCTCGTGTCTCACGGTGCAAGACCGGAAGTACCGGTAATAATATTCGGCTTGGACAGGCTTACTCAGAAGCTCCTTTGAGCAGCGATAACACATTTACTACTACTTTGTAGAGATTCAAGGAAAAATTAATTCTTGATTTTAAAACTATTTTATTATTGAAATATAGTAATAAGAAGACTGATTCTCAGGAGAAACAGTGACAAACACAAAACTCGACATATATAGGTAGAATCAGATAAATTATCATTTTGTATGATATTCCCTCTTAATTAGGTGGAATTAAATACTTTCCTAATTTTTTATAACAGTCATGTCTTAATTAGGTATAATTAGTAATTTTATATAATATTCTTTCTTAATTACGTACAATCATATTCATTTATCATTTATATAATATTCATTTGTAATTGCAGTAAAGTCACCAGTTGCACTTACGGTCTTATTCTCCTTTTTTTTTTTTTTCTCCTTTTGTCAATTAGGCAACGTTGAGCAATGGTTACCTGTTCCATTAGTTTTGTTTTCTCTCTGGGCAATAGGCTATCCTTATTACGTGTTCATGCGATTTTGTTCCAATTATAGGACAAGCAATAAGCAGCTTTCCAACTGGGAGTGTGAAAAATGTTACTACATGCTATCTATACTTTCATTACTTTGTGGAAAAATATCTGGGTCAGTCTAATAGATTATTTTCTAAGTGTTCTGGTTGTCGGACTTTTCTGTAATGGATGTTTTGAAGCAAAGAGTGCATTGAAGTTAGCACGTTTATTTTCTGCATTTCTTATTCTGCCAATGTTTATGTTTGCTTCGTAATATATACATTTTTCCTATCTTAGATTATTTTTCAGTCACCTATAAGCTATTCAGGACAGTGTGGCCCCGCACTTCAGTAATTTTTTAAAATAGATCTAAAGAAGAAAAGGTAATTTTAAAGCAATGGAAGAAAAAAGTAAGTTCAATGTCATATAAAACTTGGTTAAACGTTTATTCCCAAATTCTGTGCTCACAGGGAGTCCCCGCGAGTAAATCCAGGGGGCCCCTCCAAAATGATCGAAATCGGACCCCGCGTTTGCTAAGGCCGGTGCTGTTGCTACCTATGATATTTTGAAGGTGATTTGCTTAAAGGGTGCCACTTTAAATGTGTCATGGCATGTGCTTTATATATTTCTCCATTACGAATGCACACTTGGTTGGACAGTCATTTGGACATATGCTCAGCCAAGGGCAAATATTGTCTAGCTCTGGCTGCTTTATCCCTAAGTAAGCGTGTGGGTAGCTCTGGCTGCATTTATCAATAGGTAAACGTGTGGGTAGCTCTAGCTGCATTATCCATAAGTAAGCGTATGGGTAGCTCTGGCTGCATTATCCCTAAGTAAGCGTATGGGCAGCTCTGGCTTCATTATCCCTAAGTAAGCGTGTGAGTAGCTCTGGTCCAGTAGATTCAACCAAAATCTATTTTCCGTAGATTGCAATTTTTGATGCAGTTCAATTTGAACTTTTGTAATGAACAAAAAATGGTTCTTCCGGAGTGATCTTTCTTTGCATATTTGTTTCTAATTTTAGATTATTTTTTTCAGATTCAGCTATAAGCTGTTACGGATGAAATGTGTGATCACCTTTAATTGATATTTATGATATTTTAGGATAATTGCTCACTACAGAGTAGTAACCTGTGGATAAGTTTGCCCAATAAATAAGACATAATGGATATAAACACATTTTACATTTTCATCTAACTGATTTGTGATCTTAAAATCTACGTCATGTATTTGCACATTGGCGGCTTGCAAAATGACTGTTTTCCTATAGTTCATCATTCTTACAAAATCCATGTGCGTAAGTTTTAAGTGAACTTGTATACTAAATGTATTTAGACCTATAGTAATTATTATTCTTGATTTCTTTGCTTTCCCGGATGAGATTTGATAACTTGTTTGAAGATGCTTCTTAAAATGCAACCTTTTTCCGATATGGTAAGGTACACACACACACACACACACACACACACACACACACACACACATATATATATATATATATATATATATATATATATATATATATATATATATATATATATATATATATATATATATATATTGCATCTTCGCTGTCCCTTTAATATATTGATTGCAGGACTGGATGGTTCAGGCAGTACCGAATTTATCAAATATTTTAATAATATTTTCTTGATCATCTTCCACAATGTATCATGTGGTGTTAAAAAAGATGAGGCAATCGGCTTACACGTTGCTAAAATAAAGTCAAAGAGAATCGATTTCTTTTGCAGCAGAGATTCCTCGCGAAGACGGTGGAATCGTGCCTGACTATAATCAGCTGTGAGAATATGGAGCAAAAATAAAAGTTTGCTTTACACTTAAAGGACATCATCGCAACACTGGTATTATTTATATTCCTCAGAAATATTTTTCAAAAAAGAAAAATGCATCACACCATCAGTCTCAAGGCTCATTACTTGGCGTTGTTTAAAAGGTCCTGGAGACCAATTTCAAATCCATGTGTTGAGTAAATAATTAGGAACGCTCTGGCTAAATTATGCTTATTTCGATGCCACTCATTTGCCACATGCATAATTGCTGATCGACTTAAAAACCCCATCCAAGATTATTTGAAATTTCGTACTAATTTATTTCACCACTGGTGTCAAGAAAGATGGGGAGTGTTTGACAATTGTCCTTCCTCGTTTTTGTCTGTCGAAAAAAGTCTATAAAACACTATTTAATGCGTTCCTCCTTGACAGTCTTCAACTTTGTTTTTGTTCGTTTTTCTTTGAAAATCATAAAGTACCCTTGACACAACTTGCCGATCCGTGCTCTGGCTGCTGCTTCGGCCTAAAAGGTTGCACTCCCTTAAGAAAAAAATGCTAGACAAGAACAGTAATGTTACAAAGCTTAGTGACTTTGTTTCAAACAAGAGCTTGCATGCTTCAGCCTGTTGACAACACCTCGTTGTCAAGTGCTTGCATGCTTCAGCCTGTTGACAACACCTCGTTGTTAAGTGGTACCCAACGACAACCAGCGGAGAAGAGTCGTCGACAAAAGTCATTTCATTTCCTTTGAACAAGATATCTCACAAAGTACGTGCCCGATACACCATTCTGCCATTATATGGTGTACCTTTCTTCGTCAACAAAAAAAAGAGAGTCCAATAAGAAAGTACTCAAACGTACCAGAATGTAAAAAAAATGAGTATAGACAGTTTTACATTAAACACGTGAACAAATTTGTACGAAGAATTGTTATTAGCCCAAATTACAATGTAGACACGTATTAGACCAAGCTTAGCAAGTTATCATAGCAAACAAAGTTAACGGGTAGAGCGTATGGAATTATTTTATTAACCTCTTAGCATATATGCCTGTATGTTGACGCCCAGCTCGCCAGCATATGGATAGAATATGCAAAATTGTATAGTGACAATCTCCTGATAGCAAAGAAATTTACCAGAGCTGCGATGGTAGAGTATATAGTGAAGCAAGAAAAAAATCAGTTTCGCCAATACAGACTGCCTATCGTATAGGATAATAAACAATCCACATATTTATGTCATCTGATAATTTTCAATCTCCACAAGGGAAATCACTCTTCTATATATATCTTTCACCAGTACCTCAAACTCTTTAGTAAACAAAGACACACTTATCAGTTAAAGAACTGACAATCATTTACGGACGCATTAACAGACATGCCATCTCGATGCACAATTTGAAATAGTTCGCATATTTTGAAACATTTTACTGGAAATAACACTTTCTAATAACTATCACACGTTTCTTAATTTTAAACTGCGTTAAATATTTTCTAAAACAGATTTTGAATGACACTGAACAATTGAAAAGTTAACAATTTGTAATAGTACTTGCGTCAAAATGATGCGAAAAAAGAATGTTATGAAATTACGTGTATTTTCTCTGAAAACGTTTGGTCCGGAATAACTGAATGAAAAAAGATACATTTACGACGCTACTTGAATAGATTAAGTATTTGACAACTAAATGCAAGAAAAAACATACTTCAGAAGAGCGAAAGCGAAACAACCGTGATAGAGACTTGATTAATATCTCAAAGCAACACAAAGATACTGTCTGCAAGCTATGGACAGAAAGCCGGACTTTGTTCACTTTCCGTTCCTTTGTGACTGATGAATGTCAACAGCGCTGATCACCACTTGGCCGAGAAAATGTTCCACGACCCATTCGCGCGTTTTGTCCTCTTCCACCTCACTCCGAACAGGCATACTCCCCCAAATCATTGAGATGTATACCGACCGTAGGTACGGAGATTTCGGACACGCGCCTTCCAAGGTTGGCTCCAGAGACATGGAACATATTCAAGCGGACGACAATGCACGTGCATTGAATGTGACTTCTCTTGTTGACAGATGCCATTAAGTCCACTCGGACAACGAGCAAGTGCTGCCACGCCACATTACAAACCAGGTAGAGATAATGAAGCACTCTTCGGTTGTCAGTGAACGTCTATTCGATTGAAAACCGCATACGTGTCGACGCTTTCGCCTTTTAAAGGCGTTTACGAAACCTTTAAGGATTGCGAGCCGCAAGACGTGACCGGACCAGCTAGCGCGTAGTCGGAACGACGTGCACTTTGTGCGTTGCAGATATAATTGTCAAGTGTGGCGAAGCAACAAAATAAAGTAAAATCATTGTTAAGCAAAACATTGCCAGCAAAGGTATGACACTTCTCGAACCCTCTTCACGGCGTTTGTGCAGCAGCTAACGTAGCTAGTTACATTGACGCTTCCGCTCGCAAATAATAGTTTTGGGCCCTAACTACATGTGTTCCACTGCGTATTCTTTCAACACTCGGAGCAGGGCTCCCCTTGTCGAGTTGAGTCATTGAAGAGATTCGAAACGGTCTGTATACACGTCAATGGCGCAGGCCACTGTCTTGACTTTCATGCGTCCTTTAACAAACCAGTGGCCTATGGGCCCCTGGATGTTGTTTATATAGGCTTCTAGCTTAAGGTGTGGTAGTTTGCGAAAAGGTATTTACAGACATCCAAAATACGACATTATCTGACTGATACAGCATCTGAAGAAGAAAAAATCCGAGCAAGGCTGATGGCACAAAGAAATGTTAGCGACAACAACTAGCAACGGTGATAAAGAAAACAAAGAGAAGGCTACAGTGACTATTTTCATGATTTTACAACATCTTTCGTTTTGGAAGGGTCCTCTAGCTCCACTTTTTGCTCCCAATGCCTGAACAACAACTTTATCACAAATTTACTTGATCCCCATTTCCCTGAGGACATAGCCATGACATGCCCAGGTGGCTGCCTCTATGCGTTCTTGGGAAAAGGCACTTAGTTTTTATTTCATCAGCACGATTATGGTCCAGAAAATGCCTGAAAATGCCCTTTAAAAACTATCAAAGCAAGCAGCGTGTCCAACATAGGTTCTACATACCAACTGAAGTCCAATGATCAGCACCAATTGTATATTATGAATTTCGACCAACATGCTGTGGGTATTATGTAAGATTGTGATATTATATAGATATTATTAAGATTGTGATATGATGTATATATTATGTAAGATCGTGATCAAATCAATAAGGCAATAGTATATACCTACTGCTTAACACAGATTAATGACGATCCACCTTTGGCCTCCGAGTTGTATTTGGACACGTGCCAATTTTTGGCCGTCATACACCTGGCTGAATATGGTACATATAATGTTTAGGCGTGTCTTCCCAGTGCATTGTGAGACATGTTAACGCTTATTGCCAAATTGCTTAAAACAAGTATACCAGTCTTTGACCCATTTAATGTCGCTCTCTTTGAAAGAGTATACCCTGGTAATGAGAGCTGAATGAAATTTACTGCTCAGTTCGGATTTCGTTTCGATGGTGCTAAATCCATATCCACTTTGTGTTATGAGTATACGTCTGGCTTTTGTTTTAGAGTTGGAGGGTACAATGGCTCGTAAAAATTCAGATTACATTGATATGAACCCAATAGTCTGAATTTCATTTCTAATGAACTTGAAACTTTATCATTGGTAGGTCATTCTTGCAAACTATATGGGATGATCTTCATTTATTAAAGAATATTTACAAGAATTTTAAGATAGATAGTTCGATGCAAAACATATTAGTTTTAAAGAGGTGTGATAAAGTTACGAATTGCATGCTCATTACACAAATGTAGAGCCAATAATTGCAAGGATCTGCTATTGTAAAAGATGAACCGATGTGGTGCAGGATCAGCGGTTGGAACAATTCGGTTGAATATTTATATATATATATATATATATATATATATATATATATATATATATATATATATATATATATATATATATGACCATCGACGTCATTCTTCTCAATCTGCTCATGGATCCCTGATCACAGGTAGGGCCGACCATATATGCGAACTGAGACGGTAGCCTAGAGCAAATGGCTTTAAGGGACGTAAATTAGTCGGCAGTGAATTTTTTGGGGTGTGGGGTGGGTGGGTGGACGGGTGCCCAATTCATAGCTCCCCTAGGCTGCCAAAAACCCTTGGATCGGCCATGATTACAAGTAAACGCGGATGTGTTATTTTCACCTACTGGTGGTACGTGTTTATTCATTTATTTGTGTATTTCTATTCGATCACGCCCTACGGAACCATGCAAGTAACAGCATTTAGATTCGACTAAGTCTGTAGGAATCTACTTTAAATTTCTCATAGCTTCAAAGCACTTTAATTCTGCAACAGAGGTTTTAAAAATTAGCATAAAAGTCATATATGTTTAAAGGTATGAGCATTTCAAATTCTTTTTTTTTTTAAATATTTTTCTTTTTCAAATTCAAGAAAGTAGGTAAAACGTCCCTTTAACGCTGTAACAGATACGAGTAAGTGGTTCTAAATACGTCGTATCATCGGCAAGCTATTTACAAAATTATAATTAAATAAAATGCCTTGAACAGATGATTGTACGCTACATGCCTGTTCTTTACATATCCTAATCATTTGATTTTTGGTAACACTTTTTCATACAAGTCTAAAAACAATTAAATCCTCTGTTTAATTAATTTTTTTTTGGGGGGGGGGTAAGTAAAGTTCACTTTTGATGGTACGTATAGTTTTGTACAGTCATACCAGGCGAAGTCTCGTGTCACTGACGCTAAAAAATGACTATCTTACGAAAGGATGCAAAGAAATTGAAAGATAAAGATGAAAACATATATCATTATCATTCGTAAACTCTACGCTCGTGTTTCTCACAAATATATCGCTTTACAAAACCAAAGAAAGCGAATCCTCGTGAAAATTTAAATAACCTACTTCCTGAAGTACAGCTATAAAAGTTGTTCGTTTGTAAGGGTATGGGATACAATATGTTTGTTCAACACTCCACATTATTGTGATTTAGTATTTTATTATCCAATAACTCATTTTCTCACGCATTAAGATAGTATTTCAAATTTAAGTGCTCTCACACTGACCTTAGATAAAATGATCTGGTAGACAAAACAATTTTTTTATATTCTAAATATAACAAATAGCTTTCGATAGTGAGGTTACAACACAAATATTTTACTGCTAAACTAAGAAACTTTATAAACATGCGCGTACTGTATTTTTCTTATAACTGATTTTATTCTAAACGTATGAAAGCGAGCTAAATCAATGTAGTACTTGATTTTAGATTGAAAATGATAATAAAGTTTACCATATTTTGAAGATGTGGTGTAACTATCCTTCTCTAATGAAAGCTTAAAGTATATTCTAAACATTATTTTAGAAAATTCAAGTAGAAAACAACTGTTTTATCTTTCCAACCATGATAAACATCAAAGAATCAAATAGAATTCTTGAAATCGCTTACAACAACATTCCAAAAACTTGTTTAAATTAATAATGACGCACTGTTTGATGGTCTACTTTCAAGATACTGGTGCATTCTTAATCTCAGACTTGTAGGTACGGATGCTTATCTGATATCTAAACACTGTGCATAAAATATGTTTGTCTTGTCCTGTTATGTATTTTTCATTGATTACGTTCAGCACCTTGATTGGAATGTACCATACAATTCCCAAATATATGTCCAATGAAAAACCTAGAATATACGTGTCGTTTTTATGTTTAAGCTCATAAAATAAATTCAAGGTGTCGCTATATGTTTGGTCTTTTTTTTGCGAGGGCAGAAGCTACCAATGTTTGCCATGGACGCTGAAGATCTCGTACACCAAAATCATGGGCATTATAATTGGGCTGCCACATATAATAAGAGCCTCCCCATTCATTTCTGAATACTTGAATTTGCCAACCAAGAGTCGCCCCAGGCACAAATAGTTATAAGGCAAAACAAATTTGTATTATTTGAAAAGCTAGATATATTGTATAAAAAAGCTAGATCTATAGTAAACAATATAAGATATTTCATAAAGTTTTCTAAATGTGTTATAAAGTTGTTCATTTTATAAAATATATTGTACATTTTACATGGGTGGATCTATAAGAGGTGGAGGCAAGTCGGCGCCAGCTCCTCTAACCCAAAAGAAAAATAAGCCCCCCCCCCCAAAAAAAAAAAAAAAAACCAGAACAAGCTTTCTTTACAGTTAAATGCTTAAAACTGTGCCCATGAATAATTAAAATGCACGAGCTTCTGGGGGTTTCACACCTAAGGCTAGCAGCTTGGGTTCCGTCCTCCCCCAACCCCACCATGTTTCACGAGATACAGTATGACGCTTGATCAAAGAGTCTTCTGAAGTGTGTGTGTGTGCGTGTCATTTCGAAAATGGTATCCCGAACTGTCGTGTTGAGACGGTATGAACACCTATGACCGTAATTTCGTTGAATAGTCGCCTTACGGTTTCAATCACCTACAGCGACTGATCGGTATTAACGAATATGCAATAGTGTGCATGTTACACCTGTTACTCATTGTTTCCGGACCATTTTTCAAACTTGAACGAGGTTACTTATTTCAACAAGGAGGTGTTCATTGTTTTTTCGTCGTTCACATTCCTGTGCTTCAAAGAAGTGCATCTTGCTAAAGTCTATAAACATAAACGTGTATGCATTCTGTCAACACAGAAAGGGCGTATTGCTAACGAAAATTTATGCCGTTGTTTCAAATAAATTAAAGATTGTTTTGGAGAAATACTGATTTATCATAAATTATATTAACATACTTTATGGTGGGATAAGGTAATGTGCAATAAAGGAATGTCTCTAACACTAACTGACAATTAAGTCATTATAATGTGGCACGTTCAAACACAGACTGAAATTCTGAAAAGCTTTGGATATAGCAAATTAGAGTCTAAAAAGTGGCAAATGCACTTTGAATTATGGATATTCTGTAATGGAAACCAAATTTAATAAGTTTAAACACCAGCTATCAATGGGCAACAAAAGAAAAGCACTGAAATGAACCATGAAATTAAGTATAATTTTAATGTCATTCACCTATTCAAATAGCACCGTTAATCACTTTACATATTTGGCATACAAGCACCAACAAGAAACATTAGTACCAGTTAAAATTAGCAACTTCTTCAAATTCAGCCCACATTTTGCTTTGTTCTCCGATCGCATATGAAAGGGCCTTAAATATTTTAATCAGATAGGAAAATTGACATGATCTGAACATAGATTCATCACAATTTTCAACACAGCACATACATAAAAAATACAAGTGTGAGACACTTCATTATAAACATGGTGATTTCTTAAGTATCATCTATCCAGATATAAATTTTGCTTAAATCTGGTTATTGTAACCCTTCTACCCACAGCTTGAAAACATTTATTTCAAGATTCATTTTAAATTTGCTAAAAAGACAATAATTATGAGGGTGTGAAAATATTTATTTTGGTATATTCCTTGAAAAAACTAATATTTACAGTTGAACTGATTTTTAATTATTTATTTATTCATTAATTTACATGGCGCATATATGTATGACCACTTCAAACAAGGCATTCATTTTGCTCCATGAACATTGTTCGGCCCATAATAATGGTCTTGATGGTCCCTTAAATTTTTATATCACTCACTGTCCTTTTGCATTTTGAATAACTTCACAAAACCCAGTGGGTCACCAGCCCATTTAAAGGGCCCGGTGGTTATGTGATTAAAAAAGATCCCTTACTTACAAAATTATGGTCCATTCCCTAACACAGAAAAATTAAAGATCACCTTAATATGCTGATTTAAAGAAAACAAACGTGCACTGTGTTAAAAAGTATGCTTCAGAGCATGATACCTGTATTTCCTTTGATAATACTGCCACAAAGTTTCATGGCAAAACATTTTCATATCTTTTCGCAATTAAGAAATTGTAAGAAAATATGAAACCCTAAAAATAAATCCTAGCAAGACTAATGGAAGACAAAATGTTTCCTTTAAACAAAGATCGGTGATTAACATTACAGAACAATATCATTTCTGGTTCAATAATCAACTATTAACAGTATAATATATTGATAATATTGGATTTTTAAAAAATGTCTGCTGAAAAGAAAAAGACATGCATAATTTCCACTCTAAGAAGTGTACAGACCCTTACATGGTTCAGTGCCAAATTAAACAAAATGGGGCATCCAGTGAATTTAGGATAATATATATTTTAGTACATCATACAATTATTGAAAAAATCCTAAAATTTAATGGCAGTTTTCTTCAAAACAATTGTGCAATCTTATCACTCCAAGCTCACAGCAATAATGGCACACACATTCTTGTATGCATTTCTTTTTTTTCTTGCAATGCAATAAAAACTATGCATATTAGTAATAAGACCTTAATCTAATTTTGCCGCAATTTTGATATTTGTTTCCATTCATAAACATTTAAAACAGGTTCTCAGACATTGCAAAGACTTACATTGTCAGATTTACATGTTGTGCTGTTACCTTATCCAACAATACAATTATTAATGTGTGTTATGTCTTGAATTATCTGTATTGCACTTTTTAAAAATGAATCTGTATGTGTCACAGATTATTGCAACACAATTATAATTATTGCAGGTAAAACAAAATTATAAATCTTGCTTTCTTACCAATACTCCTAATTCCATTATTTACTATGAAGAGAAGTCAATCAAACAAAAACTTCCCATATGTTGACATGTATGAGTTAATAACAAATGTTTATATAAAAATATCTAATAAAGTATCCTTTAGGAAGAATGAAGAAGCATCCATCTCCAATACAATTTTATCAAACATACATGGACAGCATATTTTACAGAGCTGATTTAAATCAAAAATGCATCACATATGAAATGCAATATTCCTTACCTGGAAAGGCATTTTTTAGACAGCAAATGGAAAAGTAACACAAAATTTTCGTGCAATGAAAAGTATCCTATTATAGTAATCTGTGTGAGATTGGGGTAACTTCCATTTTTCTACCAGATATTTCTGGCAGAATTCCTGGCATTGGGCCTTTGTTTGCTTTTTTTTTGCTGGATGCTGAGTTCTTTGTCTCATTTAGGGAGCTGTCTCCAGCTGATCTATCCTGATTATTTCCAACTGAATTATTTTCACTGACAGTGACAGTAGCTGGCATTGCTACAGTTTTGGAAGAGCGTTTGTTGATTAATTTTGTTGCCGTTAGCGTATTGAAGGGTGACAACTTGGTATTTTCAAGTGAGGATTTATATGAATTAAGCGCCTTTTCCAACTCTGAGCTCGGGTATGTTTGTGGATAGGGGATGCCATCTCCCTGTCCTACATACCGATAACTGCCAACTCTTTCCAATGGGTTCAACTCCCTGTGCCCAACTTTCTTAACACTGAAAATATCCTGAGTGAGGGTTTCTGCTTTGTAAGGAAGTCTAGGTGTATTTTCCTTACTCTCCTTTGCCCTATCTCTATACTGTTTTTGAACAATCTTGCTAATATCTTCCACATCATTCTTGTGTAAAACTCTGGAATCATGACGCATTTCCTTTTCTAAGGCACTTATTCTAGAAGAGAAATTTTCAATGAACAAGTCACTGGCTGATTTTTTCAATTGACCACCAGCTGGTATTGATGTACTTCGTGTATGATTTGCAATCTCATCTTCTGTAATTGTTTGCATTAGGCGATTTGCACCCTCTGATTGTGAGCTTCTTGCTCTACTCTCCTTTTCTTGCCTATAGAACAGTTTCTCCATTTCCAATTTGTTCAACTGTTCAGAATTCACTTGCTCATTTTTTCTGGTGCCATTAGGAGTCTTCCTCTGATTATCCATATCCCTTTTCAGTTGTCTCTTAATTTCTCTTTGAATTCTTTTACAACTATGGTGCCAAGAAGATGATAGCTTCTCTGGGAATTTCTTTCTGATAGTGTACCAATCTTTCCTATCATCAGACATAAATTTCAAAGTCCTATAACTCCCTGAATTGGGAATGTATCTGTATGTTCCTTGTTCGATATTTAATTTCCATGGGGGCACAGGTAGATTCTCAAAGTCATCATCTACACATCTTACAGATTTATAATCAATAGGCTCAGAGAAAGAGAAGTTAGCAAAATCATTACGTCCATGGTTAGTTGGTTGAAGATCTGTCAATGATCTGTCAATGTCTTTACGTTTCTTAGCTCCATTGACTGTTGTTGATTGGTTAATATAGCGAGGATAAGGAACCACTGGTTTCCATCCTGATACAGCCTCACTCCAGTCGTTTTTCAAAGTGTTCTGAAGATTACTGGTCTCAGAATATTTAGACTGATAACTGAGATTCAACAGACTGACTGTCAAAGTTTTGTCCTGTTCGTTTTGTTGATCATGATTCATTTTACAATCCACACAATACTATATTCTGAATATGAATTGATATTGAAAGGATTATGCATGTAGTTGCTGCAATACTTTCCCTTTTAAATTATTTCAAATGTGAAACAGCTATGCCGTTGGCTCTGAACCTCAGGTCGACCCGTGCGTTAGACAGGGCTTGGTTTCCTCCTTATTGTACAATTAAATCCATAATAAACGGTTAGTCCAAATATCAGGCTATGCGTTTAAGCCATTAAAAGAACACCAAGGGTATACAATCAATATCATATTTACAATGAATATAGATATATAAAACTACGCTTTGGATAATTACCATTGTTCCATTATGATTATTTCACTGTTTTCAAGTAAATCAGGAAAATGGAGAAATCATCAGACAGTACACAATCCGTCACACGGCTTCAAAACGTCACATAATAAAAAACACAACCAAAATAAGTACCCGGTAGTTAGTCACAGTCCTTGGCCATGCGAGAGAAAGCACAGACTTGCTATTTTTGTTGTCAATGTATATTTCAATAAGCGTTGACCCCTCACCAGGGGCAACTTGAGTCGCTTGCATCGTGTACATATTTCATCAGACTTGATAAAGATATGAACGCCTATTCATATTTAAGAAAAACAAACGTTTTAATAAAAGTTGAGAAAAGTATTCAAAAATGACTACAACAAATTATAAGATGTAACAAAAGGTATTTCGTTTATTTGTTATTGTTATACGCGGTAACAAGGAAGTGCGTAGCGAAAGTGCGCAGAAAAAAATTACCGCCGAGTGGTCACAACAGAGAAAAATGTTGAGACATAAGTTATCAAAGTCTCCCGAAGGGCAATCGATTTTCATGGTTCATAATCAATGGCAGTATTCTGGAAATGCTTATAGACGTATTAGCCAGGTTTGACAAAATTTTGACTTTTGGAACTAAACTTTTATCACCACAACTAAGGTCCATGTACAGTGAAAATGTACAATCAAAATAAACCATTTTTGAAAGTGAAAGGAACTCATATCGTATGCATTTTTCAGCTCAGAATTAAATACACAGTATTCTTGCTTATGACTGGTTTAAGGATATATCGAATTGTGCTATCTTCAGGATCGCCACCCAATAAATTTATCTCGTACTTAACATTTAACTTTAGAGGTTAATTTACCACACAAAGGTCAGACCACGAGATTGGACATACAATATAAAGTAAAATATATTACATGCCAGTGCTAATTATTCAGATTGATAATTCTGATATCTCGCTTGTTGTTAGAAAGGACGGATTTAATCAAGAAAGGCTGTAAAACTGATGTTATATTGCCATGTAGAATAAGAAACCACAGGAGTCTGACTTTTTATCAGTAAAGTACGGTGAAATCTCTGACAAGAGAAAATCACCGACAACATAAAATCACCTATCAGTAATATAAATGAACACAAGGAGTGCAGCGGTGACCACAACCCTCCGCTCGGTTCGACTTTTTTCACACATCTTTTATTGCTTCAGAAGCATAAGAAGACTGCAAAACTACGCATATACATTCAGAAGACAGTGACATACCAACACATAACTCTCGGACGACCATGAATCCAATCCGGCGAATTGACCTTTATTTTCACCATCACAGTCACAAACCGTTTCTATTAGAATCCACCAGACGGAAGTAGCCCATTCTACCATGAGCTGAATAACATGATGACAGTAACTTCACAAGATACAATGTTTCACTTACTTTTTATTTCAGATTGTATCATTTTAAGATACATATTTCCAGAATAGAAATATGTAGTTAAAGTTCGGATAGTAGAAATAACTGTTGATTACATCATCACACTTCAAATTTTAAAGATGGATGCTGGACCTGATAAGATCATCTGTTGTTTGTACAGATATTATTTCATAACAGCAAATAATAGTGGAGAAGAAAATATACTTGTATGAGAGATGTACTATTTATTATGATGATGATAATGATTGAGTGAGAAAAAAACAGTAGGAAAGGAGAATAGCTGATACTTTATACCACTGAGTAACCATTGATGATGATCATGTGTTTGTGGGAGAGCGAGAGAGAAAGAAAATAGTTGTGATGGATAAAATCAATATGTAATACGATACATTACAATTAATGATGATGTGAGAGAGAACAAAATTGATTCTTGTATGATTTACTGATGATGATAGAGCAAAGGCAGATGACAAATGAAAAAATTACTTATATTTATCATTTATTGGTAATACTAATAAAATTATCAGGATTAATGTGTATACAATGCGATGACAGTCTGAACGCTATCAGCAACTGTATGCATGTATGTATGTGCAGAATGAGAGCATTTTATTTACAACTTTTGAAAATAGTAATATAATACTGTAAATAACATTTTCATGGTGCATTCATTCTTCTGAGCAAATTCAAATAATCTATTGATACTGTATTATTAAATTTCCCTAGTATTAAAAGATAACACAGATTCTGCGCCATGTTCAGTATGATTATTTAACCCTAACGCATCTTTACTGCAGGGTAGACACTCGTAGAATGGGCTACTTATGTCAGGTGGATTCTAATATAAAGGGTTTGTGACCGTAATGGTGAAAATAAATGTTAATTCACCTGATTGGATTCATGCAATGGTTGTGCGTGAGTTTTGAGTTGGTACATCGATGTCTTTTGAACGTATATGTATAGTTTTTTAGTTTTCTTGCGATTCTGAAGTGCTAAAGACGCGCGAGAAAAATCAAATCGAGCAGAGGGTTGTGGTCACCATTGCACTCCTTGTGTTCATTTATATTACCGATAAGGTGATTTCATGTTGTCAGAGATTTTGCCGTACTTTATTGATAAAACGTCAGACTCCTGTGACGAAACAAAGTCAATGTTTTGTTTGGTTTACTAAACACCAAGACTTTTTAAAAATGTTATGTCAGGCTGAGGCAAGTAAACTGCCTTGCCCATTGTCGTGCAGTAGATGCCAATGGTGAGAATTTAACCCGAATCCGTAAGGTCAGAAGTCCAATGCTACATCAATTTAACCAGTGGTTTTTGCAAATTAAGCCTGGTAGAAGAAGTGGAGCATCAGTAATGTGTGTACTGACTAATATATTGCATATACTGACTTTGTGCTTATCCATTTAGTAGAGTAAGACTTTGTGGGGGTGGCAGAGAAAAAAATGTATTGTACAGCCTTTTGGCAATTTTCATTGGATAATATCACTTTGATTTATTCTAATTTGGGAGAATTTCAGGACAAAAAAAGTTCTCAGCCATGTTTGTGAAATGTCACTTATGAAGATGTATTTTTGCGTATAGTGAGACTGGTTATCATTTACCATTTTTCAAGGACCTCCCCAGAGTTTTAAATAGCATCAGGGTAATCATTCAGTAAGTTTTACATACACGTGCTTAAAAATGAGCGACCAGAAACCCAGCGTGGATCATTTTTACATGACAATTTTATTCGGCAAATACTGACTGATGATAGTGATGGTATCAGTTTATTTTTAAAGCTATGAAGTATATCAGATTATTGGAGCTGGTAAAAAAAAAGTATTAAAAAGTGAGAAATTTAGCTAATATGCCATGCCTAAAATTTAGTTTTACAAGCCAGAACAGGCATTGCCAACATAACATGACGCAAGTAGTTCATATAGTTAATGATGTCAATTTGAGGGTTCAAAAATGTGTTACAGTGCAACTGTATGTTAGTCTTTTGACCAAAATTGGAACACCACATAACATATATCTTTTCAAACACTAGATATGTAATTCTAATAGGTGAAATACTCAGCTTAAGAGGTATAAATTTCTGATTGTTCATCTTGCAATTGGACTTATAAACACGGATATTCGTAAAGAGTGTTGTTAAGTAGATTTTAAAATACAGCTGTATTTTTAATTACAACGCATGCTGTTGAAACAATGAATAGTAACAAAATTTATTTCTTTCGATTCACCTCTTATTTTTTTTTATTTCAGAGTAAAACAAAACAATTCAAGGTTAATTCTGATGTACAGGCGATAATTTGCCACCAAATTATCCTAGATAGAAAAAACATTGGGATACATGTTTTCACTGTCTTTTTCATTCATTTGAAGAAATGTAGGGATATCACACATTTTTGTAATTTAAGGTATTTCAGACAATTTATAATTTTTACATGTTTGCAAATTCACTTTAGTTGAGGAGAAGACTGCTGATCACCAAATTCTATAAATTTTGAGTATGTGCTGTTTTTAGATTTCACTTGTTAACCAGCTTGTGGTATAATATGCCTGGGTTTAACAGGGTTAAGCTAGACTTGAATGCGAAGCAAGAAACACTATATTTATTTATATATATATATATATATATATATATATATATATATATATATATATATATATATATATATATATATATATAATGTGTGTTCTTTTTTTTGAATTATGCCCTCGATTTCCCAGGTATTCATATTTGCATTTCACATTGGATTTCAGCAATACTTTATGTTCAAGTTGAAAATTTCTGAGTTATTTTGGCCATATGACTCAAAAAGATAGTAACATTGTTATACCAAATTTTAACTGAGTAACTAGATTACATGATTGTAATTGCAAGTTAGTAAAAATGCTTAATCAACTACCCTTAATCAATCTTTTATATATTTTTGTATTTATTTAATTTTTAATGTACTTTCTAAAAGTTCACAATAGTGGTACTTTCAAAGATTCTAAACACGTTTGAAACAACCCCTGTACCATACCCATGAGGGCAAATGCACATGTGTTGTCAGATCACACAGTTTGTCATTTCTTTGTTGCAGATAAAACGTTACCTTAACTGTTCATACACGACACTGAAATGCATAAATTACAGGCATGGCTCCTCTATAGTAGGTACATAAACTACCCTTCTTTCCTATCAACATAGACATGAGTGCGCCTGTTTTTAGAAGAAGAGTTTTTTTGTAATGGAATCACTCACTTTATATAGCTTCATTACAACAATCTATTGATAGGATTGCAAATTTATGTTTTTTTAATTTGTCTATGTACTTGTATTAATCTTAGGCATTGATTAAATATTATCTGCTTCGCAACTTTTTGCCATATTTTCACAAGCATGAGTCAAGTCAGAAAACAACTTTAAACTTAAAATGCTTCTCATGAATTCTACAACACAACATTCTCCCATACGTTTCTACCTAATATATATATATATATATATATATATATATATATATATATATATATATATATAGTTGCATTTTACGGTTAAATCTTAAAAAATATAATACCTAGGCTTTGCTTTCTATGCACTGTATATTATTCTGAATATATATGCCAAATGATTTGCAAAAACAGACAATCTAATAAACTGGTACCTCCCAGACAACGTGATATCTGCCATTATTTCCTGATACACTTAAAGTTTCAAACTAATTTTATGATGAAATAGTGTACAAGAGGCAGGTCAAATATCCAGATCACCGATTCTATTTTTAAAACACAAATAGCTGTTTATTTACTATTGTTAAAGTTTCGAAACATAAGTTTGTATGTTTTTATCTTCAAAGGATAGCATGCATGTTCGGTAATGATAGTGCTTATAGCTGCTAACTTGGGAAATGGTCAATGGTCAATCAGCTATCAAAACACATGCATGTGAATGTGTGAGTTTGTTTGTCAGCATAATTGATATCAAAACTAGGCCTAGCTACTGATGGCTAGATGAATACCTTTCATTACAACACTAGAACTAACCTGGACAAGGTGAAGGGGCATCTCAGAAGATAATGTTGCTCAAGGTACCTCTAAAAAAAAATAACAAGGCGATGTCAATTTTGCTTTCCTAAGAGAAGAAGGCCAAGTTTAAATTTTTTAGATGACTTAGTAACCCAGTTTGCCTGGTAGCATGACCACTGGTTTAGGAGTGGAAAAAAAACCCCCATAAATTTGTAATAATGAGACCGCAGTAAATAAAAACTCATTAATAGTTCTTAAAAATGCATATTTCAAAATACCTTCAGTATAGTATATGTAGCCCTATAAAGGTTCATAATAAGAATCTAAGAATGAAACTAGGAAATAAAGATATTTATTTGATCAAAATACCACTGTACAAGCATGCTGTGGCAATGATGGGGTATAGAAGTCAGTAATGCACCATTTCAAGAAAGTTAAAGTTTAGCAAAGTGCTTGTTAGTAAAAAAAAATCTTATTTTGGATTAGAAATATCCAAAAGACAATACCTGTGAGCTGTAGGCAATGCACATAACGATAACAAAGAACAGTTTCCAACAATGTTCCAGCTGGCCAAACTATATATATATGCCCATCAGCTGGGTCAGCTTAGCGCAAAACAACACACATACACAGGTAAGGAACAGATTAAGCTCGGGAAAAAAATCAACCGATTAATGTTATACAGCTAGAGACAACTTCTTTTAAAGACATTGATTTCTATAGGACTCGAACAGAGTGGAAATGGAAGAAAAATAGATGGATATTGAAGTGTTAGGTACGACTGTTTCATCCTCCCTGTCCTTTTTGTTCTACTCCCTCTTATTTTGGTGACAAGGGCCTATCCCCTCCCCCTCAATCTCTGAAGTGAAAGCACTTGAGTTGCAGAAGGAGGAGAGAGTAATGAAGCTCAAGAGCAGTGGTTATCATTGGGATCCAATGACTTAAAAAAAAATCCATTTCATGTTTCTTTATTGTTTTTGTTTTGGTTCTTGATATTAAATTAGTGACTGAAGTAGAACATTGATACCATGAGTAGTGACTGAACATTGAAAAGTCAATGAATTTAAGTTCTGATTTGAATGTACCTTGTGGTGGTAAAATTTGTGTTCTCTGACCCATTTGATTTTATAGGCTTGAAATGTGCATTCGTTGCTAAGTATTTGTGTTGCCTTTCTTTTTCAGCTCCCATCTCATATACTTAAAACTTTGGATGATCGGAATGTACCAGAGATTATTAAATCTCTTGATGATGCTAGTGTGGATTATCTTTGTGACAAAAGTAGCTGTTTCGACGTGCTCAAGGTAAGTAACACAAGACGTTTTGTATGACTTTTTTTTATGTAGGGAAATTTCGTATGCATGCATCATTTGACATTATGCTCTGCCAGAATGGTTTTCTTTCTTATTTGTTGTTCATACCAGTCCATCAGTGCTTATTGAAGGTTTATCTGTTCTTGTGGCGTTGTATTTGGTAATTCCACGTATATCGGTTACATCAAACCTTCTCCAGGATTTTTTTATAGATCAGGATAGTATGCAAAACATGTACAAACAAACATTGTGTTGAGACCATTGAATATAATAGTTATAAGTTCAATTTCTTCAGCAAAATATATTTTCTGTAAGATTATTTAACACTTTAAATGAAATGTTATATTTTTCCCCTTAGGGTTTATTGGAATCTCTGATGAATTTTGAGAGCAGGAGAGGTCAGGATGATTCTAATTTAGAAGAGGAACAGAACAAGCTCGCTGCGTCATTTTACAAACATGGTGGAGTGGATGTGAGAATCTGTTCAGTTTCTTTTTTAGAAATGGGTTACTTTATAAATGGTTATCAGAGGTCTTGCTAGGATTATAAAAGTAGGAGACCAGGACTCCTATTTAGGTACAAATAGGAGTCCAGCCAGCAAAGTTGCAGTCCCCATTACAATCTTCGTCAATTTGCCTAAAATAACCCGAAACTACTTATCCAGATTTTGCAAACAGCATTGCATCTAAGTCTCGATGTGTCTTGATTTTGAGGTCACACTCACTTATTCTGCTACATTAGGAAACAAACACAATAATGAAAGCTAAATGTGTTCATTTGATGTACTCTTATAATGACCACATGTGCATCTCTGCGTCTTTCTGCATCTGAATTCAGTCATTGTAAATTGTAAAGCTAAAGTAATCAATTGATCTGCACATTTTCACACTCAGCAGGTGGTTGAAGCAGGACTGGCAATCCTTTTAATTTGCTGTCCAGCTATTGTGTGCTTACGAAGGACTCCTGTGTAAATGATTTTCTGCATCCCAGCTACAAAAATTGTGTCCAAATACATGTGATTAAGTGTCTCCGAGACCTCTGCTTATGCTAGGAAGCAATTAGTGTGATCTTAATTCAGTGAAATTTTGCTTCAGTATATTAGGTAAGCAAAGTTGACTTTTTCATGCCATGAATTCCCTCCCATTTTTCCAAGTGGTGAATCTTAAATGGTTTGTATATTTTTAAGGAATAAATGAGACATATTCATTGGTGTAAAGTAATACAAAACATCTTTAAAAGCAACTTGTGTGATTATTAAGGAGCTCCTTTTGCCCTTAAAATAATATTATTTTTTTTTTTACCATGATCTATGTACAATGTGAAACCTTTGGAAGTTTGCAGAATCCCAGACTTTGTTAGGGCCAAAACTAAATTCTGTATTATTTAAGAAGCTTTAAAAAAGACCATGAGGATATTAATGAATTTATGCAATATTTCAACTTTTGATGTACCATATATACTCTAAGTCCAACTGCAAACTGTACAGATACAGATCTGGATCTGGGCAGTTTGTTAGGGAAGAAAAATAACACCCTCTAATCTGCTATTGCATTGTGCGATGAGCATCAGGATCTGTGTTGGTTCCAGTCAGAGCAATTTATAAATGAGTAAATATGGTACTTTGATTGGCCAAGTTGCCCTCACTGTTAATCACTTATTTGAAGAATTTGAACTGTTTTACCTGGTTGTCTGATGCAGTAGTTTTTGTCAGATTTAATGAAGTTTTGAATATGTCCATAAAGCATGATGTATATTTGTGTGTATTTTAATGTTTCTTAACTTGCAGAGCCAGCAAAAAACACCAGTTGTTGACCAACCTTTTTGCCATTTAAAAGTGTAATCAATGACTCGAATCACCCAGATTTCCCATCAGTTTAGTCTATTTACAAAGGAGGGAGGTATCACTTTGACCTGTTTAGAAAGGAGGGAGTCATCATTTTGAACAAAAGGCTTGAGTCGAACAAGATCCAACATTGTGCAGAAATGTATTGACAATTATGGCCATTTTGCCAGTAGATGTTCCAGCAAATTGCCTGTGCTCTGCTATAGTCAGATTTTGGTTTTTTGAACTGCATGTACAGTCAAATGGTACCTGGGGGGTGCATAGATTTATGGATGCATATTATAAATAATAATTATGTGATGGCATAAATTCTTCTTGTTCTTGATCTTTTGGATGCCTATTTACAGGTGCTAATAAGACTCCTGATGATGACTTCCATGTTCCCACAATTCACAAAGAGTAGAAAAGGTGAGTTTTTAAAAGTCATCGGTCATTTTTTACATAGCAAGAGTGTACTACATTTGAATAAAGTATCATTATTTCATGTTTTGACCGCTCTGGTGTCTTGAGTGGTTAAGAGCACCCGCCTCGGATGTGGGAGGTAATGGGTTTGAACTTTGGCAGAGTCATACCAAAGATTTACGAAGATGGTACTAACAGCTGCCTTGCTAGGTGCTCAGCATTAGGAGGTTAGTGTTAGGACTCATCAGCCTGGTGTGTGGATAACGTGATTGGGTGGGACATGATGCTAAATGTCTGCGGCATAATGCCCCAGTACTAGACTTACCTCACTTTAAACTGCGACACTGCAGACATCTTAACGATATGACAAAAACTTTTGAAGCTACGGTAAGAATCCAAATCACATACTTTTCAATGTTTTGCGTAATACTGCCTGCCAACTAAAAATGGTCAAGCTTGACTGCTGTTCAGGGGGTAACAAGATGAAGCCCAACACGGTCCTTCTGTTATAGATTTTGTAATGAATATTCAGACTGCCCAATTTTAATCTTACCTCACTTAGCAATAAAATGCATTAAAACCTGTTCTGTACCGGACCACTCCAGTGCCTTACTGGTTAGAGCATCCGACTTCGATGCTGTAGGTCATAGGTTCAATCCCCGACCTGGTCCTACCAAAGACTTACAAAAATGGTACTAACAGCTGCCTCGCTTGGCACTCAGCATTAAGAGGCTAGTGTTAGGACTGGTCAGCCTGGTGTCAGGATAATGTGACTGTGTCGGACATCATGCTGCATGTCTGAGGCATGTTGCCCCAGTGCTAGACATCACTGTATACTGTCACACTGCAGACATCATAGCGATATGACTGACAAATTGTTAAAGCTACGTTAAAAATCCAGATCACACACACACTGTTCTGTACCCCCCAGCTTTGTAGTATATGTTGTAGCATAGTTTTAAAGTACCAATGTTGTTTTTATTTTCTTCATAAAGTTTACCATTCTTCCCTTCTAACTAAAGTTTGGAAGGAAGGGCATGCTTTGTTATTTAAAAAAAATATGACATTTGTTGTTGTTTGAAGTAATCAATATGTTAACTTTAAACAGTGTTCAGATATTCAGTGTAGACTTGTCAGTCAGAGTCAACATGCCTGACAGAGTCAAAATGCCTTTTTGTGGTACTTTTTCTCATATATTTAGATCAGTTTCTGGTACACAGTTGCAAGTACCATCAAGAAGAGGAGAAAAAAAATGCATGCTAAGGAATACTGTTTTTGTATCAACAATTGGTCACATCAACAATTGGTCACATTAATCTACTGTTCATGCTCCATTGGTTAATTAATGTACTCCTTATATGATCACATCAGTTTTTGTGACTGTTGGTTGCGTGGTCATAAAACTTTTCTAATGATGTATTCGTCATCTATGTACTAATGTACTAGGCATATTTAATCTATATTTACAAATACACAGTGGTACCCTGCTATAGCATGATGGTTGGGGTCTGTAGAGGGACTGTGTTATGTACTGTACCATGCTATAAGCAAATGAGTCAATTAACTGAAGGAAATGATGCATGCTTATTCCCTGGTTAATCAGAAGGGGTGCAAAACTACATGCTTCATTGGTACAGTTAACATCTTAAATCAAGTGAGAAATAATGAAAACAGATTGCATATTTAATATTTTATTATTTTTATTAGACCCATATATTGGTACCTATACATGTCTACAGCATGATTATAGTTGTAGTATCAACACATGTTCTCGCGAATCGATCTCATTGAACCTGTAAGAGTGAATCCATTATATTTCCATTCCCAATAAATAAATGTTTCTGAATTCAGTACATAAACACCCACAAAGAAGTGGGAAAATTACGCAAAGAAATATGAAGCACATGTACAGTTCTTTATGCCTGCCTGCATGTGCAAGTCGCATAGGTCATTAGGCAGTGTCTGTATGATTTTGTACTGCTAGAATTTTTTCCATTGTGAATCTGGATACAGAAAGATTGAGCGCAGAGCCCTGATTTTTTATGTATAACCTGAGATGCGTGGCCGAGTGGTCTAAAGCGCTTGCTGTTACAGATCACTGCCATCTCACCTCTGTCTGCGTGAGTTTGAGTCTCAACCTTGGCTGATGTTGGTACGTGAGAAAGCCTGCCAGTAGCTTCTCATGGGTTGGTGGTTCTTCCCGGAGTTTTCCAGGGTTCTTCCTCCACCAATTATTCTGGCCGCCATGTATAGCCTATCTTGTGCTGAAAAATGGCATTAAACCCTACAACAACAACAACAACAACATAACCTGAGATGCACATTTAGTATGTATCAGTAGTGTACGTTGTTTTTAAAAATAATCTCATAAATTTTCAGCTGCTTCCAGCTACTTAATTGCATTTGTTTAAAACCAGACTTGCTCCAGTCCAGGGCTTCAAATTTCTCTTTTGCAGTAAAAGCTTTGTGTTTCTGTATTTGTTGCCCATTGTAAATACCCTCTAATTAACACTTTCATGCCTGTTTGTTTGAACAGCTGCAGCGATAATAATTGTTGATGAACAATGCAGTCGTTTTTATTGGAATGGACGATTATATTCATTGGTTATTTGATTGCGTAAAGATTGACAATTTTGCAAAGACACATGCCAGTTGGCGGCTTCATTTTTTATATAAAATATAAATCATTGTCCCATAATTTGAGCAAACTTTAGCTGTGTGATGAACTTTGATTAATAATTAGTTAAATTTATTGATTTATAAATTCGTGCAAGAATCTTTTTTCAACCACCACATCATTTGATGCTTTATTGTGTATGACACTGAATGAGCAAACATCTTCCAGCCTTTGTTTGAGCAAGAATTGCATTCAAGACCAACACAAAGAAATCTTAATGGCTCATGGAACAGAAATAATGAGATTAACACTTACCAGCTTTTAACTGAGCTGACATCATAAAAGAATAAAGTGTGATCAAATTGCAGTCATGGACTTTTGATGCAACTGAAGTGAACATATAAAAATCTGTAATATCTTTATTCCTATCCAGAATGATGCAATGAAATGACACGTTTATTTCTTCAAGATACAGAACTACTTGCCAGATTATTCTATCAAAATATTGGAAAATTTAAATCTGGAAGGTTCTGAATGTTTACAAGATAAATTGTTAGTTATAATTAGAAAGTCTGTTAATAAAATTGTAATATAGAACCTACTATGTCAGGTATGCCAGGAGAATCCAAATAACCTAGACCCAGACCCAAATAAACATGTTTACTTCTATTAATAATAATCTTAATATTAAACCCATAGACAGAATTAAAAAATAAATAATTTAGATCAAGTAGAAAACAAACTTGATTTTGGACAGGGTTAAGTCCAGTATACAATGTTACATTACAATAGCATATAATGAAATAAAAAAATAAATGTGAAAAAACATAACAAAGAATGCAAATTTTATATATATATATATGTATACACATTATGCTAAGATGAGATTTTCAGGCACTTTTGCTTTTTAAGCACAATGCATCCTGATGAGTACTACAAAGTCACAAGTATGTCATTGTGACCTGCTTTTTACACTTCATTGTTTATGTACACTTTGATTTCTTTTCATTCTTGTATTTTTTTCATGTTTAGATTACAAAAAGCTCGCTGTTTTTATTCATTCCATTTAATTGGAAGGGGGAGTCTTCAATAAATTCATTGTTTTCTCATGCTATACTGGGGAAGAAAAGTTAACTAGATATTCAGTTGTTGTTATTCTTCTATTTGTTTATTGCCCATCATTCATCAAAAATATTTTTACAGGTCACTGAATCTATTGTGCACAGCATATATTGCAATGCTTTCCATGGAACAGGCATCTAATACAAAGCATAGGAATTTATGAATTATTTAAATTACAGTTGCTAATAAAAGTATGTAAACAAGGTACATTTTAGATTATTAGAAACTGTAAAAAAAAAAACGAGTGGTGTCAAGTTAAGATAATTTACACTTGATTCACATTTTCATCAATTCATCATTTCTGTTTTTAAAATTGAAAGCAGTTAACAAAACTTCCATCAGTGTAAGGAGTAAATTATTTTCTTTCGACAAATAAAAACGTATTCGATTTGGTGTTCATTGCTGCTCCAGTGTTTTTGTAATATCAGTTGATGCATTGCCTGTTCAATAATGAAGTAGTGATCAGTTAATTAATTAGTTGTGATCATTTAATTAAGTAATGAACTAAGGATCAATTAATTCTGTTAAGTGGATGCATCGCATATTTCAGACTATGTTAAAGTTTTTTCTGTAACAGTTTCAAAGGGGGGCAGTAGGCTTTAGAAAAATCATAATGTCAAGTTTTGTCAATTGCCGGCTTTTTAAAAGTATTTTATTTTCTTTGGAATTTGTTACTAATTTTTTCTTCTCGTGAATAAGATTGAGATCTTTCTTACAGAGAGTGAAGAAATGCTGAGAATAAAAGCTCTTGTACTGGAGGTTCTTGCAAAGATGACTGCCTGTGTAAGTATACTGTAGAAGCAATAATTTTATTAGCTTTATGATCTTTGATAGCATGTTACACATCACCTTTTCAGGTTGGTGAGTGTTTTGCATTTCATTGTTGTATAGCTGTTATAGATTAGTCAGAGACTATTTTGTTATGAAGATATGGAAGTCACTTTCCAGACCTTGCCATCATCGTCAGTTTGGTTAAATTATTTCACTTGCATGTATTTTGTAAGCCTCTTTCTTTCCTGTATTATGAAGCTAGTGTGCTTCAGTCAGTGACACTTCCTCAACCCATTGATCATAAATAATTTGTGCCTTGGTTTTGGTTAAATTGTGTGCATATATATATATATATATATATATATATATATATATATATATATATATATATATATATATTTATTTCTAAGCCATTTGATGGATTTTTTCATATTTGGGATGAGTCATTATCAAGTTAAGATAATTCCTTCTGTAATTCACCCACTTGCCCCTTTTGACATTGGGTTAAAATTCACATGTTTTTCATCCATGTTTTGATGGTGGTCTTGATATACAGGTCCAGGCTGTTCATGCTACACCTCATGAGTTAGCAGTCTAAATAGATATGGACCACATAGGTTTGCATTAGATGGGCAGTGAGGTTTTTATTGTCTTGGGGGTAGTTTTTGTAAGGGTGCTTGGTGGGGCGATACTGATGCTTCTGTCTTAGTGAGAAATATTTGAAAGTCATGCACATTTCTAAAGTTTATCTCTTCAGGTCTGAAAATATTTGTCCAAATTGATAGGTCAGTTTTGAGCAATGGCAGACCTGCCAACTCTTACGATTTTGCCGTATGTCTTACTAAAATTACCCTTAAAATACACTTAGAGCATACTAGCAAAAACTACAGAAGAATGATCGTTTCCGAAAAATCTGGATAATTGGTTCATCCATGTTTTATTTTGATCTGGGTTTCATCTAAGAATTAGTGAAATTAGTCATTGAACCAGACTAACTTTATGTCAGCACCCCAGCATATGCATGATCAAACTGTTGATTATAGAATTTTTAAAAATGGTGTCCAAAAGTGATGCATGTTTAAGACGAAAGGGAAAATAAGCTTCTAAAATGTGTTAATAATCAACACAGAAGAATAAAAGGGAGTATTTAGATTCTCATGAATAAAAGCTGGAAAGGACACAATTACGCTTATTGGACATCACATACCAGTTTGAGTATGTCTCATGGCGGGAAATATGATGCTGTTGTCATGTGAAATGGGAAAGAATTTCCAAGAATTATGTCAAGTTGAGAGATAGCAACAAGCCATTGAGCTGCATAGGGTTTGTAACTAGAGTTTGTGCAATGTACTAGTGGTAAATAAAGTACGTGAACTTTACAAACGTTTCAGTTGAACATAATGTTTATCGTCGATGCGTCAGACTTTTAATTACGCTTTCCAGCTTTACACTAGCAGTTATTGATATTTTGTTACACCTTACTGAAAATGGTCAATCTTATGGAAAAATATAAACTGCCGTACTGAGACAGACTCCTCGGGGTTGGCAGATCTGCATTGGACTCATCTTCAAAATTTGTCACAAGTTTGATACCCAAGAAAACCATCGTATGTTTGTTTCCTTGGCTTGCCCATGGGAAAGGTACTTTGCAGCTAGACAACAACAGTTTTTTTCCAGAAATCAATTCCCAGTTACAAGCGTTTTCAGCTTTTGAGGAATAGGTGGCTTTAATGGAGCCCTCAGTTGTGTTTATTAGGGTCTTTTTAAATCTTATGTGGCTCTGCTATTTTATTTGATCATACACTTGCTTACATCACCAGTTATATTTAAGCTGTTTCAAATTACTACATTCAGTTCATACTGTTCATTTTGATGCAAAATTATTAAATTTCTGCAGTCAATTCATACACTTCATTTTTATACTAAATTATTTTTCAGTTCGCATCACTTATTCTTTTCATTATTCAACTTTTTCAAGGAATGCACCTTTATATTGTTAGTTTGAATGTTTAATGATATTTTCATTTTCAATTTTATGTACTTTTCTAAAGAATATTTTCATATTAGTTTTTTATCTTTACGATTTTTAAGTTTAATTAGCACTGTCTAGCCTATTTTGTGCTGATATATCACGTTGATATACATAAACGCCAGTATCAGAATTTCTGCAGTAGATACAAGTAGCTGTATATACAGTAGCTCTGTCATGCATGTGTTCTTTTAATTGTTACACAGCTAACAAAATATTTTTTCATTTTCCATTTGTTTATTTAGCCAAACTATCATTCCAGTTACTGTTACATTTATATCGGACCTTAGTTGTCATCACCTTTATTAACTGTTCAGTGTGAAAAAGTAAGACATTTTATTCTTTTCAATATGCTCATGTAGAATAAGTTAAAATACAAAATAATCTTGATCACTGAAAAGCTTGCCACATCAGCATAGTACAATCATGCATCATTTTGTCTATGATGGTTCAGTATCAAGAAATGTGTATTTTTTATTTTTCTTAAAATGGCCCACTGGTTTTGTATTTTTGTGTTAAACCATGACAGTGATAGTAATCTGGTAAATCCATCTGTCCATCACAACTTGGCAGAGATTTTTATTTAGCTCATTTAAAGAGAGGAGGTTAATTCATTTTTTTAAAAAGTGTACTTTGACTAAATCTGTCTGAATATGCCACTGGATCAGCCTCTGTCCAAGGCCTTAATGGAGTTTTGGCACTAACACCAACAATGTAGAATGTATAAGAAAGTTTTTGAAAATGAACTGAGTTGTCATTCTTGTTAACCACAGCCTGTCGGAGAAAAGATTACAAAGACCCTGATGGATGAAGAGGATGTACTAAATTACTTGTTCACATTACTGGCTTACCAGAAGACATTTGTCAATGCCTGTCAACTAGTTGAAGACATGCTGCAGTGCAAGAGGATAGTTCTAGACCTACACTCCATTTGTGAGTATAAAAAAAAATGTTTATGGAAGAATTAATGAATTCCAGATATTAAGATTGGAGCCTTAATGGCTGAACCTTTAATAAGGTAGACAAAATAATATAATATGCACAACTTGCCGTATAGAGCGAGGAGTTACAATAGCTGTATATTTGATGTATTTGAACTACAGTTTTGTATGTGATTAGAAAATGGTGTATTTGGATTTTGTGAATTGCTTGTACTTAAGAGTAAAGAAGAAGATTGTTGATTTGGAGCTCAAAAGGTTATGGTCACTATGGTTGATAAATAAAAAATTGTTTCTGTTGATTATGAACGTTATCAGAATGGATGGCTAACTCTTTTTTGTATGAATGTTACATATAGATTTTGGGATCAAAGGGTTAGTGATTAAGGTTACCTTGACTGAAAGAAGAGAAAATTGTGTTTGCATAATAACCTCACTTTGACATCACACATCTTGGCAAAATTTTTGGAGGGTTTGTACCTAAAGTTTGAGAGAGGCCTATTGATTTTGGGATCAAAAGGTCATGATCAGTGTGAATGGGAAAAAATGGACCTTGTTGTATAATATTTGTCGAAGAATAAGTTCCTTGACCAGACTTTGCTGGTGGCATACACTAAGGATAATAAAGAAACCAACTGATTTGATGTCAAAATGTCAAAGACCATGATCATTGTATGCCTATACACAGTCGTACCAGGGTCTAGTAGGTCAGGAATGACAATAGTGAATAGTGCTGTTTATATATCTAATCTGCTCACCACAGCAGCCATCTTGATTTTATAAACCTTTTTATTGCTATTCCTTGAGATTGGATCATCAAGTTAGCTTGGGATTTTCGCTAAAAGGTTTCTTATAATGTCGAGTTGTTTCTAAATGAACACAGTGCCAAATGGACATTGAAAATCTTGTTACTGTTTCTCCATAGTGGAAAGTCATATTGGCATTGACATGGGTTTTCACACCAGATTATAAATCTTGTTATTGCTCAGAAATATCAGATACGGTTTGAATGCTCAACAGTCTTATCTTGGATAACACGGAAATTATTTTCAACCGTTAGAGTGGTGGTCCTTTTGAGAGAATCTTCTTGTTGAAGTTATTGTCCCTGTTGTCCTGCAGCTAAATGCATTGTGAGGCAAAATTTTGTGACTGCAGCTTGTCAAGTGGGATTTTTGTCTAGTAATGTTAGTATTATGGACATCATCTCAGGATGCACATATGGAACAAATCTGCATCCTTGATTTTTTAATGTGAATTATTGTTCTTGATTTTTTTATCAGAGTTATTGTTCTTATTGCCTTACACCATGATGCAATATATGGCAGAATTTTTGTATTGCTGGGAAAAATACATATGGTTATCATCATGTGACCAGTCAGTTTATTTGCACTATTGTCAGAAGAGTTCTTCCCTTTTTTTTTTCTTTCATTTGTTTTGACTACTGGTAGAGATTTAGGTCCATTGTTGGGTAGGGGAGAGACGTAGGTAAGACATGTTACTATATATGTGAGTAAATTCCTTGCAATTCCTCTCATTTTTATTTGCCATGTTTTGCAGTTATTTTAAATGAATTTTTCGGTCATATAATAGGAACTTTATATGTTAGATGCATAAAATTTCAAGGTTACAAACTTAAATGTGGATCTCCAGTTTTCTTTCATTGGGAAAAAACATTAAATTTCACTTGGGCATAATAAGATTGGCATGTTAACTTGGGTTCTAAGTATCATTTCTATGAAGATTGTATGAGCTGGGGCAAAAAAAAGTTGCACTGGTTTTAAAATTAGAGTAAGTGGGTCTTTTTTTATTTAAAAAATGTGTTTAATGTTTTTTTGTGATTTTGTTTTTGTGACCATGGGGGGTGGGGAAGCACTAGGATCAGGAGTGAGAAATGGACTGTCTGCTGACTGGAAACATGTATATATTTTCTGGCCTGATAGTTAACTCTTTTATCATTTCTGGGTCATAATTTAAAGTGTTAAGTTTTAGAAAGTCATTATGCTTTCATCTTCATTGAAGATATGTATTTATTTCTATATCATTTTAAAATCAAAACATGTATTTGTTTTACTTGAGCTTGTTGATCTTTGATCTGAGAGTAGATTTCTTTATCTTTTCAGCAAATATCAGAAGTTTGATATTGTGCTTAAATGATGATCAGTTGGGAAACTTTTGTCGTATTCTGGCTGTAGCCATCTCAGACCTTGATATTTATGAAAATAAATCATCATGTAAGTATAATGTATATTTTACATTCAGTCCAGCATCATGTTTGTTTGGTCTGTATTTAAAAATAAAAATAAAAACACTTTGGCTGTAAAACATTTATGTAAAAGACACTCAAAGAACCGAAAATATTCATTTTGACAGGTGTTGTTTGTATAGAGGTGACATGTTTATAGAGCCTTAAGGAATGTATTTTTCAAAATGGCAATTTTCACTGAATGTGCAGTGTTGTCAATTTTTTGTCATAATCCCTTATTAATATTCTTCCTTAATTTATCACATAGTAGGTATAGTTTTCCTATAATACGTGCAGTTTCATATTTTTGATATTACCACATATTAAAATATCACTTTGTGATTCTGATTGGTCCAAATAAGCCCATGAAGTTATTGTGCAGTATCCTCATTAATGATTGGCTGGGATCATGGGAAAGTATTTGTAACCCCGCCTTCCAGAATGTTTTGTTTTGAATGAATATTTTTGGCAGCCATTTTTGAACTCGCAAAAGGAAATTGAGGAAAAATTATTTTGGCTGTCTGAATATGGATATGTTACCCCCACAGGGGTTTGTTATGTATAACAATATCATCATGAGAAAAATGGTGTAAAACTACAAAACAAGAACAACATGGCGAAGTAAAACTAAGGGTATTGCTTATTTGATGGTGGGGTGGGGGAGGGTCTGTAAAACTACAAAACAAGAACAACATGGCAAAGTAAAACTAAGGGTATTGCTTATTTGATTGTGGGGTGGGGGAGGGTCTGTATATCTGTAACATAGGTATACAATCCACCATATATACAAGCGTGGTTTAAATGTTTACTTGCAGAAGTAAATAAACTCACCTCTGTTCACGGAAGAATTTTGACATAAATGTGTCTCTTAACTGACAGTAACTTTCTCCAACCACAGCTGATCTTTGCACAGTGTATGCGGGATGCAAATCCGACTCAAAAAGAAATTTATTTACGTCTTCTGTGCAGTCTATTGTTCCAGTCAAATACTGCAGATATCTGGTCACAAATGCATTGCAGTGAATGTGGAAATTTCTGCATCCAGTAATCCTATTTCACATGAAAATTGCAACAATGTGATGTTTTGTTCTGAAAGGGACATTCTAGGGTAAACATGTACTCTAGGCCTACTGTGTACCGTATCTAACAATGTGGATGTGATAAAAAGAATCTCAAATGGGTAATGATTTAATATTAAATTTATGAAACTCGTTGAATAATGTCCGGCTTTTGCTCACCAAGGCTTGCATAAATTGGACATTATTCAACTCGTTTCATAAATTCATTATTACATAATTATCCATTTGAGATCCTCTATATATCATCAATATCTTGGATGACTTCATTTATGAGCACGAGCAAGAGACAAAGAATATTTTGTCTTATCTGTTAGTCTTTATTGTGATATAGTTAATTAGGTAAAAGTCAGGATATGATTGTGAGATAGTTTACATAGGTTGAATCTTTGCCTTATTTCATAAGACTTGGTGAAATCATCAACTGTTCAGTTATGTAAGCCAGGTTAGCAATGTCAGACCCACTTGGACCTCTTGCTTCCTATTTCACATTGAGAGGATTTCGCAGTACTGGATATGAAATTGGATTTGTTCTGTTTTGCTAAATTGCCATTCTGCTTATCATTACTTACGTATGCCCGCTAAAATCAAGCTGGAGTACATGTTGCAGTATAAGTAATTGCCGATCTATGTGTGACTGTTTAATTGTTATCCATATTATTCATATTAATTTGAACTCATATGAATTTTTATTTTACATTACTAATTACTTATCCTTGTTTCCATAATGATTTATAATTTTTGCAATTGTCTGTTGCAGTATTTGCACAGAACAAACAGAAGAGAACTAGAGGTTTTGTCAATGTCAGAGATATAAACCAAGGTAGCTCTCTCTCTCTCTCTCCTCTCTCTCTCTTGTACTCTTAACCATACATGTCAGCCATTACGTTTTTGGCATAATCATTATGCATTTTTCACTAAATTATGCATAAACGTATATGGATTATGTGATCTTTTATATCCCTCTTCCAAAAGAAATCAGTAATTTGTTTTCTCATTTTTATTAACATCCATTAATCCTACAAACTGTATTCTAGAACAGATGGCTTCTACATAACTACTGTATAAGAATACGCTTGTCTGTAGACTTGCATGCACTTTCCTAACAGTTTTGTATTCTATTTATTGCAGCTGTCTTATTTCCAGGAAACATGCTGGTTTCTACTTTAAAACGTCTGACCCCGGATTCTATTTATAGCAGCTGTATGGCTTAGGAGAGAGCAGACTGGTTTTCTAATTTTTAATCTTTACTCACAGTTTCTTTGTTCTAATTCATATTTGTTACAGAACCAGTCTGTAGGACCACTCCTGTGACCTAGTGGTTAGAGTGTTTGCCTCGGATGCGGGAGGTCATGGGTTCGATTCCAGGTTGAGTCATACCAAAGACTTATAAAAATGGTACTAACAGCTGCCTCGCTTGGCGCTCAGCATTAAGAGGTTAGTGTTAGGACTGGTCAGCCTGGTGTCAGGATAATGTGATTGGGTGGGACATCATGCTACATGTCTGCAGCATGATGCCCCAGTGCTAGACAACACTTTAAACTGTCACACTGCAGACATCGTAGTGATATAACTGAAAAATTGTTAAAGCTACGTTAAAAATCCAAATCACACACACACACACCAGTCTGTAGGATATTTGGCACTAAATGTCAGATTTATTCAAGTCGATGTGTGTGCTAGAGCAGAAATGTTTTTCAAATAATTTCACAGCTGGATTAAATAAAGACGAAAAACTGATTCAGAGATGAATATATGAATTACATAACACAGCATTCCGTTCTAGGGCAGATTCACGCCCATTGCAGGCAGTGTGGAAAGGCTTTTAATATTATTCATGGTGGTAAATTTGATGTGGAGCAACACTTGAAAACTAAGGTAACTTCTTTTCTACAGCATAACTCAATTGTGGACACGAAAGTTATAAACGCAGAGGTGCTATTTACCGAGTTTTTAATAGAACACGGACTACCCCTAGCATTAGAAGACTACTTTGATCAAACGGATATTTCCTGATTCCAAAATTGTACAATACATGCATATGCAAGAGCAAATTCATCTAATATTGTTTGGTGTTTAGCTGAAGATACTTTACTTAAAATTGCAGAAGCCATGAAAATTGGGTTGTTTAGTATTGCCACAGACGGGAGTAGTAATTATGTCAAAAAGTTGTACTCTGTCTGTGTATGAGACTTTGACAACGAAAAGGGCAAAGTCAGAGTGTTATTATTTCATTGCCAGAATTAACAGTAAATTCCACTGTAGAAAACATCTTTGATTTGTATGATGATGTTTTGAATAAACACGATATAAATTGGCAGAACTGTATGGGGTTTTCAGCTGATGCATCAGTTATAACTGAATTCTTAAAGGAGTTGCATTCTTTGTTTTGAAAAATGTCTCATCAGTGTACATCACAGGTTGTCTCTGTCATTTGATACACCTTGCTGCACAAAAGGCTCCCAATAAATTAGAAGGAGAATATCTGAAGTATCAAGTTGGCATTCTACCTGACAATGTACTTCATGCGGACATGGTTAATTTTTTTTCATCTTATTTCCCAGCTAAACGACCCCATAACTGGAAGATATAAATTTCTTTTCTTTGTCAGGTTATGAAAGGAATATTGATTCTTTACCATTCGAACACTGGTAGTGAGAGATAGTTCTGTATTGTTAACAAAGATAAAACTGAATTCAGATCCAGGCTCAGTAATCTAGTACATGTACTAGTGCTCTACTGGTGTGCAAAACATTCATAGTCTCATCTGGTACAAGGTGCAACATGAGAGTCTCTTGCTTTTTAAATCTAACAGTGCTACATATGAAAACTTGAAGCAGTAATTGATGTTAAAAGACAATATTGGTTAAAAAAATTATTTTGTACATATGCTCATTGAATTGTATCATGTTATATGTGGATTACTCTTTTTCTTATCGGATTACTCTTTTTGTCCACTGGGATTACACTTTTTCCTTGCCAGGGTTTGGCCTGTATGCTCTTAACTCTTTCAGGTCTATATGTGATTTGTGGATTGATAATCAAAACCATTTTTGAACTTTGCAAAAAGTTGTTTGTTTCATTCAGCATTACCTGCAGATTTACGTTTTGATATCAATATGCATCATTAAGACGAATACAACCACTTGAGAAAATTATGTCACTGTCATGTATATTGCACATTTTAGTGATCTGTATTAGACTTGGCATTTAGCTCACTTCCTTGCTTGTCAGCTTGCCAGGCTGCAAGATCAGGCAAGCTATGGTTGGTTCATCACCCATCAACAATCACCATTCTTAACTTCCGAAAATCAGCAGGACCAATTTCAAGTGAGCATGGCATATAGCCTTGAAGGTCTGTTGTACAGTTGTTGCGTCTGCAAACATGGCCACTGTTAGTGTAAAGAGCAAGACCTTAAAACAACCATTTCTCCAAAACCACTGAACTGAATTTGACCAACTTTGACAGCATCCTGACATAAAGACTTAAGGTTTATACAATTAAAGTCAATCTGTAATCAATAATGGCTGCCATTACTATAAAAAAAGGATTGAAACTTCTCCAGAATGACTGAACCAAATTCATTGTGACAGAAAGCATCTTAACACGAAGACTTCTAAGATTTGTACAAATGAAGCTGGCTTTTCCTCAGATATAGCTACCATTCTTCGCTAAAAATAGGAAAGACTGATAAATCACCCTTACCCCCTCCCATTGGAATGACTTTCAGTGTGATGTGTTACAGTTTTACTTTAAATCAAATGGGACTTTTGTCAGTGTTTTAATATCTTTCTTACTGTAACTATTTTTAAAAAAATTATTTTCAGAATTATTACTTGGCATACCAGAACTTCTGCCTAGATTGGTTCACTTAGCTGTTGCCAGAGAATGTGAGTATTGTTATCTTTATTTAATTGTATGTTTAACATTTATCCATGATTGTAAGTTGTATTATAGATAATATTAACAGAATGTTTACATAATTTATTCTAGGATTGTCAGTTATAAATAGAAGTTTTACACAGCCTTTGGGTTTGGAACATTCTGGGCCCAGTCAGAATTTTCCATTGGTATGATTCACATCCAGGTCAAGTGAAAATGTGTATAAATAAGGATTTTATAAACAAATGGTTCATTCCTGTTCTAGATGTGTGTTGTATTTTTTTTAATATTCACTGGAGTTACTAAAAATGTTGATTGACATATAGATTAATACATTAATTTGGATTTTGTGACTTACTTGTTCTTGATTGCATTATTGTGTTATATCAGGACATTCAAGACTATTATATTTCATTCAGAACGTAACATTTTGAGACTTATCATGGGATATTTAGGGTTATTTTGGATTAATTCACAATACTATGTCTTGAATTTTCACTATTGTAGAGAAATAAATTACTGACAAAAAATATATAAATAAACTCTTCTCTTTATAATTAACCATTTGGCTGAACCATTTCCCACAGATCCTGGTAAGACTGATAACGTTTTATGTTTATAATAATTTTCATTCTTTTTGGACATGGGATGTTTAAAGCTATGCTGTGCAACACGTCTTGTAGCAGACAAATTTCCCATGATTGATTCTTGCCTTCTGCCATACTTAAAGTCATTGAATCTAAGATTTGAACACAGGATAATATGATACTATTAATGCTTGTTTTAGCAATGGTCAATAACTGACAAACATTTGATTGATAAAGATCAAGGATTAGGCCGGTTATCAGTTGATTCCATTCTTCATTTGCACTCAGTTGCTCACTATTGGTCAACATTAGAGGCACTTTTCAGATGTTTTAAAGATTGAAAAGTAAATTTTCTTCAAATTAACAAAAAATAAGAAATATTAAAGGTCTGACTGGCTAGTGCTGCTTACATATGACAGGTCCACAGCTAAAAAAAAGTCAGTCCAGAACCTCAGGCCATTTCTGGGCCATGGCCATGGGTGGGTTGAATATAAGTAGGATGTAGGGGGTGTTGGAAGATGTTGTGAAAATTATATGAATTCTGTTACACAAACAGTTGCCATTCCTATAATTTTTTTCCAAAGATTGGGTTGTTCTTGCAGACACACCCCGTTTCCGTGGTATGGTCAGTGAGTTAGACTGTTGGATGGAGTGGATTGAGAATCAGATGGCAGAGGAATTGTATGACGTGCCACAGATGGACGAGTTTGATGACTTTGTTGGAGGTAAGTTTTGTGTGATGTGGTTTATTATCTATCCATGTACAAGACACACCCAATTGCAGACAGTGTCACAGGTTTATGGTCACAAAATGTGCTGGGATGTATGCTGTTTGAAATCAGAAGATGGTTATTAAAAAAATGTAGATACTGATTGATAAGTGATTTCTGCAACAGCAGATCTGGGTCTGTTTTGTTCAGAGTGGAATATACATTATGGACAAGTTGATACAATGCTGCATGAATTTCATACATTAAATGCTTGGGGGCCCCGAGTGGCCGAGTGGTCTAAAGCGCTTTCCGTTATGGATCACTGCCATCTCACCTCTGTCTGTGCCGGTTCGAGTCTCAGATTCAGCCAATGTGGGTATGTGAGAAAGCTTGCAAGTATCTTCTTGTGGGTCAGTGGTTCTTTCCAGGGTTTTCCCAGGTTCTTCCTCCACCATTAATTCTGGCCGCCATGTATAGCCTATCGTGTGCTGAAAAATGGCGTTAAACCCCACAACAACAACAACAACATTAAATACTTAGTAGAATAAATCATGTAAAATGTGGAAAACAATTATAGGTCAGTAAAAACTGTTAATGAGTTATGGCAACAACAAAATTAAAAATTAAAGTTGTACTTTTTTTGTCTTCCTTCCTCATAGCACATAAAGCAAGGTTGATTTTGCAAAGTAATTCAGGGGAAAACTCCTCTTTTTACCTCTGCTAGTCGTAGACTTGAAGGGCTTACATGATAGTCAACTGGAGGGTTGCCGTGAAACGTGATGCATAACATTCATCCTAAGATAAGGCTGGTCCTCAATGAAACTGGTACCACCTTCACATCCAGTATGGCTGCCACAGTAGCGATATTGATTACTACTACTGATCAGAAAGTCATATTGATGATGGGACTTTCAGCAGAAGATTTATTACAATACTTAGTTTACCCTAAATGTAAATGGTACCAATTAGACATCCAGTACATTATTGCCATATTGAAAATTAGGTTATTGTTATTCATCCTGAATGGATAGTCGTATCAGAATGAATTTTTCGCAGAAATTCTTGTGATATCTAGTAGGTCCTAAATGATTTAGTGCCATTCTGACCACCCTGGCATCCAACTTGTAAATCTTAATATTGTTACACCTCTTGAATGGTAAATAGCATTGACATGTTGTTTACAACAGAAGACTTCTTATGATATCTATATGAAACTGATGCCACTTTGATATTGTACATCTAACAAATTTTATGAGACTTGTCGTGTATAGAAAATCTTGTCAACATGGTGGTTGCACTGGGAGACGTTTTATGGTGTCTAGTTATCTTGAATGAAAATTGCAGTTTTGACATTCAATATCTCTGCCTCAGTGGCCATCTTCATAAGCTTGTTTCTACTCCTCCCACATGGAAAGTCATATGTTGAATTTTCACCAGAAGACTTTAAATGCAATATACTTTGTCCTGTATGTGAACAGTACTGATCAGTATGGCAGTCATCTTGAAAGTTTTGTATTTGCTGTCAACATAGGGCTTTCACCAACACACTTCTTCTGGTATCTAGTTGGTCCTAAATGAAAATGATGGCACACATACAACCATTAAGGCTGCCACCATGAAAATATTTCACTCATGTCGCTAATTCTCTGGAATGGATGGTTATATTGGCATGGGTGTTCACCAAGAGTCTTTCAGTGGCATCTGGTTTGTCTTTGATGGAAATAGTGCCAATCATGCAACAATAACTGATTTGAAAATCTTATTGCTCAAGAAGGTCGGAGGTGGTTTCAGCGCTGCTGTTAAAAATAAGAAAAAAGTTTTTTTGTAATTTTTTTTTTACAGAAAGTATTTTTTTTAGGGATTCTGTTGTTGTAACTGTTTTTAAAAGTTGTATTTTCATCTCAGGAACACCCTATCTTATATTTCAATGCAGAGGCCTTGCAGGTACCTTTTTTCACACATATCTCCCTGATCATAATAGATACTCATAGATTCGAAAACAAAAATTTGGACAAAAAGAGGAAGAAATTACTGAAAATCTCCCAGAAGCTATTTAGAAATTTCCTTATGTACTGTTCATATTTTTGGAAAAATCTCCCTGATAAGAAGAGCAAATATCTCAAAAGGCTGTTTTAGAATGATCACATTTATAGAATATTTGTTTCATCTATCCTTTATAGATAATACGTTCATATTTTCAAACTGAAATTACATTTTGGCCGGATTGCAGAGTAATTTGGACTTGTGGGTTTAAATGTTTGATATCAACACTCGGGTTAGAGTTTGCATATAGGACATTTTCTTTGTTCGTATAATTTAAATGTGTCATATGGAGTATTTAATCTTTTCATTGAAAATTAGGTCACTGTGACATTTTTCACAGTCCATTAGTTTTGATTAACTTTTGCATTTGGCACATTTTTTTGGCTACTATAAACTGTTGAATCATATAATGTGTACATCTGCATCATGATAAGTACTTGTGACAACTGGGTCACTGTTACCTACATTTCATTGTTCATTAGTTCTGGTTAACTTTTGTGTTTACATTCTTTTCTCAGACATTACTTGTAGTCCTATGTATTTTTAGATTTGTGATGTATAGCACTATACCATGCAGTCAAGATTAGACCACTGTAAACTATATTTGACAGTCCATTAACTTTAATCCTTGCAGTAGTTTATTAAGTAATCAGGCAGAAAACAAAATAATTACTTGAAAACCCTAAGCCCTGTCTGAATTTCTTCATTAAATTCCTTCAATATCCAAGAGATTCCCTCCCTTTTTTCAGATTGGAGGGGAGGGGGTCTCTCTAAGTCTTCAGTTTTAGAAATAGTCCCAGATTTTCTTAGGCTCTAATGCCTGTGGAACCACATAACACAGTATGTTGTGTCATTTTATTTTTCAGCAAAACCTTTGTTTGACAATGAAAATAAAATACACATGTCCTTAAGGATATTCTTGGGGGAAACACTTTGTATCCCGGAAAATGTTTTGAAGTCTCTGCATCCATTATGTCTGGTAGTCAGATACATGTTTGTCATATACACTCCTGTTTGCTATTTTCTTCTTCTATGATGTATAGTCCTTGATATGATTACACCCAACCTGACACCTTTTCCCTTGATCTCGACTAAATTGCATATTAAATTACCTGTTTCAGGAATCACAATTCCCACCATAGCTGGCGCTCCCATGGTAGTACAGCAGGGACTTAAAATTACAGAACAGCTTATTCAAAAGGTGGAGGTTGTTTATGTTCTAGGGCTCTTTCTACTGGGAAAACACAGGAAAAAGGTCAGTGAATATCTCTGAGTGTTAAAGAACATGCTAATATAAACAAAAGAGCACAGCATTCATTTCATAATCAGTCTTTGACTTTAGTACAAAGCTTAGTAGAGCTTTGTAGATAAATCATAAGACATTCCTGATACTGCAAGTGTACTAGCTATATGAACTGACCAGAAAACTATATGCTACTCGAGTACCATTGATGACCAGAGGAAGGAATACTAGAAGCTTACTTGTAAACATATTTATTATTTCTTTTAGTTTGTTAGATTTTTTTCCTTTAAGATTTGATTTTGATGTGGATCCTCACTTAGCTCTCACTGACTTCATTCATTAGCGCTTCACTCGATGAAGTTGATGAGCTATTTAAAGCTGTCTTTTCGTCACCAATTTTGTTTCCACAAGATTACATCAGTGTGGTGTGCAGCTTTGTTTTGATGTTGCCTAAAAAGAGCTTGATTTGCAATCATATAATTCATCTTTTTTTTAGAGTTATAGCCCCTAATTACCTGACACCAGACTGGTTTCTGTAGCTTCCTTTTACCAGTAATTGTTGGATTTCAACCAAATTTTTAATGCAACCTTACAATGATGAAATCTTGTGAATTTCTGGCATTCCACGTCATTTACAGGAGGTTTGTGTATGTAACTAATTACCTATCACTTTGACCCTCTTATTTTACCAAGATATTCTGGTTTCCAAGTAAATTTGGCTTGCTGGTTTATGTTGATGAGAATTTGGGTGGGTTTGAGTTCCAGCATTCCAATTAAATTATAACTTGTATTCCATCATTCTGACTTTTCTTTCCACAACTTTATGTTTCAAAGGAAGGTTGGGTTTCAGCCAAATTTAGACCACAACTTTATGTCAATAAAGCCTTGAAGGAGTTTAGTTTCCAGTGTTCCACCACATTATTTGCAAGAGATATGAGTCCTCATTGTCTACACTTTTACACTTGGCTTTATGCAGCGTATGTTTGCTAAGATGTATTGGATTTCAGCTAAATAAAATTTGTAATGCAACCTCATGAGACGTGTGAGTTTGACTTCCAGTATTCCAAGTCATTAGGTAGGAGAGTTGTGGCCAGGCATGGAGTTGATTAAAGGTGCTTGATTACAATTACGATTATAGGTTACTTGGTACTGATGATTATGGTTACAGGTTATTTGATACTGATATTATGATTACAGGTTATTTGGTTCTGATGGGTATGATTACAGGTTATTTGGTACTGATGATTATGATTACAGGTTATTTGGTACTAATGATTATGATTACAGGTTATTTGGTACTAATGATTATGATTACAGGTTATTTGGTACTAATGATTATGATTACAGGTTATTTGGTACTAATGATTATGATTACACTTTGTATTTGCTTGTTATCTTTTTTGTTTTTGTTTGTAATCATTTGCAATCATGATTACATTTATGTAATTACACTGCCAATGAAGGACGATCATGATCATAAAGCCTCCAAATTCAATTATTATGATTACAGCTTGATTAGGATTACAATTATAATTGGCCCCATGTTTGGTTGTGGCTTCTGGATGCTTAGTTTGATTTCCCAACTCAAATTCCTCAAAGTCCCGCTAAGCAAGTATATATGCTAGTTGCTAAAATCTCTTTCAGAAATCAAATTTAGGAGATCTTCATGCTGACTATGCCCACCATTTCCTTCTTCTTCATTTTATGGCAATGGCATTTTGATACATGATACCTAAGTTGTTAACACTCTGATTGGTGCATTGTCTGTAGTTAAGAACATTCTCAAACAAAAGATAATGCTTAAACCTGACTTGATGATGTGACAGATTAGTGTGGAAACAAATTATTTCATTATTTGGCACAAATTGTGAGTTTTGTGTAGCGTTTTTTTTATTTACTAGGCAGTGATCCATGATTCTTGTAGGTTCATTGTTGGTTGTGCTATGACAAACATAAAATGAATTAACATTGTAATCTCAAACCACAGGAAATTAATTATTCCCAGTATTTATTAGAAAACACTGAAAGGATAAAGGGGATATAAATGTATGTTAAACTTCATTATGTTTTTGATTGTTTAGGGCAGATGTGTTTATTATTGGCTCAGTGTGTTTAATAATAGCACATACAATGTTCTGGAGATTCATTTATAATAACTTAATTTTTACAGGTACAAAGAAAATTAGCAGAGTTAAAGTTAGCTCCAGGATTAAGTGATTTGTTTGATCAATTTATCTGGAAGTGCCAAGTGTAAGTACAAATTATCTATAGGGAAATAAGATAAATATATTTCTTTATGCAAGAGAAATATCAATATAGTTTACTTTGATGGTTTCAAGGCATTAATAATACAGAACAATAACATCAGCCTCAAAATGCTGTGACAGTTGGAGGACATAGTATTCTGAATGTATGTGTGCTTTATCCTGGTATCAGATGCTGTTTAAGATCTACATTTTGTTATTTAATGCAGTCAGTAAAACTGTTGGCTAAGGGATGTAGAATAAACCTGGTGTGCCCTCCTATATATTCTAAGAGATACATTCTTGGGCAAGGCACTTTACTCCAATTACCACAACTAAATAACTTGTGTTTTTGTTTCACAAAACATCAAATCAAACCATTCTTTTAAATTATCAGCATCACTCCAGTAACTTGTTCAGTCCTGGCATGAAGTGTTCTTTTGCTTGCAGCCTTAAAGAACTCTAAACAAACAAAAGGCTAGAGCCTCTTTTTTTTGTTGTTGAAGTTTTGCTTATGAATTTTGAGAAAATACCCTTTGTATTAGAAAGAAGATCAGGTGTATGATGAAGAATTTGTTTTGTTTCTCTTTCTGATGACTAAATAAAATTCTGAATTTGTATATCTCTTTTCAGTGGTAGATACAGCAGTCGACACAGGTTAAGAGGGCACAATGCAGCTTGTGAATGTAGTCCTGTTAGTATTCTCTTACATTATTTTGATTTAAGGGTTTTATTTGTAAATATTTGCATCCTTTTTTGACTGGGCCCTGTGTAAATTGGACTTGGCCATAAATGTTCACGTACTTTGAAACCTTTAAATAATGCTCTTGTATTTGCCACTCAACTCCTGTGTAAATTGGTTTTCTTTACCATCATGGTCTCCATAGAGCATACATAATTAAAGTTAACCTTAGGAAATTACCTACCTTAAAGTTAACTTGAAGGAATTACCTCCCTTAAAGTTAACTTGAAGGAATTGCCTCCCTTAACCTTAACCTGAAGGAATTACCTCCCATAAAGTAAATCTTAAGGAATTACCTCCCTACTTACATCCATAATTTGACATTCAGCATCCTCACTTGCATAAGTGCAATCATACCTACTGTAATTTATTTGTTATTGAAGAAAAACTGCATAAGGCATTCTGTACAATTTATTAAATACAATATATCAATACAGCTTGAAGGGGAGTAAAGACTGCACTGAGAATATTTTTCCCATGGAACATAAACCCTTGTTGAATGTATAACATAAACCAGTTGTTGGTGTGAATCAGTTCTAATCCAGTGTGGAATATCTGATTACTTTTTACTGTCAAGTGATATTACAAAGCTAATTAACCGCTCCGGTGGCCTAGTGGTTAGAGCGTCCGCCTCGGATGCGGGAGGTCGTGGGTTTGATCCCTGGCCGAGTCATACCAGAGACTTAAAAAATGGTACTAACAGCTGCCTTGCTTGGCGTTCAGCATTAAGAGGTTAGTGTTAGGACTGGTCGGCCTGGTGTCAGTATAATGTGACTGGGTGGGACATCATGCTACATGTCTGCAGCATGATGCCCCAGTGCTAGACATCACTATAAACTGCCACATTGCAGACATCGTAGCAATATGACTGAAAAATTGTTAAAGCTACGTTAAAAATAACAATCACATCACATCACAAAGCTAATTAGATTAAGCCTTACACTACACCTACAAAAGCCTCTTGTTCTATTTGGAATATATGCTAAATAGTTTTAATTTTTATTCCCCATCTATAAGAATGTCAAGGGCACATAGTGTTAATTGTTTCTACTAGATCATTTCTTGGGCATCCATGCTCTATAAGCAAATTTCTAGTTTAGTTTTGGAGGGAAAAAAGTACAGGTTCAGACTTGCTTTACATGTTAAAACAGGTTTGTTATGTCAGTTATCAAACTGAACCAAATACACACAATCATCTTTGAAAGTGCCACACCATCACCCCCATCCTGTGTAAGGAGGGGTGGGATTAAGATTGAAGGCAGTTGATGTAATTTCCTTCTTAAAGGATTTATTTACCATTAAAATATTCTTTTGAAATATGCAATGAAGCCATTTTTGATTCTTTGATGTGTATGGTAAAGTAGGCTGGCTCAGGTTAAGTTACAGCTGGAATGACATGTTCTGAGTAACAAACCCAAGCCAAAAATAAAGTGTAAACATGACGTCACTCGTGTTTATTGGAAACATTTTTTGAACAGGTACTTGTTGCATTAGTTTTGCATATATCATATATGAAAGGTGGGGGGAAGGAGCTTTTAAGAAGGTCATTTAACCTCAAGTGTTTATTCTTAATCTGAAATAGATATAGATATATAAGACTAGTACAATTACTTCATGATTTAAAAAAGATAGGGTTGATGCCATTGCTGTTGACAACAAGCTAGGGAAAGTCTGACATCAAAACAGACATTCACATGACACAGGAAGTAGGAAACATCATACAGGAATAATTCCTTAATCAAAGCATCAACTGTATTGTCAAGAACTACAATATACCATGATCAAGGAATTGAATAAGTTGCTCTTATTCGTGATGGGTTTATTTTTATTTCCAGCCACATTTTCATGTATTGGGTAATCTTGTCATGATAAATAGTGACAGCATTTATTTGTGAAGAAATTAAATGAAAACAATGCTTTCCTTTAACAACTGTTTGCCAAAAGGAGATTATTGAATGGTTGTGCTTTGAATATTTTATCAATGGGGATCAGGTATGGCTGATTGGTCAGAAGTGCTTGCCTTTACAGATGACTGCCATCTCACCTGTCTGCGTAGGTTTGAGGCAAATGCAGGTATGTGAGAAAGCTTTCCAGTAGTAGCTATTTATGGATATCTTGTGCACAGTCTGAAATGTCAAGTTATCAAACAGTCATTTGATAGTTTTGAACACATTTGAAAGACATGTCCATCAAACATGGTGATATTTAGGTTCCTTACAATATATGGGTTACTTCCCTTTTAATATTCCTTGTTGATCACTGTATGCATTCCTTTTCATTGAAATAACCATATTTTCAGTTTAGACATTTTGTAATACTTAATTATAACTTTGTTCACATTTTACATTGTGTATTTCATTGATTTCTTTTCTGATTTTATCAGGAGGTTGCCTTAAAGATTCAATTCCTCAGATTAGTGCATAGTTTCTGTGATCATTCAGAGTAAGTATTGATGTTGTTACATTACAATTTAGAGCATATTAAAGAGCAACTGCAAATTATTGACAGAAGTAAGACATCTCATTTTGATTTTATTTTTAAAAAAATCACTTTCGTAAGTTCCATTTTGGTGTTGTAATGTTGCCTAATACCATATTGAAAGAAATCTTTTTTTAAATTATACATACTTCACATGTAGTAACAGCATGAATGCTGCAATAATTGTCCTTTGAAGTAATTATGCAGATCAAGCTATGACAGTTGAAAGCTGTGATATGTTTTTCTCGCTTCCATTAGAACAAAGATAATTGTAACAATTCTGATCTAATATCAATTACTGTATGATCCCAGGATCAAGTCGGATCCAGTTCATGGTTAATTATTGGAAAAGCTAATTAACTTTTTAATTTTAATAAAATTTACATTGTAAATTATTTTATGCAAGCCTACAGACCATGGCAGTTAACATATGACTGCTCTCACCTTCATATGACCTGTTAATACTTTACTATTTGTTGGCATCATATAGCCACTGCTGTGTGGATGTTGAGTAAAACACTACTACATTATACTTCGTATGACCACTCCTTCAAATTTAATATCAACATTGTGGCTAAGAATGGAAAAACCTAATTAACTGGTCCTTCATAGTGTTGAGTGAACCATGTCAGCACAGTTGGTAGAACATTAGATTTGCAATCCAGCAATCATGGGTTTGATACCTGCCATGGCCTGTCAAGGTTGGATGCCTCAGTGTGTCTTTGGGACGGACATTTGGCTTCCATTTGCTTGGCATGATGTAACCAAAAATGTGCTAAAATTGTCATTTAAACCAGCAAAACAAACAAAACAGTCATAAATGGGTAGTTTGGTACAATGCATCTTATACTCAAGATAGCTGTTGTCTCTTTTAAAGGGATGAATATGCAAATATTATCTTTTGTCAGTTGTAGATTTTGTAAACCTTCACACACAGTTGTACATAAATTCTAACATATTTCAGCATGAATGATACTTGTCAATTATGAGTAATACTGTAGTTTTTTGTTCAAATTGTCCTCTCTCCAGGGCACACCAGGAATTTAATTTGTTAGTGGTTGTTTGATTTTTATAGAACTAAATTTTTCATCCTGATGTAAAGAGTTAAAAACATTATTTTAAAAAAAAGAATTTGTAATTGTTTCCCACTTACAATGGTAGATTAGTTAAAGCAGGAGGGAAAATGTATCATTTTAGAACTGAAAAATCATTCCAGCAACATATGAATGTTAGTTTCAGTATTCACATTATTAACTAAATGACCGGGGCCCCGAGTGGTCTAACACGCTCTCCGTTACAGATCACTGCCATCTCACCTCTGTCTGCATGGGTTCGAGTCTCGGATTCAGCCAATGTGGATATGTGAGAAAGCTTGCCAGTGGCTTGTCGTGGGTCAGTGGTTCTTTCTGGGGTTTTCTCGGGTTCTTCCTCCACCATTAATACTGGCCGCCATGTATAGCCTATCGTGTGCTAAAAAATGGCGTTATACCTTACAACAACAACAACAACTAAATGATCTCAGTTTGAGGGTTTGGCAAAATATTAACAGTGTGAGCCCCCAGAGAAGAACATATAGTATTTTCAATGCATTTAGGCAGGGGCAAGAAGAAAGCTAAATTGTCATCTTTTTTCAGCTACAAACATCTGCTTTTGTCAAAGAACGAGCTCAATGAAGTGAAGAGAATAAATTGTAAGTAGTTTAATTTGGTATGCGCTTTCTTATTGTATGTTTGTAAGTAAATATTTAAGACAGTTGTGTGTTGTAGAAATGTTAATTGACTGCCTTTTGATTTGCATTTCATCTCACTTGTGTTGGGTAATACTTAACATGTATCCCATTCTGGTACAGTGATGGGAATCATTCTAATTTAAACGGATTCATCATCCTTATTTACCTTGTATTACACCATTACATTCATTTCTGTCAGATTGAAATTTGAGTTGAGATATAATTTTATGTTGGTCATTTGCAACTTGCTCATTGGTATACCTTGATAACAGAAATGTTTAACTTATTCCAGCTGGATATTTGACTATTAGTTCTCTAGAGTTTGAAGATTCATTAGTATTTGTTCTTGATTTTCAGCAAAGGCAGGAAGTCTTGCCTTACCAAACTTAGACTCAGTCAACAAGTGAGTGGACCTTTATATTTTTATCCCTTAGGAAGTAAGGATTTTAGACATGAATGTTGGACTATCTGCATAAACGCTCAAAGCTGTACATTTCTCCAATTTTCATGTCTTTTCTGTATAAAAAGAAATTCAACAGACTAATGTTCTGTGGATCTCGGTATATATTTCAAGAAAATATTCTTCTCTGCAGTTAAATGACAGTTAATTCACATTATTTTGATGAACAAGTTGCCAGGTTTTTCAAGATGTTTTAAAATTTTGCTTACCCTATATAATTGTTCAGGAGAGGAGTCCGTTTGCAAAGTGCAGAGACCAAGATCAGCTGTTGCATGATGTATGGGCAGATCTGGGTCTGTGTAGTTTGTTAGGAGTAGTGTGCGTGTGATTTGGATTTTTAACGTAGCTTCAACAATTTTTCAGTCGTATCCCTAAGAAGTCTGCGGTGTGGCAGTTTATATTGATGTCAAGCACTGGGACATCATGCCACAGACATGTAGCATGATGTCCCCACCCAGTCACATTATCCTGACATCAGGCTGACCAGTCCTAACACTAACCCCTTAATGCTGAGCACAAAGCGCCACCAGAGCAGTGTTAGGAGTGATAAGTAGAACAAACATAGACCCTGATCTACAACCACATGGTCTGTGTTTCATTTGGACTAGACCTATAAATAAGCAAGTGTATATGGTAAATTTTATATGCATCTTTCTTGCCACATGACACACAGTTGTGTATTCCATTTATTGATGAGTAAAATAGAAGGATATCAGATTATTCTGGTTCAGGGATTCAGTGAAATAAAGATGTATTTCACAGGTGTGATTTACAAATTAATGTTTAATATAAAGTTATTTGAAATGAGGATTGACATAATTTCTTTGTGAATATTTGAAAACTTTTTCTCTTGAAATTACATCTGCTTTGAGTACAGTTTGATTAAACTACTGTCTGAAATAAGCAGTTCATTGATGATCTTTTGTCACTTGTTAACGTGCCTGGTTGTTGTAAATACACTGAAACCTGTCTGGCCAAAAGATCATTGTCATGACTGGCTTCTAACATGCATCATGCAAGTAGCAGAAGACATACAACCAAACTAGATCAAATGTGTTCCTCCTATAATTGCAGGACCCTCATGTGTAGAGGAAGCAAGGGGCTTCTGACAAAGATTGTGGAGGTGATGAAAAAAGAACCAACAACATCAACTTTCAGGTGAGAACAGGATGTGTTATCAGTTTAATAAGGCATTGTAAGTGTAGGGAAGTCCTCAGCCATGGAGGGGTGACCAGTGGTGATATTATGATGAGTAGTGTTGTTCCAATTATTGATTATAATTGATCATCAGTTGGTTGAGCAAACCAATAAGATAGTCAATATGTGAATCCATAATTGATTGTGTATGAAGGGAGACTACTTCTTTTTAGTTGCTTGCAAAACACAAAGGTTAGTAAAACTGCCTTGTAAATGGTAAGCTAAATAGGGCTTCCAATCCACTAAAGTTGATCTGAATTATTTTATTCCCTTCACAACTTACAAATATAAAACCATATCATCCATAGGTGCAAACTTTCATAATTAGGAACATACAGTCATAATTACATGATTAAGCTGCTAAGTTGTTGAGTTAATAAATTTAAACACATTTTGATGATTTGTTTTAATTAAAAATGTAAAATCCTTGGTAGTATTTGTAAATAATGACATACAAGAAAACCATGTCCTTCTATACTTTAAATTATAGACACATCACATATGAATGAAAGGATTTTGGAGGATGGCAGCAGTATTTCAGTTATATAAGACTGATAAGCCATAAAAAAATTGCTTTCATTTAACAGTTGTAGAACAAAAGTAGCACACAATAGAAAAAATGTAATATTTTGGACTGTTGAGCAAGGATATAATTGTGTAACAAACAAATAATTTGTGCTCTTGCTAACCAATTATAATCAATTATCAGTTGGTTAAATGGAACTAATTATTGATTATGAAATTCTGACCGATTCCCATCACTAATCATGAGCCTAAGATGTATTAAATATTGCTTCTTTTGATAACATTGTTGCAGTAATTTTGCAGTGTTTGCAATATGAATACATGTACCAAGGTCAGGGTTAGAGCTTGTGGAAAAATTCCATTGTTTTTGTCTACTGACTAATGTCTTTTGACTGTTGCTATTATATCTAACAAAAATGACAGACTGAAATGTATCAGTGCTAAGGACAAAGCTGATTATAGTAAACAGGCTGCTCATAGACTGAGCAAATCACAATCAGTATGTGTTTTTTTTCTGATTGTGTATACTCAAATACCCGAACAGTACATACCTACTGAAAGGTGAACCTTGATTCAAGGGCATATCCTGCATATGTTCAAGGAAAGTGATGCCTTTTTTGTTGTTGTTTAGTACAACTATGTCCATCCTATGAGAAACAAGTTTTTTATGTGAACTCCACTTTAGAAATGCATTTTGTATAATCAATTTTGGCCATATTTTTCAAGGATTTAGTATTTTTGTTCCTTTATCTTTTATTATATAAACATATTTACAGAATTTTAGCATATTTACCTTTTTTCTTTTACTTTATGGTTTATGTTCATTTGGAAAATTTTATCTTACGGGCTGTGCCAGTAAAATATACGTGGGATCTAGGCAAGGCACTTTTAATGTACAATTGTCACCCATAGAGTAAAACATGTGCCTTCTCAGGGTACCACGTATGTTTAAATGGAATAGCCCCTAGTTCCTGGTTTCATTAAATGCTAATACATGCATGCTTTGACTCTAACACATTACCCAATATATTAAGAACTTCACATTTTTTACTCTTTACAACTTTTTAGAGAATATTGTTTATCATTTATCTTGGTGGACTACATGTTAACATTTTTTTTTTTTTAAGTGTTAGCTGTCGATCTTGATATCTTGCTAAAGTAATTTGGCTTAAATTTGTCACATTTTCAGAACTTACGTAGCACTTGGTTTGGCAGAGTTACAATCGATGCATTTTCGCTTAGGTTGTTCTGGTTTTATACAAGAGCTGTATATGTTTCTGCTTTGGGTCTTATAGATTATTAGGTAGTTCAAAGCATAATGTGCACATCTGTGTATATTTCTAGGTTCTGGCTGGCCAGAGCCGTTGAAAGCTATCTCCGGGGTAGCACATCCTACTGTGATCAGATTTTCCTCATGAGGAGGGGATTATTACAGGTTTGTACACTGTAGATTTTGTGTGGGATGTACTGTATGTACTCGCTTACAGGTCAGGTTCAACTGCAGACAGCATAGTCCCTCATCTGCAGTTGCATAATGCAACATCAGATCAGGTTCTGTTTTTTTGTTGGATTGATTGCTCATAACAAACTGCATGGACCGGATCTTCCTGCATGTGATTCAATAACAGATCTCGACTTGTGAGTATATATAGTGCCTAACACCATTGGTATAATGCACAATATCATCATCTTCACGCAAAACATCATTGGGGGGGGGGGGAAGAGTCCTGTATAAAAATGATATTTAAAAGTGTAAGAAATATATCAAATCGAATCAAAAATGCCATGACAGTATCTGAGGAAATGTATGAAATAAGAAAAGATTGGTCTAATTAAAAAAGTAAGTTTTAATTACAGTCCTGATGTAGGTATACATTAGTGTGAGAGGTTATAATTTGCATTTGTCACACAAACATTTTGATTTTTCAGAATTCAGATCTCAGACTTAACACATCAGGGTTTGCAATGCAAATAGTCATGGTTTTTGAAGGAAGAGTTTTTAAATATAATTTGATTCAAGGATTGTGAATGTCATTTACATTTTTTCTTTTCACCCTTTTATTCAGAGAAAACATGTGCCTTTTTAAGAGGCATTACTTGTTATATTCAGTAGATGGATTTAGCTGTTGAAAACAATAAGTGCATGGAAAATCATTTTTTTGAAGTAGTTGTGCAAGTCTGGTTTAATTAACAGTTCCTGAAGCTGTATCTACTGTCACCAAAAGTCCATAATTGTTTGTTCTTCATAAATTCCTCTGGACCATAATGTAACTACAACTGGAGTGCCAAACTTGCTAAACCATGTGGATGAGAGTCTCACTGTCTCAACCACAAAGCATAGATGTAACATAGAGATAGCATAATCATCTACATTAAATTTCATCATTTTGTTCTATTCTCTGACACTTTTATATGTTCAGTCATGAAACTTGATGGGTATATTCATCTTATTCATCTTGGAGAATGCTACTTTCCACAGGCAAAAGTGATTCACAGTGACCTGACTTCACAGTCCACTGGTTATATTAAGTTTTTTCACTTAGTTTTGAATCACAGTGACCTGACTTCACAGTCCACTGGTTATGTTAAGTTTTTTCACTTAGTTTTGAATCACAGTGACCTGACTTCACAGTCCACTGGTTATATTAAGTTTTTTCACTTAGTTTTGAATCACAGTGACCTGACTTCAGAGTCCACTAATTACATTATGGTTTTGCACATAGTTCTGTTTCTCAGATACTGTTGTATGTTCAGTCATGGAACTTCATGGGTATATTCATCCTGGAGGATACTAATCACCACATGTAAGTCACAGTGGCCTACTTTTCACACTTAGATGATTACATTAAGTCTGTGCATTAGCTAATTATCGACTACACTAGCATGAACAGTCATGAAATATCATGCAAGAATTCATTGTGGGCAATACTCACTGTGGGCAAAAGTTGGTTTCTTACTCAAGCAACATAGCAGGAGTTTGGATTATGCCCCGATAGAGCAGGTTGGATGTATATTCTGCAGAATTCTTGTTTTCCAACATGTAAGAAGTTTACAGAATGTAACAGCTGCAGATCAAGATCATTTTAAATTTACTATCATCAAAGTATTTTTCTCTGATAAGGGAAATTATTATAATTACTAGCAGCTTGGCACTAAGAATTAAGAGATTAGTGTTAGGACTGGTTGGCCTAGTGTCAGGATAATGTGATTGGGTGGAACATGATGCTACATGTCTGCAGCATGATTTTCCAGCTCGACATCACTTGTAAATTGCCACACTGCAGATATCCTAGTATTATTTCTGTTTTTGTTTTTTAAAGCTACATCTAAAAAATCTAAATGACAATTGTTTTTTCTTTGTTTTCAGCATGTAGCCACAAATATTGTTGAACATGAAATTAGACATAAAGAAATCCTGCAGAGCAGTTTTGATCTCTTGGGAGAGCTCATCAAATTCAACATTGAAGCATTCAAAACATTTGATTCCATCTTCACAACACCGCAAAAGGTAAAGCTGGGAATAAGTAGATCTGGGTCTCTGCAGTTTGTAAAAAAAAATAACCAGTAGAACAAGCAACATAGACCGAGATCTGCTGTGTATTGATGAAGAGGACATTGTCCAGATTGAAGATTTTTGGATAGCTTATTTCTTTCCATTTTATACAAAAATTCTTTGGCCCTCACAAGTTGTGTATTTCTGTAGTACTTAAATAAAGAGCTTCATCCTTCCTTTGACCGCTCCGGCAGCCTAGTGGTTAGAGCTTCCACCTTGGATATGGAAGGTCGTGGGTTTGATCCCTGGCTGAGTCATACCAAAGACTTACAAACGTTATATTAGCAGCTGCCTCGCTTGGCACTCAGCATTAAGAGGTTAGTGTTAGGACTGGTGGGCCTAGTGTCAGGATAATGTGACTGGGCGGGACATCATGCTACATGTTTTGTGGCATGATGCCCCAGTAATAAGCATCACTTTAAGCTGCCACACTGTAGACATCGTTTCGATATGACTGAAAAATTGTTGAAGCTATGTTAAAAATCCGGTGGAAGAAGAGTGCATCTCCATCTTTAGAGCCACATTATGAAAGTTTAGGAAATAAAGAGATGTCAGGCAACAAGACCTTTAAAATATAATACTTATCCAGACATAATGGGAAATTCTGTTACTCATTGCACTGAATTTATTTACATTTTGCCACACTTTTTAATCATGGAAGAGCACCTGTTAAACAGAATATCCTTTTGTCTTTTTTCAGTTTGAAAAGTTCATCAGCACAGTCAATAGGAATCTAGTAGATTCAAACATGTTCATTCGTAGTCTAGTCCTGTCCTTAGAGCATTTCCAAACAGAATTGGATGAATTTGATCTGCGTAAGTGAAATATTTACATTTGTATGTAAATTAGCATGTCAAGATATTAATTATAAGCATGTTTGCACTTATTCATAATTATTCTTGTCTTTTTCAGGGGACATGATTTGAGGATATTTAGTGCAACCTTTGTCCAGCTGTGCATCAATTTAATCTAGTTTTATTTAGGTCAGCTGCTAGGCACAGTAATTGGTCATTCATTTTCCAGAAACTCCTTTCTAGTTCCATAATTGAGGATAGGTCCCATGTGGTCAAATGGTCTCAGACTTTTGCCTTGACAGATAAATTGGGCCTTATGCCTCTCTGTGTATGAGTTTTAGTCTCAGCTCAACCGGCATGGGTACTTGAGGAAGTTTGCCAATAGCTTCCCATGGGTTGGTGGTTCCTCACTATGTCTTCCCAGGTTATTCATCACAATAAACTGGCCGCTCTATTTTCATGTAGTGAAGAGTGACATTAAACCCCACAAAACCATGCAGTCCACCCTCAAATGTTCATATTTGTGAAGGAGCTGAGTTATTTTGGCCTTGAAAAGATGGGCATTCTTTGTAAATGGACATAATTCATTTTAATTCTACAAGGAAATGATTATACCCAGTGATTACCTCTCTTGATATTTGACAGCTTCACTGTAGCATTGTTTCAATACACAGTGCTTATAATTGCTTAAATATGTTTGATCAGAATGTTCATTTAAGATATAAAGAAAGTTCAGATAACACACACACACACACACACACACACACACATATATATATATATATATATATATATATATATATATATATATATATATATATATATATAATATTAGTATTTGCATGTGACCATAAATGTAATTTGATATCAGTATCTCACTTTTTGTGTTCATCCTGTTTCTACATTTTTTCCCTAACTGCCAGACCTTCAGTATTCTCAATACTTTGATAAATTCAAGTAATTACTTTGTCAAGAGAAATGTTTATCCATGTATGTTACACACAGCACTGCAAACATGATCAACACTGATGTTCCATTGCACAGTATGCTGGTAGATCAGCAAAAAGCACTTCACATAATGATCTTAAATAGATTATTGTAGACTGATCACAAGAAATGTGTGCAATTGAATTTGATTAATTTCAGAATACAAACATAAGTCTAGCTACAGTATACAAAACCTAGTTGATAAAAACGTCTTGCAATCTTTACACTGCATGCAGTCATCATGTTCAAATATTGGCTATACACTTCTGTGATGATATCCACTGATATGTCTTGCAGATCATTATTTTGGTGACATGTTTAAAGAGAGAACTAATTCGTGTGTTATGGTTGTTTAATTGAATATTCTTTCTGTTGATTTTGCAGAGAAACAAGGAAGTAAACTGTTGAATTACATCGCAGACTTTAGCCAGCAGCTAGACTACCTCTACAGACTAATCACAATCATTGATGTACACAACCTTACACAGGTAGGTCACTGGGAAGATGACATTGATGAAGATGACCAAGAACGCTGCAGACCTATATTTGCATTTGTGTATAATGCACTTGCAGATTAGGCTGTACTTTGTTTCCATCGAATACATTACCCAGTCATATTAACATTAATTAATAAAACTGCTACAACTCAAATCCTTCTCCCTGAAAGAAAAAAAAAGTATGGCTTGTATAGATAAAGGGAAATAACTCTTACAAATTACCTCCCCTGAGCCGCGCTATGCGGGTCACCAGTATACTGGATGCTTACCAGTTTAAAATTTCATTTCAGACTAATGACAGCAGTTAAGCTGCCCGAGTCTATTCAGTTTTTCAAAACAGCCATCAGCATTGTGATTTAGACATGTCGTCCATGTTGCTTAAATCCACCAGTGAATTTCTTGAATTGTATAGTAGGCACTGCACGTCATTCATTCATTTGTTTGATAGCTGTCTTATACAGTGTCAGCAGTATGTTGCAAAGGTGAGTATTATCCGAGATCTCAATTAACACCTTGAGGGCATGTAGAATAAGTCAATGAGCAAGTCATCAGACTGCCCAGAATCCCACAAGGGGCAAATTTCTAATCAAGTTCCTACTATTTCTATTTTGCTTCCATCATATTAGAGTAAATTTTATCCTTTTCTGAGAATATAATCATATTACTTAAGAAGGGTGACTATGGTAGAGGTCACATATTCTTGCATTTTCTCTTTTTTGTGAGTGTTGTCTCCCTTTACCTGAGCTATTGATGGAATGGCAAATTTGTCATCTTTTCAGGAGGATGGGAGTTTAGAGGCTGCGACGTTTAGTTTTCCCATTTGATTTTGGTACCTATTCTCAGAAACACAAGTTGCTCAAAAAAATTCTTTTTGTATTTTTAAATTTTAAGTAATTTGAACAGAGAACAGACTAAATGAGAGCATATTTGTTTATTATGCAAATTGACTTTTAAAAAAAAGTTTGTAATGCATTCAGATTTTTAGTTTTTGGTGTGTACGAAAGACACTATCAAATTTTAAAAAGGCATTTCCAGATTGGGGAGTAAAGTACCCAGTTCTTATCTAAAACTCATAATGATAGACCCAGATATATTGGTATATTATGCATTGTCCGACATTTCAGACTTTGCTGTTTTGTTTACATCATGTGGGAGCATATAATGTACTCGGAGATATTTCAAAAGGAGCCTCAGGTGACTTAAAGGGAAAAATGATATAAATAATATACATGGTTCATACAAGTTCTTAGAAACCTCGAGTGCTTGAATTCTAAGATGGCAAAGTTTGTGGATTTAAAGTTTGAAAATGACATGTTACATAAAAGGTGCTTGAATGTCCTTGATTTTTTAAAGGAAGGTCAGATGTCACTTGTCATTTTTCTCAAGCTGTGGTAGTCGTTTGATTATTTGCATTAACTGAACTAGAACAATGCTGTATTTTAAGCAAAGTGTGTTGCTTAATGTGCAGGATAATTACTCCATAATTTGAGTTTTAAAAGTTTGAAAAAACAAATTTATACTGTCTGATGTTTTGTCATGATTCAAGTCCTTGACAATGATTTTACATGTCTTGGAAAGTCTGTTAAATGTCTTTGAATTGGATACCTTAAAGCTGTACAGGCCCTTAATGTAACAAAATACTTGTATGAAAATGCAGGAGAGACAAGAAAAGTTCTAACTGTGCTATATGGTGTGTTGATGACAGGTCTGATGTTGGTGTACTGTGGTTTTTAGGGTGGAGGAAACCAGAGCACCAGGAGGCATAACAGCTGAGTACTTTTTACCAGACTGTTTTGTAGTTTGTGATATTGTATTTTTAATGTAGCTTTAACAATTTTCCAGTCATGTTGCTGTTATGTCTGCTGTGTGGCAGTTTATGGTGATGTCTAGCACTGGGACATCATGCCACAGACATGTAGCATGATGTCCCACCCAGTCACATTATCCTGAAACCAGGCCCACCAGTCCTAACACTAACCTCTTAATGCTGAGCAGCTAGCAAGGCAGCTGTTAGTGCCATTTTTATAAGTCTTTGTTATTACTCTGTGGGGGTTTGAACCCGTAACCTCCTACATCCGAGGCAGATGCTCTAACCACTAGGCCACTGGAGCGGTCTGTTTTGTAGTTGCATTAACTTGGTTGATAGAGCATCAGGCTTGCAATCCAAGGTTTGTTACCAGCCAAAGTTTGCATTTTTTGCTGTCTCCTTTAGAAATGCATTTAAGCCCTGCTTCAAGCAAAATTTGTCCAATAATATGTTAAAGGTGCTGTTAAAGACCAATCACACTTCTTGATGATGCTTGAGTCTTTTAGTGGACATTTATATATTTGAGGCTGTTTAAATGGTAATGCACTGTTACTGTTGCAGATGGAGGAGAGGGATATATGCAGTGTCAGAATCATCATTAAAGTTTTCATATTCTTTAATGCAAATTGTTGATAACAATGAATATTATGACATCATGATGGGATCTGATATTTTTAATTTTGACATTCAACCAAGCAAAGATTATGCTTTACATGTAAATGCATTAGAATTCCAGTTTATGTTTTATGAACTTTTTCAGGAGAATGTCAGCTGTTTGAACACAACTCTAGTGTTTCTGATGTTTGCCAACAGGAAGAACAAGCTGCCATTGTACCTACAGGCCTTGAAAGATGACAAAGAAGTTATGTTAGATGTCAGTGGATCTGCCTCTTTTATGTCAAATTTCAGGTACTAGTTCTTTTCTTAAGCATCCTGACATAACCTGGTGTATACTCATAAGTCAGCCTGTGTTTAGCATATAAAACAAACACACTGACATAACCTGATACACACTCTTGTTGGTCAACTTATGTTTAGCATATATAACAAACACTGACATAACCTGATACACACTCTTGTTGGTCAACTTATGTTTAGCATATATAACAAACACTGACATAACCTGATACACACTCTTGTTGGTCAACTTATGTTTAGCATATATAACAAACACTGACATAACCCGATACACACTCTTGTTGGTCAACTTATGTTTAGCATATATAACAAACACACTGACATAACCTGATACACACTTTTGTTGGTCAACTTATGTTTAACATATATATCAAGCACACTGACATAACCTGAGGTTTGTAATGCATAACACCTAAACTTAATGCATTTCGGAGAACATCTTTACAAGCATCGGTACTGGAGACAGCTTACTGTTTGTTGCCTACAACTCTATGGTTAGAGTGAGATGGATTGTATCATGAGGGCTACCATTCCAGAAAGGATATATGAAATAACTAAACCTTCTTGCAAAGTTTTGATTTCTCTCAACCCTTTGTCCAAAATGGAATCATCTGTTAGTTTTGATGGTTCAATAAGACACCTTTCAAACCACTGTCTAGAGAATTCATGACTGCCTTTGTTTAAACCTGCTTCCTTGTCCTTGGTACAACAGGCTGAATCGATGCTTTCTTTAGGCTGGACCCTTTTGTCATGTTTACAGTAGAATTCAAAAGGATGCACAGAAACCTTGACGATGTGGCATGTTATATGTGCATTAAAGGCACACTAAAAATAGCACCTTGTATTGCATCTGTTCCACAACTGTTAGACAAGTCCACCAAATCATGGAGATGCTCAAGTTTGGTAAATTTATTCTTGATGAAGATTAACATGTCCTGCTTCGGTAAGAGCTTTAAGCAAGCAAATTGTAAAGAATTGAAGAATATTTTACATCTTTACACCGAATGCATAGGTCAATGAAGGTGTTTAGAGGTTTGCAGTGAAAGGAAACGATTGAGGTAAAATTAATGATAACAGTGACGACATCACAGCAACATCTGATATCATGAATAGGATTGATAGTTCATAAAATTGCAGAGGGGAATGGAATAATCATATTGTTAATATCTTTAATAGTTTTTTACTTGAAAATGACCAAGTTAAAATATGTGATCTCATTTTGTTTATAGCTGCAAAAATTTTAATGAAAATACCCAAGAAAGAGCTATGCATAGGCACTGTTATTTCAGTTCTGAAGTATCTAAAAATTCCAATATTGAATAAGAATTAATAATAATTGAGCAGTGAATTATTATCAACAAGAACTACTAATGTAAATTTACTAAAGTAATTTAAAGAAAGATGGTGGAAATGTAATAGGTCATAGTAAAGAATAAGATAATAGAGACCCCTGAAAGCAAAATGGGCGTTTAAGTTCAACTTAGGAGTCTCTTAGGGACCTTTTATTTTTTGTAGATGGAGAAAACTGCGGAGTCACTGAGATACGTTTCTTGTATGTTGGCATGAAATATCTACAGTTCTTGCAGTTATTTTGTTTCACTCAAGATGGCTTCTGCTGTCACTGTCATGTACAAGTTCCTACTCATGAGAATCAGTCTTTTGTCATGAAATTGCTACCTTCTTTTGAAATCTTGTCCACAGGCATCAGCAGGACTGCATTAGGGCTCTGAAATGGTACCTAAAGAGAATTGAGCCAATCATGAGAGGGAAATACTGCTCTTTCTTACCCCTCAGAGAACGAAGAAATAATATTCCTGCTTAACCTTTATTGTCCTAGATGCAGTCCCGTATGTGTATTTCTCACAACCATACATGAACTATGTGCTAACCCATGCCTGTATTTCACACAACCATGCATAAATTATTTGTTAACCCATGCCTGTATCTCACAAAACCATACATACGCTGTGTGCTAACTCGTGTTTGTATTTCACACAAAACTGGAAGCTGCTTAACATGCTTGAAGTAACAGGAGACAGGGTCAGCTCCAGGGTAATAGGTTAACTCCCTCCTCTTACCCATTCTCCAAAATGCATGCAACATTTTTAAAGAAAAAAACAAAGAAATGGAAAAAATGGGAGTAAAGTATTGATTCTTTGATAATACTTTCTGTATCAGAAAACGCATAATCTCCCACACCCCTCCCATCCATTACGTATCTAGAAGTCTGCACATCTTCACTAGTAGTGACTGACAATTTATTGGATTTAGGCACCAGTATCTAGAAGACCACTCTTGTCTGACTTCCATATCAAGCAAACGATTTTTATTAGCCATTCTGTTGCTAAAAACATAGACAAAGAACATGAGTAATGTCTCTTTTATCTTGGATGGGAATGTTTTGTTGGTTACCGATGTACTAACATTATAATTGGGTAATTATCATCAAAGAATCATTTTACTCTAAAAATAGGTTTCAGTTAAAATTTTAAAGCAATTGAACTATGAAAAATTTTGCTGTGTTGGAGTAAATTGAAGTGTTGCACTTGGGAAAATTGTAAACTAGTTCATTTTCAGTTTAATTATTGTGAAATTTAATTTCAGAGATTTGTTGATATTCTGGCAGGACCACTACCTCCACAAAGATAAAGACTGCAGTGCCCTGGAAAAGGTATGTTGATTTATATTGTGTACCAATTAATTATCTTCCCTACTGTGGTTAGCGATATTTCTTCAGTCTCAACAAATGATTTGGTCAGTTTCTTCTGATCCTCAGGAGGGTTTTATTTGAATGTTATTTTTATTCTTTACCCTTTACCTCATAGAGCATAGTGACAAAGTGCAGCTCGCTATAAATAGAACACAGGTTATCTAGTTGACCGCATATGCATAGCCTGCCTGTGAACTGTTAAGCAATGTAGTGTATGTTACATTTAACAGCAATTTTAACCATTTTACATTTTTGGTACACATCTATTATACGTGGAAAAATTTAAGAGTAAAGTCCGATTGTTATAGCTGTGTAATTATTTATCACGGAAGAATTTGTTATGTGCTTTAAAATCTGGAGAGAACTCGTTCACCATCATGTCAGTGAGGCCGTGTGACCAACCGTAGCTGCCATTTCTCATACTCGAAATTTACAAGTTTTTCGTCTGTCTACATCACTAAGTCATCTAAATTTGATAATTTATAAAAACTAATTGCAGCCTATATCAATATCAGAGCCTTTACCTAGGTTATTGAATCTTTCATAGTTGTGATTCTGATCAAGAAAACTTCGTAAGTACTGAATGAAATCCGCGACCGTCATTTTGGAGTGTGGAGATTACGACCCAGTTACTTTAAATAGCAGATATCGACCAGTACATAAACAGTGACCACATGATCTGACATAATTGTCATTCACAGAAATGAATGTAGTATCTAATAGGGGGTTTTCCCCGAAGGTGGCGCTACGAAAACCGGCTTAAAATGGCCGATGTTTACAGCAGACGTCAAAAGGCGCTTCCATGGGACATTTGTAGAAGTGTAAAAAGTTGCTTTCGATGCGACTTTTGTAGAGGCGTCCAAAGACGGTTGTATGAGGTAAAGGGTTAAGCAGTGTGCAAAATTTGCCAAATAAGTATGCAAATTATATAAATATCAGCTCACAGTAAGGTTATTTATATAATGAAACATGCAATAGAACGAAAACACACAAAAAAAGATTTTTATAACATGCCAGCTATTAGATTTTTGGCATAATCGTTGTGCATTTTTTCACCATTACATCTTATGCTTGCTTGTATGTGGATTTTGCTTTTTTTGGTACGTTAAAAATAAAACTAAAGCAATAAAAAGTTGATACTGTAATTTTTAACATTATCTTTTTAATTCTACTCATAAATTTGAGAATGTTCTTAAAAGATGACTTCTGAATAAGAATAGCATATGAGTACTTTCCTTATTTGCTATTTATAGCAACTGTATATGACCCGTTTCCAAGAAAACAGGCAGATTTCTTCAAATATGAACTTTTCCTGACAGATTTGTTATACTTACAACCTAGTTAGGTGGCAGACAAATCTGTACATTTAACCAAAATGGCGCCAGATTTTTAGCAAGACGCTTTACTGTGTTAATTGTGTATGTTATCTGATGGAATATGATAGAGCAAATGGATCTTTTTCAAACTTCAAAACATGTCAGATCAACAACAAAAAAGAACACGACAATACTTAATTTGTCTAACTACTGGGCATCGTAATCTAACCATAGATAACCCAGTCTGAATTATAGCCGGTAAAGGAGACAGGATTCTCATCCATTGACTTGTCATCAGTACCGTACCAAAACTCAGCTTAGCATTCAATGATGAGTGTGGTGTCAAATGACATTATGTCTAGGGAAAGACAAGTTTCACCAGTAGATTGTTGGACCTCCAATTGGATCAAATGCATCCTCATCAGCACAATGTAGCTGAATAGTTACAGTCCTTTCAGCTCAGCATCAGGAATGATATCCATTTCTGTAGCTTAGTGAATTTTCGTATCAGTGTATTGAAATATATATATAAATTTACCTTATTCAAACATTTGCATCATCTAGTTTTCTTTAGTCACATTTAATATTTTACTGAACATTATGTTTGTGATACAGTTTGTCTAATGAGTTGACCATGTATGTTTATTTGGCACATGACAACCCCCATAACTGCTTAGTCCTGTTTCAAACAAGAACTCTTCCATAACTCCAGGCCCAGCATGATTGATTAAATGTGCTTTTTTTTCAGGATATATCAGACAAGTAGTGTTGCTCAGTATGTTGATACAAATGATGTTGAAACAAATTTGGTAACTTTAGGTACATTTTGAGAGGCTCATATAAAAAGTCACTGAGCTAAAGTCTCAGATATCATTCACACTGATGAGCTGAACAAACTCATGCATCCTTGTTCTATATTCCGAGTGAATTCTGTAATCACTAACTATCCTTTTCATTCGATAGTGTCGTATTCCTTTTGAATAGTTCTTTTTTCCTTGGCTGCATTTGCTTTGCATCCAAATGCCTCCACGTGTTGATGTTGGGAATTGGAAGTAGCATGTATCGTCAGACATCACCTTGACTAAGAAGAGTCGTTATTTGGTATTAAAATCGAGTGATCAGATTAAGTGCGAGTTATTTATCTTGTCATCTCATCAATTTTCATGAGGGATCATCAGAAACAGTTTGGTTTATTTTTTACTTGGTTTTTTTAAATATTTTTAATATCATAAAAAAATATATAATTGGTTGATTTAAGTTACTCAGTATGCCTAAAAATGCAACTACCCAGACAGACTGGTTACTAATTTTTGCCCCAGTCCACCATGAAATTGGCTGGCATTGGAGTAATGGGTAGGTGGCATTTTTATTCATTCTTCTCCAGTATGATGTTGGTTAAGGTATTAAGTATTACTCTTGTATACATCCTTCGATTCCAACATGCTTCTAGTTAATGTCCTTTTAATTAGGTGAGGTTCACCAGGCACTGGAGGAGCATTCAGATTCAGTAAATGTGTGATTCTGTAAGAAAAAAGCACAAAAGTTAATATGGTCAGTTAAATTAATTTAAAGGATAGGTATGAACAAGTCATTTATCTTAACGATTTATTTCAACTTGGAACCACACATCTGTGTGCACTTTCCTAAAGCAGCATTTCCAGTGAGAGTAAATTATAACAAGTAGACCTGATTGGTTTACAGTTCATAATTCAAACAAAATAATTATTTGAAAGAAAAAATAAGCTTTAGGTGAAGGGGAAGATGTGGGGTCAAGGATTTCAGCAGACATTTTATCCAGATTTTATGATTTAGTGAAAATATTTTGTATGGTGGTTTGAAGTCTGTAACTCAATCATCCCTGGGTTTTTTTTTTCTTCAGGTGTTTGGAACATAATGCAAGACTTCTCACTCTTCTAAGTTTTTATTTCATAATTCTTAATATTATCAATATGTTTGTTTCTAAAACCCCAAGATTATTTGTCTTGCTTTTGTATTTTCAGTCTTCAAGAATCAGCTTTGATTACTGGAAAGATACTGTATCAATTTTAGTGGCAGAGGAGCATGAAACACCCACAGCTATTATTCACTACACATCTCGCTTGCCATGTGAGAGGACTAACTGATATAGGAAACCTGAAATGTGGATCATTTGTACCAGTCTTTCACTAATGATGCCAATAGCATTTGGCCGTCATTACATGGGAACATTCTTCTCTGCACCTGGCTTTGGTATATCGAAGGATTAAAGCAGTGCTGGCAGTTAACCCAGTTGAAGGAATGTTGCCTTGGGCTTTTTGGTCATGCTGGTGATTCAGAAGCTTCAAAAGAATTCATAGAAAACATTAAAATATTAGAGAGCTGTTTGGCCAATAGAAGCCCAAAGATCCCATGATACTCGTCATGGATTGTGTTATATAGTTTATGTTGTACACCGTTGTGATAATATTGAGTAATGCAGGCATTATTATTTTCTAATGACAGATGCCAGTGCATCAGAAATGTCTAATTCACCTTCTGTAAGTGTACAACATTTCTACAGCCAAGCACAACAAAAATGGATGCATTTTAGAATATTGGTTGTTTAGCTTGCTTGTGCTGCTCGTGTGTTCGTATGTTTGCCAAGTTCCTTCACAAGAACCAGTTTTGAATCATTTTGAAAAGTCTGTCCATCTTTACTTTGGATTGTTATATGCTCTTCAACTTTTTCCAGTGCCTGACAGTGAGGATGTGGGTTTACATGGATAAAGATAATTGGGGTCATAAAAGAGGTCACGATGCTGGTATCTGACCATTAGTAATCGATCAGTCATTAATATAAAAAAAGCAAATATTTTTCTGGAGTAAAATGGCATGCCAAATAAATGTCATTTACATTGAGCAAAATTGGTCATGTTTCATTTTTAAAATATATGTGTCCTATATTAGTTTTTAGATGGAGTAGTGAGTGACATTCAGAAATGTATTAGATCAGCCAAAATATTTTCAGTCAGCAGGTCTTTGAGGTTATGTTGTTAGTGCCTGTATGAGGAAGGCAGTATGCTACATTAATATTTTCTATGTGTCTGTCAATCTGCAAATCCATTCATTGATCTGTTGGTTCACGCTGCTTGGTACCAGCATAACTCTGTAACCCTACACAAGAACTAAAAGGGACAAGGTGCTTGACTTCGATTTTGTGCAAGATAATGCTGCAAAATTTGTTGAATTTCAACCAAGTTTGACTTGTATAGTCAGATTGATGAATAATTAGTTTGATTTCCAGCATTCCACATGAATTATGGCACCTGATTTCCCATTCTCCTTATGTGGATATATGCAGATTTACATGTTTGCATTTCAAACAGATTTTATATGCAGCTTTATATAGACGAGACTTTGAAGCAGAGTTTCTTTTCAAGTGTTCCATATTATCATTTAAAAGAGTTGTGGCCCCTGATGGCCCACCCTCCTAATTTTGCTTTCCATAGCAAAATTTTACCAAGGAATATAGCATTTTAGGTCCAAGTTATCATACGACTTTATATTAGAAAGACCTTGAATGAGTTGGATTTCCAAGTCTACATCATCATCATTTGGAGGAGTTATGGGCCCTGAATTCCCAATTTAAGAAACATTTGGTTTACTTACAGAAGTATTTTTTAAAGCTTTGTCAAGCAGATTGTAGAGAGCATGTCAACTTACAGTGCATGTATCACAGCTAGCTAGTTTTAACAAAAACTTGGATATAGTTATATCTTGTGGTCAGCTTTTGACAATTGTTCATATCAGTTGACAATATGTTTTATATAATGGGAGAACGAGTTTGAATGGCACCTCAGGTTGCAAGAACATAATGATCAATTATTTATTACATATTTTAATTTTTTTCACTTTCCTAGTATAAGATAAATATGCTTCAGAAACATGAGTATAATGGTGGTCAGTTGTTCAATTAATGTCAGTTCAATTCACTGTGAACCATAATGTTTTAAAATATATTTAAGAAATTAACAAGTGACAGATTTAATATATAGATATATTCCTCAAGGGTTGAAATAGCTTTATGTACAGCTATATCAGCTAAATTGAAATTTGCTTGTGGTATGCTCATACTTAATCATGGGTAAATTATTGCTGATACCATTAATTATAGAAGATCATGTATGCTGAGAATCAGTATTGTTGCTAAAGTTGCTTTATATGGGGTGAATTTACTAAACTATTTTCTGTCTATTTCTAAATCAGCTGAAGCCTGCATATGACAGTTTAGCAAGTTGTATTTGTTGGTTATATTTGCAGAGTTTATTTTACTCCACATTAATTTCTGATGCCATTTTCATGTTTAAAATAGATTTGTACCTTTATCATACTGATCTATTCATGAAATGAACCAAACCATGAACATGAATGACCTAATTCTGACAGCACATTATTCTATGGCTAGTAATGCCATGACAGACCTGCCAACCCTTATGATTTTGCCATAAGTCTTTATGAAAGTGTCCCTTAAAATAAAGACTTGCAAAATAAAAGCAAACACTACAGAAAAATGATTGTTACCTAAAAATCCAGATAATTGTTTCATCCATGTTTGATTTGGATCCTTGTTTCATGTTGGAATTAGGGAACCAGACTAACTTAGTAGCATTACCTCAGACACTTTAAACTGCATATATTTTTTCATGTGAAGCATCTGCATGATCAAACTATTGAGTATAGAATTTTTTTACAAATGGCATCTAGCTAGTGATGCATATTGGAGACAAAAAGGAAATTAAGCCTCTTAAAAAATGTTAATAAATGGCACAGAAGAATAAAAAGGAATATTAAGATTCTTGTGAATAAAAGCTTGAATTGACACAATTATGTTTATTGCACATCATGTGTCAGTTTGAGTATAACTCATGACGGGAGTTAAGATTGCTGTCATCATGTGAAATGGACAAAAAGACTATAGGCATTATGTCAAGTTGAGAGATAGCAACAATCCATTAAGCTGCATAGGTTGGAACTGAAGTTTGTGCAACTGTACTAGTGGTAAATAAGGTCTACGTGTACTTGACAAACTTTTCAGTTGAACATAATGTTTTCCATCTCTGCATTCTCAAAGTACCAAACGTTTTCCAGCTTTACAGTAGCACTTTATGATATTTTGTTACATCTTTCTGAAAACTGGTCAAACTGGGGGTGGGGGTGGGAATCAACTGCCTTGCTGAGACGGTCTTGTCAGGGTAAGGGTTGGCAGGTCTGCCGTGTATCATTACGATTTATCATCAGATTCATTGCAGTGACAACATCTGCTAAATACGTATTGGCAGAACACTAATTGAGAGTATCATGTTTACCATACTCGTTGGATCTTGATATTATTTTGAGATCGAGCACATGCACTGCCCCCATGACTTGCTTCCAGTTGACTCCAATACAGAACATTTTTACTGAGAAGAACATTTACGATAATTGCTACATTTTCAGCATTAGAATATTTAAAATATTATTTGTTAGTCAAATATCAATAGAAATTGGAAGTGTCAGTGAGCTGTAACCATTGCTTTACATTGGTATAAAAATGGTGATATTATTGCAGAAAAAAGTATACCAAAGTTGTGATGTCACAGTACAGTAGCATCACTAATGTTGGCAGATCTGGGTCTAAGATGCTTGCATTTGCATGTTGGTTAATCGTGATCAAATACTAAAAATCAATCTGTTTCCTTCAAAATATTGAAATTTTTGTTGTCTTGAGTAATTATCAATTGCGTGATGTTAGAATCAGAAGAAATACTCATTAAGCAGTGATGTATATTCTGTACTGTTAGCAGAAATGAAAATTTATAGTGACTTATGACAAGAATTTAGCTCATAAAATGTATTGAAACACAAATCATTAAAACATGAAGGTTATAAAGTGAATCAGAATCCACAGCATATTTTGAATTTGTTTGTTTTTATCAATGCCAATTGAGAATGAGTAGAATGGTTGTTTTTATTGACTTAGCAAATAGAACACAATGCATGTCATCTGAGGAGTAATTTACTATGATTTTACTATTTTCTCTGCTACATAATCTATAGCACAGTGGCAGTTTAATTGGATTTTAATTTGAGATTTTGTCTAATTAGGTTATGTACCAATTATGACACTGGCATTTTTCATACAGAAAATGATTAGAAATGAAACATTATTAAATGGTTTCAAATAATGTTATATTGATTAAATATTTTTCATGACATGTCCTTTGCAATGATTGTTGGACATGTACATTTTGTGATGTTTTACTTTGACCTGTATCAGGGCAGTTTTATATTATAATTATGATTCTTGTATATGTGTGAATTCCAAAGTGCTGGCATTTTTTATGCAGAAAATGATTGGAAACAAAACAGTCATCAATGGTTTTAAATAATTTATATCAATCACGTGTTTAGTTACAGGGTTGCATCTAGGACACGCGATCATGAAAAATCCCCCCATTAAATATTTGCTATAAAATTTCAAATTCTGTGCAGGCTAAATCATGCAAAAAATTAGCGTTGTGCACACTTTTTTGTGAAAATGTGCTATTTTGATATGTTTTCTTTTAATGTAAAAAAAACCAGTTGTCACTTTCAGTGGATATGTTGTCCTTGTGTAGTTTTGAAATATGTCATGTATTTCCTGTGTGTCACATGTTCAATTCTGATTGGTAACTAAGAAAGACAAGAAGAGCACATAATGCAATAGTAACATCCTCTGCCTTTTATATCAATTTGACAAAGACCTATTTCATGACCTGATTGAAAGGGCCTATCGATGTTTGAGGTTAGTTTGGAGGAACATTGTGTTAAATACAGTAGCAAAACCAATTAAAACTCTGAGACTTTCTCATTATTTTATCAGTAATACATGTACTTATAATAATAGAGTGCAGCTTTTTCATCAATAGGCACAGCAACAGTGAACAAACAAATCCTCATATCAGACGTTGATGACAGTGGTGTTGCTGAAACTGAGGAGTTCTTCCAACGTCAGAATTTTTAAAAATTTAGGCTGGAAATAAAAATCGATCTGACTGGAAATGAATAAAATAAATCATGCTTTACAATTTGTGTGTAAAAACTGTCAACGAAAATTCCTTCATACTTGGAATTGTTAATTTCAGGACATCAACCCCTGACAGACACATTGAATTCAGCCCACAGATGGGCGATTCAGGATTCGAAACGAAGTGAGAAAAATACTTGCATGATATTTATCAAGTGACACAGTAAATATGTGACACTGTTTAAGATTAAGAATGGACAGAGTGACATGTTTTGCAGTGCATGGTTTGATTCTGTAATGGTCATTGTGTAGAGAAAATACTGTTCTTATAAAACAAGATTTTGGTTTCAGTGTTATACTGTAATTTACAGAGCACATGTATTTAATGTTCTACTGTAATATTTAGAACATATATGCATTTAATACACTTTTTATACTTGCTATTGCTCTGTTTGAAACTTGTTTTTGTTTTTTGCGTCATCATGGTAGGTCCCCCCTTTTCATTTTGTTGGATCCCCTTTTTTCAGATTCAGTGGGGGCAAATGCCCACATTTACCAAATCCTAAATGCAACCCAGTAGGTACATAGTGATTTTAATACATTAGTGACATTAATACGAAAAATTACAGTAAAAATGTCATGGATGTGCTATGGGTAGATATTTTATGTGTAGTATTTATATCAAATAATCTCTTGATAAAAGCACCTTTTTATAAACACATGATGATTCATTGCGTTACTGTTGTTGCTCAAATACAAAGTTTTGTAAATACTTGAATCTTGTAGTGAGAAGTAGTTCCGGTGCATTTATTTCATGACGGGTTTCATTCTGTGAATCCTGTTGAAGTAATTTTTTTTTTTTTTTTTTTTTCTCAGTAGAATTCTAATTTACAGGAAATGCAGATGTACAAATCTATACTGTGCCATAGGTAGTAAACTGTAATATATGTATATTGTTTTCTATACTTTCTTTTAAAAATACGATCTTTTATATGTCTCGCATCAGCACATCAGGTTCATAGCCATTGTACGGAAGAGAAAGATGAATGAATGTATGAATGAATAAATAGTTTTTGAAGTCAGTGTGTATGACAGATTTATTGGGGTTATTTATTTTGTAAATTACTGACATCTACAAAGCAAGTGATGTTAAACTTGTCATTTACCATCCTTGTTTCTGTGTAATACGTATTCAGATACAAACCACATAGACCTGGAGCTGCTACTATGTGATGCACTTGATAGATCAGATCCTACACTGTTTGCAAAGAATCAGGAGTAGAATGTATATTACATACCATGGTCATGCCTTGCATATCAGATTGCTTAAATGGTCAGTGCCAGAGGCAATTAACAGTTTAATGTATGAATGACAGTGATAGAAGATCAAAAGTTACAGCTTAAAACATAAGTTTGAGCCACTAGTATATAATGTATTCTGTACAGCATCATTTAAATTTCTTATCTGCATCATACCGTGTGTTCCTCTGGCATTGACAGTTTTTGTGATTTGGTATGGTGCATTATGTGATAGCAGGGCATGTGTTATTTAAATAGAGTAAAAATTTACAACCTTGTCTCATACTGACACCAGTAAAGTGATAATCTCCCTTGATTTCCCATGCTAGTTAAAACTAAAGCCAATTTGTGTATCTGCAGCTTTCTAAATCGCACTCAGTTTGCATTTCATGAAGTTATTGAAAAATCTTTAGCTAAACCTGGACTAATTACATGCGCTGTTTATGGTCTGGAGTGTTGTTTCCAGTAGGCAGAAAAAGAACATGGTTTACACTGATTATGTCTGTCATCCTGCTGTAAAATTTTCAAATATAGATGAACTATTATTGTAGTGATTCTCAAAATTAACCATGAAATATCATGTTAGTATATGTTTCACACTGTGTGTGATGCATTTGTTGTTTCAAATTAAACAGCATTGTCAATTATATGGTTTTTTTTACGTTTTAAAGTTGATCGATTTAAAGGCGACACATGCCAAGTAAATTATGTCTCAAAATGAAAGTGTGGTTTCACAAAGTGACTCCAATTTGGTTGGATGCCAGCAAAGAGGAAGAGTAAAATTTTATAGTAAACTTGGGCTTTTTGTTTTTACCCATGACTATGTGATTGGGCAGAAAAATATGACAATGTGTGGTCCTCACTTCAGAATTCATTTTTAGAAATAAATCATGGTGATCTGTGACAACTTCAAGGGATGAGTACAATTTTGATTTAGAATTTTGGCTTGCTCATCTCTTACTAAGAATAATTTCAAATAATATAGCACCATATGTATTTAGACCTCTTCATCCTGCATCGGCCTATACAGATATACAAATGAACATTAACTCCCAAGAGGAAATGATTAGCCATGTTGGATATTGATATAGTTTGACAGTCCATGCAAAGCACTTCAAACAAGACACAATTATGTCAATAGAAAATGTTCATGATTGTTAACTGCTTATTTGTTAATTAATATTTTCCTCAAAACATGTCATAATTTTTTTTAATGAATTTTTTGTTAGGAAAAATTAAGAAAAGATTTTAAAGATTTATAATTAAGACTTTAAGATTAAATGTATTTTGGGGGGGATTATGGTACTGGCTTTTTTATACATTGATTTAGTGGCAGATTGATATCAACTTTGGGAAGAAAAACAAGAAACATGATTTTTAATACCTTGCAAGATACTTTAATGTTTTTTGTCCTGTTTGATATGGTATTTGAACCCAGCATCTCAATTCTCATTGCTTTAAAGTTTAATTTCTGTATTTATCATGGACATGCAAGTATCATCTACTCTTTATTATAATCAGCAAGGCATGATTTTATGACTGCATCAATTTCATCACATGTAGCCATCAATTTCATCACATGTAGCCATCAATTTCATCACATGTAGCCATCAATTTCATCCCATCAATTTCATCACATGTAGCCATCAATTTCATCCCATCAATTTCATCACATGTAGCTACTCTGTGTTGTAAGAAATGTAGCTACTGCTAGTGAATAAACATGATGCTTTCTACATATGATCTTGCTACATAAAAAACTTGAACTGATTTTTATTGGACATTTCATTCCTTTTATTTACTTAAATCTTGGTTCTCATCAACTCAATCTATTATCTGCCATTATCATTTCCAAAATGCAAATACACATATACGTGAAAGTGCAAATGTCTCAAATAATATTAATTTCATTATTTGTTCAAATGTAAATGCCTTATTCTCATTGTTATATCTTTTACTTTTCTAAAATATAAATTTGTCCACATTCAACTTGTACATGCCTGCTACAAAATGGAGCTTTTTATGACGTCTGTTCATCCATATATTTACAGTTTCATCCATACACTATAACTCTTATGTTCTTGACCATGTTTTGCTGCTAAACTTTGGGCAAAAGAGGTTAAATGTCAAGGTCACATTGATCAAAAGAAGGAAAACTGTTTGCACACAATATCTTGTTTACCAAATTCCTCGACCAAAGTTTGTGAATGGGTTGAATTTGTCAAGATTTAATGTTTGGGAGGGTTAACAGGTCTATTTTTTTGGGTCCAAAAAACTCCAGGGTCAAGGTTACAGAATGATAAGAATATTTTTTATTTCTACATGATATCTTCATGACTTACTTTTATCAAACTTTGTGACTGGCTTGCAATTGAGGTAAAAAAATTACTTCTGCTACTGCAAATAATAATAATAGACTTAATTTATTCTTGATGGACTATTGAGCTGCAGGCTTTTCTCACACCATATCGAGATGCATTAAAACATTGTTCACATTATGTACAACAAAATACATTAACTACATCAGATAAGTATTTTCACAGATTGGAGGCAATAAAATACAGCCAATTTGTAAGATAAAAATAAAATTCTGTTTTGGGGCTAAAATGCTTTTGTGTTTAAAAGCAACAAGATTTTACATAAATTAATGTCACATTAAAAAACAACTGTATATAATGTCACATTAAAAAACAACTGTATATAAAACTCCTATCAAACATTTCATTCTTGTATATCGGGAAGAAGAGCACATGGCATGCCAGTGAGACTAGTGAAAGTATTCAGATAATCTGTTGCTAGGTTGTTTTAAACTTGGCTAATGATGATTCATGCATTTTATATTTTACTCTATCTTTAAAAGATGACCTTTTGAGTTTTTTTCTTCAAATAAAGTTTCACAAGTTATGTTGACTATTCATGAAATGTAAAATATAATTTGTGATTTTGGCAATAAAAATGCCTAACACTTTTAAAATGAAGTTTTCCTAAGTGCAGAATTGGCTTGTTTATTCTATGACTGTGTTGTTAGCCATGACTCTTAAAAGTTTTCATGCTTGTCATCTCTGCAGTACACAGAAAGGTTACTTTGCATTATTCTTTTCTTTTAATATGTGTCAGTAAAACTTTCAGGATTTTATTTAGAAATTATGCATGTAGCATTGTTGGTTCACCATGCTGAGAAGTCAGTCATGGCATAATTTAACTTGCTCTCAATTTCATCAGTAATTGTACTTACGTTTGAGCTCCTGTGCCATCACTCACACACAGACCTATCACTATGAGGAGATAGGAAGGGGGGTGTCATTGGTCAACAATTAAATGAGAGTTTGTCCTCATATCAGCCCTTGAGGACACAAAAGACCAGTAATACAAATTCAGATCTGATGTTTAAATACAAGATCAAAAATGTCATTACATTTTGAAAATCAGGAAATGGATACAGGGAATCGTATTGTTTTAGAATATTGTAATAATACAGTGACTGACCAGGTCAAATACTTTTAAACAATCTAACAGCAATACACCAGTAAGATTTCCTTTATCTATTTTCTGATACCAAGAATTAGTAATGGTAAAGATGTCTGTCAGAAGTTAAATTTTTTCAAACCAGATTGACAAGAAATTATGTGTTGATAAAAAATGAATAAAAATAAGAGAAATGATGTGATTAATATAGTTTTAGAAATGGGAAGAACAATAATTAAAACCTATTTATTTTTGAGTTAAAAAGACAAAGATTAAGTTCACTGTGACTTAAGAATGAAAAATGATATACACAAAACTAAATAACATACCGTGACTAAACTTTGTAGATAGATTGCATTTGAGACATGGAAGGCACCTGTTCGTGTGTGTGTGTTGGGGGGGATTTACTAGTTCATTGCTTAGACTCTAAGAAGGGAAATGGGTTCCAAAAAATAATTTAAGTTCCATGCACAAACTATGACCAGATTGTATGGATGTCTTGCATTTGAGACCAGAAATGTAACAATAGATTTGTGAGTTAATAGGTCAAAGGTCAAGGTTATCAAGACTTAAGAAAGAGCATTAGTATCTGCAAAATAACTTTAGTTTCGTGTCTTTTACCTTGACTAAAATTTGTGACTTGTTGATTTTGGATTTAAAAGGTCAAGTATCCAGCCAATCAAAGAAGGTTTTACTGGCAAGAAATATAACATTAGTGTTTACCAAATGGCAGGCATATAATGTACTGTTTACAGTATTCTTGTTCAAGATGCATGTAAATCATTCATTAGAGTCTGTCAAATATTTGTCTCAAATTTGTTCTTATTTCGTTTTTATACTTAGCAGAACCTTTTTTCTGTTTTGGTTTAGGTTGTTGATTTTAATATCACTTTTAACACATTATTGTCCATCATGCTGAGAAAATGGGATCCTAAGGACACACTGAGGCATATTTAATAGCATATTTAAGGGAACATGACCTGTCCATTTGAACTTTTATTAGGATAGTTATTGGGTCCTAGTCCATCTGAGAAAATGGGCATTGTAGTGTGCATGCTGGATGTTAGTAACATAGTTCTCCCACAAGATTTATGCACTGCCATACCTGTGTTAGAAGTGAACTAGGCCCCAAGTGATGAATATTCTTCTGAGAAAGGAAAAAAAAAAAAAACGAACAGTCCATTATGGTTGATTTGTGTCTTTGATCATTTCAGATGTATACGTTTGAACACTTCAAGGCCAGAAGTGATGCTTCATTTTGCAAAAATAGTGATTCATTAATTCCAATGGTTCTGCCAGTATGTGCATGGATATATTTTGTACATGAATTTGCTCTTGTATGTCATATACACTTGTAAGTTGCAATCCATCTGCCAACAATGTTAGGTACTGGCAGATCAGCTAAATTCAGTATTCATTTGATTAATCCTAACAAACTATATGGACTCTGATCTACAGTGCATCATGTAGTGGTGGGTCTGGGTTGGTGTTGTTTTCATTTGAATGTAACTTGATAAAGTACATACAGTAACACATCCTAACCATGAAAATTGTAAACTTATCTAAGCTGTTTGTTCTACTTAGTTTTCAGGCAAACAGTATATAGACCATGATCTACCAAGGCATTATACAATTCTGTTATTGCCTTCTTCTAAGGTAGCTGTTTACTCTTAATGTATTTAGTTGGGTATAATGCCCAAAGACAAGGCTTGTACATAATTTCATGTGACATCATAAAACTTTAATATGTAGCATTAGTTCACGTGGAAAGGAGTATAATCCCTATAGTCAAGTGGAAATGAATACTGAGATAAAAATTTGTCTCTGAAATCATTCAGAACTTGAGAATTTGTAATAACATTTTATAATGACAGATCTGGAAATAATAATAGGTTTTTTAAGAATTAAGCTCCGTGTTAAAGTGCCTATCTCACCTGGCCATAAGTCCAAGTAAGCTTATGGTTTTGTCCTGCAGCTGTCATACATTGTGTGTTTACCCATCAACAATTGTTTGTTGTTATTTTGGAGTCCATATTTCTGATTCAGTTTCAATCAAACATAAAATATTGGTTTATTTCATCAAAATCTGGATGATTTCATTAGTGAGCAAGATTAATGCATATTAATGAGGTAATCTTTCTCATTGTTTAACCTTGCTACCACCCAGGAGGTCACATTTCTGATCTCATTTTTATCAAACTCTAAACATGCGCTTATATCACTAAGATCTTGGTCGAGTTCATTAGTGTGCTAGATCCACTCTTATTAATTATAGGTTACTGCATTTGTATGGGAAAATATGAACGAGTTTTTTGAAAAACAAATACTGCATGACCTTGGGATTATATCCATCCTACAAAATGAGATCATATTTTCCCATACAAATGCAGTAACCTTTTTATTATATGCTTTTTTTAAATTCTACCTAATGCTTAATTATATTAACAAAATACACTACACGAAACAAAGTAACTGAATGTATGCCGCATTCCAAAATAAATACACAAGCGCATATTCATCATTACACAACAACAACATCATTACTGTGCACATAACTCTGCCCAGATAATTTGAACTTAGTCGCGCGCTTGGCATAACTTTTGAAAGAAAATGGCATGTCTAGTTAAAATTGAAATTTGAAGTCATATTGTGAATGAATGTGCATTGCAACAACTTTTCCATTTAATCTGGAATAAATAGATTTTGGTATTTCTTTCAATTCTACGAAATTTCGTGATTATGGACTGGATTTATATGTGACAATTCCACATGAAATACATGGGATTGAAGAAGCAAGGGAGAAGTGTGTTGACATCTGCAAATGTGTTTCTGTTTCTGTCACTGAATTTTTGAAATCATAATTTGGGAAAAATATGAAGTCTTTCAATTGCAATTATCAAAAAGACGCTATGGAATTTAATGCTTATTTCATTTTGAGTGCAATAAGGAGGATGTAATTGCACTTATCATCGAAATTAGAATACAGTTATTTCGAAATGTGTAATCAAGATTGAGAACCTATGACATGGCTCATGTAATTCAGATTTGCAGAACTAAGAAAGTACATTTTGAGGAAATTCAGGATGTAAAACGGTAAGCATATTTTTTTACCATTCTTGTCACCAGCTAAAGAAGACAGTATATGACTTGTCACTTGTATGTTATTTATATGGACCCATTCTTGCATCTGTTGTATACTGTAGCTAGCCTAAATCCAAAACATTGTATCAACAAAGTTAACGCGGAATGTGCCAAAGCAGCTGGTATGTGGCAGCCCACGAAACATGTTTTAGTTCATTCAGAAACAAATTTAAACAACCACAACGTAAAGCGCCTCTTAGGCAAGTGTACATGATTTGTTTACAAATCAAAAGTACTGGCGTCTGCATCCATTTTTTGTTTACAATAGAAAGTAGTTCCTTTATGCACATGAATGCAATATGTGTATTTGCACGCGAGTTCAGCATCGGGTAATATTAAACGACTCTTGACAATGCAAAGTTAACGGAGAAAAAAAATGAGCATATAATAATTAAGTGATCTTGCATCTGAGCTTGTTGCCTTTATCAAACTCCGAACATGTGTTTATATCAGTAAGATCCTTAGTGGAGTTCAGTAGTGTCCTCGATTCACTGGTACTAATTAGGGGATTGTGCATCTGATTAACTGAGCTTGCTACCTTTATTTATGTCACATCTCTGATTTGATTTTGATGAAACTTGAAATGTATGCTTATATCATTAAGCTCTAAAGTTGTAATAAGTGAGATCCATGCATACAAATTATGTGACTTGCTTCTGATTGGCTAACTTGTTATTCCGCTGGAAGCTGTATTTCTGATCTGATTTTGATCAGACTTGAGATCTGGACATCTGTCATCAAGATTTTGGACGCATTTGATAATGAGCAAGATACATGTATATTAATGATGTACTTGTGCATCTGATTGGCTAACCAGTCTAAAAGTCGTATTTCTATCCAATTTTGATCCGAATAGGGACAATTATCATCATGATCTTGGACGGTATTGAAAGTGAACAAGAGCCATGCATGTTAATGAGTTGACTTGCATCTGATTGGCTGAGTTAGTTGCCACTCTTGAATCCATATTTTAGCTCAGATTTTTTATCCAACTTAAAGTATGGGCTATATTAATGAGATACCTTGCATCTGATTAGCTAGGCTTGTTATCTTTCTTGAAGTAGAAACTATTATTCTCACCCAATTTCTTTGATTCATGGTAGATGTTTATATCTTCAGGATTCTGGATGTTAATCATGACATTATCATCAGAAAAAATGTTTATCAGAATGTAATAAAATATGTGCAATCAGTATAGCATAAAGTTTACAAGATAGTTTACATTGGCTGTGTTCTTAAAATAATACAAAAGCCTGCTAAGTGTAGTGATCAACTTTTAAGTTCTGTAAGGCAGGTGAGCAATATCATTCACTTGGATCTCCTTTTTTCCCAGCTCAGTATTAAACATTTTTGTCTCATATGAACAAATTGAATATTCCTATTCTTGTCTTGTAACCAGCTGTCGGCAGATTTAGTCATTTCATATTTTAACATTGAATTTTTTTTAACCAGTTGTCGGATGATTCATTGATCACTCTAAGGGCCAAAATGGTCATTTGGTTAATCTCACTATAAGCAACATAATTAGGAAAACATTTGTTTCAACAATCTTTCAGAGCACCTGCGTTTTAATGCAGTTTTATAAATGCAACCATGCTGCAAAACTCAATGTCGTACATTTGAAGGCATTTGGAGTTTCTGACATCTCCTGTGTCATTTTCTATTCATATGAGAATAGGGCAAGCTTACAAATATGATTTCAACTGCGGGTATCTCATGGTAGTATTTAAAGCATCAAGTTCACACATTCTGGTACTTGAAGTTTCTGGAGTTTTCCTCCATCTCTCTTGAAAACCTGAATCGGTTCTGAAAATTGGGATTCCGTCCTGTTCCAAAATATGAATATTTAATCACAATGGAGAAATATCAATGTAATTATTAATTTTAATGAATTCATTAGTACAGCTAGTTAGGTTGTGGGAAAACATTTTGGATTACATTGTTATAAACAATGATGTACACAATGCAGTATATTTTTTACATGGATAGAAAAACTGGATTGTGCTTGGAGGTCTGTATATAATAATGTACATAGTGCATGCATTCATTATATTCATCGAAAGTGCAATAATAGATAAATCCGCTGTTCACCTTTGATTTTAATTATTTTAATTGGCAATAAATTGTTACATTTCATCACTACTTCATCCCTAGTACTTAAAGCTTAATGAAGAAAAAAAATTTCAGAAAATACAAAATACTTTCCTGAAAAATTATCAAGGATAGGTCCCTTTTATGTCCACACAAAATGTACTGGGAAATAATATGTCGCGTAGTATGACTGAGATCTTTGCCAAGGCTGACAAGATAATTGAGTATGGACTTAAATGAAAGCTATTATTTGATTGGTCTCTAGTATGGACTTAAATGAAAGCCATTATTTGATCGGTCTCTATAAAGTGCTTAAGAGAGATGAAAAGTTGATGTGTTGTTTGCATGAGCATTGTAAGACATGGACATCACTTATTGGGGTAGACTATACATTTTTTAATAAAAGAATGGAGCAATGTTTTTGTCTCACTGGTGTAAAGATTGTAAGACATAAGTATCACTATTTCTTATAGTGATACTTAATAGAAGATAGAAGCAAGATTTTTATCCCACTGCTGAATCATTGTACAACATAAGTATCACTTTTCATTGGTTTGTTAGTCTATGGCTGATCATGTAAGATAGCAGCAAGATTGTTTTTCTCACCTGCATCTAAACACAGGTGTAGGAGCACAATTTTTTGGTTCACATGCATCGGACTTGTGAGTGGTATCCTTATTGTTCTTTGTTTTTGTTGATGATGCAATACGGGAACATATTTTTGACTTAACATCTTTAGTATGACAAGTTTCACTTCCTTATTGAGAGGGTCTCAATACAAATACAATATAGGAGCAATGATTTTGTCTCATCTGTGTAAGCATCATAAAACATAGGTATCACTTTATCAGTGGAGACATTGTCGTCAGCGATTCTAACATTTTCCGCTAAAGTTTTTTGTTCACAGATTTTACAAGTTAAATACACTAGGGATGGTTATATTTTTTTTTTTTTTTTTTTTCATCATGTTTTTGCAGATTTTATACAGTTGGTGGTGGGAATGGGTGGTATTATGTGACACCTCAACTGACACAGGTGAGACGAGTTTTGAACAACACTTGTCATGTCTTATTTTTTATAGAGGATTTTTTTATATACCAAAAGTAAGGGCAGGTAGTACTGGAAACCTCTTATTTCTCATCACTTTTTATTATATATAGTGCTTATTCTGTGTAACGTAAAGAAATGTATATTCATAGTTATTCATTATGTGACATATATAGTAAAATGAAATGACTTTTTATTGCGATGCATAATGCACTTATCATTTATGCAATCATGAAAATACTTTTTAAAAAAATAATTTTGATGCCATCTTGTCTCATTTTTTTTGCTCTTGACACTCCTACAGAGAAACTAGTTTAGACCTGCATTGTGTTTGTAATATTAGTTTTAATATATATATATATATATATATATATATATATATCTCTTTTAACCTTAACAATTATCTGAGGTCATTGCCATTATCTGAGGTCACTGCCAGAATTAACCATACGTGTACAGGCATCAGTGTGAGTAAATATCAGAAATAGAAGTTCCTGTGATCAAACTGTCAAGTAATGTTGACAGTTTTACATCTTGATTGTAGGACCTGGTGTTGCAAATTTTAGCCTTGAATCATACTTAGCTTTCATTCTAAAAAGATCCACACCTGAATAAAATCAGCAATGTACAGTTTGCACTTGTGTTGTGCATGATATAATTGGCAGTAATTTTACTCACTTTATAAGCACATACAATAGAACCTTGCTAGTGAAACCTATCGTTACTACCTCATTTTAAGTTGTTGACGCTATTCAAAAGTTGATTCTTTGCTAACAAATGTGCAAAGCTTTAGTCTGCCAGAGAATCCTAAATAAGTTAACATGATGGCCTTGTTTTGCTGCAAGGAATTTTTGTGGACATGTTCAGCATGGCAATACTGACTGTATAATATGGGTGAAAGATTCAGTTATGTCTGTTAGACACACTTCTACACAAGATTGATTTTCTGCCCAAAGTATAAACCATTCAGCTACGTAATAGCTGAAACATCAAGAAGTCACATCCTTGGAATAAAACTTGGTGTTGTACAAATAAGCACCCAATTTCTGTTAGATGAATGATTGTTTTCATGGTGTGACTATATATAGATTTACCACGAGAAAGTGTGTATGTGATTTGGATTTTTAACGTCTGTAAAAAGTAATATCAACACTGAGTGTTCACCAGAAGATTTCTTATGATATCTAGTTGGCCCTGAATGTAATAGTGCCGATCTGACCTCAGATATGGCTGCCATAGTGAACATTTTATTGCTAATGCGTAGATCTGACCTGTCAATCAAATCGACAAAAATTGACCAATCGGATAAGAATGTCAGGTGCTACAGTAACATCCGCCATGTTTTACCGATAAAAGTGTGGTGAGAAAGAATACAGCTGCATTACAGACTTTCGTGATTTTTGGGATATATTGACAAAATGGTGTTTCGATGTGCATGGGGAACATGCAGTACAGATGAGAGATATCCGGAAAGGTTGGAAGGAGGCCGTTTTATACATTTTCCGACTCCAAAACTTGATTTGGAAAAGGTGAAACAATGGATAAAAGCGCATGGTCAACTGCATGAATGGCTTAATATCGCCAGAATAAACCAACACAAGGCCGTTTGCTCGAAGGTAATTCAGTTTAGATTTCACTATGGTAAACAAGTATATGTAGTTTTCTAGAAAATAATGTTAAATAGAAAAATATTTAATACATATTTCCTAAGGCTGGTTTATGTAATTGTTGTTGTTATCATGGGTTAACTATATTTTTTCAGTACATCATAGGCTATACCTGGTGGCCAGGTTTATCTGGTGGATGAAAAGCCCAGGAAGAACCACAGACTCGTGGGCAGCTACTAAAAAGTTTTTTCACATACTCATATTGACCGAGCTCCAGATCAGAACCTATGTGGACATAGGTGAGATGGCAGTGACCGGTAAAGGCGAGAGACTTTGACCACTCGGGCATCCAGGTCACCCTGTAATATTAGTGCTTTAATTATAAGTATACATTTATCCCATACCAGCCCTCTTTATATTTTTATGTTGTATTGAAGGAATTAACAACAGGTTAATACATTGGGTTATTGTTGGTGTATGTATAATGAAGCATATATTTATTTTATGACTAGGTCTTGAATAAGAATAAGAATTCTTTATTTCAGACTACATTGTTGATACATCTAATTTAAAATATAGATATAAAATGTTTCTTTGCTGATATTAATAAAAAAATATCAATTCAAGTACGTTGCATCGGATTAATTTGCTTTTATGATTGTCATATAATGAATTGTTTTGTAAATATACATATTTTTAAGCACTTTATCGGAGGAAATGGACAAACTGAGAATTACCTAGACCCCATTCAAGCTGATGGTCCATGTACTATGCCAGCAAGAAAACTTCAGTGAAGAGAGCTTCTTCACAACAAAATGAAATCAGCCAACATAAATGCAAATGCCTGCATTTGGAAAAAAACACAACTGCGTAAGGGCCAAGAAACTCACAGAATATGTCTAGCTTTATTAATCTTTTACATATGAAATATAACAAGTTTAATTTCAGAATAAATTCAGACTTTAATCTTTAAGTAAATATGCAAAGCTAGCAAGTGATTGAACTGATAATGCTTAAAAAGTGTTTCATATGTTGCTTATACTTCACAATAAATACACACATATATATATAGACCACTCCGGTGGCCTAGTTGTTAGAGCGTCCGCCTCGGATGCAGGAGGTCATGGGTTCGATCCCCAGCCAAGTCATACCAAAGACTTACAAAAATGGTACTAACAGCTGCCTCGCTTGGCGCTCAGCATTAAGAAGTTAGGACTGGTCGGCCTGGTGTCAGGATAATGTGACTGGGTAGGACATCATGCTACATGTCTGCGACATGATGCCCCAGTGCTAGGCATCACTATAAACTGCCACACTGCTGACATCGTAGTGACATGACTGAAAAATTGTTAAAGCTACGTTAAAAATCAAAATCACACACACACACACACATATATATATATATATATATATATATATATATATATATATATATATATATATATATATATATATATATATATAAACATGAAAACTACTTGTTGATCATTGTGCATAAGTATTTATTTCTTACAGATTGAACAGTCCAGATATGATCTGTGAGTCAAGGATGTCTACACAGACTGAAAACACGTGTAAGTATTTTAATCATTATTCTGAAGATTGTGGTTATGGAATTGCATAATCGCTGTAAAATTCAGCTAACTTTTGTAACACTGAAGTCATGAATGTTTGGTTTAATTATTTCCAAATACATATCCTCCTGTATGTACACAATGAATTCACAAAATTCATAACCTGTAACCATAAGTTAACCTTGAATCTATGCATTGTAACTGTGTGTTTTCTTTAATGATACATGCTCATCCTTCTGTAAATAGAAATCTGGTATATCATTGCATGCTTTTTCACTGGTCATTTTTCTAGCAGAGGAGGGGCATTTAATTTCCACAATTCCACGTACTCCATTGTCACATAGTTTCCCATCAGGCGAGGCACCCAAAAATTAAAAGTCATTATTAGCCACAAAGCCACATTCATGGAAATGCCTAGAAGGATACAATTCAAGATACTTTTCTTTAGCAGTTTTCTCGTGTCTTTTACCATATTCAAGAGCTTTGGCTTTCGCATCATTTTTTGAAAATAAACTGTTAATAAACTTTTCACTGGGTTTAGATTTTCTTGATATTACTTTTCTAAAAGTAGATGCAGTAAGTCTTTTCTCTCATGACACCAGTGATCCGATAAGGCCTGATTTCTTGTCTGTACCTCAGTGTCACATGAATTTATGCACTTTGTGTTCTCATGGAATGGTTTGAACTCATTTGGTAAACACACTGGAGAAGCCCTTGTCACAGATGTATTACCACTGTCCTGAGTTATTTGTGTAGTTTCTCTCAGGTACTTTGTCTGAAATGAAGAAAAATACTTTTCTTATTTTTTCAGGGATATCAGCAATGGATATGTTAGCAGTTACAGCTGAGAATCAGGATCTAAGGCTCAAATTGTCAAATAGTTCAAGAGAGATACAAGAGCTTCAACTTAAAATGTTATCAAAAGATAAAGAAATTCAACATTTGAAGAAAATAATTGCCAAGAAACAAATATTGAGTGTAGCAATTGTGAACTATAAAGAAACTTACTGAAATTTAAAAAAAAAAATACTATACTGGAATCAAATACATAAGATTTTTAGCTTTGTTGGCCTTTCTAGCCCCTACAGAGTGTCCAGTCAAATATGGACCAGGATGAAGGGATACAAAAAGCCTTAGCCAGGAAGATGGACTGTTTTTAACAATATGTAGGCTTAGGCATGGTTTTGGTTTAAAAGATCTGGCCACACAGTTTGGACTCTCAGTACAGTCAGCTAGTGTTGTGTTTAAGACATGGCTCGATCTTTTGTATTTAAAACTTGGCCAGCATTCAGTTTGGCCAAATAGAGATACTCTAATAAAAAACATGCCATCTGAATATAGGAAAGATTTTCCCACTACAATTTTTATTACAGATGGAACTGAAGTTAAAAATTCCAAGTGCACTTTGCCTACAGATCCAATTTAATAGTGATTATAAATCTGCAGCAACTCTAAAGGGGTTGATAGGTTGTGATCCTAAGGGTTGTGTAATGTTTGTTTCAGAATTATTTACAGGATCAATTTTAAATAAATCTATCACAGAACAATGTGGTTTTTATGATATGCTTAAAACTAATCAATTGGTTATATTAAAAAAGGAGATGCCATAATGGTAGTCAGTGGTTTTAACATTGCAAAAGAAATAAAATGAACTTGGCTTGAAAACAATAATTCCACTATTCGTATTGGCAAGTAGGCAAATGACAGCTTCTTAGACACTTTTGACTAACGAAATTGCCAAAAATAGGGTACATATAGAATGTCTCATATGTAAAGTTACAATGTACAAACTTTTATCACACTGTATTCCTACATTTTTGTTTCAAAAGGCCAACAAAATATGGACAGTGTGTTGTCTTAAAACACTTTTTAAGATGTATTTGTTAAGGATGAACAATGAATATACTATGATTGGATAGTACCTGATACAATAATATTGACCTGATCTGCACATCTCCTAGAGATGTTGATACTTTAGGAATGTTTGGTGCAATTCTGCACTACGGGGGTGTTCCCTTCAGACTAGAGAGATGAGACATGTCCTTTTCATCCACTTTCGGTACTCTAAATGTAAAAGAAATGTAACAAAATAATTGTGTTAATGTTGTTTCTGTGCTTATCAGTGCCTATTTTAGGCATCTATAATTTTTGCACATATTTTCAGTGCACACCTTATTACTTGTTCTTTTTGATGACATTGTATTGTATATTTATATAAATATTTTTCTATTACGTATCAATTCAAGTATATTGCATCAGCATGATGAATAAAAACAAAGTATTAAAGCGATATTGTTTGTTGTGTTTATTTTAATCTGGAAGTAATAAATAGTTTAACTACATCTACAATAAGATTTTAAATAAGTATTTCTGTTGGTAAACAATTTGTATTTTAATTTCATACTTTTTGTTTATATCTGTGTGGCAAACCACTGGCTTCCTTTTGCTGCTCTCTGTCGGTCTAGCTACCACGTAGCAACCACGACGTGGTTAAGTGGCACTGGTTTTATTTTCGATCCCCTTGGCACATGCCATTGCTGACGTATGCTTGTGCAGCTTACCTGGTCAGGAACATTGATGAAGTTATGTAGTTTGAAACCCTGTAAGGACTTAATTAGCCCTACTACATGGGAACAATGCCCACTGACCCTGCAACAATACATTTTTCAGATATACACATTAATTAAAAAAATAAATGTTATAGGTGCATATATCTGAAGCATGATGACGTCTGTAATAGCGTACTGATGTGTCAATAGTCTCTTGTTGAAAAACAGAAAATATTCTTCCAGTTTTTTTTAATTTAGTATAAATTCCAATAAATTTCTTTGTCCAAGAATTATCAGAGCACTTTTGTATTTCCAGGGAAAACAATCACTTCAATTCAATAATTTGAAGAAAAATAAAATTTAGCCCAAACTGGTCAAAACATAACACAACTTAATGTGTCAGATGCTAAAGCACAACTGACAGAACTTTTATCAAACTATCATTTATACACCTCATTAAGGTCCAAAACAGATTCCTGGATGGGGTTCAAAAGTTCATAATTTTCTGAAATAAATAAAAGTTTGTTTACCAATTAACACATGCTTAATGACATGTAGTCCAGGTATGACCTTGATTCAGCTTAATTATTCTTACTCTGAGAAAGATAATTTTAAAAAAAAAATTGTTTACCAAAACTGTCACTGATTTTGAAACGAGGTCAGCAACTAGACACAATGTTCCTATTATTAGTTGTTTATATTGAAAATTATTTTTAACAAATCAATTCTGGACAATGTCAAATCCAGTAAACAATGTTACATTTCAATAGCATGTAATGGAATAAAGAAAACCAATTTAAAACAAACAAATATACTTAACACTAACCCCCTTAAAAGAAAAAGAAAGATGTATTTAATAAAGCTTTCTTTTTACCATAGGTCAATTATATGTGGTTTATAAAAAAATAACATAAGAAAAAATCTTACGAAAAATACAAAGTATGCATGAAATAATATATTTCTATACACATGAAAGTGCATCTGCTATTAAATTGTCTTTTCCCTTGATGTGCCTGATGTCGATATTCCTGCAACAACAAACTCGACCTTAATAATCTTATTTTTATTTTTCTCATCTTGTCAATGAAAGTAAGGGGGTTGTGATCACTAAAGACAATAATCGGAGAAGGAACTGAACTAATGTAAATTTCAAAGTGTGGTAATACCAATATCAAAGCCAAACATTCCTTCTCGATTGTAGATTAATTTCTTTGGTGCTTATTTATTTTATTTAAAAAATAGCACACTGGATGATCAACACCATTTTTATCTTCTTGAATCAATACTGCTCCAACCCCAACATAACATGCATCAACAGACAATTTAAATGATTGGCTGAAATTTGGAGCTGTATGAACGGATGCAGTCCTTAAGTATGGCTTTTAAAAAATCAAAAGCCTCCTGACGTTTTTCAGTCTAATGAAAATTGTCTTGCTGAATAAATTTGTCATACGTTCACCAATTATGGAAAAATTGCAACAAAATTTCCGATAGTATCCAGCCATACTCAAAACTCGCATCAGTTGCTTTTTACTGATAGGCCCAGGGAATTCAGAGATGGCCTTGACCTTACCATCTATAGGTTTAACTTGTCCATGTCCCACGATATGTCCTAGAAATGTTACACAAGCACAGATAAACTCACTTTTGGATAAATTAATTGTCAGACTTGCATCAATGAGTCTTTCAAAGAATTTCCAAATTGTTGATAAAATTTCTTTCCAGCTGTCGTTTTAGATGATAACATCATTGATGTAAGCATCACAATTATCTAGACAAGATGTAATCATGTTCATTAAACGTTGAAAGTACTTCACGTACCCTTCATACCAGACAGCATCACTTTATATTGAAAACGTTCATCTGGAGTCACGAATGCTGAAATTTCCTTTCCCTGTCCGTCAGTGGAATTTGCCAAAATCCTTTCAGAGGGTCAGATTTGGTGACATGCTATGTATTTACAATTTTATCAATGCAGTCATCGATTCTTGGTAATGGAGATAAATATGTTTTAGTCACACTGTTCACCTTTCTATAATCAGTACACATGCGGAAAGTTTTATCTGGTTTCGCAACAAGTATACATGGTGAACTCTAGTCGTTTTTACTCGGTTGTATGAAATCATTTTTCAGCAAATACTGAATTTCCTTTTTCAAGTATTCCTGTTTGAGAGGGTTCATCCTGTATGAATGTTGTTTCACAGGTGTGGAATTTACAATTTCATCGTCATGGTAGATTTTGTTTGTTCTTATAGGTACATCTGGAAATTAGTGCTCATATTCAAGTAATTGTTTAGGTTCATTCTTTTCTTGTTGCAAATGTGAACGTTTCTGATATAGATTATTCATAATTTCTAAATTCCGAAGATTTGTTACTCCAAAATCAGAGTCTGATTGTATTCCTTCACTTAAAACTTCACTGAGCGGGATAGGTACAACTAAATTGCATAATTTACCTGGCTATCTCTCTCAACATATTTAAATTATTTACATGCCAGGAGTACTATTATTATAATTTAACTCATTCATTTTCTTAACTTTGTTAGGGCCGTAATACCAAATCTGAAGAAAATTTTGAACAATGAGCAAGAGAGACAACTCTATCGTCAGACTCATAAGTTCTCTCCATTGTAGTTCTGTCAAACCATATTTCACTTTAAACTTGAATTACTGAATGCCGAATTCAAGCATAATTAGCTGGAAAATGCCAGACATAAAATTTTAACTTTGATCAGATTGGACAGATTTGAGAAGGCCAAATTCAGTTTTGTTTGGTTTTTTTATTAAAAAAAAAAACTTTATCAAAGCTTTTACTATTGTTTTGATTTTTATATTCCTCAAAAGAATTACCTCTGGGAATCTCGTTAACGCACACATTATGGTCAACAAGTATTGGTTCTGTCTTGGTCTTAGGTAAGGGACCGACACAGTCTACCATTATTATGCTAAATGGTTCGTCAAATGCAGTAATAGGTTGTAGATGAGCCTTAGGTATGTTCTGATTTGGTTTTCCTACCATTTGACAAGTATGTCAAGATCTGCAGTATGTACAAACATCACTTTTAATTTTTGGACAATTGATTCAAGATCTTGTTTTATGTCTTACTAATCCCTAAATGACCAGCCAAAGGAGCTTCATGGGCCAGACTAAGAATTTTCTGTTGGTATGATTTTGAACTACAGTTTGATAGTTCACTGACCACTCGTCACCAGCAGGTACCTCGGGAGGTCTCCATTTTCTCATAAGAATTCCATTTTTAATGAAATAACAAACAGGTACTTCTGTGGCATCAGTTTCACTATTGGCCCTTTGAAACAAACAGGAGATCTCAGGATCTTTTTCCTGTTCGACGACAAGTGATTGTCGTTTGTCACCCTTATTAGAATAAAGAGGATGAGTAAAAAGAGGATCACTGTGATCAGTACCTTTTGGTTGATCCAAACAAGGAGTAAAAATGACCTCATTAAAAGCCTGACCAATACATGTGTCAGCTAAAGGAATATTTTTCTGATCAACATCATTCTCAAGAGCTTTCTTTGCATAGCTTTAGTAACTGCGCACGCTGGGTATAAATCAAGGGATTTGTTTCAATAGGATCGACTTTCTGATCCAAACAAGGCTTGTAAGTGACAAGTGGATTAACCAAAACCTTATCTTTAGCTAGGTCATTGCCTAGTAATAAATGATTGCCCTCAACGGGTAAAGAATACACTGTTCCGACTGTCACGGGTCCTGAGACTAAGTCTGGTGACAAATTTACACAATCGAGAGGAACATTAACAAAGCCACACTCTACTCCCTGCATAAGAACACTCGTTAGAAGAAGACTTCTCAGAAAAAGACATAGTACCTGATAATAAAGGACTGAGAAGCTCATGTGTCCATTAAAATTTTAATAGGTATGGGATTGCCTGAATCACATGACTGGTTCATGATTTTTCATCATAAAATCAGACTGGGGTTTATTATACAAATGTATTGCTTTCAATACATGACCGTGACCTCTTAGAAATAAGAGGATTTTGTAATAGGTCTTTCGTGATTCTGTTGCTTGTTTATCAAGTTGTAGCAATAAGAAATAACGTGTCCTTTCTTCTTGCAATAGGTACACGTAGGAAGAGACAAGGATTTCTACTCATTGTTATCAGAAATTTGATTTCTTAAAGTTATGCCAGATTGATATTTAGAAGGGCTTGTATTTGGCTGAAATACTTTAATACCAGAAAACAGCCGAGTGGAAGACGTATATACTAAAGAAACTTTATGAGCTAAGGAATACTCATCAGCAGTACGAGCAGTATTTTCCAATGTTTCGACCTTATGCTGATCAAGATATGTCTTAATGTCATTATGGACACGGTTCTTGAACTATTCAAGTTGTCTCAGATTTTCGTAATCGTGAACAACTTTCTTGGCTAAGCACCACCTATCAAATAATTGCTCTTTTTCTCTTGTAAATTTGACATGAGTTTTTCAAGTTTCTGTTTTCATAGTTCCTGAATTTTTGCCGATAAGACTCTGGGACTAACTTATAACCCTTTAGGATACATTCTTAACCGGATCATAGTCATGTACTGACATGGATGCATAGATGTCTCGGGCTTTGCCAAATAGTGCTCTCTGTAATAATAGAGGCCAATGCTCCCTTGGCCATTTCAACTTTTCAGCAATTTTTTCAAAATGAGAACATTTGTCTACTTCTTTTTCTCTAAAAGGGGACACTAACCTAATATTCTTGGTAACATCAGAACTTGAATTTGTATGTAAAGTGGGAACGTGCTCTTCACTTGCCAGATCCAATTCTCTTAATCTAAATTGATATTTCCTTTCTTCTTTCTCTCTTTGCTTTTGCATTTGCATCTTTTTCTCTCTTCTCTCCTCTTTCTCCGATTGTAAATGCAGTTGTTTCTCCTCTTTCTCCAATTGCATCTGCATTTGTTTATCTTCTTTCTGTAACTGCATTTGTTCTTTCAGTAGCTGCATTTGTTTCTCTCTTTCTCCAATTGTAACTGCATTTGTCTCTCTCACACTCCTTCTTATAAAATTGCATTTGCATTTGTTTTTCTTCTTTCTCAAGTTCAAGCTTTCTTAACTTTATTTCTTTTATTTTAATTTGAATTCCTTTACTTTTATGTCAGAGTCTGATACATACTGATCGAAACCAAAGCACATTTATCCAACACATATTTTTCCACCAAATATTGGACAAAAATATTTTTATTTCTTGCTTCGTTAAAGAAGCTTTTGCCTCATAAAGATCATATTTTCTGACAAGTTGAATCAATTCATCGTAATGAAATTGGTATATCAGAGTCTTTGATATCTCAAGTACTGCCATTCAACATAAACTGGCTTGTTTAACTTCAGGTTTGTCTTTCTTCGTTGAATGGCTACCACGTTTTCATTAAATATTTTCATACTGACAGAGTCATCAGGTGCTACAAGTTTATTATGACGTTGTACGTCATTGACGATCTAAATATTGACTCGCTTTCTGATGTTTTTCATGGTCTTGCCAAAGACGCTGTTGTTCATAAGCTTGACAAAGTTTTTTTCAAATTCTGTTTTTAGCGCTGCTTGTCGTGCTGTGTTTGAGTCTATATAACTCTTCATTCACGGTGAAAGATTAGATTTTAGCACACGATGAACTTAAACAAGTCCGTGATTAACAGCTTGTTTCAGATTTTTAAAGTGTAAAATGTAACTCCCTTTGTCAAGCTGAATAGGAACTTATATCTGAAAACAGATTTACCCTGCGAATACTTTCTCTATTCATCAGATAATAAACTGTAATCGATCACATTGATTCTGGACTAAATGGATGATCATTATGCATATCATGAAGCTCAACAGGATCGTCAGGATCAACTTCAATAAAATAACTAAAATCAGGATTCTCGCATCCCGCTGTTACTATTTTTCAGTTTCTTTGAAAAACTGTTTTTCACTGATCCATCTTAAACCAACATATGGCATGGAGTCGGACATGGCATAACCATACAGGTTATTGTTACTGAGATTGACTAAAAACTTGATGGTGGCATGCTATTATAGTCGGGTAGATACTTATTATTAGCCTTGGATATTTTTGTTATGACACTTATTCCATCGCGAACTCCCCGCTCGATGAAACAGAACATATCTGGGCCTGTTAACAACTCCAGTTTTATTTTGCTGTTTCAGTAATGCATCCCAGCTTAGCCCAGGTGCCGAATAATACCAAGCAGGATCGAGTCCGTAGTTATCAGCGCTGACATCTCTAAACTATTCAAATATATCTGCGAGCAACAGTATATCTGTGATAAAATATAAATCATGATAATCTCCCAATTTTTTACAGCCGAACAAGTTCTAAATCGATGTAGCATAAACATGATCATCATTACTGATACTCTCAAGATTTAACCGAGAATAAAACTTATCTTTGTCAGGTAAACACGTTTCATCAAATCTGCTCCAATCATCAAGATACTCGTAAGGACAGAGACCTTTTCGTGTCAATAAACATGATTTATCATCGAAATTTTCAAATTATCAAACATACCGTAGCCTTTTAATAGCTTGTCTAGCGATGCAGCCATAAACTGCAGACTATCAATAAATCTTACCTTGCCGAGTGTTACAGACATGTACTTTTCAGTGTTATTTGGAATACATTATATGTTATCGTTGTTATTAACTTTCAGGTTGTTTATTATATCTTTATTACTGAACGCTTTAACTATAATATGAGCGTCATATCCTCAGAAATTATGAAATTACAACAGGAATGAAATCTGGTGCGGTATATTTTAAATTACATTCGTCATGTGCTGGACCGCGATACTTGCCAGTTATATTACAGTGATATTTTACACGATCAGATCCAAGCTTACGTTCACAAATATGACATCTTTCTGCAGTTTTAAATTCTGATTCTTGTTTTACTGTTAGCGGTTTTATTTTATTATTTTTTGTCTTAGCGAGTAACAGCATGATAAAATCGATCTCGTTGATAAGGTTTCTCAGATGCCATACAGTAGGATCTGCTCCACGATACAATTTTATTGATTTTGAAAAACTTGTATTAGCAACACAGACGAATTTATACGCTACTACGTAAGGAATATGTTTTTGAATTTTTTAGTTGGCAGCTCGACATACGAGCCACCTCACAGTGGATTATTTTTCATAGTGTGAAATAGTATTTCTGTTATGTTATCAAATTTCCTGTCCGATCCTGATGATGTGTACACATCGATTTTTTTCCTCCAAATTTCCTGAAATATTTCATATGACAACGACATCAAAGCTGTCCCAGTTAAAATTCGACGAGATTTTGATGTGATATAAGGATCGGCAAAATCCTCACGTTCTTGCTTAGCAGCAAGCTGCTCTGACGTAGGTGTATGATGGGCAAGCCCATCCTAAGCCTGCTGCCGGGATTCCAGAGATATATTTAGCTTAGAGCTTAGCATGTAACTGACCTATAATTTTTAAACCCTTGCGCGTGATAAGCTCGGATTTAATTGTTGGCAGAAGCAGATGATATAAATATTTGGCCGAAAAATTTGCTAGTAAAGGTTTATTATCAGATCTTCAGCTGTTACCGAACCTAACAAATGCAGTTGCAATTTGTTTAGGTTGATATCGTTTTGTCGAGAATAAACTTTTCTTTGCGATTTAGGCAAGTTTCAACATTCTATATTTACAGTTTTATATTTCTCTAATAATACGATACTTAAATGTCAATGAGAGACTAGTAAAACAATTGTATTCGAGGGAAAATTTATATCAACGACCTACTGAACGACCTCGCAATGTGCCAGGAAATATTTTGGGTTCATTCTAGATATAACTTGTTCGCCGGCAATATACTTGGTGTTGTGATAAATATTAAAAAAAATCAGATTATTAACTCCGGCTGGTAATACAATTCGAATGAATTGTGAAGTTGACAGAGCATAAGGAAATGTTTTTACATGAATTTATGAATTTATCTGAACATTATTTAATGACGACATTTCAGACGAAATGAAAGTTTATGGACATGTAACTGACAATAATATCGCCAACATGTCATTGCAAGACGAGTTTCAACCATATTCTGTTTATGATCTATAACAGGCAAACGACAGAGGAATTATCTGAAATGTTAAAGAAAAGTATTGGACATTTAAATAAATGTGGCTACCTAACAGTAAGGGTTAGTGGAACACTATTCAAATTACTTATTATTCTCACAGGTTTGTATTTGAAGTTTTTCATGGATTTATTTCAAATGGTTTGGTAGCTGATCATCTTAATAATATTAAAACCGATAACCATCTGGAGAACTTGGACCTTGTTACACAACAAGAGAATACTACACGAAGTAATGCTGGAAATCCTAACAATTTCAAACATCTGAGACGGGTGGTGTCAATTAACTCTGAAACTAAGGAAGAAATGCCGTTTCCATCTATTTCAGCTGCATCAAAATATTTTGATATTTGTCCAAAATCAGTAAAGTATGTCGCTGATGGCATTACTAAATCTACCACGTCAAAACGATTGAATGTCAGAATCTTATTTCAATACGAATCACTTGTTTTTTAAAATATTTGCTACCTCGCTCTCTGTCAAGCAGAAATTGACATTGATTTAATGTGTCCTTATCATATTCGACAAATATCTTTCCATGTCGAAGTATATGATTAAGTTCTATACCGCTGAGCAAGATCAACTTATTTATTTCTCTTTCTATTTTAAAGCAACCTATGACGTTAACATCGCCACGAAACATATTTCTTACAGCCTCTTCCAGCTGATATGGATTTACAACATTAGCTCGAGTAACAAATTTATCCGTATTTGATAATTAACATAAAATTGCAGTTTATTTACAGATCAAAATTCAGAATATTTTGCTTTAGATCTTCCCTTGTCAAACAACAGCGAACCCATATCTAACAAATATTTTTTTGTATTTCTCAAGTTCTGATACCTCAGAATCTGTCAGTAACACATCAAACGCCGAATAATAATCATATTCAACGATAAATTAACATACTTCTTCCATTTGTTTTTGATTACTTATAAACAGCTTGACAAGTTTATTGTTAATTAAACGACTGTCAGATCTGTACTGATACATCGCATCAGAATTCCTCGAATTCCAATACTCTGAGTCATGCAAAACATCACTGGATTGCCAGCAATCTAAATACTGCAGCGCATCAAGATTAGAAGAAGCAGAATTGGTTACGCTTAGGGTGCTTGCACTCTAAATTTGATCTAGAGACGTATTTATTTCCTGTCAGGATTAATTTGCTAATAAGCCAGGTATAGTACAAGAGGATGGACAAGTTTATATCGCAGCAAAATCACGTTATAATGTAATATATCACCTCGCTAAAAAGATTAAAAAGTTTCATTGTACTGTCCCTGAACACCAGATATTCTATGAGCAGTTAAAGCCATTTATAAATTGTGGACAGTTAGACGTTTATGGACGTAGAAAATTATAAAATTTGATTTTGTTTGTTAAGATTTTTAACTTAATGGGAGAGTGCGAACACTCTGCTTTACACTCCCTATAAAAGAACATTTGATATCGTTATGCATGCCAGTAAAATGAAAGTCCCTCCTTTTAAAATATGAACAAATTTACAATGACTGGATCGAATCGTGGGGTGTTACACACCCTGTGATTTCATTAATGATTTTTATTTCACTAGTTGGTATCCCGCTATTAAATCAGTCACCGAAGCCTCTCCATTTGACCAAACTTTTCTTACTTTTTCTTGTTATTACTCGGTTGATGATGAATATTACTGATCCGTCTTTTGTGGTTCCTTTTCGTACAAACTTCCAGTAATTTCTTTTCCTGCTGAGTTTTTCAGCTTATACATCACTGGCATTGTTGTTAAAATTGTATCCAGAACGAATACTTCCTTGGACCAAATCGGAGTGAACCCTTTTTCAAACGTTTTTGTTTCACTAACAAAATTCTAACATGATCACCCACGCTAAACTTGTGTCTTCGATATATATATATATATATATATATATATATATATATATATATATATATATATATATATATATATATATATATATATATATATATATATATATATATATATATATATATATATATATATATATTCTCGTCCACTAGCACTGGATTATTAACAAGCTTCGTTGGGCGACATTCCAAGTGTTTTATGTTTAGAGTTCTTGTAATCCGACATAATCTTTGGCAGATCATCAACATACCTGTTAGTGTTTTTGGCTGTGATTTGTTTGTAGATCTTTTCTCTTTTCTTTAAACGTACGATTAAATATCTCGACGTTAACACATTTTGCTTCATTTATGCTGCTATATTTGATAATGTTATTTTGTTCCCGAAACTGCTCGAATTGTTTATTAAAAACTGCACTACGTGATCTGTCCTTACTTTATTAAGTTTTCTTTCTGTGTTGACAATAACGTATCGCATAGCATCAGTTATAGTTTTCCCTGTTTTATCTGAAACCAAACCTGTATTTATTACAAATATCAACTACGTTCATCAGCTACCTTTTGTTGTCACTGTGCTGTGATATATTTTACATTTCAGCTAGATCTTTTGCCCATATGTCATCAACTGCATTAACGATAACCCTTCGTCAAGGAAACGTTTTTTTTTTTTAATAGGTTTGTGAAGCTCATGTGCGAGAGTGCTTTGAAATCCGCTATCATAAAGTATATTTTTACTAAGCGGGCTTAGGCGCATGCGCCTTGCCAAACCCGAGTTTGTATTTCACTCCAGTGATGCCTTGTACTAGCTTACGATCGATTCGTTCTCTTATTCATTTCGGTTTCATATCACCTAGCTCATGACAAATAATACGATTGCAAATTTATTTATTATTTCGTTGTCACTTTAACATATCATGACGCATTGTCGGGGGTTGGATTATCATTTTTATCAAGTTGTTTATCAAGAGGATTTCAAAGCCCCGTATCACAATGACTAGGCAGGATCCATCCATGATTTGGTTTTGGTAATTCACCAATTAACTTGTGAATATCTAAGCCGGATCCGATTACACCTCGTCAATTACAACACTGACAATAAGTTACTATTTTATCCTGCTTTAGAAAAGAATTATAGTCAGCTTTACATGTACACGCTTTGCTTGCAAGCTGGCTTTGCATTTTTGTTATAATTTAATCATCGACTAAAATAGTATTAGGAATTCTTGGCATTCCCTGATCTCCAGGTAATAGAGTCACGTTTTTCCGGCCACATGTACCACAGATACTTTTCAGTATTAGTCTTATTTATACTTGTTTCCGCAGTTCCATTTGTATTTTCCGTTTTAATTCTGCACTCCAGGTAATACGTGGTCATTTTTAAACTTGCTTGTTAGCTAAAATTGAAATTTTGTCGTTTTCCAAGCTTGGTGTAGGTGTAAACTGTAATATAAATTTCAGAAAAATCACCATTTGTCGAAGACATTTATTTGATAAACATAACAATAATATCCACAAGCTGCAGTTCCAAATGGATGCAATTGATTAGAGGAGTAATTGAAATTTCGAATATTTGTTACACAGCTTGCCGCAGCTGCCTGCGAACGCCTTGCGTGTTGGGTTGATGTGAGAACTCATCTTTAGAAATACTCCTTGAAATCCGTTTACATCTTTCAGTTTATCTAGAATCTCAAAGTTGCTCAACGAGGGCGCTTTCAGCGTCTGGTACCGGGCAGCATTAGTCCTCTCCACGTCCTATCCCCAGCAGATTGGGAAGTAGACTTTTTTCAACGGCCCTATGAATCCACCTTGGACTGCTTTCCGTTCGTATTTGTTGTTCTCGGTTTTTAGTTGTTTTACGTTTCGCTGCTGTTTTATGTTTGTCTGGCATTTTGTAAAAATTTATAATAGTTAGACAAAATCACTAGATTACTGTTTGATTCCGACACCACACACAGCTTTTTTTTTGTCGCCAAGGATATCGTCTCCGAGTCAGCAGCTATACCCAGCGTGCCTAGAACTGGTAATAATTTAGGTAGTACAGTTTTTGCAATAGTTGCTACTGCAGTTCCCATAAATCCTCCACGGATCACTTGCGATCTGGACATTGCAGTAACTTGGGCTGCTGATAAATTTAAGATGAAAGGTTTTTCTAGTCGTATTTTATTGATTCGCCTCTGTGTTAGCATTAGTTTTGCTGACAGTGGATCTTTGTCCGAAATCTATATTCAGCGAAACATACTGTCGTTTAATAATAGCTTGTGTTAATTTTTTTAAATTGTCCCGGCGATAAATTCGCTTCGTGTATAATGTATTTCATTTATTTTCCTTTTGTCTGATAAAATTTGTACCGCAGTCATTTCGCCACATGTTCGGAGATCAATATGTAACAAGAACCAGCTTGGGGTCGGATTATAACGAGGAACACTTTTGATGGTGACAAAAATACAATGTTTATTTATGAATGATTTGAAGGTAGAAAAAACCATATCAAACTAATTCTCATACAAGATTCAAATATTGGACATTTAACATATTGATGCAAATAGAGTTAAATATCCGATACAATTAATATAATTCATAACTGGAAACGAATTATAACTTAAATGAAAAATGAACTTAGATCAAACAAAAAATTAAACACAAAAAAGAAACAAAGACAAATGACTCAAACAATATGATTCCACTCAAATAGTGACAAATAATTTTGAAAAAAATCTAATTATGATTTACAAAATAAATTATGCTCACACAAGTAACAGATTTGGCACACAAGTAACAAAGACTTTCGCTCAAACAGTGATAATGATGATACCAATAACAAAAAAAAGATGTTCATACGAATATTGATAATGACGTTAACTCATAGCTATAATGATAGTATTTCTGGCCTCATAGTAATGATGGTGGTTTTTATGCTCGAGTTGTGATAATATGTAAGACAAAGGTGGGAGATAACATGTGATGTCGAAATGACACGCACATGGTACATTCAGTCCCATCGCTGTGAAATGGTCACAGAGACACCACGAATAGCCCGTCCCTCCCAGCCTGCCCAATGATCCATTGGACCCTGCAAGCCCGTTGGTCCCGGAGCTCTGCTTCCTCAACATGAGATCAGCACAATCTCCCTGCGAAGCAACGTCACCACCGAGAGCAACACACTAGGTACATATGAAGTCACAAAGAACCACCACTCGACATCAAAACCAGCACCACGGCTAAAACCTCCCCTCCAACACAGTTTCACAGTTGAAAACATAAACGCCAACAGCTCTACAGTGGCCCAACACACATCCAACATGGAAAGGCACTGGCTTTCACATCAGCTCCATCACATCACATCACATACAATAAGGTTCAGACACAAAGACGGACAGCATTGACAGCTCTACGGTGGCCCAGCACACATCCAACACGGATAGTCGCTGCCTTTCACATCAGATCCATCACATCACATCCGTCCAGTTCAAACGCAAAGACGGACAGCATCGACAGCTCTACAGCTACCACACTGTCCAACGTAGGCAGCTCAAACAGACCGGGTAGAACACAACAAACACATCATTAATCATCACAGTAAAAAGATGGCTGACCCCAAAAGAGGAACACGAACACGAATAAGAGCATGCACAGCTGACAATACAAATCCTAAAGCGTGTAACACATGTGACACGGCAATGTATAAAATACACGTAAACAATAAATATACACAATTCCGTGACACAATACACTCCGTCGCTTTGCTGTACGTTTCAAGTGCAGAGGACCTAACACATGGTAGTCATTCTCTTGCTAGAAACTCAATGCATTCCACCGCTTGTCTGATAAATTTATACCGCCCACACACCAAGTGCATGCACTTGGTTTTTATACCTGTAAAGTCATCCTGCCTTTTGAAGAATATATCGTTAAGAATCTATCATACACAATTAGCGCCAATACGCGTATGCATAATACTCGACAGCTCCTGGATTCTGTCGAAGTGTCCATATGACTTAAACATTCCAGTTTGATCCAATAGCTCGTTAGGTATGCTTACTGACGTCAAAGTGATATATCGGATAAAGTTTCCTGAACTGTTCGACTGAAATTTGAGATCCATTGTCAGCCTCCGTATATTTTCACAGCGTCCATCAGATACATGTAAGCTAGAGATACGTCTCTGTCAGCTAATGTTTCAAAATGGCATTCGATCGCCCGCTCTGGATACTGCTTAAAATGTATTCTAACAAATATTCGTTTGACATCTGGATTATCAAATATAGAATTGTTCTGAAGCTGATTTCCACGTCTGTCATGTCGGTGAAACACGATGAATGCATGTCTTGTTAACTGTTCACTTGGGGCTGTTGTTATCCGCCATGTGTTATTGATCGAATTTGGAAGATGCGGTTTGATAAACTTTGTTCTGCATAAAATGCAGTTTGTTTGTTTTTGTTGTTGTTGTTTTTTTTGGGGGGGATGCTGTTAACATCGTCTCAAGTTCTTTTGATTTATCGATCGACGGAAAGGCACGTGGCATCCACAACGCTAATCATGAAATTACAATTTTGCATCAGCGACACTCACCAGACAATCATTTTGATCGACCCGGTCAAGTATAAGAACATGTTTTATTCCATGATATACCTTATTGTAGTCTCTGCAAAATCCGAATATGATGGTAAGCGACAGCATCATAATTATTTGACTGAGTTATCTGTAAAGCTCTTCGTTTAGCACAACCTTCGCTGTACACTCCATTTCTAATATTTATTATTTTGTTTATAAACAGTATTATCTGATTTGAAGTAGCCGCTGCGTCTGGTGTGGGAATTTCAAGAATATTACACACAGTTGTCAGCAAAGTCCTTATTATATCAATATTTGCATCTGCAGCTGGTGCAGTAATTTTAAGAGCTGCAGCGTTATTATTAAAAAGTTCTCACTGAAGCTAGATCAGCATTATCATTAGCTCATGCTTCAATTATAATGTTATAAATATATTCATTTACAACAGCATCTCCAGTCCCAGTATCTTTAAATCACAACATATTTGTTGCAATAGATCTCGAGTAATCGTCGCTGAACGAAACTGCGTTAAGAATAGTGCTTGCTACTGGTAGGTGCATAGAAATATCTTCTACGGTTTAATTAACTAGTTGATATCTAGTACTTCTAAACAAACTCCAACCGTTGTTCACAAGTGATACTTGAGTACCAGCAGTTATAGGTCCACCTACTGCTGTTCTTATTCTACCTCGTACCTCAAGTACAGCTTTATGTGGCAACAGAAACTCGTCCTCGTCTCTTCTATTAAACGTTTGTATGCGTGTTTTGTTAGGTTCGTTTGAGTTTTCATCGAGATATTCAACATATTCAAAATCTGTTCTTGAGTTGTCTGTTGGTATTTCCTCGGCCAGGTAAAGGTAATTTTTATAGACATTTTTTTTATTAGTAATTGTTAGATACAATCGTGAATCGCTCTACGGTTTGAGATTGTAAAAGAAACCCACTAGAACGCCGCAATATCTGATCGAGTGCTAGCACTCCGAGGTCGTGTTTGAGTTACTAATTTTCTAATAATTTCTTTGCGTGGCGGAGATGGCCGTTTTTTGTGTTGTTGTAATTTTAACAACGCCGCAGTGGTTTCTGATGTTGGTGATATTTTAGAAATTACTTGCTTTATATCATTTCGCTTGCAAAAGCTGGAGTGCCAGGCATTCTGCCCTTAATTTTATCTATAATCTTCTGTCTAACAGCTGTAACCGCTGCAGAATAGACTCCCATTGCAAAAGCTTTAGATACATCTAACGCGATAGGCTCTATTTTGTGTGCAATTCCATGTAAATTTTCAATTATTTTAGAGAATATATTTCCAAATAAACCTCATACGATATTTCTGTGATAAATGTTTCGTTGTTTCATTTTCTTGTACAAAACTACCCCATAAAATATATTCCAGTGAGCTATGCTCGCTGCGCGATCGATTAACCCCGGTCAGTTAGCTGACCAACTTCAAGTGCAGATAATATGTTATTGTTGTTGTTTTTGTTGTTCTAGGGTTTAACGCCATTTTTCAGCACAAGATAGGCTAAGAACCCTGGCAAATCCAGGGAAGAACCACCGACCCACGAGAAGCTACTGGCAGGCTTTCCCACGTACCCACACTAGCCGAGCCTTGGACTCGAACCCACGCAGCCAGAGGTGAGATGGCAGTGATCCGGAACGGTGAGCGCTTTAGAGCACTCGGCCACTCGGGGCTCCCAGATAATATGTTACAATTTCGTTATTGAGATATAGCCACCGGCCGGATTGATCAATCAGTGTCATCCTTATAGAAGATACTTGATTTTCAACACTAACAGGAGAGTAGATTACCTGTTTTGGATTTACTTGCATTAATGAACATGGTGATTCATCAGGAGAAAAACTGTAGATAGTTTGACCTTTACTGCCACGTGCTGAATACGACCCGCTTACAATTGAAGAGTTCACTAAAATCGAATTTACTTCCGTTATATACACTGGTGACTCGCCTTTGTATGAAATTGAAGCACTTTGCGATTCAGAACCGTATTGTTTTCGAGCAAAACCTAACAAATGTCTGATGCTATTTGCGGTACTAAAATCAACAAGAAAATTGTTTTTCAAAGTGATTCTGGCACGCATAGTGTTTTAGTTCGGAATGAGCTCAAAACTGTCTGATGACGATTCAAGTTTAGCTGCAATCAACAACTTTATTGCTTTATTGAGATCTAAAACACTATAAGCGACATGCTGTATCTTAACAGAATCCAAGCTCGACCAGCTGGCTGGATCGATTGAAATGTAAACTCGTCATACACGTTAGTTCTGATATTTGTCACAGAGTGTCAATCATTAGCTGAACTATCCCTGTTTCGTACTGTTTAGTCAAGTTCGATTGGTGGATTATAAATAACAGAAAAGTTTGCACTGTCCGATGTAGTCTGCAATGAGTCAAGCAGTAATATATTTGATAACACTCCTATTTTATCTGATAGATAAAACTGAACTGCTGACAGTTTGTGTTTTGATGTTAGCAAATTAATTCGCCGCGAATCAAATCGCGACGATCAGATCGTTGTGTAAAATATAATATTCGTCGGATGTTAGATAATCGTTTGATCTGCGATTATCTAAAATTTCAACAATTTCATTATCGATTTATGTGCTCATATTTCCGGCTTCTGTTGATGCTATTAATAGCATCAGTCGATCAACTATTTCAGTGGTCGAGTTAAAAATCTTAATTCCATAACCTGATCGTAAAGATCTGAATGAATCATCTGAATCGTACAATTTATATTTTTGCTTGACCTCGAGGTAGATCTTTCTGATATTATCATCAGACTTATCTAAGACGTTTCTTTTTTCTGTTTTTAAACGTTCATGTCTTGTTTCAATCAGAATACCGAAATAAAAATGTTTTTTCAATGGTCTACCTTTAGCTTTTCTATACCTGTGTATTGTATCTAAGATATCAGTTAATAGAAAACCATTTTCACAGATGATTCCAAGATCAAAAATATTTTTATTAAAATTCTCGTCATCAATAAACTCAACAAGTTTTTTCGTTATCATTAATCAAGTCATCATATTTTTGTAATTTTCCTGATGTGAACTTTAAGTTTTGATCTAACACCATCGTACTCATTATCGCTCCACTCTCTCGCTTTCGACAAATCGTTTTTATATTACTATTTCCAAGAAAGGTTGTAAAATATATGGGATCTATTTTTGCATACGTTTGGGTGATTGCTCTTATATGTCTGACTCGAAAATAAACCCGTCAGGATCTTTAGATAACATAGCATGTATATTCATCAATTTTTCTTCAAGTTCAGCTTGTCTTGATGTGACAAACCCAGTTTATTTTAGACTATCATCAGATAAATTTTTGCTGTTTTTTTATGACTTCGAGCTCAGAGGAAGTTTATGCGATGATATCTTTGGCAATTTTCTTTTGTCCCTCTTCAAGGAAACCTTCCAAACCTTTCTCTGATAACGTTTTATGATCTTCAGGTGATACCGCAGAAATATCAGTTTCTTTGCCAAGTACGACTTCAGTCACTGGTATAAAAGTCTAGCGGTTTCTTCTGCCGTTTGCTGTTGACCGCTTCGTTCCTGCTTAACATTCTTTTTAAAGGCAGCTCTTGTTGCAACAAATTTCTTTTGAACCTCTATTCGTATCGCATCCATTTTTATAAGATTGTGTTAGATTAAGTTTCACAGTCCAAAAACTTATCTATTCCAAATCTGAACATACGATTTCGATCTCTTGCTAGCTTATCAAAAAAGAAAAAGTTGTGTCTGCCATTACCAGTAGCGTTATGATAAAGCTCAGCAAATTTATCTTTTAATACACCTCCGCATTGCTCTCGGGCTATGTTTCGAATATCCATGTTTTCCAGTCCAGCAAATATTATAAAAACAACCTGTATTTCGTCTGATAAATCGATCCACGTCATAAAATCCTTGTGCCAGATAGACTGCTTTACACTTTGTCTGTTGCGCAACATTGAAAATATGATTTTATCATATCCGAATCGGCGTTGCTCAGCGGAATGTCATCAAAAACATTTAATTTATGTTCGTCCAAATCTAGCTCGTCAACTGGTATTAAATCTCAGTTTGTTTTATGATAAATGTACGCCACGCTCATGTTTTAAGTATTCATTGTATTCGCTAAGCGGCTCATATTTATCATGTCGTATAGATATAAACTCGATCGTAGATGAAGAGGTCGTTAAGTAACAGATTCATCAGAAGATTAGTTTTGCCTGATCCAGTTGGTCCTACTGTCAGATAATTGAAGTCTGGGATGTCGTGGTTATGTTGATTTTTTTTATTAATCGCTCCCTGTCAAAGCTGATTGTGCTCATTCTGTACTAGGTTTTCATAAAAATTTTATCTCGCGATAATAATAAGAATGAGCTATTACACAAAATTTGATACGTTAATTGACAGCTCAACAGAAGATAAAACATCAACCGCAACCATTACGGTTGGCGCAGACTTGACAAAATACCTTAGAAAATCTGGATATACAATGACAGGTAACTTAAATATGTCAGTTCAGCGAGTACTATCTACCAATCAACGCCGATAATACGAAAGCAGTAAGTCTTGCCGAACTTTGCACGGTCAGCAATAGTAAGTTATCATTAACTGGTGGAAAGATGTCGGGAAATATTATTATGAGTGGACGAAAAATTGTAAATTTGCAAACAGAATAACCCCTGCTAATAAATAACTCACAAGCGGTACGTTTTGCACACCTTAGCGTGGTTGATAATAACAAAATACCAATAATTGGTGGGGCAATGGCTGGAAATATAAAAATGGGCGGGAAATTAATATTTAAAACTCAGCTCGATAATACAACTTTGACCAATAACGATTCTATAAGAAATATTAAGTTTGTCAAGGACAACTTTGTGATAACATTCGGTGATACTATAATCCAGTCGTCCCATTTGATCTAACAAATAAACTGTACGTGGACGCTGAAATAAATGCAGCATCAGCTAGTACAATTACTGCTGCAGTTGCCAATGACCTTAAAAAATCCGGACACACAAAGTGCGTGGATAGTCTTACCCAATCGCTTGCAATTGGTTGTAGTACAAAACGACCTAAAAAAAAGCGTTGATCACATTTCGCATCTAGCTGATGCTGTTAATAATCTTTGAGTTGTTACTGCAACAGCATCAAGTCATTATAAAGAACGTTATCCTAATTTTGCGTTTGCGTTTAACAGCCTTCTATCTGACGGTTAGAGTGGTTCCCTAACGGAGAAATTTCTAACTTTTGAATCACAATACAGTGTACAGCGGCTGTCGCAATATGGAAATTTCAACTACGAGGTCGAATAAATGCTAATGTCGGATAAATTTCTAATTGGCAATTAGAAGGATCTAACGATAATACAACATGGACTGAGCTGTATAGCGGATTGGGTGATCATGTTGATGCTACCTCTCAGCAATTTACACTTCATCCTATCTAAACCACAAACAAGTTCTCTTATTTCCGGATTTATGTTTTCAACACTGTATGTCTATATCCAGGTTTGTCAATGTATCAGATGTAACCACTCGATGACCTATTTTTTGGTCTGGCGTGCTAACACGCCGTGATTTAATGTGATTGTAATCTATACTGTCTGTTGATCCTCTATCGATCAGAGTCGCTAAATAGTTTTATAATTATATACTAAACCCGAAAACAGAGGTCGAAATAGCTGATGTTGATCAGCTAGACCCAGAAAGTGTTGAGGAAGCAAGAGTTGTGAATATAATTCCTCGAATGAAACAATTAACTTTACGCTCACCCGGTTTAACTGAGAACAGTGACAACTTTGCTAGCGTTTCAAGAATAAGAGGCCTTCAGCTGAGATAGGTGATCAAAGACTTTGATATAATTAGCAAATACTGTCCTGTAAGTGAGTGCGAGGAACGGCGACTGAAGATTGAAAAATTGTTCATAAATACATTACTTGAGCTAAAGAACGAAAATGTTTTGACGATCGACAAATCTAACCTTATAAAAGCAAAATTTCATGTGGATAAAAGCCCGATCAAGAGCTGCTAAAAAGGATTCACGACGAGCTTGACAAACTAATTGAAACAAGTAAACACAAGCTTTTACAAAATCGTAAGCTCAAAGACACATTTGCTAAACGAACATTTCGTGTACTCAGTATGGACTATGATAATAATAAGACGCTGTTAGAAAACGTTGATAATAGTACTGACACTAACCTGCTAACAACAGCATATCTAGTTCTAATAGAATCACTCAAAGCGGTAAAGAAAAGTATGACGTATACCACATTAATGCTGCACTAAACGCAGTATCAGAAATTGAGAATATAATTGAGTTGTATGATGATGTCGAACGAGGTATATTTTTATCAGAAGCTTGACGAAATTACGACTGTAAAACCTAGTACTGATGAAGATTTTGAAATATATAATAGTTCTAAAAACATCGCGTTGAAAAACTATATAAAGAAGCTGGAAAGTTACTGACAGAAGCAGAATACAGAAGTATCAAAGAGCTGAATGCTGGATACCTCAACCTACCCTTGACATAGATATAGAGCAAGCAGATATTCGCGGTCTTTTGAGCTTCGCAACAGCATATGCAATTCTCAGGCATCACCTAGTACCTGAAAATTTTAAATTGGAACAGTTATTTTATATTGTTAATTATATCGATGAAACAGAAGATATCTATCGTCAATGATATTGCTGAAATACCAACACATTTTGACCCTCCATTTTCATCCTCAGTTTTAACAGGTATTAGACATAATTATATCTCATATGAAGCGTACAATAAGTACAGAGTTTCTTGCCGATCCTGTCAGTAATAAATTTAGTGCTCTGATCGATTTGGCTTCCGCCGAAAATACCTTCACTACGGCAATTGAAAAAATTACTGAAACAGTTCCATAATGATAAAAAAGAAATAATCAGTTTCAGTCATACCTCATCAGGTCTCAAAGACGATGGTAGGGATGAGCTCATCAAATACTATAACTATTACCATACATGACTTTGCTGTGTCAGACGAGCTAGGAAATATTACAGTAAAAATAATAAGTACGCTGAATTACATTTCAATGATACTAACAACATCAGGAATCATATCAGCCGCAAATCCATTACTCCTTACAGAGTCAGGAGTAGATATTGCATTATCAGCACTAAACAAAAAGATCGAGCCAAAATACGAGAATAAAAATACGTCTTGTCAAATAGCAAAAGCGACTTCTAATAAAAATAATTTAATCAACTTCGAGCTTATCTGAATGATAAAAAGTTTATGATGGTAGATCTAATACAGGAACTGCGAGTTAAAGACTATTTGCTTGTAGATATGATACCGAATATAGTTGTGAAATACGAAAAACAATACTCGGTAACTTTTGTGTGAAACGTTAAATACGGAAGATGTTACAGTAGAAAATACTACGTTAAAGATCAAAGAATTCTTTTCCGAAGTAAGCATATGACGATTATGCTTGACAATGAAAAGTGCAACACGTATTTCAAAAGCAGAAACAATATAAAATTATCTCAGGTTCGCACAGAAAATTCCGATTGTTTTAGTAAGCTTACCTGGGTCACACACTCACTTTCTGATGCTATTGATAATCTTTGCAATCCAATATCTCAGAATAAATACACAAAGATCACAGTCGAAGATGAGCTAAACTTAGCAGCGGTTCCCAAACATTTTCGGGCCACTGCCCCCTTGGTTATCCTCAGCGTCCCCCAACCTTTCCCGGTAACAAGCATTATTCAGCATCAGCGTCCCCCTCGGTTATCCCACCTCCCACTTTGGGAACCACAGAGCTAAAAAAATTTTATGTCGATAAATCAATAGTCTCACGTGGAAATTGTATCAAGATGCTAGAATCTGGCTCTCTTATCAGCGGTAAGATTAATATGCACATTTTCTGTCATGAGGATGAGTTATATATTTGCAAAAGCTGAGACTTTACAAATATCTAGACAAGTGGTGGTGTAAATTATTGATTTTTTTTATTACCTGTAAATCCAAACGAGTTATTAATAGCAGTAGTTGTCTATAAGGGGTGTTTCTAAGACGAACCCTATTTTGTATGACGACGATGATTATTCAATGATAGGTCCTCGACAGGTAATCAATAATGAAATCGACACTACTGCCTCAACAAGTTGTTTTATGTTTGTTTAGACTAACATGGGGGTCTGGGAGGGGGTAATCATGATGTCGTCTTCATACAAAACAGAATTTTGGTTAAGAATCCCCACTTATCTCTACTCAATCAATCAATCAATCAATCAATCAATCCTCTCTGCGCCGTCTGGTGCTTGAGGCGACAGCAAGGAAGCACCATTTTGGTCTGTCGGCTGCTGTTATGGGGGCGGTCTGCAGGGTCAGGCCTCTGGTCTTGAGTTCTCGCTCCACGGTTCGGCGCCAGGTCTCTTTGGGTCTGCCACGGTTCCTTTTCCCCTGTGGAGTCCATCTCAGTGCCACCCTTGGTAGTGAGTCAGGGGGACATTCTGCAGATGTGGCTGAGCCATCTCCATCGACGAGTTGCAATGGTCTCAGCGATGGTGCTTGCGCCCGCTCTGTGCCGGAGTTCCTCGTTCGAGATCATGTTTAGCCAGAAGATCCTCATGATCCGTCGCAGGCACTTGGTCTGGAAGACTTCGAGCTTGCGTTCTATGTTATCAGTGGTCTTCCAACACGCTGACCCGTACAAAAGGACGCTCAGCACGTTGCTCTTGAAGATACGGATCTTCGTGTGGACGCTGAGGTTTGTTGTCCTCCAGTTGGGCTTCAGCATTGCGAAGGCCTGGTTATCTCTACTACTTGTATTGATATTCGTAACTTTTATACAAATAATAAATAAAACTATAAAAATGTCAGTTCCATTGTTATTGGTTAGGATAGGGTGATTCGTACCTGATTTTGTCATGATGCTAAGAATTAAGAACGATGTTTACTTGGACTGGATTACAAGACCTGACCCTCTTTACGAGTTAGTGGACTTTTCCGTAAGAAATTATTTTGTTTCCTAGTTGAGTGAATTAGTATATTTAGGATTTGATCAACAATTATTCATTCCTGTTCCATTAGCAGTTTGTGGATTCACTTCTAGTTGTGTTCAGATGAAATTTGTGAGGAATTAGTTAAATTATTCATTGGAATTACAAAATGCTCATTAACGTTTTGGACTAAAACACTACTTTGGGATCATTGAGGACTCATACACATATATTCTGAATTATATCATTGTTGTACATCAAGACATGCAAGATTCTTGAAACATCAAGGCGTTCAAGACTCCTGATACATCAGGACATTCAATATTGTTGGAATTCATTCGGAACATTCTACACTTTGTGACTTGTAATAGAATATTTATGATCATTTGGGATTTAATTCACAATAATGTAAGTGTCTTTTGCATTTTCACTTTGTATTCAATGGAAATAAACTATTTATTGGTATTACTGAACCTATTGGTTTTGCTTCTAGCTGTTCTACATTTTAAGACTATAGAGTCGTAATAGAATTTGGAGGCTCGTCTGGGATCTGAATTTCTTTAAAACATGTCAGAAATATTAAAATATTGTCTTTACGGAATTTTTATTATCCCTAGTGAAGAGTTTAATTTTATACATTTAAGAAATCTTTAGCGAAACCAACAAGAATTCACAATCTCATCTAATATAGTGAAATAGGTTTCAAATCCTACCCAGAAGGGGTTATAGTCGACAAAAGAGTAAGAATTGCCATCTATTTCGGAAGTAAACACGCCTTTAACAAAGCAATAAATAAAATCTATTTTGGTTCAGTATTTGGTGGGGAAAGAAATTTCGGAGGATGGTGCTTTGGTTTTGATGAGTAAGTCTGTCTCTGGTTTTGATAGAAAATTACAGATATTACAGTTTAAAAAAAAAAAAAAAACCAGATGCAAATTGAATTAATAAAGCTTCAGCTTCAGACAGAAATTAAGGAAAATGCAACTGCAGAAATAGTACAAGCAGAGGCAAATACAAATGCAGAGAGAAATTCAAAAAGAGGACATGGAGATAGAAATACAAATGTAGAGAGATGATAGGGAGAGGCAGAAAGAAAAAGAAAAGAGAGAAATGCAAATTCAGAGTATAGAGAGGGCAATGCAGAGTTAGAGAGAAATAAGAAGGGAAATGCAAGAAGCTGCTTTCAATGAATTAGAACTGGCAGACCAAGCATACACACCCTCTGCACACAAGTTCCGGTTTTGATGTTGGTGAAATATTAGTTTAGTACACACACATACACACCTTTTTGTTTTTAAAGAAAAAGAGGTAGATAAGTACTTTCCCCTTTTTGAGAAAATTGCTGAAAACTTGAAATGGCCAAGAGAACACTGGACAATAATATTACAAGGCGTGACGCTCGTGAAGTCTATACAACACTGTCGGTACAACAAAGGGCTGATTATAAAGTGATTAATAAATGTGTCTTGAAGGGTTATGTATCTTGAAGGGATCCCTGGCTGCTGGAACAGTCAATTCCTTACCCATTGAGGGAATTATTTTAATACTAGGCAAAGGCCTAGCTAAAGATCAGGTTGTGGTTAATCCACTTGTAACCGACATATCTTGACTGAATCAAAGATTTCTTCTGTTGAGATTGAAATCCCTGAATTGTATCAAGCTTGCGCAGTTACTAGAGCTATGGCAAAAAGAACTCTTGCGAATAATGTTGATCGGGAAATTATTCTTTAGCTGACAAATATAATAGTCAGGCATTCGATGAGGCCATGTTTGATCCTGGTATATGTATTGATCAATCAATAGATATTGATCGCAGTGATCATCTTTTTACTATTCATTCTCCCAAATCTAATCAGGATGAAAAACGATAATCACTCATTGTTGAACAGAAACAAGGTCCTGAGATCTCCTGTTTGCTTTAGAGGAATATTAGTGAAGCTGAAGCCACATAGGTCCAAGTTTGCTACTTCGTGAAAAAAGCAGTCCTTATGAGAAAATGGAAACATCATAAGGTACCCGTTAGTGACGAGTGTTCAGCGAGCTGTCAAATTGTCGTTCCGATTGCATATCTACAGGAAATTCTGAGTATAGCCCTTGAAACTCCCTTAGCTGGTCAATTAGGGATCAATTAAACTTATCACAAAACCTTGAATTATTATTTTTCGGCCGAAAATTAAAAGTGACATCTCTACATACTGTAGATCTTTTCAGACTTATCAAATGGTACGAAAATCCAAGCGGCAGATACCTTCAGCTCATCTATAACCTATTCCTCCATTTGACGAACTATTTAGCAGAATAATGGTAGACTGTGTCGGTCTCTTATCGAAAACCAACTCATGTAACCAGTGCACGTTAAACATAACGTGCACATCAACAAGATTTTCAGAGGCAATTCCTTTGAGACATATTAAAATTAAAACCATAGTAAAGGCTATGATACAGATTTATTTTACACTTGTTGGCCTTCCAGGTCTGTCCAGTCTGATCAAGGGTCAAATTATATGTCTTGAAGCTTTCAGTAAGTTATGCCTGAATTAGGCATCCAACATTTTCAATCTTTTGCCTATCACGTTGATAGTCAGTGGTTTTAGAAACGTTTTATCAAACTTTGAAGAATATGATTAGGTCATATTGCTTTAATATAGAAAATTATTGAGATGATGGTGTTCATTTGCTGGTGTTTGCTGTTGTTTGCTGTTAGCGAATCAGTTCAAGAATCATTGGGCTTTATTCCTTTTAAACTAATTTTTGGGTTTACTATCCTTGTATCATTGAAGTTATTAAAAGAGAAACTTCTTTCAAATGAAGATTCCAATGTAATGAATCGCTGACTGCATTAAGAAAACTGGAAATGCAAAATATATCACCAAGACTGACCTTTTAAAAAGATTCTGGCAAACTCCACTCACGAAAAGATCAACAGAAATTTCGGTATTTGCAAATCCAGATGGACATTAATATGAAGCGATGCCATTTGGTATGAAAAGGTTCACCTTCAACGTTCCAGCGTTTAAGTAACATGATCACTGATCTAGATAATTGTGACACATACATCCATAATGTCACCATCTGCAACACAGAAAGACCGTTTGGAAACCATTCGGAAATTGTTTGATCGACTCAGTGATGCAAATCTGACAGTTAAGTTAGGTAAACGTGAGTTTTGCTGTACTTTTATTACAATTTTAGGACATATGTTAAACTTGTAGAAGTACGATCGGTGCTATCTTTGAATTCCCAGTACCTATCAGTAAAAAGTAAAACAAAAGCATTCTCACACTAGTTATGGAATTAAACATTATCAAGTCGTTAAATCTGTTCTTGTGGTTGAAATAAGTGAATTTTGAGAGCACTCTTGAATGAGATCGTAATGTCTTTGTGTCTAAAATCTATCGGCAATTCGTACCACGTAGTTGGGCCCTGGTACGCAAAAGAACGTTGTCCGTATGACTTCGTTTTATCAGTTTTAACAATGGGAAAGCGACTGTCTAAAGAGAAGCGTAAGTTTCTAGATCGGCTCTACACATGGCCGATGTCAGGTATTTATACTGGATTGCAGCCAGTCAATGAAATGTGGCATAGTGAACAGATTTTGTGATTCTACTTTTGGTCATTTATCATTATTTATAATACTAACTGATTTCATGGTAAGAGAATACCTTTCCTTGATCATTTAAAACTGTGCGACTATTTATGCAAATATTTGTAAGGTAAGGTAAGGTAAGGTAAGCTTAGCTAAGCTATGGTAAGGTAAGGTAAGCTAAGGTAAGGTAAGGTAAGGTAAGGTAAGGTAAGGTAAGCTAAGCTAAGCTAAGCTAAGGTAAGGTAAGGTAAGCTAAGCTAAGGTAAGCTAAGGTAAGGTAAGGTAAGGTAAGGTAAGGTAAGCTAAGGTAAGGTAAGGTAAGGTAAGCTAAGCTAAGCTAAGCTAAGGTAAGGTAAGGTAAGGTAAGGTAAGATAAGATAAGATAAGATTAGATAAGATAAGATTTATTTAATGTATGCATGATTTAAAACACTAATTCAGCATAAGCTCTAATGACACAGCTTATGTCTTTCTTAAAAAAGATAGGAGGTAACAGTAGTGAATTTAATTAGTACATAAGACAAGGGCAGATACAAAAAGACAAAAACGCTAGCACAGACATTACCTGTCATCATGGCTGAAGGGTGGGGCAGAGTATTACTTACAGATATTACATTTACAGTCTGTACTATTCCAGGATATAATTAAAGATCTAAGTGTATTAAAATTTGATAGATCATTCCATATAGGGGCAGCTGCATATCTAAAAATAATTTGGCTAAATGTTGAGGTTGTAGTTCTTGGAGCATCAAAAATATTTGAATATCTAAAATAATATTTATTTATGGTGTTTAAAACCTATTAATTCGTCCAAACATTTCGAAGCACGTTTATTAAGTATTTTGAAAGTCTCTAGAGCCATAACCCGAAGTCTGCGCACATTTAGAGTTGGCATTTTTGGCCATAAGTTAAAGTTTATAATAAGTGCTTGTAAAATCATCATACACAAATCTCTGAGCACGCGCCTACATTGTTGTGTGTGTGTGTGTGTATATATATATATATATATATATATATATATATATATATATATATATATATGTTTAAAGTTAGAGATGTTATTGTTCATATCGCGCCAGGCTAAGGGACGGGAATTGAAATTCGTGAGGGAAACGATATTAGTTTATTAGTTTGTTAGTTTGGTGAGTGTAGTTAGCTTATGGCTTATACATTTCAAGACAGAGAATCACCTTGAAAGTTTCCTACATATCCTACATAGATTTTCGTACATATGAATATAATTGCAGTTGATAGTCAATATCAATTCCTAACACAGTTTTTTCACAGTTCATGACAGCAATGCTTTCGTTTAGAACAGGCTTCATACTGAACACACACACACACACACACACAGAGCTGTTGCTTGAAACTTTTCTGGGTTGACCTAGAATATTCATCTCTTCTTCAAGTGTGTTAATGATTGTTAAACTCCGGTGATGAAAATGACAAATTGTTATCGCCGGCATATTTATATAAAGAACCAAATGTAATAAAATATAATATACGAATTGTCCATTGTAAGATTAGATATAAGAAGTTTACTATTATTTGAAGACAATAAAATAAAATATAAACTGTACAGAGTATTGTAAAATAAAGAAAGCAGATACTGTCTGCAACATGGTAGCGGACAGGATTTGTAGGCCCGAGGACAATTGCTCCAGTAGGCCCCATTGAATTACAAATTATAACGACGGCGGGCCCACTGACCGTTGTGCGCCTTCTAAATTTTGTTATAGTTGCCCTACCCTGTTCCCGGTCCTGGTCTGCAACAAGGAAGGTGATTATCACAGATTATATCAATGGTACCACCTCGGCTACTTCTGCGAGACAGAAATACGCACAAATTTTCATCCGTAGATTCCCCCGAGATCGACAATGTAGCAATACCTAAGTTTTGGAAGGCTGAATTTACTGTAATACAGTGTGCGATGCCGCGGGTGAGATGTGGCTTAGGTGGCAGGGTCCAGTTTCGTAAATTGGCCCCTGACAAATTTTTTAACTTAAGGCTATGGTGTGACTTTTTTCAGCTATTATTGTTTACTGTTTATAGATATGGACATATTTGTGAACTAGGTGTTTCAGGCTTGTGTTGTTCTTGAAATTGATGTCAGGCATGTACACATTCCATAGTTGCTCTGCAGTATGTTGATAGTGAAATACCAATAGTCGGCGAGGACGAAGAGCTAGCCTCCCATAGCAGTAAACACGTGGGTTCAAGGCAAGTAGAGTATCTTAAAAAGGGCTTGGATGACAGCTATTCTGAATTGCATCAAACTATTTAGTAGACAATGTTTTTCAAAATTTTCATCCAGGGAAAGGGCTTGCGTTTGCACTGTGAGCAACACATGCTGTCAAAAATAGTCTTTGGATGGGAAACATGCATGTATAAAATAGGGGTTGGGGTGCATTAACTTCTTCTGCTATGAACTGCCATTGACTTCTCTGGTTAAGTGAATAATATTCTTATGCTTTGTTTTAATATATGTATCTAAACATATGGACCTTTTTGACCTCACTTGTGTATTTGATTTTTTATACTAGGTCGTTCATTGCGGCATTAAATTTGTACATAAAAACTTAGTCCTACCTGTAAGACCTGACGCTGATATTTATGTTTTATGTTTTTAGCACCTAAACAAAATATTTCAGACGAATTGCTTTGTAATGATTTCTGTCATAAAATGTTAGATCACACCCTATATCAACCAATGACACTAATTTCTGATCATTATCGTATATCATACCCTATGTCAACCAAAGACTCAAATTTTAGATCATGCCCTGTATCAACCAAAGACTCAAATTTCAGATCATACCCTGTATCAACCAATGACTCAAATTTCAGATCATACCCTATATCAACCAATGACTCAAATTTCAGATCATACCCTGTATCAACCAATGACTCAAATTTCAGATCACACCCTATATACACCAATGACACTAATTTCAGATCATATCCTCTGTAAACTGATAACTTTCAAAATTAGCTTTGACTTTAAGTGTGACTACTTCACACATCAAGCTTTTGATATAGGCTGTACTTTCAAAGTTGTCATATATCATATTTACAGATTGTTAACTAAGAAGACCTTAATTTTGTATTCTTTCTATTTTATAGATATAGATGGCTGAAGGTAGAGTAAAGGTAAAATGCTACTATGTTTGGGGAACAACTGTGCCCTTTGAAGAAGATGCTTGCCATGAGTTCAAAGGTCACAGGAATATTTGTGTCGAAGAGCTGCCACCTTGGACACAGGAGAGCAAAAGTGACAAGGCTTCACGTCGTGCTGTCTCAAGGTCTGCTTTTTTTTATAGAAAGACATAAACACTTATTAATTTTAGCGTAAATGTATAAAAGCTTTTTGAAGTTTTCTTAAGAATCACGAATAAGGTAAACCTATGCATAATAAGAGGCATGTATTGGCAATGTAGAACCATATGGTAAGCACCATAACTGCCCATCTTTGTATCTGTCTGTCCATTCGTACTTCTTGTTACTGTCAAAGCTTTGAAACTCTTGCATATAATTCTGTATCATTTGGTAGGCGAATTGCCTATCATGTATAGATGTACCTTTTTAAAGATTTTGTTTTCATCAGGTCCAAGTTTGATGGAATTATAACCCTTTGTTCAGGCATACAACTCCCCTACAACAGATCCTTGAGAACAGCATAGCTCATGAACCATTCAGCGTATTTGATCCAATCTGGTGCATGCATTGTCTAATAGATTTAGGTGTGCCTCATATGGGTTTTGTCTCTTGACTCAATTTTGGATGGTTCTGACCTCAGACAATCAACTTAACATCGTCACATCAGGTGTTTTGTGTAACCAGCACCGATCAAGAACCATTCAGTACATACAGATACAAGTTGCTATGAACATTGCCTCTTTGAATAGCTGTGTTGTCATTCATGGGTTTGGTCTCATCCACACCATTTTGGATAGAGTAATGGCCCTTGAAAATTGATGCAATATTTTCACATGTTACTTATAACCAGCATAGCTGAAGAACTCTTCAACATATTCTGATGCAGTTTGGATTAACTTGTCTTGTATACCTAGATATGTATTTCATGAGTTTTAACTTCCCAACTCTGTTACAGATTGAGTTATTGGCCTTGACAATTTGATATCTTTAATGGGATCTTGATTGTAACTGGCATAACTCATGAAATATTCAGCATATTCTAAACTTAGGTACGAACTTCTGTATACCATTTATGGGTTTAGTCTTATCAAGTCCTTGTGGAGTATATTCTTGTCTTCAGATGGAACTTCAAATATTGCTTGCAGTCAGCATAGCTTAAGAACCATTAAACATATTTTGATCAAATTTTGTAAGAACACTGTCTCTTGGATTTAGATGTGTATTTATGGGTTTTCTCTCATTCCAGGGCTTTCATTAGGGTTTCTTGCAAGAAGGTCAAAGCTACCCTCGAAGTTTTTCTTAGGTGGTCTCACCACAAATAAATATCATAACTTTACTTGAGGGTTCTTTTGAACAATTAAAACAGACAGATAGATAGATGGATGGAGCTTTCATAGGGATTCTTACCAAAGGGTAACAGATTCCACTGTCTTTTGTGTAGTTCAACATATTTAAGAAATTTTCCTTAGACTTTAAGGTCCCGTAAGTGTTGGAATGCTGGTCAGTCTTTGTATGGGGCATACTAGTGTGCTTTTCTAAAAATTATCCACTTCTGAAATGCATGATAAGGAATTTGTCATTTTCCAGCATGTAAGTATTTTCTCACATTTTGCAGAACATGAGATCCAGTGCCTCATCGTGTCTTAACTACTGATTGAGTCATGGGGTCGGATGTTCATTCATATTATTTCTTTGCTTTCAGACCAGTCACTTCATTTTGTCATATCAGTGCAGACAAATGGCTTTTTATTGTATCACAACTACCAGGTTGAAATATTGCATACTAACCTCAAACCTATGCATTGTAAGCAAGGAACTACTGTTGTAGCCAATAAATATCATGAAGGCACCAAATAAAAACCAATCATAGTTGCTCTCTCATACAGAGCTTGGTTACTGACTCTTGGTAGCACTCATCAAAACAGTGGAATTAATATATGGTGACATTGGTTAATCAGGATGTATGCCATGTATGATGTGACAGATATGGATCAGAACAGTTCATTGAGTTGCTGTCAGATCTTGTATGCAAAGCGGACAATGAACTCAGATCTGATGCAATGAAATTTCAACTTGAGGTTATTATGGCAACAAATAATTTATGATGTAGGCAGTGTATAAACAAAGATTTGCTCATCAGCAAGCAACGTCATCAGCTCTTGTATTGATGGTAATCAGCACAGCTCAAGAATCCTTCAGCATATTCTAATGCAAATTGATGTATCTGTTTTATCGACCTATGCATCTCATTGACCCATGGACAGTTTTTTCTCAGTCTGCTTAAGATAGTTATCTTTACATGGAATGTTACTTGTATTGATGAAACATTAAAGGAGTTGCATTTGAAGCATTCCACATCATGATATAAAGGTGGCATAGCTTTTCGATGCTTATCATCACCTATTGCTTATAGTGCTAGTTAATTCACCATGCTGTAAGGCCTACTGAGCGTATGGTATGACTACAGCCGTCTTTCATTTATTCACTGGCATTTGCTTGTTATCACTGTACATGCCATATTTTTGATCAGATTTTGATTAAACTTGGAATGTAGGTTTAAATCATCAATATCTCTGACAGGAGTGAGTTGCATGCATACCAATGAAGGGTATGTTGCATCAGATTGGCAAAGCTTGCTACCACTTTGGAGTTCCTATTTTCGGTCCAGTCTTGATCAAACTTAGAATCTATTCTTATATCATCAGGATCTTGGATAAAATTGATGAAGAATGAGATACATGAATATTAATGAGGTGATCTTGCTTCTGATTGGCTGAGCTTGTTACTATTTTAGAAACCATATTTATGATTATACTTTGGTAAAAGAGGGGTAGATAAAATGGTATAACATTGCTTTAGGGATTTAACATTAAAAATGTAATTTATAACTGGAGAGAAAGTATAAAATGGAAATATTGTTAGAGAAAATGTACAATTGCAGGTAAGTATAAACTATGTGCAATGTTTTAATTAAGGATCAGAATATCTTTACACAATTATGGATGATTATTTGAAAGTAATTTGTGGGGTTTTTTAATATTGATTTTATTCCATAAGAACATTCTTCATCATTAGTATTGCCATGTTAAAATTTCTGAAACATTTTGTCATTTATATGTTATCACATGTATTATGTATTATTTTATGACTGTGTTATCACATGTATTATATATTATTTTATGGTTGTGTTATCACATGTATTATGTATTATTTTATGGCTATGTTATCACATGTATTATATATTATTTTATGGCTATGTTATCACATGTATTATATATTATTTTATGGCTATGTTATCACATGTATTATATATTATTTTATGGCTGTGTTATCACATGTATTATGTATTATTTTATGGCTATGTTATCACATGTATTATATATTATTTTATGGCTGTGTTATCACATGTATTATGTATTATTTTATGGCTATGTTATCACATGTATTATGTATTATTTTATGGCTGTGTTATCACATGTATTATGTATTATTTTATGGCTATGTTATCACATGTATTATATATTATTTTATGGTTGTGTTATCACATGTATTATGTATTATTTTATGGCTATGTTATCACATGTATTATATATCATTTTATGGCTACTCCTTCTGAAGGGATTGTCAGTCAACATCAAGCTTTCACTAAAAGACTTCTTATGATATCTAATTGTTACTGAATGAAAATGGTGCTGATCTGACATTCACTGTGGCCACCATTTTAGCCATGTTAAAAATCTTATTGTTGCTATTCCTCCATAATGAAAAGTCATATCACCATGGTGTTTTCACCAAAAGACTATGATATTAGGTGGTCCTGAATGAAAATGGTGCCAATCTCACTTCAAACATGGCCACCATGGCAGCTATATTGAAAATAGGCTTGTTACTAATACTAAATTGAAAGTCATATTGATATGGATTTTTCACGAGATGGCTTGTTATGGTATCTAGTTGGTCCTGAATAAAAGTTATACTGAGCCGACATCTAATATGGTAACAGTCATGTCTCTTGTGAAATTTTTTCATTACTCAAGCACTGATAGTCATATCAACATAGGGTTTTCACTAAAAGACTCCTTATGATATCTAGTTTGATCTAATGAAATGGTGCCAATTTTATATCAAATTTGTACAGGTGTCCAGTATGGCTGCCACTATGAACATATTGAAAAAATTTCTCACAAATGGGTGGTCACTGGAAGACTTTTAACCAAATGTTAAAATAATTGTAAATAATTGGACATCCAGTATGACTGCCACTGCAGCTACTTTGAAAATATTGGCGCTCAAGAATATCAGATTGTTTCAATATTCAACAGTTAAAATGAAATGTTCTTATCTTGAATTCTTGGAAATTCTTATAGGACAGTAGAGCATCAGTCCCTTCAAAGGACTGTTGGCATTAATTTAGGAGACCAGGTAAGTTGACATTAATGTAGCAGACCAGGTAAGTTGACATTAATGTAGCAGACCAGGTAAGTTGACATTAATGTAGCAGACCAAGTAAGCTTTTGTGTAGAAAAACTTAAGATTATAAAATCTAATGGGACATAATAGTAGTCAACTGCATTACCATTCTATTTCAACATAATCATCATAATTTGTTTCGGTTTAATTTCAGAACCCTGAATGCTTTCCTGAATACTGGTAAAGGTGGAACTGTTTATCTCGGAATTGTGGATAGTGGGATTGTCCATGGACTTAAATTGACACAGTTTCAGGTATTAAATAATGCTTACAAAGGATCTTCAACTGATGCTCCTTTCATCTCAAGTTTGTTGACCAAGTTCAGCAATGTATACTTTTGAAATTCTTTCAAGACATACAATATAAATTTTTTAAGAATGTTTTGTTTATATAATAGATGAAATTCAATGAACAAATCTGAAAATTTTATTTATTACATGGAAAAACATACTGATTTTATACAAGAATCAAATAAAGAAAGCACTGCAGGGTTTTTATGCATATTGTGATGTTTCCTTCCTAATACTTTACATCATGATGATAGAAATATATGATTTGAATTACTTTTTATTTGTGAAATATTACAATAAAATGGATTCCTTAGGTGTCATCAATGGCATCATATGATAGTGTGATTCTGAATTCAACTAAATTGAAAATGAACTGCTTGTGACAAACCAGTTTTATTAAATGCAAAACGCATAGAAATTAGATGCAGTGAAAATCTGCTCTAACAAGATGATCAGGATCCGCAGAGAGCCATTATGTTATTTAATGTTTCATTCATTGCCAGAAAAGTCAGTTTTTCGCTTTATTTTCCACAATCAGTAATTTTGCTGATGCATAGGATGCTGCCATATTTGTAAGCACTTCACCGGTAAAAGCAGTATTGGTCTATACTGTGAGGTTGCTCAGTCCATTCCAGTTATGTGACAGGTTGTAAATTGGTTGAATTTGACTGAAGTTCTGGGAGAAATTAGTAAGTTGGAGACAGTTTGGTTATTACTTGATTTTATATTTAAGTACATGTACGTTTTTTAGTATAGTACAAATTTGAATTTCTTTTTCAGATGTGTATGTATTTATCTAGCCATAAAGAAACAAAGAACAGTTTGTACAGATTTAACAGTTTATAACCCCTTTCCTAACGAGTCCATAATCTGATTTCATCTTCATTATATATGATATAGTTCAGAATTGTTTTGTTTTGTTTTCAGTAATTCCAAAACATTATTGTAACAACAGATCAGTTGAATACTATATCTGCGATAACTGAATCTTGACTTAATGATGTCACAACTATATCCATTATGGCCTCAGTGTTCACTATAGACAATAATGTTTGAAGTTATTGGCAAAGCAGCGCAGCAAATTTGAAAAAATCTTTCTTAAGCAATAAATAATAATTGTAGCATGGGGCTTCCTTTAGCCAGTATCTTTTGGTCACCTGTCTGAACTTGATAGGTGAGTTACTCCTGGCAACATAGAAATTTACTGTATTTAGACCTAAATTTTTCAGACGATTTCTTTTCTTATCTCATGGTAACCATGAGTTTAAAGCAAATACTGCAATTTGTGATAGCATTAAAACTTATTTAATATTGCATTTTTACAACTTATTAAGGTATTAAAGATGCAGTTAGGTAACCTTTTTGACAATGGTTGTTTGAATAAATATTTTTAAAAAGGGAATATTATGAAATTATAGCATTTATTTTACACCAAATTATTACATTATACACTACAGAAGGACCATATTGTTGGGAGTTTGGATGATTTGTTTTCCTGTTACAACCCACCAGTCAAGTCTCATCGCTATCAAGTTAGATTTGTTCCTGTAGTGAAAAATGACAGCACCCCAGATGAGATCATCACACAGTGTTCCTTTGATTCCAGGTACCATATGCTATATATACATAGCCAGTACAGTGTTTGTTCATGATTAATGCACATCCAGCAGTGAATGCTATAGACCCAGACCTGACATCAGCATCTAGATTGGTCAGTCAACAAATGAATTTTAAGGATGATCGATTGTGAATTATTTTTTTTAATTAATATTTTTACATAATTATTGGTCCATGCAATCCAAAATTACTTTACTCATTTACCCCAGATGTCCTTTCCTCTTTTCATCAGAAATGGGGTTGGAAATGCATTTTTGGGGCTACTTTTGAATGCATCCAAATACATCTGCTTCTAAGAGATTTTCATTTAGCTGGATGCTTAGTATACCGTTAAAAGATATTTCTGACTGGCTATTTCACTCATAAATGAGATATTATATTTAGAGGTTACTTGTTGCCATATCATAATTGAACTCCAGCTAGGATAGTTGGCAGATTTTCTCTGCAGTTTACTTGCATTAAGATTTCTACAAGTTAATGAATATCGTGATCTATGATAATGTGCCAGCAGTGTTTGGAAAAAATATTGTATTTTAAGAAGATGAGCATTATTTCAGCAATTAGCATACTGCTTAAAAGAAGCATTCCAAATGATAAGGGCATAAACTTATCTAGAAGCATTCCAAACGACAAGGGCATAAACTGACCTAGAAGCATTCCAAATGATAAGGCATGAACTGACCTAGAAGCATTCCAAATGATAAGAGCATAACTGACCAAGAAGTATTCCAGATGATGAGGGCATAAACTGACCTAGAAGCATTCCAAATGATGAGAGCATAAGCTGACCTAGAAGCTTTCCAAACAATGAGGACATAACCTAGGTCGTGGTTATGAAACAATTTATGACCTGTACTTAAATTTATATATCATTTATCTGTTTGTGGAAGTTCAGTGAAAAGTTTCATTAGTATTATCTGTTTGAAATGTATATTAGTTTCACTAGAAGACTCCTTTTTAGTGAGTGTCATAATCACTATTGTATTTTTAACAAGAAATCTTTGAAAATGTAAAAAGTTGAAACTTGTTTATAGCCAGGTACTTCACCATGAAAATTTACAGCACACAAATATTCTTTGATATCCTATGTATCGTTTTGCCATATCCAATTTGTACTTCTTTGCAGTGAGACAGTAGATGATAAAGACAGATTACGGCCTCATGTTTATCGGAACCATAAATACTGCTGGTGCGATACGGATTCATTAGCCCTATACAACTGTGTAAGTTTAGGAAAGAACATAATTCATTTAACTTTAATACTATTCATTTTGGTTGTTTATGGATCCTAATTTTTGTATTTTTTTGTTTTAGACCAATAATTTAATTATTTCATAGTCTTCACTAAAAAAATTTAATATGAAATTGTGGGGGACATTCATCATATTTACAATCAGATACCATTCAATGAACCAGTAATCTTTATTTTAGTCATTTATTTTGGATGGTAAAACAATTAACTTCAGAGTCTTGTATATTCATTACATATGTATTTTGGGGCCCCGAGTGGTTGAGTGGTCTAAAGCACTCTCACCTCTGTCTTCTGGGTTTGAGTCTCGGATTCGGCCAATGTGGGTATATGAGAAAGCTTGCCAGTAACTTCTTGTGGGTCGTTGTTTCTTTCTGGGATTTTCCTGGGTTCTTCCTCCACCATTAATAGTGGCTGCCATGTATAGCCTATCATGTGCTGAAAAATGGCGTTAAACCCCACAACAACAACATATATATTTAAGAAAGGTTGATTGACTTCTTGTGCAATAAATGTATGCTTTTACCTTATTCAAAGAAATCTGAACAAACTTGCGCACTGACTTGTCAATAGGCATACTTTTGTTGGACTTCTCTTGAATGGCATAATAATATTCCATTGTCTACAAAGGAAAAGTAATCCCCTGAGATACGGACAATTAAATTCCAAAATTGACAATCATTTCTGTTAAAAATAAAACCCAAAATAAATAGACAACACTGAATTTACACTGCAATGCGAACCACTCGCCTAGTCCTTAAGAAGTAACTTTGAACTATTTTGATTCTGACTACATGTGCTTTGTAAGGTACTGTCCATTTAATTTATGGGACTAGAATGTTCTTTTCCATTCATCAGAGGACACATTTGTTTGAAGAAAAATAAGGAATGGAATTTTGTATACCACAAATGAGACCCAGACTATAATTTTCAAACATTTAGGCCCACCTTCCTTAAAAAAATAAAATGGTCGCTTATGATGGCACCCAGAGCAGGAAGTCCCAGTTGGTTGGTGGTGGTTGGGCTAATATTATTTGTCCACAGAGAGGCTATGCCAATGAATCCTTTTCAGATTTATTTTTCAAAAGACACTAAAATGTTAATTAATGTGAGTTTTTCACATCAGTGACTTCTGTTACTTCCAAACAAAGGAGATGTACTGAAGAATACGATGTCATTAAAGTGGGTCTTGCAATATTAGATCAGTTATCTGTAAAGGCAAGCAACTACTCAGCCACCTTGAAGTCCATAACCTCATTTCTGCAAAAGTTTGAAGTGCAGTATACATATAGTTATAGTTCCAAGATGACACATTAGGAGTCCCTGAAACAGGTCCTCTGATAAGTAAGAGTCTGGAACACTGTAATACCACGACATGAAATGACAGATAACATCATGATGACATTGAATAGGCATAATAAATATGGAAGCCATTTTACTACACTCAAGTGTTTTTTTTTTTGTTGAATTAAAATCACAATAACTGCTGACCAGGGCTTGCAAAAGATAGAAAAGATTTATCTCAGTTTTTAAATTTCATTTTAAATGAGCATTTATGTTAGTTTCTCTACATACAAAACTTCAGTTGTCTCCCTTGGAATAACTAATGTTGGTAAGACCATCACATTCATGAATTAAAAGTAATTACAGTTGTGTGTTAGACATGTTGTTTAGAACAAAACTAACTCTATGGTGAGACCCAGGTTTAAGCAACAGTTTTTATGGAATTGGTTTGCCACAGGTAAATCTGTCAAGGGTTTATGCATTACAAAGACTGCTTTCCTTTCAGAGTTGTGTAACTTGAGATTTATTTTTACAGGGAGTTATGTCCCCTGATTATGTGATAGAGATAGAGATAAAACGATGGGACCCTAATGACCCTCGCAACAAACAAGATGCTTGTGGATCCCTGTTCTCCTTTCATCCCATTCATGAAGACGAGGAAGGGACTGCATATTTCCGTCGACAAGCAAGTCTGATCAAGGTACCATATATATGGCACATATATACAGTTATAAAGTAGCCCCTTTTTCAAATGCACCTTTGTCCATTGACCAGTGGTCACATTAGTGCAAAAAGATGTCAGATTTACCCCTCGGGAGTGGACACATAATGGGTTAACAGATAGAATTTTCATGAAAATGTATTGATTTATAAATTTTATAAAATTGACATTTGTTCCAATATGTTGCTAAGTTCCTAACTTTAATTCATAGAAAGTGGTAAGGAATCTGATTATTCTTAGTGCTGTGTGTTCCTTAGATGTTGGGTTATGTTGCATGATTAATTACTGGTTATTATTACCACCAATAATTATCAAGGTGACAGAAGCTAGCAGCTAAGAAGCACAGTATTGTTCAACTGAAGTCAGCATGACATCTGGTTGCCATGAAGTACAAAACAGTACATTAGAAGTCTCGGATTCTCTCTCCTAGATCACAAAATGTTAATGAAAAGGGAACCAGACTCAAACCAGATGATCACTTCCTTTGTGAACAGAACTTTTCTGTAGTTACCCATGAAAGAATAAGTTATTACAGAAAGTGCATAATGTCCAACATTCTCAGTTTAAAAGAAAAAGTGAAAGCAATTTGATTAAAAGAAAAGATGAAGCATCTTTTTGATCACTGCTGAGACATTTTTATATCGGAAAGATTCAAATAAACATGGTCAGATATATATTCAGCTGCAGTGGGAAAATCAAGTGGATAAAGAATGGTATTTATAGCCAGATGTTTCTGCACTGATTTAATTAACATCTCATTTTAGAAAGGTTTTGCAGAATGATTGACAACAAATAATCATTTTTAATAGCAATACAAGTTTTTCAAATTTATTGTATTTTTTATTTATTTATTTATCTATGCATGTGATCTTTAAAAGAAAATATGCCTTGTTTACATCATATATAATTGTTACTCGCATTTATATTGTCCCCCTCAGGAGAGGCTACCCCCTCTTATAATGCCACTTTCCTGCTGCAGAAAGACTGGCCTTACAAGAGGGGAACCACTATAAGGCAAAATAAATTTAGTGTGTTTCCTATTGCACTGTTTTTAAAATTAGGGTAGGTGTGTAAGTTTTATATGTACTAAATTCACTAAATACTTCAAGTACTGGGCTAAACCAGCTCAATTAGATGCACAATTTTAGGATTTTTTTTTTAAAGAAAATTAAATTCTTATTTAAAAACATTATATATTATAATGATTAGTGTATATTATGTACTAAGCACTTCAGGTTCTGGGCTAAACAAGCTCAGTTAGATGCATAAATCAATTTCAGGATTTTTGTTTTGTTTTCTAAAGTTTCTGGTTGATTTTTTTATGGGGGTGGGGTGCTAGGGTTGACAACAAAACATAGGGACAGTCGGCCAACTGGAAACACATCTTTTTTTTTGGTGACGAATATGCACCATCTGCAAACAGCATAGAACTATATCAACTGCTGCATAATCCATTGGCAGATTGTAGATTATGTTATGTCGTGGCATTGTAGATGGAAGGAACACTGTAGATCCAGATCTTTTGATGCTTTATTGGACAGTTGGTCAGAGTCTGTACTGCTGGCCGGTCAGTGAACATTGTACACAAGAAAATAAAGCATTCACTGTTTCAGTTTTTGCTGTTGTTGTTGTAGGGTTTAACGCCATTTTTCAGCACACAATAGGCTATATATGGCGGCCAGTAATAATGGTGGAGGAAGAACCCGGAAATAACCACTGACCCATGAGAAGCTACTGGCAAGCTTTCTCACATACCCACATTGGCTGAATCCGAGACTCGAACCCATGCAGACAGAGGTGAGATGGCAGTGATCCATAACGGAGAGCGCTTTAGACAATTCGGCCACTCGGGGGCCCCCTCAGTTTTTGCAATAGATGCAGTGGTCTCACAGAAAAACACTGTTAGTAGAACCAGTAAAAATGTGCCTTGATAAAGGTCAAGTCACCTTATGCTGGGATACATGTTCTGGAAAATATAATCCAACCAGCAGAATGGGATTCATGACTACATTCCTGTTATATCATGGACTGTGTTTCACTGAAGCATTTTGTAGTGAGGCATTGTTGCTGTTTGCACCTGATTTCATGAACATTTGTTGTTCATCAGTTTTCAGGTAATTGTCCGCCAAGAAATCAGTTGGTCTATTCACTTATTGGAAAAGTATAACAAAAATTGATTCTATGGAGAATTTATCACTGTACAAATTTCCATGTGTCTTAAAAGCAGTTAATAATTTTAAATGTTAGCCAGATGGATATGTCATGTATGTCCCATTATTGCACTCAGTCCAAAAGATATTCAGATTTATTCTTACATTATTAATGCTTTTACAGGATTAATTTATGTTGTTGTTGTTGTAGGGTTTAACACCATTTTTCAGCACAAGATAGGCTATACATGGCGGCCAGTATAACTGGTGGAGGAAGAACCCTGGAAAACCCAGAGAAGAACCACTGACCCACGAGAAGCTACTGGCAGTCTTTCCCACGTACCCACACTAGCCGAGCCTTGGACTCGAACCCATGCAGACAGAGGTGAATTAATTTATGTAAATTATCATTTACATTGAGCAATTTCCATCATTATATAATTCAATGGTAAATGAGCCACATATGAAAACTCTTTAAAAGATAAGGAATTTTCTTTGCTCAGTGCCTTTGCCAGTACATAAAAATATATCACTCTTCTATGTAATCTGGATTATTGACAGACAGTTTATACATAAATTTTAAGATTTTTCATGTTTTCTGGACCCCTAGCCTGACCCACCCCACCCCCGTGTGTACAAGTCTACTCACTTGCATCAACTGTTTGTTTGCTGTGTACTATCAAAAATATCATTTCATCAGGTAACTTAATATAGCTGAAAAACAATTTACATGTTATCATCCCAAAATGTATTTCTTTCCAAGGCAATTATGTTGACCCACCTCAGTAACCAACTTACCTGCCTATCTAAAATAGATGCCAAAAAGAGCATTTTTTTCGGCAATGCATATTGGCTTGTTTTGTCACTGACCAACCAAGAAGTGTTGTTTGTGGATTAAACTGAGAAATATGACCTCTGGCTCTAACAGAAATCATATTTTCTTCAAAGGTAGTGGCTGAGTGGTCTAAAGCGCTCTCCATTATGGATCACTGCCATCTCACCTCTGTCTGCGTGGGTTCGAGTCTCAGATTCAGCCAATGTGGATATGTGAGAAAGCTTGCCAGTAGTTTCTTGTGGGTCGGTGGTTCTTTACAGGGTTTTCCTGGGTTCTTCCTCCACCATTAATACTGGCCGCCATGTATAGCCTATCGTGTGCTGAAAAATGGCGTTAAACCCTACAACAACTACAACTGTTCAAAGGAGCCTACAGTCATTTCTCTTTCTCAGCTGCCTTATTTTATAAGTTTATCTTCATTAACGGATCAAACATAAAGTATTATAAATGTTCTAAATAACTACCAAAGGCTTCTTTGTCTTTTGATTTGGTTCCATTGTTTGAAAAAGTATGATCAGCTGTATTATTTTGAGTATTATAGTGGTCCTAATTAAATTCAAAATGACCTTCATGATTAGTATGTTTAAAAACTAACCAAAGTCTTTTGATTTGGTTCCATTGTTTGAAAAAGTATGATCAGCTGTATTATTTTAAGTATTATAGTGGTCCTAATTAAATTCAAAATGACCTTCATGATTAGTATGTTTAAAAACTAACCAAAGTTTCCACAATTTTCTGTCTGTTTGGCTCGGAAGGAAGGTCACCAACTTTTGTTTCCAAAACCTCATGAGAAGATGTTTAAAGGCATGCACATTTTAGAGCCAATTTCAAAATTGTCAAAAGTGTGAAATAATACTCGCTGGGTCAGTTCTTTCCTCATACAAAACTAAGAGGGCTATTGAAGCAAAGCTGACAAAAATTTTAATAAGAGTGTGATGGGATGTTTTGCCTCGTTCTAGATGGTTACACAAATAAAGACATGCCCTTATGATACTAGTGATGTCATTAGGGAAAGTTGTAACAAGCATTTGAAAAGGTTATAAATTGGGGCTGATTTTACTATCCAGGCTCTACAGTCTTCAATAGAGCCCTGTGTGGCCAAGTGGTGTAAGGTGCTCGCCTGTACAGATCACTGACATCTCCCCTGCATACATATGATTCTACCAGTGGTAGGCTAAACACATGGTTAGCTACTGCACATACTGCTTAAAGTTGAAATTTCCCACTTTTAAAAATTAAAAGAATTTTGTAAAAGAAATTATAACCAGCCCCCCCACCCACTATTTGTTTTGTGTTCTATCAACACATTACAGAAACTAGCCAGAACTAGTGTACTTGGGACCAGAAATATACCACCAGTTTATTGACCATTGTGATGATGCATTACAGAGCAAATACGATTATAATTGTTAAATAACAATTGACATATTTACATAGTGAGTTGTTAATTGATTTACTTATTGTTGGAATTGGAGGAGATTAATGCAAAATGTGTGATGTTTTTTGGAGGCATTACAAGTAATAAAAGAATAGAAGGTGCTCATAATGTCTTCTGATTCTTTGATGAAAAATCAGCAGACATTTGGCAAAAGGAGATGAGATGGAGACTGACAGTAAAATGATTTCAGGTGATGCAATAGAGTAAGTATTTTGATTTTTTTTAATGTTTAATTCTTAATGTATTTTTCATGATGTTTTAAGAGGAATATTTAAGGACAGATCTTACATATTTTGTTCAATTAATAGCAGAATGCCAAAACATGTTCTCCTAATGCAAACAAACCACTGGCTAAGAAATATTACAAGGTAAAGAATTCTCAATTATCAGAATTTAAGTATGTGCAGGCAAGTGGTAGAGATCCTGAGTTTGCATTATGTGTTTCAGAAGTATTCTTGTTTTGTATTTCATACATGTTTCAAAGTTTTCTTGCACATAAATGATGTTCAATCACTAAATAAAATATACATTTAATAATACAATTATAACATAATTAATTTCGGCATAAATTATTCATAAAAGCATGAATGCACAATTTTCAAATCTTTATTGTTATTTTTTATGTTTTTTACAGTGGTGAAACCTGTCAGCAGATTGTTGGATCTGAGACATGAAGAGAAAGTAATCCTTGAGGATGAGACTCAAGAATATATCTTAAGTCCATGTCAGGAACATGCTCCAGTGGGGTGAAACAAACATAGAAGAGTAATGGAGAGCAGTCAGCAACCTTACAAACCTGGCAACAAGAAAACTGAAGTTAGAACTTCTTTGCAGGCTGATTATAGTTATCCTGTCATTACAACAATCTAGTGCTTATAGGGAGAGGACATTCTTCATTCCTTACCAAATACAATTTGAATCAGAGAGAAATCTGGACCAGAGAACTATTGAAAGCCTGTTAACTATGAGGCGTATTAATAACAGTGGATGTCATCAGGGGTCACCTGACAGTCATGTGAAGGAAACTAACTGATATCATTAAAAAAAATCTTTGCACTGATTTTAAAGATAAACAACTCTTCCTTGAATGTATAAAACTGCTCGATAAATTCAGAGGTTTACCAGGTGATAGTCTGATCAATATCAAAGCATGTGTGCAGTACAATACAGTATCAATCTCCCAACAGACAAAAAAATAGGACAGAATGCCAATTAGGCAGTCAGGGTAGCATGTTTCCACTTGACTGATTGCTAAAAAAATCCATGGAATACATATTGAAAACAAGCAGATGTGGTGTGCTCAGGTGGGCAGCATCTGTGAAAGAGACCAAATTTGAGGTCTAGCATTGGAGAAAAGCTCGGTCAACAGTTTGCTGCAAGTTATACCCTTATCTGCCCCATAAGTATTTTCACAAAAAGAAGATAGTTGACCTTAAATGCAGTAAAACCTTGACCTCTGATGGATAGGCAATATGTTATTGCAGAAATCATTTAAACTGCGAATCAAATTTTCATTTTTTTTAAAAATCAATGTACTGAACAAATATTTTTATTAAAATCTGAATTGTACATACATTTGAAGATTACTTTAGTTTCAAATTACGTGAAAAAATATAATTGGGGAAATGTAAAATCCAGGATTATTTACAAGAATAAGTATATGACAATGAGACTTGTGTTTCCTGTTTTATATGTGTCTGTGGCATGTGTGTTATTTATATCCTTTCTAATTTCTGTCAGTTTGAATCATCATAAATTATCTACTATAGAATTCAACATGGTATAATCCAACTTGAAAGGAGGATAAACAGAAGAATGAATAGAGAAATTACCACATATTTGCATCATTTGTTTGCAGATTCCCCAAATATAATTATTTTATCAAAATATATAATCTTCAATTTGGAAATATGGCATCATGCCCAGTACATTTTTTAAAACTTGTCTGCAGTAGTCTTTTGTTATTAACATGCTGAGGTTTTAGCGACAAAAGGGTCACATTGATACAAGGTGAGCTGTGATCACATTACTTCAAACACATCCGGGGGCCCCGAGTGGTCTAAAGAACTCTCCATTACGGATCACTGCCATCTCACCTCTGCGGGGTTTCGAGTCTCGGATTCAGCTAATGTGGGTATGTGAGAAAGCTTGCCAGTAGCTTCTCGAGGGTTGGTGGTTCTTTCCGGGGTTTTCCCGGATTCTTCCTCCACCATTAATACTGGCTGCCATGTATAGTGTATCGTGTGCTGAAAAATGGTGTTAAACACTACAACAACAACAACTAGAAACACATCCTCTCAGCAAGGCTAGAATATTGTGGTGTAGCCTGTCAGCTAATCTGTACACTTTTATACATGCATATCTGCACTCTTCATTTCTAGCCAGATCTTTTACAAATGATATTTTGGTATTTATCCCTAATTCTTGGGTTCATTTCTGTATGTTACATTAAGATTTCAGTGTGGCGAAAAAGTGTACATCGTTATATTACCCCGTTGATGGTTTAACAGTATCATAATTTGATCTCCTTATACAACTAGATGGTAAATGACACACATATAAAAACTTATAACAAATATTATGTTTGTAAGAGCTTTTGTTGGTCTTTAACCTTACCACTGCAAAAAATAATGAATCTTCTCCTTTCTATGTATCCAAATTCTTGGCCGACAATTTGAATGTAAATCTCAAGCTTTTTTTATGGGTTTTTTTAACCAGTTATGGTTACAATCCTACTCAAAGCAAATATTTATTTCCCCAAAGCTGTAAAAAAAAAATCACTTTGCCAGGTGGCCTAATAATTATAAAAAAAAGTGTTCACATTATCTTCAGTCTTTAAGGTGATTCTTACCAAAACAGTTGTTCATCTGCCTCTATAACCCACCTACCTGTCTAAAATGGATGTCCAAAAGGGAACGGTCACTATGAATACATAGAAATTAGGAGAATGTCTGTTTTGTTCTTTGTTTACTTCAGTGTATTTGAATTTCTGTCTGCATGTCCCCCCCATCAGAAATCATTTCATGACAATGACCTAAATAACTGGATTCACAGGAGTGATTTTGTTGGATACATTTTTAGGGACATATCATATGAGTAGTTGTAGATAAATTTTAAAATTTTGAGGGATTTGGATGTTGCATTCTCTTTTGCTGTTTGCAGTTTTTCTTTTTCATTGAATTAATTTTATTCTGTACAATTAATTTTCAAGATTTATGACCAGTTTACAAAAGTCAAAAATATTAATCTTCATGGAAATATCATGATGTACTATGCACTTTAATATCACCTAAACAGACTTAGTCTTTGTCAGCAAGTTTGAATAAAGTTAAGGCCCTTTCTTATCTGAAAATCAGGTCATTGATTGTGTTTCAGTGCAATTACACAAACAAGAAACACAATCCAACCTGATTGGAGGGTTATCTCTCATCCAATGCCACCTCTTATATTCAGCTATTTTCTTCCCTATAACAGTTACCTGCCTTCTACAAATCTTTTGTGACCTTTGGATGCTTCATTAACAGAGATTGCATTGTAAAGTTAACCCTGTTAATCAGGGGTCAGAATTTAAAAAATTTGAAATTTAACATTGATCCTAATAAGCATAATATAAAACAAAAGATTTCAACACAAACTCTTATTGAAATTTTGGGCACAATCCAAATTTTTAAAAAATTTCAGTTAAATGTTGATTTCAGTTGTATCACAAAAAGGACCAAAATGAACTATAAATAGGTTATTTTTGGTGGTTTTTTTTAAATAAATGCTAAAATATATGGGGGTTTTTAAATTTCTGTTTTTCAGTATTCCATGACTGAGGTGTCCCAGCTCACTAGACAAGAAGTTCATGAAACTTGCCAGGAAGAAATTTATAGGTAAGGTGATTATATGTACCACTTATGATAATGCATTTTGTTTAAACAGAAAATCTGATAAAAACGGAATGCTATAACATTAAAAAATATTGCAGTATTATCCATTGGCTTATGTTCTTCTCCAGCTTTGTATTGTGGGTTATAGTGCCATCACATTTGGCAAATCATTGTCAAAACACTGCTCATTCTACTTACAATGTACCCGACAAGATAATGCTGTTTGGAAATCGGTTCCCAAGGAAGAAGGCAATGGAAGATTTCATATTTAACATGATATAATGTTATGTCATATGATATTGGCACATGGCAGTAGTGCCTGCTGGAACATGTGTAATGAGCATAGCCAGGCATAGTATTCTGGAGTCGAGGGAAAATGTATAATATCCTAAAATAAATCACTATTGATAGCCGATCAAAGGTCAATAACTTATCATGTGATGTCCTAAAAAAGTTTCTTGCCCCTCTGATGTGATACCATATTTAACACATAAAAATGCACATCCAGCTCACAAGCTGCAGAGACCCAGTGCACAATCTGCCGGTAGACCAGGATCTAATCATGCATATAAATGATTAGTGTACACAATAATCTATGTATCAGTCAGTAGTTGATCAGGGTCTGTGCATTCACTTGATCTCCCTAGTTTGAAGGGATAGTATAATTTGCCAGTGTATCAGGCAGTGATAGTTCACTTGATCTTCATAAGTAGAAGGAGTAATGTAGATGGTAATTTGCCAGTGTATCAGGTAGTGATAGTTCACTTGATCATCATGAGTAGGAGTAATGTAGATGGTAATTTGCCAGTGTATCAGGTAGTGATAGTTCACCTGATCTTCATGAGTAGGAGTAATGTAGATGGTAATTGGCCAGTGTATCAGGCAGTGATAGTTCACTTGATCTTCATGAGTAGAAGGAGTAATGTAGATGGTAATTGGCCAGTGTATCAGGCAGTGATAGTTCACTTGATCTTCATAAGTAGAAGGAGTAATGTAGATGGTAATTTGCCAGTGTATCAGGCAGTGATAGTTCACTTGATCTTCATGAGTAGAAGGAGTAGTGTAGATGGTAATTTGCCAGTGTATCAGGCAGTGATAGTTCACTTGATCATCATGAGTAGGAGTAATGTAGATGGTAATTGGCCAGTGTATCAGGCAGTGATAGTTCACTTGATCATCATGAGTAGGAGTAATGTAGATGGTAATTGGCCAGTGTATCAGGCAGTGATAGTTCACTTGATCTTCATGAGTAGAAGGAGTAGTGTAGATGGTAATTTGCCAGTGTATCAGGCAGTGATAGTTCACTTGATCTTCATGAGTAGAAGGAGTAATGTAGATGGTAATTTGCCAGTGTATCAGGCAGTGATAGTTCACTTGATCATCATGAGTAGGAGTAATGTAGATGGTAATTGGCCAGTGTATCAGGCAGTGATAGTTCACTTGATCTTCATGAGTAGGAGGAGTAATGTAGATGGTAATTGGCCAGTGTATCAGGCAGTGATAGTTCACTTGATCATCATGAGTAGGAGGAGTAATGTAGATGGTAATTGGCCAGTGTATCAGGCAGTGATAGTTCACTTGATCATCATGAGTAGGAGGAGTAATGTAGATGGTAATTTGCCAGTGTATCAGGCAATGATAGTTCACTTGATCATCATGAGTAGAAGGAGTAGTGTAGATGGTAATTGGCCAGTGTATCAGGCAGTGATAGTTCACTTGATCATCATGAGTAGGAGTAATGTAGATGGTAATTTGCCAGTGTATCAGGCAGTGATAGTTCACTTGATCTTCATAAGTAGAAGGAGTAGTGTAGATGGTAATTGGCCAGTGTATCAGGCAGTGATAGTTCACTTGATCATCATGAGTAGGAGTAATGTAGATGGTAATTTGCCAGTGTATCAGGCAGTGATAGTTCACTTGATCATCATGAGTAGAAGGAGTAGTGTAGATGGTAATTTGCCAGTGTATCAGGCAGTGATAGTTCACTTGATCATCATGAGTAGGAGTAATGTAGATGGTAATTGGCCAGTGTATCAGGTAGTGATAGTTTCACTTGATCTTCATGAGTAGAAGGAGTAATGTAGATGGTAATTTGCCAGTGTATCAGGCAGTGATAGTTCACTTGATCATCATGAGTAGGAGTAATGTAGATGGTAATTGGCCAGTGTATCAGGCAGTGATAGTTCACTTGATCATCATGAGTAGGAGTAATGTAGATGGTAATTTGCCAGTGTATCAGGTAGTGATAGTTCACTTGATCTTCATGAGTAGAAGGAGTAATGTAGATGGTAATTTGCCAGTGTATCAGGCAGTGATAGTTCACTTGATCATCATGAGTAGGAGTAATGTAGATGGTAATTGGCCAGTGTATCAGGCAGTGATAGTTCACTTGATCTTCATGAGTAGAAGGAGTAATGTAGATGGTAATTTGCCAGTGTATCAGGCAGTGATAGTTCACTTGATCTTCATAAGTAGAAGGAGTAATGTAGATGGTAATTGGCCAGTGTATCAGGCAGTGATAGTTCACTTGATCTTCATGAGTAGAAGGAGTAATGTAGATGGTAATTTGCCAGTGTATCAGGCAGTGATAGTTCACTTGATCATCATGAGTAGGAGTAATGTAGATGGTAATTGGCCAGTGTATCAGGCAGTGATAGTTCACTTGATCTTCATGAGTAGAAGGAGTAATGTAGATGGTAATTTGCCAGTGTATCAGGCAGTGATAGTTCACTTGATCATCATGAGTAGGAGTAATGTAGATGGTAATTGGCCAGTGTATCAGGCAGTGATAGTTCACCTGATCTTCATAAGTAGAAGGAGTAATGTAGATGGTAATTTGCCAGTGTATCAGGCAGTGATAGTTCACTTGATCTTCATGAGTAGAAGGAGTAATGTAGATGGTAATTTGCCAGTGTATCAGGCAGTGATAGTTCACTTGATCTTCATAAGTAGAAGGAGTAGTGTAGATGGTAATTTGCCAGTGTATCAGGCAGTGATAGTTCACTTGATCATCATGAGTAGGAATAATGTAGATGGTAATTTGCCAGTGTATCAGGCAGTGATAGTTCACCTGATCTTCATGAGTAGAAGGAGTAATGTAGATGGTAATTGGCCAGTGTATCAGGCAGTGATAGTTCACTTGATCTTCATAAGTAGAAGGAGTAGTGTAGATGGTAAGTGTATCAGCCACTGGTAGAGCTTGATCAGTGTTGTTGAATGGTTAAAAAGTACATGTTAATTGGCAACATTGACCAAACATTCTTGTGGCTGTTATATCCAGAGTGTGATTTTATTTTTGATGATGCATGCAAACGTAGGAACACCAGTGACATTTAAAATTTTGACGTTTCCAAACCCATTGCCAGAATTGTGTACAAGTCCTTTTTTAATGCTCAGAAGTTTGTCTTAAAAGAAGCTTAATTTAATTTTGTAAAATAAAAGACTAGGACTGATTACATTAACTAATTTTTCCATTAAACTGTTATAAAGCCAACTTTTTTATTCTTTTCAGGTTGAAGAGAGAAATATGTTTGTGGAAGCAGGCTGTTTGTGAATCGGGAGGTGTGGAAACTTGAATCCGACTTCACTTGAAGGTGACAGTTGGAAGTTGTTTTGTCTGAGGTGTGGAAACTTGAGTCAAACTCTAAAATTACATTGTGACAGTTATTTTGTCCACAAAAGATCACTAAAAATGGATTGAGCTTTTTGTGGAAGCAAGGAAAGTACATTACATAGCGATGTGTCTTATGTCATTATTGTATTCATGCAGCATCAAACTCCATCCCTACAATCTCTGAGTTTTGTTTTCCATTTTGTTCATGAAAGTAATGGGATTGGGTTTTGATCACTGAACACAATAATTGGAGAAGGAGCTGAACTAATATATATTTTGAAATGTTTTCAGAGCCAACATTTGTTCTCAATTGTTGAAAATTTTCTCTCTTGCTTATATTTATAGAAAAATAGCACACTGGATGCTCGACAACAGTTTTGTCTTCTTGTTTCTGCCAACCCCTACATCACTTGCATCAGTAGACATTTTAAATAATTGAATAAAATCTGAAACTTTAAATATGGCCTTTAAAATGACAAAAGTTTCCTGACATTTGTCAGACCAATGAAACTTGCTCAACAGATTGGTCATAGGTTCAGCATTTATGGAGAAATTTGAACAAAATTTCAAATATTATCCAGCCATATCCAAAATTCACATTAGTTGCTTTTTGCAAACAGGCACTGGGAATTCAGAGATAGCAATGGCTTTAACTCCTACAGGTTTATTTTGACCTTGTCGCACAGTATGTCCTGAAAATGTGATACATGGCAGAACTCACCTTGACCTAAATTAACCATCAGATTTGCATCAATGAGTCGATCAAAGAATTTCCAAATGGTTTCCAAGTGATTTTTCTTGGCATCATTGTAGATGATGATGTCACCATTTGTATGCATCACAATGATCTAGACTAGATGTTATTTTGTTCATTTAATGGTGATATATTGACTGAGAATTTTTCATACAAAATGGAATCACTTTATTCTGATAAAGTCCACCTGATGTTGCAAACTTCAAAATTTCATTTGCTCTTTACATAAATGGAATTTGCCAGAATCCTTTCAAAAGGTCAAACTTTGTGACATATTTTTCATTTCCAATTTTGTCAATGCAATCATGTTTTCTTGACATTGGAAATGATTCTGTTTTGGTGACACTATTGATTTTTCTATAGTTAGTGCACATATGGAATGTATTATACATACATGGTGAACTCTAGTTACTTTTACTTGATTCTTTAAAATAATTCTCCAGGAAATATTGAATGTTTTTTTTTTCTTCAAACATCCCTGCTTGAAAGGATTCATCTCATGAGGATCCTGTTTCACAGGTGTAGAATCAACAATCTGAATGTCAGATTTTATTCGTTTGTATTGCAACATCATGAAACAAGTGCTCCTATTCACATAATGACTGTTTTAGTTCACTCTTTTCTTGTAGCTGTAGATGTAAAAGTTTATTGGTCCAGATTGTTTAACATTTCTGAATTCCAAAGACTAATTAAACCAAAGTCACTACAGTCAGATTGCATTACATAGTTTGCATCCTCACAGTGTGAGACAGGTACAACTAGATCTGTTGAATGATTAACTGGATTATCTATACCAGCATACTCCTTTAACAAAATTAATATGACTAAGTTGTTTTGGTTTCCACCTCCCAGGAATTTTAATGATATAAGTCATTTACATTATTTTTAACTGTATAAGGACCACTATATTTTGCAAGAAGATGATTTTGAGGTAATGGCATGAAAACCAGAAATTTAGCACTGGGCTGAAGCTCCTTTCCTGTCTAGTTCTGTTATACCTTCAACACTTTGGTGGCCTATGTGGTTAGAGCATCCACCTCAGATGCAAGAGGTTGCAGGTTCGAAACCATTCGAAGTCATACCAAAGACTTATACAAATGGTACTAGCAGCTGCCTCGCTTGGTGCCCAGCATTAATAGTTTAGTATTAGGACTGGTTGCCCTTGCTTCAGAAGAATGTGACTGAATGGGGCATGATGCTACATGTGCTAGACATCACTGTAAACTGCAACACTGCAGACATTGTAGCAATTTGACTAAAATTGTTTAAGCTACATTAAAAATCCAAAACACACACACTCTTTCATACCTTAATTTCATTTTGACTAAATATAGTGAAAATTAGTTCTTGGCACTTCACAAGCCTTTGACAATTAATATTTGAAATCAGAGACAGTCCAGATGATTAATCTTTGAATCTTCATGGGAAAGATGTTTCTCTTTTAATAACTTTAATGGTCCAGTACAGTATGTCATGAAATTAGTTCAAAGGACTAAAACCAATGATTCTTGAACTGATTCACTAACCACAACAACAGCAAATGAACAACCACATTCCAGCCTTTTCCTGTATCATAGCAATATGACCTAATCATATTCTTCCAAGGTGGATGAAATCTTTCTAAAGCCCTTTGACTTTCAGGGTGATAGGCAGACGACTTAAACTGTTGGATGCCTAATTTCACGCAAAACTTGTTGGAAAATTCCAGACCTAAAATTTAACCCTTCATCAGGCTGTATAGATTTGGGAAGGCCAAGAAGTATTAAAAAAAACCACCAAAAAAAACCAACGTTATGAAAGCTTCTGCAATAAGTTTCGTTTTGATATTTCTCAAAGGAATTATCTGTGGAAAACTTGTGGATGTCCACATTACGGTCAATACTTATTCTGTGCCTGACTTTGTCTTAGGTAAGGGACCAACACACTCTACCATTGTTCTGCTATATGGTTCATCAAATGCAGGAATATTTTGCTGATGAGACTTAGGTATCTTCTGATTGGGTTTTCCTACCATTTCACAAGTGTGATAAAATATAAAGTATGTAGAAACACCACTTTTAATTTTCGACCAATAAAAATGATTCAGAATCTTCTTGTAAGTCTTACTGACTCCAAAAATCCCATTTCGTTGGTTAGACTAAGAATTTCCCGTCTATAAAACCATGGAAACAACAACTTGATAGCTCATTGATCATTTGTCACTGGAGGTACCTCAGGTGGTCTCCATTTTCTCATAAGGACCCCATTTTTATCAAAAATAACAAACTGGGACTTTTATGGCTTCAGTTTTACTAAAAGCCCTCTGAAACAAACAGGAAATCTCATGATCTTGTTTCTGTTTGAAAAGAGTGATTGTAACTGATTAAAATATTGTGAATGAGTAGTGAAAAGATGAATCACTGTGATTACTAGCACAAAAAAAAGAAATCAAACTACTGGCCAATAAATATATAAGCTAAAGGAGTAATTTTTTCCTGATAAACGTTATTTTCAAGAGTTCTTCTTGCCTTAGTCTGTTCACTGCACACGCAGAATATAAATCAGGAATTTCTCTCTCAAAAAGATAAATGTTTGATCCAAACAAGGGTTGTCGGTTACAAGTGAATTAACCTTATCTCCATAAGGTCACTGTCTAGTAATAAAGGAATGCTCTCTGTAGGTAAAGAAGTCAATGCTTTGACAGTCATAGGTCCTATGACTAAGTATGATGCAAAATTGACACAATGGAGAGAAAAATTAACAAAGCTGCACTCAACTCCCTGAATCAGAACACATTCAATATAGGAAGGCTCCTCAGAGAAAGACAAAGTGCCTGATAACAAAATACTTAGAAGCTCCCGTGTCCCTTAATATTTTAATATGGATAGGCTCAGAAGAATCACCAATAAGTGATGCAGAACTTTTTGAAATTCATGATTCTCCATGTTCAATTCAGACTGCAGTTTGTTCAGCCCTACCAATGTATTGCTTTCATTACAAGGCCATAACCTTGACCTTTTTTTTTTTTAAAAAAAAGCATTTGGAATAGCAGTTTTTATTTTGCTGCTTAATTTGTCAACTTGTAGCTGTCAGAAATGATGTGCCCTTACTTGTGAGCACACATAATAAGAGATAATAATTTTTGATCAGTCTTATCATATGTTTGATTTCTAAACGTTGTCCGAGATTGAGATTTGCAAGTATTCATGTGAGACTGAGATGATCCTTTAGACCAAAAAGACACTGAAACTTTTTAGGCGGGGAATAATCATAGCTGTATGAGCAACATTTTCCAAAGTTTTCAGCTTTTGCTCATCAAGGTAGGTCTTGATATCACTATGGATGCTGTTCTTGAACTTCTCAATTATATTATTATGGATGCAGTTCATGAACTCTTTAACTAACGTGAGCTGTCTGAGATTATCATAATCTTTATCAGCCTTCTTAGCTGAACACCGCCTATGAAATAGTTGTTCTTTTTCCCTTGTAAATTTCGACATGGGTTTGTCCAGTTTCTTTTCTGCAATTCCTAAACCTTTGTCGTTATTCGTCAGGTACCAACTCACACACCCCCATTCAAGATACATTCCTCAATCACATCATGCTGAACACTTTGTTGTAATCATGGACTTTACGAGAGTTGAAAATGAGTACACTTTGTAATAATAAAGTCCAATGCTCTCTTGACCATTTTAAGCTGTTAGCAATTTTCTCTAATTGAAAAAAGTATTTATCAACTTTTTTCCTGAAAAGGATCTACTAACCTAATTAACCTAATTATTTCTATTAACATGTAAAGGGGGTGGGGGTGGCGTGCTGTGCCTGCCAGTTCTAATTCTGTTAATCTATTTTGCATTTCCCTTTGCTCTCTCTTTCTTTCTCTCTCTCTCTCTCTCTCTCTCCATTTACATTTGTATTTCACTCTCATTTTCTCTCAGCATTTGTATTTCCCTCTTTTTCTCTCAGCATTTGTATTTCCCTATCTTTCTCTGCATTTCTCTTTCCCTTCTTAGTATTTCCTTCTGAAGCTGACGCTTTTTTAAGTGTTGTTCCATCATTTTATAGCTGTAATTCCTTTTTAATTTCCTATCAAAACCAGAGACATACAAACTCAAAGCACAATTATACAAAAGTTCCTTTCCATTACAAAACTGAACGAAAATTTTCATTATATTTTGTTTCGTTAAAGGTGCTTTTGCTATCGAAATTTCAATATGTCTGGTTAGCTCATGCAACTCGTCCTGTTCCTCAGGTACGAGTTGATTCTCAATGTGAAATTGAAATCTTTATCAGGAACAACGAAAATTCAGGAAGAAAGTCGATTTCAATTTTAAATTCAATTTGTAATATCTCTGAAATATTTTAAGAATATCAGATATGGGACGAGCCCCCAATTTCTGTTAAGACTCCAGCTCTTACACTATGTAAGAAAGAAAGTGAAACCAGCAATTTCATTGAGTAAAGTCAGCAAGTTATTTATTTCTCTATGTTACAAAGTGAAAATTTCAGAAACACAATATTTTGAATTAAATCCCAAATACTCCTAAATATCCTATCACAAGTCAATATGTTCTAAATGAATTCCAGTAGTCTGGAATGTCCAGATGTACCACATTGAAGCACTCCAGAACGTCTTTGAATGAGCTCACACTAATCCCAAAGTAATGTGTTAGTCCGGAAGCACTTTGTAATTGCAATGAATGATTTAAATAAATAACTATTGTTCAATTATATCTAAACACATCTGCAAACTCTGATAATAGATACCCCAAAACTGATATGAAACAGGAATGAAATTTGTTTTTCAAATCAGTTATGTATATATACAAATATCACTTGACCTAAGACAAAAAAGGATATGGCTAATTTCGTACAGAAAAACTTGATCTAACTGTAAACGACAAGACTGACTTGATATGAGTGGTGCTAATGAAAGCCTATCAAAAGGCTAACAAGTTTGCTTCTAGAACTTTCTAAACTCAGAAACCTATGTCAACATGTTGTTTACAAATAATCATTTTCTTAAAGTACAATCCACAGTCGTAACAAATCAGGTAGACATTATCTCCATAACCCTCGGTCCTGCACAAAATTAAATACAGTATATAGCGATGTGTGCCATTTACCCGTGCACCCGGGTCCGAATATCCTTCGAGTACGAATTAAAATTCTCTAACCCGTATGATAATATTATATATTCGTATTAATAAAAGTTATGTTAATATTATCAAGCATTCTCTGTAGAATCCAGGGATATCACTTTCTGTTCTGTTCGGTGTATATTTGTAATTCTCTATAATTAATTCTTTATATCTTGATTTCTGTCATAAGGATCCAGAATGACTGTACTTGGGTAAGAATTAATAGGTCGACTTGTGAGTATGTTCGCTGCGGACGAATGCCTATACCACCAACTTTGAGGAATCATTTTTTTTTATATGTGTGCATGGTCGATATGATAGAGGTTGGTGCTTACGGGCAAGGCGTTGGCTTCCGTTTACCCGTGGACCCCAGTTCGAAACGCCGTAAAGTACGAATTCAAAATTATCTAACCTGTATGATAATATTATTTATTTGTATTTAGAAAAATGTTGTTAGTATTATAAAGCATTCTCCTTTTTAATCCAGAGATAGCACTTTCCGTTCTGTTTGGTGCATATATAAACAAATCAGGCATTATCTCCACAACCCTCCGTCACTCATAAAATTAAGCACAGTATATAGCGATATGTGCCGTTTATCTGACTAGCAATGTGTCTCACGCAGTCTTAGCAGTCCAAACCCTTGCTTTGATAGAAACCTTACAGCTATTTATACAGGAAAACGAAATAACAAAGGTACACGAATTATCATCCATTATCAATTATTCTTCAAAGGGAACACATTTCTGGCTGAATCATTTAGTATGGTAATCATCTAAAAAATTGTTTAAAAACAACCTGGATGATTTTCTTGTTTGCATCATTTCAGATGCATCAATCTGTTGCTAATATGTGTTTGCTTTTGCAATTTAATTGTATGTGATAATAGGATCACGGTATCGCTAATATTGTCCAATCTCCCTTGGGAGAATCACTTTGGTGGTTTTAGTTCAATCTCACAGTAGTACTTGGCGGAGCGGTGGTTCAGTCTCACAGCACGGCGTCACTTTGGGAGCGTTGTAGTTCTTTCTCACTGTGCAGCATCACTTTGGTTGGTGGGTGGGTGGGTGTATAGTCCAGTCTCACAATGAGACATCACTGGAGGGGGGGGGATAGTCCAGCCTTGCTATGCGGCATAACTTTGGACGGCATTTTAAATCACACTATGTTGGTGTTTTTGATAATAACACTGTCAATGTTAGCCATAGAGTAAACTGATTTATAGTAATAGAGCCTGATATTTGTATAGAACCCACAATCCCTTTAAAAGACATAGATTTTCTAGGTGATACATCGTCATACAGTTTCATGATGCAATTCACGTCAAACAACTTTTTCACAGGGTTAAAATCAATACACAGGATATTCAAATTGAAAGTTAATGGAATACATCTGTCGGATGGTTACCAATAAAAAAAATAATTATGTTAGGACTCAGAAGTACAAATAAGGCAGAAAACCTTAAAGCGCGCTTAACCTAAGCAAAACCAAAATATTATCTTTAACTCACACTAATAAAATAATTAGTTACATGGGGAGAGAAAAAACAAACAAACTACTCCATATCGTGTAGCACGTGGATGAATTGTATCGTATAATGTTGTGATCCCCAAATAGGGCCGTCATCATTGTTTGACAAAACAGGAACAATCGTTGCATATTGGCAGATAAAAGTGACTGAATTCTGTCTAGCAGTGTCTGATTGTTTTTACTTTTTTGTTATTGAAAACGTCCTCAATGAAATTTATAAAACTCGTGGTAATTGAAAGAACATATATAAACTGCAAAGACTTGAACGTTTCAGTTTCTAACGATTGGGGGGGGGGGTCTCGCGAACGTAAAAGGGTAGGATCTGGGTACCCTGCCGATTTAAGATATTTTAATAACAAGGCTAAGTCAATTCTCTGTTTCTGGTTGTATGTGTAGTCATTATAATTGACTTTATGCAGATTACACGCCATCTTGCAATGATTGTTACAAAGCCTCTCGCATTACAATCACACCATATGGCCCTTAGATCGATTTACACTGTTACAGTACCTAACATGAAATATGTACAAATGACACCGATCCGCCATCACATATTCACACATAACCGTAATTTTCACCAAATTCGCTAATATTTCTTTTCCAAGGGACTAATGGTTACAGAGTATGCACTGGGTGTTGACAATATGTATTGTTTTCTGCATCTAGAATGCGGCTTGAACAGTTAGGAAAACTTTCGGTATGTTTTTAGAGTTATGAAAATTCAGTCACGGACGGTTTACCACAAAATATTAGAACTGATGTTTACATCCAACAGAGGTGATGTGATCGAGTGCGTTTCTTTCGGATGAAAACTATGTTCTTAACAAATTTTGGTTCTCAGTGGTTGCACATTGTGTTTTATGCACGAAGATGCACAATCACACCTCACTAGCCACCTGATTAATATAGCATCCTGAGTAACGTGCATTCTCTGACGCTGTGAGTACTTATCGGTGAATTGTTGCAAAAAGTCCCATGACAAACAATTACGAATAAATTTTCATCCTGTTTATAAAGTATTGCTGATACTCTCTAGTCAAAGTGACAAGTTAATAAATTACAAATGGCGGCAACCTGCTGTATAATTGACTCCAGGTCAGTGAGTAAAACCGCACATACATGTTGTGATTTATTTACCTTTAATTATGAACTGTATTAATTAATTCATTGCAAAAACATTCTTTAATAGATATAGTTCTTTTATTTGCAGCACTGAATAAAATCAAAAGAAACAAATTAGCTTGTTTAAAGTAGATCTGTCACTGAGGTGTCTTGAAGTCTTAGACTTGCGAGGTAGTCTGAACTCAATGTATGCATATCAATTATCACTAATGCCAAAAAACATTTTATTTAAAAAAAATAAGGGAAGTAAAAATGGCTAATGCGGCCTAAGCTAAAGAGCGAAAATTGACAAGAATAAAAATAAAATGTAAAAAATATTTGAAATTAACCAGCATTAACAGAAAGCATCCTGACATAGAGGCCTGTCAGTGTGGGACAAAAAATATGTTGATGTGCCAACACATGTGCAGTCAACAGCACTGGAATAAATCTGAATCATATTGACCCATATTTTTTTCTCTCGAACTTCTCTTGCATTTGGTTACTAGGGAGGTGTCAGTCGAGCGATATCAGGCCCACTTGGGTCCTTTGTTGATAATGGTATCATATTTCAGTATTATAAATCGACAGACATGATTTGATTACAAAACACAGGTGAGGCGGTAATTGAAAGAATACTTCGTTGTAGATCAGTTTTGTGCATATTTTACCATTGCTCAGATTTTGCATACGGGTTGTTTTCCATGAGTTATATACCCAGGTCCTAGTTTTGGGGACGCAACTGAGCTTAGATCTAGAGCGTTTTTTTTTAAATAATGTTATCGCGTATCATCTTATGACTAAATCTATGTACAATTGAATGCAGACATCTAACTGATCCACGCAACCTTTGATCTCGCCAGGGCGAGGTCATTGGATGAGCATGTTCCACAGATTTAAACATGTTTAACTTGCTAGTAGCGACGTTCACGTTTTGACCTTTCATCAGAATATTCATTTCAGCCGTTTCCATTTCGGAGATATGTTAAGCTGTCATGCTTGCTTTTCTAGAAATGCATAGATTTAGAAGATACACAAGCATGAGGGAAATTTTAACACGAAACTTAAATAACAGTCCTTTGATGTGGAAAAAAAAAAGAAACTGGATACTGCTTACTTTATTATCCCCTCACCATATTCGTTCCGTACACATTCGTAACGCCATGTATTGCACCCTATTTTACTTGCACTTATCAAGTTGGCATGGGGGAGCCTCTTGAGAAGAGTAAAACACCCATATCAGACGTAGGTCACTGTTTATTCGTGACACTGGCAATATTTTGGATCATATTTCACCAGCACTCGTCAAGATTCCTCAGTCTGATTAAAATCAGATCTCCACTGTTATACATGAAGATCTGACAGCGACCCCTTTGGGTTCATGTTTTGGTAACCTATGTTATTACCATAATCGCTAATTTTATAAACCAATCAGATGAAGTCTTATATCTACGCGTTTGGATATGTGTACCGAACGATTTGAGTCATTTTCAGATTTTTGAAAGCTGCATTTCCATTGGCAAATTCAAAGGTCACCAGAACATGACCCTTAAGCAGTCGTCGTCAGATCTTCCCGTAGGACAGCGGAGATCTGATTTTTATCAGATTGCAAAATTCCCACGTGGATGCATCTGTGGAAGAGTAACCCAAAACTTTGTTACCTTTTTTTTTTCTTTCTCTTTCATCTTCAGTGATTATCGTGGTTTCTGGCGTTCCTTGATAACGCTTCAATATTTCTTACCTTAACTAATCTGCACTCATCTAGATTGGTCTGTGGAAGCATCTCAGAAAGAGTAGCTGAACCATATAAATAATTAACTGATATGTTCATGCTTGGTCAACTTAAAATGTTCAAGTGTAACGACTAAGTTACTCCTCCCCGTTTAAGGTGAATGTTCAATGTTAGCCTTACGTGCACAACCACGGGTCCGCTTAATTCCAACTTTCCAGTAACTGGTTAATTTTGGCTAAGGCGCGAAATATTAATGCTATAGTAAAATAATACTGATTCCGCCTGCTTCTGACAATAGCCTATTTGCAATAATTACAATAACTATATACACTTGTACATTAATTTTTACATGTTAAATATAAAATTTAAACGGTAGGAATTGTAAATGTCAAAATAGTACGTGATCTTCATATTATGACAATATTACTTTCAGTAATCAAAGCATAATTAGCGCGACTTCGCGAGAGCGTTTATCGAACCTAATTGTAAAAAAAAAAAATTGGTTAGGAACAAAAGAAACTGGTTGTGCAAAATAAAATCTGTGGCTATTGAATGGATATCCAATTCAGCCAGATTTGAAGTAAATAGAAATATAAATACAGTATTTGGTTGCATACATTAGATCTTTACTCCATACACAAGCTCCTAAAAGATGTGATAGTAAATAATTGTGACGTTTGTGATATGTTCATCAGTTTCAACTTCGAAGTGTAACCGTTAATTTCATTGTAATCACACTGTTTTATTTTCTTTTCACTGTAAGCATAGTACGAATTTCATCCAGCTTTCCCTCAATATTTGTCAATCTTGCTTCCATGGATGACGTTTTGTACTCGTTATTATCTAGATTGTGTGTGATGCTGTCCACTCTTTCTCCGATTCTGTTCACGGTCTCTGATATTTCAAGAAATCCGACTGTAATGTCCCCGACATGCGCCATTTCATTCTTTGCTTTTCTTAAACCCCGGATTGACTGCTTCAACTGATCCTCATAATGCCGTCTGCATTTTTCAGAACATATATCCGAATTTTTCAAAATCCACAACTTTAACGTTGCTTTTATCACATTTGCAGCTGCAATTTTTCGTCTTTTCTCGATTTGAATTCTGGAAACCATATGAAATACGTATTTTTCCTGCCTTGTCTGCTCTAGTTTTCGTGCCAAAACTGCAACAAGAAGTGCAGTTGATCCAACACCCATAACCCCCGTACAAACCGATATATATCTCCCGCAGTAGCTCCTCGGTACTGCGTCTCCATAACCAATAGTGAGAAACGTTGTAGCGACAAGCCACATTATTTCAGCGTATGTGTTATCTTCCCCATCCTCGTAATAAATCTCGCAAGTTCTCATGGCCCACGTATTCACGATGAAGGTTGTCATCATCACGGTTAACAGCAAGAGACTTGGACTGCTGGACATTGCAGCTTTGAAAACAAAGATGGAATTAATTTTTATCTTGCTCAACGCTCCAATGCTGTTCGTAGATGTATCCGTCAGCAGTCTGCTGTGGACCACCGCAAATTTAGCAATAAGATAAAGTCTGCTCATCATAAGGATGGACAATACGGCGTCAATGCTGACTCTCTTCTTATCGCCTGCCGGGGACACGTACTGTATTCTTATATCCCCTGGAATCGGATGAACGGCGCATACAGTTAATTCTGTGAACAGTCCAACCCATGTCCACGTGGTCACCACTGATTGCCATTCCTTGACTCCAGCATCGGAAGCTTTGATGATTGCTCCAATATAGTAATACCAACATATGCAGATGAGCAAGATCACGGTTGTAGCACTGATTGTTGATTTTAGACAAATTGAGAGTGTGTCTGACTGGGTTATTTTTTGGGCTATTACCAGTTCCGTTTCAATTATCATCAACACAATGCCCGTTAAGGCCAGTAGAAATTCCATGTCAACAATCCAGCGTCTCCGCTGGATCAACTTCCTGCGGAGCTCAAGTCTATGCCCCAACAGTTTCCCCGAGCCTGCTACCTTCTCTATTGGGAGCCCACCGTACATCCTGATCATTTTGATCCCTTTTAGGGGTTCCGTGGGTTCGTCTTTGAACAAAGGAGTACTCATGTCTGATTCAGAGCCACGCCAGTCATGCAGTCTGCAATATTGAAATACATTAAAGAGTGCAGAAACACGATGAGCAGGTATGAAAAATTTATAAACCATAATCCGCAATGTAGTTACGATTGTGCGTTTTCCGAAAGATGCGATTTTCAAGTGTGAAGTTTTGAAGGCTACAATTCTTTTTGCTGAGTATTTTATGTTACGTTTTATACAATAAAAATCAATTTTAAGGACTGCTAAGAAAGTTGAGAGGTAAGTACAGTTTTTTTCCGTAATCAGCACAATTGTCTTGTGTTTCTGCTTACCACTTACACATGCGAATGACCATTCACGTGACTGTGTGACGTATTATTTTGATTGTTCCTATAACCATGTTTCAAGGGGGTTGGGTAAACGAGACTACATGGTCATTTGAGCGACGCTGTTAGATTTGCGATTCACGTGGGGTCCGCCATATCCATAACACACTTGCTTAAAATGTCGCAATTTCCAGAGAGTAAGAACATACGGTAGCCTTAATACACCGTTTCAGCTCTGTTTGTTATTCAACATATCGGTCTGGATTTTCTTTGGAAATGATTGGTGAAATCATGTATTAGAGTCACAGTCGTCATTGGTTTAATAAAGACATTTTAATTTATACAAAATTTATAAAATAAGCATGGCTGTCAATTATTACACTTACTTGTTTGACGCAAGACAAATATAATTCTAGAATATAATGGAGTTTATTAGGTGAAACTAAAATAAACTGTCTTAATCATTTCCACCATACATACCGTTTTATCATGGGAAAAGTTTTTTCCCGTACATAAAATTATTAAATCTACTGATCTCTGATAGTTTGTTTACATTAATTCCTAAGTTACTACTAACTAATACCTATTTGACAAAACTTAGTATATTAAATGATAATAAATTCAACTTTTTGCTGAAATTTACATTAATCTTCTCTCGCATCTTCGGAACATGTCTAGGAATAGAGACCTTTGACAAGATTTGCAAATTTGATAGGCAGTGAAATAGAATCATATGAATGATTTAAATTTGATTCAATCAAATGTATTTTGCTTCGTAGAGGTAAAACACACACACACACACACACACACACACACACACACACACACACATATATATATATATATATATATATATATATATATATATATATATATATATATATATATATATATATATATATTGTAGATATCATACCATTAGCAGAAAATAATTTATTGAAAGCGATGTGAGAACAATGCGTCTACGGAAATTGTTAAGATTTGTACAGTTAGACATGAATTGGAAAGAATATTGCCTTTAAGTATGCTAGAATGGAATATTTCTTTGAGTTTTTAACCCTATTTAATATACTTGAAATAGAATCAAGAGCATGTGATACCGAATCTGCATGCATATTTATTACAGATTGTGCAAGTTCTCAGTTTACATACTAAATGTTTAAGGTTTGTTTACGCAGGGGGAAAATATGTAATATGCCTATAATAAAAAGATATATGCCTCTCTCTCCCTCCAACAGGTGTTTCTTATAAATAAATATATGATTTTGTGTTATATATATATATATATATATATATATATATATATATAAGAATTCACGAGAATGCAGTGGGGAAAATATATAAAATGCCTATAAGATAAAGATCTTTCTCTCTCTCTCTCTCTGTACACATTAGATGCTAGTAGTGAATAGGGCCACCGTAGCGACAATGGGAATTAGCATTACAGACCCCCCTGGGCCACTCTAGCGACAATGGAAATTTAACATGGAGAAAAATCGTGGGCCACTCTAGCGACAAGGGGAATTTAACATGGAACTATAGTGTGGGTCTGTCTAGCGACAAGGGAAATTAACATGGGGAATAGAGTTTGGGCTTTTGGGATTTTTTTTAAAAAAATTTTTTTTTTAAAAAAAGGGTAGGCAATTGAAAGGCTATCTCTTTTCGAGAAATATGGCTGGCCCTGAAAAGGGCCTTTGGGTTTTCTTCTGCTTCTAATTTCTTCTTTTCCTCCACCAAGTTCTTATTTTATCTCCTACACTCTTCTTCTCTTTCTTTTTTTTCTTCTCCTCTTCTTTCTTCTCTTCCTCCTCTTCTTTCTTCCTCTTTTCATTTTCTTCTTCTTTTTCAATTTTTTCATTCCATTCTCTCATCCTTATCATTTCCTCTTCATCCTCCTTTTCCTCCTTTATTTCTTTCAACAGATCACTGATGATTACCTTCATTTTTCGTAAATTGTTTATCTCCATCTTCACTCGATGGGGACTATATGAATAGTGATCCTCGTTTAGGTTAACCAACATTTGCTCTATCATTCCTAAATTGTCGAGAACGTTTTGCAATTTTTCCATTTTGTCCATTTGGTTAGAAGCCATCTTCTTTGTATTCTTTGCAGAATGGTTTGAACAACGAGCACTGTGGGTTCTTATACGAAAAGCGCGAACGTGAAGGAAAACATCCCCCTAAAACATAAAATGGATCTTACCTAGATGATGACCCAACATCGCGCGTACGTGAAGGAAAACATCCCCTACTTTCTCATTTCATATAATAAAACCCTAACTATACTCTTCACATACGCTAAGAAACCCATAATCTACTATTCACAATAACATACCTGAGCTCTTACAAACACAAACACACAAACACACAAACTCATACCCTCACACTATCTGAAATAAGAGTTAGTGTTTATATACACACTACTCTACCTACACACATTGGCAAATTAATAGTTATTTCTTTTCTAGAGTATTGGGTAGCCCTGAAAAGGGCTGTTTTTGTTTGGAACTTCATGGACACCTGGTTAATGGTGGCACCTTCCAGGCCTGGCGCCACATACACATCTTATCCCCCAGTTACTTTTTACCTTTTGGGGGCAGAGAGCAGAGGCAGGATATGTCGCTTCAGAATCCCAATTTTCGCTCTCTGGGATTTTGAAATTTCTTCTCTCCTTTTCCTCCTCTTCTTTGTTTCTTCTTTCCTCTTTATATCTTCTTTCTTCTTCTTCTTTATATCTTCTCTCCTCCTCTTCTTTCTTTCTTCTTTCCTCCTCTCTTACCCTTCCCTCCTCTACAATGGCTTCCGCGGCCAGTTCATTTAATATGCGCCTGGCATATTCCAGATGCACATGAAGCTCCAACAGTTTCTCAAGTCTCGTGTTCATTCTTCTGGCTGTGTTGATCAATCAACAAGGGTAGCTGGACTGCCGAACGAGTTTCAATTTATACTGAAAGCGCGTACGTGAAGGAAAACATCCCCCTAATAACATAAAATTCATCTTACCTAGATCATGACCAAAAAAACAACAACGCACGGACCTAAAAGAAACACTCACTCACTTTTTTATGCTACCCATCACTTCAATAGACTATCCACATACGCAAAGCAATCCAATCTAACCCCAAATATACACCTCAAACAGCCCAAAAAAACTAACATCATTTTAATCTACTATCCACACCAACCTACTTTATCACTTATAAACACAAACACACAAACACATACACTTCCACTATTAATAAAGAGTTAGTGTTTATATTCACACTACTCTACCTACACACATTGGCAAATCGATCGTTATTTCTTTTCTTGAGTATTGGGTAGCCCTGAAAAGGGCTGTTTTTTTGTTTTGCTATGGCATTCTTTTAGTTTCTAAGAATGCGATGTCCTCTGAGGATAGACTTTCTGGCAATAGGTCTGCTTCTTCGGAAAGAGAAGAAGAATTCTTTGGTGTCGATACGACAATCGACAAAGCCTCTGTCAGCTTCAGGTTGCTGCTGCTGCTGCTGTTGCTGTTGTTGCTGCTGCTGTTGCTGCTGTTGCTGTTGTCTCTGAAGTCTGTACTTCTCTGTCCATTCTTCTTTCTCCCTGTTCATTTCTTCTCTGAAGAGCTCTTCTATCAGGTCTTCAGTGATTTTTAACATTCTCACATTCTCTATTTCTTCTGGTTTCGGTATCAGACTGTGTCTGACCCTATGCAGATTCACGTAGGCTTCGTTGAGCTTAGCTAGTTTGGAGCACATCTTCTTAGGAGGATGAGTCGACAATGGATGGCTAGACTGGGAACAACCCGGTTCTTAAAGTGAAAGCGCGGACGTGAAGGAAAACATCCCCCACACGGTTTTCGATTCGCAACGTTCAGTGATTGTCATGAGAGGGATAGTAAGAAATGAAAGAGCATCAATTCAACATTCTTATAGCTAAACAAAAGACAAAAGCATTTTTTCAAAACACAACATTTTTTATTCAAAAATCACTTAACACTAAACAACAACTCTAACATTTTTAACAATAATCCAACACTATAACATCAAACAATTTTTTCAAATCACAAACATTTTTTTCTCAATTCACAATCTACTTTAAACAGGGCTGACAACGTTGTGAATGAAATTGTGATTTCCACTGTTGGAAATCATTAGGCCATTGATGGACACTACGTTTCCTAGCTTGAGACAAAAGATAAACATAATGGTCACAAAACCATCGATCTACTTTCACATCATTTCTAGCAGAAGAACGAGGATCGAAATGAGTCACTAAATGTTCTAAGGAATAGCCCAGGCTCCGATGATGCAGAAAATACACACAGTACTGTCCACACACCAAGGAATCTGTGCCTTGTAATTTCACATTATTGAATCGGGTGGTTTGAGCATTTCTTCTCATAAAGTCGATGATATCGTCTTCCAAAGGCGGCAATCCGTACGAATCGAAATATTCCACACAGCCTTCTTGAGGAAAGTAGACGGCTACCCAGTGGGTTCCTGGGAGATGACTGTCGTCCGTGTTGATCACGTAAGCTTGATGGTCTTGAGGTTTGCGATGAGGGAGTTCATCTTTAGCACAGACGACAGGATTCCAAGAAGACGTATACGAACTGTGGTTCAAAAGGTAATAAAGTTCCCAGGTATCCATTGATTTGTGTTTGTTTTCTTCTTCTTCACAGGTAATAATAAGTCGTCAATTCGATCCTGACTTTTTGCTTGAAAATGTCTGACGAATAAACGGTTATTCGTTCTGTTTCCTCACTCTGATTCAGGAGAGCTTCGATACGATGGATCTCTTGAGTGGTTAATGGTGGACAAGAATGTTCACGCAAGTCTTTATACCACTGGTGCAACACGTCTTTGTTCGAGATGAGACTCCAAGCTTCGTCCAGATACTCGTCCAATTTTTCTTCTTGACTTAACATCAGGCATTTATCGTGTTGAATTTGACTGGGATGATCGTTTTGACATCCATAGCAATTTTTCTTGATCAATTCCGTCATTTTGTCGACCAAGTGTTTGGCAAAACAGGAGACTAAATGGGCTTCTTGTTCTGGCCATCTCGACTTCATCATGATATCTTCTTTGTCTTGAGATTCTTCTCCTTCCACGGTCTCCTCACATTTCATCTCCAAAGTTTCTCCACTAGGTAAAGAGGGATAACAATCTTCCATGACTTCTAGTAATCTAGAATGACTTCTCTCAAACTGTTGATTTCTATGGTATTATCGAATTCTGCATACAGGATGACGTTCACTGTCTCTGGCAGAGGATTTGCAAACTGAAGTTCCACACGAATCTGGCCGGATTTTATAGGGTGGAAATGTCCCTCGTCGCTGCCTTGGTCTGGAGTGAAATCAAACGCCCACAAAGCATAGCCTCCTGCATAATCTTCGTACGTAATACCGTGACTGGTGTTGGTTCCTAACTGACCGGTGGCTTCGTACAAGGACAAGTACGATCTCAAGTAATTCTTGTTTTTAAAGTCAGGTTCGAAAGGTCGGGTACACAAGGTCTTGCCATCGCGACTGACTTCGATCTTAGACACGTCAAAGTGTTCAAAGTTGAAAGGATTTTTAGCGAAGGCTCCGTTGAAGGCTGTATTCTCGACCATACCAACGATCAAACGTTTGGGTAGCTGTCCTTGAAACAGATGATCTTCGATCATGGATCGCTGTCCAGTGGGAATGGTGAAGGTTTTCACTTCCACTCTTCGTATGGGATATTTGGCGGTCGTTCTGCTCAACGTCTGACTGATGTCGTTTCCCACTTTAGGTAACACTTCCACACGGCGTACGTAGAGTCTGGCTTCTAGGATTTTGGTTTTGTACTCGTCAGCATTACCCAATAAATGGAAAGCGGTACTGCTCCGATTCAGTCTCAGGCGAACATTCACTCCGTTTAGCAAATATTTCTCTTGCAACCACATGTCCAAATGCAAACGGTCCATCAGTTCTAAACTCTGTCCATCTTTGATTCTGTCTCTTCGTTCTATAAATCCCGCATTGTTTTTTTTGGCTGTTGCATCTTTTTCGAATGTTTCAAACTCGCCTACTTCGTCAGCTTCCCATACTACACAGGAATTGAGATGAGTGTTCTTGGCATCTATTCCGTACGTCAAGAGATTTTCCAGGTAGGCACGATAAGGGTAAGTATCCATGCTGCTACTGACCAGTTTGTTATTCAAGTACAAGTCCACTCCACTGAACAAGGAATGCATGAAATTGTTGACGGGAGCTACTGCTTCATCGTCTATAGCACCTCCAGCCTTATCTAGAATTTTGACTTTCAGGTACAAGTAACTGCTATTCAGATCGATGTAATCTTCGGGCTGTCCTTTGATTTCAAACTCGATGGGAGCGGAATCGGTCAATGAGGAGACGGGGTGAAATTCCACCCACTGAGATTCTTGCATGGTCATCATGGTGGGGGGCATGGCAAACAGATCCAGTTCCGTCTTGGAACAAGCGCAAGACTCTCGGTGCATCATTTTTTGTTCTGTGTCTCAATAATCGAAAACGTCTAAGTCTCGAACGGTTCTTCTTTTCTTGGCCTTTCTCGCTTGAAGTCTGGTGAAAGGGTGTTTTCTTCGTCGTCTCTTTCTGCTTTGTCCTTGCTGAATGCCTGACTCGGTAGCGTGCAGGGCATTTATAGGTGTGTCTCGTCGGCCCAAAATGTCTTTGCCCGTTTGCAGCAAGACATTTTTGCCTGCCCTCATGAAGGCTTCTTTAGGGTTTTGTTTGTCGATGATGACATTTTGGAGAAATTCTTTGCCTTGCGTCAGTGCCGCATCTTTCAAGGCGTGCAATCCGCGTGTCACCATCGGTTTCAACACCGGGGCCACCGAACGAAAGGCCGATTTTAACATATCTCCTAAACCGTGTCCTCGCTGTCGAGCCACCCCTCGGTACACTGGATACATGACTTGCTTACGAGTCGTGAGAGAACCGTTTTCGAAAATGGAGTTTCACCGTGACTTTTCCTTTGGTGAATGGAATATTTTGTCCCAGATCTCCTTTTATAGTAATGTTGACCGTGTCCAAATACGACTTGCTGACCGGCAAATAGTGAGGATGGACAAATTCGCGGTGGACGTGGTAAGTGTTTCCACCTTCCTCGTCAGCGTTTGCGGCAGAATCCACTTTGAAAGGAATGACACGCAGTAATGGCACGGAGGTGTGTCCCACCACGTTGTATTCCACCACATCGGAATACACGAACATCAAATTCTGTCCTTGGTTCAGTTCTACCGGGGTACGAAAATACTGGCCAAAAGTCTCGTTGTCGTAAATGATTGATAATTCGGGGGTTTTTTTTTTGTTGTTCTACTCTCTTCCTCATCTCCATGTCACCGCCCAACATGTCAAACAATTCATCACAAAAATAGAAACCCATGATTTTATCCTCAGGAAATTTTATCAGGAAGCGACGAGCTGTTTTGTGGTATTCCAGGGTGACAGTTTTGTTCTTGACATTCTTAAAAGCTTCCCCAAACACGCCATTAAACCTGGTGGCTATGGTGTTGACCAAATGTTGACCACTAAAATAATACCCTTGGGGAACGAACAAGTGATAGATGGTGTACTTTAGATTTTTTGTGCTAGGGGTTTTATGCTTATATTTGCTATGGGTATCCATCCACTGTTGTATTTGTTCGTCATAAACTTCCACATCAAAAACATTTTGATTGGCAACGACATTGAGGACTTGGGTCGGGTGAATCATTTCTACTAAAGCCACTTCCCAATGGGCTTCGTGATCTAAGGGGATGGCTTGAGGTAATTTGGCCGTGTAACAGCACAACGTGTTGTTGGGAAACACCTCCATGGAACTGTCACTGGGTAAGGTTAAGTAAAATTGGTTTTGGTGACTCATAATTCCAGAGTTCTGTGGTTGTCCGAGGGAATATTAGTGGATGTCAGAGGTGTGTCTCCGCCCAAAATGGGGTTCTGGTTGTGGTTGTTGGAGTGGTGACTGGCACTGGTACTGGACACAACGTTCCCGTTCGAGGAGAATTTCAGGGAGGGATTGGGAAGCAGGTAACCGATGCAACTGCTCAATAAAATGGTCCACAATTGTTTGTCTCCTTGTTGCAAACTCAAATTGGCGATGGCTGCCCCGATGACACAATACACCACGAAGATTTGGCAGAAAAAGACGATTTGCGTTTTAGGCACACGTTCTCCACACCACACCCACAAGGGTTGTTTTTGTAAATCTTGCACAGAAGAACTAGGGGAAGAAGGACTGGTCGACGTAGCTGCGTCTGCTGTGTGAAAGGGCATGATGGTCACTTCTTCTTTTTATAGTCGATGACTTGCGAAGCGTCGATCCAAGAATCAAAACTGGGTGGATATCCTTTCCAACGTACTTTGACTTCTTTGACACGTCGTTTGCCCACTTTACGGGTTCTGCGTTCGAGAATGCTTTCGATGTCGTACACGTCGTCTTCTTTTTTGGTGACACGTTGTAACTCGGGCAAATAAAACGTTCCTTTGAGCACTTCTCCGTTCATGTCTTCCAATTTATAGACGGCAGGATGACGGCCATGTACTCGTCCAGTGACGCGAAACAGTTCGGTCGTCCAGTTAGGTAAGTAACCTTTGTCGAAAGTGCGTTTGGTTTTGCCAATGCGCACCCAATCTCCTACGGTCAACTCTCCACTTTTCTTGAGGACAGCCCTCGTCGGGGACGTACCGAACAGGCGCTCGAACACCATCACTTCGTTGTCGGGAGTCACGTCTTGCGGGGCACGTCCGATGCTTCGATGGTAAGATTGGTTGTACGCTTGCACCAGGTGCGGTAAGATGTCGATGTACTTCAGAGTGTGGTGATGCGTAAAATATTTCCACATGCGTTCTTTCAAAGTGCGTTGAAAACGTTCCACGATGCTGGCTTTGGTTTCGGGATTCTCGGTGGTAAAAAAATGAATGTCACGTTTCTTTAATTCTTTTTGGAAAGCTTGGTTCAGAAATTCGGTGCCTTTGTCCGTTTGCCATCGAAGAGGGCGACGACCGCTTTGTTTCAACACCCGTTGCAGGGCTCGCACTAACTCGCTGCTGGATTTGGAAGTCAAGGGTACGACCCAGGCAAATTTGGAAAAGACGTCGATGACACAAAACAAATATTTGTAACCACGATTGTAGCTGGCCAAATGAGAGACATCGGCTAAATCGGCTTGCCATTGATGATCGATGCCTTCCACTCGGGTGCGACTTCTGGCAAACTTGCGTCGAATGGGTTTGTGTAAAGTGTAGGTAGCTTGTTCTTGTAACCATCGTTGCACTTGAGGTAAACGGAGACTTTTCAGTCGCGTTTTGGCAGCACGATACAATTTTTGAACTCCTGCGTAACCTGCAGGATGGGAGGGATCGTAGTAAATGCTAGCTAAGACTTTTTCCATTTTTTTGTGTGGATTGGTGTCTTAATAAGGTACCCACTCTTGGAAGAGGCTACTCTTTTTCTCTTGGGGTATTTTCTTGGATTGCAAGGCTTTGCGTGTGCGGCCAGCAATAGGTGTCGAAGAGGAGGAGGATGTCTGAGCAGGGGATATCGGTTCTTGTTTCACTTCTGTCTTCACTTCTGTCTTCACTTTCTTTTTCTCTTGTGAGGAAGAAGGGGTGGCCATCATCTTTTTAATCCATCCAATTCTGGAGGTAGGTGGTGTTGTTAACTTGCGTACTTTTTCTGGTGGAGTTTGAAACCCTTCTTCTTCTTCTTCTTTTCCTTTTTCTGTCTTGGTCACGGGTACTGGTGGTACTGGTACTGGTACTGGTGATGGTGCTGGACTTTTCATCAAGGTCTTAAAATCTTTCAGAGTGGGTAAAGCTGTTTCGTCTAAAGCTTTCTGGTGAAAGAGTTGCAGTCTTTGCAAGAGTTGACCGTACTTTTGAGATTTTTCTGTTTCGGACAAATCTTGGCGATCCAGCAAGGATTGCAATTCGTGTTGTAACTGGGACATCTCGCTCAAATTGGGATTGGGAGGTAAATGCGGGGTGCGTTGTTCTTGCCACCGATGGTATTCCATCCATCGTTTGTAAGGCACTAAAGCTAGTTTTCGTCCTTCCATGGGGTTGTCAGGGGTGAATTCTGAGATCTTGGGACTTCCGAAGGCCTTTTTATCTTGCTCCCACCAGTCCTCCCAACATGGTTCCCAAGACTCCTTTCAGTATGGGGCCTAACAAGAGAGGTAAAATGCCTCCACGTTGGACCAACATCTTCTTTTTTTGACGAATGGGAATTTTCTTTTGAACCATTTTCCGAAGAACGTGACGATGTTTGCCTAAGCATTGTTTCTGGTGTTTGGACAAAGGGATCGTGCCTTTCAAAACGTTCAAACAACATTCGCACACGGTATCGATGACCTCTTTGGAGGCCGTTTGAATGAGTTTTTTTCGTAGGGGTGGAGAAGCTTTGGACAGGACAGATAACAGGTCCCCATGTTTGGCTAAACGTGGTGGTAGTCCTTTCCTTTTCTTTCCTTGGGGTTTTCTGGAGGGTGACATCTTTGAGTCTTTAGGAGCACCTAAAAACACTGATACCCTACTCGGTCACAGGCCTTTTTTATACTGGAACGCGTCGCCACTGATTGTCTTTACGTTTTATCAGTTTGAGGACAGGCATGACACGTCGTGCAGGGGTACGTAACGGACTAAATCGAGCCAGTTCTTGCTTGGACAAATCCAGTAAACTTTGTAACATGCCCGATCTTTCTTGAACTTTGATTTTGGGAGAAGGTACTTTGTGAGCAGCAGCCACTGCTGCTAAATTGGAAGGTCCTGCCACTGGGGAAGTTCTTTTGGGGGTCATCAACGGAGAAGTTCTTGGTGTGATCAACGTCTCCAAGTACTCTTCAGTTCCTGGTGACATCAACGGAGAAGTGGACAAACGTGAGGCTGCCGGAGACGTTGTGGCAGGTCGTGGCTTGCGAGTGTAAGGTTGCGTCCTGGCCGAAGTGCCTCTCTTGCGACTAGTTTTCTTCTTCTTCTGTGGACTTTTCTTTTTCTGGGGACTTTTTCTCTGTTTCTTTTTCTGGGGGCTTCTTTTCTTTTTCCGGGGTGATGGTGGTGGTGTCTGGTAAGAGGAGGGTCCTGCCACTGGAGAAGTTATTCTTCTTGGGGACCTGGTCTTTTTCTTTTTCTTCTTGGGGCTTCGTTGGACTTTTGTCTTGGGGATAACTTTGGGGGCATTAGGATCCCATCTTAAGAGTGAGCGAATGATGACCCCTCCTAGAGTACCGCTCCCTCCAGGTTTCAAAATGATTTGTTTTTTGGTTTGAGTGTCGATGCGGGGATCGGCCAGTTGGACCAAAGCGACTTTGTTTCGATCGAAAAAGCGTTGGGTTTGATGAGGAATCTGAATGATTCCTTGGAGTAATTGACGTGCCGTCACCGTGAACCATCGTAAGACTTCTTTGAGACTAGCTTCTAAGACACGGGCTCGTGTTTGTGGATCTTTTTCTCGGCTGATGCCATACAAGGCACGAATCAATTTGACGGGAAGATGCGACTGAAGGGACGTCATGTTCACACTGTGAGTGAGACAGACGAAAAAGGGTCTGAGGTTTTTATAGATTTTTTTCATGGGGAGTGAAATGAAGTCGAGGACGGAGACGTGTACAGGACAGGCCCTCCGTCTTGGCACCAGTGGTGAAACAAGTGGGTACGAAATCGCAAATCCTCGGGAGTCGTAGGTTTCAAATCGACGAGTAAATAGGCGTGTGGCGTTTGAGTGGCATCGTCGTACGCCTGAGTCAGCCAAGGCGTTCCTAACTGTTTGGCTAAGACTTGTACTTGCGATTTATCTCGAGGGCTTTTAAACAAGACTACGTAATGCGCATTGAGACTGATGGTGCGATGGGCTTTACTTTGTTGAAACAAATTTTGGGTGATGTAAACGACACTGGCATTACGGTGATGCCCTTTGCGCGTAAACCACAATTTAATTTCTTCTTCGTCTTCTCCTAACATGTCGTCGAAAATGACCAAATGGGTTAGACGGGAGTCAGAGACGATGCCATCGTCTTCTTTAGGAATGCCTTCCACAAACACGATGGAATCGCCTTGACTTTCTCGCAAGAGGTTGTACGCCGATTGCCACTCTTTGTAACACCACACGATCCGTTGAGGGGGCCGATCGATCAAATGATGTTTATGTTCGATCAAACGTTTGACGAATTCGGTTTTGCCTGAACCGCTAGGTCCAGCAATGAGCATGTTAAAGGGATGGCGAAGATACAAAGCCTCCCAACTGGCACGATCTAAGTGTTCGTCGATGACTTTGACAGTAGAGGAAGAGGGAGCAGAGACAGCAGAGGTAGCCATGGTACGAGAAATGTCACTTGTGACACGAAAAAACAAACAAGACAAGAGTTTATATACTTTTTCAGAACACGTTTATTGAATGTTTTTTTTTCAAACATGAACACGAAAGACAAAAATACATAAAAGCCAAAGGCTTAAGTACAAGAATAAAAGGCACATGATAACTATAAACGTGGAATAAACACAAGTGTCTGTACAACAACCACATGTTTTGGGTAATGTTTTAACCAGTTCAACAGGGGGTAAGGTCACACAAGTGTCCTCCCGAAAGGGTCTTTCAGGTCTGTCCACGACAGTCCTGTCCTGGGTGACGGGTTCTTCTGGCACCGTCACTAACACGGGATGAAAAGTAACTTTTTTCCTTGAACAACTCTCGTGCATACTGGGCCACTTCTTGGGTCCAAGCCTCAAAACCCCCTTCTTTCCAGGCACGGACATCTGTCCAATGAGGGTGTAAGTCACAAGCTACACACACATCGTCATACACGTCTTGGGTAGCTAAAAGTTGACGAATCTTTTTTTCCTGTTGAGGTCGAGAAGTATCCAGATGAAACCGCAAGGCTTTGAGCAAAAGGAGTTTTTCGTGACCATTTAAGGCCATGGAGGTGGTAAGTACTGATCGTAAAGAGTCCACAAAGAATCGGCTGGTAAACGAAATCCCAGAAAACAAGTCACTAAGACACACACCACTTGTCGTCCCAAATTGAACGGATACAATTCTTGTAATAATCGATGGTAATGATCCACGGTTTGAATATGGTCATTGAGTTCCTTCCACGGAATCTGTTGAATGATATGTGACATAATCCGTGGCATGGCAACTTGATTTTATAGTGTCTTTGTTTCGGAAGCAATAAAGGTAATTTCTAACCAAACACGTTCGTTCTCCAGTAGGGAATTTAAATGTTACATACTGTAACTGAAACGTCAGAGTTTGTCTAGATGTTTCGTCTTTTTCTAAGCAGATTCCATGTAACAAATGTTGGTAATCCTTTAACTCGTCTTCCTCAATACGTTGCAGTAAGTGAATCTCCAAGTAACCAAAATTACGAACGTCTAGCCCATCATCATTCATATACTGAAAGTATTCAACAAGGTCTGACCAGTGAAAAAATTTCTGACGAATCAGTCCTCTTATACCATTCAGGTACCAGTGGTTAAAGATCTGGTGACGTAACGGATGCAATTGTTCTTTACGTTTCACTTGTATTTTCACCAGCTCTCGGTAAATCCTTTCTCTCAACTCCTCAGGCAAGCCCAAAATGTACTCTTGTAAAGTATCCATAATTATATACACTGTTTTTGGAATCGTTGGGTGGCGACCAATAGCCTCGTTTAACTTTGTGTCTAATGTAATATCCACTCATAATCAGTCTTCTTGTACTTTGGAACATAGCATAATTTAAAAACGGACGAATCACTTTGAGTTTGCGTTTCACTTGTATTTTGATCAGTTCTCGGTAAATGCGTTCTCTCAACTCCACAGGCAAAGCACGAATGTTCTCTAGCAAAGTATCCATGAATAGGTCATACTAAATCCTCTTTGGTCTGACACAAGAAATGTACTCTTTGCACAAACATGGTTTCACTTCAGTGTCAAATTTAAATCGTTGAGTCACTAATCTACACATGACAATTCGTTCAGAAGTTTCCTCTTTCACTAAGTTGACATTGTGTTCAAGATGTTGGTAATTCGTTAACTCTTCCTCTGGAATTCGATGCAGTACGTTTACAATGATGTAACTACAATCGTCCATACCAAACCAATCCTTTTTAAAACTAGAGGATCGTTCATCAATGTCTGTCCGATGGAACACTTTCAATTGAATCAATCCTTGTATAGCCTTCAGGTACCAGTGGTTCAAACACCGGTGACGTAACGGATGCAATTGTTCTTTACGTTTCACTTGTATTTTGACCAGCTCTCGGTAAATGCGTTCTCTCAACTCCACAGGCAAAGCACAAATGTTCTCTTGTAAAGTATCCATGAACAGATGATTATGGTAAGAAGTTACTTCAATGTCTCGGTCCCACTAAAGGTAAGTAATGACAATTCGGTGACCATCGAGCATGTTCTACGTAGGCCGAATCTTGCGGTTCCCAGTGGTGAAGTGACACACCGCAACTGAAGCACTTGACTTTATCTCCTTCGCCCAAGTAGAAAAATCCGGCTCTGGCTAATTCTTCGGGGGTCGGTCCTCCCAGATACTTTGGCCATTTTCCTTTGAACGATTGAAGACGATTTTCAAAGTCGCAGTATTCCGACAAACGCACAGGAAACGAATATTCGTTTTTCACAGGTTCGTTTCGATGAGGGTTGAGTGACATGGGCAGGAGTTTGCTCAGGGCTGGATGACATCCGTAGGGAGGTAAACGTGAAGGTGGACATTCCCCTTTAAAACGAAACCCAGTAAAATGTCCAAGAGGACGAGCAGCATCGCTTTCGCATCCCACAGGTTTGACACGCACAGCATCACTTTCCATGACAGGGGTAGGGGCACTAAAGTTCCCATGATGCTTTACGGCATCGCTCAGGTCACAAGGTACAGCATCGGTCCCATCGCAAGGCTCACAATCGCACTCGTCTGCAAACTCCGTTACGCAATTACAATGGTAACCACATGGACAATCGCAGTTTCCTTCCGGACATTTTCCGTCGCAATGCCTGGGTCTTATCCATCCAATATTAGTCACACTAGAGGAAGATACAACTTTTTTACAATCCCCAAACTGAAACGATGTCTTTTTCAAAGTATTCATCTTGTTCGCTCGGTCTTGGTAGTCACAATGAACTATCGATCTTGACCATAGCCCCCTTTTTATACTAGTCGCAATGCAGTCTCCAGCTTGTACATCTTTCCTTTTTTACGTTTTTTATGTCTCGTTTCGGAAGGTACCGTCTCTAAGGTACCGTCAACATTGTACCGTAGTGAGATGGGTGGAAAGGTCATAGAAAGGTAAGGGCAGTGCGGAGACCATCGAGTATGTTCCAGAATAGCTGAATCTTTATAGATACATAGATCCATTCGTAACTTCAGTCCGCAAGCAAAACACTGTACCTCGTATCCCAATCCTGACTCAGGTCCCAAGTAGACAAATCCTGTTCTAGCTAAAACATGCGAAGAAGGTAATCCTTCCCTATCCGTAGGCCATTTCTGAAACGTGTCCAATCGACGGGCACAATCACAATAGTCAGGTAAGAAGACTGGAAAATGGTAGGGTTTGAACTTGGAGTTCTCATCGGGTTTCTCACTCGATTCTTGCTGTGGCGAAGTCATCTTTCTGGTGGGTAACTATCTTACAACCAATGTTTTATACCAACGTGTCCATACGGTAAGGTGAAATGATTGGGAAGTCGAACTCGCTTCTGGTACACGATTTGATAAACTTTTTCCAAGGGTCGACTGACGATGTGGTGAGTGGGTAAACGTACAATCTTGTTCGGTTGAAAGGTGGTCACTTTAAAGTTTCCATCCTCTCCCGATTGCAAGGCTTCTTTCAATACCCCAAAGTTGACCACACGACTGGTACGATAATTCAGAGTCAGTCCTTTCACTTTGCACGTCGTGTGTACTTCTCCTTGTTTGTCCCGGTATTCGTAGCCGTAATTTTTGGGACCGCCACTGACGAAACTTAGAATCTTGTCGTCGGGATGCTCGTCTGTCCAGGCTCCTAAACGGTCTCCTTCGATGTTAGGGTGATGTTGAATAGGGTGATGGACGTAAATGCAACTGTCCGTGTCAAAGTACAGGACGCGTTCCCCTAACAGTTCTAAAGCTTCGTACAATTTTAAGCGAGCATGAGCTGTCACGTAAGCCGCAATGATGACATTTCCAAAAGGGTCGTCTTGTACAAAGTCCAGATCTTCTTCGTAATTGACCAAGATCAAATTCTCTCGAACGACGTCCACGTGTTTCATGTATTTGGTTTTGTCGTGAATCATCTGGAAGTAGCGGGAAGGTTCTGTCAAATATTCCGTCTTGGGTAAACACGGTCGTTGTGCCATTTTACCCCACAAGCAATTTAACATCACTTTGGCAAACGATCGCCTGCCTTCGTTTTTCTCGATGTGGTCTAAAGTGATGCCTTCTTGTTCGTAGTATTTCTCTTTGAATTGTATTTGGTCTTCGGGAGTGTGACACCAGGAAGGATAGCCGCTGGCTTCTTGCTTCAGTTTCAAAAAGGCATCCACGTAGTCAGCGAAAATGCCTTTCTGAGTAGGGTCACCCTTGTGGTACTGTTGTGTCTTGGGAAAGTGGCAAATTTCGTACACTTCTAACAGTTGGTATCCCATGTCCAGAGCTTTGAACAATTCTACGCTGACCCAGGTTCCCGTCAAGGCCCGTTCTTCCTGGCTGTGCTGACAAGGTTGGTCCTGGTTGCACGTTTCGGCACAAGTACGACACAAGGGAAACATCAATTTGCCTTGACAATGGTGAGGTAAGACGGGATGGTATAGGTTCGTGGGAGGCAAAACTTTGCACTTTATCAAGCCTTCGTATTGTCGAATGTTTTTCAGGTCGATGTGTTCCGTGAACAATTGTGGGTGCCCTACAGGAAAGCGACAATATTTGCACACGTAGGGATACAGCGAACACACGTCCAAGTATTTGATTTCTTCTCCTTTCTTTTCATCGGCTTGGTACAGCAAACAGGTGGCATTGGTCCTTCCTCCGTACAAACTATCCCTCGGGTTCAGCGGGTCCATGAACTGGTAACTTTCCACGAGGCGTTTAAACTCGGGATCGGTTTTCAAACGGTGATCGTACTCGTGTTCCCACATTTCCACCACTTGGTATCCTTGCTGTTCTAACTTTAGACGTCGCTGACAAGTGTCCTGGTACAAGTCTTCCATGGTTCGTTGCAAAAACTGATTTTTAGTGCCACGGTCAGGGTAACAGACGGGACATCCGTGAAATAAGCAACCGTTAAACTCGTACACGATCTTGGGGTTTTCTAAGTCCCAACCATCGACCGAATACGTTCCGATGGTCTTTTCGCCTCCTCCGTTGCGGGCATGCTGAATCCATTTGTCTTCCTTGTCGCACAAGTAATGTAACCAACGTAGGGCTTTGACCGAGTATTGACGCTTGACATAGTGGGTCGTTTGAGGACTGATGACAGCCACGGTGTTTTCAGGCATGAATCGTTGGCGGTACACTAAGGAACACGCTTTGGCAATGGTGCAAGCTTCTTTCAAAGGATCGACCCCTCCGTGTTCCATGAACAGTTCTCGAAATTTTCCACAGCAACGCCGTAAAATGTCCACGTCGGAACGACAATACTTTAGCATTTCTTCCTGAAAGTCGAAAGGGTCCGAGGCGTGAATCTGGTACCAAGCGTAGAAAGCTTCTCGTTGTTCGGTACGCATGTTGTCGGGGTCGTAATAGTGAACCTCGGGTAAATGGGGTAGAACGGCATGTTGATTGGCTTCCGTATTGAAAAAGTGTGGAAAGTACCCTTTAGCCATTTCTGTCATTCCAAACGTTTTAGGCATTCGACTCAAAGGCATGGCCAAGTAACTCATCGAATCTTTAAACTGCACTTGTCCCACTTGCATGAAAATGATTTTGGCTCCGTTCAAAGTGACTTTAGGACGTTCGGTGCCTTGTTCCGTATAGTATCTGAGAAGAAACTGTCCATCGTATCCGGAGAAATTGTGAGCCATCACCGTGGCATGACGATGACAATCTCCGTAACGTTCGATGTCCTCTTGGCTCCACGTCTTGTCGACGGGGTCTAAGACCCATTGGGCAAAATCGGCTAACGTGTTAGGTCCCCGAAAGATTTTTTCACGCCCTCCGGGAATCTTGCTGCAGTGAGGGCAATGACTGAAGATAGGTTCTTGAATGCACTTCTCGCACGCTCGATGAGCCACGCAGAAATTAGGAATGTGAATGCCGGTCTCTTGCATGCATTCGAAATCGAAAAAGATGAAATTGCCTTTCTTCTTGTGACCGTCCTCTTTCTCTGGTGGGGGTTGGTATTTTTGCACGTAACATTGGTGTTCCAAGTCCACGATGTGGTGACAAATGTGACATTTTTTCTTTCCTCGACATACGTGTGCCTTGGCAGCATTGGTACATATGACTTGTTCACACGTAGGGCACAATCTCAGGAGTTGACAAGCACATTTCTTCTGTGAACCTTGCGTTTTCAGATGTTGTTGGTAACAGGTAGGGCTGACAAACGTGCGCAGACAAGTTGAACAAGGCACTGGTTCTTCGCTCAGACAGGGTGAAGAGGCCAAACATCCTGAGCATTTCGATCCACAATGCTTGTGTTGCTCTCGATTATTATAACCATGGTCACATTTCTCACAGTAATATCTGTATCTCAGGAATCCAGTGATACTGGTAATGGTATCGAAATGTTCATCGTGATGATAAAGGTGAATGTATTTTCCATCCTTAAAATCTTGGCCTCGAAACAACAGAGGTCCGCGCACTTCTTGAGGGTGCACTTTCAAGGTGTATCGTGGAGCTAGGGTATCTTGCAATTTTTGCATCTCAGGAATGCCACAGGGTGTGTCTTTGGACAGTCCGGCTTGTTGTAACAGGAGTTCTGCTTCATTTCGTTGTTTGGCTCGATCGGATCGTTGAATAGTTTTCCAGGTTCTTTTCCATTCTACCGTGTCGTTCTTGTTGGCATAGGTTCGTCCCACCACGATGGCACGAGCTAAACACATCTGGTCATGAGGGTTGTTAATTCGGACGAGACTCGTTTTGGTGTTGCGAAGGTCGTCCACCAATAACATCTTTTTGCGTCCTGTCCCTTGAGGAGGAGAGACGTGGGTCATGTCCAGTGTGGCTTTACCATCGGTGATGTCAAACTGATCATTAGATTGTTGTACGTGTTGAATCTTGTCCATGACTTTGGAAGCAGTCAATTCTGCAGGGGTGCTAAACTCGATCCAAACAGGGGATTTCAAACCGTCGTGTTGTATGGAAAGTCTCAAGCGATCGTCTTCTTTGGGTTGACATTGTCGCTTGAGTGCGGTAAGCAAAGAATCCCACACCTCGGTGATGAACACTTCTGCTTTCTCTAACGGCACTTCAGCCTTGAAATCTTTAAACTTCACCGTGTATTTGTAAGCCGTGGTTCTAAATTTTCTAGAGGAGCGCTTTTCCGTCTCTCGAATGGAATAGTACTTTTCAGGGTTGACTAAGGGTGGTGAACTTGGTTTAGAGGGTTCGGATTCTGGTTCACTCATGTCCTCTTCAAAATCACTGGCATGAATTTGTGCCAAGATCTCAGCCCTGGTACGAGGCGATAGATCACGTTTCTGCCTCTTACTTTCTTCTTTCTTCTCGAATGAATGGGATCGTTTCATCTTGAAAGCAAAAAGTCAAATGACTCAAGTTCAAACACCATAAACTACTTTATAGTCATAGCAGACCAGCGTATATAAAAGGGTGTGTGTCTTGTCCTTTCACTATTCATTTCACTCTCGAGCCGAGCACAACGATGGAAGAGACTGACCAGATGGAACGTTTCGTCAGAGCTTTGCGAGGGGTCATTAGAAAATTCTCTTCAGACCAGCCTACGGACTACTCTCCTTCCTTTAGAGATAAAAGTCAAGATACTTGCTATATCTGCCAGAAGAAAGGGCATTGGTCTTCAGAGTGTCCAGACCGTCAAAAAAGAAAAAAAGGGGTTAGAAGAGACAAAAGTCAAGATACCTGTTATCATTGTCAAGAAAAAGGACATTGGTCTCCAGATTGCCCAAAAAAGAAACAAGAGGAGTCAGAAGAAAAAAGGAATTCTTCAGAAGAAGAGAGGGATTCTTCAGAGGAAGAGAGGGATTCTTCTGAGGAAGAGAGGGATTCTTCTGAGGAAGAAAGAAGACAGGTGAAGAAAAAGAAACAGGAGAAAAAAAGAAGAAGGGAAGAAAGCGAGGAGGAAGAAGAGGAAAAGAGTGTGACGGTGAAGAAATTCAAAAAACGGAGAGACTAAACAAGGAGAAAAGAAGAAATCAATGAACTTTTTATTAAAGTGTTGTGTTGTGAATTGTGAATTGGATTGTAAAAAATGGAGAAAAGAATAAATGAATGATATAAGGTAAGAGTCTTTGAGTTTTGATTTTAAAATAAGAAGCTACACTCACGCACTCATACACAGACACGTACTTTTTTTGAGTTATTGGCAAATTGAAATTGTATTTCTTTTCGAGAAATGTGGGTGGCCCTGAAAAGGGCCTTTTTCTTTATGGTGCAGGGGTGAGTTTAAGCAATCAATTTTAACTGCCTTAAGCCTTTGCCACGGCCAAGGCCTACTTCTGGACTGCGTAATGATGATAATGATTGAGTTGAAATCACTAAGGGTGGTACGGTAGGCTTAGTCACAGGGTTGACATGTTTGGCTCGGGAAGGTCGTATTCTCTTCGGTCGTGATAAAGAAGTCTGATACATTTGTTTCAGACTTCTTAACTCCGCTAAAATGTCCAACAGTACCGTGACCGTTTGATTTTCACCCTCTTGTTTCTTTGCTGCTACTTCTTCTTGCTGTTGTTGCTGTTGTTTTTTTCTTACCTCTTCTTCTTGTTGCTGTTGCTGTAGGAGAAAAGTCTGTTCCGCTTCCTTTTGTCGTTGTATAAATTTCTCCAATTCTTCTTTCTGTCTCTGTCTAAAATTCTCCACTTGCGGTAATGAAGAAAGTAACGAAGGTTCCGGAACAAATTCTTGCGAGGAGAGAAAATCCACAAAATCCCAATTCACCTCTTCTGAAAGTAAGTCCGGGTTCCCTTGGGCAGTCTCCCCTGCTGGTGCACCCCACTGGATCGTTTTCTGAGTTTCCGTCATGTTGAATCACTGTCGCATAGATTGACTGCACACAAGCGCTAGCGAATCTATATTGACTACGTGACGTCACAGACTGCTCTCTTCGGATTGGATGCGAGCTGACTGAATTCTGTAACGCGTGTTCGGATTGGTAAATGAACTCAATCCGTTTCAATCCTTTCCGCCCCTATAAATAAGCGCCGTTCACTGCATTGATTCACCTATTCTAAGAGCCTCAACATGTGGACAGACGTTGAATCTTCAACCCTTGTGTCAACGATGATGTTCAGGACGGACATGCTCATGTATGTCCGATCCAAGTGGACCGTTGTCAACAGGACCGACACGAGCCTATGGATACGTAGAATTTACGTGGAGAGGCAAGGATGCCTGAAAAGAGTTTTAGTTTATGGACCTACCATTCGACGAAGCCTAAGAAGAAGAAGAAGATGTTGCAGATGCCCTTTATGTTAAGGGCATATTAACATAAACCCAAAGGCCCTTTTCAGGGCCAGCCATATTTCTCGAAAAGAGATAGCCTTTCAATTGCCTACCCTTTTTTTTAAAAAAAAATTTTTTTTTAAAAAATCCCAAAAGCCCAAACTCTATTCCCCATGTTAATTTCCCTTGTCGCTAGACAGACCCACACTATAGTTCCATGTTAAATTCCCCTTGTCGCTAGAGTGGCCCACGATTTTTCTCCATGTTAAATTTCCATTGTCGCTAGAGTGGCCCAGGGGGGTCTGTAATGCTAATTCCCATTGTCGCTACGGTGGCCCTATTCACTACTGATGCTTATAAATAAATACATCATTTTGTTCCTCCCTACCACTGCTAGGTTTCTTATCTGTAAATTACCCTATGAAATGATCCCTGGCCTACATCTAGCTCCGTAAGGACATTTGAAAAGTGGACAAAATACACCTACATCCAAATAACACACGTACCCTCTGTATGTGTGTATACAATAGATATTTTCAATGTCAGGTCCTTGTATTAATCCGGGTTCTTATTAGGTTTAAAACCCTTAATCGATATATCAATGCATCGATACTTTTTCCATCTCGATAAAAGAAAAGAATAATCTATACAAAACGATGCTTACCCTATATATTACTTTAATCTTCAGCAGTTGTGAATAATTATTAGTTTTTTGACTTTTTATTCTTAAGTTGAGATTTCGTATGAGACACCTTTTGCAGACATATGCACTCATTTCTGTAAGATAAAAAAATCTGTTGACAAAACCCAATTGCCTTCTACAAATTAGCACACGACGATTAACTCACGTGGTTTGATATCTCCCTCCATCCACAAATTCCATTCAAATTATTTCATCCCGTCGCCATGTTCAGCCACTGATACAGTATATAAGTACGTAAAGCAGACAATCAGGGCTTGTTCTTCACGTATGATTTAGATACTTTTGTGTTAATTTAATATTCAATTTTACGGGAAACTTCTCGGTTGGTTCGAATCTGGTCTACTTGGATTGAATTTAAAGGATACACTTCCGGTGCGTCACGCAGTGAAATATGTTACAATCAATTCTGATTCGTAGTTATTGTTTGTTTGTGTCCAGGGTAAAATAATAACCACCAATCAGAACTAAGCGTATCTTATTTTCTACGTGACAAACCGTAAGAATTGCATCAAAACTCGATCCAGATAGAAACAAATCAACAGGTAAGATTCTCGCAAAAGTGGCTATAACATCTTTAAGCTGTAACAGAATCATGAGTATTAGATTATAATTTTGAAAACAAATTAGACATTTGGAAAAGAAATCACAAGGAGTGAACTGTATTCACGAGACGAGGATAAGCAAGAAAACATGGCGGCAGCACACAAACATGGCGGCAGCACACAAAGAGATGAGAAGGTTGGAGAATTTATTTTGAGATTAATAGAGTAGAAATGGACGAGGGATCTTTCCTTGAATATTCCTATAAAGAAGGCACCCAAGAACTGGATGTGTCAACTACACCCAGAGAAATAATACCATCTACATCTACAGTGTTGATAGCCCTGAAAGTCATCAACTCAGATTATATGGGCCAAACCTATTCAATAACCAGAAATGGTTACAAAGGATATACTAAGACCAAGAGGGAACCTACTGATAATACCATACGGAGAGATAAATATCATGGGTGAAATGGTCATAGTAAAACAGACTGCTCCAATGTTAAAGAAAATTAAAAAAAACAAACGGGAGAGCTACACCTATCGGATATACCACTGGAAATACCCCTTGACGTAACAGTGGAAAGTTTTCAAAAGATGTTAAGAATTAAAGTTGAAGCATCTTGACTGGCAACAATTCCACAAACAACGATATATAATGGAATACGAATTTTAGAAATAGAGGAAAGCAAACTCAGAGATATGAAAAGGGCCTTTTATCTCCACGGTTTCTTAACCAAATCGTGGTATAAAGGCTGCCTAAATCATAGGTCGTGCAACAGGTGCGGAAAACTGGTCATACTCCACACAAATGCCCGAATAATCAGGAGGCCCAAGCAGCGACAAGCAAGGAGGACAAAGAACAGAACAATCTCACGTTTCGACGACCGAAAGTTTCCCAGAAACGAAGTACCAGGAGCAGACGACTAAGCAACAACAACAACATTTACATCTAAATAACCAAGAAGAGATTCAAGGGGCGACAAGCAAAGAACTAAAATAAACAAATCCATGCCCAAGAGCAAACGAAACAACAACAACAGCTATTACATGAGGGAAAAGTACAACAACGAAAAAAAGAAAAACCAGTTTCAAAACAACAGCAGATAGATCCACAACAACAACAACAACAACCAAGACAGAAGCAAATTGAACAAAAACAGAAACTCGAGACGAGAAAACATAAACAACAAGACAAAAGATTGTCTACAACAACAAAAAGGAAAACAACAGTAAAAACTAGGAAAAAAGCTAATCAAGAAACAAAAAGAGACGCAAGAAACCAAAATAAGTACAAAGAAGTACCACGTCAGGTAACATAAAACAGGAAAAACTGAAACAGCCAGAACAGAGACGGGGCCCGCAAGACCAACTATGGCAAAACAAATCGATAACCGAAATATTATCATCAACAGAGACAAAGTCAAGCGAAACAGAACAATCAACCCTGACAGAGGAGGACATAAAAGAACAAGACAGAAGTTGAAGAGGGGAAAAAAAGAAGACAAAAGAGACAGGAAGAACATAGGATGATAGAAACCTACTTACTAGACTACGATGGATGTCTGGCATATAATGTCGAATTATATATATATATATATATATATATATATATATATATATATATATATATATATATATATATATATATATATATATATATATATGCACACACAAATAAAAAAAATTACAGGATCTAACTATAGCACACATACCTCTCGGCAACAATAATAGTACGGCAGGAGAGCCTCCCTAACTGGTCTGGGAAGATCAAACAGGAGAGAGCATCCTCCCAAAATAAGAGGTAAAAGTGGCTATTAAATGATTTGTAATGTATTTAATTCGTACAGGGGAACAAGACTGGAATCTCTCCTTTGACTTTGATATTACATCGACTGACCGTACTGACGTGATTTTAATTTTTTGTATAAAAAACAACAGCACCGTACTGGCGAGGGAGCAGTTTCCAATCCGCACGAGTTAAAGTCAGCTTCTTAATTTCTAGAGAGTGAATCGGTGCTGTAAATAATTTCCTTGTTTTTCGCTGACAGAAATGAGTGCCTGTGGTCCTGGCAGTTGTTTTGCATGCGCACTAAGTGCAGTATGATGCATTGGGTTGTTATAAGTACAGTATGATGCATTGGGTTGTTATTAAGTACAGTATGATGCATTGGGTTGTTATAAGTACAGTATGATGCATTGGGTTGTTAGCCATCTCCGCTCCACACTCAGACTTGTTCTAGACAAGATTTTCCTTGAACGAGGAATTTGCACTATGTCTTATATTTTGAAGATTAGATCGTAATGCCTTCCACGTTTAAGTGAAGACAAGAAATTGAATGCTTTTAAATCATTTATACAGTGCAAATCGAAGGACGTGGTGATCTTATATTACGTGTTTAGGCTTGAATAAACAGTAACATAAGAACGAGTGAAAACAACAAGCTTTGAAAAATTTAACAAATTATTTATTTCCCTGGAAAAATATTGTAAAATGAAAAAATAATCCAAAAATAATCCACGAATAAAATTTTAGAAGTCCTAATTATGAAATGTTCTAATAAATTGAAGTTCGAGTCCCGATAAAGAATCCAAGATGGAAGGCGATGACATATGCTGTATCCTGTACTGTGCTCAAGTCTACAGTTCCTTGCAGAAACCTCAACCTTATTATTCCCACAATAAAAATAAATAGAAAAACTTGTTGACGTGACTGTTACTAATTTTGAATTAAGGTCGGGAACCAGGTCAGCCTTAAGTGTTTACAAAACGAACAGTCAAGGTCAAACTATTTTCTGGAAAAGTATCGAGTTCCTAATAAACGAAACTACATTAGTTTGACATATAATGAAATTAAAAAAAATAAAAAGATTTTAAAACTTACAAACAATTAAATCAGATATAAAGAAAAAGAAAGATTATATGATAAAGCTTTCTTTTTACCACAGACTAACTATACATGAGGTTAAAAAGAACTCATATAAATTGCACACAGTGTACATGAAATAATACATTGTTATACACGGGAAAGTGCAACTGCTATTAAATCATCTTTTCCCTTGATGTGCCTGATGTCAAGATTATATTCCAGTAACAAAAAACTCCACCTTAGTAGTCTTTGATTTTTATTTTTCATCTTGCCGATGAAAGTAAGGGGGTTGTGGTCACTAAACACAATAATCGAAGAAGGAGCTAAACTAAGGTAAACTTCAAAATGTTGTAGTGGCATTATCAAAGCCAAACATTCCTTCTCGATTGTTGAATAATTTCTTAAGGATAAGGAAAAGTGAACATCCTTAGTTTTTGATACATTATCACGCTTTTTTCTTTGAGTTTCTGATGATTTGGTAGAAAATATCCCGAAAATGTCTTTAAAATACATATCTTTATTATACTACATTCTAAATGAGAACATAATTTTAAAGTTTCATGTATTAAAAGGAAATAAAACTATATGAAAATTAGACCCATGGCATCAATTCAAAATCTCATTTGCGTGCTTTAAAAAATCCACGCATAATTTTATATTTGCAAACCTATCTATACGTACGTGTCCATCTTGTGTTATTGTGCTACAAAAATATCATCAAACATGTTGCCTTGAAATGTCTAACCATAGTGCTCAATGCAGTTTTGTTGCACGGATGGACTGGACACAGGGATGTGAATATTAGACAGAAATTGAGGATATGTAAACAGAAGTATCTCGAACAGATTCTTTTAATTTAACTATCCCCTGATACTAGATAAACGTTTACCTTAGAAGTTATATACGTGCCTTACGAAGGAAGCAAACAATGAATTGTGTCGTATGCCCCTGTATCGTAGTGGTCGACAATGTTGATTGATTTTGTCCCAGGAAACTTCAATTTCGTATATCTGTCTTGTTGGCGCAGAGATTACACGCTCGGTTTACACCTCTGCAATCGGAAATTGATGACCGATTCCTGTATCCGAATTGCTATGCGATCGTGCATCCGAAATCGGCAGTGTCCTCCGGGTTGAACGTTTCCACTCGAGTCAAAAACCAGTATGTATTTAAATTAAGAGACCTTCACGAATTGCAGTCGATGGCGCAATGTAAACGTTATCAGAACGTTTATAATTGATGTTAAACTGAATAAATTCCACAAAAAGAGGAAACGGAGAAGAAAAAAAATATCTGTCTTGTATTTGCACAGAGTTCAGTTTTGATTGGCTTAATATGTTTAACTGAAGAAGAAAAAAATCTTAAAAGAGAGAAATCGTTATAAGCAGTGTCACAACGCCTTTAGCAGTGATAAAGAAAGTCCCGACTCAGCGTGAAAGCTTTATACTGTTCCCACTTTTTTATTCTGTTGTCGAATATATCATATTCTTATCCATGATTTTGAGGCTTGGACGTCACAATCTCCTCGCTTTTGTATTCCGTGAACAATCTATTTTATTGAAACGTTGATATCAAGATAAATGACATATCCTAAAAACAAGCTGTTGCAGGTTTGCACTTACGGTTCAATGTATAGATGCTTATTTATGCTGAAGAGCTACAATGAAGTGTACGATCAATCATAATTACGAAGTAAAAAATTTGTTATCAGTGTGCACAAAAAGGTCACCAAACTAAACGATAATTGAATTCATTTTGTCTCTAGAAAGTGCTGATAATAGTTTTATTTAGAATGCATGTTAATGTATACGATAATAAGGCACACACAATCGATAGAGTTCGGTTATTTGAAATACCTTTTTGTAACGCATTTTTGGACTACGTTTATTTTTTCATCTTATACTCTTTTTGTATTTGTTGCTTTATATGTTAAACGTTTATGCTAATCATAGAAATATTAATTGAAAAATGATACCATATTTTTCATTTTATACGCTTTGGGTGGCTTTGTGTTTTTTGCTTCATATATTAAACCTTTATGCTGATCGTACAAATATTAATTGAAAAATTACACCACATACTTTCGACGGCTGATTTACATTTGTCTCTAAGGTACAGGAATCCGAGTAAGGCTGAGGACATCATCGACATTGAAGGAACAACAACGTACCCATGCAGGTACCGAAATCAGGAATTGAAGACGCGACTACGGAAAATGCACAATGAGCTATTAACCGCGGTGCAGTTCAGGCTTCTTGTGGTAGTTCTGAAATTGTGTCGTTGTCTTTCACATCAAACTTAATATCATCAACGACTTCAAATGTGGGGAGGGGTTCCTTCGTAAATGTAGATTGTTTATGTTGTAGAATTTGTACAGTAGTCGATCTTTGATTTATCCATATGAGTTATCGCTCTTCACCCCCTCCCCCCCCCCCCCCCCCGCCATTACTTGCCATTTATCTATGCATTGACATGTCGAATATACTGACTTAATTGGAGGTGCTGCTCAGTTGTGAGAAAATGTTGTGGTTTGGAGACATACTGTAAAGTTCAACGTGTAACTTTGCTCATTTCTATATTCGGTAAGTGAAATAGTCAGGCGTAATATTGTTTATGACGTAGTGAAGATAATAACTACTTGACGGATTTTCAAACAAAAGTCTTCCTTGGAAAGTGTCTCCAGTTTATCAGAAAGATGTCAAAACGAAAATAAAAGAAATTAAAGAATGTTACGCCCTCTTAATATATGTATATGGCAACTCGTTTCTGAATTTACGTGCTAAACGCTGTTTTTATTATGCATTAGTTAGCTGAAGAGACTAAAACTGTACTCTTCAATGGACGTGTGCATGTCTAAGAAAATGTTCGTTATGGATCCCTTCTAGCGAAACGCTCATCCTTATGTGGCCAATATTGACTTTATTTCACAAATTCTGCTCCGGGTTGGGGTATATTAAAGTTTCAGAACTGAGCCTGCAAACTTTAATTGTAGAGTTTAAATTTAGTATTTTGTTAAAAACTATTGTATTCTAAGATAATGATCCGAAGTTATCATATATTTAGATGCACCATTATAATTTGTGGAAGACATAAAGACGTTAAGTATGAAGCGTTTAAGATTCTTCTCATCCCTTAAATAGTTCATTCTTCATCAGGTTTGTTTTCTTTTATAATTCATCACTACGACATCTATTTCTCGGAACAGAATAAAGATGCAGGCGCTTTCAAATCATTTCCGAAGCGAGCAATTTTCTGTCTTATTGAGAGAGAGGGAGAGAGAGAGAGAGAGAGAGAGTCACCTGAATATTCTTGTTGCAGAGGTAAGTTTATAGAATCCTCCATAGAAGCTCATTATTCTTCACGTGGTCACGTCTACATAATTTTCTTTTGTATAGGCAATTATTTTGGGCTTTAACTGTGTTGCTGTTCCATTCTTCAGTAAAGATCCAATCTAAGATTAATATGTTTCAAATTCTGAGGTTTCAGCTTCCTAAGATTGCAGGCAGGAATTTTAATTTTTATTCTTCGCTACTGCCTTCTCCATTTGTACTTTTCAAGCTGATAGCCTTATTCCCTTGTCATGCAGTTTTATTTCTTTAAAACTATTGAAAATGAATGCTCTATTTGATACGAATTAGAAAACAAAAGGTTCGCATAATGCACAGAGTTTTACTCCCTTCGAAGCCCCCAATGCCGATGTACAAATCGTATAAAAGAGCCAGCTGTTACAACGCTTGTTCATTAAATCGATTCGAATAGTTGGATTAGCTTGTCTAAGTATCTGACTCATTTTCCCATATGCATTTTAAGTGGATCTTATTTCCGGTAATGTTTTACATACCGTGGTTTTCGTAATTTTCAGACATAATATAAAATGTTTCCTCAAATCCGTATTTGTCTCCGATACAAAATGTTACGAAACCTAACCTTTTCACACATTTGTTTTCCCAGGGGAATTACAGAACTCTGGACAATTGGATGAAATAAATAATTTTGTCGAGGCATCGACTTTACTTCAAGAATAATTACCAACATCTTTTCGAAGGTAAAGAGATATGTTTTTACAGTCCTAAACAAACATTCAGTTGTAACAAACAAAAGCCAGGTGCATTATGGTACAAGAACAACATAATTGTAATATGTACTGATGTTGTCTTACACAGTTATATACAGAAGCTGGAACATTCAACCAGATCAAAATATTAAATGGTTTTGCAATCTCAAATTTCGTTTCCTAACATGAGAACATTTGTGGACTACTCATTTCTTGAAAAGCAGGTACACATGCAGGTCCCTGGACCATAGTATACCTTAGTGCCGTCTTGTAAACTGATGTGCATAGGTTATGAAAGAACACTACTAAGGAGACATTGTTAAACAAAGAATGGTACAAGGTTACACCGCATTGAATTCAGTAGTTTTTAGCGATGTGATATAAATATTCCACAAGTTTGAGATCAAAGCAACAATGTCGGTATCAACAGACTAACAGATATCGTGTATTTGTTGCACGTTTGGATGGGAAAAAAGCGTGGTGTTGGTGAGTTTTGTCACTAAAACATGCAAGATAATGAAAATTACTCATATATATAACATGAAAAATAATCTACAGTGCTGAAGAGCAGAGGCTGGTGTAATTAGTACATTTACTGTTAATACTATTGAGATATGTATCAATTTTGATAGCAAGATAGTTAAAAGAAAAGAATAAATTAAATTAAGTATTTCATGTTTGCAAATGCACGAGTTTATATTTGGCTAAATTTACAGTACAACTTGAATATCTCATAGATTTCATAAGGTTAATATCAATTAACTAGTTAATGAAAACATAAAAACTTATGCAAAACAAATTCGGATCTAAAACAGAATTTGGTTATTCAGCAGCTGTTTTAAACTAAAAAGTGGATTAGATAATTTTAAAACAGTCATACGTTTGAAAGGTTTGAAAAGTTGCAAATTACTGAAAAAGAAAGTTTATGCTGTGGATGAATCATCTATTGAAATGTTGATAACACCTAAAGACAAATTATTCTCCGTATGTTTTTATTTAGTTTAAACTAATAGACGTCTACACTTATATAGATGTGCTGAAGTTACAAGTATACAGAACGGTCTCATCAGAGGTGGACTTTGCAGAGGAAGACAAAAAATTGTATTGAAAACGACTTTATTGCAATGACGAAGGTCGAGTTGCTTACACACCATCAGTCAATTTTGGGAACAAATTAAACGGATAAAAGGAAAAGGAAATACTCAGGATTAAAATAAATAAATAGCTTTCCAGACAATCAAGGAAAAGTGCTCAATCGCGTGGATGACCAGGGAAAGACAAATATTGTTGATATTAAAGCATATGAAAAATACAATGATGGATACAAATACTTGTTGACTGTGATACATATTTTCCCCTAAATACTAGAGGGGTTGAGAAAACCAAATAAATAAGAGATAATATACACGATACCTTTAAAGAAACTTAGAAAATGAGAAAACCTGAATATATATATATAGGTTTATGAGGAAGAATAATTTTGCAACAAAAATATTAGGTATTTGTTGGATACGTAAAGTGCTGAACATACTCAAAAGAATATCTCTAGCGGAACGATTTATTAGAACCATTTAACCTACTTCAGTTCTCAGAACGCAAAACTAAAATTAGAATATGTGTAAACCTGCTGCACGCTGGCCTTGTTAAACCGAAATCGTAACGGAAGCAAGATATCCAGCATGCTGTTCGACATGCATGTATCGAGCTCCTGCAGAAAATGAAACGCCCAGCGACCTATTGCCATGCAGACAGTCCGCTGTCGGATGCTGCTAACACGCGTTATGGATTGTGTGTACCATCGCTTGGGCAATTGCAGTTTAAAATGGTAGCGGTATGGGATTGATATCCTCTCTGATAGAAAGTGTCTGCAAATGCTACCGTTTTCGGAGACAAAAGTTGTCAAAGCACAGTTAGTTATTAATTAAGTACATACTTATTCCAGTTACAGCAAAGAATATCAAACTATATATAGTGAGTGAAAGACTGGGAAAGTTACAAACAAGAGAGGTAGTGAATACAAGACCAGCAAAATGTTATTCATTCATAGACTATTTTAAGAATCTTAGAATGCTATAAAACTTCAAAATTCTAGAACATCACTGTCCGTCGTGCTCTTCTACAATCATTTAATGACAAAAAGCAAAATTAAATATTTTAATAAAAATATACATTAATAGAGAGAGAGAAAAAAAATATCGACATAGTAGCCAGTACAATTTAAATTTCAACGTGGGATACTGAACTTTTGATATAATGTACAAAATTAGTAGAGAACATAATACAGAACAGATAAACAACTCAGCAATAGAAAATAATCGAAGAAGAAAGGTCTCCCAAATATTATTTATTCATAAAGCTTACAAACATTTCACAGACACCACTTGATTCAGAGCAAAAGCAAACAAACCTGAGTAACACAATATTTTAGGAAATTTTAAGCTAACGACCTTTGCGTCTGGCTTAATTTGAGAAGTTCAGATAATAATACAATGTGTATTTAAAGTTATTTTTTAAATATTAGTGCGCTGTGCAATTAAGACCAGTAGGTCACTGCATCTCCTCATAGTACTCAGTCATGTACTTCTATACACTTCCTCAGTCTGCGAATCCAGTTATTGAATGCCACTTTCATTCACTTTTTATTAAGTTGTTTACACTCTGGAAAACTGCACTTCCATCTGCACAGCGGCTGTTCACCGTCTGACCAACAGGAAGTCTTTGATAAGTCTTTGATAACTAGATTCAACAAAGCAATAACTTGGACCTAAATCTGTTCTGTAAGAAGGATGTGTCAGCGTTTGGTTTATGTGACCCTTACGGAAGTCTGACACGACGGCAGATATATGCGCCATTGAGTTGTCATAATGGAGATAGATAACTCGGTTACTGGTACGCAGACGGATGTTCGGTAGTGTTTCACAATCTTTAGCAACATTTTGAGGCAAATTATTGTCCAGTGACATTAGCCACATGTGTCTGCATGACCAGGCCTTTTACAAAAAAAATAATGGAGATAAAGCTCTCTTGCCATTCCAACTAAATCCAGAAATTTGTGGTCTCCGCTTGTTTTCTCCAATCCAAAGCTTTTAATTTCTCTCGAGTCGGATTCAGAAAGGTAAATCAAATCTTCATCACACATGACAATCTCTTTCAAACGCCCACGGCCACTCTTCGTATGTTGTATGTAGCTGTTGGTACTAGGATAATTACTCCATGTCATGTCATTTACCACCACCAGCCATCAATTATCCCAAGTCAATTAAAACTCAGATCAATCACCCCCTGGTCAGTTATCCCTCCCTGTGTCAATTACCCCCTGGAAATCTCCCCAATGCCATAGTTATTACCCTGTTTACAATATTGGTTTTTTGTTCAGTAATTGCAGAGCAGCAAGCCTGTATTGCTATTAATTCAATTATGTTCATGGGCGTAGCTACCAAATAGCAAGAGTATACAAAGCATAGGGTCTCACAAATTTTCTTTTACATTGGATCAGGCAGGGACCCTTCGTTAAGCTTTGCATAGGAACCCAAACATCCTAGCTAATCCATTGACTCTACACAGTGTAAGTATGTCATGACGCTTGAATGTGATTGTAGTGTTGGACTATATCCAAGGTAAGCATTTCATCGGCATATAGCAAGATTATGCAAAGGGGCCCAAAAAGTATTGTTTTCACTATAGATTAGGCAGGGGCCAATCGGTAAGCTTTGCATAGTGGCCGACATTGGTACCGAAATATCCTAGCTACGCTACTGATTAAGGCTTAAAATAATGAGACATTAAAGGCCCCAAAGCTCTATTTACCAAATGCTTTTCTCAGATTCTGTAAACGAGACATTAAAGGCCCCAAAGCTCTATTTACCAAAAGCTTTTCTCAAATTCTGTAAATGAGACATTAAAGGCCCCAAAGCTCTATTTACCAAATGCTTTTCTCAAATTCTGTGAATGAGACATTAAAGGCCCCAAAGTTCTATTTACCAAATGCTTTTCTCAAATTCTGTAAATGAGACATTAAAGGCCCCAAAGCTCTATTTACCAAATGCTTTTCTCAAATTCTGTAAATGAGACATTAAAGGCCCCAAAGCTCTATTTACCAAATGCTTTTCTCAAATTCTGTAAATGAGACATTAAAGGCCCCAAAGTTCTATTTACCAAATGCTTTTCTCAAATTCTGTAAATGAGACATCAAAGACTGCCATGTTAAATACTTAGGAATAATTTACTCGTTATTGCCTGCTGTCTTATTTTCACATCAACATTATACATAGAGTAGGCGGATTAAATTCATAATATCTGGATAATTAGAGAGTTTTTGAGCTTATCCAGATTATAAGGAAGCTCACCGATTAATTCAGGTCACAAAACCATTTATTTACAGATAATGTATTGTATAAGGGTATATGTTTTATGTTTATTAAAGCACCCTTTTCACATGAAGGCATCTTCTTGTTGTTAATATCGTAGCGTTGCCCCATCCACCGTTCTTACTTCTGGTTTTACTCTCTTCAGTTTATGTGCTTCTTTTATACAGGGGAATAACCATGGTATGGGAGTAGTTGTCCAGGAGGTAGTTGACACGGGGGATTATTGACCAGGGTTATGGGTGTGGTAATTGACCGGGGGGGGGGGTAAATGACCGGGGGTAATTGTCATGTTACCATAGCTCTTTTGGAGATTTCAATCACATTGTTTTGTTTATTTATTTGTTCATCCATCACCAGGTGAGAGACCCATCTTACACAAATCGATCTGAGCTTCAGAGCTTTCATTATTTTAAAACAGCTGAGGATTTAATGCCCATGATCACATAAATATCTAACACGTGTATTGAGTATTTTCATGAACTGCCTCCTTCACAACATACTGCTTTCTGTTCATCAATCGCTGACAGAGGTGTTCCGGAACAAATCCATGGGTTTATGACCATCTTTAAAACGAGAAAGACACATAACAATTGTAGAATATGAGAGAATTATCCCAGTAAATTTTCTCCAGGTTATTCTTAATATCAGTCATATAGTACCTAAGAACACCCGGATTTTGCAATATGCTCTTTGCTCAATAGCAGAATTGTTCTCCTTCGTTGACATTTTTACGTCGTTGCCATTTACCTATGTTGCGTCACATGCATTTATCTCCATGTGTCCGGCGTGTGCTTATCGACCAACAAGTCATTTTATATCAGGTGTTTTTGTCTATCAATCAGCACTAAATTTATTGACAGGTTCAAAGGAATAAAGATGGCATAATATAATATTCCGACCTTTTTACAATGCCCCACGTATGTAGCATGTCTTTCTTCTTAAATCAGCTAATGTTCCAGAAGGTATTCATTTTAAAATGATAAATAAACAGAAATTAAAATTTAGATGCTTACAAAATCTATATTTGCTTTGTGTGTGATGTTCAAACAAAATATCGAAACTATTAGCTTAGCTCAATTAACTAAACATCAAACCTTTAACTAACAGGAAAGTATACCTGAAAGAACGGCAAATACCATACTTATGTGGACCTCGTTATATGAACACTTGTAGAGTGGTTAATTGTTGAAAGACTTTGTTTGAAATGAATATGATATAGACTAAAAACAGAAACATTGTCGTTACATCGTTACAAATATTTATGACCGATGACAGTGACAATCTTGACAATTTGTAAATGAATGCAACTAATCCAGCCAAACTAGCTTTTAGTGGTAGCTATCAGCATGTGTGGTCGTAAGAAATACGATCATATATTATAATATTTTAGAGAGAATACACGTCTGTGATGTGCGGAGATCGACAGGTTTCTTTGGATATTACCATCGCTATGTTCCAGGTTTTGTAAAAAGAAGTGCCAAAATTCTGTATGACTTACTTGAAATCAAGGAGGGTCCAGAGAGGCAGACTTGGAGGAAGGCAAGAGCTGGAAAAGGAAACAGCCTTTTCGAGTCCGAGGATAATGTGTCATCAATGATTTTAGAGGAGCTAATGTTATTGATTGCTCAGTCTTCTACTTATGGTGTAGCCAGACTTTCAAACACCTTTTGGGTTGCATATGGATATATCGTTAGATAAACTTTTATATCAAACTCGGGACAAAGAAAACCAATCTTTTAGTCCCTTGTACACCAAGAAATTTTACTCCGGCTGAGAATAAGTTCCACATGCATCGGATAAGTTGGCTTTATCGGCATTTTAGTGGGCTGTTTCAGAAAGGTTCAGGGCTTACCTGTATGATGTTCCAAGCTTTACTGTGTGCAGATAGAATGAACCTATATAGTTCATCTTCTCTTCTCCAAAGCATCATGCAAATAGGTTGTGCTGTGCTGCGGAAATGGCAGACTTCAGAGTCTGGGTGTAATAATGGAGATGCACACAATTGAAGCAGTTAGACGTGGTCATGAATAGCTACACAGAGGCAGTTTCAACTGACATGATAGACAAAGCGATAAAAGAAGTTACTTCGCAGAATTGGAAAGAGGTCAAGCATGGTTATGTGCAGTAAAATCAATCCATCCCGAAATCGTGTTGCAAACACAGAAAAAGGACAACCATATTTATAAAGTTATAATCATTAATGACATTATTTTCAGATTTCGTTTACCACTAAGTTTTTTTAAAACCATAATTTGTGTCGATAGTGAAAACCGTTTCTTCCTTCAGCTTTTAAAATTTTGCGGATGGTCCTGTCAAAAACTGTTCCATACCATCTGAAAGTCAATGGTCAGGTTAGGTGCTTTAATCATACCCTGTTATATGTGTTTCTTAAACTGCTTACGAGTGTAAACAGGACTGGAAGAATCACTTAAAATCGTTCCTGCCTCGTTTACCGGTTGACTTGAACGTGGGATACCAACATGAGAGCACTAAGACATTTTCCAAGCAAATATGTATAAAAAATGGTCGTCTATCATTCATTGTAGTTGCCAGAGAGCATCAAAGAATGCCCGAGCTTCAACAAAGAAAGGAAATAAAAATTGCAAGCAATCAATGTATATGAGTGTTCTTTTGCATCCAGAAGACGGAGATTTTGTCAAGAATGTCCTGGAAAAGAGAGGTCCTTGTAAACATATATCATTCTGAGAGGAGCATGCATATTTAGTGAAGCGCAAGATGAATTAAGATTCCCCAGTATATGAAGTGAAGAGGGAAGATAGTCGAGATAGCATTCGTCGATTCCTCCGTTACAATGCAACAGTTACCTGTTGCTCAGACAAATGACTGTGTCTCAAACAAACATCCACTGAATGCCAAGTAAAAGCAACGTTACCCATCTTCCAAGAACCTTACTTGGTCGACATCTGAAGGTTATACCAGTGATTCAGATCTTGATTTTGTGACATTTATAGAACGTTAAATTCTTATCCGGAACCATTCTTCTAATGCATCTGAACGTTGATATCAGGATGTGAAAAGTCCTGTTCATGACGGTTTCCATAGAGTACTTGAACACAAGGAAAAGTCTGAAGAACACGGCAGTGTTGAAACTCCAGACATATGTCCAAAGAGAGCTGTATTACAATTTCTAATGGCGAGAGTGAAACATTAGCGCGTTCAAGTGATGACAATCAGACAGTGGGATTGAGTCCAACGAATATGTCCGGAGATGACCTGGATACTCCATCCATGGAATCTGGAGGCGTCCTACTTGGCACATGAAACGTTTTACTTATGCTACTCTATTTACAAGCAATTGGAATCTTACCTGGGTTGGACAGCCCGTGTCTGTTTAGTCTTGCCCATTCAAGATTATTTAGATATGTTCAAGTCATTAAATTCTTTAAATATATGTTTAACTATTGCTCGTGGGATTTTGATTGTAAACATGTGCATTCTGTACTCTTATTGGTACTTGAGGATAACGCCGCTGTACTTTTAATTTAAAAGAAAAGTTTATACTCGCAAAAGGAGGGTCTTGTTAGGCGTTACGGTGACTGGATGCAGAATAAAGTGGGTTCTGAGTGTAACATGATCAAAGTGTCAATGTACCATTAGCGACTGGGGTGGACAAATCATTACGTTTGTCTTAATGCCATGAAATTTTAAATCGTGCCTATTGGTTGTCCACTTGTAACCGCTGTCTCTGGCATCTACCTATGTTTAACTGTAGATCCTTTATTTTAAAGTACTGTGTTCAACTGATACGATTATATTTTGGAATGTCTTAAAGACATTCATTTTCGCGGGGAGAGTGTGACAAGTTGTTATAGTTTCTTTTTTTTATCAATCATATCATGCGCTTCTTTCTAATATATAAATGCCACATACATCTCACAAGGATGCACTCGAGTTGAGGTAACTCAGTGTGCTAATGAGATTAATATTTTCTAATGTTAAATTTAAGTCACCCACTAGTCAGCGTTCATTTTCCTTTGTTCTGCAGGTCACTGTTACGACTGTATGGTCTTAAAGAGAAACAGTAAAGAACAAAAACCAGCAAGTTTAGTAAAATTCAACAAATAATTTACTTTTCTAGAATACAAAGTGTAAAAACGAACTTAGTATTGTGAATGAAACCCCAAACAGTCCTAAAAGTTATATTACAAAGCCAAAAGTATAGAGTATTCCTAATGAATTCCAGTGGTGTTTCGAATGAATTCCAGTGGTGTTTCGAATAAATTCCAATCTTGAAAGTGCTGATGTACAATTAGCATAGATTGTGGCGATGTGCTAACAGTCTTGATGTATAAAATGATATAATCCAAAATGTCCTTTAATGAATTCACAATAATCCCTACCTTATTATTTAGTCCGAAATTGTTAATGAGCACTTTGTAATTCCAAATAAATTTCAATAAACAAATCCTCTCAAATATTAACTTAAATTGATTCCACTAAGACTGATGTTAAAATATGGAATGAAGAGTTTGTATTTACTTCTCCCTTATATAAAACTAAGACACAATAACAGAACCAGGATGAGGGTCATATTACCATCAAGTTCATTTCGAGAACATTCTAAGTTGTAAATGAGGTCAGGTCTCTTACTAAACTTTAGTAAAGTACACGCAAAACACCAGGTATACCAGGAATTCCTACGGGGAATACTAATGTCCTGAATTCAGCTCAAGTAAATATGTTTACCTACAAATACTATTTGTTATATGTAATCTACAATCATAACAAATACCAGCTATGTAATATGTTGTTTATGGAAACAAGACATTAGTCATGTAGGTCAAACTCCTGCCTTCAATTATGGACAAAGGCCAATTGCACAATACAAATTAAATATACATACCATACAACTCTGTACAAAAGACAACAACAGAATACAAATTAAATACACATAAGAGTCACACAATCGAACCTGGTAACATATGGTGCAATGCTGGAGGCCAGATAAGCACTATTTTCATTACAACCAGCTACATATTGCATATGACCAATAACACATCATAAGAAATAGTTTAATGAAAACATGTCAATACGACATTCCGTTCAAGAAAAGTAACAAACTTTGGTAACTGTAGTCTGTGGAGAACTAGAGTTACTGTGCTGAAACCATTTTTTCGGATTTCAGTCACAATGACCTTGACCTTTGAACTGTTGACCCTGAAATCGAATGGGTTCATCACTATAACAAATGCAAGCCATTCATAAAGACTTATTTTGAGGAACGTAAATGGTAACAGACATACAGATGAATGAACTACGTGATAGTTAAGAACATGCTTGTAAAACAGCAAACAGGTACAATATAGTTCAACAATAATAATTTGCAGTTCGTAAACAGTAAATGTTATTGCAAACATACCATGCCACTACCCCCAAATTAAGGACAAGGATAGTTCATGTCTTGTCATTTTAACTGCAATTGTTATGCACAGCTAAAGGCCTGTTCAAGTTCCAGATTGGATTTTTGGGGTATGTTTTTATTCGTATTATTTTAGCGGTGTATACTAATACATAGTGAATATATCTTTACTTCTTCAGCATGTTCAATAGATTGGAGCAAATGCGATGGCTCACTGCCACGCATCACAACACTTTTCAATACATTTTCATACCTCTATCCCCGCACTCATCTTCATCCGCAGAGAGTGGCCATGGGTCAAACATATGACGTGCGTTCCTTAAGTGACTGCACATTTACAGTCTGGTCAGATAATATTGAAAATGGGTTAACAAGATAGCTACAGCAAGGGAAGTATTACAAAGTTTTTATTTTAAAAAAATCCACCAATCGGATGAGGAGAAAGTGTTATGACGGATAGATGAATGAATGTACATATACAATAGGAAATCATAATATATGCGCTACTTTATAGTAACCCTACCAATAAATATATATGCACTTCTATAACTTTGTTTACATTGCACGACAAAATAAAACGCAAAAGACATACTACTGATTTGCGAAATATCATTCACTGCATGTTGCCTTTCATCTGTAGAGGTCTGATTGATAATCTACTTAATGAACTCCATGTCTGGTGAACTTCATGTCTGGTTAATCTGCATACGTGTGATAATCTACTTAATGAACTTCATGTCTGGTTAATCGGCATAGGTCTAATAATCTACTTAATGAACTTCACGTCTGGTTACCGCTCCAGTGGCCTAGTGGTTAGAGCGTCCGCCTCGGAATCGGGAGGTCGTGGGTTAGAACCCGGCCGAGTCATACCAAAGACTTACAAAAATGGTACTAACAGCTGCCTCGCTAGGCGCTCAGCATTAAGAGGTTAGTGTTAAGACTGGTTTGCTTGGTATAAGTGTAAAGTGACTGGATGGGACATCATGCCATTTGTCTGCGGCATGATGCCACAGTGCTAGACGTCACTATAAACTGCCACACTGCATACATCGTAGCGATATGACAGAAAGATTGTTAAAGCAACGTTAAAAATCCAACACACACACACACACTTTAATGGACAAGTCAATTGATCTTAACTGATGAATCCCCACGCTTCATCGACCTACAATCAACTGTCAGTTATCCATTGTTTACCTAAACTTTCAATGGTCTGTTTATATGTCAAGTCCAAAGGCAAACGGCATTGACCCAGATCTGTTGATCTTTCCACCCTGAAAACGGTAAGGGTCTTATTTAACCCAAGTGCAAGCTATAAACAAAGTTTCATTTGGTAACTGAAAATAGCAGAGAACTTGGGTCTTGTGGGGAAACTGTTTCCCTTCTTTAAGTTACAGTGACCTTGACCCTGATCATTTTGACTCTGCAAATAATAGGTTTGTTCTGTGCCCAAAGTGCAAGCCATCTTCAAATGTTTGTGGACGCTGGACAACAACAGATAATGGATATTGTATTGAAACCAAATTGTAACGGACAGATGGAGAACTTAATTCCAACACGTGTTCTTTCTTATGGTAGGCGTAGAAAAATGACTACAAAGTAAAAATAATTCAGATCAAACTGTGTAGAAATGTGCCACTAATATAGTGGAATCTGTGAAATCTGGCACAAACGGCTCCCAAACGGTGCTCCTGCATCTTTAAAATACCACCACCACGAGTTGAAATCTGCTACTTTATTACAGAAATGCCAACTCGTTAATACCTTCTTTTTCAAAGGATTCGCAAAATGTAACAGGAGTACAGATTGTATTCCATGAACTAGCAGCTCTATCGCTATTATTGTTAACTTTTTGGGAGTGGGGTGGGGTGGGGTCAAAATTCGACGTAGAAATGACTCAGATGGCATCTCAAAACAAGACTGACCTACGGTACAACAAAAAAAGTCGTTATTTCAGGTAGAGGTTTTGTTTTCCTACATCAGTGGAGAATAGTTTTATCAGACCATGAAGGGGACCAACGTTAAGGCAAGTCTGATTAATAATTGCGCCAGATTGCTCAGTATCAAATCCAGAGTTAGTAAGAATGGGTTTCAATAGAAGCGAATAGCGGGTGATTTACGCTGTATATTCGTACAGGAATCGCTTTATACCATTCCAGAATTTCGAAAAAGGTTCATTTTAAAAGTTTGATAATGCATTGTCTATTCAGAGATAATTCATCGAAATAAGATTAGCATATTTTTCCTTTTGATACAGATCAGTCGAAGTCTAAAGAAGCTTAGTTTTTATAATTCGGCATTACTAAATAACACATACCTGATACAATACAATTGACGTCGAAAAGAATCATAAAGGTGCAGTCTTTTTCTTCCCACCCAGTCGATAATGATCAGGAGTGGTGTTTACTTATAGCTCCACTTTACAGCTTCGTAATGTGCGCAAGGCTTCGTTTGTAGAAGAAAAGAATTTCCAAAATTGTCTTCATTTATAATCCTATGAATTTAAAACAAAGTTCTTGAATATGTTTGGTATTGTTAAAATAACTTTCCATTCCTCTATTTGGGTGTATGATTTATTGGAATAATTTATGTTAGAAATTACAAGTCTTGGCCTTGCCTAAGATGCGCATCTATTTATAGATTGCTAGCTCCAATTGGTATTTTTGCTTTCTTGACTTTAAAGTTAAATTTGATAAAGAAAAATAATTTTGCTGATAAATGTTCTTACAATTTTTAACTATTTTAAAATTCATTTATTGCATTTTAGTGGCTGGGATTGTCTTCTCTGGCACATTTCATTTTCCGTATTATAATAACTGCTAAATGTAGTGTACATTGGAGTAGTTCAAGCTCATATTTGGAGCGCATAGGAGCAGCCATTTTTATCTGTTGTATGATTTAGTGCACGATTACCTTAATTGCCACGTTTTGAAGAAATTTCCATCACAGTACATGACAGTAGCGTAGTTTACAGAGGTATGCCAACATTTTCTCCAATGTGCAATTTGCATATGCAAACAACTTCACCTTACATATGTCACTTGTATCTCTTACAGTGAGCAAAACTCGCCAAAATGTTTTGCAAGTCTACAGGACTATGCCCATGGCTTTCCCACACGACAATAGATCTTCGTAATTTTATCATTTTTATTGTTGAATTTTAATTTGTGTATTAGTATGAAATCTTTTTTTCTTCTTATTTCCCTTTTGATTTTATCACCTGGCAACTTGCATTTTCATGCGCTTCATTTTTAAACATTGTCTATATACATTTTTAACAGATAAGAAAATGAGATATTTATTTTATTCAAAGAACAGTCATCATATTTCAGGGATTCAATATCAATACATCTGACGTTTCCACATTATAAACTTTTTTATTTAGCAGGATGGAACCCATAAGATCGTCAGGAACTAACCCTAGATATGAACTGTCATTATAAATTCTATAAAACGTTCTATTATAAAATACAAATTTCACATTTTCCCATGTTAGAAAGATGGATGAACGTTGCTCGATACAGCAACATCACTTAAGTATATGGAAGCAATTCTCGCTCTATCCCGACAAATACATAAGAACAAAAGTTTTCAGTCACATATGGCAAAAGTATGCAATACTCAGGGTCCCGATTTAAACAGGTTCTACTGTAACTATACAGTTTATGTAGGTTTAATTTCTGACTAAGGTCTGACCTGAACCCATTGGAAGATAGACGGGACTGCTAAAATATCTATGCATCTCTAGCTGCCCTTGTTCAGAATTAAAGGCCAGTTGTTGTGGTTGTTGTCGTTGTTGCATCTGCTGATGATAAGATAACTGCTGTTGCAGCAACTGGTTTTGTCTCTGCAGCTCTGCCACCGTCTGTTGTAAGTGGTTAGTGACCCCACGCCCCCTATGCGTGGATTTTTTTCCATGGTATGTTCCATATGCACATAATGTACACATTCCTATTATGGCTGTGACGAAGGTAAGGACGGTACCAATGACTAAGACGATCGAGAGTGACTTTCTCTCAGTACAGAAGAATTCCTTACAATCTAAGAATCCAAAGAAACCCAAGAACACAGCGCTGATGATACATCCCAGTAATGTCAATATGAACACACTAAAGCCACAGAGTGCCTGAAAAAAAGATATAATATTATATTCAACACGTAAATCAAAAATGAACAATCTTAGTGTTAAACGTATATCTCGCTAAAGTTAACTCAAAACATGAGTCGGGGGGCCCCATGTGTCCGAGGAGTCTAAAGCGCTCACCGTTACGGATCACTTCCATCTCACCTCTGTGGGTTCGAGTCTCAGGCTCGGCCAATGTGGATACCTGAGAAAGCTTGCCAGTAGCTAGTCCGAGTTTCCTCCTACCCTTGTCACCCCATTTTTAATATACGGACATTTTATGTTGGGGTGTAGGCTACACCCCAACACAAATGTCCAAATATCCAAAATGGAACAGCAGAGAGGGCGAACAGACTCTAATTAATTCACCCTCGAATTGCAAAAATAAGCCTTCCTGAAAATCGCAACCAAAAAAAATCGCAAAAAAGGGATTGCGGTGACTGGGTGCCGAGTAGGAGACTTCGCCCTCTCTGCTGCTAATACTGATCATCAGTTACTTCTTCATAATAATCTACATAATTATTTAGCCACCCGTGCGGAGATAACCCAACAAACAGTGGTGGTTGACCATGATCGCCGCACATTATCACAGCTATATTTTTCAATAACAGCCAATCGAGAAACATTTTTAATGTATCTTTAGATACTGTACATATCTCATCCTTGGAATATATTTCTCTCCCATTTGATCAGGAGTCCATTAGTCACCCCTGTATCGAAAAAAGCTATGATAAGTACATGACTGCACTCCTCGTTCTCTCATTTCTATTCAGAGTCGGTCTGTAGGTGTTAAAACAACCATATCATCTGAATTCTGTCGAAATAATTCAATAACTCCTTTTTTATTTACCAGAATTCCCGGTCCGTTTAGATAAACAGTCTTGTGTCTAGATAATGGATCATACACATATGCCGCAGACGATAATTCTGATATCTGATTATTTTTGTAATAAATATATTTAATCGCAACATCTGCGGATTCAGAATAATTATATAACAGTTCTTGTTTTATTCTCCATTTACCCCATGATGCATCAGTGGTTGTAAATTGAGTCAGTAATTCTGTATAATTTTTGTTCGATATAGAATGCATCCGTTGCAACTCTGACTGCAGTGGTAGGTAATCTATTTAATAATAATAATAATAATAATAATGACGATGACTTTCTATAGCGCCTAATCTTCAGAAGCTCTAAGCGCTTTACAACATTAGACAACACCTGTAAGATAAAAAAAACATCTATAATGATATCATTTTTTAAAAAAACACCATGAAATTAGAAAACATAAAAAACATGCTGAGAATATTTAAGGTAGGAAACATTATTAGGTCTTTAAGTTTGTTCTTGCAGTCGAAATAAGTGAGTTTTGAGAGCACTCTTGAATGGGATTACTGTGCCTTTGTGTCTAAGTTCAGTGGGCAATTCATTCACGTTGCTGGGCCCTGGTATGCAAAACAACGCTGTCCATATGACTTTGTTTTCATAGTGGGAATAATGAGTATACGATTGTCAGAAGAGGAGCGTAAGTATCTTGCTGGTGTATACACATGGGTGAGATCGGATAGGTATGTTGGACTGGAGTCCGACAGTGAAACGTAGCACAGAGAACAACTTTTTTGTTTGATTCTGGATCGAATGGATAGCCAGTGTAGGGTACATAGCAGCGGGGATGTGTGCTCTGATCGTGGTACTCTAAGTATGATCCGAGCAGCTGTGTTTTGAACTTTTTGAAGTTTCTGGAGTAGATGTTGAGATGAACCAGACAGAATTGAGTTACAATAGTCCGGTCTTGAAAGTACAAATGAGCACACAAGTGTTTTAGTGGCATCAGCTGAAAGATATTTGCGAATTGAACTGATGCGTCTCGGCTCAAGATATGCAGCCTTGCATATGTTCATGACATGTTGGTGCAATGTGAGAGTACTGTCCAGAGTAACACCAAGGTTTCGTACTGATTGTGTGAATTTAATGTTGCCGTTGCTGATATTTATTGTTTGAGGTAAAGGATTTGAATGAGAAAGTCTTTGTGTTGTGATCAGAATGGCCTCAGTTTTATCATCATTCATCTGCAGCTTGTTACATGTCATCCATGATTTCACATCAGAAATGCACCTCTCTACACCTTGGATGGTAGCATCAATTTCAGTTGGGTGGCTAGATTTGTATATTTGGGTGTCATCAGTGTACAATTGGTGAGACACTGGATGATGATCTATGACACTTGAGAGCGACTGAGTGTACAGAATGAAGAGAACAGGTCCAAGAACAGACCCCTGTGGAACACCACAACATAGATCAACTGGGCTGGAGTGTATTCCATTTGCAGATACAATTTGTGTCCTGTTGACCATGTAGGACCTTAACCACAGTAAGGCTGTATCATGAATGCCAAACACATGCTGGAGACGGTGAGGTAATATATCATGGTCTATTGTGTCAAATGCTGCAGACAAATCAAGGAGGGTGAGGACTGTAATCTTTCCGCTATCCAACGCAGAGAGAATGTCATTAACTACTTTTAGAAGAGTAGTTTCAGTACTGTGGCAAGGGCGATATGCAGATTGTACATTGCTTAAAAGACTGTTTGAATTTAGATGAGATACAAGCTGGGATAGAAGAACCTTTTCTAAGATTTTTTTTATGACTGGGAGGTTAGAAACTGGACGGTAGTTCTTTAAATCGTTATGGTCTAGTGTTGGTTTCTTCAGCAGGGGCTTTACAATGGCAGTTTTGTAAAATGATGGGAATTCCCCGGATGAGAGAGATGTATTAATAACATCAGTTAGTGAAGGCAATACTGGATCTAAGCACTCAAGCAGCAGTGATGTTGGAATTGGATCAAGTTCACATGACTTTGGTGCACTCTTCATCAGGATTGTACGTACGAAATCCATAGAGACAGGTTCAGATACAGCGAATGATTGCCTCTCAAATTCTGTATCCCAACTGTGTGGTGATGACGAGTCAACTGAAATTGTGGTGTCAAGCTTATCTCTAATGGTTATCGAGTTGTTCTGCTGTAGTAGGTAAGCAAGTTGTTAGGTTTGCTTGGATGACATGCATTAGTTTGGTTCTATTTATCATACGGAGGTTTCTCTTAGTAGCAGATAATGGTGCAGGGTTAGGGACTGATACGTCAAGATGGCATATAATGCAGAGGTGATCTGATGCAAGTTCGTGGGATACGAGGGAGGCCCGTAGAATGTTATCATCAGGTCTATGAAGAATCCAGTCTAAAATGTGACCTGGTTTATGGGTGGTTTGGTTAACTGACTGTTTGAGGTTGAAAACATTGATAGAATCTAGGAGTTTTGATGTGTTTGGGTTTCCGGGACAGTCAAAGTGAAATCTGATATCTCCAAGAATAATCAGGTTGCCACCTATCGAATTTGCATACTCCAGGAGATTCGGAAACTGCTCCAAAAAGAGAGATTCAGTCAGCGTATTTTATCTACTATGAAGAGGGCGGTATAGGCAGAAAAAATGGACTGACCTTTGCTCCATTGTGACTATGGTTTGGACTAGTTCAAACGATGTGTGGTCGAAATTGAATGTTGTGGTGTAGTTAAGACGTTTGATCATGGAGTTCTTTGTGATGACAGCAATTCCACCTCCGCGAGAGTTAGGGGGGAACGACTTGATGGAGTAACCAGTGGGTGTTAGATCCGCACACTTGGGCTCATCGCCTTATGTTTTTAGCCATGTTTCTGTCAGGAAACAGACGTCAATATTCTGGTCGTTGATAAAATTAACTATTTATGTGCGCTTTTCCGGTGGTCCTATTGATTGGGTATTGAATAAAGCAATACGCAGAGGTATTTATTGGATAGTTGACACAAAGGTTGTCGAATTAATAGGGATTTGAATTAGTTATCTAAAGTAACGGTCGAATTTGTTTTTAAATTGTTGAGCCGAAATAAGGGAGATAACTGGAATTCTTCTTCCTGTTCTACGCCGGCCAGCTTTGAAACAACGTTTCTTTTTTCGCTTCTGTTTACATTTAGGTAATGATGAATGTAGTCCCAGTTCGTTTAGTCTAGAGCACAATGTAGTGTAGAGAGCCAATGAGTGGTCATTTAAAGCAATTAATGAGGGTCCGTCATAGCATAAACGGGTTGACTGGTGAGTATCACGTGATGGCGGTTTGTTTAAAAACAGGTGAAGTTGTAGCAGTGGAGCAAGACAGCTGAGAAAAAGTCTAATTGTTCTCGTTTCCAAAATAAAGAGATGATGAAACACATACGAACTGAACAGCCAATACATAATGAACACAATAACGTAGACGAAGACAGACAACAAGCACAAATATCATGAAAACGTCACAAAAATCGGAACAGCTGCTTAAAACCAGTTAAGCGATAGCGGCCATCTTGATCTTCAACCATTATATTAATTTATCATCGATAATAAATTTATAGAAACATAAGCGAGCATTGAGGATCTTAAATGAGTAAACTAAGGTGACTCACCATCAAGATAACCGACAATTGTAACTAATCGTGTTCCGTTAGACAAGTATTAGTTTTCTCGACTTACAAATATATCTCTCATTGTTGCATCGGCGATTATGCAATCATATTCAACATCGTCTATGATTAATCGTGCATAATGTCGTTTATGATCATATGCCCCACCTTGAGTAAATTTACCGATAATTCTTCTACCGAGATCTTTTGCGGTTTTATTTTCATCATCAGATGGTGGTAACCAAACTTCTTTCTGACGACGGTATGATAGAATTGCCTTACTTACAATCAACGATAGTAATATTGCTGCATCGATCATATATCGTAATACAACTATTGGTGCCCAGCGTTTTTCTGAAAACTGCCTATCAAACCAAACATAACAGATCGGATGAAGACCTTTAGCAAACTCGAATGATACAATACGAGTGAAATCAGTGAGATCAAAATCGGGTAGGGGTCCATTTATCGATACTCTTGTCATCTCATGTGTGGGGTGTCCAAATCTCTTAAAATGTCCAAAGCTCTTAAAATATCCAGAACACTCTCCGTAACCAAGAAAATTTAAAGGATAAAACGCGACCATATCAACAGAGATAACATCGTTGTGGTCATACTTAGTATTCCACAATCCACCGTGTCCATATTCACAGCAACTAAGATGCACGTCTTCGAGAAATTCAAATCGTGTTGGCTTCAATGAATTTTTATCTCTTGCAAAGTGAGCTGCAACATATGGAACTGTAAAACAATTATTTAGTAATTGCTCAGTATTCTCTGTTGAAAATTTCTGCGCAAGATTTTTCATTTCTTCGTGGAGAGATTCTTTACGATATATTTCGCCGTTAGGTCGTATAAATTGATCATATATTTCATCATCTGAACGCTGAAATATCCTTACTGACACAGGATCGTTTTTACTTATTTCGTGAATAAAATCAACATGTTTCTCCCAGAGTCTTTCTCTGGGTAAAATCTTACAGTCCGATCTCGTGGAAATATTGTGACTACGCTGGTCAAATCGTGAGCATTATCATCAACAATTTCAATTGGAGCTCCTCTCGATTTATTCTTTGATTCATATATTATCTCTGCGGTTATCGTTGCTACGATAGGGTCTTTAACTCCCTGTAACAAATCCTGTGTAAATGAATTTCTGCGGACAGCATTGCAAAGCGTAAGACGAGGGCGTCTTGGTCCAAAACCGTGCTTACGGTGTGGTGTTGCAGTCAGAGGGATAAATCATTTGTGTGTGCAATGTGGTGGCAAAAAATATAGAGAACTAAAATGATATTATTATTTTTTTTAAAAAACTGACTCTTTCAAGGACTCTGCTCTTGATAAAGTTATAAGAAACCCTGAAGATTATATAGCTAGATTTGTAAAGACAAATTATAATTTAGTTATCTTCGTTCCCTTGACACTATCCCTGATTTTATCAACGGTGATAGATTTTAAAATACTTGTAAATAAATATTTTTTGTTATGTAGCCGCTGCAATCATACAATTTAAATGTCTACGTTATAACTGACAGAAAATATTTTACTTACCCCGGTAAACTTCAGTCCAGAATGACTAGTAGTCGCTGATTCTCCGTCTTTTTATAGTTAAATCATCCGTATGTAAGTACCCAAAATAACTCACCGGAAATATTATGTGTATAACTATAAAAAGACGGAGAATCAGCAACTTCCTAGTCATTCTGTACTAAGGGCAGGCAGCAGAGGTAAGTGAAATATTTTCTTCAGTAATCTAGAAATTGCGTTTTACACAATTGTATTATTGAGAAATATAATTTAAAGATATATTATATACTGTATATTGAATTACGAAAATATCAATGATATTATTTCTGCTATTAAAAAATTAGAAAAAGACGGCATAAATATATTTGATAAACTTAATCCCCCCAAAAATATTTCTGATTTTGAAACATTACAAGAACGTATTGAGGAGGGGGGTAAACACTACCATCAGAATACCGGTTCGTAAAGACACTTCAAACGGGAATGTTTCAATCGCTGGCCACAGTAAAAGAAAATGAAGTGAGGGAAATTTCTCTCTCTCCCTCTCTCTCTCTCTCTCTCTCTCTCTCTCGCAATATAAAAATTAGATCAGAACTGTTTCGTGAATATGAGGCAAAAAAGGCAATCAATACTCGTATAAAACAATTAAGAAAAATTATGTCAGAAACTGTTATTGGTAATGAAAATGAAAGTTAGACTCATTCGTGGAATGAAAGTGAAAGTGTGTCAGATTTTAGTCTTTCTCTAATTGATTTTAGTCCATTTGTCAGTTTAAAAAATATCCACCCCTTGATTTTGTCAAGGACAAGGACGGGGATTATTGTATTTTTACTGTTTTCAATGTGTGTCACGAGTCAGTGGCATTTTTCAGGTATGTGCTGTTCTTTTTATCTTTGATAAGGGGAGACAACACTCCACGATTAAAAATCCTCGAAATCGTAGGTTTCTAAGATTAAAAATCCTTAGGAACTCACATGTACATTCAGACTTAAAACCTCTCTCCAAAGGTCAATCAAGTTGCCGGACTGGTCAGTTAGTTTGAAATTTATTCTTGATAATAGCGGATTATGACATCGTATATAGACCGTGTTAATTGGTTCTTGCACAATGAGAGACCCAGGTGGGACTTGCGGTGTAATAGTATACAGGATATATCCTTGCTGCGCCTGATTTGATATTTTTGTGTTTGTCTGATAGCTACCATCAATTATGTCACATACAAGATTGACCGCGATCGTTGAGGTTATATTTACAACTCCCGGCGAAATATGACGGCCTTGTCCGTGTGGGTCATTATTATACCAATGAATATTTGCCAACTGTATTGTTTTTCTCCATTGTTCACGTATTTTAGGAAAAAAACTCATCAGTGATATCACTGACTGATTTTTTTTTTAGTTCGTCTGGGTTATACCCGGTAAGTTTAAAATTCGGTAGATCACTTCTGTTATCGAATATGCATTTAAAAATTCTTGTTTATAGCGATTTATGTTGTCCGTGTAATCAATTGCAGCCTGAATTACTCTTTGGTTAATATATTCCATATCAGATACAAGCTGATTTAATATTTCTATTCGTTTAATGATTTCCTTGCGTGAACTTGTTATATCTCAAAGATATTCAATGAATCTTTGTTGTAGTTTTTCTCTTTGTATTTTCTGTTCTTGATTAATGATTTCAAAATATTTAATAATTTGAGATAGGTGAACAACTGTAGATTTAGTTCCTCCTCTAGGAAGTCGTTCAAAAATAAAATGTCATCACATATATTCCTTGCTACTGAAGCCAAATTCACTACCCAACATTGCATTTTATATAGCAAGTAAATTTTTTTTGTATGATCGGCTAATTTCCCAGTATGATTGTTTATCCGTCGTAAAATCAGCCCGGGTTGGTTCAGGTATTGGCGGCAGTATCGGCGGGGCAACTTCGGGCCATCCTAACACTGATCTGATCGATGACTGATAGATATCCACGGCGTAATGGGGGGGGGGATATTAATTTATCTCTATCGCGGTGGACAGTGTTGGTTCATGGACTGTTATGGCTATCTTGGAATCTTTCCTTGTAATACTTTTTATTCTACGTTGAAATTCATTATTGATCTTTTCGATTTGATAACTCCCCGTTGATATTACAACAACTTGCCAATTGGGTGTTCCATCGGGTCTATTTTTATTTGCCAATATCAACGGATTATTTGAGTGCAGTCCGCCGAATGATCTTGAATGTATATTTGGCCAACTGTAGTATAATCGCTACTGCGCAAGAGTGATTTCTTTTACTGGAATCGCGGTTGGAAAATTAATAACAAATTCAGGGTTGGTTGGGTTTACTAATATCATCGTGGTTTTCAGCGGACTTGTATTTGCGGCTATCTGCTGAAGTAGTTCTGTCATTATTTAAATTTCGATTTTCCAAATGGCGGTTATCTAAATCAATTGCTTCATTGTATGTCTTGATCATCATATCAAATTCAGAATCTGATATCGTCGTATCGTCAAGGCTGGATGATATCAGCGACGACAATTTAGAGTACGCTGTTGTTGCAGTGTGTAATCGCACATAATAACCATGCAGTTTTGTGCTCGTGCACGTGGATATCTTTTTCGCGATAATATTAAAAACCTCAGCAATTATTGCTGATGAAGAAACACATATCGCTGCTACTGCTACTGTCAGACGTGTTAGCGCTGATAACACTACGCAACAAGTGTAGATACTGAGTATAAAATGACATCGATGGCAACTACACGTCTTCGGTATTAATTTTTTTACTTTCGTTTTATACTTGTCAACAATGGTTTGCCATCCACGTACTTGATCATATCTAAATATTTGAACATCCATTATATTTTACACAGTAACCAATTGAGGCGTTTCAGCAACAAACATCGGCGGTGTTTGGATCTAATAATTTATCACGAACATGATATCCGTAAGCGGCAATCCTCCTAGGATTCTCCTGAAGTTGTCTATAACCCTCTTTGGTAAATTGAGCTGGTGGTTTTGATTCTGGCGTAACAAGTTTCTTTACATCACTGACCACCTTGCGGACTTTATCAATACTATCAAATATTTGTTGTATTTCTTCACCGACGGGTGGAGGTTGAGCTGCAGCTATTTCAGTTGGACGAAATTTTAAGATTCTTTTTGTTTTCTGAGTTTTCTTTGCTATTTTTCCAGTTTGCTCAGCAGTTTGTATTACTGATGGAAGACCTTCAGTAGCTGTTGCGACTCTTTCAGTAACATTTGTAACAGGTTTAAACAATTGTTCTGTACCCGTTGTGAATTCAACTTGGGCTTCTTGACCCGCTTGTAGTTTTCGTTTAACAGCATCTCTCAACGGAAGATATTTCTTAATTGCTTCGAGTCGTTCTCGAGCTAATCTAGCTTTGTAAGATTCTTGCGCTAGTGGCATTATTTGTTATAATTTTAATTGATAGCAACAGAGAGGGCGAAGTATAATAATCGGCACACAGTCACCGCGATCCCTTTTTTGCGATTTTTTTCCGATTTTCAGGGCGGCTTATTTTCGCAATTCGAGGGTGAGTCAATTAGAGTCTCATCGCCCTCTCTGCTGCTAATGAGGTGGCAAGGATCAAAGGAAACTCGGGCTAGCCAGTAGCTTCTACTGGGTCGGTGGTTCTTTTGGGTGGTTTTCTCTGGTTTTTCATCCACCATTTATACTGGCCGCCATGTATAGCCTATCCTGTGCTGAAAAATGGCGTTAAGCACTATAACAACAACATCATCAAAACTGGAGGAACCCAGTGCCATGTCATCACATAATAGCTATATGTATTGTTCATCAGTACTAATGTTCTAGCGTGGAAACCAATAATGGACAGATAGAAGGACATCATACGATAATATGCTCCGCCTCAGCAGGCAAATACATATTTAGAGACTCCTTGTGATTATGAGATTTTCATAACAGTCCCATACGGCTTAAATTAATAAAGGGCCATCACTCTTACATAAATCATCAATCTTAAATGGGCAACATCCCGCTGATGTTGACCAAGGCTACAAAACATGAACTACTAATTTTTGCTTGAAGCAGCGAAGCCGAGAAAGGAACACGATGCCTGCAAAATCCTACTGTGAAGGCAGTTTGTACATGTGCATGTGATTCACATAATGTAAAAACACTCCCCAAAAATGTGAAATTAGTTGTGTAAACAAGATAAAGGTCGTTTTATCGCCAGAAATGACGGGTAGTGTCCGAAAATTCGATTCAGCATATGAAATTCTTAACTTTTGATAAGTCATATATTTTGTTAAATTGTCTTTATTAAGAAATGTTTCTCCGTACACTGCAAATAACCACTTAAGATGAAATAACTCTTAGCACTGCATACTGGTGACAGCAGTTTAACAAATAAACACTCTCAAGTAAGTCCTGTGAAGTGAAATTTGTGTTTCGGTTTAATCTTTTAAGAAATCGTAATAAAAGCGAAATGCCCTCTTGTATCTCAATGTAGAATTCCAAATACATCATGTTGTGGGGATCAAAAAGATTGACAAATAGAAACAAGAGTACCATAAACTGAACATTATATGCCCACCCTATATTCAGTAGTCCTCTGTGTAGGCAGTAATAGGGTATGACCAATGGGTCTTTATAAGCCCACCCTATGGCCAAGGTATACGGTTTTGAACCAGACCAAATGTGTGATGCCATTATTTGTTTATCAGCTTTATCATGAATATGAGCTCTGACATTTTCTTTCTGTATTACTCTAAGTGCAATTCATCCAGATACTTTAGTTAATAAACTTGTTCTTCAACATAAGTTGTTCTGCAAATCCCATTGTTCTTTGATCCAGAACGACCTTTACCTTTGACCTTCTGATCTCCAAATCAGTACACCTCAGACATATATGAAGTGCAACCCCTCCTCAAGCTTAGATCAAGGGATATGGTCTAGAACAAAAGTTATTATTTCAAAAGTCCAGTTTTTTCGGCTTTCCTTTCTGGTAACCTTGACCGCTGATCGTTTGACTTCCAAATCAACAGGCTACTATTTCTATTCTTTAAGTACAAATGACCTTGACCTTTGTAAAATTGTTATAGTGCCTGACAATTTTAATAAGGTAATCTACATACAAATATTGCTTGTAAACAATGAAATACTTTTTTACTAATTCGTGCTTACAAGGCTTTATTCAACATGTCCAAAATATTAAAAAGATTTGTGCATTTGAAATATTTTTGCAATGGCCAGAGTATCTAATCAAGTCATCTCCAAAATACATATATATGTCTTCCAAATTCAATATATCCAAAAAGTTCAAAATGTGTTCGTGATCTGAAAAATTCCCTTAACGGCCTGAAAATCTAAATTGGTCATCATCACGTTTGCTAAGCACCCAGCTATAAAGTCATGTATAAGCTATAATCTACATGTCTTTGGAATATTACTGCGGACTTGTGTTTGATCTCTAAATATCATGGTTACCATGGCCAGCCAGAGACCTGAAACTTGATTCGGCAATTAACAAAGGCTTGCCGTTATAACACAGATATGTTAAAGGTTACTTCAAGGATCAAAAGGAAAGTCCACGGGGTGAACGCGGTTTTATGTTACGTGTTTATGCTCTAATAAACAGTAACAAAAGAAAGTGCGAAAACAACAAGATTTGAAAAATTTACCAAATAATTTATTTCCTTGGAAAAACACTGTAAACAATGTAAAAATAAGAACTTACAGTTTAAGAATCAAATCCAAAAATAATCCAAGAATAATCCACGAATTAAGTTTTAGAAGTCCTAGTAATGAAATGTTCTTTTTAATTCTAGGTCTAGATCCGACGGAAAATCCAAAATGGAAGGCGATGATTATACTGTAGCCTGTATGGTACTGTAGCGTCTGCAGTTATCTGCGATTCTACAGACAATAAGATTACTGTGTTTGAATCTCCAATTTTTTTTATAAAAAAATGTCTTTGTCAAGGAATTCTGTATGAGCACTCAAATATTTCCAGGTCAAGAATTACCCTTTAGAATCCAAATAATCTGAATAAAAATTAAAATAAAACTCCAAACTGTCACAAACAGACACTTTCCAGTGTAAAGTAAAAATCCCAACTGAGAAAAAGCTCTATAAACAAAGGTTATATATTAACTTGAGACTCAAAACAGATTCCCGGATGAGGGTCATTTACTTGATTTGCAATCAAGGCCAGGAACTAGGTCAAAAAAGAAACTGCGTTTCTATTTTTAGGTATCCACGAAAAGAGTCAGGTCAAACTGAATTTTAAAAAAATATCAAATTCATAGTAAACAAAATTACATTACTTTGACATATAATGAAATTAAAAATATATTTTTTAAAAATTTACAAACAATTAAATTAAATAAAATATAAATCAAATGAAATATTCATAACACTATGTGTGTTATTATCTGCCCCCACGTCGACAGACAGCGAGAGGGACATTTTCCCCTCAGTTGATTGGATCGGTCCACAGAGATATCGAATCAAAATTGAGATAGAGTGCATTAGTACAATTCAGACCCGAATGAAACCTTCCGAAATCGTAAGAGTAATTTAGTATTCACTTGGAAGTATTGCTGATCAATAGGGTTTACTCTGAGAAAGAAGCCACTCGTAATCTGGCGGTAGAACTTAGAGGCAGATTCTAAGGAAAGACAAAGCTTGGAAACGGTCAGTAAGGTATTTACTCGGTTTTTGCAGAATATTGTAACAGATGGTGGCATATGGGCTAACTTGTGTAAATGTAATAATACATTTAAAGAATGTTCAAAGCCATGACCTTTTTATTTTGACTGTGAAATTGTGATAAGATGCTTAATACAAGAAATATGACTAAAACATGAACGTATGTGTTTGATTACGTGTAACATATGCAATACACAAATGCTATAATATGCTGGCCTTTATAACCTAAACGTAATCAGCCAGCAAGAAATAGACGACCCACGGAGTAAGCATTTTGAAAGTTAACCCTAAATTCTTAGTGAGGCGGGAGATAGCTGCTTATTTATGTGACACATTATTACTTTAATATTTAAGCTTGAATCAATAGCAGTGAATTGAATTTGATTTGAATTTATTTTTATTGTTGTACTATATATGTGTGTAATTCCAGTCTATTTTTGAGAATAAAAAAATTAAAATTAGTAGACTTGTTTTATTTTATAAGTATGTATCAGCTTTTTAATGTCATTCAATAAAGTTGTAATTTTAACCACCTCAATACAGCATTCTTTTTATTTGGTGGATATATGTTGATAGAGGCGTTAATGTTGGCAGCTATCTGCCGAATTTCGAATTTCGTTCCTATTTATACTCATCGGAAAATAGCCATGTGACGTAAATATAACCAATTATTGCTTGGCCAGAACGCCGAACAGGTCTGATGGTACCGAATAGATACTCCATAACCAGCGATACAAACTGAGGGTTAATATACAATTTAACTGTCATCAGTTGTCCGTTTACATTCTGGCATTAGCAAATATATAAACATTACGTATTATGTCGCGTCGTCAAACGTCAACTTACTTGAAGTCGTAAGCAAAATAGTTAAGTTTGGGTGAAGAGTACACAACTACTGATGAACGCTGATAACACTGAAAATATATTGACCAGCATAAAAATGAAGAATACCATATTCAATATTCAAAACATACTTATACTTGTATAAAAGAAGGCCAGCATTTACAATCAACAAGTAAAATTTAATCAAAAAATGTCAACTTGACAAATTTACTGTGTGGAACCGGTCATGTGATATCTAGTGTTGGCCATCTTTTCTGCAGACGTATTTTCGTGATGTCAGCTGTTGGAGTCATCGAGCCTAGTGCTATTCAAATTATGATTTGGATGTGAATTTAAGTGCGATAAACATATTCCAGGGTGTGACAAATTGATATAAAATAAGATTCCAGAAGATTTTGTGAGTATTTAATGATGTGCGAGGTTGAACTCAATGACATTTGTTACCACATGACCGGCAATCACACTTTACATACAACATGAACGGTTTAATAAAGATATCAAGATAAATCGCGATCTATACATTTCTAATATATTACAATGTTCAAATTCATTCTTTCAGCAGTTTGTATATATTGAGTGACATGAACAACATGTTAAATTTATGAAAAAGAAAAACCATCCTTCCCATCTATCATATTACAGCTTTAGAGCTCCCAGGTCTATTACAATATTATGGCATCATAATTGTAATTATTTGTAGTACGTACACTTAATTACTAATATCGTTTAGCATGTATAATTACCTTTGTAGTGTTTCGTTTATATGCGTATTTTAGAAATAGGCTTGAGCCTGATGTAGAGAATTATTAGATGCGAGGCGGAATTATGTAGATTTTAGCTCGTGATTTAATTTTGTAATTCGCTATTAGGTTACTTCGTAGCAAACCAGTGCTTTTATTAATGCGTTATGTTATAATTTACACATGCTTGAATTGTGAATTTGAAACATGGTTGAAGTATGTAAGATTATTTACTATGGACATATGCATATATCAGAACATGGATATTTGAATATTTGCGTACTTTGTATGAGTTGTAAGGTAAAGAAATGCGTCTGATTATTGTGATATTATTTAGTATAACGTGATTAGGAATATGTACTCATGTGACGGAATTTATTGATGTATGTATAAGAAGTAATTGATACCGTGCTGTATTATGATGTTTGTTTACCATACAAAAACGCATGGGTATCTCGATGTGAACGAATATGTGATCGAAAAAATTTGATACCGTTATCTGATGACAGGCTGTGTGTAGTGTGAGATGAGAGGGCTAAGGAAAAAGAATGTACCGTCCTTGTGTTTTCACAGAAATCTTTTTTAGGAGACAGGGAACTTCCGGTTCCATTGGATCCCAAGTATTCAAGAGTTGGAGACGGGTTGGGACTGTAACCGAGACATTCGAAGTCGACAGAAATGTAGTCGTGGGCGAGAATGTGGAGGAGGAGGCAAAGGAGTCTAGAGGAAATCGAGGAGGAAGCGGAGAAGGAATTGGGAGAAATAAGAGAGAGAAAGGATATAAAGGATCAGTAGAAATACAAGGACAGGTGGAAATCAATCTGCTAATCAAGTGATACAATAGGCTTATTAAACGGTCGAGCGGAAGGAGTGTAATTGGAAATTTGAGTCATTTGATTATTGAAGTGTTATTAAATTGTTATTCACTGAAGTTCAACCTTTTTCATAGAAATTTATTACTTGCCTTGCCATCTTTAATTAAAAATGGACCCCTTTATGCTGTTTTCGACATTTCAATCTTTCAGAACTCGTGGTTGTGTCCCATGTCCTGCCTGTATATTGTGTCCCATGTTGAGTCTGCGGCAGCAAAATGCTTTGGCTGGAGGTCATGGTGCAGCCACATCTGCAGCTGGAGTTGGTATGGATGACCATTTTATTTCGACTTTAGGACAATAGTTGTTGTCATCTTATATACGCTAGATCAGAGTTCTCCCTAACCATCTTTTTTCTGCTCAGGAACATTTGTGTACATACATTTAGTTTCATGTGCGTTAGACACCATTCCTTCCAAATGGATTGTTAGATTCAAACTGGCATTCTCTTTGGAGCCTCTAATTTGATATGTTTTATATTTGAGTACACTGAACTCTTACTACAAACTACTTGTGCACTGCTTTCTTTAGCTTATTTGCGGTGTGGATAATTTGCTATTCGTGGAGCCCATTTTTTCTGCAATAAACAATCTGTATATGTCGGACATGATATTTCATATGGATAAAGTCCTATTCATTCTGCGTTGTAGAGCATCTAAAAATGACATTGTCCATCAAGGTGAGGATATCATATTAATGATATGAACTATGATGTCCTTGTTTGTCCTTTCCATGTGAAGAGGAAGTTGCATCGTATTTGGATATTAGTTGAAGCTCGCCTTTGTGATCCACTGTTTCTCATGGACAATATTCGTGCCTTAAGTAGAACCTCTATCCTTATCGCTACCATTGAGGCGGTTTTGCTTAGGTTAGGTCATGATTCATATCGCGTTAATGGACACACCTTCCACATCGCGGCAGCTACCAGTGCTGCTAAGGCTGCAATTCCGTGCCGTCTGATCCAACGTTGAGTCGATGGTCCTCTAATGTATCTTGTAGATAGAGTTAGTTTTGTGAAGAGGCAGATATCACAGCGTGTGCCTCACTTGTTGATGCACACTTGTGTCGATCAATGCTCTATTCCGCTTCTTTACTTAGTGATACAATCATGCAATTATGGAACACTTCAGAGACCTTGTATAGCTGTATATGCCAGACATGTATTTTCACATCCATTGCTACACTGTCGTTTCAGCTGCATCGTCTATTAGTGGACATGTAAATTCCTAACTGGTTATTAAATACCTATATCTAATATTGATACCGTTAGGCACATCATGATTATCATGCAGTTCGAAACCTAATTCATGCATTTTTCACGTCATTACATTCTCAATTATTCTTATCTTTATTTATCCTTACATTTCCTTAAATTGGGGGCCCTAGTTTGGGTCATTGCCAAGTTTCTTGCATTCACAACTTTGCTTTTGATCCCCAATTTGTGTCAATACTTAAAAGTTCTCAACTATTATGCCCATATACTTCATATCGGCTTCCTACGGTACATGTATGGAGTATCGGCTGGTGTTTTTTTTATCATAGCAATCCTCAGGATCAGACTTATCGAGTTTCGGTTATCAGTGTCCCTATATATCTCGTATCAGCCCCTTGCGGCTCCACATACAGGTGTCGGACACTCTTCACAACCCTACAAACTCCCCCAAGACTCTCTTCCTGATGTATTCCTATAGAAACAATTCAGAACTCGGCTAGTGCAGTGTGCTGTGACAGGATTTGCCCCCATATGATCATTTATATGAACAATAAAGTTTATATTGAACCTATGTATTGTGTGTTATTAAAATGTATATCTAACCATCTAACCGTCGGCGGTGTCGACTGGGGGCTCGGAGATTTACATCTATCTTTTACTAAATTTAACTTCCAGCAAAATAGAAACTTGTTGGGTCTTCTATACTAGTTTTAAAAAATATTAGGAGCATCCCATCCACCCAAATAGTTTTTCACATTCATTTATTTTTGATCAATAAAAATGCTTAAAATTTCATGTTGTAAGTATAGTAGCTTTGTGATATTGTTTTAAATTGGATTTGTGGCACACTGTAAACATAAGACGCATGAACGGGGAGCAGCAAAACAGTATGCTACCTATTGATAATCACAGTTCCAGTACAAAAAAGGAAATAACTCGCATTAAACATGGTATTGCCTCACTTGTTTGATTGTGGATGAACTAAAGAAGAGGTTTATTCTATTTGAAAGTAGAGATGATAAAGTGAACAATGTGTATGAGGTTTCTGAGTCACAAATTAAACTTTGATAGAAGCAAACGAATGAACGTGATATCCACAATGTCCACAGCAAAAGTGAGAGACGCAGTATTGAAAATACCATTCCGATCATTGAAACAGTTATTTAGGAGAATGTTCATAACTTTTCGTAAATGGAATGGTGCAGACTATGACCAGTGCTCTCTGGTGTATATAAAAATATCATAGAAAAGCATATTGAGGCCAAGGGCTATCGCATATCTATCTGAGACGTACCATTTATAAGTCAAAGTACTAAAATTGAGAAAAAATGCAACTGAAAGTTTTGGTAGAAAAGTAAGGGTCTCAGAGCCAATAAGACAAGACGAAGAAGAATTTTTATTTCCGCTAGCTGAATGGACTGTCACATACTAGCTTCTTTGCAATTTTCTATGTTAACATTTTTGATACAATGCTTTGGATTTTGGCTAGCGATAGACGCCATACAAATCATAACATAGCTGGGTCCCTACAAAGAGCATGTAAGTGACAAGTCATAAACATGTCTTCTTAAGCTGGAAATAAGAACAGCAAAACTACACTTACATTTTTGCATCTTGAGTTTCCTAAAATGAACTTTATTAGTTCTGTAAATCTAAATTATATGAGCTATGTCATGAGTTCTAAAACTTGATTACACACCGAGAAATTGTAGTGTAATTTAAACTACATTTTCAACTGCAATAACATTCTCCTTAATGTAACCAAAATGAAATAAACGTGATATTCATAGCGTCTTGTTTATAATTACAATTGAAAGAGTTCATATTTGTCCCATAGTATGATTCCAAACAAGAAGCTCCCATCCCTGCTAAATTCACATATACTTCGTGTGGTATTGATGCAACTAATAAATCCAGTCCATATCCAGCAAAATTGAGTAGAATCGACTCAGAAAACCGTTCCATTCCAGACCAAATGGAAAGGTTGTCACGATGCGCATTCATTCACAATATGGCTCTAAATTTCAATTTTAAGTAGACCACAATGACAATTCTTTTTTAAACTTATGATGAGCGCGCGACGAAGTTCAAAGGTCGTTGGGCTGTGCTACGTACCCAGTATTACTATTGTGTATTGATGAATCTACGGCTGTGTATTAATTTTGGAATACAGCATAAATTCAATTACTTTGATTCTTGTAGTGTATTTTTTACTTTTAAGCCTTAGGTAAAATAAGAAAATGAGTATCTAATAAAAAGGTTACTGTATTTGTATGGGAAAATATGAACTTGTTTTCTCGGATTAATACGTCACTCCTAAAGGTCGTGTAGTATTAATAAAAAAAACTCGTTGACATTCTCCCATATAAATTCAGTAACCTATGAATCATTTGTTGCTAATAAATGATATCCTCAGGTTAAAACTCTTATGAAAATGGCCGGGGTTCCTGTCGTGGGGATTTATGAATTAACACAGTGACCGATCTATTATTTTTCATTAACCAATGTATTTTATCTCTGCATCCTTTCAAAAATATTAGTAAATATATAGCGCAAGATTTTCATTTTAAAAAAATCATGAAAAGTTATAGAAAATAATTCATTGAAAATCAGCCTTTGTGGTACTGTTCAGTAAATTATTTCTCTTACTTGGATGACACATCATCGTGAGTCATCGTCTAGTGATAATGAGCTAAACCTCTAAAACTTTAATTTTGATTTATAGCAGATAACATCCGTGTTATATTCATATAAAATCACCTGGATATATTCCAGATTATACAAGATTGAGGCGAAATTTTCATTTTTAGGCATTATGCTGAAAACCTGCGTTTTTCCAGTGTTTGTTTAATATTTCACATATCAAAGAATTATAAAGATTGAACTATTTTGTTAATTTTCATTTGCTGCATTTATATAAAGGTGCACGTAAAACTTTATTCAAATTCTTTGCTACCATTTAGAGTTGTGATGTGAAAACCAAGGTGTGGATCATCGGACGTGGCTCTACTAACTTCTCTTAGCAGGACCCTACTCACATGCTAGTTAAATTATATACGATCTGATTAATACTTTGGTTAATTTGTCATGACTTTCATTCACTACACCAGTTATGGGTAAGTTGTCTATGACTGATATGCACTGTACTGGACAGGCTGATGGACATTTGGATAGACATGATTACTGTGGTAATTCAATCAACTTCACTGAACAGAGCACTGATAAAAAGAAGCAAAGGACAAGAGACATATGAAGCTTACAGCAGGTCCTGTTTGAGTCAACTGCTTGTTCTCTGGACTGTAACCTTGATAAACCATATACCCACAGACCACAGCTCCCAGGAGTACCTGCAATTATAAAAGTACTACCACTGTATAATTTTTTTATATATTTTTTTTATATATTTATTCACTTAAAAGCTGATTCGTGTGCATGTAATTAATGTGAAGAGGCAAGACATTCATAAAAAGTAAAACTGAAATTAGGAGATGGTATACCTACCAAACAGCCGCCAAGAGAGGAAAGTACTTATTTAAGAAATAATACATCAGAAAGGACTGTACTATGGAATTTTCTGTCTCATCTTTTATTTTTATTTTTGAAAGTAATGAACAACATTTTCTGCGACTTATTTTATGGAGAAATAGGACATTGGGAGAATCTTACAAATAAAAATTATATATATATAGAAGGGCCAACTTTTCAGGTAAATAGTTAAAACTTAAACGCTTATAATACGCCAACTGAAAATGAATGCGTATTTCTGCATATTATCTTGTGGTGAAAAATTACTAAAGTTAATTGCTAATGATCTCACTTTATGTGTTGATTATTGAACTCTTGTAATTCCAAATTGTTAACTTATAATAATATTGAAATCACATTCCCATGTATATCACACCCGAACGTGCTTTTATTAAGAGACATGAACGCAATAATATCCATTAATGCATTTCTGGCTGATTATCTGGATTTTGATAATACAATACAGATTATTTAAACAAAGTTTCCTCCTATAATTAAAATATTTACCACAAAAGCGCGATAATCAAGAGAAATGTTCGAATGAGCAGGGACAAAAACTTTTATATTTGAAGATATAATAATCTGCTAATATTGAATGAAAGGTGTGGTAAAGACAGCAATGTGGGTAAATTCACTTTTTTTATCTCTGGTTTATTATCTTTTATTCGAACGTGGAAGAAATAACACTTATTTAAGATTTCGAAGTTATTGATCTTGGTTCACTTTTAATGATAGTCATTCAGTATTGATCCTTCATATTTCTATCAGCAGTGCAGTACAACGTAATCCAAAAATATTGCGTTACCGTAATATAGATCCCAGCGATTCAAGTAATTTATTATAACCTGCCACAGCAAAACAAACGCATCACTGCTACAGTAAATAAAACTGATTTAAATATTAGTATCAGGCAATTATAATTCCTTTACTGAGGATCAGCTACAAAATATTTGAACCAAGACGTAAAATTGTTCCACAATGCTGGATTCTGTAGACTTTAGTTGGCAGTTAATATCATAGGTTAGAATGCAACAGATTAAATCCAATTGCTTGTCACATACCCAACACAGATAAATGAGCAAAACACTAAACACAACTCGAAACTATATTAGATCAATATGAATATTAACAATATTAACAATATTACATCAATATTAACAACAATATTAAATGGAATAAGCTTAGAAAACAACACTCTGGAAAACAAATATATTTTTGAAAGATCAATATCAAATTAGAAACGCAACATGAAATTTGAAGAGTTGTACACATTTTTAAGAGCTTAAACACAGGCCCAGTGGCAAATGAACCTTGTGAAGTAGATTTTAATATTAATTATAATAATGAACTCTCCAATGCCCACATTACTAGTGATGAATGTACTTCAGGTAGAAACATAAAATTTGCCATTTTATGAATTTTAAATTAGTATATCAAGCATCCTTAAATGTAATGCTTCCTCTCCATGAAAGTCTTCCAACTTTATCTTTCAACTTTATTCCTGATTCTGGAATTATACCAGATGTTTGGGCGTGGTGGTGGGTTATAAGACCTGTTTACAAGGGTAGAGGATGTCCAATTAATTCAGAGATTTACCGAATAATAACCATTGTTCAGATCAATCTTGACAACATATTTACAGAATTTATCATTAATTTTGGTATTCTAGTAAAATAAAAGGAAAGGATTTCGTAAAAGGAATGACTGTTTTGCATTCACCCATTAGTACTGAAAGAAAGGAAAATGGAACTATTTTGTTATTTTGTTGACTTTCAAAAATCATTTGCTTCAGTGTGCTGGGGTTATATTAATAATCCAATATTGATAGAAAATTATTTAGGATAATTTTAAGACATGTTTAAATCATATAAATATTGGCAGAAGTTCAATTAGTGAACAGGTTTTTTGATTTTGTTTTTCTATGTCTTTTTTATCTTTCTGTTTTAGTTTTCTGGTATCGTTTGTATAGTTGGTCTTCGTCGGGAAAACGTCTCTCATTTACACTTTTCATTATGTCTTGTTGGTTTAGAATTATTTTGTGTCAAATAACAATCAAACAAATTAAAAGTAATTTTTCACACTATGGTGTGACAGTGTTTGTAGGGATTTTATTTCTTCTTTATGCAGATGATCCTGTCATACTAGCTGAAAATGAAGAGGAAAAAACTCCAAGAGTTATAATTCTTTTCTACAGTATTGCATGGATTGAAAATTGAATTTAATTATAGTAAATCGAAAACAATGGTTTTGGAGCAAAACACGTCAAGAAATTAAAATTTATTACAGCTGATTATGACCAGTGTCTAGACTTTTCCTTCTCAAAAGCCAGGAAATTTTTCAAGGCAAAGAATCAAGTTATTAATAAAGTTATTAAGGCCCTTAATCTAATGATCAAAAGAACAACGAACTTCAATTTGCCTTTAGATCCATGATTAAATTATTTTACCATTCCATTATACCATTAATTACCTATGAGCGTGAAATAAGGGACATACAAATCTGGATCTAATAAAAAGAATCAATTTCCAAGAAAAATAACAAATTTGCAAAAGTTTACTCCAGGTTATATATTAGATACCCAATTAGACCGGCATCCACGACATATTACTGACAAGCGCATGATTAAGTCCTGACCATCGATGGAAAGAAAAATATATTTTTGAGCCTGACATATAGACACGTGCACTTTGATATTGGTTCTGGCCACCTTGACCATGGTTAACCAATTTAAAAACAGTTAATTAGAAGAAATGTTGACATTAGCTTAATAATAAATTATATTAAAACCATCCTTCAGATGAACACAAACAAGAGTGGTTATCTGTTGTGGAAAAATCGTCCAAAGGAGAAACGTTTCAAATGTATCAAGCTAGTATCGAAATGGAAGAATATTTAACCAATTGTTTCAAAATATTACTTGCCTATCTCGAAATTTAGCACGTCAAACCATAAAGAACCTGTTGAACTGGTCGACGGAATAAAATTACATATGAAGAATGAAAAAATACAAAATAGCTGAATAATGTTTAACATGTGTGTATAGTGTGACAATGATTTTTTTTCCTACAAAAAGAACCTTGTTCTATTCTGGGTTTTTTGTCTAACCTTGATTGACTTTATTCGTTGGTATAATTGATACAAATAACTTTTCTTTATAAATACCGATTTTGAATAACGAGGCACGCGAAGTCGTTTTTTGATACTTTGCTGACTGAGATTGATACAACAGTATCCGGAGGGAATACAACTTGTTTAGCTAAGTTTTCACTGAATGTTTGAAAAATTAGCACTTTTGTTAATTATTTGTACTTTTACATATACAGACATATGTGTTCTATCATACCTCTCTCTCTCTCTCTGAATCTTTAAAAGGTGTGTGACGGAGAAATGAAGAGGTCGTGCCAGTTCAATTAAGATTTAGTGGGGTTAGAAAAGTGTATAGGCAACAGTGGAACTCACAAGATGCTTTCTGGTCAGGAGAGATCACTGCTGAATGTATATATTACTACGTTTGTGTTAGATAAACTCACCATGCCTCCTACGACAAACCCTCCCACGAAGTAGTTATCCAAAGAATAGGGTCTCGAAACCGCTATGCCGGCACAAATTATCATCACGATAGCCAGAACGAGTTTACAAGCAAAAAGAACGGCAAAGATCTTAACAAAATTCTTTTTTCCTGCCTCTGAAAATATAATTTTAAAAAATGTATTATTACAGCGATCATTCACTCTGAGCTTCTCACTATATTACAGCTACTCTTTCAAGGTAGGCATTGTTTTGCATTCGATTAAATTTTGTAAATTGTGTTCTATTGTTGCTAAAGAAATGATTTATTGTCTAATGAGAACCACTTATAATCTAGTTTCCCATCAGTAAATACCGTACTTTGTCTTTTGTGCATAATGGCACAAACTTATTGAAACATTTTAAAATGAAGTGCCTTAATTAATATGCAGTTCTATTATGGCTCAGTTAATATCACTATAAAGAGGGAATACCATATCAGTGTCAGAACTGTGGAGAGAAACTTCAGTGAATGATTTATTAATGTGTTAATTAGTAATTAAATGGAATTAAATTACAAGTATGGTAATATCGTATATATTGAGATACTGCACAGCACCAGGCCTATATAAATCTGCAGTACAGGGCACTAATAGAGAGTAGCATGTTTATCATAATTAGCAGTGTCCTCGGCATTAATATGGTTCATTCAATGAATGTTCGTCAGATATAAATATCAACAGTTGACACTAATGGTCCGTCAATTGAGGAAAGATCATTTTTTTTAAATTAAATTTTCCGCAAGCTGTAACTTAGTTTGTGGCACTTTTTATTTTGGTATTGGTATTTGCTGCACTGTATAGAGAAATCGTTTATTTGTCGTTTTATAAATTCCTAGCGATATCTCAAAAAGTGGCGATATCATGATACATTTTAGGCAAGGTTGTCCCCCGACGCCGAAATCTGCGTGAAAATACGCGTACTTTTTAATTTTTGGAAACATACAAATTCCAATAGCTGAAGTCCTCGGAACGCAAGTATTTGTCAGCAAACTTCATTTTTAGTTATCTGTTTCTACACAGTAAGTCTGACTCAAGACTTGTGTCGACTATCAAACCGAGTTCAAGTGATTGTAAAGGCATCAAATAGAGCCGCATCGGCCGGATCTTATCATATAAAGAAATTAAGACACAATATTAATCGACTACCGGTGCCTAATTATCATTTTGGTCAAAAGTCTAATTACATGCGTGTGTTCTCTGATACCTCATAATTTGATTTTCAGTGAATAGAGCGAACAAAGCGCACTAGAGATGGAGAAAGGAACAGCAACTGGGTGCGCGGTACCATTTAAGTTACCAGCTACCGCTGTAATAACAGCACCTACACTAGGTCACTCAAGGCTCTAGGTAGGGCTTTAGCCACCACCTAGATCCTGACGACAGGTGGAAACAGAACTACATTACTAATGATGTGGGATACAGTAACATAGAAAGAAGCCGAAAAAGAACTGACAGGGACGTGGGAAGCAGCTGGAACGAGGAATAATAGGAAAAAGACGAAGAAGAATCAAGAGGTTCATTGACAAGCCATTGAACATTTTTCACCTAAGAAACTTCAGTTCCACTGCTGAGACCCACATCCAGTCAACAACCTGGCGATATAACGAGAACTTCCGTACCACCACCACCACCATGCTGCGGCAGACTACAACCGTCAGTCGTGAGGTACTGACAGAAGATCCAAAACCTATCATAGAACCCGACGTAGACAGCAACTGCAAATTTTCCCAGAGGAAGAAATAGAGGAGGAAAGCGACCCTGACAGACAGCGGCTACTGGATATGGGGCTACAATCAACACTGGAAGACTAAACAATGCCGGCCAATTTGTCAATGATTTTAAGTATGTAGCATGTCGGTCACTGAATCAGTTTCCTGAACCAAAAGTTCGATGAATCACGATGTGGGTGGAATACGTTGAAGATGACGTCACCAACAGAAAATATAGCCCCACAAAGTGAAAAGCAGTCCTTTTCAGGGCTACTAATCAGACTGCCACAGGGTTTTCATATTGACTAGAAAACCGAGTTTGATAATGTCTGTGTTAAACACAAACTTGAGACATTCGTCCACGAGCACTCAGACTATCCAACCATGAGGTTATAGATTTAATGGGTCACTGAGACCTGATATATGTCATTGTCATTTAGAAAAAATTGTTGTACACTATGTACGCTGAATTCTAAATTAACCATGATTAGGAAAATATATAACTGGTTAGTTTTATCCTAACAACAATGGTTGTTTCTTCCTCACGACTAGTTAAATCGTACAGGAACGATGCTCTTTTTCTGCTGGTTCTTAATTCATAGTCGGGAGGGAAAATGAGCATCGTTCCTGTACGATTTAACTAGTCGTGAGGAAAAAACAACCATTAACGTCAGCCAGTCCAGTGTTCAATCACTTGACTTGGGCTTTTATTTGTGTGCATTTCATGCTGCAGGCTAACATGTCTGGGCGAGGCAAATGAGGAAAAGGTCCTGCCGGAGACCCTAAACGTGAACGGAACTTTTCTGAACCGCTATAGACGTACTATCAGTCATATTTTGCCCAGTTATCGCAGTCGGGCTATTCCTTTAACCAATTTTGTGTAAACCACATATTCTTATTAGGATTAAACTAACCAGTTATATATTTTCCTACTCAGTGTAGATATATCGTTTTCCTTGCAATAATTCAGAACGTTATGCGTGTATCGTGACACTAATATAAATACTTGTCAGATTGATTATGATCCTTGTGAAATATTTAGTGCTTTAATAAATGAATGAAATTATAAGGAAATCGAGAACAGCAATAATTGTGATCATGTTTACAAGTATAACAATTCTTGACTGCGTTGCCTTGAGTCTTTTGATTTCATGGGCAGCTAAATGGAATCAGTGAAGAGACTGCAACTTCTTTTCTATATTAATTTATTTGACTAGCTTAACTCCATCTCAAATAGATAAGTTTACCAATACACTGGAAGAAGAAACAAATGACTATATTCCATTAACTTTTGTCATTTCAACTTCCGGCAACACAGCATACTACATTCACTTTTTTATCACAAGCTTAAGAAACTTCTCCATAGCAGGCTTAGGATCAAAATCAAAAGTTCTACACCCATCTCTGTCACTTTCATCAGTTTCGCTACAGTTTTCAGTTTTAAACGTTCATGGGGTTTTATCGTAACATAATCATGTTACAAGAAACATAACTCAGAAGGCATCGGCGGCAAATCTACAACTAAAACAGCCTTGCGCTTGACACAAACGAAATTATTTGACGTTGCCATCGGAAACGTACACATCTCATATCACAAGTCCTAATGGTAACAACACAGAATAATCAGAACAGCAAGATATTTGGCCAGTACCTCAACTTTATTCTACAGGTCATTGACTAACCACAACGGGACTGACCAGCACATGACTTACTCTCAGGGGGCAGACCACACGGGACAACCGTCGAAACTTTCGTTACCAAACAGTGAAGACAAACAGAAACCCAGTCTGTTTTACGAGGAAGCAGAGACATGAAATACGGCATGAAATACGTCAGTAAGGCAGGGTTTCGCCTTGCCTTGTACGGTATGAAAACCAATGTCAAGGTTCCACGATAAATAAGCATTATGTGAATAAAATCACCTCCATTTAAGGCACGTGTAACTTTAACCGTCGTCGATGTTTATTTGTCACAGGTGCTTATTTGTCGTTGATGCTTAAATGTCGCCAAGATCGTCTAGGCTTTTTATAACATTAGTAAATGTTGCAGACATCTTTATTAATTGCCACTGTCCTTTAAAAATTGTTTTCAAAATGTTTGATATGTTTACCTTTTATTTTTTTATAGTCATTTACTTCTTACACAAACCCCTTAATGGACGGATAGAAGACAGATATAATAATATAGTAAGGAAATATACCCCCACCATGCTATTATGTGGTCTCGGGGGGTCAACATTACCTCAACCAATGTATCACATAGTTTTTTTCAACATATGAATATACTTGCAACAAAATCTACATTTTAAGATTAAATCAAACCTGCATCTGGATATTGAGTTCCCTGAAATGTTCTAGCAGTTACATCCATCTTGACCAATTCCACGGCTGTTGGACACCAACTCAATTAAATGAAGAATCTCCTTCCCCCTTGTAATAATTCAGCTATCTAATTGGTCTCAGATTCTTGTGGAAATATTAGACGAAACCTAAAATAGGAATCGCCCAACTGAGCATGGCTTTTCTCAACTCTGAAGAAACAGAAATTAAAACATTTCTTGAGCATGCAGGATAGCTATTTGTATCACTATTTTAAACCAACAAGCGGGAGAGGATTAGTTATGATCCGAAAATTTCAGATTTAATTTCGACTAATGAGGAAATTGTATGATATCATATATAGAGTACATTGGTTCACTGGGCAAAAGTGGCCACTGTGTACGTACAGTTCAGCTCTGACTGTTACATGATAACTATATCAACAACATATAGTGCATTTTTCTGAACAAAATTCCTAAAATTAAAAATGGGTCTGCTTAGTGGAACAATTAAACCGGAAAGAAGGAATAAAAAAAAAACTATTTTCCAATGGAAAAGAACACAGAGGAGTTAATCAAAAGGAACAAAGACCACACTGATTCCCCCACCGGACGTCTCTGCGTACTATATGTCCGAATTTCCCCACGAGGAGCATTAATTTCTCAGGTTGAACGTCATAGTAACATCCCAAACGACCGCATTAAACCTTAAATCAAAACAGTCAGACGTCCCTATCGATATGTACCTAACTGTAAAGGTTGTCTTTCTGACAATTAGCAATGTTCTATTAAAGAGTAATTGCCCATCTAGTAATAACTGGTAACGCGATTAATCGCATACAAGGCAGTCCCCTTCTGTGTCTTTAATTGTCATATGCACGTGTCAAATTTAAACAATGAACTGCTTAAGACCTCTTTCAGTTACCAAGTATAGGTTACAGTGTTAACCTAGATGATGAGTGTATTTTCAACATAGAGGTTTGTTCAGTCAGTTTACTCATTCATGGCTCAATATAAAGGACCTACCTTTTTATCGCTGGGGAGGACGCTATCCACTATTTATGTTTCGTTCAGAAAGGGAAACGGGGAAAAGGATAGGTGAGTAGGGATAATTTGTATAATCTGAGTATTCTTCATCGCTGTTTTAAATGGAGCTTTCATGTATTTTTTAAGTAATACGTAGATAGAATTTCTTTCTTTTTCTACATTTTACGATATCAACAACAAAACCATAGGCCCCTACCGCTCAAAATGTTATGGTCGGTCCCTAACGTAAATGCTCTCCAAGCTCAAAAAGTAGCTTAAATATACATTAAGACGGTTCAAATTCTGTACAATCTCATGAACGGTTTAACATCAGGGCAGAATAAATGGTTTAGAATACTTTGGTAGGCTGGACTTCATAACGAATCGAAGAAATTGTTTTGCAAAGTATACTGTACCGTAACAAAACACTGAATACTTTTCAAGATGCCCAAGTGCTAGACATCACTATAAACTGCCACGTTCCAAACATCGTAGCGAAATGACTTAAACTGTTAAAGATACGTTAAAAGTAAAAGGAACCACACAAACACAAAAGATATAAATGTGCACTGAGAAAGGTCGCAAAGAATTTGAGAAAGACATACTGAATAAGGCAAGACAAACCATGAAGCAATAAGGTAATATATAAAGACCGAACCGAAAATTCGCAAAGAAATTGGGAATTTGTATGCAGATCCTCAAGTTTCTGTATTGCAACGTTGTTTAAGTCAACAGAAACTAATAATGACAAGTGCAAGGCAAATATTCTTGAAGAATTCTTTAAATATTTACAAAGGAATCATTGGGTGATGCTCCTTGATGGAACCAAGAACTGTCAACCACATTCTACTGGTGGTAAGAAAGGTCATGGAAGCCATAATAAGAGAACATATTGTTAATTATATGAAAATGAACACTCGATTCAAACAATATGGCTTCATTTCTGGGAAGTCAGCTTCATTTCAAATGCTGGAAGTTGTGAATAAGTGAGTTGAAACAAAATATTCGAGATAAACCCCCACCCCAGACTGCATATGCATGGATTATTAGAAGAGATTCGACGCTGTAAAAAGACTCATTAAGACGTGCGATATGAAATTACCAAATTAAAATGTTTCTTATCAAACTTCAAAAAAGTGTTGTTAGCGGTGAACACTCAGACTGGTTGGAGTAATATTATGATGAATGCTACATGAATCTGTAATTGGCCAGGAATTATTCCAAGAGCATATAAAGTACATCACAGAATTGGTGAACTTTCCTAATTTGACTATTTACGGCTGACAAAAAAGTCTTCAACATGAATAAGAATAATAACATTAACACATTACAAGACGCTCTTGAAAAACTGGCTTAAAGGGCTGCTGAAGATGGCTACGAAGACAATATGCCTCCCCCTCAACAAATTACTATATTATGGGACCGCCTAACAATAAGAACAGTACTGTGTATCAGGAACTACTTCATAAACAAACCATGTACACTCATGTCGTTAACGTTTTAGCTTTTGGTTGACTAGATTTATTTGTGAATGAACTAAACAAGATGTTTCGTCCATTTGAAAGTAGAGTGATAAAGTTAACGATGTGTAATAGTTCACTAAATCACAAACGAAATTTTGAAACAAGTAAAGGGATGAACGTTATATTAGCAATGTCAACAACAAGCGTGAGAGAGATAGTAATTGCAAATACTATTCTGATCATTTAAACAGTTATCTAGGAGAAATATTTGTAACTTTTCGCAAATAGAATGGTTCAGACTATGACCTGTGTTCTCTCTGGTCTATAAAATCAGTATAGTAAAGCATACTGAGGCTAAGAGCTGTCACAAATCTAACAGAGACCGCCATTTTACAAGTCTGTCAAAATACTAGATTCAAGAAAAAATGCAACTGAAAGTTTTGGTAGGAAACTAAGAGCATCGAAGCCAGTAAGATAAGACAACGAAAAAGTATTACCTCCACTTTTCCTCGTTTAACTAGTTTAATAGAAGACGTACACTGAATGATATAGACGGGGTACCTCCAACAACGCGCATGCAAGTGACAGTCTTCAGCTGGTAATAAGAATGATAATAAATATACTTGCATTTATGAATCTTGAATTTCCTTAAAATTTACTTCTTAGTTCTGCAAATCCGAATGACATGACCCATGTCATGGAAAACCTGATACCCACCAAAGTTGTATTGTAATTTTCGACTAAATTTCCAATCGAAGCACCTTCTCCCTACTACACTGAATTGATCTAATAAATCCAGTCCGTCATAAGAAGAAAACAGAATTGAGTTGCATCAACATAAAAACAAAATCCATCCATTCCAAACCAACTGGAAAAGTTTTTAAATATGCTCAATTTCAATTTTAAGGAGACCAGAATGAAAATGTTTTTAAATTATTGTCGAGCGCGCAACGAAATTCAAAGAACCATGGGTGGTGGTATGTGCGCATTAATATTGTTATTGTGTATTGATGAATCTGGGATTGTGTATTTATTTTAAAATACAGCACAAATTCAATTAATTTTGTTTCTGTAAGTGTATTTCTTTGTTAGTAAGCCTTCGGCAGGAAAACGAAGTAGGTATATAATAAAACGTTTACTGCCTTTGTATAGAAAAATATGAACATTTTTGGCTAATGCATGACTCCCAACATTGTGCCGTATTACTCAGAAAAAACTCGTTCATATTTTTTCAGTAACCTATAATTATTGAATTTCTTAGAATATCTAAATGATATCGTATTATGCATATTATTTATTTTAGGCTTCTTAAAATAATGCTTTTGGACAAGATAATTCATATAGGGTAAAGGTCATAGGCAGAAATGCACAGAAAATTGTCCGCTAATATTTTCTTCTGGTTTTTGTTTTTAAAAACTGGTACAAAATGCATGATTAATTACGGTGGAAGATGTTTCAATCACTCTGGTAGATTTATGTACTAAATCTGTGAATGTACGAGCATAGGAAAATAGTTTAATATAATTCCAGTAGATGGGTCATGCTTACCAGACACTATTTCAGCTAATGCAGTTAAACTTTATGATGGCATTGCCATAGAAAATTATGAATGCAAGTAGGAAGAAAGTTGCTGGTAATCATCATACTTTGTATTACTCTTTCAAGTGCCAAATGTTTCTGTTACTTGAACTACTGTTAATTTTGTCCGGCAAATAAACAGAAACTGTAAATTGGGAGAGTTGGGAATAGAGGAGAGAGAAACCTAAAACAATGTATCAAAGATGTCAACAGTACACATACCAACATAAGTTTAATTTTATCGGCAGGTGCTTGAGGATTTGATACCACAGCAATTGGCAGATATCTTCCTTCCTGTTCCAGCCCAGCCACTGACTGCAAAAAAATAAAATAAAAGAGTTACTGAATCTCCAATTATAAGAGAAGATGAAATGCTGAAATATGCTTAGACACAGAGGAAAATGGGGAGAAAAAAGATGCAATACACGAAAAACAGAATTGGAGAAGAAAAGGAGAATGAGACGTGGAAAATATTAAGAAATATCGATGACTCTTATGGAGGAAAGCAAGAAGTGAGAAGCTAAGAAACAGGTAAGGCAGATAATAGCAAATTAGAAAAGAAACACAATTAGGTTCAGGTACCAGTGAAGATTCTAACACGAATTTGTACCCGATTTGGTGTGATATATGTAAAGACTAGTGCGATTCAGTTTTCTATGACGGCACTCTAGAAAATACAGAATATGGTTCTTTAACAGTTCTATGTTTTGTGCCAAGAATAATAATGATCTTTCGAAAACATTCTGCAGTTGATAGTTTGAACTGTAGCATGCAGTCTTAAATTTCGGAATTCTATATTTCCCGTTTTTCTTTGCCTTTCTACTGGTCTTATTGTGATGATTATAAAAGTTATTCATTGGGCTATATACATTTATCTATCGCTTAAACCACGTATCAGCAAATTACATCCTATTAACAGTAAATATGTGTTCCTTTATATCATCATGCAGTTGAGTAATTATTTTGTTTTCTTTGTTTCTTCTACAAAAGAATGCTGGAGTAAATAGTGCCTTGTAAGAAAAAGGTGTAAAAAAAAGTCCACAAAACACATATATTGTAGGTATCGCTAGTCGAAAATAAAAAAAATTGACAACAAAAAAACCCCCATCAAAATAGTAAAAATTGAAACGGTTTCGTTAATCCTGAAAGTGGAATGCTTCATTGGTGGCTTTAATTTGTAAGGTGACGGTCAAACGTTTGACATAAATCCCCGCCAGGCAACGAAGCCAGTTGTGTTTCCTTGAGAATAGACTGTGAACATAAATAATAGAAAGAGCCAATTTTTGTACAATATTTCGTTTTAAAGGGTTTCGATTTAAGTACAGTTCAAAGAACTCAGAAAACGTGACAAGTGTTGCTGGAATGCAATGGTTTAATTATCTTTGAGTGTACAGTCCTGCGTTCATGAAACAATTTATCATTTTAAAGACTTGATGATCTGACGTACGTGAAGAAAAACGAACATACTATAATATATGTTTATTTGCAAATGCTAAAGTGCAGTTCCATACTTCGTATTGTACCTCTTTCAGCTTCAGTCAACATAAATAAAGGTTTTCCTTAGAAGGGAATTATTGCTCATACAAGCAGTCTACAAACGCCGCGTACGTTTAAGGATAAGAAATAAAGCGGTAAAAGCTACCATTGTGGTGCTTGCAACGCACAAAACTACCACAGAACTAATTTTTAAACAATTTCCAGGTCTACAAGAGATGTCATTTCGCTAGAAGTCGCAGACTTAGCTTTGAGGCGGTAAGCAATTGAATTGTGGCATGTCATGTCATGAGAAATCATGTTACTTTGTTTTAATGATTTTTGCTGTGATAATATAGCATGAACGTTTAAGGTGGACAATGCATTTACAAAAGAGAGGGAATAAATAAAAAAAAATGATAAGCCATGGTATACAGTAAAGCTTATCCTGGATAAGTAATTGTAACTAAAATGCTAAAATAGTGTTTTCTCTATTTAGAGACACCTCTGCATATGCCACTATACTATTATCCTATATTTAACCTATCTTGTATTTTTCTAGATTAAACTCAAACAAAGTTTCAAAAATGATTTAAACTTTTCCCCTACTGAGAACACGTTTGGATCAATAGCCGAAGACGTTATGTTTCAAAATGGGTTGAGTGAAATTGTTCTTTATCGTTTTAAAAATGATTTTTTAAAGCTTGGCAGGCAATAAACATAAAAGGTCTTTCTTCGTGTACATGGAATTATTCACCACAGATAATAGGCACATATACTTCTGATTGGTATTTCTCACCTTCCGTTATGACCTTTCCATGTCAGAGACAAGTAGTAGTGACAGCCAGTCTGCATATGAATCGTGTAATTTATCGAAAAAGAGCAGTGTTTAATAACTGGCACGAATTTGTTCGGGTAGGAAAGTGCCAAACTTCGTATATTTCTAATAATCGGTATCCACGACTGAGAGCATGTAACAATTCGACACTCACCCATGTTCTTGGTCATCGTGACGATACGGTTAGTGTTGATTACATGTTTCAGCAGAAGTGCAACGTATAGGCAACATTAGATTTTTTGTGGCTAGAAACCGGAAGAGAAAAGTTCCTGGGTGGAAGAACCTGACATTTTATGAAACCTTCGTTATGTCGGATTTGTTCTAAGTCGATGTATTCTATCACAATTTCAAGGTTACTTGTAGGAAATGGAGAATATTTACACACCCAAGAATGAATCCAATACAAATCGGTATATTTGATTAGTTGTCTTTCAGATTCATCTGTTTTGTATAACAAGCGTGTAGCATTGGTCCGTCCTCCAAACAAACTCTCGAGTGTACTAAAGGTTCGATGTCCACCATATCGTAGTCTTCGACTATACCACAACATTCTGGATCTGTTTTCAAAGGTGATCGTATTCGTGTTCCAATATTTTTATCACTTGGTATCATTGACTTTTCAAACTCAGGCGTCGTCGGTAAGTTTTGTCGGACAACTCCTACATGGTGAACCCTATCGAAAGATAGTTTTACGTCTTGGTGTGGATAACAGGTAAAATAGACATCTGTGAAATTCTTACACTGTCCGCGGGTTTTCTAAATCCCAACTATCTACTGAATGAGAGCCAATCTTTTGTATCCGCCGTTTATAGCATATTTTCAGTTTCACCTCTAATAAACGTAAAGCTTTCGCCGCATATCGATCTCTTACAGATTCATAAGACTGAGGTGGGATTACAGCTAGCTTTTTCTCTGGCGTGAACATTTTTCAGAACAATAATCCACATGCTTTGGCAATGGTATGAGCGTGCTTTGGGGGATCGATACATCCATGATCCAATGATAACCGCCGAAAGTTTCCAAAACGAGTTCATAAAATGTCCAAAAAGAGACCGACAATATTTCATTATTTCTTTTTGAAACTCAAAAGGGTCTGAAGAGTGGACCTGGTAGAGACCCTGAAGGACAGAAACCGTCCTGCTCTTCTTTTCGCATACCATCGTGGTCGTAGTAATAGGCTTCCAACAAATGCATGAAAACGACGTGTTGATTAGCTTTGGTAGTGAAAAAGTGTGGAAAATAGTCATTTGCCATTACTGTCACTCCAATTCTTTAGGCATCGTCCTTACAGGCATAGACAAATAACTAATGGAATCTTTAAACTGTACGTTTTCCACTTTCATATAAATGATATTGTGTAAATTCGTTTCCTTGTTCTGCAAAATATTTAAAACGTGACCGTAAATACGTCTTTTTTTTCTGGACAAACGTGTGACTTATTGTTCTGGTACGAACATGTTGTCTACGAGCTGGACACACATTCAATAACTGACATCCACTTTTTGTTGTTATGATTGTTTAAGATCTCTCTCTCTCTCTCTCTCTCTCTCTCTCTCTCTCTCTCTCTTATCCTGCTCTATTAATGAATGCTCGTCTGCAAGGAGAACATTGAATCATGTTTTATCCTTCAGGAAAGCACTGTCTAGATCTTAAGCAGCCATGAAATTTCTGTCTACAATGAATATGTCGCTTTTGATTGCTAAATCCTTAGTCACATTGGTCACAACAGTATCGGTATTTAAGAAATCCTTTGATATAGTAATAGTATCAAAATGATATAAAATGTGAACATGTTTTGTCTGGAAAATTCTGTCCTCGAAAAGAGGAGATCTCCCCCAAAGACTTCAGGCACACTCTCAACGTATAACGAAAGGCTAAGCTATAACGAAGGGCTAAGCTATAACTAAGGGCTAAGCTGCCTTGAAGTCTTTGCATTTCAGAAACATCACACGCAATCTCATTCGAAATTATTGCTTGTTCTGAAAGGATTTATGCTTATCTTCGTTGTTTTGGTTCAGTCGATTTCATAATTCTGTTCAATACTCGTTTCCATTCCACTGTATCGGTTTTTTTTCTGCATAAGTTCTAGCCATCACGATGGCACAAGCTAAAATCATATGATTTCGATCGTTTTTAATCCTTGTGATACTTTATTTTGTACTTGGAAGTTGGTCCAACGATGAAATTTATTTGTTTTTCACTGCCTGTAGGAGATGATACGTGTGTGACATGAAGAGCAGTTTTTCATCGATTACTAGTATGTCAAACCCATTATTCGGTTGTGGCAAGTGTCGATTCTTGTCCAAGATTTTGGAAGAAGTATATTCTGTAAATGTACTAAACTCGATTCAGCCAGGAGACTTCAAATTGTCGTGAATGACAGAGGATTCTGATCATTATACTATCGTTTCAGCTCCTCTAACATAGTTTAAATTTGGCTGTGTAAGTGTCGGCAGTCGTTCTAAATTAATCATCAGGAGTCACCGAGCGACTTTATTTTGCTTAGGTATGGTTCGTATGCATTCATTGTGCGTGCTGTACATACATGAGCCACCCGCATGTAATATCTAATATCGAATTTGTGAGGAGCCTAGGTAAGTAATCGCGAAAGATCAAACTTAGAGGGTCGAACTTCCTTGATGAATCTAGCTTTCTCTGCGTTGCTGCGAAATGACAAGTTTCTGGTCATTTTTCGCCAAACAAATATGCTGAGACATTACTAATTATGGCTAGATCAACGATTAACGAGGCAGTTGTAATCATTTCACAGTTATAAACACGGTGGTAATAGTCGTAGCAGACGCGTGTAATAGGTTATCAGGCAGAGTAAATCTTGCCAGAGTATCTTTTCTTTGACTGCAATATGTTCCGAAGGAATTCCTGGATGGCGTTTCCCTTGATGAACAAAATGGCTTTACAGTACATTTTCACTGCGAAAAACGCATCAGCCGTTGAAAACCACGCTGAAGCTGTTATGGGAACTAAGTGTGTGTGTGTGTGTGTGTGTGTGTGTGTGTGTGTGTGTGTGTTACATAGCCTTCGTACCGATAACAGTTTATTGTCACTGGGTAGGCATAGGGGTGCATTACGTCCGTCACTCTAATGTTTGTTATCTTTCTGTACATTATTTTGCTTATTGATTCACATAAAAGATTACATTCAAGTATTCAAATGATTCAGAACAAGTACTGACGAAGTTAAGAAGTATATGTGTGTATTATAATGTTCTGCAAATATTGCAACTTCTGTTAAGGTTGTGTTTTCACCCACCGCCAAAGAATAACTATTAGAATACAGTTTCAAAAATGCTTTCTATTTTTTCAAAGTTAATTAGTATTTTAAAGAAAAATGTTGAATAAAAGAGCAAACCATCGTACGGCGTTTTCTAAGATCAAATTTAATGTCAACGCAGAACATGCATAACCTTTCGATATAGGTTTTCTTTAACACTTACGATAAGATTATGACATGCCTCCACATGTACTGTGTTGTCTGATTGCATACAAAATGTTTTGAAAATCAGGGATTTTGGGACAGTTTCAGAACGAGGCCCATGATCTATGGCATTCTAAATTTATGCCAGTAAAATGGTAATACTGTGAAATTCGAGAGAGAAAAAAAAACCAATAGAATAATTATGAAAAATTGTATAATAACAGTCGTGTGGTTGAAATATAGAAAAGTCCGATGCCAATGATCACTCAACATCTAGATCAGGCAAATCCCATATTCTAAGTAAGTTGCTTACTGGGCTTGCGAAAAAAAAAACGTGTTATTTAATTTATCCAGCAAAACCTTGATCAGGAAGATGAAATTTTGATTTTAAGGTACTGAAAGATACCGGTAAATTATTAATAGTCAGCCATATGTTGAGTTTCCGTTTGTAGATTCGTCATCCGTACTGAAAATCATAAACCTGTTTGTATCAGAAGCTATACATTTTGTGAACAAAGTGAAACACGTGACCATAGATGGGGAATGATAGTGTTTCTGTTCTCCGTATATATTGGCTAACATTAGGTAGTACTCGTTTATCTTATATTAAATATGAGCCGTCTCATACTCACGTATAAAGGACATTGCCTGGCTGGTTAAATATCTCGAGCATTTCCTATGCAGTCGTTTGACAGTTAATCTATCATTTTACTAATTACAATTTTAAAATGCTAGCAAATTGCAGAAGAGTTTTAGTGGAAAATATTACAACTTTAATTATTTCGGGTATTAGAAAAAGTTAACTTCAAGATCTTTTATCAACTTATCGCGTGGTCCAAAGCAACGTATGTTACCGTAAAGAAACGACTTGCATTGCTTTTAAATCCATTTATTTTAAATAGGTAATAGTCACATATTTTACTTGTATACATAATAGGTCTTTCATATAATAGTGACTCATCCAATGACTGTACGTGTTAGGAGTTGATCTAATTACGAAATCTGAGGCATGACAATATTAATTTCTTTGATTGTAATAAATCAAATATCCGTGACACTGACTTTATTTCTTTTCATCTTCAAACTTCCAACATGTTGAGCTTTATGCAGCAAGCAGAAAATAATAATATTTCAGTTCCCTCAAATTGCTCTTGTCTACAGATGACGATGAAATACAAACAGATGGCAAAGTTGAATCTACAAAGATAATCATTGATCCAAAGAGCTACAATTACTAAGAATTTCACACCTGAATATGCAGAAACTAGCAGATTGAAAAGCATGCTCGTTGTGAGCCTCACAACGGCAGAACGTGAATGAGAATTCAGTCCCATGAACAATATAAAATGTTTATTGTTGAATGGAACCGTTTAAGCCTATATAGACCTCAAATGCTCATGAACATTGTTAAGACTCTATGGTCATAAACTAAGTAACAGAAAAAAGCGAAACCATCAAGTTTTGTAAAACTTAACAAGCAATTTAATTATCAAAATTATAAATGAAAATGTGAGAAAAACTCACAATATTATGAAGTGAATACAAACTAATCCTTATAAAGGTCTAGGAAAGTCCTAAATGAATGAAAAGTTCTTTATAAATTTCAAAACCGGAACTGTACTGGTCCTCCATGAACCGTAATATTGTCAAGCTGGCGTTGTCCAAGAATTCCTTTTCATAATTTATAACAGTTCCAAAATAATAATGTAGTCGAAGTAATGAGCACTTTCTCTTGCCAGTGAACAATCAAAACAAATGGTTTTCCTCACGAATAATATCCAAGTACAGCATAAAACACGTTTTCAGACTTACAACAGGAACACAAGAATGTGAATAACTCCAGAATCGGAATGAAACTGATTGCGCAGTTATCTCTTTAAATACACTGTATATTGTGACTGAATTTCACCATAGACCCCACGTGACAGAATACACTACTAATTTTTCGCCGAATTGGCCTATTCATGTGACGTAGCCCAAACAGTGCGTCATTATATGATTATTCTAGAAACGTCGCCCCCCCCCACCACCACCACCATTAGCCACTGAAAAATTAAGCCATATGCGGCATTTACGTCTTATTATTAAGTTTATTATTAATAATTGTCAACACATACGTCAACATCTATTTATAGATCCTATGTAATAATAAACGATTAAGATACTAAGGTCATATATGAAAAATTTAAATAAAGATATTCTATATAATTTATAGCCCTGAATAAAAGTAATAAAAGTAGATAAAATCGTGTACCAGGAGTTAAAAAAATATAAACATACATAACAATATGAACTATTCTAAGGAGAACATTTCTATAGCAATAAACGCTTATGAACATAAACATTCTAAAGAGAAAATTAATATAGCAATAAATGCCTGTGAACATAAATCTGTACTTGTCGATTGATAAGCGCAGTGTTGGTATTTTCATCTGAGAAGCCAATAATTGGCATTAAATTTTAAAGACTTTGCATGAAATAATGGAATTGTTACGAACAAGGGGTCTCATACCGAGCGAATCAAACACCTGCTTAAGCCTGGCTGAAGATGTGTTTTCCCCTATTTCGAAGGACCTCAAAACAACAGTGGTTTCTCATCTCAAGGGGGCTGGTGAGGGTTGAGAGAGACACGCAAAAGTATCAGGTCATTTTCTAACGCTGAACTTATATGCTATTATTACCTAATATTGTTTACCCCATACAACTGTGCCTAACCACACAAGGCCGGTGTGGGGGGGGGGGGGACACAGCTGCCAAGTCATTCACCAACATTTCACGAAGATGTTATGATAATTAGATAGTATCACATACTACACACACGCGCGCGCGCGCGCGCACGCAGACACACACACACACATAGGCGTTATTTTACAAGAGAATGGGGATGTAAGATGGACAAGTAAAGCTACTAAGTCATTGCCTAACTCTACACCTAGATGTTATGATGGTTATCTGGTACCACGTACCCAATATAAATCTGCCTTATTTTACAAATGGTGGGGGAGATAAGAGTGACAAGTTCAGCTACCAAGTCATTTTCTAACACCTAGATGCTACGATGATTATCTGGTACTATATACTCCACATAGCTCCACATTACTGTATTTGCATGTTCTAGCTGTTTGGTGTAATAAATCCCCAAAGTATAATTTTACACATATCAGATGAAATTTTGTTTGCATCTTTGAAGGAAAGTTTATTGACAACAATTAAAATCTTACCTTTCAAGCAGATCACTAACAGAAGAAAGCACCGTGCTTTGCGGCGTGTGATCTATGACTGAAGAGAGTCGCGTATATTGAAATAAGTCTACGGGTGCGCAGTTATCTGATTCGTTAACTTACATGGGTTATCTTTATTTAGATACTCGGGTATGTCATATGCCCAGGTCCACGGAAACAGAACTTTGTCCAAGCTTGTTTTATTGCGTCACGACTTGGATAGGTCAATATCCGATGTTAGAGGCGAGAATTGAGTTCCGGTCATCCTAAAGCCTGCTGTCTTTATGGAAGTGTTAACGTCATGTGAACATATAATAATATGTATGGGTTTTATGCTTGATGCAGCCTATGCTCCTATTTGTTAAAACGACGTTGGATAATATATAGATCTACATATCACAGGTAAACTGTCCTGTGTTAATATCATTTAGAATAATAATAGGAGCGACTCGTGCTTCATAATTTTGCACTTTAGTTTACGAGCAGTGTTAATGATACTAGTAATTCGTTAAAACTCGTTCATTTTTGTTTCATCTAAAGAAAGTTAAACGGAAAACAAAGATAAATTGATACTTTAAAGAGATAATTAAGCGTTCATCTAGAAACATTATTTGTAAGGTATTAGTCTCATTCTAATAAGCACAAGGTTGGCAGGACCTTGCAGAAGATGGTCGTAAACTATACTGTCACGTCACAATATTGTGTTAATATGGACGTGATTTTATTATAGGATTATTAAAAGTGCATTGAATGGAAATTTCAAAACCTGATATTCTCCAGCATTCTTCATATTTATTGCCGTCTATTAGTTTCGAGGTTCATTTTAAATGATGCAAGGACTGTTAAGTATGAAGTTTCAGTAGTTATCGCGCAAACAAATGTCCTCAGTACAAGATGATGCTCTGAAATGTCATTCCTCGCGCAATGCCGAAAATGTTCGTGTTATTTGTCACTCTAAATTGATATGATCCTTAAGCACGTGCACCCGAACCTTGCTGATCGAATGGATTTAGTTCCATGGAAAACACTGTCCTCAAGCCGTAATAACGAAACCAGAGTCTCACTTCCAAAGCCCTTGATCCACTTGTTCATCAAGCGTAATTAAAGGTGCTTTAGATGCAAATAAACCCCCTGAATACTTTGTTCTTTTTTTTCAAAAAAATCTTTATCGAAAGCACCAAATAAGTATATCTAACGCACGTGAGTGAAAAACTCGCGCCCGAAAATAAATCATAATGCACATTCCTCCTAAACTTATCCCCTTTAGATTAAATGATAATACTTGGTATGATAGAGAATATGGTTGACAACCTTTAAAACAACATCGGCAAACTCATAAACTGATAGAATCCTCTTTAAAAAATGGACCATCCTCTGATATCTGACCTTGATCTTAGTTCCTCCAGTCGTTGCTCAAAACATTGACAGTAGATCTAGACTACGAACTAGCTCTAACTTTAAAGTGCCACTAAATTGTCTGTAATATACAAGTCATTGGGAAGGGTGTGTTTTCCCTTCTTCCGGCAACAATTAAACTATGGAACAGAATATCGCAATGGGTAAAGACTTCGCAATCTGTTTACCAATATAATCTGATAAAGATTACATAACTACTGTCTGGGTTATCGGGTGAACTAATAACAGGTCATTATGAGGCACACATCCGTACAGATAAAGATGAAATGATAGCAATTCAGTACCACTCGCGATCTGCTTGGAGGATAGTATATAAATATACCACCACACATAGGCTGATTCCATAGCTCATAAAATAATTAGTTGCCTGTAACCATATGCATCTTGCAGTAGCTGGTCTGGATCTTTGCAGTTTGCAGTTGGGCTCATTTTACTATAAATATTCACAGAGAGCTTCAGATATGTATCCTTTCATCGAGAATTATCCAGGAATTCACCAACAGAACTTAAGCCTGGACTTAAATTATATTCCAGATTCCAGCCATCTCACTGTTTGAAATTCAAGTCTAAATCTAGTTTGAATAATGTCTCGAGTCTTGGCTTAATGATGTGAAATTAACATTAGGTCTAGATTCACCAACAGACGTCATGTCCAGACTTAAATTTAAGTCTAGAAGTCAGCCAATCTGGTTAAATTTGAAGTCTAGAAGTCAGCTGATTTGGTTAAATTTGAAGTCTAGAAGTCATCCGATTTGGTTAAATTTGAAGTCTAGAAGTCAGATGATTTGGTTAAATTTGAAGTCTAGAAGTCAGATGATTTGGTTAAATTTGAAGTCTAGAAGTCAGCTGATTTGGTTAAATTAAGTCCAACAAATTTAACCAATCTTCTCAAGTCTGGACTTAAACTTGGGAACTAGTTTTTAAGAGGTACTGTTACTTTTCAAGAGCAATCTTTAACCCAAGTGACATTTTAGGTTCAAATTGAAAACATGAAATACTTTGAGTTACACTGATCATACTACTATTTGTAAAAACTTGTCCACTCCAACTCCCACCCCGTTTCTTGACCAGCTTTGGGATATCTGAATTTTTAATGTTCCTTTTGTTAAATTTATCATCTAGATGGCTGTGCATTGCATATTAAAAAAATATATTAAAACACTAGGCAACTATTTGTGCAATTTTTTGCTTCTTTCTTAAGATTAAATTTCATTGTTTTTTGTTTGAATACAAGTGTTCAGATCATTCTCCAAGAGACATGGTCAAAAATTGAAAGCTCTCAAATTAAGAGCAAAATTTATCTAGTATAAATGGACCTCAGGAAGGATATGTTGTCAATATATTCACTGGATTTTCAATCCTCTAATGCTAAACTATTCACATTTATGAGACACAAGTTTGATATGGTCTTTAACTGAACTTGTAAATGTTTGTTTACCACTGAATGAATCTGTTTCTGTGACAAACAAAAAACTCAAATATTTGAATCATTTTATTGTATTTAGTGCTTAAATTGTATTGCACTTAGTATACTATGTACGAGTCCCTTTCGTTGAGTGTTCGGAGTGCTAAAGAATTTATGCTACGCATTTGCGCCACATTAGTACTGCAACAAGTATCAGAGTGCAAGGCAAGTTCTTCATATAATCCAAATTTGGGACCCAAGAACTCCGAAGGAAAGAGACGGCTCCTAGTGACAATTAGGATCACTTGATATTTTCTTCTCATCTAGTTAAAGTTTCCCGGGGCACTCATTCTTACAGGATTACATTTTTGGGGTTGAAACGGATGTGAACTGATATTTTGATATAACCTACTTTTCATTCTCATCAGATGATTTTACAAGCTATAGTACATGTGGATAATAAAGGCTGTACTGATGTTTAGCACAATTTTTCATGATGGGTCCACCAAAAATAATGGACAATCCTTAAGGTCAAGTTAGCTTAGGGCCTAGTCCTTCGTTCATCATCCGTCTGTCAACAAATGGTATTTTAAACTTTTCTCAAAAACCGCTGGACCAATTTTGATCCTATTAGGTCCAGGTCATCTTGGCATGAAGACCTTTAAACTTTTGCACAGATGATGCCAAACCACCGTCCGATGTCATCAGCTTTGCTACAATAAGAAAATCTTAAAGCTCTATACATCATTAGCATCATTAACTTGGTTTTGTCATCCAACTCCTTTTGTGTTTACCGATTTCCTGTTTTACAGCATCAATGTTAGTACTATGTTCCCATTTATGTGTTTAAATTAAACTTTTAATGTCACTGTTTTCTTCAATTTTAATGTAATTGTATTGTGAATCTTATTATAGATTCCAGTACCGCTCCGGTGGCCTAGTGGTTAGAGTGTCCGCATCGGATGCGGGAGGTCGTGGGTTTGATCCCCGGCCGAGTCATGCCAAAGACTTACAAAAATGGTACTAACATCTGCCTCAGCATTAATAGGTTAGTGTTAATACTGGTCGGCCTGGTGTCAGGATAATGTGACTGAGTGGGACATCATGCTACATGTCTGCGGCATGATGCCCCAGTGCTGGACATCACTATAAACTGCCACACTGCAGGCATCGTAGCGATATGACTGAAAAATTGTTAAAGCTACGTTAAAAATCCAAATCACGCACACACATACATTCCTGTATGTACATGTTATATTATTTTGTTCCAAATCATTTAAATGATTTTCTGACTGATTTATCCTTTTGTATAATTTATCAATACTACCTCGTACAACGCCATTTTATCTAGCACACGCTCAACATATTTCTTTGTATCTGTTTTACATTGCTCTATTCCTGTAGTAACATCATTTTTTAGAGGTGGTTAAGTCTGATCACCTAGCATGATTTTCTCATTTGAATCAATGATAAATGAAAAACAAAATTGTTCGGATAGATCTAATAATGCTTTCATTCACATTAAGTTGGTTCTTGTTGTCCTTTTTCTTTCTGGTTATTTCGGCTAAATGAAACGAAGAGGAAGTGCTAGCAGATACCTTCCAATTTAATTACAGCAACTTTCAAATATTTTATCTCCTGATAGTTTTGTTGGATTTAATTATTGAAGTCTTTCTCTAAATGTTCTATGATAGCAAATTACTGTATTTTCCTGAGATTTATTTACTTTTACTATGTCACTCTTTAATGCATCTACCTTTTATTCTTTGTTCAGTATGTGGTATGTATCATTTATTGTACTTCTTTTCCTCTGTCAATGTGGTACGTAATATAAAATGTTTGGTCATTCGCTTGCTTTTTCAGTTTGTAAGGTTTTAAACAGCATATGATAAAATATTAAATATATGTTTAAACAAGTCTTGTGCAACTAAAATGTTATCGTCATTCTTTTGTTGCAACTCATTTTTTCTTGTTTTCCCTTTTAGTATCTCTCTCTCTCTCTCTCTCTCTCTCTCTCTCTCTCTCTCTCTCTCATATCTGTTAATTTACTGTTTACTGTTCACGCCATATTTTACTATATTGAAAATCATCTTCATCCATTCAAAGATATTTTTTATTTGAATATTAACTCGTTTATATACAAAATGTCTTGTAGTTGAATCAGTTGATTTTACTGGATCACATAAATTTGTAATAAGATGGCTAGTCAAGTTGAAGTTATTGTTTATTTATTGGTCTAATGTACTTCTTTTCCTTCTGGTTTCTCTGAGGATTTAAGACCAAGCTGAATAGGACAACTTCAAGATATCGTTCCAATCATGGCATTTTACGTGAAAGGCCTTTACATTTCCATCGTCACCTTTAATGCTGATAATGAATCTGTTATTATACCCTCTTGGTAACTGTGTGTAATGTAATTATAATAATTAAATACTCGAGGAGATACGAATAATACCCATTAGAATAAGTCTGGGTGCTACTGATATGACAGATGAAACCGTATACATTTTTAATATTTGAAACCGACAAACTAAATCCGATTCAGTTAATATTTGAAAAAATTTCTGACTACTGACTCCTAATAATTTAGAGCCGATGATAGTCATGTACACTGAGAAATTTGGAATTATACCTGAAGCACTTTATTAATTTCTAATTATGAGCGGTCATGTCTTCTTTAACTTTGTTCATGTACGTTATATAAATCATTCAAACAATCACTGTTTCATTCTTGTTGTTGATGTAATAGAATGTGTTACTTTTCAGTTCATTGGACACATTACAAAGAAGAAAAGCAACAACATTTATTCTCTGTAATTAAGTCGATAGATCAAGCCTTCAGTTGATTGGTAAATTCGACTATTTCAGGGAGCTCGCGGATTGTAATACAGATTTTCATTTGCATAGGAGAAGTTTACAGTAAACGCATTTATAAAAAAAAAATGTTTTATCTTGTTATCGTGCTTCTCGCTTCCTTGCTGCTGTAGTTACAATAGTTATAAATTTCCTGTTTACTGGAAATGTTTCTAAAATTAGTCATTTCTCCTTTTATTTCATTCCCTTCTCTAAATGGGTTTTCTTTTAGATCTTCAACATCTTCTCTTTTATATTGCTTAGTTTCTTCCAGATCACGGTTTTGCCTCCTCTCTGATACGTTTACAAAACAAAGACTAGACTTTTACAGTCTTTGAACCAAAAACATCAACTCAGATTCGACCATGAAAATATACGGCATAGTGCCTATTAATTTCTACAAACCTGAAGGTACGAATAAACGAACCCTCGATACTAACCACTTTATCCCAGGTGCTTTCACTGGCTAATAACTAGATAAATGAAAGCTCGCAAGACCAAGTCTAAAAATAAAAAATGGCATCTTAAAGAGAAATACAGAAAGAAGAGGCAAACCACAAGCCTATTAAAAATATACAAGATCATTGTGGATATTTTGGATCACGTACATTATTATGTCTTATCTCTTCTTTTGTTCTCTTGTAAGAGTAAATACGTAACAGACAGGCACTCCAGTTAAAACAGCAGTGGTTACTCCAGTTACTGTTGTCAAAGGGAAATATGAAATCTATTAGCAAGCAGCAATCAGTAGTATTTATTTGCTATTACTATGTATATTTAATTGGTATTATTTGTTGGCTTTTTTAATGAACATCTGTATTTTGAACTTGACCGTGTCTAAAATCAAGTTACTTGGAGAGTAGCATTTATTTTGCAAACAACATGATGCATAGCTAATATTTCTCCATGATTGTGGATTAAATATTCAGATCATTATTAGTAGTAGACGTGTAACTTCCATTTGAGTTAAAGATACAGTCTTTAGTCTGACCTTAGAAGCTTCCAGAATGGAAGCTTTCTTTTAGTTGACATAGTACTTTTGGAAAATGGTAATTGCGACCTAAATAATATAGAGGGACATTTAATCTTGTTTAAGTTTGAATTATTTATTCTTGCCTTAGCATCCGAAACAGAATCATTCTTATTCTTTCTTTAGTTTTTAATTTGGGTGGAATTATTTATTAAAATTATTATTCACATGAAATAAAAGTGCTCCTTTATAATATCGTTGGATTAAAACCTTAATTTGTAATCATAGTGATTCAGAAAATAACATTTTGGATTCTATTATTTTTATATATCAAAAGTCTATTAACACATTGCCACGTTTCAGGCCACGTATGTGCTCAGGGGAACCAGGTACTTCTAGAATTCAACCTTTCTGAACTTAAGCATTGATATACTTGTTCTCAAGCATGTATTTCGTCAGACGGCAGGCAAGGATGGCTAGACATCTTCCCTTCCACGTTTAGAAGAGATCTTGGTAGTGAAAAATCAACTAAAATGTCTTAGAAATAAAGAAGTCCTCTGCAAGCAGCAAACCGTCTCTCTCTCTCTCTCTCTCTCTCTCTCTCTCAAAACTTGCCTCTTCTCCATATGTATTTGTACAAGAACATTAATTGGTCCAGGGGATGATGCGACCCTTGTGTCTTTCATAATGGTCTTCACTTCCTGAAGTCTTGGTGCTGACCTGTCAATTCGAACTCTTGGTTCTTTTGGGTTTACGAGTCTGTGCTGCTCTCCAACGTCTTTTATCTATGTCTTTTCATTGTGGGCTTTTCTCAAGTGTTCTTGTACCTTCTTCTTCGGACATTCAAGTCTACCTAATCTTTTGTCTCCTAGCAGTTTTTTGACAAAGTCAAATGGATTGGTAGTGAAGTGCTGTCTTCTACATACGCTCTCTTCTGTTCTTGCTGATGTTCTCTGCTCTTCTCAGTGTCCTCACGGCCTTTCACGTACGTTATCTATAAGGTCTCTCCGCTCCTTATTCTCTTCATCTACTGCAGTGAGATACTTTCTAGTCAGCCTCCACAGCTCTGCTTTTATGTTTGCAGTCTCCCGAAGTATACGTTCTTTTTTTTTTTGGGGGGGGGGAGGTGGCAATATATTTTCTGCTTCTTTTCTTTTATCCCAAACCGATCTTTTCCCATATTGAAGATAATGTTGGCCATGACATTTACCTGTATGTCACCACTTTCTACCGATGTTACTTCTAATACTTGGTCTACGTCTTCATCAGACTGTCTCCATGCTGTTTTGTTTGAACTCACAGACCATTTCACTCTTAGTTTCTATTGACCAAGACTATCGTTCACCATTGGAGCCCATTCCTTAGTATTCAGCTCCTGTCTCGCGCTCAAATCCACCGAAGCATCTATACTCTCCCAATAGCTTTTATCTTCTAGTACTTGGATATATTAAACCTTACGGTTTCTATCCTGAACTCTTCCTAATCCGTCTCACCAGGTTGCCCTGTGGTTTGTACTAGATTCGAGATTAGTTCTTTTAATTTTAAGCCCCCTCTCGTGTTTGCATATTTGGAACAACAGCATACTATAGATGTATATTCTCGTTCGTTGATGAAGCATGTTTATATCCATTACCTGGCCGTTTGGTCGATCATCCTCACCCGCTCTCGTACAACCTTGGGAGTCTCTCGCAACAGATCTAACCAGAGATAACATGGTGGTTTCTCCTTCACATGTTGTACTCTGGCTTGCTAGGCCATCAAACACCTGTTAACCGGACGTTCCCGATTGTCAGCAGTCTCTCCTGGCTGTAAGCATTCCATGTAAGGAATATTAAGCTAAAATCACTTGTGGAAGACAAATGAAGTTTACTAGGTGTATCAGACGACCTGATTAGATCTTAACGCCATTACAGCCATTGGTTCCATTTTGTAAAACTGTCTGAACTTTTGAACAAAAATCGTGTTTGCATTTACCCTGTAAACAAGGTATCTAAGACTGATTGAGCCAAACCAAGTCAAATCAGGTCTTAAGATATATTGAGTAAGTCCTAAGACCAATTTAGTTTCTGGCAACTCTGTCCTCGTGATTCAAGTTTGTACAACTTTTAAAACGCTTGAATAAAACCTTTTCTAAAATAAGAAATTTGCTGCCAGAGTTAACTAGCAATTGCTTATAAAATTTAGTAAGCATCTTTTTTAATAATATGTAGATCACCTGAATAGTTTTTCGTGCCATAACATAATTATTTTCATTTTAAACTTAATTTCTAATGTTTTGATTTTCTCTTTCATTTACCTAACAATTGTTAGCTCAATTTAAAAAAAGACAAACTTCATGCAGATAAATGTATTTAGCATGCGTGTTGATATGCGTATGTAGTGCATATCTACCGGTAGATGACTTCATTAGATTTCATGTTATTATATCAGTTTTTCACATTTTTCTATATTTTTAGATATTATTTTTAACTTTCGATTTTTGTGATTCTACATATTTCTTTCTTTTCCTTTTTTCATCCAAGACTTCTTTATGCAACAGGGATATATGCATTCTCGAGGGAGGAGTAGTAACATGCAATCGAGATGTTCTACCAGCTACTTACAGTGAAAATTGCCCTTTTCCAGACACATGCATAAAAATCGGCTCTATAAGGACAGCGTTTCTGAGTCTCTTGCTTTGTATATAATTTTAAACCCCTACATAAACTTCAAAGGCCTAAAAAGATATCACATTTTAGTGGTCCTTCGTCGTTTATAGATAGGTTTCTTTGCGACGTTTAATAGTTCCCTTCATACTGGTATTAACGTCGAAAGGTGTCACCATCTGTCATCATAATTAGCAATGCTTGTTACATGCAAGTGACATCCACTCATTTTGTATAAATATCAATTACTGACTGTGAAAATCTGTTTAAGGTCACTAAAACCAAAATTAGGTCAGGTTTGGTCTCACGATACCTCGCTTCTATGCACAAAATGTTGCAATTTGACCTTCAAAATCAGAGTTGTTTTTTTTTTAAAATCGCGGACTATAAAAATATTCCCTTTAATTCACCATACCAGAATTGTCCTTTCCATCCATTAAGTACCAGGATCACAAAATGACATTGTTATGTTGGGGAGGGTGGAGATATGTTTTGACTTTCAAAAACAAATCTCACAATTGTTTGTGATCCCTCTTCCCAGGGAATAAAACTGTACCATCACCAGGGTCTATGACTATGACTCCCCCCTGCCCGGAAACGGAATACAACTGTACCATCACCAGGGTCTATGACTGTTTCCTAAACTAAAAATTACAGTGATTTTTCATGCGCTTGTGACTGTGTAAAGTTTGAAAAGAATGCTATTACAATGTAATATGCTCCCTTTACAAGAATTACATCTGCACCATCACTAGAATCTACATTTCATGTGTCATTTTCTTGTCTATCGTTTAGTTTTGGCTGCAACTCAAGAAGGACTCCCAATGTCTGTTTACAGTCTGAGACATCTATAAAGGCACGTTAATCACTTTGACCTACTTTTCCTCGTTTGTAATTATTTAAAGCTTACATTCTTTTAAATTTTTATTTTGCAGATGCTATCTCTTTTGGGGTATGAAATAAAATGTTTATGCTTTCTTTTTGACATCAGCATCACAACAATTCAAGTAAATTACAATTAGAACCTGTCTTGAAAGACCACCCCTTCCGCCAAAAATAATGGTCTCTCGAGACAGGTAGTCTCTCATAGCAGTGTTCTCACGAGACAGGTTTTACTGTAATAACTTGCACTGACTGATATTTTAGGTTATTGAAGTTTACATATTGAAGAAACTTGATGTGGCCAAAAATTGTGTTTTATTTGCACTGGTTTTAAAATTAGGGCAGGAAGGTATCATTTGTTAAACATTATATATTTAATGTGATTTTTGTTAAAACAAATTTAACAAGGTGGAAAAAGTGGTAGGGTCGGCAATAGAAGCAAGGGACGGTCGGCCGAACGGAAACATAACATGTTAGGTGTGTGTGAGATGATCTATCTAGAGGAACACGCCTCCTAATCTCCAGTTAAAGTCACAGTGATCTGATTTGCCCATCTTCTATTTTTATTATCAATGCTTGTTTTTACATCGTTATCAATCAACACAGTTATACTGACGCTTAATGTATGAAACTGAAAAAGAAATAATCTTGTTTTGGACCAGAAGCAAAATTAAAATTATTTCGTTTTAGTTTATTTGTATTGAACTTTATTGTGACTTTAAAAGTGTGTTCACATGAGTACATCAATACCTTAGGCATACAAGGGGCAGTTAAGCCTGTCAAAGGCAATGCTGACTTTTCAACTTCATATAATTTTGTATCAAGGTAACTTTGGAAAGTAACTTACAATAAACATATACAAAAATGTGTAAAGCATCCATTATTTTCCCTTGATCTATTAGTGTCCACATTATTATAAACATTATACATGTACCTTCATCAAAATCAACGTATATGTTAATTGTTTACGAATTGACTAGGGTGGTGGTGGATGCATAAAACAACACAAAATTTCTGCATGTCAGTTTTAACACGTTCCCTCAGTGAAACAGTTAAAACACGAAACGATGCAACATTATACTTAAATTTCACTTATAATGTTGTGCTACAAATTTGTTTGATTTATATCAGTATATAAATATTCCATAATCTTCCGCACATCGACGATTTTGTTTACATTAGATAATAATAATAATAATGAGGACTTTGTATAGCGCCTAATCTTTAGAAGCTCTAAGCGCTTTACAACATTAGACAACACCAATAAGAAAAAAAACTTATAATAATATTATTACAAAAACAAACACCATGAAATTAGAAATACATTAAAAAATACAAAAACATGCTGAGAATATTTCAGGTAGGAAACATTATTAGGTCTTTAAGTTTGTTCTTGCAGTCGAAATAAATGAGTTTTGAGAGCCCTCTTGAATGTGATCACTGTGTCTTTGTGTCTAAGTTCAGTGGGCAATTCATTCCACGTTGCTAGGCCCTGGTATGCAAAAGAACGCTGTCCATATGACTTTGTTTTCATAGTGGGAATAATGAGTATACGATTGTCAGAAGAGGAGCGTAAGTATCTTGCTGGTGTGTACAATGGGTGAGATCGGATAGGTATGTTGGACTAGAGTCCGACAGTGAAACGTAGCACAGAGAACAAATTTTGTGTTTGATTCTGGATCGAATGGATAGCCATTGTAGGGTACATAGCAGCGGGGAGGTCTGCTCTGATCGTGGTACTCTAAGTATGAGCCGAGCAGCTGTGTTCTGAACTTTTTAAAGTTTCTGGAGTAGATATTGAGATGAACCAGACATAATTGAGTTACAATAGTCCAGTCTTTAAAGTACTAATGAACACACAAGTGTTTTAGTGGCATCAACTGAAAGATATTTGCGAATTGAGCTGATGCGTCTCAGCTCAAGATATGCAGCCTTGCATATGTTCATGACATGTTGGTGCAATGTGAGAGTACTGTCCAGAGTAACACCTAGGTTTCGTACTGATTACGTGAATTTAATGTTGGTGTTGCTGATATTTTTTGTTTGAGGTAAAGGATGTGAATGAGAAAGTCTTTGTGTTGTGCTCAGAATGGCCTCAGTTTTATCATCATTCATCTGCAGCTTGTTGCATGTCATCCATGATTTCACATCAGAAATGCACCTCTCTACACCTTGGATGGTAGCATAAACTTCAGTTGGGTGGCTAGATTTGTGTATTTGGGTGTCATCGGCGTACAATTGGTGAGACACTGAATGATGATCTATGACACTTGAGAGCGACTGAGTGTACAGAATGAAGAGATCAGGTCCAAGAACAGACCCCTGTGGAACACCACAACATAGATCAACTGGGCTGGAGTGTATTCCATTTGCAGATACAATTTGTGTCCTGTTGACCAAGTAGGACTTGAACCACAGCAAGGCTGTATCATGAATGCCAAATACATGCTGGAGACGGTGAAGTAATATAGCATGGTCTATTGTGTCAAATGCTGCAGTAAAATCAAGGAGGGTGAGGACTGTAATCTTTCCACTATCCAACGCAGAGAGAATGTCATTAACTACTTTTAGAAGAGTAGTTTCAGTACTGTCGCAAAGGCGATATGCAGATTGTACATTGCTAAAAAGACTGTTTGAATTTAGATGACATACAAGCTGGGATAGAACAACCTTTTCTAAGATTTTTTATATGAATGGGAGATTAGAAACTGGGCGGTAGTTGTTTAAATCGTTATGGTCTAGTGTTGGTTTCTTCAGCAGAGGCTTTACAATGGCAGTTTTGAAAAATGATGGGAATTCCCCAGATGAGAGAGAGGTATTAATGACATCAGTTAGTGAAGGCAATACTGGATCTAAGCACTCAAGCAGCAGTGATGTTGGAATTGGATCAAGTTCACATGACTTTGGTACACTCTTCATCAGGATTGTACATACGAAATCCATAGAGACAGATTCAAATGCTGCTAACGGTTGCCGCTCAAATTCTGTATCCCAACTGTATGGTGACGACGAGTCAATTGAAACTGTGGTGTCAAGCTTATCTCTAAGGTTTGTACTTTGTCACGGAAGAAATTTGCAAACATGTCCGGAAGGTCGACTGGAGAGAAGGTAGTTGGAAGTGGTGTTGATTTCTTCCTTGACATTAGCTTGTTAGTAATCTCGAAGAGCTCTTTACAGCTGAAACTTTCCATGATCTTAGTAGTGTAGTGGGCTGATTTCGCTGCATGGACTATATTTGTGACATTCTTCTTAGCGACTTCATAGATTTGCTTATGAATAGTGAGTCTGGTGGAAAGCCAAAGCCTCTCAGCTTTAAGGCGGTCTCTTTTAGCAGTGCAAAGCTGGTCCCTAACATTGCTATACCATGGAGAACACTTTTGAATTGATACTCTGCACTTGGTAGCTGGGGCATGTTTGTCAAGAAATGAACGCAGACAGTTATCGAGTTGTTCTGCGGTAGGAGCTAAGCAAGTTGTTAGGTTAGCTTGGATGTCGTGCATTAGTTTGGTTCTATTTATCATACGGAGGTTTCTCTTAGTAGCAGATAAAGGTGGAGGGTTAGGGACTGATACCTCAAGATGGCATATAATGCAGAGGTGATCGGATGCAATGTTATCATCAGGTCTATGAAGAATCCAGTCTAAAATGTGACCATGTTTATGGGTGGGTTGGTTAACTGACTGTTTGAGGTTGAAAACATTAATGGAATCTATGAGTTTTTATGTATTTGAGTTTCCGGGACAGTCAAAGTGAAAGTTGAAATCTCCAAGAATAATCAGGTTGCCACCTATTGAATTTCCATAGTCCAGGAAACTGCTCCAAAAAGAGAGAGTCAACCAGCTTGTTTTTTCTACTAGGAGGAGGGCGGTATAGGCAGAAAAAATGGACTGACCTTTGCTCCAGTGTGAGTGTGGTTTGGACTAGTTCAAACGATGTGTGGTCGAAATTGAATGTTGTGGTGTAGTTAAGACGTTTTATCATGGAGTTCCTTGTGATGACAGCAATTCCATCTCCGCGAGAATTACGGGGGAACGACTTGATGGAGTAATCAGTGGGTGTTAGATCCGCACACTTGGGCTCATCTAATGTTTTAGCCATGTTTCTGTCAGGAAAAATATGTCAACATTCTGGTCGTTGATAAAATTAACTATTTATGTGCGCTTTTCCGGTGGTCCTACTGACTGGGCATTGAATAATGCAATGCGCAGAGGTATTTGTTCACGTTTGAACATTGATATTATCATTGATTGATAAAATCAGCTGATGGCCCCAATTCAGATAACCTACGGAAATTAACTCTTATGCATTAAATCTGTTTAATTATATTTTTTAAAACAATTTCCTTATTAAATGGCAATGCATTGTACTTCCCTCGTTTATTTTGCTATAAGCTGTTTATATAAAAATTTTCATGTCAAAGTCGTACATGGAAAATTTTGACAGAAACGTTTCGAATACATGAACAATGATTTTTACAAACTTTTGTCGTATATTGCCTTAGAATTTTTCAGAAATATATTAGAACTTCACATATGCGCCAACGTAAAACAACAGCATTCGTTAGTATATACTAATTATATAGGAAATGGGGTAGGAATGTGCTTAAAATGTTAATGGTATCGAACATAGTTCCAGTATAAACAGATGTTTGCGGCCCCCTCTACCCGGGATTAAAAGTGGTTTACGTCCAGGTGTTACGAATAGTAAGACGCTTATTACAGAAATTACAAGAGCTTCCTGGAACATATTGATACAGAGCTAGATGGAGATGATGAGTCAGTGGAAGTACGAGCGTCTCAAATGATGGAATTTGGAAGTGATGATGAGGAGGGCATAACCAAGGCAATAGAGCCCATATTCCCCTCGGCTACGCGCTATCTTTGCACTAAACATCTGAAGGATAATGTCAGGCACTACCTTCAAAATAAAATTGGGGTGGAAAAGGGTGAACGTGATATAATAGTGGCCCAAATATTTAGTACCGGTGGCATCGCAGACGCAAATATTACAATATATTTTGAATGCCGATTAGAACATCCGGAAACAATCATCAGTGAAGAGCATCTGATATTTTGCACCATACTTTAAAAACAATTTTAAACCAAGACTACACAAATAAGTTTTCAAACCAACCCGCAAGAAATACAGAACGTGTGAATTGGACAAATAACAACGCAGAGTCCATCAATAACATTCTGAAACTCTGTTGATTGGAAACGCGCAAGACCTAATATATAAACTTTTCAAAGTGACACAGATACATTTAATTTATTATAGAAGCGCTCTTGATGACAGCGGTAATAATCAGCAGCAGGGAGGATGAACAGACCATTTTTAGGAGTGTCTATTTTTGAAAATAAAACTTCATACGATAAATGAAAATACAAGGTCAATAACGTCAAACCGAAGCCTTTAACTTACCGATATTTTCTTTAATTGGGTTAGCTCATTTTGCTACTTCATCTTTGTCGTTCGTGTTTTCAAATTTGTATGTGTTCGTTTACCCGTCAGACACTTATTCGTGGTCGTCACCTTCCCTGCTGCTGTAGTGTGTGAGTTACTAAATCATTAATAATGTAAAATAATAATATGTGATTGTACTCCAATAATGAAATCTCACACGGCTAGATTAGCTCGAGAGCGACTAGAGGCAATTAAGCAATATATCCCTGTTCGTGATGTTGTCAAGCAGCGACTACAAGGCGTTAGGAGTCTCAGGTGGAATTTGCAGAAGGTGCGGAACAATTATTTAAACCGGTTACAAAGGCTACCGAAGGAGTTACAAAAGCTACCAAAGGTATTCTTCCTATATTGGAGCAAACTGCTATAACAGCTGAAAAAATAGCAGAAAGAACTTAAAATACAAAAAAAAGATTCCACAAGAACTTCCAGGTGAAATAACTGCTGCTCAGCCCTTTGACAAGGTAGAAATACTTGAGAGTATTGACGAGCTTATTTCTGAAGTAGCCGATATAAAGAATCTTATACCAGAAACAGAACCAGAACAAGCAAGAGCCAAACTTCATGTACATGACAAATTTACCGAAGAAGGCATCACCTACAAAACAACAACCACAGCAACCAGCCCAGATTACAAGTGAGGAAGATGTAAGCTCTACCTCCGGTGCAACCGGAAGTGGTCTTGATACTCGAGGAAGTGGTCATATTACTCTATGTCCCAGCGTCGTCCTTGCTGACGTGAACAGACTAGAAAGTCTGACTGACGGAAAACGAGCCGGTAATAATTCCCCAGAAATCACTAATGAAGCAGCAGATATTTGTCAACGATTATTTACAGGCGGTATCATGGACGTTAATGCTAACCGGTCTCTCATCAATGAGATCGTTGATGATTACCGCGACGATGAAATTGTTGATGAATGAGGGTATGCAATTAGATACAATGACTAAAATAAGACGATCATACATAATGTTCATCGTGGACTGATCATGGTCAGGGTGATAATTCGAGATTACCAACATACAAAGCGATCGACGAAGATGGACTCGGTCATGTTGTTCAGGGTCTATTTAGAAGGATAGCCACAAAAGCAATACCGATTGCAAAACAATTACCTATAAAAGCTATTGACGTTGTTCGTGATAAAGGCATTGGTGCTGTCGGTGATGTTGCTAGTAAAGCATTCTTAGCAATCAAGGATAGTCTAGCACGATTAATAAGACGAAAACCTCAGCCAGTTAAATTACCCAGCACTGAAGTGATGCCTTCAAATGTCAGGAAAATAATAAATCAAGCTGCAAATCAAAAATTGGCAAAGTTGGCTGGTGTACCCCTGTCAGAAAAAAAAACAAATATAGCTGCTACTCTGATAGCAGGAACTGGTCTTCGTGTTAGACGATAACAATTATTTTAAAAATGTTCAAACGTATATCTGATCCAACATTTGGCATGGATGCACCAGTTCTTAAAGCTGAATCTGTTCGCGATTATCGGTATTATTTTTATGATTCACGAGAGCCAAATCAGCGTGGACGAATCGAACTTCAAGTTCAGGAATCAAGCAGATATTTCTTACCCACTGAAGCATTTATTGAAGTGGAAGGTGAAATTCCGAAAACAGATAATACTAAATATAGAGCTGATATTAGTGTTGGTTTTGTTAATAGTGGTATTATGGCGTTATTTAACAGTGTTAACACATGATTGATGGGGAAAAAAAACATTGAAATATGTCAAAACGACGTCGATGTTGTCATGACGATGTTGGGTCTAGCAAGGTATTCCGATGAATATTCAAGATCAACTGGTCCGTCAATGATGTTTGCCAAAGACACTTCTGACCACCCTACCAACATACAGTATAAAATAAGATGACTAAGAAACATCGCCGACAACAATCACGCTGATGTGTGGCCGGTGGTTCATGGTGCTAATCCAAATTTCAACTTAGGATTTGCAATGCGTCAATCAATGCTGAAAGATGGAAGCAGAAGATTTTCATGCGCAATTCCACTGTCCCACATCTTTAGATTTTGCAGGAATACTATAAAAGGTATTTTTGGAGCAAAGCATACAGTTGTGCTTGTAAGAAAGGCTACTGACGATAATGCAATCTGGTGTCCTATCGTTGATGCTGGTAAAGTAATGCTGACAAAACTGTCGATGTGGATACCAACAATGATATCATCACTCGATGCAGAACAACGGTAACTCTCCTTTGTGGAATCGGGTGGTACATCATCATTATCATGGTGACGGTGACAACAGATAGTGTCCAAAGTAACACTAATGGTTTATTCACATGAAAGATAGCATCGCAGCAAGGTATTTTTGCACCGCGACTTATATTTATTGCTTTCCAAGATGCTGAATGAGTAAACTCACAAACACACAGTATAATGATATTTAACAAACTTGGTGTTACTGCAGTTTCACTGAGAATAGATGGACATCAAGAACCATCCGAAGATGTATTATTGAATTTTGAACAGAATCATTTTGCCCGTGCATATCATCGTTTGATGACATTCATGGGACGTGATCAGATTGTTGATTCTGGTGTACAGATATCAGAACTAGATTTTACAACGGTGTATCCGATCTATTACTTTTCGCTTGAACACCTAGATTTATTTAGACAATCTGTCGTTGATATACATTTTCCAGCTCATGTGACAAGAGGAGCTATAGCTAATTACAGAGCAATCGCTGTTATACTCCCATACAAAACAATGTTACTTGAAGGTGTTGGTGGACGAATCAGAGTTATTGATGCCCCAGTAGAAAATATGTAATTAAATCGCTCATGATATTGTAATGTCATATCATCATGTTAGTGTCAGTCTGACTCCTGATCAGATAAAAGCTACAATCAGTATCAAAAAGGAACTGTGGAATAAAACTATCACCAAAAAAAGAACAAATCAAAGGAGGTCCGAATAAACTATCATTGTCAGAACGTCAACACAGGGACTTCAATAAAGCTAAAGAATCAAAAACCGGCGTTAGACTTAAACTTTCTTCGGGTGCCATTAAAGACGCAGTCAAGACAGGTGATATATTTCCCCTTCTTTCAGCTATACTAGCGTTAATAACCGATGCAGCCCCAGCTGTTGCAAAAACAGCTGCACGCGGTGCTGCTGGAATTGCTTCTGGAATGGCATTAATGAAAGCAACAGGAAAAGGATTAAAGATTTCTAAAAAAGAAGGGGTCTGAGACTACCAGGAACTCCTTATTGGTACGGAAAAGGTTTAAGACTTCGTTTAGACGCAAAACCTCTCCGCCCTATGTCCAATTTTGATTTAATTGATCCTGCTAAGCGATTAAATATCAATACTTACAGAGGTGTTTTATGCGTGACCAATTACCAAAACAACCGAACCGTGTTGAAACCGGTATATTTAATCTCGATGGAAGTTCTGGTCTAGGTACTCATTTGGTTGCATACGCAATTGATCCACGTGGAATTGTTTATTTTGATTCGTATGGACTGGCATCACCAAAGAATTGCTAAAATATGATGTCAGCACTGGAATATGTAGTATTCCTGCAATTTGGCATTCAACATTACCAACACAGACAATAACTGATCCGCCAATATGTGGCCGTTAAGTAATTGCTGTACTCGAAGCTGTGTCAAGGTCCCTGACATCGTCAGAGATACCACCTCATAAAGTCGTCCACGAGTATACAAGTAGATGGTATAACCTTCCACCGTTGCTTTAAATAGATCTTAAAGTACAATGGTTGATATTTAGGGAAGATCTTCTATCAAAGACAAGGAAAAAAAGATGATATTGATTTGTCGAATTACGCGACACGAGATGATCTTGCTGATCTTAACCTATCTGGAGTTGACTGGGATGAAGTTGTTATTTTTCAGGATATATACGGTGTTTTAAAGACTAGTAACATTAAGTGGATCGACATAGTTCGTAGAGTTCTCGGTGCTACCACGAATAACATTCAAGTAATTACTGACGGAGGTAGAATCAGAGACTCAAGTGTATCAATAGCAACTATCAGAAATGAATTATAAAATGTGTCGATAATCATTTACGATCCATCAGTGATATAATGACAGGTAAACTCAACATGGGTGGTAATTCTATTACCACTTTAAGAGAACCAGCATCCAATAAAGATGTCGTAACCAAAAATATGTAGACAATAACTATATTAGTCTAGATACCAAATTAACCAAGCTGCGATCTGAGTATAACGTTCACGGTGCAAAATATAGTATATTTATACCGTAGCTATGGTGTCATTCAACCGATATTTTTTTTCTGGTACCGTGTCTATTGTGTTAAATAAAGCTGACGAAAGAATTTTTATGCTGGAATCATCTGATAAAAAATTAATCGCAACGTCTTACTGGTGTTGTCTGGAATTTGTCGCTGAAACACTTCAATTGATAACTTCGTAATTAAAATATAATGAGCTCCCCAATCGACGTTAAACGTGATGTTGCTGCGCAACATTACAGATACAATCAAGTATCTTAGTGGCAAACCAAACTGAAAAATGTCGTTGACGAGTATACAGTAAAAGTAAAAAAATATCGCAGAAGTGTAGTTGTCGTTGATATAATTGTGTATTCGGCGTCCGCTGTTATCGCTGAAACCGGCGTATTGCTATCAATAATAACAATGACACCAGCAATTATTTTAGCTATTTTTATTACTTTATTTTTTGTCTTTTTTTTCTTCTAAATATTGTATGCGTGTTTTCGTTTACCCATATAAAGTCTCACTGAGGTCGCGTCCTCTCTGCTATAATTATTAACCAAATATTTTATCAAGACCTACACGATATCTTGTTCTGGGATCGTGTAAGTTTATTTTTTGGAGCAGATTGTGTTTTTGAAAAGAAGTTTCTAAATCCAATTACGTCCATTTCTCCGCTGCACCAGGTCTGATGAATATTTCTTAAGGTATGTGTATCAACTCCGTTTAATACAACTAAAATATTACAGTTTTCTCTGATCACGTTTGGTATTTGTGTGTATCGTTGAGCGACATAAATTATATCTGTATTTTTATGCCTGCCTCTGGAAAATGTTTTGCTGGATTTGATTGTTTATCCAGCATCACATCATCGTATATCATGAGATTATTAATAAACCCGTCTAATTCATCTACAGACGGTGCTTGATTAATATCAATATAAAATTAACTATATCGTCGCCATCTTCATTTAACAATTTTGCATTTTCATTAAAGTCTTTAAGTACATCATAACATCTCTGATCATCAACTGATGGTGCAACTAAATACAACTTGTCCCACTTTAACCATCTCATTATAAGATTAAGCAGTAATTACGTTTTACCTGATCCTGATGGACCTATTATAATCATTCTGATAGAATTTGGTAATGCTGAAATATGTTTTACTGGCTCTTGCTTTATTGTCGCTGAGAAATCATTTACATCCATATTATAAATATACATGAATCTATATTGTTTACGTTGTAGAGTTATACTGATTTAGCCACGGTTACAACAAAAAATGGACGAATAGCATCTGGTGGAAAATGTGCAATATGTAACAGAATTTTTCTTTCTTCGTTTTTACCTAAAATTCAACGTGAGGATGGTGATGATATTGCTACATTAATGTCAAAATTTCCAGGAACACCTTGAGCTAAATACCCAGGATAAAAACAACTTCCAGGATATAATGATTGTGGTCCTGGTAGCCGACTTGATATTCGACTTGATAACCAGGATCAACCAAAACCTGGAGAATATCCGATAAATAAAATTGATAAAGCGTGTCATATTCATAATGTTGCGTATAAAAGCGATGATTTACAAAAAAGACATATTGCAGATGTGGAATTAATTAATGCATTAAATTCCATAAAATATTTATCTTTTAAAGAGAAATTAGATTGATTGATCATAAAATCTGCAATGAAAGGTAAACTACTATTCGGAGCAGGTAATTATTCAACAAATTATTGAAATAATGGAATCGATTTATTATAGTCCAATGGGATATTGGAAAGGTAGAGTAGCAATTAGTAAACTCGCTGATGCAGCAAATACTACACGTTCTGCTGCTGCAAAGTGGTCACCACGACAGGCAATATGGCAAATGTTATGTACCACCACCTAAACGAATTCAGCATGCACGTTTTGATGTCAGCACTCCTAACGAAGTTCATCAAGCAGACATTTTGTTTTTACCACATGAAACTATCAAAATTGGAAGACGTCAATTAATATATTAATACGCGTTGACTGTCGTTGATGTTGTAAGTAGATATAAAGAAGCAGAGCCGCTACCAACTAAAACAGCTGCTGAAGTTGTATCTGCTTTTGAGCGAATTTATCAACGAGGACCCTTACGATGGCCACAACTATTACAAGTTGATCCTGGCAAGGAATTTCTTGGTGCAGTATCATCTATGATGAAAAACATAATGTCGAAATTAGACGAGGACATACTGCAATACATCGTCATCGGGCAATTGTTGGACGATTTAATCGAAAACTTGCTGAGCGGTTATTTGGATATGAGTATGCGAAGGAAATAATTCAAGATACAAGACCCCGCGAGTGGGTTGCAAGATAACCAAGTGTGATAGCTGCATTAAATAATGAAAGTACTCGAACGACTTCTATGAAACCTATTAATGCAATTACAAAACAATATATACCAATGCAACGACATGATTTTTCAAAACAACCAGTGCACGGTAATGTTACTGGCAGGTATTTATGTGAACCTGGTGAACTTGAAGGTGGTAAAAAAAGAGACTGATCCTATTTGGAGTGTAACGACACATAGAATATCTAGCGTGGTAAGATCTACGGGTAGATCTGCAATCTACAAATTAGATTCAACTGCTCCTCAACGTGGATTTGTAAGTGAACAATTATAAGTAATTCCTAAAGACACACAATTACCACCGTATTCACTTTTGTAAACTTGCACACCGACGTCGGTTACATTCAAGACAGGTCAACATTATATTTTCGCGTGTACGACCAAACTTACTATTAATTCTGTCTACGGTAAATTGTCTTGGATCATTACTTGAGTATCGCCACAACATTACTGTCCTGGTATTTTTCGTCAATAGTGCCGAACTACACCATCACGAGATGCTTCGTCATCCTTGATTATTGGATGTCTCATAAACGTATTTTCCATATTATATAATATCATTTGTTTATATGATAATTTGTCTCAAACATTACTTTGAGAATGTTATCAGATCACTGTCACTGTCATTATTTTTTTATCATGATATCTCTTCAGTTCTCTGTATTTTTCCACCACATTGCGTATACAACTGCGTTTTTCCTGTAAATCCAACACCTCATTTCAAACACGGTTTTGGTCCTAGACTTCATTACGAACGCTTTGCAAATGATGTCCGCAGAATTCGTTTAGGGAAGCTTTGTTACAAGGTGTCGTAGAACCTATCATTAGCCATCTGCATTTGTCCTTTGTTTGAATCATTATATATATATATATATATATATATATATATATATATATATATATATATATATATATATATATATATATATATATATATATATAATACTTGGTAAAATTTAATAGTTCGATTTCGTGGAAATATTGTTACTGCATTAGTCCATGCATGCGCATTATGATCAATAATTTCGATCGAAGCTCCCTTTTAATTTATATTTTGATTCATATAAAATCTCTTCGGTTTTCGTTTTCAATCTTATTAGGAATTTTAGTTTCTTTCCTAACTCAACGACATCTTTAACTGACGTTCCGGTATCTTTAACTATTTCCCCCCATTCGTTAAATATTTTATTTCTTTTATCCGTTAGACCGTTTCCACGAGTTCAAACGGTAAAATGTTCCGTTACTCGTTCGGCTACACAATTCAGTCTTGAGAATTTCATCGGTTTTAGATTATTAACGCTGTGTTTATCATTTATCGGATAAATTCCATAAATAACTGTTGTTACAGGATAGGCTCTTTCATAATACGGTTTGTCAATACCAGTCAACATTCCTGGTTTGGAATTTTTACTCAGTATGGCAATTTTTTCATTATGAAGGACAGGGTCAATTTTGTCACGGATAATCCAATTGTCTGTTTCGGCTAATACAAAAAAAATTTAACTTTAGAAAGATATTTTAGATTGTCGAGATAATTAATGATAGTTTCCGCTCGTTTGTCGTTCATCGTAGCATCGACACCATCGGGGATTTTGAATGTTGACAACACATGAGATGCGCCATCTTTGCGAAATTCGTTCTTGGCGTCATGAATTTTATTAATCAAACTTTTATTCTTCGGATCAACCAGAGCTTTTATCGGTAAGTTAGGGGACATTCTATAATGTCCTTTGAAAACATCATTGATGGACCAGCTGATCTTGTATAAACTGAATATCTTGCTAGACCTAATATCGTTGTTGCAACATCAACGTCTTTTTTAATCGTTTCAATATTTCTTCCGTCAATCATGTACGTAGCACTGTCAAACAACGCCATAATACCGTTTTTAACAAAACCGATTCTAAAACCATCCGCAAATTCAGTATTATCTGCTTTTATAATTTCACCTTCTACTTCAATAAATGCTGCAGCGGGTAAGAAATATCTGCTTGCACCCTGTCCTTGTAATTCGATCCCCCCCCCCCCGCGTTGAATTGGTTCTGGTGCGTCATAAGAATAAAATTGGTAATCACGTATCGATTAATCTTTGTGAACTGGTGCGTCTATATCGAACGCTGGATCGGATACACGTTTAAACATTTTAGTATAATTGTTATCGACTCACACGAAGACCACTTCCTGCTATTAAATTTACCGTTATATTTCTTTCTGCTTCACCATTCAACTCTGATAGATTTTGATTTGCAGCTTGGTTTATTATTTTACTGACATTTGCGGCATAACTTCAGTGCTGGGCAATTTTACTGGTTGTGTTTTTTCCCCCGTACTAATCGAGATACTCTTTCTTTGACCGATGAAAATGCATTACCGACAAGATTACCAATAGCATTAATACCGTTATCACGAACAGCATCAATAGCCTTCATTTCTAATCGTTTTGCAATCGGTATTACTTTTGGAGCTATCCTTTTGAATGAACCCATAACAGTATCACAGAGTCCATCTCCGTAAATCGCATTGTAAGTTGGCAATCGTGAGTTTACTATCCTGACCATTACAGGTCCACGTTGTGCATTGTGTATAATCGTTTTTTTAAATTACATACTGATTAATTAGTTGTTTTTTTAGTCGCTGTTATAATCATCAGCGATTTCATCAATGAGAGAACGATAAACATTGATATCCATAATACTGCCAGTAAATATTTCATTAATAATTTCCGGCGAATTATTTCCTGCGCGTTTTTCTCCAATTAGAACTTATAATCTATCTATGTCGGTATGAACACTGTCAGGACAGATTCCTTGAGTAACAAAACCACTTCCAGTTGTTTCATCTTTCTTACCTGTTGCTTATTCTGCTTCCTTCTCCCACTTTCCTGAGACTGATTTCCATTTTGCTTCTTTCTAGTCTGGTGAAGAACGTAATTCCTTCTTTCGTCTAGTTTCTTCAAATTCCTGATCTTCTTCTCTTTGTTTCCTTTCTAGTTCAACCTTCTTAAGTTTCGACCTCATTTTCCTCTCTTTTTGTTTCCTTTCTGTTTTGCTTTTTCAAGTTGCAACTTCATTTCTACTTCTTTTTGTCTCCTTTCCAGTATTAATTGTTTAACACGCCCACTTACTGCCTGTTCAAATATATTAAAATTGTTAACATCTTCCAAAGATCTGATTTGTGGAATATCAGTAGCGACGCGAAAAACATCCCTAACCCAATCGGCAGATCTCATAGTTCTCACATACTCGGGTTTTACACACTTATCTCTTTCATGATATCCAAACGCGGCAATATCAATTACTTGGTTTTGGATCTTTGATAGCGGCAATACCCTCGGGCGTAAATTTATCTGCAATATTAATTATACCTCTTGGCAGAGGTGGTGGTTGAGAAGGTTGGGGTGGTGGTATTTGAGCTGCTTGAAGACGGCCAACAATATCAGCAGGCAATGTTTCAAGAGCTTTTTGTGTTGCCTCAGTTGCTGTAACAATTTTCTTGGATGGTTCGACAATTGGTTTAAATAACTGTTCTGTGCCTTCTGCATATTCAACTTGAGATTCTTGACGTTCTTGAAGTTTTTGTCTTACAGAATCACGAACAGGAAGAAATTTCTTAATTGCTTTTAATCGCTCTGGAGCTAATCTAGCAGTATAATAGCTGGTGCTATTATTGATATAAATAATGATCTAATTATAGTAGCAGAGAGGACGCGATCTCAGTGAGACGGCATATGGGTAAACGACTACATATAAGCATTTAAAAAAACACAAAGGACACAAATAAAGTAACAAAAAAACTAATCCCCAAGAGAAACTCTCGGTAAAGTTCGAGGCTTCGGTTTGACGTTATTTACCTTCTTTTTATTTATTTTTTTCGTATGAGGTTTTGAGTTTTCAAAGTTACGTTTCAGCAAAAGGTCTGTTCGCCTTCTCTGCTGCTGGCAGACACAAAAACACAGACGTGATTTATGTTACTCAGCGATATACACAAATACCTAAAGTGATCAGACATAACTGTAATATTTTAGTTGTGTTTAATGGATTTGATAAACATACTCTGCGAAACATTCATCAGACTTGGTGTTCAGGGGATATAGATATAATTAAGTTTAAAAACTTCTTTTCAAAAGCGCAAGCTACCCCACGATATATCACGATACATTTACATGATCCTCGAACACGATATCGTATAGGTCTTGATAAAAATTTTTGGTAAAGACTTATCTGATGCATTCATTTTTTTTTTCAAGCACTCCTGGTATTTTGGTATTGCTACTTATCTATAAATGTTGAAAAATATTCACGTTATTGAACCCGAATACTCTTCGTCAAAGTTATTTCCCTTTGCAACTCTTGACATCACTACTTTAACCTGTTACAAACAAATCACTAAATATTCGCAGTTTTTGTTTGTTTGTTTATTTTTGTTGTAGTTGAGATTTAAAATAGGTATTCTGTAAAATCTGATGGTGTTCTTGGTGACTCTTGATGTTCTGGCATTGTTCTAGAACAAGTTCTGCATAGCCGATAAAACATACCCGATGTGTCGTGGTGTGTTTAGTGACACTCGTATGAGACCAGTCTAAGATCAACTTGACCAATTCTCTTAACTTTAGCTAAAACATATGACAGGGGACCGGTCTAGATTTGAATATAATTTAAAAAATATTCATAAAATTAGTAGGCTAATATTTATAATATTAGTTTTTGTTATTTTGAATAAAACGAAATAAAAGCTTGAAATATTATATCTCCTTCAAAAATATATGTAAAAGCCGAAAGCGTAATGGTATCCGATGTAAACAACATGGCGGTCAATAACAAAGCTGACGTTCCTATCCGTCGCAGTATTTAGACTGTATTGTCAACAAAAACGTAAATTGCTCGACGTTATACGTAAGATACAAATTATTTCATAAGGTATGATGTTTACTGTAGCATCTTACACCAGTTTACGTCACATATCAGCAGTAGCCCTAATAACAACCTGTAAAACATACATAACCCACCCAAATACTCTCTAAAAAAGCAAAACCTGATTAATATACATAGACAGATGGGCGCTTTTGATACATCCCTAGGGACCTCAATACTCAGCAAAGGTTCCCGTATTCTTAAACCCCACACATATCATTAAAAAATAAACAAAAATAATATTTTTTTTATAAAAAAATTTTGATTCCTCTCTAACTAGCTCAAACATGAAAGACGGCCAAAGTAATACTGTGATACAGATCATACTATCACTAAAGCAGCACAGAGTTTTCCATCCAGTGCAACCTAGCTCATCTTTAGAACAATTTCAGACACAAGAACCAAAACTAAAAATTCATGCAAGTACATCCATTTAGACCAGTACCTTGGAATGAGAGGACTCCTGCCTGCAGATGGTTGCCTGCCTTCATGGTCACTACCTCCCTTGCCTCATTCGGACACAAATAAGCGTGCAATGCACGCATGAAACACCTAACATAAATAAAAGCAAAACAAAATGAATAGCGAGTGGCACTATGGTGTCAGAATCTTTACACAGTTCTATCAAGTAGAAGCAGCTAACGACAATTTTACATTACACAACTACCATTTCCCCTAAATTACCTGAGAGGAAAAAGGACTGTGGAGAAATGTAGAGAAGCAGAAGAAAAACGGATAACTTGTGCTAAAAAAGCCCTTCTAAGGGCTACCAATATTGCCTCTTATCCAGGGAACCATTTTGGCTTGATATACCATTTCACTAAAACTATTATGTACACTAACTTGATCCATCAATCCACCGGTTCAAAATTCAAACCTTTTATGACCTAACAGAGACCAAACTTTGTATATGTCGCTCAGACATATTAGTTCATAAAAATTTTGTAGGGCATCTACAACATACACTATGTACTAGAATTTTTATGATTGTTAGTACGTAGGAAAATTTTACAACTTGTTTTGATTTGACCCAGTTGCACAGGACCTAACACATTATTGGCATTTTTTATTGTCCATTAGTACAACTAGACTAAATTTGACTAAGTACGGGCTGGCCTTCTTGGGAGTACATGACATCCATGGCTGGCTTGCTGAGTTCCTTGCCCTGTTGCCTCTCTCAGACATTGTATAACGGAGGAGATGTGGAACAATTTCCACCTGCCTAAAGCTAGGTGCCCCAATGTGACATCATCATTGCGACCAATCGCAATGGGAATTACCTACTGCTTGGGTCAAAACCTAGTACAGAAAATACAGACTGAAATCAACTCATTGTTAACATGAGTGTGTGTTGGGCCCATTCCCACTTATGAAAGCCCTTAATTCAAGTCATTAGAGACATATAGTCCTATGACCTGAAGGCTAAATTAGCTGTGCTCCTTGAGCACATAAATGCCTGGGGGATATGGCACTAATTCCTTCCCCCAGGAACGTTTAGCATCCCGCTGTGCAGGAATAAACCCGTCACACATGCCCTTCTGGGTGCATGCGACATTAATCCAATCAATCAATCAATCAAGCAGTTTGTCTTGACAATGAATTGGAATACCATACTGTGCTGTGTTGACTGGAGACTGATGCTTTTACTCTTGCAACACTACATGTGTCACGAAATAGGTCATAACTCATATGTGCTTGAAAACAAGAGTGCTGTACAGTTGCTTTACTGGTTTGCTAATCAGTGCACCAAGAGGCTTAGCTTTAATTACTCAAAAAAGTCATGAGAAAATACACATGATTTTAAAACAGATTCTACAGTTTTGTGTATAAGTTCAAATAGCTTTGGTCAATTGTAAACAATGAGTTGTTTGTCAACTATTGTTTCCATACCAATTACCAATGTGAATGTCATATTTGTAAATGTAAACAGAAATCTTTGACAAGAAAAAGTTAATAGATCTATGTAAGGTTTCTTGGTAGTCTGGCTAAATAGAATTTGAAAATATTGTGATATGCCCCATAAATCTTGTAATTTCTTTCTGTGAATTTCATGGAATTACCATTTTACTTTTGTAATTTTATTACTTTTCACTTAGCAAACTTGACCACTTTTTTGCTTCATGGTTCATAGTATCAAAATAAATAAGCAAGTAGATAAGTAGCACATAGCATATATTGTATTAGAATTTTGAAAACTTTGCAGTGCATTATTTTACAAACTCTATGTATGTATGTATGTATGTATGTATGCATGCATGCTTGTATGTATGTAATGAAAAATGAAGCAGATAAAAATAATGTTGGTTAGAATAAATCAGAAGACAAATTTATAATATCTATAAATGCATTAAGCAATAAATAATAAATATAGATTTAAATTTACAAAGCTCAATTCCAGATAAATGAAAAAGTTACAATATTTTTTAAAAAATAACTTAGACAAGAATAAATGAATATCTACAGCTTATTAAATTTGAAGAAAGCTTTGACTCTCTTCCTTGGAATATTTTACATCTTAATTTCTTGTAACTTTTGGTCCCATGATACAAAATTGGATTAAACATTTACAGAGATATTCATCAGCAATTATACAAAATGGATTTCATTCTGAATTTTTTAAACTAATGAGGGGTTATAGACAAGGGTTTCCAATCTCTCCCTGGTTGTTTCTTTTGTGTGCTGAAATCTTAGTAGTTTTGATGAAAAATGAGAAGAAAGTAATGGGAATAAATATTGTAAACACAGAATATTTAATATCAAAATTTGTGGATAATATGTCATTAATTCTAGATAGTTATTACTCATAAAAAAAACATCACAACAGCTTTTCAAACAAGATGCAAAATTGAATAGGAGGTTTACTGTGCCATAACACCTGTACATATGGGCAGAACATATCATAATAACAATATACAAGTTATAAGTACTCATTAGTTTTTAAATAAAAGGCAATTCAGAACAAAACTTGGTAAAATTAAAAAGTAGGGTTAATGCAGAAGGCACAACATGGCTCATATTGTTATCTGAATAATGTACAAGGGGATAAAGGGGATATGCTGATAAATTGCATATATATGTATAGACATAGCAATGTAAAATCCTGGTAACTCAGTTTTGAAAAAAGGTCTCATTTTTTTGTTTAATATATATTGCTTTTTTTAATTACATAATTGGGCTATGAAGAATAACTAATTACTTTCCTTGATTGCTGATAGCCACTTCTGCTCATGGAAGGGTAGATAATGGGGTTTGCTTTGTTATAAGACTATCTTCCCCTGAGCTAGGGACAACAATGCTGTCAGCAATGTCTGAACACAACAATAAAATAAATCTAGAGACTGAACTTAGAAAAGGAATGAAATAATTCTGTTTATCAGAATGTTATATAAATATTTAAGACAGAATAAGATGACTAGGATATGGGTCATAAGTTCACTTCCAGAACTTTCTTAGGTCAGTAGTCATGTCAACATGCTTACAAGTATTATCTTTAACTTCAAATGACATCCATTGACAAAAGTTAGCTCTCTAAACATTGTTTACAAAGGACCATACTTTAAACTACAGCATACAATTATGGATAAAAGTTGAGTACATGATATAGCTATACATAACAATGTGGCAAGCTCACTTTCTAAATCAACATTGAGCAGTCTTTGTAATAGCTACATAAACATGAGAATTTACGATAATAGCTAAAATTTTATTTGAAAATGGTATGCAAACTAAGGAATAAATTATAGCAAGAAGTACAAAATGGTGTGAAAAGGAAATGCGAAAACATTTGGACTCAGTAAAAAGAGGGAGACTACTGTGATCATTGCTAAGAAATTTGACATCAGAACGCTTTAAATAAACATTGTCAATATACATTTGTTAGCAGTGGGAAAATGGAATGGATGGAGATAAGTATGATATCGTAGCCTCCAACAGCTCAGAGAATGACAGCTCAGTCAGATGTTTGTACCCTGATTTTATTTAGAAGCTTTTTAAATGTTTTTTGCACTGCTATTAATGATTATTCATAATTATTTTAAAGATAAGTTTTACTAACTTTTAAATTAAAAATTTAATATTTAAAAATAGTTATGCCTTTCTTACTTGATATATAATTTCTCAGATCTGTGTGAAATCCCTCTAGAAAGGCTACTCCTATAAGGCCATTTTCCTGCTGCAGAAGGGGTTGTCTTATAAGATAGGGACCACTGTAGCCCCAGCTTTTTAATGCCTCATGTGCTATTACAGTAGCATAGTTTCACTTGGTCCTCTTAGTGTCTCACAGTATATACTTGATCCTCTTAGTGTCCCACAGTATATACTTAGTCCTTTTAATGTCCCACAGTATATGCTTGGTCCTTTTAGTGTCCCACATTATATACTTAGTCCTTATAGTGTCCCTCAGTATATATTTGATCCTGTTAGTGTCCCACAGTATATACTTAGTCCTTTTAGTGTCCCACAGTATATGCTTGGTCCTTTTAGTGTCCCACATTATATACTTAGCCCTTGTAGTGTCCCTCAGTATATATTTGATCCTGTTAGTGTCCCACAGTATATACTTAGTCCTTTTAGTGTCCCACAGTACATACTTGGTCCTCTTAGTTTCCCACAGTATATACTTGATCCTCTTAGTGTCCCACATTATGTATCTGGTCCTCTTAGTGTCCCATAGTATACATTTGGTCCTTTTAGTATTTCACGGTATGCACTGAGGAAGCTGGAAGCTTTAAAGTAAGTGTGCATTTCAATACTTTAAAAAAATATTATGAAAATGTCGTGTTCTCTATCAGTAAACTTGATGTTAAACTCACTACCTTCAATATTGCATAGGTATTAAAAATAATTAGCATGTCATCTTGGCAAAACTTATTTAGTGTAGTGCTCTATACAAACAGCTTGGGCAGGATTGTCCTAATTAGAAGTCAGGAAAATAATGTCCAGTCTAGCTAGATCAGAATTGGAATATTATTTCTCATGGAAAATAGTTTTTCAAGATCATTTTAACTTTTTATTGTTTACAGTGAGTGTTTTCTGTTCAAACACAGAAGATGCCAGCAGGAGACAGAGGTTTTTCAGTAAACACTCCACAGAGCACTGCTGTTTTAATGGATATTGTATCCAAATTGAAGCAAGAATTACAGCAAGCTCGAGTAGAAAATGGAAAACTTATAGATCAACTCAATTGTTTGCTAAGTCTAGTCAAGAGGTAAGTACCCATACATGATTTTGTACATCTAAATGGGAGCAACATGGATCCTGATACACAAACTGATATTGCATTAGAAATTGTAGATCTGCAATTTTTATTTTATATATAATTTCAAGCAAACTATGAGAATCTTCTGATAAATCTTGGACTTGTTTGCTCCCAACTGCATATCTGACTTAACATGCCTGCTGAATCATGCTGTCTCAAACAAAAAACATGGTCATATGGGGTGGTGTTGGGTGGTGGCTTTATCCAACACTTTTCAAATATAATCCTAATTTGGAAAATGTTTTTGAGCTTATTATTGCCTTGAGTAAGGTATTAAAAAGTGATTAATAGGTTTTATTGCTAAGTGAATCCAGTACAATGCACAGCACAGTAGCTGCCAGTGAAAGCATATCCATTGAGGAATCAAGTACATTTGAAAGGGGAATTAACTGTGTATTCAGGACATTTAAAAGTTCACACTGGCATGTATGTCTGTACAAGTCTGTACATCCATATGTTTGTCCATACCCTAGATAAAATTCAATGTTTCAAGTTTTTTCAGACTTAGCCCAGTGTTAAAATTGTCCACTTTCTAGCTAGGTAATATTAATTTTCTCTTGTACAGTATTATTTTTTATTTTATTTGTTTGGTTAATTATGAATAATCAGTAGAAACAATCTATTTTTGCTGGTCTGTGTTGTTTTAGAAACAATCTATTTTCACTTGTCTGTGTTGTTTGTTTCTCCTTATTATTCAATTTGCTATGTTTTAGCACATCTAAAATAGCTATTGTAATAGAAGCCCCTTATAATACCCCCCCCACTTTTTTTATTTCCCCCCTCAAAATAAAAGAAATTTTTACCTCATTGAGGCCGATAGATCCATATATATATCCATTATGGTATGTCCATATAATTACAACAGTATATGAATAATCCAACAACTGAGAAAATTCAAAACAACTTCATTTAAGAACATTTTCAGTCAAACAGTGATGTACAGCATTCAGTGGCACCTCACACACACCCCCCCTTTGGAAATTTCACTGCCCTTGGGGCATCTGTTAAACTAACTATGGTATATTTATTCTTGGTACCCGATGTTCTGGTAATTATACCATTGCCAGCATGGTGATGTTATTTTTAGGTCATTGGCCATTATTACTCTAATTAATAAAGTGATCATGTTTTGAAGAACAAATGTATATTTTCTTTCAACTGAAGATGCATGAGAGTTAAAGAAAATATAACATTTTTTTTTAAAAAAAGCCTCAACTACATTGTCATTAGAATACAGTTTATTGTCATTATTTCACAGTCTTATATCTTAAATCAAACCCAGTGAATTGACAGTACTAGCTGAATCAGTATTTAATTTATGCATACAGTATGCACAGGTTGAAGGTTATTTTTCCTGTCAAATACACTAAAAAAGCATATGTTAGTGAATTTTCTGTATCGCACAATTTTCATTAATTTTGTCATTTTCTTTCATAAGACTATAATTGCAATTGCTAAAAGTTTATAAACATTTTAAACAGACATAGATATTGCAAGCATGTCATTTTACATCCAATGTTTCACATACCTGATAGCACTCTGATACACAGCAAGAGATGTCATATCAATGACATCCTAATAATAATGACATAATTATTATAACAATAATAATAATAATAAAAATAATAATAATAATAATAATAATAATAAAAATAATAATAATAATAATAATAATAAAAATAATAATAATAATAATATGTCATAAAGACCTTTGCAATAAAAAGCATTGATTCTAAAATTGCAGACTTCTTTAATCTCACTATTTATTAGTTCGCTTCAGTTGATTATTTTATGATGTTTCTAAAATAAAAATATTATGTTGCAGTGTACTTGTAGAGTAAAATTGGAGTCATGAAACTATCAGACTTTCTAATCATTGAAGAGGGGGTGTCTTTCAGCTACCTGCAATTTATTATGTATTCTTTTATAAATTATCTTGGCAACAAAGTAAGGCAACCATTAATAGTCATCCATCAGGCTGGATAAAGAAAACATGCTGTGTAATTCCATATCTTTCAAGTGATAATAGATGAAGAAAAATATTTGACACTTTTTTAAAATTTTCAGATCCTGGACTGGGGATGATGCAGCTACACATCATCTGGCCAATATTGTTGGTAAGTTGGTTGGTTAATTTTTAACACATTATTACATACCCATTTAATCTCACATCGCTGGTCTGGCATTCAATGAAAATGGCCAGCAATATAAGTTATGGGGCCTTATATTGAGGGAACAATGAAAGTGATCTGCAGTATAAGTTTTATGACTTTGTATTAAAGGAAACCATGAAATTGACCTGCAGTATATGTGATTGGACCTTACATTGAGGCATGTTTTAAAGAGGGCTATTTAATAATATTGCATAAAGCACAGTAGTATGGTATTTACCATTATGAAATCATAGTAGAATAGATTCTTGTTAAAATACAAGTCATACAAGTCATAAAAGCTTGCAGCACTAATTATTTCAGCTATATGTGTCATTTTTTAGAACTTTTTGCCACATACATTTAAATAGCACTATTGTTTTTTATGCTTGTTGCTCATTAATTCATGCTAGATCATTATACAATCCTACCCCACCCAACCCAACCACCCAGAAATACATGTGACAAAGACATATAACCCCAACCCTAAAATACATGTGATAAAATTATTAGATAACAACCCACTAGCAAATACATGTGACAAAATCATTATATAACAATGCCCCAAATATAGGTAACAAATTTATTATATAACCAACGCACTAGTAAATACATATGACAGAATCATTATTAAAAAAACCCACAAGTAAATACATGTGACAAAATCATTATAAAACATCCCCATATATATATATATGTGACAAAGTCATTATATAACCAACCAACTAGAATGCATGTGACAAAATCATTATATAACCAACCCTTTTAGTAAATACATGTGACAGAATCATTAAAAAAACAACCCACTAGTAAATGCATGTGACAAAATCAATATAAAACAACCCCCATATACATGTGACAAAATCTTTATATGACTAACCCTCAGGAAATACATACATGTGACAAAACCATTGTTAAAGTGCATGGGCATTTCTAGACAGGGCCATTTGAGAAGTGTAATCCAGTGTAAACCAGATTGAATATCATGTGTTATGATGTCTCAGTGAAAGCGTCAAGTATTGGACAAAATTCATATTACCCCCTGCATTGGTAATCATTAGACCTGACATTTGTTGTAATCTTACCAGTTAAGGTGTAGATCACTCAAAATAGTTAATGTAGCCACGATAAAACAGTTTAATGACATCTAAGACCACAAAATTTTTATAAAGGGCTGTAGTATACTGAGCAGCTCAGTAATAAGGGAATCATTGTATACTACAAGGAGTATAAACCTTGGCTTCATATTCCCAAAGCTTTTTGATCTGGAAACTCAAGATCAAGGTCAATGTCCCAAAACTTTGACAGTCAATAGTTTAATTAGAATATAATCACATAACTTTAAGATTTTTCTTAACTTTGAGCCCATTTCTAGACTGCCAGATTATTGATGAAAATTATGCACTGTAAGTATTATATCTGATATGGGTTCTGAGTTTTTGCTCAAAATGTTTTGAGGATATGTGGCCAGATCTACTGTACAGTTGCTTAATGCCTTGGAATATCATATGAGGGGAGTATAGTATGAAGGAAATATAGTATTAGGGTAGTTTAGTATGGAGGGAGTATTGTATGATTTGGAATATTGTATGAATGGAGTATAGTATGAGGGGAGTAGTCACTTACCACTGTTGTAAAATGAGCATTGACTCCACAACTCCCAAATTTTGTTTTAAAAGGATATAATTTTACTCAAACTATAAGCATTAGTAACTGAGAGTAAATGTTTAAATGCAAAGATTTTTTTTTAATAAATATATTGATTGAATTGCTTATTACCAGATTTAAACAAAGCACTATGGCAAGTATGTAGGAAAAAGTAAAGAAAAAACTCTAAGGATGTTATTTTGAAAACTCTGCATTTTTATAAAGCATTGATTATATAAATGTATAACCGACACACTTGAATAAATCCTACCTAAATACTGTAATCGGTCTTCTCCAATTCAGTGATTCTAAATTTGTCTTTGACCAGTTGTTTCTGTCAAATCTGGTCCATACATGATGTCCTGTCACTGTCAAAACTAGGGAGTAACTATTACATGTAGCCATGTCTAATCCCTGTAAAGTGTGTCCTATATGATGTAAAGTGTGTCCAGGGATGGTCCTGGCTTTTAAAAAGCTGTCGCCAAAAAAATCGCCAACCTCAATATTTTGTCGCCAATTTTCAAAAAGTGTCGCCAGAACAAGTAGTGTACATTTTTCCAAGTGTTAATTTAGTCTATTAATGTAACAGGCAATGAAAATTACAAAAGATGGGTTAGTTAATTCTTTAATTACAACAAGCATTAACAAAATGTTACATGAAGATCCGTCGCAATTTTAGGGCTGCCCACTTGTTGAATGCAGTTTCAAAGTCTAATTTTTCACATCTGTACATGCTGATTCTCATGAAATTCTCGAGAGATGAGATGCAGAGTTTATTTCTGATGTCAGTTTTTATGAGGTTCATCTTACTGAATCCACGTTCACAGTCCACAGCACTGACAGGTGACACCAGTAGTCTATCAGCAGCCCCCCCCCCCCTTATGGCTAGCTTCACAAAGCTTGTAGTGAATTGCTTCCTAAATCCCAAGAATGATCACTGAATGCTGTATAAATTTTCTCGACAAGCAAAATAGGATCTCCATTCCCACGAATGAAACTTACACGAGTCAACACCTGGCAATATTGGACTGTATATATAAGCATAAATTCACACACAATTTAGAGATTCTTTCACTCTTGTATTTTGAGAAATAAATAATTATTATTAATTATGCAAAACTGGTTGGTTTTTTTTGGTGCTATTTCTTGTTTCGGAGTTTAAGTCTCAGCAGCCGTAACACGGATTGATGGCAAAAGGAAAAGATCAATGAGTAAAATGCTGCACTGGCGACAGACATAATTGTGATTAGATTTTTCCATTTGCTTTGTATTTATACACAGTAGTCGGTACTTCAAAGGTTATCAGTTTTCTATGAAGGTTCAGCAAAACTATTGTACTGGTATATGTAAAAAAAAAATAAAAAAAAAAAAAAAAAAAAAACAACAGAAGATTTAGCCATTCAATTAATTGTATCTGTTCTATTCGCGTCTTCAGAAGTCGGTCAGTTGTAGGTAGAGTTCGGTAGCATGATTGACTGTATCACAGCATACAGTACTCAGCCCAGATGTCAGCATAAGCAGATTATGATGTAACAATGCACTGTAAAGATGGGGTTGTCAATACGAACAAAGGATTGTTTGTGTAACAGATTGATTCCAATGCATTGCTTAGTCAAGTTTGTGGCTTCCTTTCGTTCTCCCTTTTAATTTATCCAGTCCAAATCTATGATTGTATGTACAAATTAAATAACCAAAAAGTCTGTCGCCAAAAAAATCGCCAGATGGGATATTTTTGTCGCCAATAAGGAAAAAAAATTGCAATTTGCGACATTGGCGAAGCCCAGGATGATCCCTGTGTGTCCTATATAACGTAAAGTGTGTCCTATATAATGCAAAATCAATTTGTGTTTATAGCATGTGATTGTTGCACAATTATTATTTATTCTTGTTTCAGTACTTTGTGCAGGATTTTTTTGGAACACAGTAAAAAGTTATTACTAAAGGAAGGAAAGTTTTGTGTCTGCAACTTCTTAACATTTCTGCACAGAAAATGGAATAATCAGTGATTGTGCAGTTACTGATTCTGTGCAGTAACTGATGCAGACCCGAAACATTGTGTTGAAACCTGCCTTAAAGGAACACCGTCATTAAGTAGTTCATATGAAGGACATGATTAAAATATCACAACATGGCTGGCTGTCTTTTCTACACCAAGTGAATGCCATACTGTGTTTTGTGAAAAAACTTTGAGTGATATAAATGTCTCATTTTTTTGTTGCTGTTGTAGTTTTGAAACAGACCATACAATTTGAATCGGTTTAAAATAATGTAAATTTCCCGTCTGTGATTTCAGATTATGGTCAGGAATAGTTGGACGCAGCATTGTGACTTTGGTTTTTACAATATAGGCATGATGAAGTGTTGATTATTAGTAGTTTATGATCAGAGTGAATATTTTGGTGATTTGTTGCCAAGAATTCTCATCTGAATCTATAAAGAAATCATATTTTTATTGTAAATACATGTGTGATTAATATGATAGTTTATACAGACATACTCATTTGTAAGTTAAAGTAAGTCCAGCAAGTAGTAATGTTGTACCACTAATTGCAGGCTGATTGGATTCTTGTTCAAGTAGTTTGAGTCTCCATTACCACACAAATATTGGTATATTTGTTAAAAAGATAATATTGATGCACATATAGACAATGCCAAACATTGATATTTATACTTTGGATGGGACTTGACTGAGTTGTAAGTCACCCATAATAAACCCATGCTTATTCATTCCATAGTTGTACCAAATTCTGATACACTTTTTTTCATCATAGAAAACTATCTTATGAAAAAACAATCCCTCACTTTAAAGAAAGTAAAAACAGGGCAGGCCTCTTGGACTTGTCTTGGGAAAAACAGTGTACCTGTAGGACTGTACACAGTGCATGGAAGACTACAAGTGGAATTCCCAATGGTATTTCAAAGTTGTGTGGATTGTAACTCAGTCTTGTAACAATTGTTAATTTCATCCACCAGGTCATGCTTTGTTTTTGTATTTGTTTTCTAGGTGTTCCACCACCAAATTTTGAAGGACTTCACAGCAATACACCTGTTCCTGAGACAAAGGTATATTTATTTTTAGAAATATTTAGTCATTTCAGAGTATGTGTACATATATATTGGGGAAAAATAACATAATTGTTGGCAATTTTTTCTTAATTTTAATATACTGCTACTTACTGATGTATTGTTGAATATTTATGTTAACAGTGAATTACTTAATTTGTCTTAACCAATAAAAAATACAGTAAAATTGACCTAACTTAAAACATCAATCACTCAAAAAAATTAACATCATTTAATTACTTCTCACACTCAGTAGAGAGCACTCTCTTGCTTGCAGCCATGACAACTGAAAACAATAAAACTACAAAAATTGTAGACCCACGTCATTCTGAGCTTTAAAGTTCAACTGTTGCATTATTTATGTTTTAAATAAATGTAAAATTAGCATGGCAGATGTTGAAGTTGTGGGACATATCCTTTGTCCCACAACATTTATTGCTTTAGGATGACCCATTCATAGTGAGAATGGAACATTTTGAAATGTCTAAGCATATAGTGATCCTTGCCTGCAAATGTTCCCAAAATAGAAGGAAAGAATTTGATCCCACATGTTCCAAGGTCCTGCCCAAGTGCCCCAATGAATATCTGTACTCAGCAAACTGCATGTGGTCATTATTCTTGCATAACCATTTACAATGTACTTAAATTATAAACCTGATACCAGCAGGAGGAGTTTTTAATGAGAAAAATACAACTCCTTTGCTTTGAAAGTGTGTGAACTTTTTATGTTTAAGTACATCTGATGTTACAAACTGTATGCACCCAACCAGTCTTATCACTTAAGTGTTTTGGGATGACATACACTAAATTATGTCACAGAAATGGTTTGGCTTAAATTTACATACCCTAAATGATGTCATATAAATGGTTTGGTTTAAAATGACATACCCTAAATGATGTCACATAAATGGTTTGGCTTAAATTGACATACCCTAAATGATGTCATAGAAATGGTTTGGCTTAAATTGACATACCCTAAATGATGTCACAGAAATGGTTTGGCATAAAATGACATACCCTAAATGATGTCACATAAATGGTTTGGTTTAAAATGACATACCCTAAATGATGTCACATAAATGGTTTGGCTTAAAATGACATACCCTAAATGATGTCACAGAAATGGTTTGGCTTAAAATGACATTCCCTAAATTATGTCACATAAATAGTTTGGCTTAAAATAACATTGCATGAATGATATCACAGAAGTGGTTTGGCTTACAAAATTATGTCCAGTATTTCACAGTTATTGAGTTTAATTTTTAAGCTTACTCCAATAATCTGTTTATTTTCAGTAATGAGTGTTTCTCCCTCCCCCTAAATGACACTCAGAATAACAGTGCTTTTCTTATGGCATAAGTATGGTGTGTGTGTGTGTACGTGTGTTTCTGATTTTTAACGTAGCTTTAACAATATTTCAGTCATATTGCTATGACGTCTGCAGTGTGGCAGTTTATAGTGATGTCTAGCACTGGGGCATCATGCCGCAGACATGTAGCTTGATGTCCCACCCAGTCACATTATCCTGACACCAGGCCGACCAGTCCTAACACTAACCTCTCAATGCTGAGCACCAAGCGAGGCAGCTGTTAGTACCATTTTTTTTATAAGTCTTTGGTATGACTTGGCCCAGGATCAAACCCACGACTTCCTGCATCTGAGGCAGATACTCTAACTGCTAGGCCACCAGAGCGGTCATAAGTATGGTAATGGAAGATATCCCATATTTGTTTTTCTCTTTATTGCTACTTAATTTATCTGAATTTGAATTCTGAATTTTGTTGTTGACAAACAATTATTATGTATCATATTTACTCTATGTATACAAACATCTTAAAGTTCTGGATGGCTGTAACTTTATCTCTGCATTTTATTTAGTGCACCCAAAGTTTTTGGACAATTAAATGCGTGAAGGAACTGAAAAATGAAAAACGCTCATTCTGTAAATTTTAAGCGATAAGCATTAATTTGTAGAACCTAAAGTTTAAAACTTTGGCTTTCTTTTTTTTTCCTTTTTTAAGTTTCTATAAAGAATTGAATACAATTTGAAGAAAGAAAACAACAGAATCTGCTGCATTTGAAATATTGTCAATTATTGAGATTAAAATATCACATGCCATTGTTTTATATACATATCTTGGGGAAATGGCTACAATTTATGATGTCTTGCTTTGTATTGAACATATTTCTTGTTTGCAAGTTTGCATGGATTGATGGATGTTCGGCAAGAGAAATTCATTTTGATTGTAGTAGGAAACTCCATTTTGAAATCAATTGATTATGAGGAGAACATGAATACAATTTGATAAAAAGAATGGCTGATTTGTATGAGTTTTTGAGTCTTGTTGACAATTAATTAAATGTTGAAAATCATTTGAATCCATTCTATGAAATACTGGATTCATTATCATGCTCAGCCACTCATTAGTTACAATGTTGATGCATATCCTATCTGTAAAAGTGAAAATTGCTTTATTTATGCTTTGACTGTATTTGCCCTTGTAACTAGTAAATATTGTGAATCAATTTCATCAGAAGGAAAAACATGGTTTAGTAGGTTTCTAAATGCATATTTCCCTTCACATTTGCCTGACATTTAGAAAGTTTTGCCTTCCCCATCCCACCACAATTTTGTAAATAGTATTGTACAAAGCAGTTGTCTCCATTGGTCTATACAATTGTGTCAGTAACCACATTAGGGTTCCTATCTTCAAGGTCAAGGTCATTGCTCATTGTTTTAATTATTCATTCACTCTTTGCCTTCTGCTCTAAAAGTTTAAACCTATCTGAGATTAAGGGATAAAACTTGGTATACATGTACATCATTATGATAAAGTGTGTCACCTACCATATTGGGGGTTCTATTTTTGAAGGTCAAGGTCTCAGCTTAGTACTTTAAATGTTGGGGGTTCTATTTTTGAAGGTCAAGGTCACAGATGAGTACTCTAAGTTTTCCATCTAACTTTTATTTCTACTCGTTTTCTTTGGAACCATTTGAAATTAAGGGATGCAGCTTTGTATGGTGGCATAAACGGTCCTACTGAGAACTATCACAGAGGAAATTTGAAAAACAATTTTTGCATGAAGACTTCATTAATATTTGAGAGTCTTTTTTAATCCATCACTTAAATAGCAATGAATGGCAGCTCTGACCATTGAAATCTGACTTCATCAACTTTGTCTTATAATAATGATGTTTCAAAGTAGGTTACTATGGTTTGATTAATTTTCTTGGATTTCATGAATACTACAAAACCGTAAACAACTACCTCATTTATAATGCAGGCCATTTTTTTATGACTCCCATGAACAGCCTTATGAAGAATGAGCACTATAGTTACATACCCTTGAATAACTTTATAAAGAATGAGCACTATAGTTACATACAAATCTTTAATTTAGTTTAGAGAAGGAAACCAAAACTCTGCATGGTTTGATTTCTTTAAGTCATTTTTTATTTTTGAGAGAAAAATATTGGATATCACTGCAAATTATAAAACAACTTCCATATTTTTAGAGTCAAGCTACAAAACATTGGGAGAGATTGGTGCTGAAGTTGTTGGAGAGAGAATATGCCCAGGTTCAGGCAGAAATTCGAGACCATCAGCAGCGGTACATACAAAACAGACAGCTCTACATGCATGAAGTTCTACTTAACCATCAAGATGAAATGGCAAAATTCTCTCTCAGTCGTCGCAAAAGTTCCAGATTTGTGGAAGATGTTGACAAGCGATTCATGAGATGTTACAGTGCTAAGGTAACCTTCACTGAGACCATTTGATAAGACCTAAAAGAAATATGTTTTTCCAGTCAACTTACTAATCTTACTGCAAAACCTATGCATCTTTTCCATATCTTCAGAAGAAAAATGAAAAGAAAAAAGAAATGAATGAATTTTGAATGTCAGAATTCTTCATGATTTCATTCTGAATTTAATTTTTTGCCATCATACTTTAGTGTCACTAACATAGACTAAAGAGCAGAATCCAGACTGGTTGGTTGGCTGGTTGATTTTCAATGGCAATTTCAAAATATTATTGGCTGTATCACAATGAGGAAATGATGGGAGGTTAGTACCTTTTCCACTGAGGCAAAACACCAGGCTGGCTGATGCAGGTATTGTGACTGACACTGTACCAGCTGAGGCTGTGACCCAGGCTGGCCTGTGTAGGTATTGTGATTGATACTGTACCAGCGGAGGCAGTGACCCAGGCTGGCTGATGCAGGTATTGTGATTGACCCTATACCAACTGAGGCAGTGACCCAGGCTGGCCTGTGTAGGTATTGTGATTGACACTGTACCAACTGAGGATGTGACCCAGGCTGACCTGTACAGATATTGTGATTGACACTGTACCAACTGAGGCAGTGGCCCAGGCTGGCCTGTGTAGGTATTGAGATTGACACTGTACCAAATAAGGCAGTGACCCAAACTGGCCAGTGCAGGTATTGTGATTGACATTACCAAATGAGACAAAAACCCAGGCTGGCCTGTGTAGGTATTGTGACAATCTACTAACTGAGCTACCATGGCTCCCTGAATCCAGATTCATAATTCTGCCTGACATTAAATTTTGGTTTAATTATGTTTGTCTTTACAAAAGTAAAAGAGATCATGCAAAAGCAAAATATGTCATTAAGTTTTATTATGACTCTGTGGTCTCAAACTTAGGTAACAGAAAAGAAGCAAAACCAACAAGTTTTATAAAACTTAACAGTTTAATTATGAAAGGCATAAATGAAACATTTGAGAGGAACTGACAGTATAATGAAGTGAATCCAAATTAGTCCTTAAAAAGGTCTGTGAAAGTCCTAAATGAAAAAAGTTCCTTATAAATTTGAATACCAGAAATGTACTGGTCCTCCAAGAACAGAGATGTTGTCAAGATGGTGTTGCCCAGAATTCCTTTGGGTAATTTAAAACAGTTCCAGAATAATGTTATAGACCAAAAAAAGAGTACTTTTTCTATTTCCACAGAACAGTCAAAACAAGTGTTTTTCATCTCAAAAAAATATCTAAGTACAACTTAAAACACATTTGCAGACTTACACCAGGAAGGCAATAAGTATGAATGACTGCAAAAATCATAAAGAAACTGATTGCTTAATTATCTCCCTTTAAACACCATATATTGTGACTGTACTTTGCAATAGACCCATGGTGACATCATACACTATCGATTTTGTGTCAATTAAAAATATTCATTGAGCTTGCACAACCAAAGAATTATTCTGGAAACATCTATATCCTATCAGTCTCTGAGAAACTATGCCATAGGCAACATTTTAAGTTTTATTATTAAGATTATTATTACTAATTGTCGGCACATACATACACATCTATTTACAGATCTACACAATTTGCATTCTTAACAGAGCCAGATCATGTACAATTTATAATAAAAGATATTCTATACAGTTTACAACCATGAATAAAAATTATGAAAATTAGATAAAATCATGTACCAGGAATTACACAAAATATAAATATACATAAGAGTGTGTGCTAAACATAGTCATTAGGTCTGTACTAAACATACTGTCATTAGGTCTGTACTGAACATACTGTCATTAGGTCTGTACTGAATATACTGTCATTAGGTCTGTACTGAACATACTGCCATTAGGTTTGTACTGAACATACTGTCATTAGGTCTGTACTGAATACTGTCATTAGGTCTGTACTGAATACTGTAATTAGGTCTCTGTTGAATCTGATATTGATTACACCCACTGCACCCATGTATCTTCCATGCAGCAATCTATGGATGTCCACTTTCATTGCACTCTTGTGGAACAGAACAAGCATGCGATAGACCACTGGCAGAAAATTCTGATGATACAACTGTACATTAAAGATCGACCTGATATTTCATAAAATAACAATGGCATGCAGACGTGCAAGACTTGTGCTTGTTGTTATTGCTAGAAGACCTGTGTTAACACCAGATTAGGGAAATGGCCTTTGCAGTGTTATCCAGGGATTGTTCATGGGACTGCCAAAGGTGTTTGCAGGGTTGGCATTATGGGTTGTGCCAATCACAAAACAAGCTGCAATGAGAGTCATAGACAGCACCACTTGAAATCGGTTAAAAATTATGAGATTGCAGGCATTTCAAGATGGACTATGATGATTAGTGACTCAACAACCAAAGAGATTTCTGAAAAGGTATTAGATTAAACTGATAATGTATAGGTGGAAGCTGAAGTCTCATAGTTACAAAATTCAAAGATATATCCAATCCCATGTTGTACATGGATGCACCTGTGTTGCGAGATCAAAGCTTATTGCTAAACTTGAAGACCTAAGTTAAATGTATTCAGTCAGAGATATGATGTGTCATTATACCAGAGTGATATCAGGCCCACTTGGGCATCTTGTTCAGCATGCTAGTGGAAACATTAAATATTATTTTGGCCTACTGGACAGCACAGGGACAGAATGTACAGTGAAACCTTTCAGCACCAAGTCCATGACACTGAACTGAAACTCTACTGGCCATTACATACAAGTTTTGTAGATATTGAATGAAAAATGACTGTATACAGATCAGATTAATTGGTATCTCTCCTTACATATTAACTTATTTGATAAGACTTTTTAAGAAAATGAAGATTTCAAACTATACCAATCATACTATCACAAACAGTGACTCTCATTTCTACTGTGACTGTATGACTAAGGTACATTTTATGCCATCCAGCTGACCTTCACTAGGACCGTTTCTCTCCAATGATAAAATCTGCCTGGTTTTCAAATTTAACATATACTTTTGAGTTACAATTACAGTGTGACTGGAGTATGGAGAGTACAAGTGATATAGGAAATGTTTACACATGCTATTACTTTATTTAAGCATTGTCTTTTTCATTAAACAAACGTTTAGTTTGCATGTATGGAGCAGTCAATGTTGATATGCTTGAGTGAGTGTTTAAAGTAGGGAGAAATCATTCTTTAGTTAGAAAACACTTAGCCACTGACCACAGAAAGCAGGTGACCATTACATACGTGACTTTTATGTAGGACATTTGTTGGGGGGAAATTAGAATGTCCATTGTGACCAGATGACTGCTATATAAAGGTCACAAATGGGACAGGTTTGAATGTATTTTAATTTCCAGTCAAGCCATTCTAGGCCATGATGAAAGTAACAGGTTTGCAGTTTGATTTGACTGTCTTTCAATTTAAATTTAAAAAGAAATTTATTATTCTTTTTTTGTTGATGACACTCAGCATGATTGATGACACTCAGCATATCATGACATTCAGCATGATTGATGACACTCAGCATATCATGACATTCAGCATGATTGATGACACTCAGCATATCATGACATTCAGCATGACTGATGATACTCAGCATGATTGATGACACTCAGCATGATTGATGACACTCAGCATGATTGATGACACTCAGCATATCATGACATTCAGCATGACTGATGATACTCAGCATGATTGATGACACTTAGCATTGATTGATGACACTCAGCATGATTGATGACACTCAGCATATCATGACATTCAGCATGATTGATGACACTCAGCATATCATGACATTCTGCATGACTGATGATACTGAGCATGATCCTTATCCTCGACAGTAGTTATTTGTTTCATACAAGACTGCTCACAAAGCATCATTTGGTGTGCATTCATCATTCTTAGTCAGGCTGGAAATGTTTGCAGAATTTGACTGAAATCTGTTTTCAAGAACCTGAGTTGCTCTTATTTTAAAATCTAAACAAGATTTTATTTTCAGTAATTTTTTTAATCATGTATGTTTTCTCATTTAGTTGTTCCCAATTTTAACGAGCAATTAAAATTTCAAGAGCACATCATTCTTGTACTTACTAATGATGTTATCATATATTGCCATAATGATATATTTTCACCGGATTTGGCATGATGATGGTATTGGCAACAAATATACATCAACAGTATCTTATGGATTTGAGATACCTCTCCCCCTGCACCAACCTCCTCCCTAGTCCTTATAAATCTGTTTATAATTTACTGCAATATGGAGTACTAACCCAAAGTAGCACGTTTAAAAAAATCTTTTAACGGGCCACATCAAGGTCTCAGGTGGTCCAGTGGTCCAAGGTTCTTGCCTTTACAGATCACTCACACATCAAGGTCTCATGTGGTCCAGTGGTCCAAGGTTCTTGCCGCATGCGTTTGAGTTTCAACTTAACCCAAATGGAAATGTGAGAAAGTTTGCCAGTAGCATCCCAGGGGTTGGTCATTCTTTATAGGGTTTTCCTGGGATCTTGTGCTAAAAAAATGGCATTAAACTCCACAATATATAACCAACCTTGTCAGGACACCTTTTCTTTACAGACAGGATAACATCAAAAGAGGAAGACATCTATACTCAATTGCTTAATGAGGAAGACATCTATACTCAATTGCTTAATGGGATAGTTAAAACTATTCTTACCTGATAGACTCCGATGCATCCAGGATTTCTAATTCAGTATTAAAAGACAGTGTAATTGATGAACATTTAAAAGGTAAATAATATGAACATATGCATGAATATCATTATCAATTAAAAAACAAAGAAAATCCATTGTTTAGCAAGTAAATACATCATACATTGGCAGATGATGTATGTCTGCATTTGTTGTATTTTGACCTGATCTGGATAACACAGACCCAGATCTATTAGTTTAGACCCAGATCAATTAGCACAGACACAGATCTGTTAGCATCGACCTAGATTTATTAGCATAAACCCAGATTTATTAGTACAGACCCAAATCTATTAGCACAGACACAGATCTGTTAGTTTAGACCCAGATCCATTAGTACAGACACAGATCTGTTAGTTTAGACCCAGATCCATTAGCACATTAACAGATCTGTTAGTTTAGACCCAGATCCATTAGTACAGACACATATGTTAGTGTAGACCTAGATCCATTAGTACAGACACAGATCTGTTAGTGTATACCCAGATCCATTAGCACAGACAGAGATCTGTTAGTTTAGACCCAGATCCATTAGCACAGACACAGATCTGTTAGTTTAGACCCAGATCCATTAGTACAGACACAGATCTGTTAGTTTAGACCCATATCCATTAGCACAGACACAGATCTGTTAGTTTAGACCCAGATCCATTAGCACAGACACAGATCTGTTAGTTTAGACCCAGATCCATTAGTACAGACACATGTTAGTGTAGACCTAGAGCCATTAGTACAGACACAGATATGTTAGTGTAGACCTAGATCCATTAGTACAGACACAGATCTGTTAGTTTAGACCAGATCCATTAGTACAGACACAGATCTGTTAGTTTAGACCCATATCCATTAGCACAGACACAGATCTGTTAGTGTATACCCAGATCCATTAGTACAGGCACAGATCTGTTAGTTTAGACCCAGATCCATTAGTACAGACACAGATCTGTTAGTTTAGACCCAGATCCATTAGTACAGACACATATGTTAGTGTAGACCTATATCCATTAGTACAGACACAGATCTGTTAGTGCATACCCAGATCCATTAGTACAGGCACAGATCTGTTAGTTTAGACCCAGATCCATTAGTACAGACACATATGTTAGTTTAGACCCAGATCCATTAGTACAGACACAGATCTGTTAGTTTAGACCAGATCCATTAGTACAGACACAGATCTGTTAGTGTAGACCCAGATCCATTAGTACAGACACAGATATGTTAGTTTAGACCCAGATCCATTAGTACAGACACATGTTAGTGTAGACCTAGATCCATTAGTACAGACACAGACCTGTTAGTTTAGACCCAGATCCATTAGTACAGACACAGATCTGTTAGTTTAGACCCAGATCCATTAGCACAGACACAGATCTGTTAGCACAGACCCAAATATATTAGCATTGACCCAGATTTATTAGCACAGATCCAGATCTATTAGTTTAGACCCAGATCCATCATCAGACCCAAATTTATTAGCACACACCAATATCCATTAGCACAGACCCAGATCCATCCATACAGACCCAGATTTATTAGCACAGACATAGATTTATTAGCACAGACCCAGATCTATTAGTGCAGAAAACCAATAGCAGATTTTGTGCTCTGCTGTTCTTTGATCAGAGTGCAATATATATGGACAATATGGGATGGTTAAATTTGAAATGAGTACACTTGAAAATGCAAATCAGATTTCCTAAAATTCCTCAAAATCAGATTTCAGGACATTGCAACACACACGAGTTAAAAATGTATCTGATACCAGTTATAGATTATTTGTACCACTTGTCTTCTTTTTCAGACAAGACAAAGATCAAAGTCCGAGAGCAGGATTTTGCAGCGTCCCAAATCTGCTTACCAAAAAGTTCCCCGGACAGCCTCGGAGATGGTGGAACATGTAGATTTAACAGTGGAGGCCTTGTTGCAGCCACATTCTTCACCTGCTGGCAGCCAGTTAAACATCAACTCTCCTGCTAACAATGTATTATTATACCACAGTTTTAATATCCCATCTGTCATTGGTTGAATTCAAACATGTGTCATTCAAGATTTGTTATATTTCCCGAAAACTTCCACCCTCTCAGGTATCTTTTTATTGTCATACAGGTTGCGTTTTATTACCTTCACAGACCTGTAATGTTTTGTAATATTTCTCAATTTTGCTTAAGTTATAACTAGGAAAGATATCATACCATTCAGAATAAAGGACTCAGTGTTTTTTTTTTAAATCTAGGTAATTTCACTTTTCTTAAGTACTTTTAGACTAATGCCTTTGTTTTGAAATTAAGTGACACATTGTCCAATCATGGCATATGTCAGTGCTGTCCAACCTTTTTGACACCATGGGTCACTGAAAAATGTTTTTCTTGAAGCTGAGAGCCACAGCAGAAAACTGAAAAGCAAGGACTGTATAACTGCTCGCGCTCTGGTGGGCCATTTAAAATCAGCCTGCGGGCTGCAGGTTGGACAGCACTGGCATATGTCATACATAAAGTGCAGTGCATCCCACTTAATTACATCATTTTTCTTCCAAGAAAAAATATGTAATTAAGCAAGCTTTGCAAATAAACGAGAACAGACAAAAACCATGGGAAGTAACTCTTCATTTCAACGACAATAGTATGTTATAATCATCATACAGTTGCAACATGTAGTGCACAGCTTCAGATTAAATTGAATATAAATAGTGTGAGGGATGTGATGGAGTTGAATCGTCTCTTATATTTTACATCTTATAAATGATTGGATTTGAAATACACCCCCCCCCACAACAACAGCAAAAATACACATGAAGTGATTGAGTATGTAGTTTGCAGCACATCCATTATTAGGATGCACACAAAAGTCAACATTAAAACCCAACACATTTTGCTATACATATACATATATATATATATATATATATATATATATATATATATATATATATATATATATATATATATATATATATATATAGAGAGAGAGAGAGAGAGAGAGAGAGAGTCAGAGAGACATTTCTCTTTTATAATGTACAGAACAATAAAATTTTCAGTTTAAAATTAGCCCATTCTTTTTATATAATTATTAATACAGATAGTGAAATGTATCTTTACATGAATGGCCAATGTGTCTGTCAAACACACAACAAACAATGCTAAGCATAATTTTGAAAATAAAACCATTTATTACTGCAATTATCAGGGGTAAATATGCCTGTCACCTGAACAAAAATGTCAAAATAACTAATTTCCTACATATTTGCAAGTCTTAAATCTAGCCAACAATACGGTGTAGTCAGGTAGGGGTTGCAACTCTATATATTTCAGAAATAATCTAACAGATCTGCTGTCACAGATTGCACCTGCAGATCAGGGTTCATGATGTTCACTTGAAATCACAAGTAAAATGAACATTGTAGACCCATATCTATTGCTGCATTATGAAATGGAAGATATGGGTTTACAATGTTTGTATATACACAAGTAAAATGAACAGTATAGACCCAGATCTACTGGTGCATTATGAAATGAAAGATATGGTCTACAGTATTTTTTTTATATACAATGATTCTCACTTTAACACTGCTCCTTAAAGTCATGAAAGTCTTCTGTTAAAGGTGAGGTTACCAATAGTGGAATCAGTTATACATAGTATTACCATTACATGCTTAATGGAACCCATGGGTTTTCATCAGAGAGTTCTTACACATGTAGATGCAGATTGACTCTCAATATGGGCAACATCATGGCCATCTTGAAAATATTGTTATTGATATAGGGTTTTCACCAGAAGACTTCTAATGATGTCTGTTTGGTACTAAATGAAAACTGTGCCAATCTGACAAACAATATGTCCCACTCAGCAGCTAATTTGAACATCTTGTTATCGCTGAAGAATATAAGAGATGGTTGCAACACTTAGAAGTTGAAAAGTCTTGGAAATTCATTTCACCCAGTAGAGCATCAGTTCCTTACAAGGACTTTTTGTTTCTTGGTTATTCTTGTCTTGTTCAATATCACCTCATTTCAGCTAGTCAGATAACTTTTTTCAGATTTTTGGTAAAAAACTTTATATTGCATAACAATGAAAATTTGTTTCCATATTATTATTTTCACCAGACCCTCATTTGAAAGAGATCTCAGAGAGCCGTTTGAGAGAATGAGACTAGTTTTTCACCAGACCCTTATTTGACAGTAATCTCAAAGAGACAATTGAGAATACAAAATAATACATTTTTACGCTTGTTTGACTGAGATCTCACTGAACCATTGGAAATACAAGACTATATGTTTTTACAAGACCCTTATTTTACAGAGACCTCACAGAGCATATGAGAATACAGAACTGTTATTTCACCATTATGAAAGCATGATACTATATAGTGGATTATATTTGCTATAATAGTGATCTTTCACTCTTAACAAAAATAAAATATATTCAGACTTCATATATTTAGGCCACAGATATGGACAATGTCCAGTGAACAACATGAATGTTAAACACAACAAAAAAGTTATTAGATCAAAATCATAAAACTTCAGCTTTGTTTAGACAACCTGTGATTTAGCACTGTATAGACCTGTGATATAGTACATGTGTTTTAGCACTGTATAGACCTGTGATATAGTACATGTGTTTTAGCACTGTATAGACCTGCGATATAGTACATGTGTTTTAGCACTGTATATATGACCTGTGATATAGTACCTGTACTTTAGCACTGTATAGACAACCTGCGATATAGTACATAGCACTGTTTAGACAAACTGTGATGTAGTACCTGTGCTTTAGCACTGTATAGACCTGTGATATAGTACATGTTTTAGCACTGTATAGATGACCTGTGATACAGTACCTGTGCTTTAGCACTGTATAGACATCCTGTGATATAGTGACAGTGCTTTAGCACTGTATAGATGACCTGTGATATAGTACCTGTGCTTTAGCACTGTAAAGACATCCTGTGATATAGTACCTGTGCTTTAGCACTGTATAGACCTGTGATATAGTACATGTGTTTTAGCACTGTATAGATGACCTGTGATATAGTACCTGTGCTTTAGCACTGTATAGACATCCTGTGATATAGTAATTGTGCTTTAGCACTGTATAGACATCCTGTGATATAGTAAATAGCACTGTATAGACATCCTGTGATATAGTGACTGTGCTTTGGAACTAAGAAAGTATGGTGATCATTGTGTATGTTTTGTTTTTCAGTTATACAAAATGACACAGGAGACAGAACAAAGGCATGAACCCAGGATACCTTTTGATGATCCAAGACGATATAAACAGGTAAAGAGCAAATGATTTTTGTTGTTGTCCTAACTTAAGAAATAATGCAACTATTTATAAGTATATTGGAAAACGACTCTAGTGACAAATGTCATTATTACATAACTAGCTCATGACTGTAGTTGCATTTTGTGGGATGTTCCAGTAAATTTTCCACTCTCCAAATATCAACAAACATTTTTCAGTGTCACTAAGCACTTATTGGATGACCAAGCACTTATTGGATGTCACCAAGCATTTTTTCAGTGTTACTAAGCATTTATTGGATGTCACCAAGCACTTATTCAGTGTCACCAAGCACTTATTGGGTGTCACCAAGCATTTTTTCAGTGTTACTAAGCATTTATTGGATGTCACCAAGCACTTATTCAGTGTCACCAAGCACTTATTGGGTGTCACCAAGCATTAATTGTGTGTCACCAAGCACATATTTGATATCACCAAGCATTTATTGGGCATCACTAAGCATTTACTTGGTGTCACCAAGCACTTATTGGGTGCTGTTAGACACACACAGGACCCAAAAAACTTGTTGCTGTGTAACATAACATTAAATCAGATACATCATAATGTAGCATTATATAAAATCATGTCATATAATATATTTATGTTCTATTCATTTTAAATTTGGGACGTAAATTTTAAGCATAATTTATTATTTTTAGTTATAGGGTATATAATAAATCAACTGTAATGTTTGTATTATTGGATATCGTGATCTCACCCAAAGTACATGGAGCTCAAAAAGCTCATCCAATTGTACTTTCGTCTCGCCAAAACTATCCAATATCGCAAACACTTTAATGTATCATTATTTTGGCACAATATTAAATTTAAGTTGGAATGTATGCATTAATATATGACCTGTGTATAGCAGGTTTTACAGCATCAATAAAGTGGAGAGAGAAAAATTCTTTGTAAATTAATGTTGTTTAAAGAAAATAGTCATATACAGAAAGAAATACTGTGAATTCATTTATTTTCATGTGTATCGGTTTTTGTGTTTGCATGAAGATGTTTTTTCACACATAGTTAAATTCATGGATTAATGAAGAAGTACAGTTGTTTCCAAAGAAGGAACACTCTGAGTTTTAAATTTGGGGTTGATAACAGGAAGTACAGTTGTTTCCACAGAAGGAACAATCTTATATTATTGGGTTTTAAATTTATGGTTGTTTCCACAGATGGAACATTCATTATTAGATTTTAAATTTGTAGTTGATAGCAAGAAGTACAGTTGTTTCCACAGAAGGAACATTTTTTTATGGATTTTTTAATTTGTGTTTGATAGCAGAAAGTACAGTTATTTCCATAACAGGAATGTTCTTTGCTGGGTTTTAAAATTTGTGATTGATAGTAAACAAAAATTCAAAACCATTTGTAACCCATGAAAAATAATTTTATAGATAATAAAGTGAATAATTATATGAACTAAGTTTTTTATATCTTTCAGTAAAGCAATAAATTTTTCGCACAGCATAAAATAATCTTAGGTTAGCTTGGATTTCGGACTAACATGTCATTTTAACACGGCTGTTACAACGCCATCATATTGGGTTAGGCAGTTATACATTTGCTTATTAGATTCTACAGTTTCACAATGAAAGGGCAAGTTTACTTCTCAAAATTAAGAAAATAATATAGGTTGCATACTGGTACCTCCATTACATTTGACATACTTTTATTCAAATTTGCAGAATATGGTTGTATTATGTTTATCTCAGGCTTAGTAACATATACATGTTTGTCCATTTTCAAAATCTGATATCATTCAGAATATCTCAACAAAGTATGAAAAAATTAGCCTATTAGAAATTGATATTATAAAATTGTTTCACACAATGCTAAAATATGTTGTTTCCCATGATAAAATCAGATCACAAGAGTTGCATTACAGTGATATGATCATACTGACAAAACTAGTTCTCTGTGTGTGTATGATTTGGATTTTTAACGTAGCTTTAACAATATTTCAGTCATATCACTACAATGTCTGCAGTGTGGCAGTTTATAGTGATGCCTAGCACGGGGGCATCAAGTTGCAGACATGAAGCATGATGTCCCACCCAGTCACATTATCCTGACACCAGGCCGACCAGTCCTAATACTAACCTCTTAATGCTGAGGCCAAGTGAGGCAGCTGTTAATACCAATTTTTAAGTCTTTGGTATGACTCAGCTGGTGATCGAACGACGCCCTCTTGAATCCAAGGAAAACTAGTTACGTGCCTACACCCATTGTTTTTCACGTTGACCTACTACTGTACATACTTCTTTGCGCAGTACATCAGATGCAACTACAAACTGCAGAGACCAAGATCACATAATGTACCAGTATATCTGGATCAGTGCAGTTTGTTATGAGTAATCAGTAAAACAAGCAATGTGCACTTTGATCTGCTGGTGCATTATATGATGGCAGATTAGGGTTTATATCATTGTAATTTGGTCATGGCTTTTAAGCAAGTAAATATGGTACTACCAAGGACCAGTTTTCAGTTTTTTTTCACTGAAAAATTTCTTGATGTAAAAAGATTGAATACACTTCTTTCAGTATTGAACAAAGCATTAATAACTGAATGCACTTAAGTGATGGTCAAGTTCGACTACAGTTAGTATTCATTGCAGCATTCTGTGTTCAGTTACTGTATTAGTCTCCAGTTTCTTTTCAGCTTTCATGGCTTTATTGATGTAATTACTTCTTAAAGGAGTTACAAGTTTTCTGAAATGGTCTTGTTTTTCCAATATTTTTAAATCTGTTTAATTACATATATATGCAAAATGAAAATAATACCTCCTTTAACTCAGACACTTTATTTCCCACCATAGTGGAATCTCAATAACTTGGACATGAAAGGGACCAAGAAACTATGTTGGTGAGTTTTGTAGTTCAACATGACTAAATATACCTATAGAGTTAATCACACCATATTTGAAATACTACTTTGAACAATTGTTGGTGTACAAGACAACTACGTATGAGGGCAAAATATTCTAATGAATAAAAATACAAGAGTCCCTTGATGGGACTGATTCTCTTCTGGTCAAAAATAATTTTTAGGAATCCAGGACAAGACTTGACACTGCATGAAAGTCCATAGCATAAACCTTACTGGTCTATGACCAGTAGAGCTGAAAGTGAACATTGGGGTGGATGCAAACTTACATAAAATACATCTGAAATTTAAGATATTTTGTTTTTCAGAACAATTTATTTGACCCAGACACCATATTTGGTCCAGAAGGACAGGAAACAGAAAGTAAACCTCGTTCTGCTACTGCTGGCATGCCATCCACCATTAAAGATGGCCGTCCTAGATCAGCTGGTAAATTTTTAAATCATATATAATTAAAAGTACTACTGAAGTCAAATCATATTTCTGAAAAGATTTATAGCAGTCTTCAAGTTAGTAATATTCCACTTTTAAGATAGCTATGATTCAAGTTCGAAAACTATGTAATTGGGTTTTAATTTTCTCTTGTCTTCAATAAAATTTGTTTTTAGAATAATAATACTCAGTTATTATTGTTTAAATAAGCTCCACTGTATAATTTTTATTTCCTCATACAATCTGATTAAAATCAAGGTCTCTTATACGACTGAGATCTGACAGACATCAAAAAGTCAGTGTTCTGGTGACCTTTAGAATTCCTGGTCCACTTATTTTTAGTAGCCTATCAGACAGAGTGTTGCATTTGGTGACAAGGAGAGTGTATCGTTTGTAACAATAAGTTCTGAATTGTGTTTTCATTTTCAGAAATATGAAAGCTGTAATTTGATTGGTGAATCAAACAGTCAGCAGAATACCTCATACTGGTTCTGTACACTTAGTAAAAAAGTTAATCTCAATTTCAATTGTATTGTTTCTTTAAATAAAGTAAGTACAAGTTGAAAATTTATAAAATTGATTTTCAGCACTGAGAATACTCTTGATGGGAGACTACTCATGCTACCAATAAAGAGTTTTTACTCATGCTGCCAATAAAAAGTGTTTTCTCATTAGAGGTCATGACATCATACAACAAATTAATCCATTCATGAAAAAATGTTGCATCTTTTATGACAAGTGGTCTTTTAGAACCATTGGTCCTTTCATTTGGGTTTTAGAATATTTCATTATTGCCCAAAAAGGAAGTAAGTGATTTTGATCATCAGCATCACTAAAATATGGTTTTTATAATGGTCATCAACAATATAAAAGGGCAGCACCACTGGAAATCACTAATTTTGTTCTTGTTTCACTGAATGTTGAAGAAATTTAATCAATGGGACAAAGTTGAGAGACAACATTTTTGTAAATTAATGATCTACTAAATATATCCTTAAACTATCTTTAATAATAAAAAAATTTGTGCAAAAATATTTTCAAAAATTCAGTTTCCACTCACAATATATAGAGTATTTACGTTTGAGAATAATTTTGAATTTACAAAATTACCTGTAAATCACATTATTTTAGCATCCTTAAAATTTATCCAAATCTTTCATTTCAGCATGTTAACTGAAATGTTTGCAAATCATGGGCAAAAATGTTAACTTTTTTATTATGACTTTACCCAGTCTAAGTCAAGCCAATGTGTGCAGATGTGCAAGAGAGAGAAAAGAAATGGTGTGTGATCACTTTACTCTAGAACATGGGATATTAAAAATAAAGTTATAGACAAAATTTATGTCAGGGTTCTTTGTTTAGGAAGCATTCACAGGTTTGTCTGTTCACATAAGAAATGGCAGCTATTAAAATCCATCCCCAGGTATTCTGAAATCGAACATTATTTTCCTCACTAGATTTGTAGGTTTAAATTCTGAGATTGACAGTGAATGCATATTATCTTTAAGTGTTCCTGACAGAGAAACCAGTAAGACCTTTGAAGTATGAAACAACCAGGCCTGTTAGTCTTAAGCCCAAATCTGCTGGGCCAAGAGGCAGGCTAAACTCAGGACAACACAGAAAGGAGCGTAATGATAGTGGCAGGAAAAGGTTGGAACGGCAGAATTCAAAGCAGGATGATGCTGCTCAACTTGAGGGAGACCAGGAGATTCAGCAGCAGCAACAGGATGAGAATAGGGAGACCGAGTTATCAGAGGCAATAAACAGTCAAGAGGAGCAGGATGAAGAGGTTACGCGGTCTAAGCCTCCTATGATGGTCTACGTCAGGCGACCAGAAGCCGTCAATAAGTTTGCGGATGATCTGAAGAAGATGAGTGAAATGGAAGAAAATTTCAGAAAGACAGCCATTGAACTGCAGAAGAAAATTGGCATCTCTGAGGGAGGGATGGTGTTCTAGTATTGGAACAATGTATGACGGCAAACTGCCAAACCATATTTAAATGTCACCAGACCTGTCCTGTTTGTTGTTCATAACATAAAAGTCATTTGGCATTTTACTATGATAACAAGTTCTTAGGGTATCATGTTCCCCCCCCCCCACAAAGATACTTATAGAGCTAAACAAATTTAATAGTAATACACAAAAATCTGTTTTACATGGCAAATACCATCTATCATCCACACACACGAACCTATTATATTTTTTAGTTGGTATGACTAGTGTTTCTTCTAACATCATTTCTCACATGCACTTCATTTAAAGAAAAATTTTAATTTAGTAAAGCATTACATTTTTACATTAGATATCCTTTATCTTTTCTTGTCATAAAGATTTTGGCAAAGTTGTGTTTAAAAGTAATTAACTTCAATTAACACAACTGCTCTGCTCACTTATTTACAAGGGAAAGGGCAAATTTAGCATTCCTAGTCATTACTAGACAACCCCATTTTTGTAAAATCCACCTTTTATACAGCTAGAAATTATAAATATAAAAGTAAAAAACTTTTATGCTGAACCTAATCTTATGTCCGGACAGATATATGGACAGCTGTATGGACATATAAATATCAAAGTGATTGCTATAATAAACATGCACCTAGTTGGAATTGACAGAAATGCATTTAAAGCTTGATTAAGATTGACTTAATTAATTCCTTAATAACTGTGATTTACCTTTATTTTTGACCTAGTCATTAAATATGAACATTAATTAATCTTGAAAAATGCAAAACTGATTTTCCTTGTTGCACAATTTTTTAACTTTTGATTTGTAAATTCCAGTTAACATTAAGTCTCAAGTTAAGCAGCTTTCTTCCAAAATGATTTTGACAGAATTTTATTTCACTGTACTGATTTTTTTAAAGGATATTTACACTGTCAAATGTATGCTTCAAATCAAATCGCTGTATACTGGGGTATTTTAGTCATCAGTATTTGCTGAAAAATATTTTATTGATTATCCAAGATGCCAAGTATCTGTACAAAATTATTGCATCCTGATACATCTGGGTAGTTGACATTTTTCTTGGCCTAGTTTTCCTTTCCATTGGAAGACAGGATATTATCTATTCCATGTGATTTTTTTCTTCTTTATTGGAGTATCAAGGCTTAGTAATCACTGGGAAGCATCTTTCTAGAAAATGTTTTTACCTTGTAATTTTTTCACTTTAATGAAATCATAGAATCTTTTAGACATAAACAAGAGACCCTAGTTGGGCTTGTCACCTGGCTGACATCTGATTGACAGAGAAATGCAAGAGCAGTTGGCCAAGAAATAAAGGTCAAGAGGATGCTTTCCACACGAGTTTCTACCAATGAAAATAGTTGTTTCCTGGTTTATCTGTTGTTTTATATTTTTGTCCACATTTGATGGCAGATCAATAATATTTGTGTGATACTGAATGGCTTTTATGCCAGGATGCTTTCTGTTAAAGTTGATCAAATTCTGCTGAGCAGCTTTGTAAATGCTTCTCTATTTTTAGTAATGGCAGTCATATTTAATCTTGAATCAGCATAAGTTGTTCAGATTTTAAAACATTTTATGCCAGGGTGCTTTCTATAAAATTTGGAACAGTTCTTTGGAATAAATTTTGTTTTTTAAGAACAAGATGTTTCAAGATTTTTATATTTATAGTAATGGTGGAATGGTTGCCAGATTTGATGATGGGTTGTCATAATTTGTATATATTTGACAGGATTCTTTCAGTAAAAATTTGATCAAAATTCTGTTGAGCATGATTTAACAAGTTGTCAAAAGGTTTTATGTTTTTAGTAGTGGTCTCCTTACTTGATGTCAGATTTGGAATCATTTGAACAAATTTAAAAGACCTTCATGCCATGATGTGCTCTGTAAAATTTAGTGAATTTATTTTACAGTTTTTGAAAAGAAGTTTCAATTTTTTCTCTTTAAGTAATGGCAGTTTTAGTGGGTGCTAGATTTACATTATTTAAACAAATTTTGAAAAGCCTTGATGCCAGAATGCTTTCTATAAAATCATGTGCACATTGGTCAGTTGACATTTGAGAAGAATTGGTAAATAGCAATTCTCAGCAGATGTGGAATGATGCATGACAGGTGAAGGACCAAAGCATAAACTTGCTTGAGCTAAAAATGACAAATGACATCTATTATTCTAAAATAAGTCCATTAATTTATGTTTTCCTCCCATCCCTTTGTGCGTGGATTAATGAGGAATGAGACCACCAAAAAAAAGGATTCCATAGATATTTTGGTCTATATAGAACAGTGACTTATACATGCAGATTTTGGATACACATGGATGATCTGGACTGAATATTAACCTTTTCAGAAAATTTGAAGATATAATGAATGCAAGAAGGACAGATCTGTGTCATATTAAATGCAACTTAAGATCTTAACTGGATTTTATATTTATTGCATATTTTTACTTCAAAAAATGCTTTAATTTTTATCGTTATTGAATAATCCTTATTTTGCATCATCTCTTACATATTCTTGCTTGTGAATCGTTAAATTGCCAGTTTAAATAACAAACACCTTCCTTTTCACAAGTGCCTTTCTAGTCCTGAGGTAAGCGTTTTAACTTTGACAATACGAAATTCTACACTATGGCACAAGTATATATAGCATAATAGATAATATATTAACAACAGTTCCTAGAAGGGATTGATGCTCAACTGGCCAAAAAGAAAAACCAGGAAACCATGATATGCACATTTTCTTTTATACTTTACAACATATATACAATATTAAGTAAGATATCTTTTATATATATATTGCCAACTAGACAGCCTAAAAAGTATTTTAGTAAAATCCATATGCTGATGTGAAAATTTATTCAAAAGTAGAAATAACAAGATTGTCAAGGTGGCAGCCATATCGAATATGTGAATAGCACCATTTTCATCTAGGTCAGACTAGACAGCTTTCCATTCAGGAGGAGTAGCAATAAGAAGGCTTTCAAGATGGCTACTGTGGTAGCCATATTGGATGTCCAAGCTTTACCATTTTCATTTAGGACCAACTGGACTATGGGATGAATGTAAAGTTTCATGGCATCTGTGAACAAGTTTAGGATTAGTAGTGATAACAAATTTGTGTTAACAGCTGACAGATGGATTACTGACCATCAATAAGCTCTTCTGGTCTATGACAAGTAGAACTAAAAATGATTAATATATTAATATTTTTATGATATTTAGAAATTGAAAATTACTTAAAATTTATCCTGCAAGAATTGTTTGCAGTTACCAAATCCATCCTGTAAGAATTATTTGTAGTTGCCAGCATGATTATGTTTTTAACCCATTACCATTGTTGCATTCAAACATGTTCACTTGTAAATGCATCACATTGTTGACTCTTTCTTTTGCTTTTTCGGAATGATAATGGAAGTTAGGCATCCATGATTCATATGAACAATGGTAAAATATGCTTTGCATTATTGCTATTAATTAGCAATTGACTTACTAGGTAGCAATTCATTTTGGTGTTTTAATTGAGATATAGATAATCCTACTGCTGTTTTAATTATTGGTTGTGAAATATTTACCTCTATTAAAATTGATTATATAGTGGTTGTTATTATTTTGCATCAAATACCTGTACAATTTTAATTTGTCAGGTGATTATTTCATTTTTTTGTGGGTATATCATACTGCATACAAACACACTAGCATGAAACTGAAGTCCATTAATATAATTGAAGAGGATCATTGGTCTTAATAAGTACCCAATCCCACAATACAAACAAATTCTTAGCAACCATCGTCTTTCCATTCTTAATAAGTACAAAATCCCACAATACAAATGAATTCTTAGAAACCAGTCTTTTCATCTTTAATAAGTACAAAATCCCACAATACAAATGAATTCTTAGAAACCATCGTTTTTTCATCTTTAATAAGTACCAAATCCCACTGTATAAATGAACTCTTGGAAGAAACCATTGTCTTTTCATCCTTAATAAGCACAAAATCCCACTGTATAAATGAATTCTTAGAAACCATTGTCTTTTCATCTTTAATAAGTACCAAATCCCACAATACAAATGAATTCTTAGAAACCATCATCTTTTCATCTTTAATAAGTACAAAATCCCACTGTATAAAAATAAAATAAAGTCTTGGAAACCATTGTCTTTTCATCCTTAATAAGCACAAAATCCCACTGTATAAATGAATTCTTAGAAACATTGTCTTTTCATTTTTATGAAGTACCAAATCCCACAATACAAATGAATTCTTAGAAACCATCATCTTTTCATCCTTAATAAGCACAAAATCCCACAATACAAATGAATTCTTGGAAACCATTGTCTTTTCATCTTTAATAAGTACCAAATCCCACTGTATAAATGAACTCTTGGAAGCCATTGTCTTTTCATCCTTAATAAGCACAAAATCCCACAATACAAATGAATTCTTGGAAACCATTGTCTTTTCATCTTTAATAAGCACAAAATCCCACAATACAAATGAATTCTTGGAAACCATCGTCTTTTCATCCTTAATAAGCACAAAATCCCACAATACAAATGAATTCTTAGAAACCATTGTCTTTTCATCCTTAATAAGTACAAAATCCCAGAGTACAAATGAATTCTTAGAAACATTGTCTTTTCATCTTTAATAAGTACCAAATCCCACTGTATAAATGAACTCGTGGAAACCAGTCTTTTCATCCTTCTTAATAAGCACAAAATCCCACAATACAAATGAATTCTTAGAAAGCATTTTCATTTCATCCTTAATATTGTGATCAATAGTGCATACCACATTTAAATTACAAAAAAGCATTTGATTTCACAGGACACAATTTTTTTTAAAGTCCGTAACATACAACAATCACTTTAAAAAACAATCTCTGTTTCACTTTTTTTACTATGATAGTTTTTCTGATTGATAGTATGGTATTTCTTATAGGAATCTCATTACAAATTAGAGAAACTGCAAACGAGACCAGTACTATAGTTGCTATCTTTCTTAAATAAAGCTTAAAATGCAAGAATGCCTTGTTTTATAGTATCCTTTATCTTGTTTAACAAGGATAATAGAACAGATTTGGCATTGTCCATTTAGTACATAAATGCATACGCTTGTGTATGGGGTGGGGGTGAAACCTCCATAATTTGTCTACATTGGTCTTCAACTGAGCCAGTTACGCCGCTCATTTCTTTGATGCAGCCAGACATTCAACGTATGTGGACCGTTTTATTAAACACGTTAATGTTATAAATCCTTGATTGTTTCTGCATGGATTAAATATAGGCTGTTCTATAGAATTCGTGAGGGGGGAGCATCAAGCATATGTACGCGGGGGTGGTAGTTAAAAAAGTATGCATGTGTACAGAGAGGGGGAGTGGTCAAGCTTTGCCAGATTTTTGCATACGTACTAAATGGATGGCCCCGACTATAAATTGGCCGATACATAATGGTACAAAACCTTCAAAATACAACTTTACATGGAAGATTATACTGTACCAAAGCAATATTGGAGTACAGTATCTTGCCCAGAGATACAACATGACAGCTGACCTGTCCTTCACCGAGAAGGATTGGGACCCACACCCTTCTGGTCAGGAGGTGGGCACACTCACCAATGAGCCTTATTCATATTAATTTCAAAAGTATGATATAATAAAATCAAAGATTACAAATATTACCAGATATACTCATTTATAAGTAAAGTCCAACTAAATAGACCCAGATCTGCCATTACATTATGCATCATCAGATCTGGGTCTGTACAGCTTGTTAGGATTAATCAGTTCAAACAACACAGACCATTATCTGCAGTTCGACCCAGCTTATAAGGAAGTATATATGGTATACAAGGAAAATTTACTGGATAATCTCTCCTCATAATATCTAATAATTTAAGTTTGTGAAATTCTGAATTATTCATGCTGGGGATTCCATTGCCCCACAATTTGTTGGAAAATACAGATCAAACTTATTTTTTAATGTCAAAACATGGTCACTGTGATGCACCATCCCTTATGCTATGGATTGTAAACAGTTGGTGCAGTGTACTCTGTGCAGAAACAATCTACACAACTTCTATTTTCTTATGGATGATGAAATGGATTAGTGTGAATATCATGTTTCTCATCGCAACATAATAACTATAATAATGTTTGCATAGTAGTTCTATTTAATAATTCGCAAATGTTTAAAAGAAAAAAAAGAAAAAAGCATTCTCTTTGCTCACTTGGGAATTCCAAGGTATAATGCATTTGTGAATCATTAAATTGGTGTGACAAGATAAATAACTCTTTGTTGGATGTTAACTCCAACTGTCTATCTGAATTAGTGGAAAAATTTAATGTTTCACAGACAGTGATGAAGATATCTTTACCATGCTAATTTTTTCCACTATGCTCAATTTTATAAAATTTGTATGCCCCTGGTATATTCAAGAAGGTGCATACAGGTTGATCTTCAAAGACTGAAAGATAAATTATTACAAGTATTTATATTAAGAAGACCTCAATTTTCTTCTTTTTTTCAGAAGAATTATTTTATTAATTAAAATTTATAAATCACATTGCACAATGTAAATAAAGCTAACAGGAGTGCATGTTGTAGTATTAGAACATATCGGAAAATAAAGAGCTTTCATTCATAATATAGTGGTCCCTCACTGTAGATATATATGCTCAGTATGCTACTGCCCCTATTATAAGGCACTGACATGGTCATGGTTCCATTGAACTGGCCCTGTACTTAAGAAATTATCATCGCAGTAAATTGTGTGAATTTATAGCTCATAATAATAATAAACATGTGTATACAATATAATAATGTCCCCATTTTGTGAAGTGTAGTGTCTCTCAGTGTGGCAGTGCTGATGATGATAAACATGTGCATACAATATAATAATGTCCCCATTTTGTGAAGTGTAGTGTCTCTCAGTGTGGCAGTGCTGATGATGATAAACATGTGCATACAATATAATAATGTCCCCATTTTGTGAAGTGTAGTGTCTCTCAGTGTGGCAGTGCTGATGAAGATAAACATGTGCATACAATATAATAATGTCCCCATTTTGTGAAGTGTAGTGTCTCTCAGTGTGGCAGTGCTGATGATGATAAACATGTGCATACAATATAATAATGTCCCCATTTTGTGAAGTGTAGTGTCTCTCAGTGTGGCAGTGCTGATGATGATAAACATGTGCATACAATATTATCAACAATGTCCCCATTACATGGAGGTGTATTATTTCTCCCTGTGTGGCAATGCTGATAATAATGAACACATGTATGCAACATTATAAACAAATGAACACATGGATACAACATTATGAACAATGTCCCCATTATGTGAAGGTTTCTCTCTCCCATTATGGCAATGTTGATAATAATAAACACGTGTATGCAACATTACGAACAATGTCCCCATTATATGGAGGTTTCTCTCTCCCATTATGGCAATGCTGATAATAATGAACACATGTATGCAACATTATGAACAATGTCCCCATTATGTGGAGGTTTCTCTCTCCCATTATGGCAATGCTGATAATAATAAAGACCTCTATACAGTAATTACAACAATACTGTTAATAATAAAAACATGCACACAATATTATCAACAATGTCCCTTTTACGTGGAGGTGTATTCTCTCCCAGTGTGGCAATGCTGATGATAAGTACATGTATACAATATTATAAACCATGTCCCCCATTATAACACTATAAACCATGTCCACATTATGTACAAGTGTATTGTCTCCAATACTGCAATGCTGAGCAAGTATAAGATTAATTTTTGTGACTGATTAAGCCCATATAATTTTATGGGCTTAATCAGTAATGAGACAAGCAAAGTGGTAAAATTCAACGAAAATCATTATTTCAATAACTGCTTCCGTCCCACAAGACCTGCCAGATCTTGCAATGTGTAACCAAAAAGAGGGTGTGCATTTATTAATTCCACCTAAAAATCAATTTAGTGGTTTCATGAACTATTAGATCACAGCCAAGTTAGGACATGTCAATGTATGGCTTTCTCTTTATTACATGTTTATGAATAGCCTCATGAAAATGCAGAAATACATCAGTAAGATCACACATAGGATATGATAGTTTTAAATGGTATAACTTGTACAAACAAGAGGCCCAAGTGTGCCAGATAATTACATTACAATTAACCATTTCACGAAGCTGGTTTAAGTTGTTTTGGGTTTAACTCCTCTATCTCTTGGTGCAAGATAGGCTATACATGGCGGCAAGTATAAATGGTGGATAATGAACCCGGGAAAACCCAAGTAAGAACCACTAACCCACTGAAAGCTACTGGCAACTTTCACACATATCTCTATTAGCTGAACCCAAGACTTGAACCGATGAGGACAGTGATCAGTAAAGGCAAGCACTTTAGACCACTCAGCCATCCAGGGCCTCGTAGGTTTATGTACTGTCAAACCTGTCTACAGCCGCCACCCACAGGAAAAGGCCAAACAGGCCTTTGTGTATAAGGGATGTGATGTTATTTCAATTTTTATCCTAGCTTTAAACAAAATTCAGTTATATCGCTACGATGTCTGCAGTGTGGCAGTTTATAGTGATGTCTAGCACTGGGGCATCATGCCGCAGACATGTAGCACCATGTCCCACCCAGACACATTATCCTGACACCAGGCCGACCAGTCCTAACACTAACCTCTTAATATTGAGTGCCAAGTGAGGTAGCTGTTAGTACCATTTTGGTAAGTCTTTGGTATGACTTGGCCGGGGATCGAACCCACGACCTCCTGCACCCGATGTGGATGCTCTAACCACTAGACCACCAGAGTGGTCACTAACAGATGTTGCTGGATGGATGATAGCCACATGGTCATACCATATGGCTATGTCAGCTAAAATTAAAGCTTTGAGAATACTGATGGCGTGACAGTTATGGTTAATACATTAAACAAGATCAATGGGATGAATATAAATTGCAAGACAATGATAATTATGTTTCTTTCCAAGATCATATGTAAATAGAACTCTCCCTCTAATAACAATCTGAAATTTACACATTTTAAGCCATTTAATTCTCATCTTTTAACAGAATTTATTAAAAATCATAAAATATTTAGATATCATATCTTAAATCAATTACCTTTTATGAGCATTAAATATTGAAATTATTCCGTTTTAATTACTACTAAGAAACTATTCAATGACTGCAACATCTCCTAGGATAACAAATTGGAGTAATGTCCCTTTCCATAGCTCAAATCACTTAGGCCAACTAAAGCTTAATGCACAAAAGTAGATTTTTACAAATTACTGTTGGTAAAAGAAAGCAGACTGCACATTATCCACAAGAGAGAGATAAATACATCCAAGCCAAAAGATTGGTAATCTAATCAAAAATGTATTGAAAAGGGGAACAATACTGTTGCATGAATTTGGAAGATTGTTACACAGTGCAACAATATTAAAGCCGGGAGTTATTTAATCCCCATTATTCCAGGATTATTAAATGCACAAGTTGAGTTAAAACTTTATAAGATCAAATGCCAAGAGAATGAGCCGACACTGAGAAAAACTGTCTTTTGATTTTGCTGTACAATTAATGACATCCAATTAAAATCTAATTCCGCTAAAAGTGTTCAGTTGATAGATCAACCAATCAAGCTGCAGCTTTCAGGTTTCTGACAGTGGAAAATGTCACATAGTACCCTTCAGTGAACTAGAACTATATAAATGGTTCTGTGAACTCTCCTCAACACAATATGAAACACTCAATCTGATTGGTAAGTATAAATAATGTATTCAACACGATGCCTGTCAAGTGCATACCCCACTTTTGTTCAGTCTCTGCATAAAATGCCTGCAGATCGGGGTCAATGTTGTTTTTTTCTGCTAAATACTCTTAAACTACAGATCAGATCTGCCAGTGCATCATGCAATGGCAAATCCAGGTCTATGCAGATTCACTTAAGAGTATATATGGTAAATCTTAATTTTGTTATGCCTACAGTTCTGGTATTATTCTGAATGTGGAAGGTAGAATGGAATTTAAAAAGGTCAATAGAACATTTTGTGTTAACTCTCAGAAATTGCTTTCAATCTGACCAAATTAACCTAATATAAATAACATCATGAAATTCTGATAATTAAATCTGCAATGGTATTAATGGTCTGCTTCCTCCACCTCTAAGATTCTGTTAAATCTGCTTTTGAGTTACCAAGCACATTTTTTGAGTTCTCAAATAAATGTAGGTCACTTAGAAATACAAACTAAACTACTAGTTCCAAACAAAACTAAAATTCAACAATGTTCATAAATTTTTCTGTATGTGTGTGTTTGTATGATTTGGATTTGTAACGTAGCTTTAAAACAATTTCACTCATATTGCTACAATGTCTGCAGTGTGACAGATTATAGTGATGTCTAGCACTGGGGACATCATGCTGCAGACATGTAGCTTGATGTCCCACCAAGTCACATTATCCCGACACCAGGCCGACCAGTGCTAACACTAACCTCTTAATGCTGAGCACCAAGTGAGGCAGCTGTAAGTACCATTTTTATAAGTCTTTGGTATGACTTGGCCACGGTTCAAACCGGCGACCTCCCCCATCAGAGGCGGATGCTCTAACAACTAGGCCACCGGAGCGGTCTAAATTTTTCTAACTATGAAATAAAAAAATAAAAAAGACATTTGACAGTGAAAGTGTTTATTGGCTAGTATTCATTCTTGCAAATAAATAGTATATTTATGGTTTTAGATAACATTATTTTGGAAATGAGATAAGGAGGAAAACATTAAGCAAACAATGAAGACACAAAGTTTCCAAAGGTATAAAATTAGTTGTTCTTTACCAAAAGACCACAGAGTACTTTGCAAGAAAATTAAGCTTCAACATACATATAAATAAACATAGAAGAGATGAATAAATTATACCAATTCGACTAGCTGGGAGCAAAGCTTAGTTCTGCAGAGTTCTCTTCAAAAAATACCAAAAATCATTTTTTTTTTTCACTCACATTTCCATTCATTAACTTTGTGTTCATTCACTTTGCATACAGGTATACATTTTAGAGTTGAAATAAATGCATGTAATAATTTCATGAATATCAAGACACACTCTTAAACAACTAATACCTTTAAAAGCTACTTGAAAATCTCATACAACTGCCCATCAAGGGAATCACATTGAAAAATGCATCAACTTGGACCACCATAATTTTAGAATCTGTAGTCATAGTCATATATCCACTTATGTACATGTATAACAGCGCACTTGAGACAAAGAGAGATTTCAAATGATCCATGCAGTTATGTCAGAGAACGTGTACGTCACATGAGGTCCATCTCTAACATGGTAAATTTTTAAGGGCGGAATATATGATATCATCTATAGTGTTTGAGAGTTTTCTTTAAATTTTCAATCCTGGACTGCTTTTGGTATTTCTCTTCCTCAAGCTGTTGCTTTGCTTTCAGTAATTCCTGAAAATAGAGTAACTTATTAATTCTTTATTTATTGTCATTATCCGTCTGGTATATATATTTTTTTCAAGTAACTACAAAAATGTATGCATTAGAACTCTAAGAATGTTTTGGTTTTCGTAAAAGTATTCAGTACAGGATAAAATTTTGAAAATGAATAACAACTTCATTAAGAATTTCTCCTAATGGCATGCCAAAGTTAGTATGTGATAAAGTCCATGAATTCTATGCTTTTGCTGAGAATAAAGCCATGATTTTGGGAAGATGAAGCTGAATTGATTTTTGGAAAATCATCTAATCAGTGTTTTTGCAAACCTAACAAAAATAAATTCCATGACTTGCAAATCTTTTCCCGGGCCATTTCACAAAACTGATGGATCACAATATCCTTCATTGTCAAGTAAAGTAATTGTCACATTCGAATTAAGTTATTTTAAATCAGTGCTCTGCATTCTATCAAATTAGCAGTTATTATTTGAACTCCATTGTCAGAAATTCCCTGACTTTTCCAAAACTTTCATGGTTTTGAGAAATTCTCTTACTTTTCAAGGCCCCTGAAATTTATTTTTTAAATTCCAAAACTATTCCAGGATTCCAGGACCTGCAGGAACCATGATGATAATGATTCATGTCTAAACAACATCTTGTCTGATTATTTTTAAATTTTTCAAAAGTCAAACTGGACCAAAAATTTTAAAGACAACTTTTAATGGTTTCTATGGCACTGGGGAGTTTTTTTCCGAGGAGTTTTCAAAGAGCATTTTTCTTATGGACATTGAAATCTCTCCAAACATTACTTAATCACAGCATAATAAGGTTAAAAAGCCTTCTAAAATCAGACAAAAGTGTGCCACTATACCAAAGGGATGCTACTCCATCTGGTATAATTACTGCTTTTGCATGTCTTTTGATCTACCCAATGTTATCCCATTTTACAGACTTAATATTTTTGGAAAACATATAAAAGACACAAATTCAGAATTTCAAAAGTGATTCAATTCAGTTTTTAATGTACCAACCATGGATTTCTGAATAGAAACATCATATAACTGGTTAAAACCCATCAAGAAATGAATATAAAAAGAAAAGCAAATCTGTATAAAGACTAAATTGACTGCATACTGTGGGCCAGTGGTTCCCAACCTTTTATGGCCGCAACAATTAAAACAAAATTCTGAGCCTCACAACCCCATTTCCACATTTTGACAACTTTTGATTTCAGTCAGAACCCAGGGGTTGGGAACCACTGCTGTAGGGAGAAAAAAAAGGTGGTGTAACTTGTATATAGTAAATACAGTAGATATCAACCTTATGCTTACAGCAAAAGAAAAAATATACCGGACTTTATACATATCAAGTATTGGTAATAACATTCCTATAACTTAAAATCTCATCAAAGAGATAAAAAATAAATAACTACAAATGCACAATAGAACAAACAATGTGTGATCTACATTAATAAACCCTATGCCTGTGCAGCATTCTATTAAAATATACAGGTTCTATTCTAGAACATCCTATAGTGGAATTCACACTTATTTTTTTAAAAAACCAAACAAAAGTTCAAAACAAATGTGTTGAAATTATGCTTCACATTTGCAAGCTGTATTTTTTGTTGTTAATGACTAAACTGTTACAAGTTTTAAACTTTTACTTCCAATGGAATGTGGATTTCTACCCTATACTTTAAAATCTATAAAAGACCCTGAATATATTTACCTCTATTCTCTTATTCAGCATTTCTGCATTTTTATTTAACTCCATACTGTCTGCCTGTAGCTTCTTTGTTCTTTCCAAAAGAATTTGTCTTTCCAATTTTATCTCTGGAAGAAAAAAGTTAAAAATATGAATCAAAAGGTGACTTTTGAATGTATATTTTCTGCCTATGGTGACACACCTGGAGTAGAATGAAAAAGTTTTTAAAATACGCTGAGGCGTTGTATAACCATTTTAAACAAATTATTCTCCACCACCCAGTCCAAAAAGTAAAACAATATAGACAAAAACTATTCAGATCTAACCAGGTCATCTGTGAATGTGTACATATACCAACTGAATTTCATTTGTCTATGTAAATGTTGTTTGCTTAACCATGGTGACATGATTTTGAAAAACTAAAAAAATTTAAAAATTGTGTACAAAATACTGTAAGATCTATTAGGTCATTTATACATGTCTGAATACAAATATCCTACAAAATTTTATTTCTCAAGTGCTTTCTGCTTGTGTTACCAAAAGATTTTTTTAAAACAAGCAAAAGACCACCATCTACCTATGCATACAAATAGGGCAGGAAAATTTCATTTGTTGACAATGAGTGGTTTCTGTGCATGCTTACTAACAAGCCTCCTGGGATAGAGGGCCTGATAAGATCAAATCAAGATAGGCCAATTCTACCTCCTTTATCCTTCTCCCAGCCAAATCACTGCCTGCCAAGCTTGTGTGATGACACAGATTTGTTATGTAATTCTGTGTTACTGTTGGTGACGTGTCTTTTCAAGCCAAGGCACCTCTCATACACAAATATCCAAACGAGGCTGTTTGCATTTTGTGGGTTTAACACCATTTTTCAGAATATGATAAGCTTGTGAAATATTAGAGTATTCATTTTCTGAAAATGAATATTAGTGGCATTATACCATCTGGTGATTTGTTTATTGCCAACATTGTTGGCTATTTAAACTTATATATACAACCATTGGTTTGGAATGGAGAAATTCAGAGGACCCATGAAAGGAAGCTGCAAACTTGATATAAAATGCACTGAAATTTATCTACTGTTACATAAACAAATTCTCTGTCCATATATCATAATCCGCTTATCTTGACATCTAGCAGGAGTACTGTATGTTGTGAGATATCTTTTTTTTGTTGTTGACATTTCTGGTAACAGATCAATGGACGAGGCATTATCTTGTAATTTATCTTTCATCAGATTTTCGGCCACTTGCTAGTAGTTAATATATTTACATAGACTGACATTTGTATGTGGATGGTAAGTAAAATTCCACTTTTCACTCAGAATTAAATCCCTCAGAACACTCACATTTTCTGTAATAATCTCTGCCATCAGACCAGAACACCTGCGTCTCTATCTTCTATTAAACCTTTGTTAAATTTCTGATGCATGCATGGAAGGCAGCATCATTCCATTACCACAAATGTAAAAAACAAACAAAAAAAAACCAACCCATCTTACTTGTTGGTCTGTTCAACAGGCAGAGTGGAACAGTAACTAGAATAGACCAAATGACAGCCAATTCCATTTTAAAAATGTACCCAGATAAAATAGTTTGCTGAAATTTCAAAGGAAACATTACCTTTGAAGCATTGATTGTTAGGAAAACACACTTAGCAAATGGAAACAAAAATCAGTCTCAATCATGCAATACAATTATTTGATGTTGCTGCCACAATTAGAAATGGGTATTTCTTTGGTTCTCCAAAGCTGTCCTTTAGCAGTGACTTCAATAACACATGCATCCTTCAAAGAAACCTGACTACAATCTTCAGTAAAAACAAAAAACCTTTCTTCAAAGGAAGTCAGTATCAAACTTAAATATGGAAACTGATCGATTTTTGCATTTTCCAACGTGACTGGAACACATTAACTGTGCAGTGAAAGTTTCCTTTTTGCAGGGAAAAAGTTCATGCTTACGAATGCTACCCATGGCGGCTTAAAACACAAACTAACCTTTACTGACTTGGGACATACTGAAAAGTAAATGTACTTCATCATTCCTTAAGTGATAGTGCTGTTTTTCCACTGATTTCAGACCTATATGACCTGTGACAAAATTATTAAATATTTTAAATATGTGTGTGTGTGTGCATATTTTCAACAGAAACACTTGTATTTTGGATTCAATGTATGTGATGAGATTTGCAGGTGAGTACACGGTGTTGATACTCTATTCATGCTATACATTAGACATATATATATAAACAGTATACACATATATGTACCAATTCGTGGTTCTCTAAATAAAGTAAAATATTATATATGCCTTCTCTGTTGTCACTACAGGTGTATTTCTCATTCAATAAGCTTCGATTTAAGATGGTAACTGTGCCGATGAAGCACGTATTTTACTGCCTGCATTTATTAATCACCCCACCCCATCCCACGCACTGGGTTCTGTGGCTCCCAACTACCATGTTACAGGAGGGTAACACTGTATTATTATCTATTATGTTGAAAATTATAAAGGTCAAAGTAAGTATCAAGATTCTCTTTAAAGTTGAATGAGAATTTATTGTTCCAGTAAAATTACTTATTTGTCATCAGATAGAAAATACTCAATACTTTAACAGGAAAAAAAAACAAAACAATGTTGATTGAATTATGAAACATCATAGAAGGATGTTTCTTGTCAATAGGTACAAATTATAATTACAAGAACTGCCTCTGAAAATTGGTAATGACAGCTCCATAAGAAACTTTATAACACTGTACAGTATTCTAAACAGTGTTACTAATACAACTGTCCCCTGTGAGCCAACTTGCAATCACAAGTTCAGTAGATGACTGGCTGCCAAGTATGATGGTTCATTTGCCCCTGAAGAAATAGCCAGCAAGGATTTTTGTGAGGTCTTACTTACAAAAAATAAGAATTAGTGAAACTGATTTTGGTATGTAACTTTGTTTTAATTCACAACCATTTATGATAGGATTTTTTAAAAAAGCTTATTACTATGATCACTGTAAAGAAATGTGCTTATGATGTCATTGAGAAATGCAAGGTATTGTCAAAGCAGGGTAGCCAGAAAATATTTAATGAACAAATTGTCAAAATTGCATACAATCTTGATTTCACTGAAATGTCCTTAAGTTAACAATGATTAGGAAACAGCCTTACATGTGGACAACTCCAAGCTACATAAAAAGGCTACTGCTGAATCTGTGTGTTTATTATAAAACTGCCCACACTGCCAACTAAAATACATGTAAGACAAGCTAATACCAGAATTTTTTTCCTACTTTGTTTCTTAAAAAGTTTTAATTCCACTTTGGTAACAAAATGTAAAAACCTTAAATCAGAGTAATTTCCAACATAATTACTGCCATTAGAGATCATATCCATAAGTTTTACAAATCCCTTCTGCACAATGATCAGAATGTATGAAGATGGATTCTGGCACAAAAATGTAACCTAGTTCAAACAGTTCCAAAATGGCACCAGGCAAGTAACCTGCACATTTTATTTGGTCCAGTTCATGTAATACTTCAGGCACTATGTCCAACAGGTGGGACTCAGCAAACAGTTCAGCCATTTCCTCATGAAAACATCTTTCAAATATATTTTGGAGAATTTGAGAAAATCAGACATTAAATGAGATAAAAATTTAAAATGGAACAAATTAGGCTGTACCAGAAATCATAGCTATATAGCATTTATAGAAAACCCACAAAAACCATTTCACCAGCATTGTACTGCAATACACATACTAGCAGGATCTGCACCAAAATATAATGATATACTGGTTAATGTTTTTTTTAAAAAAGTATTGAACAGTTTACTACCCATGAAAGCCTGGGTGGTTCTTTTAAGGCAGGCCATAACCAACCAATAATTTACCTACAAGGCAGGCCATAAATAGCCAATAATTTACATACAAGGCAGGACATAATTAGCCAATAATTTTTCTACAAGGCAGGCTATAAACAGCCAATAATTTACCCTCAAGGCAGGGCATAAATAGCCAATAATTTATCTTCAAGGCAGGACATAAATAGTCAATAAATTACCTTCAAGGCAGACTATAAATAGCCACTAATTTACCTACAAGGCAGGACATAAATAGCCAATAATTTACCTACAAGGCGGGACATAGTCAATAATTTACCTACAAGGCAGGCTATAAACAGCCAATAATTTACTTTCAAGGCAGGATATAAACAGCCAATAATCTACCTTCAAGGCAGGAAATAAATAGCCAATAATTTTCCTCCAAGGCAGGACATAAATAACCAATAATTTACCTTCAAGGCAGGACATAAATAGTCAATAAATTACCTTCAAGGCAGGCTATAAATAGCCACTAATTTACCTACAAGGCAGGACATAAATAGCCAATAATTTACCCACAAGGCAGGCTATAAATAGCCACTAATTTACCTACAAGGCGGGACATAAATAGCCAATAATTTACCTACAAGGCAGGCCATAAAAAGCCAATAATTTACCTACAAGGCAGGAAAAAAGCCAATAATTTACCAACAAGGCAGGACATAAATAGCCAGTAATTTACCTTCAAGGCAGGACATAAATAGCCAACAATTTACCTACAAGGCAGGCTATAAAAAGCCAATAATTTACCTTCAAGGCAGGCCATAAATAGCAGAGGTCTTGTATACTTTTTGTTGACTTGACAAATTTATCTCATGGGACTGTTTTTGTGATTTTAAAACTGTATTATGTAAACTGCTGAAATTATTAGTATAGCATAAAAATAATAATGAGAGACATATGTCCCAACCTTTATATCAATCTTTCTCTCAAGTTCACAGTGTTTCAATACCCATAGGTAACAAATGATGCCACATTAAGGTCATAATGTAATCACTTGGAGATGCAAAATACGTACAGAATTTAAGTGGAATACCTTAAGAACATAGATCCTGATTATGTGATGCCAGATAGGTCTATGCTATTTGCAATTCAGTTCATGTTATACTCAGATTAATATTTTAAATCTGCAAAAAAAATTTTACTCAGCTTAAGGTACCTTGATTATGTTTATGGTATGATTCCATAAGTCCTTCGACACCTGGCCATTCTTGTGGTAGTTGGCTTGGGTAAGTGTGTACAATGGGGAATGCAGATTTTACAATGCCACTAGAGATCTCAGTTACATGTCTCAAACTGGAATTGCTGGAAAATGTATTTGTGGAATCTCCTGTGGGATCTGTAAAAATATTAAATGCTGTAAATTCACATATTTAACATATATGCTTATTGTTAAAGTCAATAGTGGCTGCGTGCTCTTGTGTTTATTATATACTCATACAAGGTGAAAAGTATCATTAGACCACCATTTGTAAAACCTAAGATAAGATTTTCAGTGGGATGTTTGGAGCGGGGGGGGGGGGGGGGGCTTTTTTTTGTGGCAACCATATTGGATGTCTGCAGGGCACAATTTTCATCTGGGACCAACCAGGTATTGTTAGGTCTTTTTTTATTAAAAAAAAATCTTATTTATGTTTATCAAACTACCTCTTATACAAGTCTTAAATAGTAACTAATTATTGATTTCAAAGATTTTCAATTCTGTAGACAATTCAGTTAATTTGAAAGTTTAAATGGTAACAGTTCATGACAATATAATTAGATAGTACAATAAGAGTAATCAAGGTCTAGGTCATCCAGCCACTTAAACATTTATTTGGATGTTTAACCAGTGGGTTGAATAAAAAAAAACAAGCAGTATCAAATATTAAGCCCATTACTTAACCTGCAAAACCCAATTAAATTATTTAATGCTTTAACTGACATATTAGTTGAAACTGATGCAGATAAAATAAATTTAGTTACTAATATTTCTAAGCAAACTATATGAACTATTTGTCCTTGTCCCACAAGGATGGTGGCAGTGCATGGTCATCATTTTGAATGTGTTAAAGGAATCAAGTAGCTCTTGGTTCACTCTTTACCATATAAACCACTGGACCACAACCCAGTCTCTGACTCACCTAACTTTTGTGCTTTTTCTTTCAGCCGAGTGGTCTCAAGAACTGATTGGTGAAATTCTTGAGCAAATCGTTTACTCAGTTGTCGCCTGTTAGAGTCAGGATAAAGGATTGCACGAGCGTCAGTGACATTATTCTTTATAAAACTTGGGTTACTTTCTACTCCAAAGGAGTGGGAAGCATGTGAGTCTGTCCTAAGAGGAACACCATCCGTTTGATCAACAGAAACTCTATTTGTTGTTTCTTCCTCTGATGACTTGTCATCCTCCTGTGAAGATTCTTCATCTAGGTTTCTCTTCACTCCTCTTCCTAGAAAGTTATCAAAACAAATGGCATTTACTTATACGAGTCCAAAGCTGTTTATCATGAACTTGACCAAAAACACCTCTACCCAACTAGGGGTGAAACAATTAAGTGATGTTTTTTCCAAGTCAACACTTGTACTGATATAAAAGGGGAACAAATGACACTTACCCTATGTAAGTTAATTAAATCTTCAGCAGTCATTAATTGTTGTTCGTTCACCTTTTTATTCTTTAAATTGAAAATTCAACCGAGACTGTTAGCAGTCACGTGCATTTATGAAGCTTCGCTGTTGCTTCACATCTTGTCTACTTGTACTGAATATTCTCATATTCAATGCAAGTAGACAAGATATGAAGCAACAGTGAAACTTCATAAGTGCTACACTTCTGGTGTGTCATGCTGGGAAATATGTTTACATTCAATTCTGATTGGTGGGTAATATTTGTTCAAGTCCAGAGTAAAACAATAACCACCAATCAGAACTGTAACTTATTTAGTGCATGACACACAAGGAAATATTGGCATCCAAACTCAATACAGATACAAAGCAGTATACAAATTTTATTAAATAATCTCTAAAATACTTAAATTGTACATGGAGAACAAATCTTGAAGGTCTCCTTTTATGCTGATATATGTAATCAGTGACTGAATGTGCAGACAAGATAATGAAGAAAAAAACAACAACAAAAAAAAAAGACAGAATCAACACGGGACCAGATTCAATATGGTACCACACTAGTTATAGTCACCTTGTTAATTTGTATAAGGGGAGTGAGTTTTTTTTATTTAAAAAAGATTTTCACTCACAGGAGTGTCCACAGCAGTTGCTTTGCATCTGCAGGATGTACATTGTGAAGGATTTGTTAGTTATCGCTGCAAACATGTTCTAGACAAGATTTTACTTGCACAAGGAAATTGCACTATTCTGTGTTGAAAACACTAATGCCTTCCAAGTGAAGGCAAGAAATTGGTAATGAAATGTTTTTAAAGCATTCATGCAGTAAAACTCGATGGGTGTGGTGACCAAGATGAGCTCAGCAGCTGAGCAAACTGTAATGGCTTAAAAAGTTGAATAAAAATCACAGACACCTAAGAGGAAGTCGGTTTAATGGTATTTTGTTATCTTGTCAAGGATAAGAATGGAATATGAACAGATGATAAATCTATTACCATCTGTAATCTGGATCCTAGAAAAACAACCAATAATATATGTCAACACATAAAATGGTGCCACCATATTACTGTGACCTTCTAAAGATGAAAAGATCAACAAGTTGATATATTAATATATATCAACAAGTTGATATATATTAATTGTGAATCGTATCGCAATGCAGCAGATGTCTTACACTGAATTGAACTTCAGTTCAGAAAAAAATCACACATATACACAAATCATGTTCCATAAATGGGGACCATGCTATGTACTGAATGTGTTATAACCAACCAGGTCAGTTAGCTAAAGATGCACTACCCACCGGCCAAAACAAAAATAAAACAAAAACAAAATTAAGAGGGTACAAATGGGCACAATACTATGGACTCAATGACACAGCTCTCAGCTAGTTCCAGATTAAACAAGTAATTAAGGGCTGTTCCAGTAAAACATACATGGGACCCAGGGAAGGCACTTATAATGTAGGGTACTCACCCATAGATGCAATTTAGAGTTTTCTTATGTTAATATGAAGCCTTTGAAATCAAAGTACCCTGGCAAATATTTTAAAAAAACCTATTTATGGCTATGTTGCAGAGTTAGAATATATACAAATAAATATTAAATTTATATTATTTTAGGACTATTCCATTAAACATACACTGTACGTATGTTTAAATGGAACAGTCCTGAAATAATACAAAATTTAATATTTGTTTGTACATATACTAACTCTGTAACATAAGCATAAATAGTAGAGTACATGTACTTGACAGTCCAATGGTTTTTTAATCCCTAAAATTAATTCCATAAAAAAAATTTGCAGAATAAAATACCAATTCTATAATGAAAAAACATTTACTAGGTTTGTTCAAATCCCGACATTTAATTTCTTGCTAATAATTTCACACAAACTTATGAAACAGGTTTTTTTTTCCACAACATATTTACTGGATATGTCCAAACGGTCTGATTTGTGGCAAACAATAAAATTCAAAATTCAGGCAATCAGTTTCTAAAATGAAACCTGTATTTAGGTTTGAAAAGCACATGTACTTTGCTGAAAATTCACATGAAGGTCAAAGGTATTGATCTAAATGCTCTGTGAAAGAGAATTCAACAGGTGTGTGTACACTGTACATGTAAACTGCCTGAACCCAGTCTTGGGAGTAAACCATTTCACAATGTAGGTTGAGAACAAGTTCCTTAAAAAATGGTCAGTCATTCTCTAAAGGACAGAGGAAAAATTAAATAAAATAAACCCAGTTTTCACTGACACTTTCGTTTAATAACTATGACTTTGCTTTAGTGCAGAGCAAAAAGCGTGGAGTAGAATGTTTGCTTATATTAGCCAATACTTCCACCCCTGGTAACTTAAATGGTTTTGTTCCAATCAGTGTTAATACTGGCAGGAAAGTTTTCCTGTATGTGTGAATGATTTGAAGCTTGAAACTAAAAGGGGTTAAGATGAAGGGGTTGGCTTTACATGAGTCTGACAATAACCAAAACTGCAGGCAGTTCAGGCCATAAACTTGCTTCAGCAAGTATGTATGACCGCTGATTGACCAGATATAGATATTCTATTTTATTACATTAAAATGGTAGGTAAATTTATTGATATAAATTCGGGTAAGAAGCCATCCCAGTCTAATTAAAATTAGATCTCCACTGTGCCACATTTAGACCTGACAGCAACTGCATAGTGGTCAAGTTCTGGTGATCTATGTTATCACTATAATCGTTAAATTTATTATCTAATCGGATTAAGTCTTATATCTTTGCATTTGGGAGACTGAGCAGTAGAACTGAAGAGCATCAGTGTGTGCCCAACGATTTGATTCAAGTTCAATTTCTACTGGCTAATTCAAACGTCACATAGAACATGAGCCCTAGACGGTCACTGTCAGATCTTCACCTACGACAGTGGAGATCTGATTTTAATCAGATTGGAAGCTTTCCAAGACTGCCACAGTCTGCTTGTCTTGTGGACACTAATCTCAAAACTAACTGCATTTGCTTAACTCCAGACTTAGTCCTATCTGGGGTTCCAAACTCACACAGTAAATGTTTATAGTTTGTCTCACAGTAAAACGCTATACGGTTTGTATCTCGTAATCCATTGTAAATACCCACTAATTAAAATTTTGCTGCCATTTCTCATCCTCAAAATTTACAAGTTCTTTGTGTCTACATCACTAAATCATCTGAATTTGATAATTTATAAAAACTTAACTGTTGCCTACATCAATATCAGAGCCTATACTCAAGTTATCGCAGCTTAAATAGTCATGATTCTAATCTTGCAAACTCAAGAAAGTACTGAACAAAATGCATGGCCTCCATTTTGAAGAGTGGAGTTTATGACCCAGTAAATTTAAATAGCAGATTGCAACCAGATCTTAAACAGCAACCATGTTATCTGATGCAATGGGCATTCACATCAATGAATGTAGCATCTAATAAGGGGTTTTCCCCGAAGGTGGTGCTACAAACACCTGCTCAAAATGGCTGATGTTTACAGCAGGCGTTGAAAGGTGCTTCCATAAGAATGGTGTAGAGGTGTCAAAACACACTTCCATGCAAATTGGGTAGAGGCATCCAAAGGCACTTACATGAGGTAAAGGGTTAAACAAATCACAATTAGGATAAATGTATCTGAAAGTCAATACTCTAATTGCAAAATATTTATTTATCTGTTATAGTTAAGGTACAAAACATGCTTAGAACAAAAGAAGATTATATGCACTCACTGATGGCACTGTTCCGTCTCCGCCTTTCGTCATCACATACACTCAGGATTTGATCCATAACTAACAAGAATAAGTAAAATTGCATTATGTATACTAAATGCTGGATAAAGCTTATGATTGATCTTGAAACATTCCACTAAAATTTTAAAAATAAATTCAAAATATGAAAAGTACAGCTTCAATCCACTATTTACTTAAAAGCCATTACATTGAATGATAACTGAATGTCATCTGATGAAAGCTATGAAACAGAACATCAGGAAAAACACCTCTCCTATCAAAGACTTTCAGCTGTATTTGCTTTGTTGTCCTGAAAATTGTTCGATTAAACAACTGTTTTGATTATTGTATTCTGTGTACATGCTTACAAATTTTGGTAAATGTTGTAGCTTTAGAGGTATGAGGAAAATTGGCTAAATCTGAGTTTGTCACACAATTAATGTACTTGGTAACATTTCTTTTTTTTTATTAATAACTTCCAATGTACTTAATGGCATGTTATATCTTTCATGCGAGATGGAAACAATCCGAAGTTCTTGACTTACTTTTTCTCTTCTCTCTCGACAAGGCCATCAAGTCTAACACTTTCAGGAATTCGCATTTCTGAGGATAATCTGGTTCCCGGCAGAGATTATCTGGATCAATCTGAGGAGGTTCCAAAACTGGGTGTACCAACTCTGGTTCATCTTCCATCTGTATTGGACTTGTACTCCGCTCTCGATGCAACCGTCGTCTATGCCGCAATTTGTTGAATTCCTGATCTGTCACGATAACGCAGAATGTAAAGTTTAATGTGAATATGAAATTATGGTACTAGTGTAAAGAGTACCAATAAGTAAACAGACTAAAAGCTATGAAGCGACTTTTGGTTGGAACAAATTCCACCTTTACACTGATCCCCCTCCCCTTCTCTCTCTTCATCTGTGAGATCAATAACCAATGGAATTTTTAAATGGATAACAAACAAAAAGAATTCAAAATGGGTTTCCATCTTTTAAGATGTTGTAAATTTATTTTTAGGATTTGGGGGATAATGACATTTTCAATCGGTACTCAAAATCATGGAATGAAGAAGGGATCCTTTTGCTTTCGAAGAAAGATAATCATTCATTGTGTAATTTTGGTGTTCTGGGGGTAAAATGGATTTTCATCAGCACTTCAGTTCGTGGATTAGGGAAAGGGTAATTTTGTTTCCACAGAAGGATCAATCTTCATCAGGTATTGAATCGGTGATTTGTAGCATGTATAGATGATCATGTGTTGAGAAATGACATTAAACCCAAAACAATTACATTAAGCAAACATAAACAATCATCGAAACTGGACCCCATGAAAACTGGTAAACTACAAAAATAATCTGAATATATAATATAATAAATCCACAATGACAACTGCTAATTTGTATACTGAATCATATTCATTTTCAAATGTGAAATAAACCAACCTTATTTTTCACAAAATATGATTACCTATCATTACAAATAACAAGCTTGAATGGAATCTGCTTTATAACACATTTAAGAAAGAAAAAAGGAAAAAAAGTCATAAGCCCCGGTATTAATGCCAAAGATTTATCAGTAGCTTTATATTCTCTGCAGTTCTGAGTATTCATCTTACAAAGCCAAAAATCTCCGCAAAGGAACTGCTTATTCAGGATCTTTTTGAAAGCCAAGAAATTTTGTCAATAATTGCAACATAAAATGTAGGACAATTAATGATACATATATTTTTCATCCAGCCAAATGCATAAGCCTTACCTTTTCTTCGTTGTTGAGAAGTAAGACCAATTTCTTTAAAAAATTTCATCTTTTTTGCTGACGTGTCAAGCTGCATTGGCGGTCCTGTGGTAATCAAAAGTAACCTCTGTCTGCTTCTTTCCTCCTCCTCCATCACTTCCTCTTCACACTCACTGTCACTACAGTAAATACCATTAGCTCGTGCTTCTTGTATTTTTTGTTCCTCAAAGTCCAGTTTACTGTACTCACGATTAACACATTGAGATTCACATAAGGATTCTTTGTTAGAACTAAAATCACATATGGAAGATGAATCAGTCAATTTTGATGAATTCAAGTTATGAAGAGTTTCCACTGGAGATAACTCTTTATGGTTTGAAGATGAGATAATCAAGTCCTTATTATGCTCTGTTAAATTCTCGGGCAACTGCTTCAGTGTACTCTCTAACCTGACAATATGGTTTGAGAGAGAACTCCCCTTTTTTGAGAAAATCTCCTGAGAAATGTCCTTTTCGATGTCTTGTGTATTATCTTTTTGTTTCATTGGTGAGCTGCCAATCCTAAAAGATGATCTGGAATTATCTCCCTTTCCTGGATATATTTCAGGTTCATTTGGTAATATGCCATTGTAACAATTTGCTACATGCTTGCTATCAAATGGCCTGAATAGGCCACCACTTTCTGGAGATTTTCTGATGATGTTTCTCTGATCATCATTAAGTTTGGGTGACACCTGGCCATGTGATCTGTCCGATTCCTTAATTGGGTTGACTAGCGAATATCTTCTATCTGCATCAGTCTGTTTCAGTTCATCAATCGAGTATCTCTGAAAAAGTGAATGGTACACGAATCAAGATTAATGTAGTGTAGTGAACAGCTATGAGGCTTCACCATCTCATTCTCTTATTAGACAAATTACTCAGTTTGTTAGAAATGAGTCGGTTAAAGTTATCAATTTAAGTAAAATGTAGAAATGTTAGGTGGTACACAGTACATTGTAAACAAATCTGTCACAAAATACGAGTATACCTAGAAATACTAGTCTTCATAATTTGCCTATCTACGATGTCAGTCATTTTTTTCCTGAAATTCCTATAAACCACTGACCAATCAGAAAGCCAACCATCACATTAATCATGCATACTATGCTATCCATGTCTGAATTACCATCTATGTGGTTTTTACTACATAATTCGTGCTTTTAAAATCTTCAACTTGCATCACATTTAATATAAATTAATTTCAACCTAAAAGATTGTCTTAAAATTATTTCATCTAGTTTCAAGAAAGAAAAAAAAGACAAAGCTAAGCTACTGGGCAGGCATGGTCAGCTCAGCTTTAGAAATTTGTGAAATTTAACATCATGCTAAAAGATGTGTGGCAGATGTTGCTTGCAACCATGACCTTTTGACCCTGATTATAACCGTGAAACCTTGCTATAGCAAACTTTGTTAGAACATAATTCGGACACATTGTAAACATTACATACATGATTCAAATCTGTATGAAATCTGGCAGATAAAATTCCAAGAGTCTGAAATGTACACAGACACTGTTAAATGACCATGACACTTATGCACAGATACTGAATTGAAAATCTTCTATATCTCCTTGTGCTATTTTTTTACTTTCTGACCAAATTTAGACACATCATGACCTATGTTGAAAATAGCCAAACAGATGCTTTTCTGTGCACATTTTCAATGAAAATATTACTGATTTACTGTTAAGAATGCAATGACATCACACTGGACAGTGGTACCGGTACTTGAATAGTATTCATCTTATTATATATGTACCACCCAATGCTAGAAAATCAAATATTAAATATGCACTGGCTGTATTTTCATTTTTTCTCATTGAAGATATGTCGATTTGAGATAGAAAGTTGTATCACTGAAACACAAGCCTGGCACCAATGTTTATACACCACCACCAAGCTGTAAAACCATGGGGTTAGTCATACATTGTTCTCTTCAGTTAACTGACTTGTGTGGCTACAGCACAATACGGTACAATGCAAACTGGCATGATGGACCCCAACCATCATGCTGTAAGCAGAGTATTAAATGCATTACAAATCATTCATGCTTATACAGCTGTGACGTATTGTAATCTACAAACACCGTCAGATTATATTAATTTGCCTAATACAACAGATAGATTATTTTAAAACTTGCAGACAACACTACACAAATTCAATGATCACATACTTGCAAAATGCAATTAATTGTGGAAAATGTTCTTGCATTTTTGGGGGAAGTGGTAAATTTTCTGGATCACAGATATTTATGTCACATACTATTCAAATGAGACCTATTGTTTATCAACATTTCCTGGTCAAAAAATACAAACCTGGACTAGTTTCGTGCTAGATCAGCCATGGGCATCTTCTTCCCGGGTGTGGGGCCAAATAAATGATTTTTAAAGCCACACCCAATGATGTAAATTAATGAACAGAACCAGGTCACATGCCAGATTTGGCCCACAGGCATCATTTTACCCATCCCTTTGCCACAGAAGAATGACATTAATGGACCACACAGTGTCCAGAATATGTTTCAGAAAAAGTCGACCCAAGGAATTTTGAAAATATTTTAATGTGGTTTTATAGAGATTCTGCTGTTGTAATTAATTCTTATGATAACAATACCCTGCGGAGGAAAACAAGAAAATCATGGAGGATAGCCAGTATTTAAAAGTGATTTCAGATCAGAACTTTGGACATTTTACAAAAGATTCTGTCATGTGGTCAACATTTAGCTGACGATGTGACTCTAGACCAGAGGACATTTCTCTGATGAAGGCCTTATGATAAAGTTGAAAGCTAAGGAGTCCAGAGGTCATTTCCCTGATGAAGGCCTTGTGATAAGGTTGAAAGCTAAGGAGTCATAACCTGTTATGCTACAGAAAGGCATCTATTCTTAGTTTCATTAATACTTATAATTATGATATTTGAATTAGCATTATCATATTAAAATTTATACTATTGATATATGAATGAACATTATCATATGAATATTTATATTTACAATATGGGGGCCGCAAGAGGTCTAAAGTGCTCTCCGTTACGGATCACTGCCATCTCACCTCTGTCTGCACCGGTTCGAGTCTCGGATTCAGCCAGTGAGAAAGCTTGCCTGTAGCTTCTTGTGGGTCGGTGGTTCTTTCCAGGGTTTTCCCAGGTTCTTCCACCACCATTAATACTGGCCGCCATGTATAGCCTATCATGTGCTGAAAAATGGCGTTAAACCCCACAACAACAACATTTACAATATAAACATTGTCATTTTGGAGTTTAACACCATTTCTCAATCAAGATCGTCTATATATGGCAGCCAGTACAGCTAGTGCAGGATGAACCTTGGAAAGCCCCAGTAAGCCCACCAACCCACAAAAAGCTACTGGCAGCTTTCTCACATGCACTGGCTGAACATGAGACTTAAACCTATGTAGACTAAGGTTAGACTGTAGCAATTGGTAAAGGCAGGTGCTTTAGACCACTTGGCCACTTAGTCCCAAATTAACATTGTCATATTTATACCTATATTTGATATTATGAATTAACATTTTCATATGAATACTTATTTTTATCCTATACTAAATAACAGTCATATTAATACTTATTTTTTGACTTACGAATTGACCTTTCCACTGAATATTTTATATATATATTGTGATCTTGTGAAATGACCTTGCCAGAAGAATATTTATGATATCTGATTACCTTTTGAGCGCTTGTATTCTTGCTGTAACTGCCACTTTGAGCATCTTCTGTGGAAGCTCTCCTCTCCTCACTTCTTCCCTTGGGAGTTGAACTGCTGGTGTGGGGTACTGGAGGGTATCTGTCAGCAATACCACGTGGGGTGCCCTGAATTATGCTCCCAAACCGGGTTGCTGCAAAGAGAAAAAATGAGATACCATCATCCTGAGCTATTTTGGTGCAACACCTGCTATATCTGGTTGGTTATTCAAGATATAGTCTTTGATTACAACGTGTGCATTCCGTAACACTCTTGGTCCAGTTAGAATAAATGATGCATTCCCATTTCTAAAATTCCAGAAACTTGAATACCTTCATTTTTTTCAGCACTATTACCATAAACATTAATTTTCCCCATGAATCATCTGTATAATTCTTTTATGTTCAGTTTTGCTCCAATTTCACCTGTGTAAGCCGTTTGCAATCCACCTTAAGGAATCTTACAATGATTAGGGCAAAGTTTGAATGGGATTCTGTGAAGTCAAATGACAAAGGGATGAAACACTACTTTACCACCAACTCAGCCTTCAAAGCAGGCCTAAACACTGCAGACATAGAAGTCTGAAAAACACTTCCCAAGCAGGTAGGAATATGATCTATTCAGTGTTATGTGATTCTAGACAATCCAATTCAAACTTCACCTTAACGACGGTACGGCTCATTGAAGTAGTTGTTTTGAGACTTAATGCCACTTCTAAGTGCCAGATAAGCCAGTATAATGGGTGGATGAAGAACCAGTGAAAACTCCGGTAAAAACCACTAACCCACAATCTGCTATTGGCAAGCTTTCTCACATGCCCACACTGGCTGATCCTGAACCTCAAACCCATGGAGACAGAGATGAGATGAGATGGCAGTGATCCGTAAAGGAGAGAGCTTTAGATGAAGTGCAGGATTCTGTTTCATCATACCACTTCTGGGATCCCCTGTAACTTTAAAGCAAGTACAAAAGCCCACAATTGTGAAACACCTTTATTCACAAACATATATGCATTAGCATGTAGAAATTCACAATCAGATAAAAATGTCAAATGTTATTTGCTCTTCATACTCATCGATGAAACATTCAGTTTGGCACTGCTTTCTGTCTCACGCGTATTTATAGTTTTTTTTAACACTGCAATTGTCTGAACAATAGACCATCCAGCACCCATGAATATTTCCAAAGACAACATTAATACTGGCCTTTCACACTACAGTAAATCTTACACAATGTGGAGAATAGAATTTACAGTTAATGACTGCTGTTGTCATAACAATCTGTAACCATCTACTAACAGTCTCTCTTGTGACAGGTCCATAAGGCTTTACATAACATTGGATACTTGTGTATTCTCTTTTATGATTAGGCCTTTCTGGCCAGCTTTGTTTTAACAAGTCACTATACTGCACTATGTAGGCCGATTGTGTAACCTCCATATTCAGGCTTAAAATTTAACATAAATTTCTTTGAAACCAGAAGGACTTGTTAGAGACACTAGTTTCACAGAATCTTCACTAACAGACTGACAACTGAAACTTAACGGAAATATGAAAACTACTAGTCCTACAGGAAATTTACTTGTCTTGGGCTAGCAGACTAGTGCTTATTTCAAGCCTTGATATTCAATGACTTTCTAGGGCATCAGAAATAAATTTCTAGGATCTAAAATATGCTGTAATAAAAGAACAATGCATAGCATGTTGTCCAACTCCTGTTTCCCAAAGTCACCTGACTCAGATGTTTAAAGAAGATAAAACAATACAAACTAAATGTTGAATGGAAGTATCTTCACAAGTTACTTAGTGCTGAGAATTAAATTTTGAATTTAAAATATGCTTTCAAGAAACCGTATATCAATGTGTGTTACCATTGTAACACCACCTATTACAATGCCAATAGAAAAGATACTTAGACGTGTGTTTATAGGAATAAATCCTAAACCAATCTCAACTATTCAGTCATAATGTCAATCAATTTAGAACTATACTATACAAAAAGTCAAGCACTGTAAGGGCTAAACCCAAAACTGGTCTCCAATTGTTCCGTCATAAAATCAAACACTATACTTGTATCCAGCTTGACTACAAGAACTTTCTTCTTATCGCTGTAAAGTATCCATCTTTGTATGAATGTTGAATATTACTATTTAGTTCCCCATCTCCAAGATGCAAGAATGATATCGACAGCTTTTCCTGAAACTTGTCTGTTTCTAATGGTTTGCTTGATAATCTATTTGCATTAACATGAACATTGTCTGGATTTTCTTTGCACACAGTAGGTATTTCTCTGCTTGCAAGAATCACTGAATCAGCATTTCCATCAGAACTGGACATCAACTCCGTGCAGGCCAAAATGGTGCCAACATCACAATTTCCTCTTCTCTCCTCTTCAGAAGGCATTCTGCCTATAAGACTGAAAGGAGGAAAAGCAGTTAAGAAAAACTAAGACCAGTCTGCTGAAAAAGCATTTACACCTGAAGCATCTGGGTTTTGGCTTCCAGTAGGCATATACCTGTAACTTAATTTAGGTAGCAGACAGGTCCATGTCTTGTTGGCTGAAGTTTCTGAATATATCTGCATCTAGATTCCATTAATGAATTGGCTGGAACTAATACTTAACTATGCTCAGGACCAAATTCCTCTTTCTATGCATCATTCCCAAATTGTTTGGCTCATTCATTACATTCAAATGACTTTATGCCACTATTTAAGACACACCCACTATTTAAGACACAGCAAAGGTGTTGTAACTCAAAATTCTGATGTTTCTTGGCAACATTCCATATCAATGATCAGTGGGTTATAAAGGCTGCATTTAATTGAAGGAAATTGAGGTTTTCATGTTTCTGATTTGGTAAATCATTGAACTATTTCTTGGCTTATGAAGTCTGGACTAGACTGAAGTAATTCTTCAAATTTCCTTATTTTATTTTTATTTGCCATCATCTGCTCTCCCTAAATTTCTGTAATAAAGTGATCCACACTCTACTGCAGAGAAAGTTGAGACTTGCATTCCTATAACCTGTGCTAAATTTCTAACTAAGCAGTCCTATAATCTGTACAACATTTTTAAACTAAGCAGTCTTATAACCTGTTCTACATTTCTAAATTTCTATCTAAGCAGTCCTATAATCTGTGCCACATTTGTTACCAAGCAGTCCCATAACCTGTTCCACATTTTTAACTAAGCAGTCCTATAACCTGTGCTACATTTCTAACTACAAGTTTTATTGCATAATGATTTGCATTCCTGCCTGATATGACCTGTTCTCCTTTCTAGCTGGGTTACTATTTTTTTTTCTGAATCAAAATTAAATTTCATAAAATTTTCCAAATTGATGTGCTGATTTATCAATGTGAGGAAAAAATCCTAAAGTGGATACTAATTCCATAGTATCTTACACCTTCTTAATACGATTCTCTTTATTGTTTCCAACTAAGAACGAATCATCTACATAACCTACACTGATGTGACCTGGGTTCATCATAATTTTCTGACCATTCACATTAAAAAATTTTGGATGCTCCTTAGTTACTGGTACCTGGTACAGAGTAATATACGTCAGATTAATGAAGGGAATGAATCAGTTACGATTAACAACTCTTTGGACAACGTGCCAAGTTGTTGATTTTAAGATCATGATATTCTATATTGTCATTCAAAATATTCAAATTTAGAGCGACTCTACATTCACAAATATTTTAAAAATATATTGTTTCTTTTCTACTAAAATTTGTCTGACAAATCCCTGCACAAAACATTTAGCATATTTGTTGGTCCACAATGGATTTTTCATTCTCACCAAAGTTAACTGCATTTCTGATATTTTTCTGAACAGGCGGAACACCATTTTTTAATTCTGCATGACAGTTTGAAACTGTAGCTAAAACTTTTCAGCAGATGTTATTTCTCCCTATGCTTTTAAAAACTTTTCCAATTAGCCTGCCTGAAAAATGGCTTTGCTTTTGTCTTTACCTACCTGATCTATATGCTCTGCCAGTGCCAGACATTGACGTTTTTTGATGTGCTAACCTCTTGCTTCACCTGAGAGGAAATCCTTTTGAATCCTCCCATCTGACCTCTTCTTACTTGGGGATATGGTCATCTCCTTCCTCTGTATACTGAGCCTCTAATACTAGCAAATGATCTGCGTGATTCAGCAGTATTTCAAATTTTATTTATAGGTTGGATCTCTTGCACATTTTTGATACATCACCATAAAGACAACTTGTGTATGGCATACCAGCAGAAGCAAGGTGCACCTATTCTTTCCCAATATATGGTTTGTGTCAGATTTGTTTCCTTACATGTCCTAGTGATAAAACGGCATCCATCAATTTCTTAATGTCAATACTGGCATACAGAAGTTTTGCCAAATCATGCCCTATCTTCACAGCATTCATCTCTGCTTTTACAACTGTTTGCAGCTTGTATTGCATTTCCAGTTATTTGTTTTGGATTTTTAATTTCAATTGCGCCCAAAAAAGATTATAACTTTCTCTCAAACTAAAAATGGGCAACTTGTGGACCTATGTATCCCTCTGATTATTTCATTGCGGACTTCTATTTAGTATCAGCAGCAAGAGAAAGAATTTCATGATGGCTGCCATGGTGGCCTTATTAGATGTCAGACTGATACCATTTTCAGTTCTGACCAACTAGACATATGTATTGTCGTGAAAGTCCTATGTCATTCAATTTATCAGAAGCAGTACTACCATACCCAGGGTCACTTGCCTCACAAACTTCAACTTTATTGAATCCTCAAAGGGATTTCTAGTACCATTATTTATCGTATATGATCCATTACTTGACAAATGAGGCTACGATTGTTTTGCAATATCCTGGCCTGGCTGATGTATGATCACTTCCACCATTTTGAAAACAGTCTCAACTCAAACACTGACAACTGATGAAGGTTAGGGCTATCTTAGTTTGATACCAAGTATCATTAAATACCCGAATGTGCCGCTAAAATAAAAACTTAACAGTTCTTCAAATTTTTACATAAAAAGATATTTTGCTTCGGTATTCACTTCATACCCAAGTCATTCAATCATGTGGATCTGATCACTCAATCATAATTACCTTTACATAGCAACAATTTATTGCATATGATAGCAACAAAAAAAGGTCTTTTAAACAAGCATAGACAGACATAACATAAAAGATATGAAAAAGTCTTTCCAAACTGGAAAAAACATTGTTTCACTCTCAGTGGCAAGAATGTGTCTGCATGCTGTGGTGTGGAACAGCACAATGAGTTGAAACATGGGCAGAATGCATCTCATGGGACCCCAGAAGTAGTATGATAAACAACTGTTACGTACATTTTGTTTTTACATATTAAAATTTTCTTAATGTACCTATCATATTGGTGCTGAAGCACTTTTCTTCCTACCTGTATCTCTACAGAAATCTTCTCTACAGAAAACTCATTGAAAATCTGATTTCATAAAATATTGGTTTTCCTGATTCAATCAATATAATTTCAATTACAGAATTTTCATTAAAATTTCTAAGTAATTTTGCAAATTTGTGTCTCAAGGCAGCCATAAAATTAAAGAAAATCCCTAACGCATGAGCAAATCTAACTCCACGGAACATGTATATCAGATACAAGTCTACTGCTATGTACATACAAAGCGGGTCTTCTCTGTCGAGGTGAGATCTCTCTCTAGTTAAGGACTCTAATCTTGACTTATCCAGTGCAGATCCAGGCCTCTTTTCCTGGTCCCGATTTTCTCGGTGTGCTGATCGATCCCGTGGTTTTTCTCTCTCACTCTCACGCTCTGTTGCTCTATGTCTTTCTCTTTCTTGAAGTTCCCTTTCTTTTTCACGCTCTCTATCTCGCTCCATCTTCTCATCTTCTAATCTTTGTCTAAATGAAAGAAAATAAAAATTAGCAAATGCAGTAAAGCATTGTTATAAAACTAAACCTATCACCACCATACATACATACATACAAACAAATATATATATATATATATATATATATATATATAAAAGATGCAATTATTTTCCCCAAGCCAATAACCTCCAGCAGATTATCTTATAAAAAATATAGGAATACACAAATTTGTGTCACAATTATAAAGATCTAAACAACAATTTTGACACAAAAAAAAGGCTGTTAAGTGTTACGTGTTTAGGCTCTAATAAACAGTAACAAGAGAGTGAAAATAACAAGCTTTGAAAAATTTAACAAATAATTTATTTCCTTGGAAAAACACTGTAAAAAAGAAATAATAAGAACTTAGTTTAAAGAAACAAATCCAAAAATAATCCAAGAATAATCCACGAATTAAATTTTAGAAGTCCTAGTAATGAAATGTTCTAATGAAAATTGAGTTTGAGTCCTGGCGAAAAATCAAAAATGGAAGGCGATGATGTATACTGTAGTCATTATTGAGCTGTTGTCTACAGTTCTTTGTTGATTCACAAACAATAATATTCCGTTGTTTGTATGTCCGAGTGAAATTTAGAGAAATGTCTTTGTCCAAGAATTCTGTATGAGCACTCAAATATTTCCAGGAAAAAGAATTCATCTTTTAGAATCCAAATAATTTGAATAAAAATTAAAATGTAACTCCAAAATGGTCATAAAAATACACTTTCCTGTGTAAAAAGCCCAATTAATAAATTTCTCTATAGACATCAGTATAAAACGTGAATATTGCGCAAATTTTGGAAAAACCAGAATTGCAAAATAGAGGCTGTTTACATGTAAAATCACATACTCCCAGTATGACCTTGATAAAAACCAACCATTTTACTCCAAGAATAAATTAAAAAATAAAAAGTTGTTTACTTGTCTCAGTGATTTCTGAATCAAGGTTGGGAACTAAGACAAAATTAGAAACAGTGTTTCTATTATTAGGTATTTATGAAAAAATTCAGGTCAATCTTAATTTTCTGGAAAATATCAAATTCCTAGTAAACAAAATTACATTACATTGACATGTAATGAAATTAAAAATATTTTTTTTAAACTTACAGACAATTAATATAAATCAAATATACATAACAATAAGATTCTTTTGCATATTTTTATGTCTTTTTCTATTTATTATCAAAATGAAAAAGCAAAAAACTAGCATTCTTTAAATGCAAACTTCTGAGACGCCCATACAATGTTCAATGTAACAAGAAAACAAGGCCCACTACTCCGAATGATCAAACTCATTATGGGTTTCCAAAACCATTGGACATCATTAATTTTCATTTTCTTTAAATGTTCATGTTGTTGTTGTGGGGTTTAACGCCATTTTTCAGCACACGATAGGCTATACATGGCGGCCAGTATTAATGGTGGAGGAAGAACCCGGGAAAACCCCGGAAAGAACCACCGACCCACGAGAAGCTACTGGCAAGCTTTCTCACATACCCACATTGGCTGAATCCTCGACTCAAACCGCCGCAGACAGAGGTGAGATGGCAGTGATCCGTAACAAAGTGCGCTTTAGACCACTCGGCCACTCGGGGCCCCATAAATGTTCATAAGATTCCTGCAATTAATTTTCATTTTCTTTAAATGTTCATAAGATTCCTGCAAATAATATGTTTAAAGCAAAACAAATTAAATGGGACAAAAATACAATTTTAAATCAACATTACTGCATAATTACATATAAAGAAAATAATGCCAAATTACTATGGCATGGGACTAAATATTATACACCAGTTAGTCCCAATGAAGGCTCAACATGAGTATGGAAGGATAGGACTTGAAAAAAAATGGTTTTCAAGTAAATTTCAATCATTGACTTTATCTTGGAATGATGCACTATACTATACTCACTTATAGGTAAATTCCAACTGCAAACAACACATGCTCTGATCTCCCATCACATTCTGCATTGGCATATGAGAATCAATGCAGTTTGTTTGGCTGATTACTTCTAATAAAATGTATTGATTTAGATCTAAACTTGAATTTTTTTGTCAAATTAATCAACGTTCTGTTGAGCGGTTTTCAAAAAATTGTTCATTAAAGGTTTTTCTAATTTTTATTTACAACTGCCATATCTGATGGTGCTCTAGCCAAGTTTGTACAAATTTTTAATCCCTACATGACAGGATGCTTTCTGTTAAATTTGGTTGAATTCTGTGGCATAATTTTTAATTAAAAGTTCAATAATTTTCTATTTTCAGTAATAATGGTCAAATCTGATGGCAACTTAGCATCATGTCTGATTCACCTGCATGACAGAATGCTGTTAAATTCAGTTTTTAAGAAGAAACTGTTAGGTTTTTCTATTTTCTGGAAATCGTTTGTAAAGTGATACTACAAAAGATATTTTTCTCAAAATATTTTCTGCAACCATCCTAGCCAAGTATATACTGAAAGTCTGAGATATAATTTAGCACTAATTAGAAAACAGCTGTGATGCAGGAGGTGTGTCTCAATCAGCCAATGAAAACATCCATGTACAAGTGAAATGCGATTTGATCTTACCATCACAGTGATAAAAAATATCAACTCATAAGCCAATGAAATCACTTACATTTATTTTAAAAGCCTCAATGTGGTGTTCCAAGAAAAACTCATCAGATCTCTCTAAGCCACAAGAGAGGTCTCGATGGGCAAGACGCAGTCAAGTGTGTGTGTGTGTGGTGTGATTTAGATGTCTGTAGTGAGGCAGTTTATAGTGATGTCTAGCACTGGGGCATCATGCTGCAGACATGTAGCATGATGTCCCACCCAGTCAAATTATCCTGACCCTAGGTCAGTATGACTTGGCCGGGGATCTTTGGTATGACTTGGCCGGGGATCGAACCCACGACCTCCCGCATCTGAGGCAGACACTATCCACTAGGCCACCGGAGTGGTTACACACAAAGTCAAGACTAAGCTAGCTGGCATATTTAAAGTCCTGCTTGTTGACTTAAAATACGAAGTAGAAACAAAAATAGAAGGCAATTATGCAAGGTTCAATTTTGGTGTAAACTTTTAGCTGGGTTACATGAATAAATACAGCAGTCTACAAGGACAGTACGGAAGTAACACATGCAATTTGTACCTGTCTGAGTGGACTGATGGAGATCTGTGTTCAGAAAGGCGACCACTTTGCGAGACAAATGGAAACTGGGGGTGTAGTAGCTCTGCTGGATATCTACCACTAGTCAAGAATGGGTGTAGTCCTGGATGGGTAAGCATACCTCCTGGGGGGTAAGGCATATATGGGGGATGCATCAACCTGTAGCGTTCTAGTAGCAGAGGATCATCAAACCTGGAAATTTAAAGCAAAATTATGACCACATGATTGAATACATTTTAAATAAATTACTCTGGGAATTGATATGATAATGTTTGAAAATAAAATTACTGTTATTATCCAGGTGTTGTTAATTTATTCAAAGATTTTATATCTGAAGTTTGTGAAACACTACACAAAAAAAGGTTTTCAAGATGCAGTCAGTGGTTACATTAGCTCAAATGCTGGCATTATTTCATTCAGGCTTAACTAGAAATCACTAGTCTTTTGGTGAAATATCCATGTCAAAATCATCCATTCAGGAGTGGTGACTATACTTTAAAGATGGCCATAATGCCAGCCAGATTTGGATGCAAGATCCTCACCATCTTTTTTTTTTTAAATGACCAACTAGATAAAATAAAAACTCTTCTGGTGAAAACCCGATGTCAATTTGACCATCCATTCAGAAGTAATAGTAATAAGATTTTCAAGATGTTGGATGTCAGATCAGCTTCATTTTCATTTAGAACCAAATAGACCATGGTTCTCACAGTCCCTTTGAGCTTCTGTACTTTTCAAAGACTTCTAAACATTTACAAGGAGCATTTTTTATTGCAGAAACTTAACTTTCTCTTTATGTTACTTTCTTTATTACTGCATGTCAATACATGTAAAAGTAATAGAAAAAACATAATGGAAAACTACCAGTATCATGTGTCATTCTATCCACCAAATTTTATCCCCTTTTATTTATTTGTTCATTATTATGGGAAAATAAAATAATAATTAAAATTTAAAAAGTGATATATTTTATTCAGTTTTAATGCAATGCTTGGTATTCCCTCAGAAAAATTCAGTGAGTTCCAGGCAAAATTCAAGGACTGTTCAGCAACTACATCTTCATTTTTTAATTCAGAGACTTTTCATTGCAATTCCTACAATTAAAGGGTTTTTCAACGTCATGTGAACACTATGCAGACTGGTGTCCATATATGTGTGGCACCATTTTCATTTAGGATCAATCAGGACTTGGGATGAATGTGTGTGTAAATTTCATAGCAATAACCTGTACTAACAGATGACAGACAAAGGATAACAGGCCATCCCATAAACTCTGGAGACCATGGCCAGTACAACTGTGCAAACCCGAGTACAAACATTCTACCACATGGGCCAGCTCATCTGGATGGTTTAGTCCAGTTGATTTTAGATTATCCCAAGCCCAAGTGTCTTGTAAGTTAAAAAGTTGTCCATCAGCCTTACCTGAATGCTGGATGGGGGAATGCATGAGGATGAAGGAAGTTGGGGTACTGGTAAGCTGCTGCCGCTGCGGCCACTGCTGCCATAGATGGATCCATAGCAGCAGCCAGGGATGTGGGCAAACTAGTATGCCTCAGGTCATCTCCTGGCCTATATGGCTGGAAACCACGAGCCTCCTCACGGCTCATCATCGGGGATGTTGTTCCAGGAGTAGAATGTGGAGTCAACCTGAAATAATATACATCCATGTGATAAATAGTCATGCGCAAGTTGGTAATTTGGTGGGGTGCATATTTTTCAGAATTGAATCACATAGTGTGGCTACCTTGGTGATGACATACTTTTGACTCTTCAAAAGGAGGTAAATAAGAATCTTCTAAATTAAAGAATGTCAACACATGGATGTTAATAGTAATGACAGTAATAACGTTAACCAAAACAGTTAATGCCTGGGTGTGAGATAGAGATTTATGGACCGGACGCCAGGCTGAACACCATATCTACCACATAGGATAAAATCGGTTCCTAATAAAATATATTTAAGGGCAGACCAACGTACAGACTGCCAAAGTACATCTTATACATATGAAAATAATCCCTAAACTGAGTTAACATAGGAATTCAGAATGTCTCACCTTCTGGCTGACTGAGACAGATTATCTCTACTGGCTGCCCTATCATCATCACGGGAAAGAGAAGAATGAGACCTTTCACGATCGGATTTAAGTGGCACAGGTTCAAACAAAGAAGAACTGCTGTGGGATGAGTGAGTCCTTTCTGGCAAAGTCTGGAACATAAACTGGATCTATGAAAATTAGGGTGAGACCTGTTAATTCATCAATAGTTGGGCCAAAAATTTTAAAAATTGAGCAACCTAGACTTGCAACAGGCTATGTATATAGAGTATGAAAGCTGTCTGAAGTATTTGTACTTCATGGTTTCAAATAAGTATAAATATAATAGCTCTTATTTAACAATTATCTGCACAATGCAACAGTACCACAGATTCTGTCAAATCAGTTGAGGATATATTTTACAATGCATTTCATAAGTGTCCCAGTTAAACTGTATAAAAAATACAGCTGTGGTTTATACTGAAACAAATTGTACAATTTCCCAAACGTTCCTCTTTTATGGTCCCAACAGTCAGGAATTCAATTAACAGCAATAACATTTCAGATCTCTTCTGTTTAATGCTAAATCTGGGCAAGTGATGTGATGATAATTGCCTCCTTATTTTAAACATCTTCCAAGTGAGCTACAGAATTGACCCACAAATTACCAGACATTTGCTGGAACAGCATGACAAAAGGAACTTTAAGACAAAAAATTTCATCACTATTTGATTCAAATCAGGCAGAACCTGAGGCAAGATGAATAAGTTTTACTTTGAATGTTTATTTAAGTCCCAATGCTATATGATCTCTAGCTGCATCTTAAGTCTATATACTGCAATTCTAAACCTTCCAAAAAAAAACATTTTTTTGTATGCACAAGACTGGATTTTTCACAGCTCAAAGATAACTCCTTGTTATGGATCAGAGACAAGGATAATTGCTTACTGCAAACTTACTCGCAACTGCACTTGACTAGGAATGAAGTGCAGCCCTATGTGCTGAACTTGGATATCTTGTTTATACAGATAAGCAATATTTGAAATATTTACTGCACAGACAGCCGCTAATTAGATTGCTTACGACAGAAAATACTGTCTTATCTGGCTTGAGTTGCTTCATTCCCATGAACTTGTAATAAACTCTTGCTTTTTAAATCTAAATTATAATGCCTTTCCAATAAAAAAAAATTTAAAAAAATTTCAATAGAGATAAAGCACTTTAACGCACAAGTACACTACATAAGCCAACAAGCTGTTGCTTCATCCTGTTCTATTTCTCAAGAAAATCGTCAATAATTTTCCTCTAATTCTTCCTGGTGATCTGCTCACCAGTTACTAATGTTACGTGTAGAAAGCGGCATTAAAGCCTAGATAGAAAATAACATTTTTATTTATGTAGGATGAACTGGCAAACAGTAGTGATTTGGCCAGTCATTTTATTAAAACGCAACTATTTCCTGAAATTGCAACAAAACCAGTTCTGATGTTTTCTATCCAAGTTAATCCTTAACATCAGCAGATTAGTCCGGATGTACTTGAACCTCTAACTAATGCACGGGACTGCATCAAAAATTTTGAGAGAAAAAACAAAAGAAACATATCTAGAATTTAACCAGTGTAGTGACACTTTTAACAGAAGCTTGCCAGTAATTTTTAATAATTCCTGACCATCTAATAAAAACTGGTACAGAAAAACACTTGTGTACAAGCTTTCTACTTTACAATGACAAGACTTTACTCACGAGTTTAATAATTTCTGACGAAAAACTGAATCCACAATTCCAACTCATTCATCTAGGACTTTTATGTTTGCTTTAATATACAACATGCCCCTATTATAATGCAATTTCGGATATAACGCAGTATTGCTAGGAACCCATGACCAAAATCACACTATGGTATAATAACAAGGATTGAAAGAAAACAAGGAGAAACTTAGTCTTATATCTTCACTGCCTTTTCAAAGCACCACTCTTTAACAAGACTGATAGTGCTTGCTATACCATTCCATATATGGCACATTTGGTACATAACACGGTCAGCCATGATGGACCATGACTACCTTGGTATACTGAGCAAGGGCTGTATAAAGCTTTTTCCTACCATTTTCTTTTCTTTGTAAACCACCACCTTGATAACACATACCTTGATAACTTGTGGGATCAGGTGTGGATCCAATTTTTTAAAACTAGAAATCACCACAAAAACACTGACCCCAATTTGTTGAACTAAAAAAAATAACTGTGATCACAATTGGTAACTGAAATCATGATATATTGCTCATTTCATCATTGAAAACGGTAGATATGACCTGTAAATTTGAATCAACCTTATGAAATTGCCAACGTTTAAAAAGAGATCAATTATTTTACTACATTTTCTTTCGAAACGACATTCCTAATATACTGTAAATAATGACATTCAATGAAATTTCTATCAATGAAAATGTCACACCTACCAGAGGCAGTATTTTAATAACTAAAAACCAATTTTCTGATCAAGTGAAATTTCTCTTTTTATTTCTACCATTTAGTTAGGTTTAAGTGTAATGATCATAAATGCAATGTGCCCTCTTGTATTCAAACATAAATATGTCAATCTACTACTGTGTTTGCAAGTGTTTCTCTGAGAACCTAATTAATGCTGTGCTTCAATATCTGACTTGTGGGAGTATCTGTTATATTGCTGCACGGAATTAGAAGCTGAACTCCTTTGCATTATAATGTTAATTGCATCTTTTGTATCAAATAAAGGATGTGGAATACAAGAAAAGTTAAAAAGAATGCAAATCCTACAGGTAAAAAAATCTAGTGACCACCTGGTCATTATTTCAGGTGAACTCGTTTCAACTGATCAATCAAATACTGTATTAAATATTATCGTGTACTTAATATAATTAGACTGCTTTAAATTAAGCTACTTAACCATAAATGCGATAAAAAATAGCACGGCAACCAAGTGAGAGGAATACTTTGTGGAAAAAAGAGCTTTGTTTCATGGACACGGATTATTGCGGAGAAGCAAGCTTCAGAAGTATCCTGAATCTGGACCTTAAGAATGAGAAGTTTCACTATAACTTCCAATGAAATCACAACATCGTCATTTTACTAATTTAAGAGTATACAAATTGAGTTTCAACGCAAATGATTGTTCACTAAATAAATTTCACTACTTTTTGAAAAGAAAATATTCTTGTTTCATGGTGTATCAACAAGTAGTCTGCTTCTCTGCTTTTTAGTCTTTCTGCTTCAAACTCCATTATAACATAATAAAAAGGGAACCAAACTAATTACAACAACAAAGTTCAGTGATGGATACACAAATGTTATCGCATACATGTGCTGGTTGTTGAAACCAGTTGGAATAATGTTAATGATCTTTCAGATGTTGGGCATCTTGAAAATAAATGTAACTGACACAGAATAACGACAAAATTTCGTTAGGAAAACTGTGTCTTATTGACAATTATTTTCAATGCAATTATAAAACAAGTATCTGGCCATTCAACAGCCCAGTCCCCCCACATACATGCTTCTTCTCGGAGGTTCCTCAGTAACTTGCACCCTAGCTTATTGTTCAGTCTATGTTTTTGGACCCCATTTGGGATTCCTATCATGGGAGAGGTGTATACACTTCTTGCCCATGTCTGCTAGTGTTGCCAGGAGTGCTCTAAAACTTACAATGTGAATGAGGAAGGGCAGAGTTTCTGCCAATTCACTAAGAATGTAATCCTAATCCACAAAATTTCAGAATGCTCTTGCATCTTTTTATAGGAAGACTTCACCCATATATCCTGCAAACACAACAAGCCTATATTTACAGAAACATAAAATAATTGGTTGTCCAAGAAAATGGCATACAAGAAATCCCAGCTATTACTCTAAACATAAAAACTGCACAACAACATGCACATGCACAAAATACTTCTTCATGCAAATACCTTGAATTAAAACGTTTTACAGATTTATTATAACCATTATTAAAAAAAAAACACAAAAACTGAGGATCATATTTACTGTTCTTGCATCGCTGCTGAGCAGATTCAGGTGGGATTGTGTTGGTGCTATGGTAACCACTGGTGGTGAAGTCAAGGTCGTAGAAGAATGGCTACTGTAGACTAAGGGTGGTGGCACCCTTTTTGGAGTTGTCTCCCTTGGACTTCCTGATGGTGCTGATTTTAAACTCTGTTCCTCTGAAGATAAAAGCAAACAGTGTAAACATTGCTTAGCAAACTGAATGCCTCCTATGCATGGTCTAAAAACATAACACTGCGTGCTTAAAATATATTTTTTTATATGCTTCTTTAGTACTTGGAAAATATTTACAAAGTGACGTGCAAGACTGAAGCAAGGTCTGCTGTTGGTACAGTCAGAAGAATAATGATTAAGAGCATTAGGATATTATAGCACAAGATCGGAGTCTAAACCGTTACAGGAAAATTAATGAAAATGTGACAAGAAACCCTGGATAAAGTGAGGTATTCTAGTCTTTCCTTTAAAAATTCAGCCATATTTCAGTGCTCAAATTCAATGTATCCTATTTCATTTTACAGCTATACTGTTGATGTAATTTTAGTCAGAGCAATAATTAAATTAATGACTTGCATTTCTTGAATCAAATCATGATTATGAGAAACCCTACTGGAACGGATTACAGGTTTTTTGTTGACAAGAACAAACTTGTACAATCAGTTTATATTCCAAGAGACTATGCTTAACAACAATGGTTCAACAAGAATAATGGTGTAATCATTTCTCAAATTCATGATGGCTGAATATACAAAGGTTTCCTCCAAAGTAACAGCATCAGTATTTTCTATGAGGCCATCTAAGCAACAATGTTGAATGTAAAGATCAGCACTACTCTCATTTAGGACCAACTAAATATATATATATATATATATATATATATATATATATATATATATATATATTCTTTTGGAGATAATAGTATATCAATCTGACCATGCATTCAGGAAAAGTAAAGATTTAACAGCCCTATTTCAGATCAATATAATATCCTTTATCACTAACTAGTAACAAAAAGTCTTCTGGTGAAAACACTATGTTGATATAACCCTTTGTTCTGGAGAAGGAGGAACAACATTTTCCAAATGACTGCCATGGTGGCCATAATGGATATCAGATTGGCACTGTTATTATTTAGGATCAACTACTCTTCATAACAAGTGCTTCCAGAATAACCCATGTTGAAATGACCATCTTTTCAGTAATGATAAGATTTCCATAATGGCTGCTGTGCCAACCGTATGTCTGAGGCACCATATTCATTTAAGACGTGTGTGTGTGTGTGTGTGTGTACACATGCATGTGTGTGCACACATGTTGAAGTTTCATGGTAATCTTCCATATGGTTCAAGCCGAAAAGCTATAACCAACAGACAACAGGTCATCACAAATGCTTGTCTGATCAATGACCAGTAGAGCTGACAAAACACCCTAAGCTACATTATGGCTAATACAATGTGTGCTACTCTGGTTTGATTTAAACCCCAATTAAATAGTTATTCCATGGCAACGAATATGACTAATCAATTGCCTTTAGTCTATGAGGATTGATTTAGTAATCACATCTCAAAAGAGCCAATATATTAATTATGTGTTTACTTTTTAAAGCCAAGTTTTAATGGCAATGCATTAGTGAACCATATAAAATAAATTTGCAGCATGAAAACCATTAACCTTTTGCAACTCTCAAAGCACACTGATGAAAACAGTAATTTTACAACATACAGTGCTCCCTCATTATAATGCTGTTTGTGGGTGTTGGACTATACCACCTTATAGTTGGACTGCCTTATAACAAAGTACATGACAATACTCCCTCATTATAATGCTGTCCATGGGAGTTGGAGTATACCACCTTACAGGACTGCCTTATAATGAAGTACATGATACATAAAATTTTACTGCCACTTAAAATGGGATTTATTAACAAATTTGCCTTATAACAGGGATAGTGTTATAATGAATGTCCTTATAGTGAGGAAGTGCTGTGTTATTATCGGTGTCATTATGTCACAATAAGTATCATGATGTTACAGTGCAGGGCTTTACAATGCCATGTGCCTGACACCCTGGGCAAGCTCAAGTTTGCAAGGTTCTTGCCCATGGGCAATTCCAAAAAGGCTAGATGGCAGGTAATGTTTACTTGTAATGCTTTTATGATATCCAAGTTCTACACCTTACAATCTCACCAAAGTACCTGCATCAGCACCTTTATTTTATGTTTTCTATTTACTGCATTTTTCAAATTCGTAACTGCTTTCCCTTGGTAACTTTTGATTTCCTTTTTGTAACCATGGATTTTGTGGGCTCAGTGTTCAATTTGTACCTTACATCCTCAAAAAGTTCTTTTTTTTTTTTCTTTCCATTTTAAGCTCCTCCATACATTGCTTACATGCAGTTTGCATGTTCTGACACGAGGGTCCCAGGTGGCTGAGTGTTCTAAAGTGCTTGCCTTTAATAATAACTGTCATCTTGCCTCTCTGTGGGTTTGATTCTCCAGCTCAGCCAACATGGGTACATGAGAAAGCTTTCAAGAAGCTTACCTTTGGGTCTTTGGTTTTTACCTAGGGTTCTCCCAGGTTCTTCCTCCACCTGTACAGCTATCATGCGATGAAAAATGGCATTAAACAACATATCTATTTATATATATATATATCGGTCTTTAAACTTCTAAATATAGTTGCATTCCAACTCTTCCTTTCTTTCCTTATCTATATGCATTATTGACATTATCTTTTTGATAACTTAATTACATACAGTTTTAAGGTGCAAAGATAAAAAGAAAGCAAAAGTTTTCTATTTGTGAAATAAATAATGTGATTCCCTTAAAACATCCTATACTTTATTTTTCTGTATTTTTTCTTCCACTTAGTTCTTATATTCTTACATATTTTCAAGAAAGTCTCAAATCATCCAAGGACAAGTTCAATTTTCAATTTTCCAGCCAGCCTGCCTTAGGCTAGCTAATTTTTATCAATCTGAAAGGCACTGAACAGTGGTATAAAATCCTCCTCATTTTATTTTTGAGGGATTTTATTGCCACAATTTTTTACATTCAGCCAATCAGGAAACATTACATGCAGATGTGTCAGAAGTCATCTGACACACAAAAGTGAAATTTGTCAATGAAAATTGAAACAAGTTGTACCAAAAAAAGGGAAATCTCTTGAACAGATGCATGGGCTTTTATTCAAACAAACAGCATGTGGCTTTGACATGTCTTTCAAAATGACACTCTCCATGACTAGACAAATGACTTAATGAGATCCTGCATGCTAAAAATGTGATACATCATATTCTGCACTGATAATCGTTGTGTTGACTGATGGCAACACTGATGCATCACCTAATGAAGAAAAGAAAAAAATGTCCATGGCCAGCATGCCACTCCCACCCCCAAGTTTTTGGTAATTTGGTATTGTAATCATCAGATGTATATACAAATAAAAGGTCTGTCTTTGTGGTCAACTGTACTTGAAAAACTGATCATAAAAACAACTACGAGATTTATGTAGGGTGTGGTCTGATGGATGAACAAATGCACACCAAAACCACCTTTCTGTCAAGCACCTGTTGAGACATGCTTAAAAACCTTTCCTTTAGATCCCTATCAAGCTTACCATATAGACTTGATTATAAGTTGAATTTATCTGCAAACTGCACAAATCCAAATCTGCAGTCACATGGTGCACCACCAGATCTGAGTCAACACAATTTGTAAGCAGTAATCAGAGAACCAAACAACACACACCCTGATCTGATGGTACATGATGCCATGGCAGCTCAAGGCATATGTTGTTTGCTGTTGGACTTGACTTAGAAGAGAGTACATACAATAAATCAATATGGAAACATGGAACTGTCAAACTCAAGTTTACTATGATTTCATCTTAAGTAAATTTTTATAAAAATGCCATTTATAAAATGTGAAGCTCCTAATCACTGGTTTGAAAATATCCAATGTATAATCTCAAAATAAGAAGAGATCTCCTGGCCCATTATTTTATTAATGCAATGGATGTCAGTGTTACATTGATTTATACAGAATGATTGTCCCAATTCCTATCAGCTTGATATCATGTACTTTTAGAACTTCAGCTGCACTCAAACACTCGAATTTGAATTTCACAAGCTGCTTAAGTAGTTTTATTTTCATTCATAATTAAAAAAATACATTTTGATATGTATTTATTATATAATTTATACATTAAGAAACTGATGATGATATAAAAAATAAGCAACAATACACATTTTACTGTATGGAAACATCTGACAGCATTCAGGGAAAGGATTCAAAAAGAACTGTCGGATTTCACTCTTGGGATCAAACACTTTCCTCATGCTCTGGCAAACAATGTACAAAAGAAATTGTGTTATCCCAATAATAAATAATACTGGAAGGAAGCAGATACTGTTACATAATGATTCCTATCTGAGATGGATTATGAGAGAATTAATATTCTTGTCAGAAATTTGAAACAAGATCATCTGTCATCCAAATGATGCACTTGTTCCTGCTCATCATTCTTCTAGATGTATAGCTACATCCAGATTTTATGACTTTTATTGATGGTTCATGGACAACAACAAAAATCTCATTCCAAAATAAATATGACAGTAGGCAGCACATGCCCCAATTCAAATTAATATACTCTGAACTTCTTACAATATAAACCAAAACAGCTTACAAAATTCATGTCACATAATTTGTGGTAAAAAACAAAATCTGCTTCTTAACTGAAGAAATAAATGTACATGAAGAGTGCCCTCACATGAAAGATTAGGGCAATCAGATAAAATTCCAAGAAACAATCGGTTTTTGCAAAAATTTCCTTGATCATCACAGATCATTCATTGAATCATTACAAACTGCTCATTAGCCATCAAAAGAAGGGGGAAAAGTGTTAACGGAACATGTGTCCACTACAATGCCTGGTTAAAGAAGATCTACATATAAAAAATGACAAGAAACACAAGGTAAACTATTGGCCCCAACTACATTTTAGGTTGGGCCTAAAACCCCTCACAAAGTTATAGAAACATCAGATGTCACTCTGAAAGCATTTCTACATTAGGTTTGAAGATGTAAAGTTTCAGCATTATTGTTGCTGATGATGATATATTTAAAAAAATTGGATGCAGGCATGATGTTCTTCATGTTTACATTATGCTGTGATGGGTATTGCTGGTAATCATGTTTATGGTAGCTCAACTGAATTTAGTAACTAGCATCTTTCACTGACAAAATGGGCACTAGGCATTAAATCCAGTTTAATGTTACACTCATTCATGCCAACAAATGCAGTGTACTGCACGTAGCCCTTGGGTGTAGTCAGTATATGCATATTAAACTGGCTCAGTTTGTCTACCATTACCTGGTGGATCCTTGGCTTGATGGGCCAGTTTCCTCAGAGCTGCTGCAAAACTGGACGTCCTGGCGGCATTTAGAGCAGCGCTGGCTCCAAGAGAAGTCACTCCATTTGTTGGAGACGTGGAAACCTGATGAAGTGGGGAAACTGTAGCTGTATTTCGCTGAATCTTGGAGCCTACTGGGCTCATCATGTTTAAAGGTGGTGGTTTGGATCCTGGAGGCAGACCTAAAATAAGAGAAAGGATACATTAAGACAAAAGTTGCCAGGGTACAGAAGCTCACTTTGTACAGCAGATTCAGTGATTTTTCTAACAAAAAGATTAAATCACAATGACTTGTGAAGATGTGCAAAACTTTATTCTCAAGATAGCCATATTTGTATTGCAACAACTGGCACAGCTCTGACAGGATGAAAATATGATGCATCGAGTGAATCCAATCCATTGTTAGGTTCACAAAGGTTGGGTGCAGGGGAGGACTGACTGAACATAACATATCACATAAAATTGATGGCTTAAGAACAATCCAACAGACAAGAAATCTCAAGTACCACCATACAAGGACAGATGCAATTATTTTCTTTTATTCAATTTTACAACATGGATTTGTCTATTTTTACATCATGGATATGTCTATTTTTTACAGCATGGATACGTTTGTCTATTATTTACAACATGGATATGTTTGTCTATTTTTACAACATAGATATGTTTGTCTATTTTTTTACAACATGGATATGTTTGTCTATTTTGTACAACACGGATATGTTTGTCTATTTTTACAACATGGATATGTTTGTCTATTTTTTACAACATGGATATGTTTGTCTATTTTGTACAACATGGATATGTTTGTCTATTTTTTACAACATGGATATGTTTGTCCATTTTTTACAACATGGATATGTTTGTCTATTCTTTACAACATGGATATGTTTGTCTATTCTTTACAACATGGATATGTTTGTCCATTTTTTTACAACATGGATATGTTTGTCTGTTCTTTACAACATGGATATGTTTGTCTATTCTTTACAACATGGATATGTTTGTCTATTTTTTACAACATGTATATGTTTGTCCATTTTTTACAACATGGATATGTTTGTCTATTTTTTACAACATGGATATGTTTGTCTATTTTTTACAACATGGATATGTCTGTTTATTTTTTACAACATGGATATGTCTGTCTATTTTTTACAACATGGATACATTTGTCTATTATTTACAACATGGATATGTTTGTCTATTCTTTACAACATGGATATGTTTGTCTATTTTTTACAACATGGATATGTTTGTCCATTTTTTACAACATGGATATGTTTGTCTATTCTTTACAACATGGATATGTTTGTCTATTCTTTACAACATGGATATGTTTGTCTATTTTTTACAACATGGATATGTTTGTCTTTGGTATTTAATGGCACATCAGCACATATGTTTAGTCAAAGTGCCAGAGACATACCAAGGCAACTGACACTGCCACTCTAGACAGATCAGGATTCAGACCTGAATCCCTCTAGTAGCAAGTCCAGTGTAAAAAAAAAAACAGAAAACCTTCAAAACCTACAGCATCAAGCAAATCTCTACACCTCTGAAATGTATCATTTAAAAGGCTTTATTTTTGCAACTCATGTATGGATACAGCTATAATATAATTTCTTATAATTTCTTTCCACCTCTGCTGTTCCAAATTCCAGTTCAAGCACTTGCAAGGTTACATCATTTTCTATTTAAGGTCAGTGTCTTTCATGATGTTATCCTGTAACCTCTAACTTAACAAGAGTCTCTTGAAAAGAACAACAATCTAGTGGCTAAAACAATTTCCAGGAATTCAAGATAAGATCACTTCTTCCTTTTAACCGATTGATTTTTTTCATTATTTTGGAATTTTTTAAAAGTAACTTTAATAATTTTTCAGTCATATCGCTACAATGTCTGCAGTGTGACAGTTTATAGTGATGTCTAGCACTGGGGCATCATGCCGCAGACATGTAGCATGATGTCCCACCCAGTCACATTATCCTGAACCCAAGGTGAACAGTCCTAACACTTAGGACCTTGTGTTCATATTACTTTCCACTTTGGAGCAGTAATATTACCAAGATTTTTATGATGGGTACCGTGGTGACCATACTTAAGTCAGATTCACACCATTTCTATTTAGTACCAACTAGACATCATAAATAGACATAAAAAGTCTTTTGGTGAAAGCATAATGTTGATATGACCAGCCATCAAGAACAAGTAGTGGTTACAAGATTTTCAAGATTACCATTGTTGTAGCCATATTGGAAGTCTGATCAGCATCATTTTCATTCAGGATCAACTAGACATCGTAAGTCTTTCAGTGAAAACCCCATGCTGATATAACCATTAATTCAGGAGAGAAAAAATAGAACGTTTTTCAAGATGGCCACTGTGGCTGGCATATTAATGTCTGAATAGCACCATTTTCATTAAGGACCATCTAGACATCACAAGAAGCTGCCCTGTAAAAATACAAGTTGATACAACCATCCATTTAGTTGTAGTAATGGTATTTTCAAGGTGGCCATACTGGATGCCAGATCAGCACCATTTTCATTTAGGACTAGACATCATAGAAAGTGAAAACACCATGGCACCATTACTTTTCTTAGGAAGAGTAGAAACAGCAAGATTTTCGAGTTTCCATATTGGAAGCATTTTCTTGTATGACAAGCCAGACATCACAAGTCTTCTGATAAGACCATGGCAATATTTTCATTTCAAGTGGGATGGCAATAGCAAGATTTTCAAGACGGTCACTGTGGTGGCCATGCTGGACATGAGATTTGGCACCATTTTCATATGAGGACCAACTAGACATCATGTCTTTAACTGAAAACACCATGCTGGTATGACCATCCATTCTGGAGAAGTAATAACATATTCAAGATGGCCACTGTCATTTACTGTTATTGATACCACTATCGTTAATTATTTCTAAACCTATATTTAACAGTAATAAGCCTCAAATTCTTCAGGAATACAGGGCCCCAAAGAACTTATTTCGACACTTAGGAATATAGGGCTCCAAATGGCTTCAGGAACTTAAGAACATGGGGCCCCAAAGGACTTACTCAGACACTTCTGGAACACAAGGCCCCAAAGAGCTTATTCAGACACTTTAGGTACAAAGGAATAAGGGCCCCAAAGGGCTTATTCAAACACTTTTGGAACACAGGAAGATGGGCCCTCAAAATGCTTATTCAGAAACTTTAGGAACATGGGGATTCAAAGGTCTTATTCTGACACTTGAGGAACATGGGCACATGGGGCTCCAAGAGATTATTCAGACATTTCCCATTTTAATAACTTTAAATGATTTCTCCTTAAAGTTTCTTAAAAAACTAAGCGCAAAAAAGCTGGATAGACCCTTTCCTACTAGTGCTTTTTTAAAATGGCATAGCCGGGTCTACATTGTTCATAACATGGTGCAAGGTAACATGGTAAATACAGCAGTTATATAAATGTGTTGCACTGCGCTTCCATACACTTGCTCATGTTCTTTATAATGTCATGTGTCTTAGGTCATCTATAATACCTAACAAATTATCTGATGTTTGACATTCAACATATATGCTTAAGTTAAATTTCTTTCAAAAGTAAAAAGTCCACAACATAAGATGAATATCATCTGACAAATTTGGGTCTGTTACACAGGTGTCACCTTAATGATTAGAATCTTTACAAAGTATTATAATGCCAGTGTACTGACTCTGAAGATGTATCATATGATCAGTGCATCCCCCAGGGGTGTAAAACTGAGGGTAAAAAAAAAAACCTTGGTGTCAGAACTGGAGGTCAAATAAAAAAATGTGGGGGTCAAAAATGTACTGACAAATTTTTATATGACTTGTACTTTTTCAGCTTGAAATAGAATATTGCAACTTGCACAACATACTATCTCTCTCTCTCTAAACATACAAATAAACCAACATGCACAATTAACAAACAAATGCATTGTCCATTCAAAGAATAATTTTATTAGTTCATTTTTGTTTTAAAGTCATACTTTTAACAGTCTCCTTATAATCATTATGAAGCAATATTATAGCCCAACACAGTACATACAAGCCAATACAAAAAACCAAAATGGCAGTCAAATTACTGCCTTTCATAAAATGTGTACTATCATCGGTTTCATTGTACTTCGTCCTAGAACATATTTACCCAAATATCAAGGAGGATAATGATTCATCTTCTTTCTAATAAGTTACACTTGAACTTTAAAATTTATCTTTTATTGCAGCAAAGTTAAAAACCAACAAAATCTGCAATGACCCACTGACTTTGTAATCCAAATAACGCATTTGTCTATGCAAGTTTACTGATTTCTTTGTTGTGAAAGAAAGTCTTGGGTTATAATGTGTTCACCAGATATCTTGTGGTGAACAAGGGCAGATTTTTTAAAATTCTAAAACCTTGTCACGAAAGCATTATTCACTTTTGCAGTCTTCGCAATCACGCGATTATAAGTCACAATGATAATCCTAATGGATGTGCCGTATTACAGTCAAGGGAATTATTTTCTCCATTTTTCATTAAAGTCAGATCCACAGTTACTCTTTTGTGTTCTGCTTCTTTCACTTTCTTCGCTAATGATTTTTAGTGCATGTCGTTTTAATCTGGAGATCACTTTCTAGTGTAACAAGCATTGAGATTAAACATCTAGATGACAGCTTGCTGAGCTCGATTGAAATCGCATGAGAGCTCGCGAGATTAGGGGAAGCTACTCCGTCATAATATTGCCTATGCTAGTCTGGTTCATTGTTTCGAATGTTCCCTGCGTTGCACTCTGCTATATGAATAGAGGAGTGCAAGGCAAGGAACAAACAAAGCGGGGAACCAGTCAATGCCTATGCTCGAAGTATATACGATGCCATCCCTCGTCCAATGCATTGGGTATTAAATAAATCCTGATCACATTATGAAAATCCTTTGCGTCAAAAAAATGCACGGAAACAAAATGTGTGTGTCAATTTTCTCCAGCCTGCGTCCCTGATGCACAAATGTGCGTAAAGGGAAACACTGTTATGATTTTTGCATTCATTTTTAGGCAGCCATGTTGGCTTAGTGATTAGTCTACTGGTCTTGGAGCCAGAAGGATGCAGGTTTAAATCCTGCACAGACCAGGTCAGGTCATTCATTGTGGTATGCAAGGCAGGTAACTCCAACTTCCCCAGCAAGATGTAACTTTTCACCTGTTATGCACCATTAAACACCAATAAATCAATTAACCCACTTTGATTAACAAAACTTCAAATGAATGCTATGTCTGAGATGCCTACTAATTTAATTTGTTCACCATCAATGTAGGTAGCAATGGTCTCTGATCTTCAATGGGCTGACTCTTCTATCATCAAGATATTAAGAGTATTAAATATCAAAGGACCAAAGTGGCAAGTATCACATTCTAAAAGTGGCAGCTACCAACAAAGGCAGATTACTTGTGATGTTGAATTTCAAGTGGATTAAACATTCTAATGATAGTTTCAGTATTTTGTATTTTAACAGGAGAAAAAAAGTAACCACAGTAACGTGTGGTTGGGCTGATGTCAGTGGTATTTTACCTGTTAACCATTAAGCTAGTGTTTGGAATCTCAGTATCATACAGTCTGCAATGCTTAAAATCTCGCAAGCATACAAGGAAATGTTTCAGGCTTAATGTGAAGCCAGAATTTCTGTGTCTTTCAAAAACATTATCAAACACAGTCAACTATGGATGACCACTATTCTTAAATAATCAGTCCTTTAAGAAAAATACTTATTTCCTGTTTCCCAACCAACCCTATTTCCTGCCTGCCATTTATCAATTCTCCTGACCATAAAAAAAAGTAATTTATACAGTACTATAAGAAAACTATCTACAAAAACTATCTCACAAACTTTTATATCCTGTTGATTTTAATTACTTTCCAATATCCCGATAAAAATGTATCTACAGATAAAGGCATAATTAATATCCCCAGTCTCTTGCACACTGATAATGTGCATAAATTTCACTCCTAATCATACTTGAACAAGAAATTTATGATAATAGAGCAATTTACCCAAACTGAATAAAATTTTATCAAAACTAAAGAATCTCTTATCAGATGAAGTATCACATAAATAAGCATGGGTCTTGCTCATCATAAAAAAACATCCAATATTTTCCGGATATTTGTGTATTTACCAAATCTAATCAAAACTAAGTCAGAAATAAAGTCTCGCATGTAGAAGAAGCTCAGCCAATCATTTGCAAGATATTAATACGTATGGATCTTGACCATAACAAAACACATTTTTGACATCACTGAGTTTGATAAAAATAGAATCAGAAACTGACTTAATTCATTTTAGACATTTTCCTTGTGCCAATTACCAATATTTTTCATCCTAATACAAAAGAGAAATTAAAGATACAAGATTGTAATGGTTTCTAGACTGAATTGAGCACATCCCAAGCTTACATTTTTTTACAGTGCATTTATTACAGTTCTGATCTACCAGTAAATTGCTATATGAAACAAGAGTCCCTTGAAGGGACTGATATTCTACCAGGTGAAAAGAATTTAGAGAAATTCAAGATAACACCATCTCTTCCTTTTACTTGTCTGAGTGTTGAAACCATCTCTGGTATTCATCAGCAATAGCAAGCTTCTCAAATTATCTGCTATGGTGGTGATACTGGTTGCAAGATTGGTGGAGAAGACATCTTCTGTTCAACATCCCCCATCATAAATCATCATCCATTCAGGGGGAATAATGACAAGATTTTCAAGACAAGGTCACAGTAGCCAGATTGGATTTACAACTGGCATTGTTTTCATTTAGAACCAGCAAGGTATCAAAAGAAGTATATTGGTGGATAACCCCATGTTGATAGAGCCATCCATCTGGGAGTAGAGATAATATTTTCAAGATAGTAACCATGATGGCCATATTGAGGGTTAGTTATTTTCATTTAAACCAAGTCCACATACGAACCCTGTGTCAAAATGACTTTTTCTTTAAGAGTACATAAACGAAGATTTTCAAAATGGCCACATATTTGACATCATATCAGCACCATATTAATTTAATATCAACAAAACAGGTTAGAAGTCTTTAAGTGAAAACCCCAAGATGATGTGACTTATTATTCAGAAGCATCCTGGGTGACCCAGGACAGGACTTGCCCTACAGGGTCAGAAAAACATATCGTTTCTAAGATAATTATGATAGTGCCAAACTTGTGCGATTCATCGTAATTATCTAAGAAACAGGATTTTTCTCTGACCCTTGTAGGGCGAGTCCTATCCTGGATCACCCAGCACACTTCTGCTATCATTGCTGTGCAATGTAAAGCTAATCCAGGGCTTGATAAAAAAAAATCCTGACACTACATGACATTTTAAGTATTGAATAAAACTAAATTAACTGTAAGCATTAAGCATTACCGTCGACACCTGTACAGTAAATAAAAAGTAAAATTTATATAAGAAAGAATGCTTTAAGTTCCAAATGACCAAGATGTGCATGAAGGATGGGGTAAAAATGTATCCGCTTGATATAAACAATCAACAAATTCTTTATGAACACAGTCTGACCAAGCCAAGATTTGGAGTGTCTCTAAATGACTTTAACATGCAAAAACAAAATCTCTTTTGTAATACACAAATTTCTGGACAAAAGCTAATAAGTTTTTATTTTTATTTTTGATGTAACTCGTGGGGAGAAAATAAAAAGAACCCTGCCAGAAAATTATAAATTACAAAGCAAACAAAGGTCATCAAATACGGTTTGTTGTATATAGGAACTTAAAATAAAAACCTGGGGTCAATGAAACTTCAAAGAAAGCATCCAATGCAAGTGGCTTTGAGCCCCAAACTAATGTTATATCATGTGCTGGCAGATGAACATCTACAGTGTTTGCTTCAAATCACAAGTAAAACTGACATAGAAGACCCTAATCTGTTGGACCAATATGTGGTAGCAGATATAACCCTGCGTTGCTGGCAGCTGGACATAGAGAAACAGAATGGGGTTTCAAAATACCCACAAAATCAATAACAAGCATATTCAATGATTTGCATGGCTGTCATCAGCATGTAAAGATATTACATGGTTAGTGTAACTAATCAATTACAGACCGCTTAGAATAGAATCTAATGTAAAAGTCAATCAGAAAACAGTAGCTTATTAACTGCCCTTGGTCATACCAGGACTGGAGAATTAAAAAATAACCAACTTAGGATAAAAACAGTTCATGTACAAATAATTGCACAAAAATTAGCATAATTCTTTTAAAAATATATATATATATATATATATATATATATACACACACACACACATACATACATATACAGTAGTCCCCCTCTTGAATGCACCTGCCCCCGACCGGCGGCCACATGTTACTTACGGCCAGAATCCCTTGGCACTGACGAGTTTGTATTCAAAAGCACCCTCAAGAACAGTACCCCTCTAACGCGACCAGCATATTAGTACAAAAATGGATAATGTTCCCCTCACAAGCTGCCCCTTTTTTCTCTCAAATGTATCCAGAACCAATATATAATTCATATCCTGATGTAATGTAAGTAATCAGATTATCCATCGTCAATATGTGTCTTACAATGCAGGCTTGCATCTAGGATTGATAAATGTGGGTACATGTGCCCCAAATGAATCTGGAAAAAGGAGGGGGAGCAAAGTAGCGGCGGGGGGGGGGGGGGGGCTTCCAGTATGGTGTATACAAAAAACTCGATGTATTCGAAAATTGCAATAGCAAGCATAATAAGTGTATTAAATGCCTCTCATGTCTTCTGTACATTATAGTATAACATTTAAAACTGAAATCAAAGTCTTATATTTACTAATAACATTCTATCTACACACTAACCAACCTTTATCATGTACTTCCTGCATGTCACACTGCTCAATTCTGATTGGTTACAAATCCATACTAAGAAAGATCAGAAGAGCACATATTTTCCTTTCATGGATGACAAAAAATGATTTTTAAGGAAAGTCCAAAGTTCAAAATAAATTAGGGAAAGTATATATACAGTTTCTATAACTTTTTACTTGAACATATATACATCTGCATCCAGACAGACTGTAACTGTGACTGCATTATTCTGCAAATATGATCACTATTTCCTAAATAGCCTCATGTCCTTCCTCATCCTCCACTCTACCAATGCCTTGCTAAAGTTCAAGTCTCTCAGAGGTGGTCCTTGAAATCATGAGTCTGTTGAGAACCCTTTCTTTTAGATGGCTTCTTCCTGCAGTTTTGGTTTGATTTTGATTTTGATGTATTCCTAACAAAAAAATGCACACAATACTTATTTTTTGCATGATTTTGCCCATACAGGAATATAAATCTTGTGGGAAATCTTAAATTGGTTTTTCTTTTCTCGCACAATCGCGTGTTCTAGATGCAACCCTGCTAATGCCAAGTTTCCGTTATTGAAAGAAGTGTTGACTAAAGTACATGTAACACAAAGAGTAATGATATATCATTCTCTATAAAAGTCAACGTTTACAGGAAATGGGCTCAACAATGTTATAATAGAGTTTGGGGCTTCACACATCTTTCGAGTTCTTCCCTTTCATGATTACAAAAGGACGAAATTGTCAAGATCATAACAGGGTCATCATAGGCTCAAAATAGATTTTGTGCATTAACACACACAGAAATTAACCATGAACAAATCAGGGTACCAAAGACAGAAAAATCACAAGACAACACATTTATTGCTTCCTTTAGGAGAAGGCATTTCGTCCACTCGACATAATTAAATACAGTTAGCAACATACGAATAAATCATTACCAAACATTAACATGTCATCAAGTAAGCAAGAGACGTATTATTTTAGAAGTTGGTTATTCTACTTGACGACATCGGGTGAGGCGGGGAGTGGGGACTTGCCGAACAATTTTACATAGAAAATACTATATAAAAAAACAATTTAATGTTGAAAAGACTCAAATAAACACTGTCGTAACCGATAAGGAGGTTATTCAGCAACACTGGGAAAATGGAGCAAATGGAAAGAATGAAAAGGAATGTGAAGGGGCAAATTTCTGGTGGTCAATGAAGAACACATTAGTCTTGAGACCAGAAAACGATTAGATTTATGGGGACAGGCGCATATCAAATTGCCATGCTGCCATGATTGGTAATGTCTTTTGAGGGGAGAATTTGATTCTTAATTAAGCATTCGTTTATTTAGCCAAAAAAAGACTGGTGGAGACAAAAGCTAACTTTAATTCCATAGTGTAAATGTCAAAATTGAAAGATCGCAGAACACTGTTACTCAAACTACAAGGTTAAGTTGACAATGACTTTGGCACCTCTGGAAAAAGGCGGCAGATATATTTTATTCTCATTGGTTACGCTAAATAAGGGGCGTGTTTCCCACACTAAATTTCGTTGTTTTAATATCGCCACATTGAAAATATTAATCAGTCTAAGCTTTTCTGCAAGAGAAACAAGTGTAAGAAGTCCCTGAGAGTAAATTTGGGAGAACTTCTCTCGTAAAAATTTTGTCCAAGAGGACTGTTGTCGAGGAAAACCAATGAAAAATTTTATCGCATATCATGCTTACACCAAGAATAAGAACTGTTAATGATATTCAGTAGAAATAAGTCTATTATTATAAGAAGAAGAACCTTTGAATAATTAATGTTATTTTTAAACAAAAATATTAAACAAAGATATTAAATGCTTTAAGGTATGTAGCTTTCTTACTTCGTAAATTACATATACTTCTCACAAAAAATTTAGTCACCCTCTGGAAAGGACACCTGTCTTATAAGGCCACTTTCCCAGTGCAGAAGGGGTGGCCTTATAAGAGTGGGACCACTGTACTTGCTTAAAAGTTGATTCAAACTGCACACAACAATGATCCTGATATGTTGTCACAAAATGCGCATGAAGATCAGGGTATATACTGTTTGTTCTGCTGATTACTCCTAACAAACAGCACAGACCCAGATTTGCCTATGCATTATGCTGTAGCAGATCTGGGTCTGTGCAGTTTGCAGCTGGACTCATCTTGACAGACTAATTATTTTAACCCCTGGTTTGGAACTATTGTGCTTGTAAATGAGTCCAACTGGTTAAAGTGTTGTGTGTGTGTGTGTGTGTGTGTGTGTGTTGGATTTTTAACATTTTTTTTAAAAATTCAGTCATATCACTACAATGTCTGTAGTGTGGCAGTTTAAATATCTAGCACTGGGGCATCATGCCATAGACATGTAGCATAATGTCCCACCTAGTCACATTATCCTGACACCAGGCTGACCAGTCCTAACACTAACCTCTTAATGCTGAGCACCTAATGAGGCAGCTGTTAGTACCATTTTTATAAGTCTTTGGTTTGACTCGGCACAGGTTCCAACCCACAAACTCCCACATCTGAGGCGGATGCTCTAACCACTAGGCCACCAGAGCTGCTGCGGTCCTCCAACTGGTTACAATAAAATATCACTAAAAATGGAGGGGGGATGCATAGGGAAATTAAATAGTCATTTGGAGGCTAAATGGCATTTAAAAATAACTGAATGAATCAGAAACTCTCAAATAACACATTCCAATGTATACTGTTCAAAAGTGCTAAGAATGCTGAAGGCCAGAAGGACCGATGCAAATGTAAACCGAAGACCCTTCATGGGAGCTGTAGGCCTCACAACAACAACAAAAATTTTAGATTCCACTGATGGGCACTGACATTCAAGTTTCCGCAGCAACATGCACTTGAACAGAATGTATAGTACATAACAACAGGGTTTGTACACTTTTTTACTAAACAAACTGTCAAGATTTCAATTTGTAAGTATGTACCATTTACCTGATTATCCTTGATCACTAACAGTTAGAAACAAGACAATAACACTGTGCTGAGCATTCCATTTGGGGCAAAACCTATCCCATTGTGATGACTTTCAATGTCTGGCCAAGTAGACTTGAAGGAGGTTCCAGCATCAACGAATGGCATTTCCAACTTTTTTTTGGATAAGACCTGCCAATTTAAGATGTCTGCCCAGCCCAACATCAGAGACAAAAAAAAGTATGTTAAAGAAGCAAATTTAATTAGATTTTTTTGCATACACATTGTTAGTTAAAATAGTATTTAAACAGAATTTGCTAATGGGCAGAAGGACCAATGTATTTTGTCCTATGACAAATACATCAACATCAGGCCTACCGCCCAACAGTAACTGCAAACACTATATATTCATATCTTTAAGACATTTAAAACCAATTAATTAAAAAGTTTTGGATAAAAAATATATAAATAAATTAATACTTTTAAAACTAACCCCAAAACCTTGTCATTTCAAGTTTAGAATTTAAGAAAGAGAACAATTCGTTAACACATCATGAGACTTTGATGCATACTTGAATGTGAGTAGAATCCAACTGCAAATATCAGACCCTGATGTGCCAATGTAAAATGTACTAACAGATCAGGGTCTATGTTGTTTGTTCTACTGATGATTCCTATCAAACTGTAGTTTCCCAGATCTTCTGGTGCATAGTGACAGCAGATTTAGTCTTTGCAGTTTGATTTGCATGTGAGGTGTATATGATACTCAAAAAATTGGTGATGTCGAAAAACAATAGCTAAGAAAGTGGAATAATCTGGTTTAAAGTGGAGGGGACCAAATGTTAAAAGACTAACGACACTTCATAGCTTAAAAATAAATAAAAAAGCATAATACCCAATCATGCTGAGTACCACACCTATCTGACAAAGTATAACATGTGAAAACACAAGTAACTTCACTTGAGAAATCATACCTGATTGCAAGTCCAAACATAATTTATAATCCATTCTGTGATGTATACAAACCAGTAGTACACTAGTAGGAGATACTGCTGTTATCACGGGGCCTAAATGTATGTAACATTCCTACTAGAAAAGTGTATCCATACAGTATGTTTATCCAGGTTAAGTTCATGGAGTTGGTTGTAATGTAAGCATAACTAACTCCTCTGCTGGTAAAATGAGAGCTTCAGACAATCCCCTTGTGCCCTCATAAAAACTAATCAGTGGCACGTCATGCACACAAGTTGTGCAACAGGCAAGTGCATGCAAGTCACCCTTCCTACAACCCAGCTGTCAGGCTGATTGTCAGTTCATACTCTGAACTTGCAAAATGTTTAACCAAAACCACACTAAACTAATATTTACTCACATTATGAACCACAACAACCCATTGAAATCATTTTAACTGATCAATATTGTGGGTGAAATGAGGTTACAGACTATGGCTTAGTAATGGGCCACTAGGAGATTGGAATAATAAGGTGCTGCTGGCTTTGTTGATTGTAATCTCTCACCCTATGTGTAAAATGGCATAAACCATGTATGGCAGATGGCAGTGCTATGGATAGTGGAAAATCTGCATAGGAATGTACCATATTACCTGTGATGGGTTAAAAGCGTAGTAACCTCTGACTCCAGATTACAACTTACAGCTGCTTAATAGTCTCTAGACAAAGAAAGACAAAGCAGCTGTACAAGAAGCTCTCATTCTTTAAGGGGGGCACCTCCATTGTGAGAAGAAAAAAATTAAAAATAAAATGACCTGCCTACATTAATTTTGAAACAAGTGCAATAGGAAATCACATATATTTTAGGAGGGGTGGCCCTAAACTGAATTTATCTATAGATTTTGAAGTCATAAAGAGAATTTATCCACACTGCTGTAACAACAATCACAACTAGAATTTATCCACACTGCTGTAACAACAATCACAACTAGAATTTATCTACACTGCTGTGACGACAGTGTTGCAACCAAAATTTATCCCCACTGCTGTAACAAGAGTTACAACTAGAATTTATCTGCACTGCTGTGCCAACAGAATTACAACCAGAAATGTCTTCATGGAACATGGATGTCCCACCACAGTTGAACCAGAGTTCTTAAAAAGAACTGCAACAACATAAACCCTGATCCGCCATGACATAATGCACTGGTAGATCAGAATCTATGTTGTTGGTTCTACTGGTTACTCCTAACACACTGCACAGACTCAGATATGCCCATGTAATATGAGATGGCAGATTGGGGTATGAAGTTTGCAGTTGGATCTTATTTTTAAGCGAGTATATACAAAATGAACTGGTTATTTTCACCTGTGGTTTTAAACTAATCCAGGTCTTTAAATTGGATGGTATATTTTGTGAAGACCACACAACACAAACTTGCAATACCATATCAAATCTGATCATCAATACATTAATTATGCCATTGAGAATGCATGAAATAGCTAAGTGACAGAAGCTTTTTAGGGCAAATTTGATTATGTGGTACAGAACAAGTTGTAGATTGAACAGCTAAAATTTACCCCAATATCAAAGTTTATACTAACTAAATGCACCATATGGACTGCTTGTAGCTGGGGCAATATCAAGACAAAATAGTTCTGTGTATTTTTAACACAATGAAGCATTTCCTGATGTTGCTTTTTTCCAATAAACCTCTTTATATAATGCAGTAAATATGCTGCTTTACATCATGCTGTAAATATGCTACTTTACCAAATTCTGTATTTAAAAAAATACTGCCAATTTGGAGCTCAAAATGCAATTGTATGTAAAAATCACACAGTATTTACAAGCACTACCCTTCTTTACTTTAACAAATCTTACCCAAATTTAGAAAATCTGTAGCTGAAGGTGTGATAGCAAAACTTATTGGTCTCAAGTCATTTGAAAGTGTTCAGTGTTTTATCTACAACTGGCTTCATGTAAGTCATTTGACTCATCAAGGCAAAAAACAGCGAGTCAAAATCCAAAACCTATGAGTCTTATTCAAGCGAATAATCAGTTTTTCAGTAGTTTAAAACAAATAATTACATTGTTTAAACACACTATGAAAATATTAGTTATATAATGTGGCTAAAGCCAATAAGGCAATCCCCTCGCCAGAAGCATCTAAACATTACATATTTGTTAAAAATCTTGTTGAAGGTTTCATGTCATCAGACAAAATCTGAGCATATATGACAAGGTGTTTACTGGTGTCTATTTCAGTGCTTTCATCTGCCACAAATGACAAATTTTGCAGGTCACCTATAAGACTATCCTCAACAACGTTTGAAAAGCTCTCCAATAACTCTGAACAGGTAGTAACAAAGTCATAGTGATTGGAAGAATTCTTCAAAACACCAATGGCATCAATTTCTTCAGCCGTCAAGTCATCTATTAAATTAAAAAGAGATTTGTATTTTAAAAAAGGGTTGTCTTCTACGCTCGGCCAATGTACACACTTAAGTAACACTTTCACTTCTATGTCTTGTTTACAAGAATGTTTGTGTAAACCTGTATTCAAATCTACCTGGTGTTATGGACCTTCAGGGCACACGGTACTAATGATATGGAAAAATGGGTACCAGCCTGGAAATGGGTGAACCTAAAATAGAGTATATATGGGTTTGGCTGACCAGGATTAGTTAATAATGTAAGTTATGTTTTAGGAAAAAGAATATTTTGAGAGCTTATCATACATGTATTTTCTGAAATACTTTTCTTTCCAAACTAACAAATTATTAATTAAATGACAAATTGTGCATTTGTTTCAATTTAGTCTTTTTTGTCATTATTTCAACTTCAAAATAAATTAAATCTCCCTCGCAACTGGGTGACTTTAATCCCAAAAATATGTTACACTAAAAGCTGTTTGACATTTTACATAGCAACTTGGCAGTTTACCATAAACCTTGAATGTTTTCACTGAAAATAAATTGTTTTTAAATTAATACTTACTGCCATTTTAGTTTTACCACCTTTTGCAACAAAGACCATTGCTAGTGCCAACAGACACGTGGATGGACATCCATCAATGAAAAGTAGTAAGCATACTTTTTAATAAAATTTTCTGATGAAAAAAGGGAGGGGCCACAAGGGCAAGACTTGCGGTACATAGATAAAAACTGCAGGTAACCCACTAGCATTGCACTTTTGTCCTAGTGTGCACTATTGCATATGCACACAAACACACACACACATGTATATGAAACAACATGACAAAAAATGATGCAGTATGGGAAAATTGTCCAAGTGCTTTCAAGATTTATGGATCCTTCTTTTTTATAGCAGACATCACAAACAAATAAAAACTACAAAGAAAAAACAATACAAAACAAAGTAGTTCTATACACACTGTTGCATTATCAAAACCAAAATCAATGAACTTAATCATAATATAGAAATACAGTAGTGCTTTGCCAGTTTCTAATACTTGCTGCACCTAGTTTTTGGCATGTTTATTCCTCTTTAATCTTCCTTAAGACTATATACATATATATGTAAATACACACACACACGCACACATACATATATACAAACATATATATACACACACACATATCCATACACAAACATATACGTATACACACATACATGCATGCATACACACACACACACACACATACATACACATATTTTCTACTGCCCCAAGAGAGCCTCTTTCTTTAATGAGTAAAGTTTAAAAAGTCTTTAACAATTAGAATACCTCAACATCTGGGATGTTGAAAGATAACTTTGTGATCATTTTCCACTTGATGCATTCAGGTGGAAAATAGAAAGAACCAACTACTGTTACCATTTCTTACATTTCAACATCTATTCAAGGACAACTACCTATAGCCATGTGATATGTTATTAAGCATACCTGTATACAATGATGATGCCTCCAACCGCTGACCTTTCATCCTTTACAAATGCTTTAGTTTCGACACCTTTTAGGGTCTATTTCATTATGTCTGTCTCGTGAGGTGAAATATTTTACTTGGTCTCTTCACTATGTGTCAAGTGGATGAGGCTTTTGTATGATAAAGGTAGAGTAAACAATGGGTATTTACACAAAATGGTGTATATACAAGTCAATACCTAGTCATAAGCTGTTGAACAGTCCATGCAAATTGTCACACTAATGTATTTACATTGAAATAGCTGTTGATATACCATGCCTTGGAAATTCAAAGGTGGAATATTTGTATGACATGTCATTCACGTTGAGCAACTCTGAAGACAGTTAATTACACTCCATTGGCTGATTAAAGAAAATGTAAAGTTTTAAATTACAGGACTATGTCTTGCTTGACATATACAGAAATAATGATCTGTAAAAAATAATTCATATCTATGCAAAAGAAAACAATTTGCTGAATACTTAAGTAGAAGATAACAGTGTGGTGTAAGAATTAATGATCCAGAAATTACAAAATTACTACAAATACCTACTTAAGTCCTATTAAGACACAAAGAGAGATAATCTTTTGCCACTCATTCTTTATCACTCCTAACAATATTCTAGTGACCAACAGATGTACACATGATTTGGTAAACTGCCTTCAAAGGCCCTTTTTTCAAATGAAAGCTCAACACTTAAACAGTACAGTTTTTGTCAGAGGCTACTCACTGGACATCTCCCTTTCATTCTATCAGAATGACCGATTGTTTAATGGCACATGCAGGTCTATACTGTGCAGAAGTGACTGTTGAAAAGGTGCTTGCCCAGCGATACACCATGACAGCCAACCTGGCTTGATCTTAAATAGGATTCAAACCTGCACCCATCTGGTTGCAAGTCCAGCATAGAAAATTATTCAACTTGTTGCATATATTCTGTATATGAAAGGAGCATACCTGCAAGATCTCTTCTACAATCAGCTGTTGCCACTAGCCAGCTATTTTATCTAAGTAATCTGGAATTATCAGCTGTTGCCACTTGCCAGCTACTGTATCATAGTAATCTGGAATTATCAGCTGTTGGTGTAAGCTGGGCATGGCATCAGAAAGCCATTTTTTTTAAAAAAGAGACCATAACTACGAAAAGTAAAATATTTAGCAATATAAATTCTCTATCATTTCTATTGTGCAATGTAGAACATACAGCAAAGATCCAGCTCTGCCATCAAATAATGCCATCAGGGTCTATGCTGTTAAACAGTTAAAACAGCACAGAAATCTGGCCTGTAAACAGTAATTAAAGAAATCAGTGTTTCCCGCACCATTTTTTTTTTACACACACCACTTGAACACTGCCCAGGATCTTAGGCAGATCACCTAATGATCTTACCTACCATTACTGATTGTACTACAGTGGTTCCTTGACTTACGAGTTTAATTCGTTCCGTGATGGACCTCATAACTGAAATTACTCGTATGTCAAATCAATTTTCCCCACTGAAATGAATTGAAATGCCATTAATCCGTTCCGGATCCCCAAAAAACTGCCTGGTGACCGACGCCCTCAGGTTTGCCCTCTACATAACCTGCAGTTTTTCTTTCAGAATGTTATGTGACTTAAAGGCTCTGGGGTTTTCTGAATGATAAACGAGCAGTGGCTTGATCTTGCAGTCGCCACTCGCATAGGCGCACAGTGCATGGGTTAGCCTATCCTTCATGGGTTTGTGGCCTGGCATCCTCTTCTCCTCTGCCGTTATATACGTCCTCCTTGGCATCTTCTTCCAGAAGAGTCCTGTCTCGTCACAGTTGAAGACTTGCTGGGGGATGTATCCTTCTACTGCTATAATTCCAGCAAAGGTTTTGAGGTAATCCTCAGCTGCCTTCATATCCGTGCTCGCTGCCTCACCATGCCTGACAACGAAGTGAATGCCGGTTCTCTTTTTAAAATTCTCGAACCAGCCCCATTGAAGTGCCTGGGGTCTGCTGCAGCAAATCAGCGTAAATAGCTCGTGCCTTCAGTATGGTGCAGATCGTAGAAGTGCTACGCTCGTACTGCTTCGCCAAGTCGACTACATGCACACCTTGGTCATGTTTTTCGATAACTTCTTTCTTTAATTCAATGCACATCATTTGCTTCTTCTTCTCAACACTGTCCTTCGCACTCACTTTCTTTGGATCCATGGTTGCAAAAACGAAGCTTTGCAAAATAACTGCAAGCACAAATGCGAGCACAACACTGATGCTTCCACTGCGAGCTAACTGCTTAAAGTGAACGAGTGAGACACCGGATGCTGGGCGGATGTTGCGACGTTCACTCTGGCATTCGCTGCGCCAACTAGCGGTGGGGTATCTGAAACTGGCTCATAACCCGAATTTTAGCTCTCAACTCAAAGCAAAAAATCGGCCGAGAGACGGCTCGTATCTCAAAAAACTCGTTAGTTGGGACACTCATAAGTCAAGGTACCACTGTATTAGCTAACTATTGTAAAGCACTCTGCATAAATGTGCTACATATATTAAAAAACCGTAATAACATTTTAGTTCTACCAATAAAAGCATACAACTCATATTTTAGTACCAAGGATAAGCCTGTATTTTTTTATTAAGCAAAGTTCAGTCACTTCATTGTTCCATTGCCTTTCTGCAGACCACCTGGACAAGGCTAACCCTACCACAGTCCAAGACTCTCTGGTGCACACTGTTCACAGTTAGGCGCATCTTACATAGGGCAAACTATGGTATCTTATCATCCATCAGAGGTGTTACTCCACACTCTGGCTTCACACAGCATGCCTATCAGGTTGCAAAGCTATCAGTAACAAGACAAATCAACCATGTAATGATCATCTACACCTGAATAGCATTCTCTTCAAAAAGCCTCCCACCTCAACACAGGGGTTCCCAGGAGGAGGTCCCATTAAATACTGATAAAATGCCTGTACTAATGAAAACAGCACATTGCCAAAACTCAGGGCTTGTGCTATCAAGGAGGCATTCCCTTTCAAAAAAATAATCCTGCTGAAATAATTTCAGTGTGTAAGGTTATATAGCCCTAAAGTGAGAATTAGCTTACAATCCCATCCAAGAGATCTTCAAAGCAGATTTTTTAAAAATAGAACTGTTTTAATGAAACAGTGATGCCCCACTACAGTGCCTGAAATGGCCTGTGACCTAAACACAAATCTTAACCAAGACTTGATGGCTGGACAAGGCTAACCCTATATGCTCCTGCCAATGTCCTGGTGGGGAATTCAAATTAATGTAATAGATATTGATACTTTACACAGAAAAGGTGTGGGGAAATGTGGGCTTAAGTATGAACTGGCAAATTCTGAGCAGCAGTTATTTCCCCTTGAATGCTAAACCTGTCTAAAGATCTAAATCTAATAATTAAACTTCGTGTTAAGTGTAAAAATCAACTTTAGTAATAAAGTGTGTAGGTTATGTTTCATAATTAATAGGCAAGTCTGTTAAATTTTGTTTAAATCTGATGTGTGTTGGTGTGTGCCTGTCTATTGGACATAGCTTTAACAAATTGAGTCCTATTGCTATGATGTCTGCAGTGTGGCAGTTGATAGTGACATCTGGCACTGGGGCATCATCCCGCAGACATGCAGCATCATGTCCCACTCAGTCACATTATCCTGACACCAGGCCAACCAGCATAACATTCAGCCTATTAAAACTGAGCACCAAGCGAGACAGCTGCTACTACCATTTTTATAAGTCAGTGGTATGACTCTGACAGGTAAATTCTGTGCAAAAAGAATAGGCGTGGGATTTGTTTAACCACCATTAAAATGTAAATAGGTTTCCATACTACTACTGTTTAAAATGTTGGTCTATGTTCTCAATCTTGGATGAATCAATTCTATCAGTTTTTTTTTTAAGGCTAATCATTTGTTAAACACCAGCATGTTCAACTTTTTCAAAATGTATATTTTTATATAAGCAGAATCCAAGCAAGTAAAAATCATTTTACAAAAGCTTCAAAGTTGGTGCACATTTCCTTGCCATAATCTTGGCTAAATATCTACACTCAAGTTACAAAATATCATGCGACGAATTTTCCCTCAAATATTACAGGGTGACGAGGACTCGGCAGTTAAGTGCTGGATTCATGACCATTAAGGCTTGGGTTCAAATCCGACGAATGGATCAACTTGAGTTGGATACCATAGTGTGTCCTTGCCACAAGGCACTTTATCTCAACCGCTTTTGCACTAAATAACCTGGGGTCCCAGATGGCCAAGTGGTCCAAGGCACTTGCCTTTACAGATCATGGACGTTTCACCTATGTCCTCATGGATTTAAGTCTTGGACAATGTGGGTATGTGAAAAAGTTTGATAGTAGCTTTCTGTGGATCAATGGTCCAAAGTTCTTCAAGGTTTGTCCTCCACTATATATATTGGCTGCCATAGCCCAAAACTGAATAATCTACTTGTGTTCCTGTGCCATAACACCAAACCAAACAAAACCATAAAATATTAGCAAAAGGATTATTTAAAATTTCATTAAATTTGCACAAGCTTCTGATGCAAGATTTCTCATCAAATACATGAAGAAAAATGATAAATAAATTGTTTCAGTATGGCACAAAACCTGAGCTCATATAGATTTTCTACAAAAGAAAGCTCAGATGACTGATTTACACCTGGTTGTTGTTGTTGTAGGGTCTAATGACATTTTTCCGCACAAGATAGGCTATAAATGGCGGCCAGTATAAATGGAGGAGGAAGACGACGTGGTCACCCCGGAAAGAACCAGTGACCCACGAGAAGCTACTGGCAAAATTTCTCATGTACCCATATTGGCCAAGCCCGAGACTCAAACCCACGCAGACTGAGGTGAGATGGTAGTGATCTATAAATGTGAGTGCTTTAGACCACTCGGGGCCCCGATTTACACCTGGAAATAAACTTCCCCAGATTTCACATGGTTTCACATACTTTCATTGGCTTTATGGTCTTCTTTAACAAAATGGTTAATGTGATTACTAACATTAGGAAATGACCGGTATCCTGGTCTCACATGTCTCGTTTTGGCTATAAATTCTCTGATTGATCATTGTTTGGGATTCCCCTATAGTAAATATTTATATCATACACTGATTCATTTGCATCCTATTTGGATACATTCAGACTTTAAGGTAAGTTCTTTACAAGAAAGTTGTTTTCTTCGGATTTATAAATGAAAATCTTCGAAGTCGCCCAAGTACATCCAAAATGTCTGACTCATTTGATGATGAATCGGAATCATCTGGGGACTAAATAATTGAAAATATTGGCAATTTTGATCTTGTAAAGATAAATCAAGAAGAGAGGGAACGTATAAAACAAGAATGGTGTGATATTGTTGTCAATAATGATGACGATGAGGAATTTGAAGGTTTTGAATTCACCAATGTGTATGTGACAGATTGGCACCATTTTCATTAGGACCAACTAGACATCATAAGAAGTCTTTTAGTGAAAACCTCATGTTGATATGACTATCTATTGAGGACAAGTAGCTGTAACAAGATTTTCAAGATTACTGCCTTGGTGGGCATAATCAACATCAGACCTACACCATTTTCATTCAGGACCAACTGGACATCATAACAAGAAGTCTTTTACTGAAAACTGTGTTGATATGATCATTTATTTATTTAGGAGTAGCAATAATATTTTCAAGATAGTGGCAATGTTGGGTGGCAAATCAGTACTAAGTTCATTTAGAACCAAAACATCATGAGAAATCTTTTTAGCAAAAGCCCATGTTTATATGACCATCCAGGATGAGTAACAAGATTTTCAAGATGGCTAACATGGCAGCCATTTTGGATGTCTGAACAGCACTTAGGACCAACTAGACCATGGGGTGAATGTGTGTTTAAAGTTTCCAGACAATCATTAAAGTAGTTTCAGAGAAGTAGTATGTGCTAATGGACAGACGGACAATAGACTATGCCATAAGTTCTGGTTCATGACCAGTACAGCTACAAAATATGTAGTCATAAACTAAATGAAAAAGCATAACCTAAGCTAGTAAAATGTGAAATGTGCTTCACTTTTAACTTTTTATAATGGTATAAATGTAACATACATGCATACAATCATCTAGTTTGATTCTACCATGAACTGAGATTTGAAAAATAACCCTGAAACAACATTTAACCCATGTTAGTGAGGACTGAAATACGGGTCACGGTGACCCAAGTTTATGATGGGGCTGTAGTGCCTATCAAGAAGCATCTTCTTAACAAGTATTTATACAGTGTGCAAAAAATCCTGACTATATTGCAAAAGCTTGCCCACAAATGTACAATTGATCGGTACATATAAGGGGTGGGGGGAGGTCCTATGAAAACGGCTCCCAACTGCTGCCTAGAACAAAGAAAGAATGGTTGAGATGCAGCATGGATGTACATATCCATATTTTTTATGTGTGGACATCAACTCTGACACAGATGGTAGTACAATAGCTCTCCCTTACTTCATAAGGTGAGGTAAAAAGCATCACAGCCTGCAGATTGTTGCTCTCTTGGCAACTTGTTTGAGCATTTTGCATTTGGTTTAATTACCAATCCTCAAGAAATCTGACAATAAAACACAAAAATAATCTCTAAATTCCTTTGTTCCTTGGATGTGTCATAATTTGTCTGCTAGGCTGCTCATCAGTGTTGCATTCAATTGCAATTTGCGGAGATGTGGAAAAGCATCTGTAAGCTGGCATTCATCCAAGGGTAATAACTCCATCTGACATCAGTGGTGAAAATGAAATGACTGCCAAAACAACAGCCATCATAGTTGGAATACAATACAAGGCACAATAATTGGGTCAACTGGGGAGACTCAAGGCCCCCACTGACCTGTTTCCAAAATTACAATAAAAAAATATGTGATAGTAAAACCTGCTTTTGGGGACAACTCGTAAAAAAAGAAGAAAAAAAGGACCAACTACTCATAAATGACAATATTTATTGGTCCCTTCCATTAAATTTCACATCATTTATACCTAAATATAAAAGAAACCAGTCAAAAAAATTGTCCAACAGTGTTACCTAAGGTGGACAGCTGCTAGCCCCCCCATCCCCACCCCCAGAGAAACTTCAGTGTCTGAGGGGGCCCGTTAAATGATTCTTACTGGCTCTCACATAAGACAGGAAACATGCTTGTACATATGTAATGGACGACATGTGCAGCCACTGTGTTGACTGAAAAATATGAAATGTTATGACTGGTAGATATCTTCTCCTGACAGGATTAATAACTAATGGGACCTCGATTTATTATCAGAATAATTGAATGATAAAGTAAATAAACAATGACAGACTTTAGCAATGCATTATTTTTAGGTGTCATTGGTGTTTCGATTTGTTACTATTTCTGAGTAGAAAAAACAAACTATACTGACAAAAATATTATCTGGCCGACTGGACTTACTGCTCAAAATATTCATTACTGCCAGCCATGCAAAAGAATACAATGGCAATGGCATATTGGACCAGTGGCTAAATCAAGCATTGCTATAAAATTAATTTAAGAATACCACAATTTCACCATCCAATAGGCACAGTGATTACTTCCAAAATGGGGAAAACAATTTCAGTTCATAGGAAACTCAACTGCTTGCAGTGGACAATGTTCACGCACATCTTAAATGTACCACTTCTTTAATTAAAAAAAGGGCACTTGTCTATAATAGAGGATATTTTCTAGTACTGCTGGGTCATTTATAAACCAGTTTCACTCTAAATTTCATATTGTATGAATGTGACATTTTAACCTTCATTCCCACCTGCACCGCCCCCAATGGAATTACCCCACTTAAAAGTCCTCATGGCCCTTTCTGCCCCCAAGGAAATAACCCACTTAAAAGTCCTCATGGAACTTTGTCCCCAAGTAATTACCCCTTTACAAGTCCTTACAGCCCTTAAGGAATTAACCCCCTGAAAAACCCTCATGGACTTTTCTACCCCCAAAGGAATAATGCCATTTAGTCCTCATGGCCATTTCTGCTCCCCCCCCCCAGTAATTACCTCACTTAAAATCCATGATGGCCCTTTCTGCCTCCAAGGAATCAACTGACTTAAAATGCCTCATTGCCCTTTCTGCCCCTGCCCCAAGGAATTACCCTATGTAAAAACCCATGTGGCCCTTTCTGCCCCATGGAATTATACCACTTAAATGCCCTCATGGCCCTTTCTACCCAAAAGGAACTAATACCCTTAAAACCCTCATAACCCTTTCTGCCCCAAAGGAATTACCCCACTTAAAAACCTTCATGACCCTTTCTTCCACCCCCCCAAATTACCCCACTTAAAGACCCTGATGGCCCTTTCTACCCGCAAGGAATTACCCCCCCTTAAAAACCATAGGCCCGTTCTGCCCCCAAGGAATTACCCCACTTATACGCCCTCATGGCTTTCTCAAACACAGATCTAAAATGTGTTCATCTTCTATTATTTCAGTGGGAAAGAGAAAGACTGATAAAATCCATGCATGTTCTTGAGAGGAATCAATTAGTACAGGGAATGATCCAACAAATGCTGATGCTATGCAGTACAAGCAGTTAAAGTTGGCAGGAAAGAACATTCTTTTAAAGGAAACTGATGTTTCAAACAACACTGTTAAAGGATGGTATAAATCACTTTCTGTCTTTTCCACATTTCTTATCTGCAATTGTGAGGAACTAAAGGAGTCTATAAAATAAACAGAAGCAGCTGCTACAGCTGATGTATTTATTGTCTGTTGAAAAAAAACATTGTGGTATTAAACCTGAATATTTGGTTTTAAATGAAAAGCCAAGCTGTGATACCAGTGAAACCTGAACACAATGAGTACACAATATTTTTGTCATTTGCCGGATATGGGTTCATTACAGAGGTTAAATATGTTTTCTTTTGGTTGTTGTTTTTAGGATTTTAGCCATTTTACTAGCGTTGTTCTGATTATCGATTATAATCAACCATCAGTTGGCTGTGCGAACCAGTAAGATAATCATTTAAGGCTCCATAATCAATTGTGTGGAAAGGGAGACTACTTCATTTTAGCTGCATGCAAAATGCAAAGTACTCCTGTTTAAATGATAAGCTGTACAGGACTTCAGTCCACTATAGGCGATCTGAATTATTTATTCCCTTCACAAATATAAAACCATACCATACCCATTTAGTGACGATTCCATGACTGCTTTTAAACTGCAGATTTAAAAACAAAATTTTGATGATTTGTTGTAAAATCATTTGTAGATTTGTTACATAAAACTGATCAGCCATAAAAGTTGCTTTCATTTAACAAAGTTGTCAAACAAAAATAATATATGAGAAAAACATTCAATATTTTATCAGATTAAAGTGTACATGTCATTAAACGATATTATTAACATTTTTGAGCTCTTGATCAAAGATATAATTACATAGCAAACAAAAAGTAAAATTTGCTCTTAGTAACCAATTTTAATCAATTATCAGTTGGTCAAGTGGAACCAATTATCAATGATGAAATTCTGACCGATTCTCATCACTACATTTTAGAGTACGATATGCTATACATGGCTGCCAGTATATTTGGTGCAGGGAGATTCCTGAAAGAACCACCAACCTGGTGGCAAGCTTTCTCACATGTCCATGTTCTGCGAGCCGAGACTCAAACCACCACAGAGGTGAGCTGCTAGTGATCTGCAAAGTCGAGAGCCTTGACAATCAACTATCTTTGGGTCCTGGTTAAATACGTAAATATTGTTCTAAAAAGGTGTTCAAAATGTCCTTAACTCATTCGGCCCCAGAGGTTTTTGTCGTTTTTGCCTGAAATGTGCATAGGAAAGACATGGGGGGGGGACTATTTCTGAATACATCAGCCTTCAACAGATTTTCCATGAGGCTAATGCCTAGTTGTATTAGAAACATCATTATCCACTGGTTATTTTGCTTGCGCATGAACAGAAGGGTAAAAGTTGGAGTTTTCTTTTGTTTTTTTTCCGTATGGAGACCGCTCTTTATTCCAAATGCCCACCTTATCCTAGTTTTTGCAAAGGTTCACCTGTCTGTGTGCAGTTCAGACTGGTCTGCCTTAGATCTGAGGCCAAAAGGTCTAAAATCCGGACACAAAATCGCATTCCGACCAGGAGCGAATTTTGGGTGGGGGAAAAAAACGGGTCCAAAAAATGAGGTTTTTCCCTCTGTATTTTGCAGTGCAACTAGAACTTCCAGATTATTTGGTATCATTTTAGAGCTATGTCTGTCTGCTTTTTTGTAATACCACCCACGTTGGTGTATCTTAAATGACCTTGAAGCTGAGAGCTCGGAAATAGGGTATATAGGCAAGTATCACCTCATCTTAGCGTCCTCAACAAATCAAACAGTGAAACCTTCATAAGGCCACAGAAACCCTGCTATAACGCACTTTATTAAAACATGAATTCCGATACAATACATTTTGTTAGGACTCACAATATTTGGTTTCAGCTGTCCCTTTCTTCCAAAGACTAATCAAAACATCAGCCAAGCTGACAATAGATATAAATAATTCAGTTAATTTTCGGAAACTCATAGGTGAACAGATCATAAATGTTACAGTAATTATTCATCTTTACCACACATGGGAGCATCATGAATGTTATATAAATTAGCAAATACATGTAGTACAATTATTATTACACACTTTGTTTATTCCCTATCCCCCCCCTACACCCCACCAACACTCTCAACACACTTTCTCTCTTGCTCTCTCTCTCTCTCTCTCCAATTTTTTTATATCCTTGTTGCTATTATGTGGTTTGGTCTATCAATGCAGCCAGCCGTTATGCACCCCATGCACTGTGTTGAAACAGGGTTTCTCTTCAAACAACAAATTTTTCTCCACCTTTTCCTCTTCCTCCTTCTAAAATGCCTGGTTGTAGAGAACAATCGTATGAGGACACAATTCCTTCTAGAGGGTCTTCCTGCTATACATGTGGATTATTGGACTGTTTGTTACTAACTTATAAATTTATTTTGACCCGACCTTTGTATCCAGTTGGTATAAATCCTCTTCTATTGATCTATAGCACTAAATCCTTCAAAACACATAATTTTTAGTAATAATCCATGCCAGTTCACATTGATACTTCACTAGATGGTTAAGGCACTGAACTGGAACTATACAATTTGAAAGAATAAATAAGAACAAACATAGACCCTCTGCCAGTGCATTATACAATGGCAGATCAAAGTCTATGTTTTTAGCCAGATCATTGATTTAAGTGAGTTGATACTTTAGGATCAGAGTATGCAATCATCTAGTATGGAATGTGCAATGAATATTAACATTCCATTTCATTTTGTTGTTTAAGTTTCATATTATAAGCACTGTACTTCAAACAGAAGAGAGTTTCTTTGGAGCAAGACCTAAGAACAATTGGTTTTAACCTTAAAAGAAAAATCTGAAAAGCTAATCTCTCTATTGATTACAACACTTGTCCATAGGGTAAGCTTTAAAATAAATACAGCAATGGTTCAAGGCACACATATGATCCATCCTGATTGCTGTATCTCTAAATTACAACATTCATGTTAAAAAGCATCAAATGAGATAAATCAATAATTACACACATGTAATCATGATAAACGATACTCTCTGATCCTACCTTATGCACAGATCTCCTTGTGAGAGACTAAGGGAAATAATTTTTATGACTGATTACATCAACAAGAAAACAGTCTATACCAACAATTAACTCTTTTTTCTAGAGTAGTTAATTATCCACACAACAACTTGACAAAATCAATATTTTTCAACAGATAATCTTAAAGATAATTTATTTTATTTTTTCCCCCAAAAGTCTCCATCTTCCTTATTCTTTCTTTGACACTGCCTGGAATTAAATGAACCCATGAAAAATGACAACCATCTCCCTTGAGGGAAATCACATGCATTGCACATTTTCACTCCAAGGCACCTGAACATCAGAAACAAATGATCCCAAAAGGAAAGCAATTGATAATAAATCAAATCAAAGAAAGAAAGTAATAGTTACTGTTTTCTGTTTGAGATTAAGTAATTAGGGCTAATTATCCCAGCTGTGAATAAATCCATGGGAAGGAACTAGGTCCACATTGTAGCATTTATGTGGAGAAGGTGTTACCAATTTATTTAAATATCACTCACTTATATCGGAAAAGAGCTTGTCTTTAATGCGGCAAGACGTATGAGAAATTTTATATAAAAATATTCAAAGGGGTACAAAAAGTTGCAACAAAAAAAGTCAAACCATTTTTATATATTTTTTATTAAATGTACAAGAAATGTGTTATTTTCTGATCTGGTGCTTCAGCAGAATGTTCTCCTTTTATGCCATTATTATTATTAAACTTGTTATTTAAAAAGTTCCTTAGGGCTATTCCATTTAAACATACCACTACCCCATGGACAGCAAATAAAAAAAAACTTCCATGCATGGTCATCAATAAACAATAATCACTTCCATGCCATGTCATATCAAAAGATGCATGGGCATGGGTGTCCAAAATTCACTGCTATGACTGGTGGTGGTAGAAAAAAATCACTTCTATGGGTGGTTGCCCATTTTTTTAATGTGCCTCCCCCCCAGGGGTATGTATAAATGGAATAGCCCTTAGAGAAGATACAACAGAATTTCACACAACAACAACATTTTCAGCCAAACATCTGTTTATAAAAACTTATAATTAACATGCAATATTGCTGCATGAAAAATATACAACACTCCCTGAAAGAAAGAATAATATAATATATTTGGTAACATCCTTAAAAAAAAAAAGTTGGAGGATGATTAGAAAACAGAAACGATATGGCACAAAAATGGCTGACCATCCCTATTCTTCACTGCTGATCCTAGCACTCCTCTTCCACCCCACCCCCACCCCCGTAAAAAAAATAAACAGAAAAAATTAGAAGAAAGAATTCCTGAAATTGATTTCTGCTTCTAAATGAACTGGTTTTATCCGTACTTGAAGCAATTTATGGTGCAGGTTATTTCAGCTCATTTCTCATTCATGTGAAGAAGCCCATCTGTTCTATGATCCCTGCGGACCAGTGCTTCTGAAGGTAACAGTCCTGTTGCACATTGCTAGGTACATTCTGTTCCCACCATAAATATCACATCTACCAATTTTTTCAAGTACAGTAAAACTGGTAATAAAGACCAATGTTTTGTCCATTATAGATATGTGGTTTTGATATAGGGTTGAAATATGAAGGTAAACTTGTGTCAGTTCCAAAATGTTGTCCTTTAAAAGTATCTGCAATTGATACGTCTGCTAAGGTAGGCTTTAGCTCAACTGAAATCATTGCTTGAAAGCTATTTCTTAAGTTATGTTTTAAAAAATTTCACTATTACTCCTGGGCTAAATCTGTCAAATTGTGCTATAAATACACTTTGATGCAAATTTCTTTCAACTGTTGCTTGTCTCTGAACATGAAGGGTTTACATAGAGACAGGTATGTGACCTGAAATCTACCAGTCTGTGAAAACATGTACTTCAAAATAAATGTAATTTGATTTACTTGTATTGTAAAATGTCAATTATCCAAACCCAAAGGGAGACATGGGTTTTGTCAGGATAACTGACAAAATTTTACAAAACAAGTTGTGCTTTTTAGGCACACTTCACTGGTCCAATGATTAAACAAATTCAACAGCCATTTCATCAAAGACAGTAATAAGAAAAACAGCAACAGTACGATCTATACACTTTATGGTACAAAGTCATTGCATACTGAATACATAGTAATGAAATAATCAGTATGATCTACACATTATGGTTTTACATACCGAATACATAATGAAATAACATTACCCAAATACTTGTGACAAACCTATCACAAACTCAAGTGGAAAATGAAGATAGTTTTTTAAAATGCTGAATATATTAACAAGTACCTAATTCCCCTCAAAATACATTGCATCATCAAATACATCATAATCAAAATACATACAATATTTGCTTACTCCAAATAAGCAACATATTTCATCCAGCGAGTGAAGATTTTTCACATATGAGATCAAATATGTTATTCACTCAGAGAAAGAAAATTTTCTTTTTTTCTGAATTGCCTAAATACAAGCAACATGTACATACACGTAAGTAACAATTTATTTCTAAATTCCCATGTGATACTATCAGCAGTTTGCCACCTATGTTCTGCTGTATTCTGCATATATTTGCTAAGAAACTCTAAGCAGTAACATAATTATCCTTCCCAATTCAAGGGAAAACAACAAATAAAAAAAGAAAGTATTTGCCCATTGCTGGATTTGAACCTGAGTTGCCCATGTGCGAAGCTGCCATAATATAACACAAAACCACATAAGAGTCATTCACAAGTTCATACAATAATGTCAGTAATACATTTTGATAAGCAGTGGAAAAATATTTATTATATTTCACTTCAGTGAAATATCAAACTTATTTCTCAAACAAATCCAGTAATTCATGACTAAAATGAAATGTTCTGCTACACGTTAGACCAAATATAAGGAAACTAAGAGGTGAATTAAAAACATCTGAAACAAAAGATACTATTTTTTGTATTTCATCCTATAAGCATGACTTTAAATGAGCAGCAAATCTGCATACTTTACACAAATAAACATCCTAACATTTAAAATTTGTTCAAAACTGGACAAAAAATTTTTAAGCATCTAATCAAAAGTCGTCAGTGTATCTATTGGCCCTGCCTTAAACACATTCAATATTTTATGAAGGTGCATATAATATAAACTAAACTATCCATAAAAGCTCTCCATCTGCATATTTGTGCACCTTTGAAATATTACTACTTGGTCCTGTCAAAACAATCAAACACAGCCATATAATCAAATAAATCTTGAATTAGTCTGGATTGCCAATTGCTGGACATTCAGAATGTCATCTTTATTGACAAATACGATTAAGATTCAGTCTGGAATAGCACATTTATGTTTTGCAGTGTTCACAAAATACCCCATTTACTGCAATCAGTTCCAATCAACTGAATAAACTATCCAGTTTAGAAAATCCTTACTCAGTGTTCTGTAAAAGGTATCAACAATATAATTCAACCATACCAATTTTTAACAAGGCATCATCTTCTAACATTTGAAAAGTTGTGAGACCTTCCTCGTCTTCATAGCAGGAATGCTGGAGATAACTTGAAAATGAGGAAGATTCAAGTTACCTATAACAGGTATGGTACCAGCAGAAATTTGGGGGGTTGGGGCACAATCATGCATAAGCATCATTATTTCCTAATGGTGAAAAATACCACCTACAGTGGTATCTTGGTATGCATACAAGATCTTTTTACAGGGGCAGCAGCAACAGCAGGATAAAGCTTTGATTAAAACCATGTGCAGACAGTTAAGATTTTTGTAGTGTTTAAGTACTCTAATCAATTTACAAGAGGACTGTTCCAAGTGGAAAAGCAATTTATGTAATCCCACTGAGCCAGGAATAGATCCTGATAATAGAACCCTATCCAGGTTTGATTGCATGGATGTGTGAAATATTACATGTGAGAGGAAAAGAGAGAACCTTTTGTTTGTTTTTGTTGGGTTTAACAGCACTTTTAACACATTAGTGGCTTTATCATGAGGAGAAAATGAGAGTTAAGTGCCTTGCCCAAGGTCACAACATCATCCTAAAGACACTTACTGAGCTACTGTAGTTGAACCAGCTCAACTTGACATTTTCAACAGCTTCAAGTGTGTGGACAATCCTAGTTAGGTATCAATTCAAACATTCATGTTTAGAAGAACTGCTGTTTAGGTTAGCTTATCTAATTTCAACTGCTAATGCAATTTTGAAGATTTTATGACATCAATACTGGCTACAGAAGAATGACCAAAAGAAAAGAAGAAAAGGAAAACACAACTAAGATTAAGGAAGCTGTGTGTGCTTTGTGCTGCAAGTTTAAATATTTATGTTCCTTTTTTCAAATCTTTTAATCTCCATGTAAAAACTATCAAGCAAATATTCTTTGTTTTTGAAAGTCACCCAATGATGCCATTAATATTGTCCAGTTCAATAATTTTGTGTCTTATAATGTTTGCATAGTCAGCATACAAGATGTCCCTTGCCCAAATAGCCCAGGCAAATGATTAATTATTGGGCAAGTGAAATTTCATGCAAGCAGCCCAAATTTGACAGAGAAAAAAAATAACATAAAAATTCCGATACCAATTTTCTCAGCATCATCCTTGGACTGCTATGATCTAAAATGTGTTTTTTTTTCCCCAACCTATTCCCTTTGCAAACATTTTTTTGGTGGTGAATTTCATGCTTTCAATACATTTTTTTGGCAAAATATTATCTGATGAAAATATTGGGAGTACTATCCCTGCCAAAGCATTATCTGAACTGAAATATGTTTGGGAGGTCCAGTTCTTGTTACACTGATAAAATCTGCTTCCCTTCCAAACAGCCTCATTTCTGTCAGGCCCATTTGCAAACTTGTCATTCTGCAAGACCTTGAGAGACATTAAACTCAAGATTGTTCTTGATAATTATGTGTTGATAGAGTATAACAAGTCTCACAGGTGCTGATGGGAGAAAAGCTCAACTTCAACATGCATTAAGAGCAGATATCAATATTTCAAGTAAGATGTGTAAAACTGAAGGTGAAATGAAAGTGACTGGTGAAGAAAAAAAAAATAGTGTGAAAGACAGGCAGGAAATAGATGAAATAGTTGAGATCCTGTGAGATATATCAGTAAAAATTGGCATCCACTAGCACTGTTGCATCCTGTATCTGCCCTGCACTGCTTTTGTTTTAGCTGCTACTGCAGAGAAATGCATGTGCAGCAATTTAAACCTATTGTTGATGCATGCATCAGGCAACAAGTGTGCCACTAACAACATCCAACTCATCCATTACAGCAAACTAGTAAGGGTTTCTTCATTAAAAGTGTGCTGAATCTAAAGTTAGTTGCAAACAAAAGGCCCAAGTGGGACTGATATTACTCACCTTAGTTTATATTGTGAGAACACAACCCTATATAACCTGTCTTCTGAACTTTACGTCAATGGCGCTTCTACTTAAATCTACCTTGTGCTAAAAACAGATCATAACATCAATGTGCCTGGCTGATGCCATATTGTTTTCTGAAAAAGCACCAAGAGACGCTTAGTAACACGTAGTAATTCGTGACATATATACAAAAATAAAGTTGTTTTTTTATTTGCACTTCCCTCACTATGTAATATTTTCATATATTCACTTATAATATGTGTACAGTACTAATTTTGTACATTTTATTTCTTTGTCATCCATTTGTATTGTTTTCCAATCTTCGTTTAGTAAAACTCTCCTAGGTTCATATTAAAGGAGTGTGTGTATGTGTGTGCATGTATGTGTGTCCCCCAAATGAATGTACTGAAACCAATAATATTTATTTACATCTTCTTTGTTTTCTTTTCAGTTAGTGTTTGTGTGTAAAATGTGTATCATTTTAAGGGTGGCTGTGGTCATAAGGGACAGCAGTTTTTGTGTTGCTGTTTCCATCAATACATGCATAAAATTGTACCTCCTGACATTTTCTTTTGTATGTATCTTTTAATTAAGAAAATGTATTATCCATGTAGTATAAATATAATCAACCAGTCCTGCTCTTTTCAACACCATAACTCTAACGAACATAATGCATTCTTATGTTTTAAAACTGTCATTCAAAATTATGATTTGTTTGTAAAACAGACATTGAAATACATGTAAGCACAAATTTTCTCTCCTCTTTTCTTAACTTATGAAGCGAACTTTAGTTAAATTAATGGCAAACATGCTGTGAATTTTACATTAAAATGATGCAGATCTTCCTAGATTGTGTCCGAAGACATAAATTGAAGAAAAACTTATAGCAAAGCATCATACGAAACTTTACAAGGGATTTAAATATTATATTTCCACCCGAAAACAAACATCAAATATGGTAATCGGGCCAAAACTACTCTCTCTCAAGTAGTAAAATGATCAGCCAATCAGACGCATCATCACCCACTTAATATGCAGATCTTGATCAAAATAAAATACACTGGATATCTTGATGATATGGATCTATTTATAAAGCCCACATTTCAAGTTTAATCAAAATCTGATAACAAGCTCAATCAGATGCAAGATCACTTCAAAATGTGGATCTTGTTTATTATCAAACTTGTCAGACATCTTGATAATACAAGTCTATACAAAGTTTGATCAAAACTACGGTAATTATTTTCAAAAATGTCTTCCAACAGTATCAATTACCGTTAACTATTGGCAGACACATGATGGATGAAAACAAAATGAATGCTGGGCCAAACCATAAACTCCCATGGCAATTTTACTCATGGATAGGTTAATTAAAAGGAACCTGTCACAAAAACAACTTGAACTTAAGCTGAAATTCTAATGAAAAAAGATCATTTTAAAATATTTAATCACTTTATGTACAATATAGGCAGAACTTACAAAATTTACAATAATTATCTTGACACCATATATATTATCCCATTTTACTGCTATCAAAGACTGCATACATTGTTTAAATTTTTTAAACTCTTTAGTTTTTCTTTTCTATGCATAGACAATTGCATGACCATGAAACTTGATATTCTGGAAACAAAACTGACAGGATGAAAAATACTCCACCACAAATATATACATTTTCTATTGGCCTAATGCCACTTGATAAATTTGCATTAGTCACGCAATAAGATGAATATTGCAAATATATCTACTTGTATTACTTTTAGCTCTTGAAAACATCCCTATTATTCAGCTGTGTACAATAACTGATACCACAGGTAGTTTTCCTATAAATCTAAGTTCAACGTGTATCCTTTTTGTGCTTTCCAAGCCTGCATTCCTGTAATAATTTATATGATTTGAAAGCGATCCCTTGACTGATACTCTACACTTTCTTGTATTCTAATTGTTCATTATCGATTACACTGATACATAACATGTGTGATATTGCTTGGATTATTATAATATTCCACTGTATATTCAATTAATTTCATTATAAACCCAAGCATGAAATACTAGACTAGGTGACTGGCCCTCTTTTGAGTTGAATAGCAAGTCAATTGGACTGTCTCTTGCTCTGTTCATGATCCAGTGAAAACAGTCTCCATTTATTCGCTTTAGTGATTGCCTTTGTTAGCTGTGTTTGATATAACAGGTTGAAATAGGAAATCAATATCAAGGATAAATGGAGAGCTGTATCTGTAGGAAACTCCAGACATTCAGCCTATTTTATTTATTGTCTATGGCGCTCCTATGGCAAACAAAGCTTTGTAGAAATATTTAATGCCCACCACTAGAGATCTGCCTAATAGCTGGCAGATTATTTTATTGTAATACTGTGTCAACATCTTACAACCTAAATCAAATTCCATCTATAAAAAAAACTTATAATTACGCCATACAGATACAAGTATATCTTGTACTAATTCTGGGCTATAGCCATTAGTGGCGAGTGTATTGGCTCTGTAGGGCCTCAAAAAAAAAGGGGAGGGGGACTTTCATGGGGAAACCTACGATAATAAATGGTGGGCACGTCAAAGGCCATGATGCCACTAAAGGATGACATGAACTGCCTTAATTCAAACTCCTTCAAGTGCTCATCAATACAAGTAAATATACTATGTTGATCAACAAGGGCCATAACTATGTGCAAAAAAGGGAGTAGACAAGACAAAACCATTCAAGATTGATCTAGGCCTCTGAAACAATGTTTGCATAAAAATGATTCTGAATATGTAGAACGGTTCTTGAGCTTGCTGAATACAAACAATATCCTATGTAAAGATAAAAATTTGGCAGACAAGAGCAATAACAGTCAAAAATGGCAAAGTCGAAACAAATAAAAGATACAAGACAAAAAGACATATCTAAGTGTAAGAGACAATATTTATAAATAAATTTCTTCAGAATATGTTGCATGGTTCTCAACTGATGCTGACTGCAAGCAACAATCCAAGTCAGTATGTTAAGACATGATTTTACTTCACAAAGAGCATAAATCTGTTTAAAATGGAGAAGGTTTAGCCCAAGCCCATAAAAGGCACATGTGAGACAATGTTCATTTCAAACTGAATCAGAATCAACTGAATGGTTCTTGAGTTATGCTAGTTACAAGCAACACTAATTAAAATCAGATTTCCACTGTCCTACATAAAGAACTGACTAACCGTTTAGGGGTCATCTTTTAGTGGCTTTTAAATTAGTCAATGGAAATGCAGTCTCCCAAAAGCGAAGATATAAGGCTTCATTTGACTGGATGATAAAATCTGCAATTACGGTACTGTAATAGCACGTCACCAGAAGACGACCTCTACACGGTCACTGTCAGATCTTAATGCTGGACAGTGGAGATCTAACATTTATCCGATTGCAAGCAACACACCACATGAAGGTATGAAGTTAATTGTCAAGGGCCATAACTTTGTCCAAAATAGAGATGACAAAACAAAACCCATCAAAAGGTACATCAAGGTCTATGAAATAATATCCATCAGAAGAAGATGTTCCAGGGTTCCTCAGTTATGTTAGTATGCAAGAAGCAACATTCCACATGAAGATAAAGGGAAATAATGGTGATGGCAGGAAAAATCCTGCAAGATGCAAATCTAGGTCTATGTATCAGAATATATTCATTGTTCTTGAACTATACAAGAAACAATCAATAAGAAGATATGAAGTAAATAACTTGTTCCCAAATGGACCTGATGAGACAAGATCTTTGAAATGACATATACGTGCATCAAAATATGTTCAATGGTTCCTGAGCTACGATGGTTACAAAGATCAAACTGTAGTGACTGAAAACTGATGGTAAAAAGGGCAATAACTCAATTTTAAAAATGGTCTTAAAATGATAAAACGTACAAAACCAAAAAAAACATTATTAAATTACCATGTCTGAACAGATCAAACATTATTCATTTTGTCAGCTGGTTAAGTATTTTTTATCAGTGCCTACCTAATACTGTCTAATGTAAAGAACTTCCACATCTTATTTGTTCTAATTAACTGATCTCCAGTGGCAGACAGGCATCATTTTTGGGACAAAGCCAAATGTATTTAAACATTGTTTAGCTTCCCCTCAAGCAAATAATGACACAAAATGATCCTTTTATTGGATCTTGACCTTTGAAAACATAACCTAGAACAAACAAATCTTTTTAAAATCTATAAGACTGGTATTAAAATTTATAAATTTATGTCATTTAAGATAAATACATTAACAACTGAACTAGTTTTTTGTGTGTAAGATGATGCATACCAAAAGTTAGTCCCAACAATAACCCTGAACTGTAGAAAGGCATAAAAATCAAATTACATGATCTATTTATGCATACAAGTTCCATCTGTCTACCTCAGGTTATATTGATCTCCACTGTGATATAAAAGTTTCTTTTATTTTCTTTTTTTTTAATGAAAGGAGTGTTTAAAAATGAGTGCAATGTACTGAAACCTAATCACAAACAAGTCTACAATTAATTGTATGGTTTTCAATCCAATTTCAGCATGGCCGCATGGACTTTCAAACACAAGGACAAGCAGCAGCAAAACAATAGCAGGAATATAAAAATGTTACTTTTTAATTATCGTATGTACAAGAACATTCCAAGAGCACAGATTCATAGGTGGGTCTATACAGTTTATAATGGTTGATCAATGGAACAAATGACATTGACCCTGATCTGTAAGCATATTATTTGATGGCAGATCAGAGTCTATGTTGTTTGCAGTTGCAGATGACTTGTCTACAAGTATTATTTAGCTTGCCAATATCATCTCATGGGTCGGTGGTTCTTTACGGGCTTTTCCCAGGTTCTTTCTCCACCAGTTACACTGGCCACCATGTATAGCCAATCCTGTGCTGAAAAATGGCATTAAACCCTACAATAACAACTTGTTTATGAATTTTGACTGACTAAAAAATAATGAAGAATAAATGTTATGTAAGATAACCTCAGTATTCAGCAAGACTAACATTTTGGTTAATCATCATTTCAGTAGCTGTCATGTAAACTAATGATACCTATCTTCTATATATTTAAATAGCTGGGGGGTTGGGGGGTTGGGGGGGCATTGCTGGGTAGCCAAGTGGTCTAAGGCTTTCCTTTATAGATCAACCACAAATCTCAATGTGGCAATAAACTCTGCTTGGAGTCATGTTCTTTTTTTTAAAACTGGTTTTAACCACAAAGGGCAATGAACAGTAGTATACATGGCTCCTACACTTATTCCGAAACTTCTGTGATTATTTTGAGAGCAACCTGCATATTCTCAATCATTAAGACACTTGGATAACCTTTGATCCAACATCAAATCTAGCCCATGTCATGAGCAATGCAATATTAAAGACTTTCTTGTTTAGATCCATGTTTTAAAAAGGTGATGTCAACTACTGTTGGAATAAATATCTTTTAATGTGTACCTGCTGTCTAATAAAACCCTGATTACCATATTTATCCTTGTACTTGCAGTCTTCAAAAGCCTTGATTACTGCATTTGTCTATGTACCTGCAATCTTATGAAAACCTGACAACAATATTCATCCATGCACTTCTTACAAAATCCTGGTTACAATACTTATCCATGTCCTTGCAGTCTAACAAAGTCCTGATTACTATATTTATAAATGTCCTTGAAGTTTTATGAAGACCTGATTACTATATTTATAAATGTCCTTGAAGTTTTATGAAGACCTGATTACTATATTTATAAATGTCCTTGAAGTTTTATGAAGACCTGATTACTATATTTATAAATGTCCTTGAAGTTTTATGAAGACCTGATTACTATATTTATAAATGTCCTTGAAGTTTTATGACGACCTGATTACTATATTTATAAATGTACTTGCAGTCATATGAAGACCTGATTACTATATTTATCCATGTATACTCATTATTCCCACTATGAAAACAAAGTCATATGGACAGCGTTTTTTTGCATACCAGGGCCCAGCAATGTGGAATGAATTGCCTACTGAACTTAGACACAAAGACAGTCATCACATTCAAAAGGGCTCTCAAAACTCACTTATTTTGACTGCAAGAACAAACTTAAAGACCTAATAACGTTTCCTACTTTAAATATTCTCAGCATGTTTTTTAATGTTTTCTAATTTCATGGTGTTTGTTTTTGTAATCATATCATTATATGTTTTTTATCTTATAGGTGTTGTCTAATGTTGTAAAGTGCTTAGCGCTTCTAAAGATTAGGTACTATACAAAGTCTTCATTATTATTATTATTATTATTATTACTTGCAGTAGTACAAAGGGTCCTTATTACCATATGTATTAATGTACCTGCAGTCTTACAAAATGTCCTGATTATCAGATTTATCCATGCACTTGCAGTCCTGATTACCATATTTATCCATGTACTTGCAGTGTTACAGAAAGTCCTGATTACGATTTATCCATGTACTTGCATCCTTACAAAGTCCAGATTCCCCGATTCATCCATGTACTTGCAGTCTCATGAAGACCTGATTAGCATCTTTATCTGTTTAATCTGCCCCTCCATCTGAATATGGCCAAGACAGAAATCTTAAGTCAAATTATTTTGGGTGTGTACCACTTGGACTGTACTGATATGATTTCTCTCACACTAATGAAGTCTTCATATAATACATAGGGCATTTATTTCCAAACATGTTTATTAGGCAGTAAAATTAAATTACCACCAAAAAAACCAACCCCCAACAACAACAAAAACAGTTTAATTGAACTATCAACCAATGAAAGCTTTTTTATACCAAAGACATCATAAAGAATATTATTAAAAACATACTGTAAACAAAAACACAAATGAAAAAATCAAGTTAATTTCTTACATAATTATTAAATCTATCTTACTTCTGATTCTGTCTATTTTACACTTTGAAATTTAACAATTAAAAAGAGGCCAAAATGGATCTGACAACACTCACCTGCTTACATATATATTAAAAATAGAACATTTCACAAAACCAACTTCTGTAATAATGTACAAACACAACCCCGGTCAACTCTCTCAAAGAGTTGTTCACTTTACCTACATTACAATATTGTAATAAAAATGTTTTATAAGGATAATATAAAAAATAATTTGCAGTCTCTTGCTTATAAACAAAATATTCCTTCCTGACAATCCACTTTGTACCAATGTTAACAAGCTCTGCCATCGGATGAAAGGTATCTCAAAAATATAGCCTATATCTGAAGTCAGATCAAAATCAGATATAAAAAATACAGCATTCAGATATGGCAACAAGTTATGCAGATGCATGTATGGATACTGTTAACTTTTGAACTGGTTATGTATCTTGACGATATAAGCCCTCTCTTCCAATTCTGACCAAAATCTAATCCAAATTATATCTTCTCAAGTTTTAATAAGCTTTGCCAATCAAAGGCAAGAACACCTAATCAATACTTGTAAAGCTGTGCTCATTATTGAATCATCAAAAATCTTAACAATATAAGCAAATTATTTTAATATACCAAGTATGATCAATGTCAGATCAGAAATACATCTCCAGAGTGGTAACAGCTTCAGTCAATCAGATGCAAGACTACCTCATTTAAATTTATGTTATTCAACCCAATTATGATCTTGATAATAAAAGCTTATATTTCAAGCTTGATCGAAGTCTTGTTAAAAATGTGGCTTCCCCAATAACAACAAACTCACCCAAAAGGATGCAAGATAACGTAATCGGCATGCGCTGATCTTGCTCATCATCAAGCTCAGCCAACATCTTAATGATACAAGTGTTACTCCCAGGTATGATCCGAATCGTATCAGAAATATGGCCCCCAAAGGGGTAACTATCCATTAGCATGCGTGATCATTATCAAATTCATCTGAAAACTTAATAATATAAGCATATATTCAGAGTCTGATTAATATGGAGTCCCAAGTGGTAGCAATCAATTGACGATGGATGAATTAATGACCCTAAAATGAAGAAACATGACATATGCGGTGTCATAGTCTCATACCATACCATACAGACATATGAAATAAAAATTAACTTTATAATTTAAAGTTTGCTGGCAAGTCTGAATTTTAATGCATGTATTTCATTTCAAACAAATTAGATCAGGTATTTTTTAATCTTTATTTTTTTAATATCTTGTAAGTAAATATAAGCTTTCCTAGTTCAATAGAAATTATTACATAAACACAATCTTAAAATTTTTTATCTATCAGAAGTCATAGACTTATTCATGCATGTTCATCTCACAGCAAAAAGATCTATATTCTGACAATACAGGCATATGACACATCCAATAGCAAGCATTTACCATTTGCAGCCTTCCAAAGATAATTCATTTTAATTGTCAAAAACACATTCGGACAAAGAAAATAATTCCAAACAAAAATGTAAGAAAACTTGGAGTCTGGGTGAAGGAGGGGCAACTAAAACCCAACTATTTTTAGTCATATGACTGTCCAATTAATGAATGTGTTTGTAATGTAGATACAACATCAAAAACGTATGCAGCATGCTGGATACAAATTGATGCAGATAGTATACATGACCTGTACAGTCCTCCAAATGACAGAGTTTATCCAATGACATTCAAAGAAATTAATATGAGGCATGATAATATATCCAACACTTGTTTTCACAGAATTATTCATCATGACACTTTTATGACTTGTATATTCCTTTATTTCATTCCTTATGTTCTGTTCTTAATGTCATGATACTTGATTTACAGGAAAAATTTGCATTTCATCAGATGGTATCAATACTATTGATAAACATGACACCTCTACACATTATCTACTAGCTGGGGTCTATGCCATTCTTTTCACTTGTAATTTCAAAAAGAAATGGAGAACCCTTATCTGTCAGGGCATAATACAACAAGTGATCCAATCCATTTTCTTCCCAGTCTGGTGTGTACAATTCCCTATTTGTGCACTGCTTAAGTTACCTCCCTTTCAGGCAAGGGACTGACTTGCCAAAGCCAAGTATAGCGCTATACAGTATATCTAGAAGTAAAAGCATTTTTCTAAGTTTAAAATGAAAATGATGGAAATTGATGTGAAGCTATATATAAATCAACTTATAAAACTGTGTCTTGGTATATAAACAAAACTCTGTATTATGTTTTTCAATCATAAATTTGATCAGCTAAAGAAGAAAATCATCTGATATGGGGAGATAATTCAACAATAGAAAGGGCACAACACATGACACTATGGGTTGTTGTTGTTGTTGTTGTAAGGCTTAACGCCAATTTTCAGCAAAGGATATGCTATACATGGCAGCCAGTATAAATGGTGTAGGAAGAACCCAGGAAAACACAAGAAAGAACCACCGACCCATGAGAAGCTACTGGCAAGCTTTCTCACATATCCACATTGGCCAAACACAAGACTCAAACCCACACAGAGGTGAGATGGCAGTGATCCATAATGGTGAGCGCTTTAGACCACTCAGCCACTCGGGGCCCCGACACTATAGGTAACTACTGTACTTGTGGTCTTAAGCCACCTAATCAATGCTTTCATCCTGTAGTACATAAACTGTTGTAGAGCTATTACAATTTCAAAAACTGAATACTGTTAACCTAACCCTTGTGACACTGCTCTGAATCAATTAAAGACCTTCAAGCACTTATGCAATATGTGCAAATGTACAAAGAAAAGTGCCTCCAAAATGATATTAAGAAATGTCAATTGTGTATAGATTGTCCCTGTGAAAGGCTTTCAAGTAAGATTAATAAATCCCAAGTTAAGGTACACAGAATGTCAGATTGATTTTTGCTTGCAGGTATATTTAAGTATGAATACATAAACTTGTAGTTGCTTTTGAACTATGTACAATGAGAATGGTTTGAGTAACAACACATTACAAACATCTACCACAATAAATGTTTTTATTTTTTTTTTATTTAAAAAAAAGCATTAGTTCATTACAGACTTTTTTAAGTCAAGAGGAAACACTTCATTATCAACCATCTGAAATGCAAATACACATTAGGTCTTTTAAAGTAGAGGTCTGTTATTGTTAATCATAACTGAAATAGAAAATGATATTTACACTGTATCCATTCTAAATTGTTCAGTTGGGTTTTTGTGGGGGTAGAGGAAGAACATGGGGAAAACCTGCTAAGAACCACCAACAGGAAGCTACTACCAAGTTTTCACACATACCCACTGGCCTATCCCAAAATTAATAGGGACAGAGATGACATGGCAGTGATCGGTAAAAGCTATAGTGTTAGACCATTCAGCCTCCTGTGGTACTTCACTCCGGAGAAGAAGTAACAAACTATTCACAATATCCACTGTGGCAGCCATACTGGATGTCCAATTTGTACCAATTTCATTTCAGACTAACCTGACAAAACAGTAAGTCTTCTGGTGGAAATGCTTGTCCATATTAATTTCTGTTCATGAGTAGTGATAAAAAGATTTTCAAGATGGCTGTTATGAAGGCCATACTGGAAGTAGATCCGCATTATTTTCATTTTATCACTAATAAAACAAATGCATTTTAGTGAACACTTCATGCTGAAATGCCCAGCAATTGAACAGGAGTTGTGACAAGATTTTTAAAATGGTACCAATGGCAGCAAAATTCCGTGTCCAAGCAGGAACATTTAGAAACAAAAAAAACACAGGATGAATGTGTGCAAAATTGTGGACATTTATGCAAGTAGTTCAGTGACAACAAATTTGTTCTAACAGATGGATGGATGACAGACAATGGGCATACAAAATGTAAATGGTGTCCAGGGTGACATGATGGCACAATGGGGTTCTGGCACCCTAAGACCTCTGGCACCACAGGCACCACCACCCTCCATTAGTACACAACTGAACAGATCTGAGCACACAAGCACTTCTGGACTATGACCAGTAGAGCTAAAACAAACATATTAAAAGAGAATTATGAGCATTTCATGCATGCAGATCAATGTATCTGCTTTTAAACTATTCTTATTAAAAAAACTAAAACATAACTATTACTGTCTGTATTATTCAAATCACAGCATCTATTCATCTCCTTACTTCCTCTGCATTAGCATTTTCTTTCAAAGTTTCAGGTAAATCAGATATATTAAAGAACTTATTGTATTTCACACAAATGCAAGAATAGCAAGCCCGGATGCCTGCTGTCTTTCTCTGGTAACATGATTTTAATGGTTTTATAACAGCTCTACACTTCATTATCTGTCAATCTATTTACAACAAGAAAGATAGATAAATAGTCTAACCCTTTTAACCTCTTCAGATTTATTTACACCCCACCATACCTGGGCAAATAGCCTGATAGATCTGGTTTATATACCACACATACTCATCTACTGTCAACTCACCTGATGTATACGTAATCTATACTTGCGTGCAACACGCAAGTCGAGTCCAACTGCCAAGTGCACAGACCCAGATCTGCCATTGCACAATGCACTGGCAGGTCTGGGTCTGTGCCGTTTCACAGGAGTAATCAAAAGAACAATTAGACCCTGATCTGGTATGGCAGATCAGGATCTTTGTTGTTTGCAGTTTAGCTCAACTCATGGGTATATACAGTAATGACACAAAACAAAAAAGACAGAAAAACTGACAGAACTCAATCTATCATAAAATAATGTGAGTGTAAATCAGATTTTATCCATTTTCAAAACAAAACACCCCAACAAATAACCCCGAGAAAACAGCATTAACCTTGATATATGAAAAATTCACGTTTCATCAGACCAAAGTCTATTAAATGTCTATACATGTAGGGGATAAAAGGTATATCTTAAAGGTGATATATACATAATAAGATATTGTAGCTTCTACTTGATCCTTCACAACTGTTATCATTAGCTCTCTGGTATCTATTAATTATCAGAGACCCATTATACCTAGGAAAAAACGTGACAAGCATGTATACACTGGCTCAACTTTAGAACTGAAAATTTAGTGGAGAAATCTGCCCCTCTATTAGAGAAAAAGGGGAGAAATTTTCTTATTACTGAAGAAATTTTATGAAAAGAAATAAAGGCTGGCTTGAAAATATGGGCATGATTTTTTGTGCACTGACAACTTTTTGGCACAATTCTGTAGGAATCATGGGGTGAACACTGCAATCAAGTGACCTAGTACAATGTAAAATGTATCTGGGTTTTCACACATGCTGAAGCATCTTTTTCTTCTATAATCAGGTGAAATATAATTAACTTAATTAAGTAAACATGTCTGCAGTGTGGCAGTTTATAGTCATGTCTAGCACTGGGGCATCATGCTGCAGATATGTAGCATGATGTCCCACACAGTCACATTATCCCGACACCTGGCTGACCAGTCCTAACACTAACCTCTTAATGCTGAGCACCTAAGCAAGGCAGATGTTGATAACATTTTTACACGTCTTTGGTACAACTCGGCCAGGGTTCGAACCCATGACTTCCTGAATCTGAGGCAGATGCTCAAGCCACTTAGGCAATTATTTACTTATATTAATGCTGACTACACATGCATCTTTTCAAATGGAACAAGACTATTTTGGCCCAACCACCATCCTACTCTCTTATGTGTGCGTGTGTGATTTAGATTTTTAACGTAGCTTTAACAATTTTTCAGCCATATCACTACAATGTCAGCAGTGTGGCAGTTTATAGTGATGGCTAGCACTGGGGCATCATGCCACATACATGTAGCATGATATCCCACCCAGTCACATTATCCTGACACCAGGCCGACCAATCCTAACACTAACCTCTTAATGCTGAGCACCAAGCAAGGCAGCTGTTAGTACCATTTCTGTAGGTCTTTGGTATGACTTGGCTGGGGTTCAAACCCGCAACTTCCCGCATCCAAGGTGGACGCTTTAACCACTAGGCAACCGGAGCGGTCCTCTTATATATGGAATTCCTTATAGTGCCGACTGTTTTGATAACTTGTCTAAGTATTTGCTATATTGTTGCACTGAATTAAAAGTTGTCCTCCTTTGTGTTATCAAATTATGTCTTTTGAATCAAATAAAGGACACAAAATAAAAGAAAAGTTAAAAGGCATGGAAATCCTATGGCCCCGGTCATATGTCAGGTGAACTCACTTCATTTGATTAAACACTACTATAAATGTTATTGTATATGTACAGTAAAACCTGTTATGAGAGACCGCCCCTTCTGCCAACCAAAAGCGGTCTCTCAAGACAGGTGGTCTCTCATAAGAGGTGTGTGAAAATGGACTGGTTTTCAGGGTCAATAGTTAGCATTGTTCAAAAATAAATAATACCCATACTCACTGTACATGTATCATATCCTTTATTCATGAATCTTGTTAAATAATGCATGCATTCCTCTCAAAATATCTTTATATAATAAAGATATACATCTATCAAACGAGAATAAAATTTATGTTTCAACATCACATTAATATATACAAAAAATTAACAGATATGATGTATATATCTTATTTTATACACTTATTCACTTGTTTTTTTTTTTAAAGAAATCCATTATACTTCTTTGTTGACATGTTTTACTCAGCTATTTGGTCTGAACATGTATCTCAGTTATTGCCCTTTCATGAATCAACTTCCCACTTACTGGTATGTTTTTACTCCTTGCGACACAAAACCACTCCCACACTCGCTCGTTCAGACCTCCGTAAACTGTCCGTCGTGCCGTGGCATATTTCCTCTTTGCTTGTGCACCTTTCTGCCATTCGTTTCTAATGGACTTCTTGTCTTTGATTACATTTTGAACTTGCGTTTTACCGACGCTTAAGCTGACTGCTATTTTGCGAGTGGTCTCGCCTTTTTCATTTCTTTCAATGACATTAATCCTTTCTTCCACTGTTAAAATTTTTCTTTTTTTCAGCGGAGATTCTGCCGTTGTTATTAGTGTTGACGTTATAAAGACTATCGGTTTTGATCAGGTTTTGGGGAATTGTGGAATAAATATATATTATGTACCAATGAATGAAACCAAAATACATAATTAACTCGTCAGGAAACAATACTGTACATTTATTCTGAGACGAAGTTTAAATCAACAGAGTTATAGCTCGATAAACAAATGTTCCGACCATCTGCACCCACGTAAACAGATTGTGGTTTGGTGAAACACTAACAAAAGAAATAAAAAATAATTTTAAAAAAATCCGGAAATGATTCTCACTTACTAGTATTAAAGACAATGAGCTCATTCACCGTCCAGGCATTATGGATTAACTGGAAAGCAAACGACGTACTCAAACCAACACTGAAGCCCTTTCAAACGATTTCTCACTTGGACATAAGGACTACCGGCGTTTTGTGAGTTTTCATACAGATAAAGAAAAAATACAAACCTCTAAATTGACTGCGTATATCCATCATTACTCCCTTTGATGTTACTCTTACTGGCTATTCACATGACTTCGGCACTACAATGGCGGTTAGTGACATGTACTTTAGTCTGGTTTACTGCAGTTTACAAATGACACCGTACGCTGGAGTTGTAAATTTCACAAAACTGGTAAGACAAATTATTTTTAAATACTTTATTAGAGCAATCTTTGCTATTTATGCAGTCTTTGTTACTAAGGATTAAATGATGGTTAGAGGTGTTTATCCCGATATATGGTTGTTCAACTATAGTGTTATTTAATGTGCACTTTGTTTGCATACTACATTTATCCCGAGCTCTAGTGTTTACAAAGGATTAAGTTAAGGTCAGTGGTGTCAATCTGTTTTGATTTTTTGGCGATGCAGTCGTTCATAGCAGTGTCAAAATGCATATTTTGCCAAGAAATCGCGGTCGCTGGTCGCGTTCAGCAGGTGGTCGTTCATAACAGAGCGTTTATATAGTAAAATCGATCCGTGCATTACGATTGTGGTCGGAAATGACAGGTGGTCGCTCATAGCAGAGGTCGCTCATGACAGGTTTTACTGTAACATAATTAAACTACCTTTAATTAACTGACTCGTTCATAACTGTGATCAAAGATAGCAAGGCAACCAAACTAAATGAATACGTCATAAAATAAAGAGCTTGGTTTCATAGATACGGACCATTTTGGGCAAGAAATTTTCAGAGAATTTCTGAACTGGCACTAGGAGATATAATCAGGGATGATAAGAAGTTTCACTATTACTTCCAATGAAATCACAACATCAATATTGTACTAACTGAACAATGCAAAAATTGAATTTTGACGTAGCTGACTATGTCTCATGAAATATATGTCAATAGTTTTTGAAAAAAAGGAATCTTATTTGGTGGTGTATTGACAGTTAATATATCTCCCTGCAGTGCTGTGAAAAACCACAGAAAACTTTACCCAGGTACCCAAAGCGCCGTTTAATGGGTAACCAGGTACCCATTAGAACATGAAAGACACGTACAATACTAGTTACCCCACTGTCAAATTTTCATAGACCTGCATTGTTGTAGGGTGATGAAACAAACGGACTATTTACATCATTTTGCACATTGTTTACCACACTTTGTCCACTATTTTGCATTCTCTTTTTAGAACCATAATTAATATGAGTGAAAGTTGCTCAAATTAAAAGTTATCGAACATCTTGACGATATATGCTTACATACCAAATCTGATCAGAAATGAAGTCTTTCCAGAGTTCACAAGCAAATATTAACCGGCTTTTGGCCAGTGAGCTAAAAACTGACTGTCCTGGAATACAGCACATAATTTTAGTATGGATCAAAATTTTTGGATAAACTTTGGCCACTAAACCCACTAAACATTTATGTTTGCTAAATATATGTGGTGACAATAACTCTGCAGTCTCTATGGTTTAGGGTTTGATGAAAGCCAATCCTTGATCTAAGGTATCCAATGAATTAGCTTTTTTCATGCACTCAAATCATTATCAGGCATCTTAACTCGAGAGAATATACCCTATAGTCACTTACACCAGATAAGACTTTTTTATGATAGGGCTAACAAAACACATTTACGAAAAGGCAAACTTTTTAAGATTTTAACCCATTACAATACAGCTTCCAAAAGAAATATACATGACAACCAGGACCTGAGTTTTAATGATACAGACCTTAAAAACTCTCCCAAAATTTGGTACAGACTACATACATCGTTTTCTTGAATGACTGAGATTTATCCAACAGACTGAGTCTTTTTTAATTACAGCATTCAGAGTACAGTCCATCGGCCACTATAAAGTTGTAGTAGGAGTCTATTACTGTTAATCACACTAAGTATCAAACCATGTTATACTGAGAACTGCGATATATACAAAACCATCATATACTGAGAATAGTGTAATACACAGAACTTTGGTATAATGTGGATTATCAAAAAATTTTAAATAATGGTGTTCTGAAAAGGAAATGAAAATATAAGACTAGTTTTCACCTCATTTTATTTCAACCCTTACTGTTATACATTGGTATGTTTTAGGACATGGTGTCCATAGTAGTACCATGTTATATCCAGAACTGCATTATAATGAGGTGCATTATAACAGGGGAGTGCTGTATGTGGTCTTGCTGAGACATAAGTATGTTTTGTAATGGATATTTGGGAGAGATCACTGATGCTGCCTTGTACACTAATCCTACGAATACATATGTACTTGTCTATATCATTATGACACACTCATGAGGCTACAACATGTCTGACTGCAACAGGGTTCTCAATAAGCAGAAAACCTGCATACTCAATGCAAATAAACAAACTAAAAATAAATAGCGAAATTGTTTAATGCATTGTAAACACTCGACACCTAAATGAGCCTTAGTCACATGGGGTAGTACAGTCACTAAATATTGACAAGTTAACTCTTCATTAATTTCAATACTAAATTTTGGGAATTCGATTAGGGTAAATTATACCACAGGAACAATTTTTACTCCACATACAATGTTATAAGCATGAAAAATACAATCTGCCAATTTTGTCCATCACTAACCTTGATGTCTCAGAATGGTTTTATATATCTGTATAGCAAGGTTTACAAAATTACCAATTCATTAAAATCTTGCACATATCTGGAGTTCTTGTTTTTTCGTTTTACAAAGAGGCTAAAGTTAAGTTTGGGAAATAAAAACAAAGGATTTACTTTCTGTCCATCCCTCACTAAATCATTATGTCTAAAAGTGCTATCATTAAAAAATTTCTTTCAAAACATTATCTAACAATAATTTGAGTTATGATATATTCATGTCCAATATGAAAATGTCTAAAATAGATACCAATGCAGGATCTATTTAAAGGACATATGTCTATGGAACTCAATCTCATTATTTTTTTAATCGTTTTTTAATTAAAAATTAATCCACCATGCCTTGTATTTTTAAGCCATAAATTAATCTCTTTTTAAAATTAAATGGAAATGGGAATTAAGCACCCTTTTAAATTTGTAGTGCCTGAATAGACCCTACATTTCCTTATTTGAACTTTCCATAGTTTCCTTTTATGTAAAATTAAGAAGGAAAAAATGTTAAGTTCCAAGTAGGAACTAGTAAGACTAGTGACATCTTTTAATTTAGATCTAGTAGAGGCTGGTAACTATTCTAACTTAGATTTAGTTCTAATAGTTATTTAGTGTCTTGTTTTCTAAATTAGATCTAGTTCTAGTAGAGACTGGTGACATGTCCTTAAAATTTGATTCTAGTACTGTACACATAAAGATATTTCCATTTTCATGTGCAAGTTTGGATATAGTTAACTTAAATAAAAATTAATCAAGCAACATAAATTTAAGATTGTTCACCTTCAGGAAATTTACAGCAGCCTATCTGATACAGGTGACATGTAAACATATCTACCTGGCTGTTAAGTGCATGCATGTTTAGCAAAGTGACAGATTAGATCAATAGGTCTTACAGATTTAGTGGGATATCATCAAACATGAAAGCTTCTCACTGATTCACCAGATCATTTGTTGATAGCAGACAACTTTCCCTGGAGGGGATTAGGTGTCATGATTTATATGTAAATAAAACATTTAGGAGCTAAGGACATAAAAGCTGGTTGTGCTATGATATTGATCTCTCCATTAGTGAGCTTTACAAGGAAGTCAGTCTGATCCAAATGTACATGTATCTACACTTCATTATATATTTATGATATACTATATTTAGTCTCGCTTACAAGTCCTATGGCAAACAACATGGATCCTGATATGCCTCGCTTATAAGTTGGCAAACATGAATCCTGATATGCCTTGCTTATAAGTTGGCAAACAACATGGATCCTGATATGCCTCTCATGTTCTATTGATTTAAAGTCATAACAATATGTACTGATCCAGACCTGACATTGTATTATGTGATGATTTTGGTCTTTATGGTTTCCAGTTATATCACACTTGCAAGCGAGTACAGACAGTACTGTGAAGAATGTATTTTCAGAGATCTATAAATGTTCGTGGTGTAAGCAAAAAACTTAAAAAATTTCCTGTACCTGAATTTATTGATTAGGTACAATTGTTTCTATATAAGACTCACTATCATAGGAATAGTATTTGTGGTTACCCAATGTTACCTCCACCCAAAAATAATATCCAACTCTCAAATAAAATAAAACACATTAGCCATTCAAAGGTCATTCAGTGAAAAAGACAGTAAAAACCCATAAAGCTATGCAGAAGCCCTAAGAGTAACCATTCACTTCGCAGATTCGCCAGAGTTTTCTCTGACTTTTGCTACCCAGTTTTAGATATTTGGACATTTTTGTTCTCAAAATATCTAATATTGGATGGGGAAAATCAGAGAAAATTTAGACTACCTTACAGACTGATTAATCTCTGATGAACCTTGCCTTGGCCCTCCAAATGCTGTACTTTCTCAGACAAAAACCAAATGTACGTGTCAAATGCTGTACTTTCTCATGCAAAAACCAAATGTATGTGTCAAATGCTGTACTTTCCCAGACAAAAACCAAATGTATGTGTCAAATGCTGTACTTTCTCAGGCAAAAACCAAATGTACATGTCAAATGCTGTACTTTCTCAGGCAAAAACCAAATGTACGTGTCAAATGCTGTACTTTCTCAGGCAAAAACCAAATGTACGTGTCAAATGCTGTACTTTCTCAGGCAAAAACCAAATGTACGTGTCAAATGCTGTACTTTCTCAGGCAAAAACCAAATGTACATGTCAAATGCTGTACTTTCTCAGACAAAAACCAAATGTACTTGTCAAATGCTGTACTTTCTCAGGCAAAAACCAAATGTACGTGTCAAATGCTGTACTTTCTCAGACAAAAACCAAATGTATATGTCAAATGTTGTACTTTCTCAGACAAAAACAGTCCGTGGATACTCGTCTTATCAGGACAGAAATTAAGTAGTTCTGGTCCTCCTGACATAGTAAATACCCGGTTATGCACATGGCCTTTTAAATGTTCAGAGAATCATGGTCTTCATGACTGAGAGGTGCACCTTTATTTACTATAAATAAATAACCTTTCTGGTGCAAGTAATATATTCTTTAATATATTCTTGGCTTGTTTCTCATGCTCAGTGGGTCAGTAACATAACTTGATGTGTTTCTGAATAAGGCACCTGAATGACTTGCTGACTACATATTCTGTACATGCTGAACAAACAATTAATAACCATTTGTAATCATACTCAACTCATGGCCAAGTTTTTTTCTTGTGATCCTGTGAAGTCCAAATATTTCTATGTTTGTCCTAATTTCCAGCCTTTTTGACCTGGGTTTCCAACGCCCTGTGGTACTACACGTCTTGCAACAGATTCTCTGCTGTTGAATCTTGCCTTCTGCCAGTAAATCCATACTTAAACTATCAGCATGTCGAACATATGTAAATCTGATACTATTAATGCTTAGTTTTAGCAATGGTGTAGAATGGACAAATGTTTGATTGACCAGTAGTTAGCATATTGCATACTAAACCGCTAAAGCTCAAATCACTTGCATTGGTGCACTTTAAAGACTCTTTTCATATGTTTGAAGGGTTGTCTTCAACTTATAGGAACAAAATAAGAATACTAAAAGTCTAATGGGCTAGTGCTGCTAACACATGACTGGTCCACAGCTATATAAAAAGTTGGTCCGAAAACCTCGGAGCACCATAATTTTCAGGCCCTGTCTACGTATTTTTCCCCAATGGAACCATCAATAATACTCTTATTGGTATAACTTGTATGCGTGTGTGTAATATTTTTAATTTTACCCAATGGGTTTTTTTTATATTAAAAACAAGAGTACTGATCTACATCTGAATAAAGAAAACACTATTACTGAAATCTACCTTAAAATGATTAAATTCTTTCCAATATTTTGAATTTTTAAAACCAACCTCCTGTATCAAATATAAACACTACTGTATCTATTTACACCCTAAGTGAATGTTACTGCTACTAATACAGAATGACCTATCCTGCATTTCTAAAATCCTATTGTGAAGTGTCCACAATACACACACAAAAGCAAGGCCATAAAGGTCACCAATAACAATGTCTCTTAGTAAATTAACAAGTTCTGATCCATGACAACCCTTGATAAGCCAAAGATGTAGCCTTAGGAAGGAGAGAAAGAAAACATTCAAATGTCAAAGCAATGATCCCACAAAATGATCATTAGTGTCAATAAAACGATGCGAGCAAGGGGGCAGGATAATATCTATTTTGTCTCACTTTGAGACATTGATCATGGTCAAGATCCACAAGCAGTGGAGATAGTCAATGTTCATCTTTTTTGCAATCATTTTTTTTGTTGTCATATGATAACTGTGTACAACAGTAACATATCAAACATCGAACATCATGACATTAATGGCATCCTGGCAACAGCTGTGCAAGATATTCTATAATATCAGTTTCAATAAAGGAATTTAAAACAAGCCAGTCTGGTGTCAGATTGTGTACGTCAGCTGCACAGGACATCCTCAGGTGGTATAAAGACATACCCAATCAACAAGACAGACAATAGTACTGGTAATACACGGTACATCATACTACATGTGTATAATCTGGAACACTGAAAACCTATATACTTGCTGATAAATCAGGTACACACAACATACAGCCTGATCTGAAATCGCATAATGTGCCGGTATATCAGAGCACATGCTGTTTGTTCTACTGATAACTCAAAACAACTATGCAGACCACTTGATGATCCAACCTTTTTGGGCTGTAACCCTAAAAAGTCGTTTTCTGAGCCTCAAAGTCCCATTTCAATATTTTTATAAGCTTTGCCAACCTAAAAATCCTGGTGACCCTCCACAACATCCTTGTGACCCTGATCTGGGTCATGACCCAGAGCATGGGAAGCACTGGTGTAGACTCGGATGTAATGAGACAATTGCAAAGTAAAGGTTGAAATTCCACTGATTGAAGGAAACATTTTTTTCAAATATATTTTTATTCATTTATTTTTAATGGTTTAAAACTAAACACATCTAGCTGGGCAAGCATTCTAAAACAAAAAGTCAATCGCCCTTTGTCATTATATTCTAAAAAGAAGGTAAGTGTATATTTTTAGCCCTGCACCAAAATATTATCAGGGTGAAAAAGTGACATCCTTGAAAAGGAGAGGTGCCATATAAACTACATTATCCATTGCAGTGACCTTAATCTCAAGGGCAAGGAACATGAATGAATACCAAGAAATTGACAAGTCATACAGCAAGCTACGATTTCATTCAAGTATCTTCCTTGGTTTAAAAGTTATACCCATAAAGGGCCATCACCAATTTACATTTTTTCCTTGCCATGGCCTTGTGGCTGGGGTATTTAATATCTTCATTGGTTCAAAGTTGTACTCTGGACAAGGATACATGTAATAGAATTACATTTTCATTTCCTGTGACCCTCACCTTGAGGGAGGGGCATGTCTTTGGTACACAACACAATCCAGATGTGAAATATTTAACAAACACACACCGAGGCAAAGTTTATTAAAATATTTTCTGGTGATCAAAAGTTGGTCTGTAAGCGAGGCTGAAGTCACTGAATGAGTTTCCTAGACTTGCTGACCTTGAGGAAGTTACATGGCAATGGTGCAAGACACCATTTTAACACACATACATTGGTGTATACACACATGAAAATCACTGTAACCATTACAAAGTTATATTATAATCTTGACAAAAAATCTTACCAGACAAATGCACAAGCACCACCATCTTACTTAAGATGGGTGCGTTAAAAAATGACAAGTTACAAACAGACGTTCTCTGAAATTTATAAACACGTGTTTTGACACACATCTGCAGATTACCTGTCCTCTTTTAATTTGTAATACATGTTTACATTAATTTGAAGGCTTTCTGAAGCGTTTTAGCAAGTCTTAAAACTTAATTAAATGCAATTAAATGCCTTCATATAGCTTGTATCGTACTGATGTGTCATTACATACATACATACATACGTGGTCAAAAAAAAATTGTTTACTGTGATAAGTTTTCCTGGCCCGAGTTATTCCAGGCCTGTGTATCTCTTACAGGGTCAACTGTGTGCATTTATTACAGGGTCAACTGTGGGCATTTATTATCAACATTCGTTATCAAATGAGACATCTCATACTGTGGATTCTGCTCCTTGTTTCTTAAAGATAGATACCCATGACAAGGTACACATATCAAAAGACCGCTCTCAACGTTCCATAGCAAAGACCCCTATCAAACTGTCACACGATTTTCAAGCAAATCTGGGCTTATTCTATTTGTTATCAACATCTCGGCTTTAAAAGGAAAAATTTTAGGCAAAATTATTACTGGAAAGGCAGAACATGTTTTTCACTTACTAATGAAAAGGCAAACGGTTCCCGACTAATCCCCGGTTTTTTTTTTCCTATCAGCTACAGACACAACATTAACTATGAGCTTATTAACTCTAACACCTACCTGCATGATGATGGGGGTAAATTCCCTGCATCGCAGCCAATTGAGGGTACAAGTAAGCCGCATCCAGCCCGAGCCCCAAACCTCCGTAGAGATTCTGTAGCGACATTATGTGATCTTCTAAATTGTCGTTTTTGACACGTCTAAACGGTCTATCATTGATTCAACGCTACTGTGACCTCCGCTTGCTTGAACACAGCCGATACACACAATAACAAATTACTGCTGGCTATATTTCACAACATAAAAGGCTCCAAATTACCCACACAAGTCACAAGTAGCAGTGGGACTATTATTTATCTAACTCTATTGATTCAATAAGGGTTAGTACACTCCATTAAACAACTGACATCAAAATTCCATATCTGGATTCAATATCCGCTGTGTTAACATCTTTGATTCCTCACTACCCAGCTGGTGTATGCAGGATGCAATAATCTCCCTGCAATTCGCCGATAAAGAATATTGGAAAGCCTTTTAATCAGTGAGATCACACGCACTAACACTATCGGCAAAGGCTCAACACTGACAGTGGATAGGCTGGATATACGCTTGTCAAGGACTACAAATACCAACTAATTTGTACAGTACTTATCCGTATTATTGATGATGTGTGGCGGAATCTATCTGTCACGGCTGGCTGCCCTTCCGTACACACAAGGCAGACCTTCACCACCTCTGCTCCTATTAACACATGATGGATTACAGATAGAGATCTTCTAAAAGCCACTTTTTCTTTTTTTTTTTAAAATTTCCTCACGCTTATGTATGCTCCAATGTATAACAAGAAAGGTGACTGTTCTGAGCTCTTACAGTCTGTTGCCAACTCCCTGTGAAGTGTGTTATGGAATTGTTCTGACCTCCATTGAGAGAGACTGACTGAAGGTTCACAGCTTTAGTAGATAGATGCTTGTGGTGGAATGAATTACCCGCTAACCTGCCTATCCTACCGCTGTTAAAATGGATCGGCCCAACAATCTGGTAGTAGATCAGTTTCTGCTCTAAGTTCCTTCCTAATTATTTGTAAGCAAGATCAACACTGATAAGACAAACAAATGCGGGAAGCTTGGTGGGGAAAATAATATCACCCCACAATCAAGGCTTAACTAACTCGTGGGTCAAGTGCCATAGTGGATGTGGGGGAGGGTTTTGTCAAGCAAGCCAGAAAAGATATGGTAGTGAAAACGGCAAATTAGTACATCTGCAAAAGTAATATTTAAGAGAAGGACGAGTGTATATACTTTTGCATAAAAACGTGCAAATCTTTATAAAACACAACTACGCTTGATAAATCTTACTGTGTCTATTCCAACACTCTGAATGTAACAACATCAAACCCATTAGTTCTAGTCTTTTCAGCAATAATATATTCATGGTTAAAGAAAAATAAAACTGAAAAAAAGATATAAAAATAATGCATATTATTAGTGAACTATTCTGTTTTTAACGGAAGGCTGGACTTTGAAACTTGGTGCTATACATCTGTAAGAAGCTAGGCCTAACTATAAAAATTTTTAAAAAAACCTGACCAATCAGGTCCTTGTTCACCTGCATATTCAGGGAGAAAACTACAAGGAACATCACTCCTTTTATACCACAACTTGTCTTCAAAAAGCTACAAGTAACCCATGAACTGACCACCTGAACATTATTGCCTAGTGATGTGCAAGTGCCCACTGCCCAGTGGGTTGGTGCATTATTCTACAACTTGTCCCGTTAACACCTGAAATCCTGAGGGTTATATAGTGCTGAGGCAATCAGACAGTCAAGTGCCTTGCACAAAGATACACAATGGCAGCCTACCTGACTTTATATCCACACACTTCTGGGGGTCATTATGCCATGCCAACCAATAAGCTTTCTCATACCCATGCAGCCAGAGATGAGAGGTCAGTGATCTGTGAAGGTGAGTGCCTTAGACCACTTGGACACCCAGGCCCCCTTATGTGTAGCTTCCTTCTGTGTGATGAAAAATTTAAACTGAGGTTTTGGAGGAATTAAAAACCTTTTATTTACAGATTATAAAATTTATTTTTTTCAAAGCTGGATGCATATTAATGCAAAAGTAACAGGTGCTAGGCACCATTTATGAGAGGACTTTGAAACATCTGACAGAAAAAACTATACTGAATGTTGGATAACCTGATGAAGAAAAAAATCAGCTACTTCATTTTTACAAAGAAAGAAAATATGTATTCCGAGCTGAGCAGTCTTCCCGAAAACAGAAATGATATGTACATTACACATGCACAAATGTAACAAACCAGTAATCAAATATTTCATCATTCTGCTTAGCTTCAAATACCAGTAGATAGTTTATCAACATAAATTTTATCCATTTCAAAGGGCCTTAAAACACAGCAAGTGAATTTTTTTGCCATAATATGTATTCTCAATAATAACACTTAACATCTGACGATTAAACAGATTTTCATCTTTTCTGTGCAAGGGAAGCTAGGGCCTAAGTGACAAGGTGTGTTATCTTTTCTTTCTAAGCTGGCATGAAAATTTATGTGCCATCTCAGTTTCTGAACACAACTTAACCAGTTTAGTAAAATGATCTGTCATGAAGAATATTAAAATTATGCTCTGCCATAAAATTGCATACAGTCTCTACAAGAGCTCCTTCATCCATTTTTTGCCCCATCTCAAATAAAACTTTTAAAGTGGGTGTGTTTGATACAGAAGAATCATTCCTCCTATGTGATTGTGTCTGCATATGCTGATATCATTTCTAGCTCCAGATACTATCTTCAAATCCACTTTGCATGAAACAGACAATGCCAACTCAGAACCTTTGCTACTCACCTACACACTTAAACTCGGATTTCAAGCATTGCTCAACCTGCATTATTTCTTTTTGCATTTGGGAAAGATGCATGTTTCAGTGTTTTGACTTGAATTACCCCAACTCTTAAATATTCCTCTTGAAGAATCAGTTTACTTACTTAAGTGTTTTTTGCTGAAATCAATTTTGCCTTGTCTCCTTTTCACATCACTCCTGCCAAGGTCAGCCAATTTTTAATCAAAGACTCAAAAACCATCAGGACCATGTTTGACCCCTTTGTTACTTATAACCTCAAAAAATAACCCATCTTTGGCTTTAAACTCTCCAAATTATAACAATAGGTTAGCCCTTGTTACATACATATGTTAGCCCTTGTTACATACATATGTTAGCCCTTGTTACATACATATGTTAGCCCTTGTTACATACATATGTTAGCCCTTGTTACATACATATGTTAGCCCTTGTTACATACATATGTTAGCCCTTGTTACATACATATGTTAGCCCTTGTTTAACTGATCTTATTTAGGCTATTCAGCATGCATCATTCAACCAGTCTTTGCCCTGGTGGAACAGTTTACTAGTTCAGTGTTTCCCTTTACCCTCATGTGTGCTTCAGAGACCTCCAAATTCTTTATCTGACCCCCAAACATGACACCAGCATTTATTTTTTACTCAGACCGACTCCTGGTTCTGATAAAATGGGCAATTTTGCCTCTCAATCTTGTAACCCTAGGGAAAATACAGTGGTTTCTATAATGTGTGGATAGAACACAAAAATAAGTTTATTTTTGTCCTTTTTCAATGTTTTTTAAAATTAATTTTAAAATGCACTAAACTGCACATTTTACATAAGTAAATGTTATTTTTATCCTACTGCCAGTTGAATTATATTTATGCAACCAAACGTTCTTCAATTCAGTGATGAGGTTTTTGATTTATTGAGGTTTTTTGCAGAAGCGCAAAAAAATAACTTTTTTCTAATTGCTCTATTGGTGAAAGGATGCTTGTTTGCATTACTACTGCTTTCAAATTCATTTTTGTATGATCCCATTTTCTTTAGAACAAATGAAAAAGTTAATGTTCCTATTCCGACCCACCCACCCCGCCCATTTATTCAATGTAGGTATTGGCACAGATTCATACTCTGACTAATATTATCCTGTATGGATAGTCCACTCCCATGAAACTTGGCAGGTCATTCTGACATCATGACATGTGAGTGAAGACAAATGACAGCATGACTACTTAAACACATGTATGTAATGATTTTGTTTTCCTTTGAAAATCAATCTAGTGAATATGGCTTTCAGAATACTGTTTTAGTTGTCTCCATGCCCAAGCATTAAAATCAAGGTTAATAAAGCACTAATGCTTTATCTCCCCACCAAAAAAGGTTCTATTGATCATGTATAGAAATGTCTAGTCTCGATCACAATTAGATAATAAGCAGATAAACATAATTATTCTCAAATGGCTAAATACAAGCATTTAGTTATTAATAATTTGCCTTAAAAGCTAGCTCTTTTGTATATGCAAAGATTTCAGATTAGCCTACTGTCAGCTCTAATTTGTGTAGGTGCATGTGTGAAGTATTGTTTTAACCTCTCAACCCTTGGAACATTTTTCAGGTTTTTTGCTTCACAGATAAGCCAAGTAAAGTGCTTGCCAACTTTAATTACTCTGTTTCAATGTGTGTCAGGAATTTAGCAACTAAAATATGTTTTCAGGTTTGATGCAAAATTTATTTCTATGGGTTTTTTTTAAAAGCGAAACTTTTAAATTTGAGAGTGATATTCGCTTCTGTGTTCAGAGATGAAGGGTTTCAATTTTATGGGGGGGGGGGGTCATTTAACAGTAAAGACAGAAAAGTTCAAGATTTAAAAAAAATAACAACATTTTAGAGGGGACAACTGACAACTAAGCGAACTCAGTACATCCATTATGCATTTCGAAGTAATTGTTGCTGACTGGATGTATGTAAAAATGTTTTCATTTGTGAGGTTATGATGTTTACATGTACCTTTTACATGTTAAGTAAATGTAGCAAAAATAAATTAAATTACTATACTCAGAGTTTATTAAAATGATAAATGATCCTTCCACAGCAATAAAACAAAATTTTTGACAGCATTGTTATTTTAATAAGAAAGATATTTTATTTTCAAGATGAGTAGCCAAGGGGAGTAAATCTTGCTGGAATAAATTTAAAAGAAATTCCTTACAGAACAAGAGTTCCTTGAGGAACTGACACTCTTCTGGCTGAAAAGAATTTCTAGGAATCCAAGATAAGAATATTCCTCCTTTCTCAACTGTTGAGTACTGAAGCCATCTCTTATATTTTTGAGAAACTCAATCATACCAAATTTGGAAACAAAAATATTGTTCTTGTAACAGTGTGAATCATTGTAAAATGTTTTTGCAACACATAACTGAGTGAATCCTGCTGTGGTCAGTGTGACAAAACAAATTAAATTGACTAATGGGCTAAGTACCACATTTAACTGCTAGGCTGCAAGTTTTAACATCCCTGACAAGGGCCATGATTGATTTTTAATTAGACAAGGATGAGACAAGGTGAATTTGGGTTTAAGTTGTGGAAAATGACAATGTGGAGAGAATTCAGAGACAATTCTGTGCCATTTGAACTAAGTGTCATGAAGTGAAATTTTCCAGGAATATGTATTTTTATTTGGGGCAGAATAGAGAATTATTCTAACCTCAATGGGCGTGTGTTACATTTCAGTGGTCAGATAAACTGAATCCTGATTGGATAAGCTAAATAAGTGGGGTGTTTCCCAGACAAAATTCAATGTTTTAAGTATTCTCCCTTGGAAATATAGTCAAAAATTTTTTCTGCAGAAGCAGAAGATCTTAGATCTGATATTAGTAGAAAGTACTTTTTTGTTGAAATTGTCCAACCAACTAGTGTTGGGAAGTTTGAGGGACATGTACTTAGGGGAACAGAGATTCAGCTATGTAGAAATGCAACAAACTTGGAAAGCACAATATGACTGTCTCAATCTCGTGCAAAAGTCATGATACGAGTTCATAATTATTTGTTTCAATTTATTTGTTTTTAATTCATACATCAATTTTCCTTCAGAGTTCAGAAGGCAACTGCTGACATTCATTTGTCTTGAATGTTATATGACTCATTTATTCTATGAATTTCAAACATTACTTTTGATATGAATTTGCGAGAATTGTGTGTATTTAGCTGTTTTAAATTATATGAATTTGTACAATAAGAAATAAGCCATTCCTACTTTATAGTATATTATGCCAATGAATTGTTAGCAAATATTGTAGTTAAGACATGAAGTGAAAATTTCGTTAAATTCATTTGTACAATAATTAAGAATCAGTAGTATTAGCATTAAGAATGCCCATGAGCTGACTTAGTTCCATTAGAGATTTATAGTACAGAGCAGGCCATATTAATAGCTTATTAAGAAATCAAGATTATGTCATACTTCAATTTGGGATACCGAATAGCTGCTAGAAAGAGATATTAATCTTCTTGAACTAAGGTTTTTGTGCATCAGCTGTCAGTCTGTAAACAAACCCATATTAGCCTTTGTTTCTGCTGAAATTCAATACAAGGATATCTGATGCAATGAGAGAGTGGGTAATGTTCGACCCCAGAAAAAAAAACCTGACACATATTCTGGAAGCCAGTGATCAATTTTTATGAACAAAGTGGATATCTTTAGAAATTTTTTGGTGAAAACCCCATATCATAATGATCATCCTTTCAGATGGAATAGCAACAAGATTTTAACAATAGCCATTATGGCAGTAATATTGGATCTAAGACTGAGAGTATTTTTTATTTGGGACCAATCAGACTTTCTATTAAGAAGCAGCAGCAATAACAGGATTTCCAAGATGGCTACTGTGGTGGCCATATCAGACATCATATCAGCACCATTTTCATTTAGGACCAGACAGACATCTTAAGTCATTTAGTGAAAACCTCGTTTTCATATGGCAATCCATTGTAGCAATAACAATATTTTCTAGATAACTGCCATGGTGCCCATATTTGATGTCAGACTGGCACCATTTTTATTTAGGACCAACATTACATCATAAGTAGCCTTTGAGTGAAAGCTCTATGTTGAGACGATATTCATTTGGGAGGAGTAGCAACAAGAAGATTTTCAAGATGACCATGGTGGTGGCCATACTGGCCATGCAAACAGTACCATTTTCATCTGGGCCCAGCTAGACAATGGGACAAATGCATGTTTCTGTAAAAATTTCATGGAAATCCTAATTGTAATGTAGGAGGAGTAGATGGTTCTAAATAAATATGGTACTGTTAGGATATCCAGTATGTGCACCACAATGGCCATCTTGAAAATCTTATCTCATGTTGAACAGAGATGGTCATTTCGACCTGGGGTTTCACCCAGAAATTTATTCTGATGCCTATTTTATTCTAAATGAAAATTGCACTGTTCTAACATCCAATATGGCCACTGTGACATCAATCTTGAAAATCTTGTTGTTACTACTACTCCAGATCGGAAGGCATATCAGCATGGCGGATTTCACCGCAAGACTTCTTATGATGCCTAGTTGGTCCTAAATCAATTATGGTGTCCTTTAGATCTTATGTGGACATTATGGTGGCCATCTTGAAAATCTTGTCACAGCCACTCCTGAGCAGATGGTCATATCACTATCTGGATTTCACTACAAGACTTATTATGTCTAGTTCAGTGGTCTCAAACTCAACCACCCTGAGGGCTGTATGATGTAATTTTTGATGGCCCAGGGGCCGCACAAACTTTGTTATCTCTCATGACACCTTTTGATACCAATCATTTTGCGAGCACAGATACGGCTTGGTGGGTTTCATGCGGGCCGCCTTGAGACAAATGTGTGTCTGTACTTTTGGCTGAATAACAACAATAACAAATGAGATGACAAGCAAGTCATCCCATAAGTTTTTCACATCTATGACCTGTAGCATTAAAAGCCATGGTAGCCAAAGGGCAATAACAGTCTCAGCCCATTTGAGAGAATGATATGTTTATATAGCCAAAGTCATAAGTGACAAATCAAGCCTAAGCCACAAAGGATAAATCAAGTTTAAGCTACAAATGACAAATCAAACACAAATTCTGACATATCAGAACCGTGTAAAAACACCCCAATTTTTGTTTAAATATTGGTTCTTCATTTCAAACACATTATGGAGTTCTCCAAAGTTTCGTTCAGAAAAGTAGGAAATATTAGCCTGACCTTTTTAGTACAGATCATGACTTACTCTTCCTTGTCGTATTTTGAAGCTTAATTAAACAGAGACAAATCTAGCTTTTGCTGCTTAAAAGTTAATCTAATCATAAAAAATATTAAGAGTTATGTTTGCATACCTGACTCTTTGTCTAGCTTAGGTTACAAACCAGTCCAAGAAACCACTATTCTCTTTGACATGTCAGCAGTGACTGTGTTATCAATTAGATCAGAGTGATGCACTTTGTCAGGAAATGGATCCTTTTTTTAAATATTCAATGTAATTGATAGGAATGTCAACTGTCATTAATATAGCTCAGGTTGAAAAATGTCTAAAAGTCCATTTAACCATTCAGACAAGTATTAAAAGACTGAATGTGCCCAGAATAAATGTTTCTTTTTTTATAATATAATCTCTTATAAAAATGTACAAGTTGATAATGTTAATCACTTAATTCAATAGTGAAAGATTGTTTTCTGGAACTTATAATTTTTTTTATTTCTAACACTAGTTCACTTAATTACAAAAATCTGACCAGTCTGCTCTTGCTCTGGTAAATGTTTATTAGTACTGAAGAGTGAGAGCAAAGTGCTTGTATGAACTTGATCAAAAGAAATGAAAAAGAAACAGGTAGAAAGTAGTTTATCAATGAACAAAACTTCCAACATTCTTGACATCTTTTTAATAAAAAAGAAACACTGATTAGCACTGAATCACCACCTGCCCAATCAATCATCTGGAAAATTCACTTCATCACAAAGAAATTACATTTTATTTAACAACTTTGTTTAGTGACATTTTGTGGTGTATTTATTTGTCTATCCTGCTTGCCAGTTGAGAATAAATTACTTAACTCTGCTAGTGATCAAGATCACGTGAAAAGAAGAGACTTGTATTAAACTGATATAAAGGAGAGATTGACCAACAAATAATTTCTGCTAAAACACCTGATTAGGTATTTGGATTTTTTGTTGTTGTTTTGGGGTTTCATGCCATTTTTCTGCATAAGATAGGCTATACATGGCAGCCAGTATAAATGGTGGAGGATGAACCCGGGAAAACCCCGGAAAGAACCACTGACCCAAGAAAAGCTACTGGCAAGCTTTTTTACATACCCACATTGGCCAAACAAGTCAAACCCATGCAGACAGAGGTGAGATGGCAATGAAATGTAACAGTGAATGCTTTAGACCACTCAGGACCCCTGGATTTTTTTTGTTTTATTATTATATTGTTAACGATATTTTTAGAGGAACATATGGGCAGTTAATATATATTTTAGTTCAGCTACTTAAATGTCAAAATGCTGAAATATAAGAGGAGTCAGCAACCTTAAAATCCCTGCCACAGGAAAAATAAAGTTTGAACTTTCTTGCAGGCTGAGCCTGGTTACTTTGTCACTGCCACATTATAAAAAGAAGACATTCTTCACTTGTTGCAAAATAAATTGATTCTCTGGGAAATCTGGATTAAATAACTACTGAGAGCCTGTTAAGTGTGAAACTTAATAACTGCATCATCATCAGTGGTCACCAGTCAGTAACCTTGTGAAGGAAGCTAAAACTGCTTGTGACTTGAAAATACAACCTCAAAAACATCTTTGCAGTGAACTTCTTCCTTTTCCATTGAACTGTCATTATACTTGCTAGTATTTAATCACAACATGCCAAAGTATATTTTTGTCTCAGTCTCTATATTTTTTGTCTCAGTCTCAGAAACAATCTGCCAGTTATAATCTTTCTGACCCTCAGACTCTATAGAAACAGAAGGTTGGTAGCAATTCTGATGAGAGTAAATCTCCTAAAGCTGAAAGAAATTTTTAGCATTGGTTTGCTCCACAAAAATAAGGAACAATCCCTGTTACAAGCTCACGACTCAAAAACAAACAACTCTTGCAATTTCAGCCTTACTCTCATTTAAAATGGAGATTTTGGTGTCAAGGGTCAAATAACTCTTCAGTTCTGAACTCTATTGAGATCACAAGTTTAATACTTGCCCAGACCACCCTGGATCGACTGCTTCGTTGTCTTTGGGCAAAGCACTTAGCTCTCATTTACTATGTATAATATAGACAATAATGTATTGAAAGTGCAAATCAATCAATCAATCAATGCTTTGCTTGAAAATTTCATGTTAAGTACATTGGTAATTAGGTTTTTAAAAAAATATAAAACAATTGCTAAGTAAAAGTTGAACTTTGCAAGTATAATTTTCTCAACTACAAACAAAAGTTAAGTACGAAAAAGTTAAAATCAGACTGTGGCCCCCATGTAATCAATTATAAATCTGTATTTTAAAATCATGCAAAAAAAGGAATCTAGAAAGGAACATTCCAAAAATATTCTCTTTTCCTCTTACATGTTATCTTTCTTGCTGGGCATCCATTCTTTGGTTACATATTCATTTGTGCATCATAAGCACATGCTGTTTTATACAGAAATCTCAACAGCTATGTGATATATAATTTATACTAATTTATACAACTGTGCTATATGCTCATTTCCATGGAGACCTTGATGCAATCATAAACAAATCCGACACTAAATACAGCACACACAAATTATCAAAGTTTACATTTAAAAATAAAGATAAGTCCAAGTCTGGTGCAATAATGCATATTAATCTCATGTTTCCAGCGAGGCTACTCCTTACAATCAATAACTGCAATATACATTAAGGAACAGAATCACAGGTATACATTGCTTGATGCACAAAAAATGTATTAATGACATTTAACACCCCAGGGGAATGTAATGACAGATGGATGGTATTAAAACTCATCTATCATGATGCAAGTTTTGAACTGTTATACACCAATGCCTTACATCATTATGTGTAAGCTATTCCTAATTTAAGAGCGAGGCCAATGAAAAGTCTGGTCCAAGTTGTACAGAACGTCTCAAATCTTCCATATTCCCTGGTTTGTAACGGTGAACATTCAGCAGGAATGAAAATTTTAGAGTTTTCAGTTTCAGGAAGCTTGAAGGGTGTCTAGAATGAGAGAATGATTTGGTCTGGTGTTTGATGTCTTACAGCACAGCAACACTTTAAAGGATATCTCATGTCAGGACAAAGTCAGGTAAAATGCCTTGCCGAAGAACACAGTATGGTAACTGATCAAGACTGATCTTGTGGTGGCAGCTGAACCTGCATTCTTCTCGTCATGAATCCGATGCCTTGACCAATGATCCCCCATAGCTTGAATCAAAATAGCTAAATTCCAATATTCTTTCAAGAATAAAATGTGCAGAGCTTGAATGCTAAAAACTTTGATCATAACAGACCTTCTTTTGGGGTCCTTGACTTAAAATTCAAATTTGTGTTCCATTTTCCATGCAAAAATTGGCTACATGCATTGAAATTTAACTTGCCCAACAATACTTTTAGATGTCTGAGCTAACTCAGCTTAGGAATTATCATTCACTGGTATTTATTTCCTAAGAGAATCCTGGCGTAATAATGGCTAGGGAGAAGATATCAATGAAATTTTTAATGAATATTGACTTTAATGTCAAATCTATCAGACTCTGTCTCCTTTCCAAAGCACAATGTAAGGGACTGTATGCAACCAACATATTTAATTCAAAGTACAATAACTCACACTTACAAGTACAAAACACTTAAAAACAACTCCAGCTAAAATCAATGTTTTGGTATGGTAAGTGTTGGCCGGTGAAGTTCAGGTGTTTAATATGGATCATTCTGAAGTGCCCCATCTGACAGATTTATATCCCAACCATGATAAGCGGCATGTATTGGTCTATTTACAGGGGCAGGTAGTGACTGTATCTCGCCATATGATGGTCATTACTAACATTTATGTCTGGGCCTGAATAATATGCATTATTTTTTGTCATGTGTCAATTTCCATGGTAACCACAAAGATTTTATGATCCAATGAGCAGCAATCTTTCCAAGGAAATAAACTGGACCGCTCCCAAATCCAACAATTTAAGCAATGATAAAAATGTAATTTTTCCCCAAAAAGAAAACAATTTCATATTCCATCTCTGTCAACCAGAGAAATTATTTAAAAATACCTCATTTGGGAAATTTTACTTGCAAACTACAAGTATAAAAAATATGACTATTTTTTGCACTTTCCCTAAAAGATAAATTCCTAAAATTCACAATTATCACATTTTTTTTATATACTCTTGGATATTAATTTATACAAATTACACCAAAAGTGGTGATTTACACGCAGGTGAAACTTTTTACTGCATAATGCATTACTGCTTTCCACTGCATGCTCCATCTTACATCCACTTTTATCTAATAATGCAAATTTTCTCCAATATTTAAAATATAATAATAATAATAATGAGGACTTTGTATAGCACCTAATCTTTAGAAGCTCTAAGCGCTTTACAACATTAGACAACACATATAACATAAAAAACATAATGACATGATTACAAAAAAAACAAACACCATGAAATTAGAAAACATAAAAAAACATGCTGAAAATATTTAAGGTAGGAAACATTATTAGGTCTTTAAGTTTGTTCTTGCAGTCAAAATAAGTGAGTTTTGAGAGCACCCTTGAATGGGATCACTGTGAGAATGCCCTGAAAATGAAATGGTTGCTCCTAATATATTTGGGCTGAATCCTGGTGAGTATGTCTGTTATGAACCTTTCCATAAATACAAATTTGAATGGGTGTATAAATCATTGTTCAGCTATAAAAAAGAACATTTCAGTGTCACAAGTAGAATTTTTTTTTATAAATTATAAATCATTACTTTTCCATCTGTTCAGGTTCATGTAATTTGGATTTGGATTTTATTTTTTAAATGTAGCTTTAACAATTTTTCAGTCATATCGCAATGATGTCTGCAGTATGGCAGTTTATAGTGATGTCTAGCACTGGAGCATCATGGCGCAGACTTGTGGCATGATGTCCCACCCTGACAGATTATCCTGACACCAGGTCAACCAGTCTGAACACTAACCTCAAATGCTGAGTACCTAGCAAGGCAGCTGTTAGTACCATTTTTATAAGACTCCTGTATGACTCAGCTGGGGTTCGAACCCACAACCTCACTCATCTGAGGTGGGTCTCTAACCACTAGGGCACTGAAGCGATATTGTAATTTGTGTACTAGTGAAATGTTTTGCACTAACAAAACCTATAAAGATTTTGTCTGGAAAAGAATCATTTTATTGTCACAACTGTGTACTGGCACTCCTGGTAAATACAATGTCTATGTAGGCTGGATTATATCCTTCTTTGCCAATAAAGAATACTTGCATGATGTTTCAATGTTTCTTTACAAATAAAGAATTATTTGTGCATTTCTTGTTTGTTTTTCTTTTGGTTGCAAAACTATATGATTATTTATCATGTGCATCTTTGCTAACCAAGGTTCCAATAAGTTAACCCTATCTACACCTTGGCAGATCAAGCAGATATTTCTGTTCTTTGGGTCTGTGAATTTCATTGGATGCAGCAGCAAGCCATTGTATCCAATCAAAATTAAGTTGTTGAAATTTGAACACTGTTCCTACATGATCACAACAAGGGAAGCACATGACTTGAATGGACTCAAAAATAAGCAATTTTCCACAGTCAGTCCATATTTGTACAAATAACCTTTCACTCAAATACACCTGTCATGGCTTCTCTCTGATATGTAGTCATACTTTCAATGTTAAACTTACAAAAGTATCCTTTTGAAGTCAACTGCCTCCACCATTTTTGGGCAATGTACAATGCAACATTGTTACACACTACTGGTTAGGTGGCATTATATACTAAGGGAGGCAACTCATGAAATCCAATATATGTCGCTAGGACAAAACACTTCAATATTTGCTTGATCTGCCTAGATGTAGATAAGGTTAATATATCAGAACTTGGCTAGCAAACATGTACTACCATTAATCATAAGTCTTGCAAGAAACTTCTACAAACCTGATTCAGATTTAATATCAATATTGTATCATAACATAAAAACTGTCTTTGAAAACAGACTGTATCATGAAAATAATATATTCATATACCTAAACTGTGAAAATCTGAAAGACAGTCCATATCTTCTTTCAAAAATTCTTAAAGCAGTCTTTCAAAAATGCTTAAAGCAGTCTTGACACAAAAACACCATGTGTAGCCTATCATGTGCTGAAAAATGGAATCAAACCCCACAATCAATCAATCAGGCTTTTCTCAGTTATCCTACCTTGCAAACACCCAAACACACACACATACATACATGCAACACACACACCCAATGGATTAAAATTCTACAACAGTTGTGAACATCTATAGATCAACTTCACTCCCTATCTCAAAAGGTGTTGAAAAAGTTTCAGGTAATTACCTACACACACAAGCACATGACCAGACCAGAAGCATAATATAATCCCAACTTTCCCTATCAAAAGAGTGGTGGTAACAATGGGGAAGTAGTGGAAAGATAATATATTGCTTTGTTATCCAAACAAGCCACTTAAACCAACATCTCCTGGTTGCTATATAACTAAGAGAACCTTACAAGGAATATAAACAGACACTAAAACAAATTAATTCACCTGGATTTTCTTGTTTGTTTTTGTGTCCATGATCTGCAATAAACAATCAATTATGTCAAGTCTGACAATAAACAATTTCTGGCCCTCCATTGTTTCAAGTTGTATTGCTTAAATTATACTATGGTTTCTTCCAGAAATTTAGTTAACAAGAAATACTTTTATTCTACAAGTTTTCCATACTGAATCCAAATCAAAACATCATCAACCATCTTCAGTAGTATCCGTGAGATTACTAGCAGTTTTGTCTCAATTTTATCAGAGAAAAATGAGATAAAGTGATTCTGATTTGAACCATATTGGCATCAACTCAATGTTAAAATATTTGCTTTGTTTGGTTTGGTGTTTTACAGCACAGCAACACAGTTATACTAGCTGCCATGTATAGCCTATCTTGTGCTGAAAAATGACATTTAACCCATGAACAACAACAAGAAGCACAGCAACAGAATTAGGTTATTTAGTACCAAGGCAATTAGAGTAAAGCGACTGATCGACTGATCAGATGGTTGGATTCAAATCTGCACCCTTTCTGTCCCAAATCTGTCATGTTAACCACTCAGCTACCCTAGCCTCTAATCAACCTTTCTTGTGTAAGTCTTAAACTCATCGTTTGTAGTGTACCAAAAGATTAAAGGCAGAACCCAAAAAGATGAGAAATTGATTTTCTGACAAACCCTTGTTTTATGACCTTGTGTATTGTGTAAAATACCTCTCCCACTTCTCTATATTCAAGAGTAAATGTGTAATGGGTCAACGTCTGAGAAATTACTTTAAATAATAAGTGTAGAGATCTTTTAAATGAATCTAGGGTTCAGATGCAAGTTTATAAATTTATTAATCGAATCTTAGGACATTTGAGGTGAGGAGTCATGTCCAGCCACTAACTAAAAAATGATGGGTTTACAAATTTTAACTTAAATATGATTGACTTTACAGGTGTCATTTCATTTAGCAAAAAATGAGGTGTGAAAAAATGTAAGTTACTCTAATTTGCAAATGGTCTGTCATGATAGACAACTTTGTGTTTTGGTAGATAATAACCTATCATGAACCGAACATATCAAACATATCAGTAAAAAAAAAGTCAATTCAAGTTTATAGCTTCTCAGTAGGATAGGACATTTTCTCCCTGAAAGGCACAGAAAACTATTTTATAACAGTTACATACAACCCTATTTAGACTACTGTAATACAGTATGGGGCAATTCAAATGATAAACACATAGCCAAGCTGGCACATCTTCAAAAAACAGCATTGGGGCTAATATCAATCCAGAAAGAATGCAAGAAAAATTTAGCTAAGTTAAAAATATTACCTATTAAAGACCGAATCCATTTGAGAAAAGCCAAATTAATGTACAGGATATCCAATAATAGTGCTCCGGAATATCTACAATCACTATTCCAGTATAGGCTACCTGGCAATACACCCCACCTGTGATCCATGTCTACCAAACAGTATAAAATTCCCAAACCAAATATGGAATTATTCAAAAAAAAAAGTTTCCAATACTCTGGAACTCTGCTCTGGAATAATATTCCAGTTGAGATTAGAAATGCCCAGTCTATTTCCTTCTTCCAAACCCGATATCAGCAGTGTGCACTAATTGGTATATAAACTGCCCTAAAGTACTGCTTAACAGTATTATGGACTACTGACCAAACATACTGTGAGGCATGTCAATCACTTGGACATTTTTTAAGTTACACTTTTTATCTATATTCTTGAAACAACAAATGATGTCAAACAACAAATCAAATAGTAAAAAGTAAATGTTAATTTTTCAGCAGACTGTGTTGGAATGAAACAAGATGCCATAATCTAATTTTTATTGCAGCCTTGACCTTTAAGCAATTTCACTACATAAAATATAAATTTAACTTCACCTTAAGGTCAAAGCTATTAAAGGGCCAAATAAATTAATTGGAACCAAATCATAATAACCTCAAAATAAACCACTAAACTTCTTTCTTCAAAAAACAAAATTTATTAAAACAGCACATGAAAAAATGATTAACTACCTTTTATCAGGTTGAAAATTTACAAATTAACATACCTAATGCCCTTAAAACAACCATGGTAGCTGATCAACATAAATGAAGCTGTTTGACGTGAATCAATCACACCCACTCTCTCTTTCATACACAGCGTTCCTGTACTAAATAATTATTATTTTCAAGGTGTTTTCCAGCTTTTAAGGAGAAAATTACAAATTTCAGCAGTCTGATACTTTGATTAAAGACATTATCATGCAGTTGAAGGCATGTGTGCAAAGATCACTTATGCCACCCCCAAAAAAACTGTGTTTCTCATTGCACCGATTTAAAAAATTGGGTAGGTAGATATTACAAAGATTAGAATTATATCATGAACAAAGCACTTCAAGTTCCATGCAAAACCAGTTCAATTAGATGCAAAAATCAATTATGGGAATTTTTATTAAAAAAATATCTTAGATTTTTTTTGACCCTGGGGAGGGAGGGGGTGCTAAAGTTGGCAATGAAAAACAACTGTCCAGCCAACCAGAAACACACATATTTGGAAGGGGGGGGGAGGGGAAGGGCTTAGTTACCAGATTTGACCATGGCTACCTATGTAATATGATGATTGTCAAATCATTCATTGAAAAGTTGCAGTGGAAAATTAACACATTATCTCTAACAAAATTTGTAACTTAACTTTTTAATATCAAATTCCAGGACATTTTATGACAAAAAGTAATTTTCAAGGCGGTTTCCAGGATATTTTCACTGAATTCAAATTTCCAGAATTTCCTTAAAAATCCAGAGGGCACAAGAACCTGCATAGGGAGCTTGCCTGGTAGTATTCTGTTTATCAGTAAGTTTAATTAAGGGCCAACAACAGTTAATTAGCATGTATGTGGCAGATATGTTAAGAATTATTAACATTTATTCCTCAGTGAAATCTTTTTTTTTTAGACTAACACTTTATCAATCCACTTGCAGCTCTGGTCTGTCATAGACAATTAACAGTGCCAGATCGCACCGCTCTGGTGGCCTTGTGGTTAGAGCATCCGCCTCAGATGCAGAAGGTTGTGGGTTCGAACCCCAGCAGTCATACCAAAGACTTACAAAAATGGTACAAACAGCTACCTCGCTTGGTGCTCAGCATTAAGAGATTAGTGTTAGGACTGGTCAGCCTGGTGTCAGGATAATGTGACTGGGTGGGACATTGTGCTACATGTCTGTGGCATGATGCCCCAGTGCTAGACATTACTATAAACTGTCACACTGCAGACATCATAGCAATATGACTGAAAAATTGTTAAAGCTACGTAAAAAAATCCAAATTGCACACACACACACACACAGTGCCAGATCTTAAAATGAAACTTAGACAGCATGTCAAATGGGCAACAATATGCAAATTACAGCGTACACAGTGCATAAACCAAAACCTGCATATAACTGACCTATCATCAGAGCAGATATAACCAAGTTTCACTCACTGACGTAACAAGTGATTTAAAATCAAGGTATTTTACACTGATGCATACCTCGTGTTAATTAATGTTAATACTTTAGTGCTTACTGAAAATTTCATGAAAAATGGTTGAAAATTGTTTAAGTTCTATAGACTGGAATTTGTGCATGAATGCAGTATTGGCAGTCTGATATACATGTATAATGAACATATGGTCTAAAAGAACATCAAACTGCAAATGTGCTTGTAACTCACATGATACTCATTCCTCTGCAAATGACAATACAGGCTAGTGATCGATAGGATCTGCACGTCAAGATTTTTGGGGCATATGGCGATACATTAATGAGATGTTGACTTTGCAAAACAAATTTAGGTTGTTATTTAATCCTGGGTAGAAGTAGAAAAACGTATACACAGTGAGTATTAGTAATGACTACAACATCCTGGCTGGCACAAGAACAAAACTCTTTATGCAAATTTAGTACAATATGAAAGAGTCCCTCAAAGGGATGGATGCTAAACTTTGGAAAAAGAACTTCCAGAAATTCAATGGAACACCATTTCTTCCTTTTAAATGTAAAGTGTTGCAACCATCTCTGATATTCTTCAGCAGTAACAATACTTTAAAATTAGCTGGTGTGGTACACATACTGGATGTCAGTTTGGTGCCATTTTCATTTAGGATAAACTGGACATCATTAGAATTATTTTGGTGAAAAGCCAAAGTTATGATGATATCCATTTCTGGGGAAGTAGTTGAAACAAGATTTTAAAGATCACCATAGCAGCAATACATGATGAAGAAAATCCACCATTTTCCTTTAGGACCAACTAGGTAGCACAAGAAGTCTACTGAATTAAAATCATGTTCATACACTATCCATTAGAAAAGGAGTAATGATAACAATATTTTCAAGTTATCACCACCTATTATTGAGTAGCAATAATAATATTTTCAAGATGTATTCTATGACAGTAATAATAATAATAATAATAATAATAATAATGACTTTATTTAAAGAAGCTCATTTGGTACTGGATCAGCATCATTTTTATTTAGGACCAACTGCATAGTTTCTGTTGTGACCATATTTAATGTTAGATTGGCACCATTTTCATGAGGACCAAACATACATCATAAGAAGTCTTTTAATTAAAACCCCAAGTTGATATAACCATTGATTCAGGTGGAATAGGTATATATAAAAAAGATTTTCAAAATGGCCATTGGTGAAGAAACTTGATGTCCAGCTGGCACCATTTTCATATACAACCAACTAAATGCGTATGACCATGTGGATATGTATGTGAGAAAGCTTTCTTAGACTTTTCTGTGGGTCAGAGGTTCTTACTGCGGTTTTCCTGAGTTCATCCTCCATCAGTTATGCTGGCCACCATGTATAGCCTATCTTGCACCGAGAAATGGCATTAAACCCAGAACAACAACAACAACCATGGTTCACACTTAGTCAAGTTTAGGCACAATATGGTTATATGCATTCAGTCATGCTAACAAGTAAAGTTTCTTAAAAATAATTCTAGCAGTTCAAAATGAATACCCAGAATAAAACAAGGATAAGATCAATGATTTACATTTTCTCTTGCTGTAACCTTGCCCTTGGTATGCAACACACAATCTTGTCACAACGGACATATGGTTAAGATTTTATTTCAATATCTTGAGACAGAGTGGCTAAAACTTGCACCAAAACATATATACAAGACACTTACATTTTGTCTGGCTGTGAACCTGCCCTCGGAAAAGCTTGTAAAACTGTGGTGCAGAGCACACCATCAAATCATAAGTTGTACCATTCTAAAGTTTCATAAAAACATCCTCAGTATTTAAAAACTTACAATCTGGGTAAAGCACACACACACACCAAACAAAATTTTCCTATTGCACTGGTTTTTAAATTAGGCTAGGCAGATCAAGGTCATTTTTTTAATAACATTTGTATTAAATGTGATATTTTTCTTAAACGTGGAGGAAAAAGTGCTATGGTCGAGCGTGATAAATCGGGACGATTGTCCAACTGGAAACATATATATTCTTTTTTGGCCAAAGGGTTGTAGCCACTAATTTGTTTTGTTCTTCCTTGCAATTACCATGACCTTTGACTAGGGACCTTAACTTTTACATATGCTACACCAGCTAATCATCACATATATCAGGGCAAAGTTTCAGCAAAATCTCTAGAAATGACTTGAAAAGTTAAGGAAAAGAATAAAAAGTCAATGGACAGATGGACAATGCCATTAGCATAATCTGCCCGATTAAGGTAGGCATATAAAGCTGAAAAGCTTCTGTATTGGCCTGAAAATCTAATCAGGTCATCTAAATATAAATACAAATATGCATACCAAATTTCATTTGTCTGCCTCAAAAAGTATTTGCTTCATCATTGTAAACAAAGTTCAAAGAAAAAAATGTTCAAAAAATTTATGCCAAAATAAAAAGAATTGCAGAAGTCTGTAAACCAAATCAGTCATGTACACATGGATACGAATATAGTAGCTGAATTTCATATCTCTGGTGGTTTTGTGTAATCTTTGCTTACAAGCCTATTTGGTGGACAAAACTAAATCAAGATGCCCTTGTTGCATGCAGTGGGAACAAATTCAGGCCACAGTGACCTACCTTGGGTATTACTCTCTTTGTGATACAGATGTAACAATTTTTACCAGTATAGGTGACATTAGGGTCTAAGATATCCTTGGCTTATGAAACAAATACAAAGGTCACTAAAATCTGAGTACTGGGTTAAAAAGTGACCTAATTTTAGTAAGATGTAGTTAATCCCCATGAATCATCCATATAGTAATTTTCACAAATGAAGATAAATCAGAGTCTAAAACACTTGCTGGTACCAAGCAAACAAACATACAACTGAACAAATGGGCAAATTGCTGTAACTTGGCAAAGGCATAATAAGTGATTCAAAGTAGAACAAACATCTACAGAAACATTTATATAAAAGTATGTAGGGGATTGTAAATATTTCAAACAACTTGAGAAGACATCTTTAAGATCTGACACATTTTGCTTTGCTCATTTATTGGTCTTCAGAGTGATCCCTCAAACTGATCTGTCTATAAGGAGCAAATATAAGTATTCAAGCAGATAAATGAGGCAATGCTAAAAATGTAATGTGTAAATAACAGTGAAGAGAACAAAATCAATTTAACAATGCCAGTTAGATACCATGGACCATTCAGCTGTAAAAGAATGGATTTTGCTAACATTTATATGGTACTCCATCCATGGGGAGCCTCGTACTTGCATGATGAGAGGCAATAAATGATACTACTATCTAATCTAGGAATTCATGAAAGCAGCAAATGGGAGAATATATTGTCACTTAACATGTACAGGGAAACTCAATCCCAAAAAATCAATACAGCCTAACACCAAATAAATGACTTGTAGCTTGGCATTATTCTACAATAGGAAGCTCAGGGGTGCCTTTCAATGATTAGTTCACTATCATCTTCACAACAAAGTTAAAGAGGGGGTCAAAGGGGAGAGAACTCCATTAGAGAGACAGGATAGTGCACAGTAAATGTTATTGATTTTGGTCCCAGCTAAATTCATTAGGACTGTAATGGGAGAATCAAGACAATATGTTCATACAAGCATGCATCTGAAACTATTGATCATTTGGATCCTTTTCAATTGGAATGCTTTGTTAGTTTTCCTTCATCATTTGACACACAAGGTGCTAAATCTTGATAATGATGATCAATTCTCAAGAAACAAGAAATGGAGCATCAGAAAGTGGTATGAGTCATCAAGAAGATGACAAATAACGATAATTGTTTTTAAAAATGTCATCCATGAACTGCAAATATTAAAGGACAGTTACCTTTTAGTTAAACAAATAGCAATTAAAATTTGAATTGATCATAACATTCACGAATGCCTGAATTTGTTCAACATTGGAATAATTTATGGAAAGGAAGGGGAAAGTAATCAACTTTTTTTATTAGTTATCAAACCCTGGTGATGGGTTCTAATCTAGGACTCACAATGGCGTAATTTATGCTTATTTACAAGTATCACACAAATCATAAACCAAATGTATATAAATTGCATATAAAGCCCAAACTTTATTTCTTTATTAAACCCCTCCAATATTAAGAATGTTCACCTACCCTTTTCTTTTCTTTTTCCCTCCCATGTCTAGGTTCTACAATAGACCCAGTGAATATTAATCATTTAAGTTGTTATGTATATGTAATTTAATTATTTGTTTGTTACTTTTAATTTTTGTTAAATTACATTACATGCTATTATAAGGTATCTTTGTCTAATAGATTTTTAAAAAATTTAAAAAGAAATTCAGTTCAGTTCTGTTTGACCCAACTGTTATAATATAGAAACACTGAATCTAATGCTGACCTAGTTCCTAACCTTGATTCAGAACCAGTAAGGCTTCTGGTAAACAACTTTTTTATAAATAAAAAAGTTGTTATACTTTTATTTATTTATTATTCTTTCCCAGAGTAAGAACCATTGATTTCAGTTAACCCTTTACCTCATAGAGATTATGGCTTTTTAGCCCTCCGATACACATGTAGCAAAGTTACCCAACGCAGTGCGCTATAAATAGAACACCTGTAACCTATTCGACTCCATACACATAGGCCTGCCTGTTAACTGTTAAGCAGTGTAGTGTATGTTACATTTTAACAACAATTTTAACCATTTTACATTTTTGGTACACATCTATTATGTTGGAAAAATTTAAGAGTAAAGTCCGATCATTACAGCTGTGTAATTATTTTTCATGGAATAATTTTTTATGTGCTTTAAAATCTTGAGAGAACTCATTCACCGTCAAGTCAGTGAAGCCACGTGTCCAACCGTAGCTGCCATTTCTCATACTTGAAATTTACAAGTTCTCTGTGTGCGTCTACATCACTAAGTCATCTGAATTTGATAATTTATAAAAACTAATTGCTGCCTACATCAATATTAGAGCCTTTACCTAAGTTACTGAAGCTTTCATAGTTTGGAGAGTGGAGAATACGACCCAGTTATTTTAAATAGCAGATTTCAACCAGAGTATAAACAGCGACCACGTGATCTGACGTAATGGTCATTTACAGCAATGAATGAGGAATCTAATAGGTTTTCCCTGAAGGTGGTGCTACGAATACCCACTAAAAATGGCCAAAGTTTACAGCAGGCGTCAAAAGACACTTCCATGCGAATGGAGTAGAGGCGTCCAAAGGCGCTTGCATGAGGTAAAGGGTTAAGGCCATAATGGGAGTATGTGATGTTAGGCATGTAAAAAGCTTCTATTTTGTTCTGGACGGGTGACTATGTGACCCTCATATGGGAATCTGTTTTGCATCTTAAATTAGTGTATAACTGTTTTCTGTATAGAGTTTGGGCATTCAGGCTCTAAACCATTGACACTTAAAGGTGTTTTGTTGTGACCAGTTTGAGTTGAAATTTTATTTATGGAATACATGTGATTCTTTTCCCTGGAAATATATAAGTGCTCATACAGAATTCTTAGACAAAAACATTCATTGAAATTTATTTGGAATTCAAAATTGGATTAATGTTTTTTTGTGACTCAACAAGGAACTGTTGACATAACAGCACTCTGAACGTTGCAACAGACATCGCCTTCCATTCTGGATTTCAGCGGGACTCGAACTCTGATACATTTAGGCATTTCTAATAATAGGACTTCTATTTTTTAATTCTTGGATTAATTTAGGATTTGATTCTCATCTTAACCTTTCTTTTCCCAGGGAAATAAATTATTTGTTAAATGTGACAAAGCTTGTTGTCTTCATTCTTTTCTGTTACATTTTGTAAGAGCCTAAAAACATAACAAAGCACAAACTTAAACAACATTCACTGGATTACTCTGTCACTGAAATGATTCGCTTTATACCATGTGAGCATGTATAACAAGCCTGATACATTTTCCTGCTTGTCATAAAGGCCAACAGATAAATGGAGAAACCATGGTGGCACTGTAGTTCAAATCCTACTACTGGATCAGCCTGGGTCAGTTACTATTGTTGTGACCTTAAGCAAGCCACACTAATCCAATTGCCTTTGCAGGAAATAACCTACTTATGCTGCTGTGCTATAAGGCACCAAATCAATCCAATCCATGTGCAAAGCTTTCTCACCTGTAACCTCAAAAACTCTTTTTTTTCAAAAATGTATACTCAAACATTTTGGGCTTTAAGCACTTCCTGTTCTACCATAGTGTCAGACTTGTAATCCAAGGATCCTGGGTTCGAAACTTGACCAGACCAGCCTGGCTTATAGTTGATTTTGTGTATCCATGGGAAAAACACTTGGCACAGTATCATATGGTCAATAATGTGTTAAAACAATTATCAAACTTCTACCATACACATGTACAGATTCAAAGAAATCTATCTTATTTAAAAGCATTTACTTCATTTTTAAAATTCTATTTTATCAATTAATGTCTTGAAAACTACCAATATTTCAATCTGACTAAAATCAGATCTCCACTGTCCTGGGTGAAGATGTGACAGCACTGCTTATGGGTCATGTTCTGGTGACGTTTGAGTCAGCCATTGGAAATGTAGCCTTCAAAAATTTTGAAGTGAATCAAACCAATAGGCACACACTAATGCTCTTCATCTATACAGCTCAGTCTCCCAAATGCATTAATAAAAGGCTTATTTCACCCACCCCCTTCCAATTTTATAATTATTATTTCACTGGGCATTATCCTTACATTAATCCATTTCATTCAAAATCTGAACAGGTTTACCAGTGAAATACACATCATACAGGTATTATACCAAGTAAATTAGATCTTAATGCCACAGTAGCCAAAGATACATTGTATAATGCTTGCTTGACTGAATGATTGGTGTGTGATTTAGATTTTTAATGTAGCTTTAACAATTTGAGTCATTTCACTAAGATGTCTGCAGTGTGGCAGTTTGTAGTGATGTCTAGCACTGGGGCATAATGCTGAAGACATGTAGCATGATGTCCCACCCAGTCACATTATCCTGACACCAGGCCGACCAGTCCTAACACTAACCTCTTAATGCTGAGTACCAAGTGAGGCAACTGCTAGTACCATTTTTATAAGTCTTTGGCAGGACTTGGCCGGGTTACGAACCCGCGACGTCATGAACCCAACTTGGATGCTCTAACCACATAGGCCACTGGAGCAGTCGAATGAATGAATGGTATTTAAAGGAACATCAACACATGAATTACTATTATTTTCATTGAAAGGGGAGAAGAATGTCTTGTCCAGAAACACCATGGCAACCAACACATGCTGGTCTAAACAAGATTTGAACCACAGCCTAATTAGGCCAAACGAAAAAAATATGGGTGTTTCGAGTTGGAAACAGTTGTTTCTCACTGCTGACCCTTGTACTCCCAACCCTTTGTTTTAAAAAATAATCACAAAAAAATCACATCAAATATATATAATGTTTATTAAAAAAAACACCTGCTTACAATAATTTTTCAAACCAGTGCAACTGGAAATGTATTTTTATTTCGTTTGGCATTATTTTTAGATAACAACACTAACCACTCTGCCACTTGTAGCCTCACATCAATTTATTACATTTATCAACACACTTTTAACTTGGCTAAAAATGCATTTCATATGTAATATACTATATCTTACATATGTGCTCATAAAATAGGGTTTTTATTTCTTTTCTCAATTAGGCACACAAAGACAGAAATTATTTTATAATTTAATTATTTCAAATGAGTATTTCATTTGAAATTAATACTCGTGTATACTACTCTGTGTATTTATAAATTAGAATCCCACTGAACACTCTCACCTGCTCAGCCATGGCACAATCAAAAAGCTTGCAAAACTGCTAGATCGTGAAAAGAAGATCACAGACATAAATATGCCATTGGTAAGAAATACCCCCACAAGGTGAATATACCCATCAAATTTCATCACTATATAAAACCATCAAAGCTAAAACTTAACACTGATGCCAATGCCAATTACAAATCACTTATGCTTTGCAGGTTAGACAAAAACAGCAATTATAATGCCAGCGTGAAAATGTGATGCATACAAAGATAATTTCTGGGCACATGCAAGCTCAACCATTAAGTGTAATGGAAGGTTCATTTTGGTGTTACATCAAAGGAAAAATTTCAACTTCATAACGCTTGCAATCATACCGGTACACTGAATTTGTAGAGAAAGCCAATCTACAGATTTCTGCTGTAAAGCACTTCAATTAATAAACTGAAATTTTCCTGAAAATCAATCAACATACCATGTATAATCGCTTATAAGTTTAGTCAAACTGCATACAACAATGAGCCTGATGTGCCTCAGCATAATGCACTGCAGATTAGTCTAGCTGTTTGTCCTACTGATTACTTGTAACAAACTGCACAGACCCAGATCTGCCAGCACATTATGCAATGGCAGATTTGAGTCTGTGCAGTTTGCAGTTGGATTTGTCTTATAGGAGAGTATATACAGTAACCCAAGATCTAAGAGCTCTGATAACAAACAGTATTGGTAAATCTGTCGATATTTCCACAGCAAGTCAAGCTAACATGCAGCTTTTAGTATTTAGAACACTAATAGAACTTTAATGAGTGTTGTGGAGAAAATTCATGACTTGAAAACTTTCATTTGCTCCCAAGCAAATGGGTTGAAATCTTGTGAAAAGTGATTACTTGGCTATTTCCTGGACCTGATGAGAGGACTGGAAATCTGATAATTTTACACTATCTGATGGTATTTTTACACTATCTGGGTGTAATTTTATGGAATGTTATTTTGCTTTTGACATTTGCATGTAACCAAACACCTTGCAGAAAAAGTATCCTCAAAACAACGGGAAAATAGTACCGACATTTCCTATGCCGTTTTGAACTTTATTGATAAATGATTAAACTCTTATCAACTGTGGATAATGATCAGCTGATGCCTGGAAGTGAATAATAAAAACAAGAGTGTCATGAAAGAACTGGCACTCAACTAGCCAAAAAGGAATTTCCTGGAATCCAAGATAAAACCATATCTTATTTGATATTCTTGAGCAAAACCAAAATTTTCAAGACAGCCACAGCAGTGGCCATACTGGATGTCAGATCTACACCATTTCAGACCAACAAGAACTCATGGGACATGTTCTGGTGAAAATCCTATCTCGACATAACCATCCATTCATAATGTGTAGCAAGAACATGACTTTCAAAACTGCTATCGTGGCAGCAATACTGGATTGGCACCATTACATTTTGGAACAACATCAGGAAACACCTCTAGGAGCAGCAATAATAATTTTCAAGATGGCTACACTGATGGCTATATTCAATGGCACTTCGGCATCATTTATGTTTATGACTAACTATACACCTTAAGAAAGTCCTCCGGTGAAATCCCTACACTGTTGAGACATGTTTCGTTCAAGCAGAGTAGCTATAACAAAATCTTCAACAGACCAGTTCTGGTGGCTACAAATGAATGTCAGATCAGCACCATTTTGATTTAGGATCAAAAGACATCAAAAGACTTGTATTAAAATCTAAAGATTGTAGTTCATTTATGATTAAATCATTTGATCGTCTTTTTGTTACATTTTTGTTAACTTTATTTCTTCCATATAATTATCTAATTTTTTGTAATATTTACAATGATTTCAAATAATTCTGAATCTTGGTTCTATTTTGAAGTTATATTGATGTATATACCATTTTTTTCCTAAAGATATAATGACCACTATGTTTACTATGTTCAAGCAAATTAACATTAGAATTAAATAGACAACAATTAATCAATTCAATCATGTATTATTGCTGTTACTTATCTTTTTATTTAAAATCCAAATAGCTATAAGCTATAAATCTTAAAACTGATGTTGAGCCCTGCAAACTTTTCAAAAACCTTCACAAAACTACTGGTTTTCAAGATGTTTCTGGATCAGAAAGAGTCTAATTAATAGATATTAAGTAAAAAATTCCACCAAAAATTATAGAGATCCTCAGTTTCCTCTAATGTTTCAACACACTTGAACACCAATAATCACTCTCTACTTGATTTTTCTTTCATGCCAATAGATATTGTGCATGGTGACATGAATAGACTCATAAAAGAAACTTATTGGATTCATAAGTTAGATACTCTGTATCCTAATGGACTTAATGCTAATGCACTATATAAAATTGTATAATTTAAACTGATACATTGTATATCCTTTATAACAATATAATTATATGTATGACTGTTTGTCTCTAGTTTATTTTATTATTTTACCAATTCAAGTTTCATTAGAGACTCGTGTATCTTTTAGATCCTGTCATATATAATTGTTATGATGATGCGTATCATTTATGACGTTACGTAATGACGTAATTGTTGTTTTAAAATAAAAGACGTCATCCATTACTTTCAAAACATTTTGTGCCTGAAGAAGCATACATTAAATGCGAAACTAGCTGCACAGAATTTTCAGCGTTTGTGTTGTTTTTTATCACAACATCAAAAAAACAAAAACACTTCTACTCTATGGTGCTGACAACAACTACTGGTGTGTGTGTGTAAGATTTGGGTTTTCAATGTAGCTTTAACAAAAATTCAGTCATATCACTAAGATGTCTGCAGTGTGGCAGCTTATAGTGATGTCTAGCACTCGGGGCATCATGCCGCAGACATGTAGCATGATGTCCCACCCAGTCACATTATCCTGACACCAGGCCAACCAGTCCTAACACTAACCTCTTAATGCTGAGTGCCTAGCAAGGCAGCTGTTAGTACCATTTTATAAGTCTTTAGTACGACTCGGCCGAAGTTTGAACTCATGACCTCCCACATCACAGGCGGACACTCTGACCACTAGGCCACTGAAGCAATACAACTAGTGTAACATCATACTTTGTAAGTCTGCACAATTAGTTGAAAATGATAAATTCATCATAGGCATTAATCAGTTGCAAAACTTATATCAATGCTGAACATGACATCATGGAATGATAGAAACTGAATGCATTCAACGTTTCATCATTATAAAATTGACTCCCAGATTTGGTTGAAATCCTAGAAACCAAAGTAATATAATAATGTGAAAACCAAAGTGTGCATATCTGGCAATCAGAGGCCACAGTACATCAAACGCTTGAAATCAAACTCACTCAAGTTCTAGTCATTAAAAAGCAGACTGCCAAATTTGCTTGAAATCTAACTCACTCAAGTTCTTGGTATTAAAAAGCAGACTGCCAAATTTGGTTGAAATCAAACAATCCTTGGTCCAATTATGCTACAGAACATAAACACTCAGGTCATTAGTAAATCAGGGAGATAAATTACTTTCACTGATGCCACAGAATACTGATATAACATGGGTATGGTCATGAATTCCATTATAAAGCACCTCATGGTCCCCAATACAACATGTCTAAATTGTCAAGCACTTCATGGTCCCCAATATAACATGGGTATATCATCAAGCACTTCATGGCCCCCAATATAACATGGGTATGATCATGAATCCCATTATAAAGCACATCATGGTCCCCAATACAACATGTGTAAATTGTCAAGCACTTCATGGTCCCCAATACAACATGGGTATGAACATGAATCCCATTATAAAGCACATCATGGTCCCCAATACAACATGTGTAAATTGTCAAGCACTTCATGGTCCCCAATATAACACAGGTATGATCATGAAACCCATTATAAAGCACATCATGGTCCCCAATACAACATGCGTAAATTGTCAAGCACTTCATGGTCCCCAATATAACATGGGTATATCATCAAGCACATCATGGTCCCCAATATAACATGGGTATGATCATGAATCCCATTATAAAGCACATCATGGTCCCCAGTACAACATGTGCAAATTGTCAAGCACTTCATGGTCCCCAATATAACATGGGTATATCATCAAGCACTTCATGGTCCCCAATATAACGTGGGTATATCATCAAGCACTTCATGGTCCCCAATATAACATGGGTATGATCATGAATCCCATTATAAAGCACATCATGGTCCCCAATACAACATGTGTATATCGTCAAGGGTCCCATTATCAATTACCTCATCATCCCTGATAAAGCATTATTAAGCACCTCCATATAACATGGTACCTGATATAACACAGGTATGGTCATGGATACCATTATAAAGCACATCATGGTCCCTGATATAACATGGATATAGTCATGAATCCCTTTATAAAGCACCTCAGTTTAACATGGTAATTGATATAACATACGTAGACCGCTCCGGCAGCCTAGTGGTTAGAGCGTCCACCTCGGAAGTGTGAGGTCGTGGGTTCAAACCTTGGCTGAGTCATACCAAAGACTTACATAAATGGTACTAACAGCTGCCTCGCTAGGCACTCAGCATTAAGAGGTTAGTGTTAAGACTGGTCGTCCTTGTATCAGAATGTGACTGGGTGGGATATCATGCTACATATCTGTAGCATGATGCCCCAGTGCTAGACATCACTATAAACTGCCACAATGCAGACATCGTAGCGATATGACTGAAAAAATGTTAAAGCTATGTTAAAAATCCTAATCACACACACACACACACACACAGACACATATAACATAGGTATGGTATGGATCTATAATCAAGCATCTCATAGTCTCTGATATAACATAGGTATGGTCATCAATTCCATTATAACAGACATTAGTATAACATGGTCCTTAATATAACATGAATATGGTCATGAATTCCATTATACAAAATCTCAGTATAACATGGTCCATGATATAACACAGGTACAGACATAAGCTAGCCGAATTAGTTTTTTTTACATAATGTACCACGGCGTAAGACAACCTTGCCTATGTCACAGTATACTACTACTGTTCCTACGAACAACATTACAGTAAGATGACTATCAGCTAGTCTATGACTCCTGTATTTGCTCAGGTATAATGCACGGTCAACCACTAACAACATGATGTAACAACAGGTCAGGATCTTCTATGTTCTATTTATGAATAAATGATTCTATGCAAATAATGTATTGGTACAACTGGGTCCATTCTCTTCACAGTGTTTTGTGCATTATACATAAGCTAAAATGTAGACATTTAGAAGAAAACTGGATATATCAATACAATTTTTTTTAAAGAACCTGCATCACACGCAATGCTGATATACATCAAGATTCAGGTTACCCCCCAAAAAAACTGGCTTTTTCCACATGGTTTTTCAAACAGTCATGCAACAGTTTTGAATGATCCAATACTTCAACAAGGGAAATAAATCTTCCATAAATATTCCACATATTCACAAGCAGTACCCTACCTTTATTAGAAGTCAAATTTTTGTTTCATTATCAAGTGAGACAACTGAAACCTAATGAAATATGTGACCTTCTCCTTATGATTGAATACTGCATGCAGTCAATCAAAACATGGGAGAAAACTGAAGATCACAATGTATTTAGCTTGGATCACTTCCAAGTTAACCCTTTATAAACTTAAAAAATTTCTTTCTCCTGCCATACTACCTTACAGGTATGACCAAAAGGAAAAAACCTATGTGGCACAATGAAATTTTAAAATACCACCATACCACTCCCTTTTTATTACATGACTGGATAACCTGCAAACCTGCTAATAATGCAGGGGTACAATTAGATCCTAATTTTTCGTATAAAAAATACCCACCCACCCCACCTCCAAAACAGGTCAGTATTTGCTGAACATGAATATAATCACCATAAAAACTGGTATATGAAACATTGATATATAACTTGTTTTATTGTCAAAAACCAGTTAGTATTTTAAAAAAATGGATTCAAAGTCATGAAATTCATAACTTTTACTATGACATTTTGTTAAATTTTCATCTTTTTTTTTAAACAATTCTTACTACTACATATAAATAATAAATCAGGATATATCAATTAAAATATCAGTAATGCATAATGGTAGAAATACTTTTTAAATAATACCAATTAAAAAAGTCTTGTCATGTGAAATTCATTATTCAGTTTTATTTTAGTTTGGTTTCAGTTTTACCTTTTAATTCAGATTGAGTGTAATCATCATAAATGTGCCATGCCTTTTTGTATCCAAACATGAAAGGTGTCAATTGACCTTCACATAAATGTCCACAAGTGTTTCTGTAAGAACCTAATTACTACCAAATGTGTGATCTCTGATTTGCAGAAATGTGGTTGCATTGTCATGATCAATTAAATGTTGACCTGCATTGTATTAACACATACAGGTTAGAGGGCATGCCTATCATACCTGCTTAACTTAGTCACCCCTGAGGCAAACAGCAAGGTGTAAACTCTACAGCAGTGCTGTCCAACCTTTTCGACACCATGGGCCACTGAAAAATGTTTTTCTTGAAGCTGAGGGCTGCAGCAGAAAACTGAAAAGCAATGACTATATAGCTGCTCGAGCTCTGGTGGGCCATTTAAAATCAGCCTGCAGGCCGCATGATGCCCACGGGTTGGTCAGCACTGTTCTACAGCATACATGCAGAGGGGTCACCAAAAAAGAAGTGCTTCTCTTACCAGTGCTGACAGCACTTGACTTGCTTATTTTTTACAGAGGAGGCTACTTGCAATAAATTAGTTATTTTTTGCTTTGTGTTCCTTCAATTAAGCTGAAACTTGTCATACATGTTTTCAATAGCATTATTTACATAATGGTATAAATGTCATGCAACATGCAGAAATAAAGCTCAAGCATAAAAGTAAAACTAAATGATTAACTTACCAATTTGCATTCTTGTGCCATTTATACTCCATAAAATCCATTATGAAATTCACACTGAATAATATGAACCTTCAACACATGAAGAAAAATTTTCTTTTTATGTAGATAGAAATTTGACTTGTCGTGTCTCTTGCAACCGTTAACCTCGTGTGAAAACTGCAAACAGACTGGCATATCTTTCTTGCCCATTACATACCTTCCTTAGAATTCTCCAATGAACATTTAAAAACTAATAAAACACTTTGAACAAACTCTGAATTATAAACACTCGTGCTAACTAAATTCATTTTCCCAATCATTTATTTACTGATTATTCAAAAGATATGGAAAATTCTCCCATCATAACCTGTTTTTATTCTCAGTGGCTGATTCTCGTCATTTTACATCATTTTCAAATCTAAATAATACCACTATTTCTGGCACTAGCAAAGTAAATTTTCTCCTTTTGTGCTGCAATCTTTCCTGTATCTATCTAAGCTAAAATTTGATTGGTTAAACTGCCTGCATAAGTATGAAATGGCTTGAAATCAACCAATGGTTTTTGTGCCACTTCAACTCGTCCTGCGGGATACAGGCATAGACTAATACTGCCAATTAAAAGCAACACTTGGGATACAAACAAGGTAAACTATGCCACATTACCATGGCACTCAGAAGATGAGAGAGGACAATTATGATGCATTATTGTGACAGCAGGGTTAATGAGTTAACACATTAACCGCTGGTGACGAGTTTATTGTTGTTGTTGTTGTTGTTATAGGGTTTAACGCCATTTTTCAGCACAAGATAGGCTATACATGGCAGCCAGTATTAATGGTGGAGGAAGAACCCGGGAAAACCCCGGAAAGAACCACTGACCCACGAGAAGCTACTGGCAAGCTTTCTCACATATCCACATTGGCAGAGCCCGAGACTCAAACCCACGCAGACAGAGGTGAGATGGCAGTGATCCGTAACAGAGAGCGCTTTAGACCACACGGGACCCCGGTGACAAGTTGAAGTGGCAGGAGGTAGTAGCCTACTGCCGAGCTCTTTAGCATCAAGGTCATGTATGATACACTAAAGTGGGTGGTATTATAAAAAGGTAGATGTAGCTCTACAATGATACCAAATAATCTGGAATTTCTAGTTGAACTACAAAATACAGAGGGAAAAACCTCATTTTTTGTACCCAATTTTTTTCTACCCAAAATTCGCCCGTGGTCGGAATCAGATTTTGTGTCTGGATGTAAGACTTTTTGGTCTCAGATCTAAGGTAAACCAGAATGAACTGCAAACAGACAGGTGAACCTTTGCAAAAAGTAGGATAAGATGGGTATCTGGAATAAAGAGTGGTCTCCATATGAAAATAATGGGTCCGTTAAGCAAAAAAATAAAATAAAAGAGAACTCCAACTTTTACCCTTCTACTCATCTGCGAGCCAAATAGCCAATGAAAAATCATGTTTCTAAGACAACTAGGCAGTATTTTATTGGAAGATCACTTATAAAGTTGGTGTTTTCGGATGTATTCAGAAATAGCTTTCAAAATGTGTTTCCTACTCGAATTTCAGATGAAAACGACAATAACCTCCCTGGATTAATGTGTTAAGAGCTTGCAGTCATGCTGTCATGCATTGAGTTAACTCATTCAATTGACTGTTCAAACACTGAAAACACTGTTAAGGACATGTAACATAAAGTATCGAACACAAATCCTGGTTTATTACTTATTCACAGATGTGATCAACAATAGCATTGGAACCGAGTGAAAGAAGTACATGATGCATGAAAAGCTGAATTTCGCACATAAAGTTTATTATCAAGAAGCAATTTCTAAAGTTTATAATGATCTTAAAATTCCCCAATTCACATAGAGGTTTTCTTAAGTATGAGCAGTAAATCTGCAATAACTTAAAATGAAATTATAGCATCAATATTCTACTAATATAGCAATTATTTTAATAAACAAGTTTTGATGTTGTTTCTCCAAATTTTTTTTACTAATTTTGAAATGCAAAATTTCATTCTGACTCTACAATAACAATAGAATGTATCCACATACAAAAAAACAGCAATGTAATACACAATGCAGGTTTGATTATGCTCTTATAATTAGGGCCTCCTGGTGAGTCCAATTTCCATTGGAGGCCCCAGAAGTTTCTTTTTGAAATATCCTTCGATTGAAAGTTACTAAATCTTGCTTGCGAAACTTTCCCTTTAATCCATTCATATCCGGTACATGTACTACTAGATTGGAACTAAAATTTTACCTTTTTTCCATAGGTTGCACTCAACTTTCACACTTAGCATAATGTTTTGATTTTTAAAGAAAATTAATTTCCTAGGTCTTCCTCACTGGTTATCCTTGTTATCTGAAACAGACCTACAGACCTTGTTGTTGTTGTGATTTGGATTTTTAACGTAGCTTTAACAATTTTTCAGTCATATCGCTACAATGTCTGCAATGTGGCAGTTTATAGTGATGTCTAGCAATGGGGCATCATGCCACAGACATGTAGCGTGACGTCCCACCCAATCACATTATCCTGACACCAGGCCAACCAGTTCTAACACTAACCTCTTAATGCTGAGCGCCAAGCGAGGCAGCTATTAGTACCATTTTTGTAAGTCTTTGGTATGACTTGGCGGGGGATCTAACCCACAACCTCCCGCATCCGAGGCGGACGCTCTAACCACTAGGTCACCGGAGCGGTGCCTACAGACCTAGAATATCTTTGATCCTGTTAAATTAACTTTCCTGATTGATGGTTGTAATTTGGGTTATACAGGATACAAGCTGGCCCTACATTAGATGTGGGCTTCAAAAGACTGCTGGGTCCTCTTGATCAATTTCACTCCTGGACTCACCAGGTAAATTGGAGACGAAAAAATGAGCTTTTAAGTTCATAAACCTTTTATATATTGTATAAATCATTTCTTGAAATTTTCAGAAGCAGGTATCGTCTAATCTGGCAAAATTAATTTTCCCCATTTATTAAATTTTGCTAAAGTTAGTTTACATTGGCCAAGTTTGAGCTCATTTTCTAGCACCTGGGAGCAGTCATTTATCAGCTGTTTGCTTTAAATAGTGCATATTATTAATAATTACCACATGTAAAGAAATATCTGGCACAATACACAAAAGTAGTATAGAGGTATGCCAACATTCTCTCTAATGTACATGTTGCAAATACAAACAACTTCACCTTATATCAGTCCCTCTCTCAGAAGTACATACTAACTGTAGAGCACTACCAAGCCAGAAGTGATCTTTGTCAAGCAAAAACTTGTCATAGCTTATAAATGCATTTAATCATAACATCTGCATAATCCAGAATAGGCTAAGTTGGTAAAAATAAGGTGAAGCCAGTGTAGAAAGTTCAAAATAGCCACTTAAAAATAACATTTTTGAATACTGTCATGTGTGTGTGTGTGTGTGTGTGTGTGCGAGATTTGGATTTTTAATGCAGTTTTAACAATTTTTCAGTCATATCGCTATAATGTCTGCAGTGTGGCAGTTTACAGTGATGTCTATCTAGCACTGTGGCATCATGACACAGACATGTAGCATCATGTCCCACCCAGACACCAGGCCGACCAGTCCTAACACTAACCTCTTAATGTTGAGCACCAAGCGAGGCAGCTGCTAATACCATTTTTGTAAGTTCTTGGTATGACTTGGCCAGGGCTTGAACCCACAACCTCCCGCATCGGAGGCAAATGCTCTAATCACTTAGGCCACTGAAGAGGTTGAATATTTTCATGGCAGATTATTAAAATGATGATGTAATATTAGTGAGAGTTTATTTGTAAAAATTTTAAAACTTTTTGTGCTTCACCACAGATGTGGTACAACATGTAATGGCAACCTCACAAATATGTTTAAGTATATAAAAAAATCTGCAATATCTGCCATAGCAGAAGTCTCTTCATATGTTTATATGATAAAATATTGGATAAAATGATTGATCTTATTAGTAAAGAGCCTGGATATGTCCACTGGGTCATAATTTGCTTCAGATTTGACAAGCAAAATCATTTTGCACCTATATTTTTCAAGGTTCCAGTATTAATTTTTGGCAGGAATTCCATTCACAGCAATGTAATTTCTGGTATTTGTGATCATCAAATTAGGACCAAAAATTGACTAAAGAACACAAGACTTCGTTTTCTATTATTTTACTTTCCTCTTTGAATGGAAAATTGATAGATTATTAATGCACTGTACTAAAACAAAATGGGATAGGGTTAATGTAATAAAATCAATGCAAGGCTAAGTGCACCATTTGGGCCTGTTTAGTTGAAATGAGACTCTAAGGTGACCATTATGCATCGATTACCCCCTAGCTTAGACCCTGCAAAGTACTGGGATTCTCCAACATACATGTATCATCAAAAGACTGACAAGAGAATAGACATATTACTTAACAACATATGTATTCTTCAAATAATTTGAGAATTTTTGTTTACAAGCTCTTTGGATACATACTGGTAATGGTAGATAAGCACATTACATTCAACAAATTACTTACATTCAACACCTAGCTTCAAATTCATCTACCAAAGGTATGCTTGGTCTAGTGTGAAACAATGAACGACTTTTGACCATATTACATCTAGCTAGCATTAGGAATCAGTTGAAATTTCATGATCAATCATTCGTTACATCAAGCAATCGATGACTATTATCTACTAAATGTGGCTGGATGACAGAAATGATCAAAATAGTGTATCAATTTTACCAAAGACAAGACTGCCTGCTAGGCTGGAAATAAACTGGAAGAAATATTAGTTGCTGGCACCAAAATGAATTTGTGTGATTTATCTTAATCCTGTCAAAAACCAAAAATGAATATAAAACATGTCAATACCTGCCCTTTATCATAACTGCTAATATTATTTTGACATTTTTTAAGAATGTTTTGATAAAAATGTAAGTAAATGTGATGTGATTGACCCTTTAAGTCCGTAATATAATACAAACAATATTTATTTATCTGTATGTTGGGTTTATTTAATTAAAAAAGTTAAGTCTTCTCAAGAAATGACCATAAATCAAAACAAAAATGCTTTCATTACATTCTGCGTAAATGTGTCTTTTACCAACAAATGAATGTGTATTCTTTTTTGTACAACTTGCAAATCGCTTTTGTCAACTGACCACTCCAACAGACTAATTTGTTAGAACATCCACCTCAGATGTGTGAGGTCACAGCTTCAAACTCCACCGAGTCATACCACACTGATAAAAAACTAGCAGCTGCTTCACTTGGCACTCAGGATTAAGAGGTTAGTGTTAGGACTGGTCGGCCTGGTGTCGGAACAGTGTGGATGGGTGGGACATGATGCTACATGTCTGCAGCATGATGGTCAGTACTAGACATCACTATAAACTGCCACACTGTAGATATCATAGCGATATCACTCAAAATGGCTAAAGCTAAGTTAAAAAATCCAAAACACTTTTGACAGGTTTTGATCAACTTTATTTGCCAGACCATCCCCCTTTTTCTGAAACCCAAAGTAAGCCAATACTTTCGATCATTTCTTTCATGAAATTTTGAAAGGTTCACTTTCATTTTTGCTTCCCGTTGTACAACATTTTGCTTATATCACTGCTATTTTACATTTCAAAAATTGGACAAACAGCATGAATCAAAGAATGTAATCTTCGTTATGCCGTTAATTCAGCACAGTCATACATCATTTCTAAAACTGTATCATTAAACTGAAATATTTTGGAGTTATTCCAACTCAGTAGTAATAATAATTTAACAAATTTATTGGTACTGAAACTTGATCATGAAGTCGTACTCAATTAATCAAACAAGATGCTCAAGTAACTTGATTAATCAAAAAGTACTACTTTTAACAACTAAATTGTGTTTTCTTATGACATTCTATTTAATGTTTTTTTATGCCAGATTATTAAACCTATAAATTTATTTCATATTTACGAGTGATGATGTTTCAGAGGTTATCAATCATGAGCCTGTTGAGTTTGACAAAATTCCTTAAAATACTCATTGATGAAGAATACCCAATTCTAGGGATGGGGACCCAAATTTTTGATGTTGCAATCATTCCTACAATGTGTTCACTAGTACACATATAATGGCATCCCCTTCTTAATTTTTTTAGGTCCTCTGAAACTTGCACCCTCGCTTATAGTGTTATGTTTTTGGACCCCATTATGCACAAGTTTTTAAGGAGCAGGTGTGCACTGCATCTTATGGCAGGCATACCTAGATGTTGGCTTGTTTACACAGTTACATTATGTTGAGCTAGTACAACAGCACTAGAACATCTTTTACATTCACTGGCTACACATCCCTGTGACAACTTAACAAAGTTACATCATCAAGAACATTACTGTAATATAACTCCGCAACATTAAGAATGATAAATAATAATAATAATAATAAAAATAATGAGAACTTTGTATGGCGCCTAATCTTTAGAAGCTCTAAGTGTTTTATGACATTAGACAACACCTATAACGTAAAAAACATAATGATATGATTAATATAAAAAAACACCATAAAATTAGAAAACATAAAAAAACATTTAAGGTAGGAAACATTATTAGGTCTTTAAGTTTGTTCTTGCAGTCAAAAAAAGTGAGTTTTAAGAGCACTCTTGAATGGGATCACTTTTGTTTTTGTGTCTAAGTAAAGTGGGCAATTCATTCCACGTTGCTGGGCCCTGGTATGCAAAACAACGTTGTCCATATGACTCCATTTTCATAGTGGGAATAATGAGTATATGATTGTCAGAAGAGGAGCTTAAGTATCTTGCTGGTGTGTACACATGGGTGAGGTCGGATAGGTATGCTGGACTAGAGTCCGTACTGACCGTGTGAATTTAATGTTGGTGGTGCTGAATTATACCACTTTTCTCCATGTCTTGTGAAGGTAGAAGAAACAGGTTCATGTCAGAATTAGATAATGACAACTGTATACCAAACAAGAAGAAAACCCTTAAACCTGGATCCCACATTGGATACATGCTTATATGAAATACATTGATATAGAATAACACAAACGGTCAGATTTATATTCATTGCATTCGTGTTTACATTGTCCTGTTGTCAGTATAGGAGCCATATGATTCTCAAGACATACCTAACGCATCCAAATTTTGGACTGGGGAGGTGTTGTCAACAGTTAAGCAACTAGTGTGATCATAAAGGCATACAGCTATTTTGCAATCAAAGGGAACAAACTCTTACCAGAATCAATCTACAATTCTTCCCCCTCAGAAAAAAGCTTAAATGCAACTTGGGGAATAATTTGAGATGCAAATTCTGGGACTACACTCGGAAAAATCAAAATTTCAAATAACACATAGTAGGGCTCATACTGGATAGAAATACACAATCTCTAGTGCCATCAAATCACTGGAAAAAAACATCCTCACAAATATCCACTAAATCAGTAAACTTCCACCAGTTGCTGTCTTGTGTTAGATGTATCTAAATAACATGAGATGCCATTCCTTTTCATGGTTAAAATAAACTGTTTATTCCCTGAACTAAGTACCTGCCCAGACCCAGGACTGGATGAATTGCTGTGGCAAATGCATTCTTGCACACAACAAGTAAATGAGGGTGTTGACCATCAAAACAGTATAACAAACTAACTGGTTGTAAAAGTGGGTGGTTGCAGGTGAGAGGGGCCACTCAAGATAAGGTCCAGTGAACAGAGAGATGTGATGCACTTTGCAGGTGAGACATCATGTACTAAACCTTTTGTAAAGTTTTATATGTAAAGAGACACACGGAGAGAGAAAGGCAGTGTTTGCAGGCAAGACAGAAAAAGTATTAACCTGTGTTAAAGGTACATGTGAAGAGAGAAAAAAAAGATAGTGTCTGCAGGTGAGAGCATTATTAAACCTTTCTGTAAATCAAATGACAGAGTAAGATAATTTACAGGAAAGAGAGCTTGTATTATACATTTTGAAAGTCATGCAGAGAGGATACAGTCTGTAGATATGACTAGATGTATTAAACGTTTTGAAAGTCGTATCAAGTAGAGGCAGAGAGGAGGATATGGTTAGCAGGCAAAACTGCATATTTAAAACATTTTGAAAGGAGAGACAGAGAGAGAGAGAAGGGGGATGAGATATGGTTTGCAGATGACATGAGCTATTCTGGTGATCATTTTTATCTTAATCACCATGGACCTTAAATATCTTAAAACAAGCAAATATAAAACCTGTCTTGCCTGCAAACTGTAACATTCTCTCCATCAATGACTTCTGAAACACTATTAAACTTTGATAAATAATCATAATATTGATCAGTCCAGGTCCTGTGTGACTGAGTGATTTAAAGTGCTCGCTGCTACCGATGACTGCAATCTCATCTCTGTCCATGTTGGCTCAAGCCTTGCTCTCAGCCATTGTGGGTGCATGAGACAGCTGGCCAGTAGCTTCCCATGGGTTAGTTGTTCTTCCCTGGGGGTTTTCTGGGTTTATTCCTCCAACAGTTATACTGGCCACAATGTACAGCCTATCATGTGTGGAAAAAGTGCATTAAATCCACAAAAACTACAAGAGCATTATTAATGTTGTAAGGGTCATAGCTATGTGTCATCATCTGCTAAATGGCAGCTCAATAAAATGATTCATGATCTTGCAGGTATGGTCAATGCTAAGAAGTGTAATTGCAGAATAAACAATAATTAATAAAAAATAATGCCCAAAATAATAAATAAATGTGCAAGAGGAATGCATATCTGCAACCCTACACCTGTTTTAAATCTCTCTTTATCATCCTTTTTTCACCGGGGGTGGGGGTCAACTCGCACCCCACCCCATCCCTCCACTTCATTTCAGTTCAAGAATAGATCTTGTTTCAGAGTAAAAAGCTGCATACATTGCATCTGGGATTTCATTACACCAAGGGACCACTCACTGTACATGTACCAAATAACAAATATTATTAACAAGGGACCACTGTACATATAACTGATTATGATACAAAATTATACTGGAACTTCATTACACCATGGGACTACTGAGCATGTACCAGACAAATATTATATTGTGCTTCATTACACCAACTGACCACTGTACATGTACCAGATTATGATAGAAAAATTATTATACTGGGACTTTATTACATCAAGGGACCACTGTACATGTATCATGTACCACATACAAATATTATTATACTGGACTTCATTACACCAAAGAACCACACTGTACATGTACAAGATACAAATACACTCTATACCTGATTCTCTGTTCCTCGTCCCTTCAGAGGTCTCTTGTAAGCTGCTGGTGGCATTGTTACAGTCTTCATTTAGGCTGCTTACATTGGCTGATTTGGGATGTCGAACGTGTTCTCCAATTTCATCCTGCAATTTTAGACAGATATTATGAAAGATGTCTCACATTATTTTCAGTATACATTTAGAACAAAATGGAAAAGAAATGAAATTATACTGACGAATCAATAAAAGTCATGCTGAGTATAGTAAAAAAAAGAAAAAACAAATGACGATTGTCAGTTAATCAACAGAACATTTTTAAAGATCAACTATGGAAACTACTTTCAATAATGTCATTCATCGATGAAATGAATTATACTGTTAAAATTGTAATGTATCCCATGTCATATTAAAGAGATTTAACTCATGTTGTTTGGGGTGTAATGCCATTTTTCAGTGCATGATAAGCTATACATGGTGGACAGTGTAACTGGCAGAGAAAGTAGTAAAGCATATAAATTGTCGTGTTTCACATCTATATACTTTTGTGAAGTAGATGTGGAATGAAAACTCCCGAAACAAGCTTCATAACTTAATAACTCCTCATTAAAGACTGACATTCTTCCTACAGCAGAACTGAGGTGGTACTATACTACTCCCATATATAGATGGACATGTTTATAACCTGCATGTACCTCTTGAACAGTAAAGCTCAACCTTGCCAATGTCCACTAACAGTGGAATACATTCTTGCCAAGTGTAAAGACTTCTGCCCTGTGAGACGAGTGTCAAGACTTCTGAACTGAGATGAGTGTAAAGACTTCTGCCCTGTGAGACAAGTGTAAAGACTTCTGCCCTGTGAGACGAGTGTAAAGACTTCTGCCCTGAGGCTCAACCTGTTGATGTGAACTCACTTCAGAAGCTTTTAAACTAAGTACATGTACCGACAGAAAATATTGGAATATTAAATGACATGGAATTGAGGTGTTTAACACATTAACCCCTAGCGACGACTTTATGGGGCAGGAGGTAGTAGCCTACTGCCAAGCTCTGTAGCGTCATGGTCATGCATGATACACTAAGGTGGGTGGTATTATTGAAAGGTAGACAGATGTAGCTCTACAATGATACCAAATAATCTGGAATATCTAATTGCACTACAAAATACATACAGAAAAACCTCATTTTTTGGACCCAACTTTTTTTAACCCAAAATTTGCCTGTGGTCGGAATCTGATTTTGTGTTCGGATTTTAGACTTTTTGGTCTCAGATCTAAGGCAAACTGGTATGAACTGCAAACAGACAGATGAGCCTTTGCAAAAAATAGGATAAGATGGGCTTTTGGAATAAAGAGTTGTCTCCATACAAAAATAATGGCTCCGTTTAGCAAAAAAAAAAATTCCAACTTTTACCCTTCTGCTCATGCGCAAGTCAAATAGCCAATGAAAATCGATGTTTCTAACACCACTAGGCAGTATGTTATTGAAAGATGACCGGGGATGTGGTGTTTTCGAATCTATTCAGAAATAGCTTTCAAAATGTGTTTCCTACTCGATTTTCAGGCAAAATGACAAAAAGCTCCAGGGGTTAATGTGTTAAAGTTATCAGCAGCACTTGGGACAAATATTTCAAACTGATACTGCACTCAAACACTGCCATGAGGACAAACAAGAACAATAATCCTGCCATAAATAAGTCATTCGACTTAAGCCCAATTGCACTGTCAATACAAACATGCTACAAGTACAGTATTTTGTTGCTTTTAACGGTTCTTTCAACACATTAATGTCCTTACAATGCCAAAGAAATGGGAGCTAAGTGCATTTCTCAAGGACATACCAAGATATCTCAGCTGGGCAGGTACTGAACCAGCAAACATTGGATTATAAGTCCAGTCCAACTTTCTACCAATTTAACTTCCATAGCTCCCTTCCAATGAAGAAGAGTTGGGTTCCACTGCACGAGATTTCGGTTTCCAATGCAGCAGATTCTGGTGTCCAATCCAGGAAATTATTTGCACTCCAATGCACATTTTTTTATCAACACATCTGTCTAACACAAATATAACTTTATTCACCTAAATATTATATCAGTTGAGATTTTTATACATAAAAAGCAAGTTATCCAAACTAAAAGAGGAGAAGAAAGGAATGAAAACGTGAAGACATCTTTCAGTTTCAAACATAAAGTAATTAATTATTTAGTGGACCATGAAATGAACAAGACACCCTTCATTCATTTCCAAATATAAACATATAAATATACGTAAAAATTTAACTATATTAATAATACATGTTGTACTAAATATGCATTACCATTAAGGGGTTATATATTATCTAACAATATTAATTCACATCTTGGATGGGGAAAAAAAACTGTTTTATACTTCCTAGTGATGTACATGTATAACTGTTTAGCCATTATTTATCTACTGAACTGAATTGCCTGAATAACTGTTTTGTTGGATGGGTAAACAATATTCATTCTGTTTCTTACCACTGAAGTGAAACGGTTATAATTGTAAAGCCATAATGTACTCATTTAAAATAAATTTGTATTGCAACTCTTATAATTGAAGGAAAAGGTGTTTCCATTTTCTTGTGTTTTGTAGATGGCTTCATTATGTCTTAAATTAATGAACCTCACAGACAGCCTTTCTACCCTGTGTAGCACCATGATACCTTAGCTTCAAGAACATAACCCCATCATTTTTTGTCTCTTTACAAAATTATTACCCATCTGGCTTACACTTGCATTAGTATACAAATTGTCTGTTTTAGCTGTATGTTATTTCTGTACATTTACTGTATGAGTGGACATGTTCACCTCATCACATTCACCCGCATTGATGGTGGGGGTTGGGTCAGCTCGAAGATCCACCATCCCCCTGATAGGAATGATATACTCATCACATCCCCTCCCCCATCTTCAGTAAAGTCCCTCCTCTGAATTGTTGTTGAAAACTTCTATTTAGTTCAGTTTACCTGGTAATCCACTGCCATACTGTATTATTTCATTCTTTAGTGATGTCTGGTCATGACCGATGAGTTGACTGCCATACTGTATTATTTCATTCTTTAGTGATGTTTGGTCATGATCGATGAGTTGACTGACTGTTTATTCTACAGTTCAAAGAGAAAGTGCACATTTTGTTGAATGTGTCTTTTGTACTGTAGTGTTTATTTTGCTTCATCTTTGCTGTTTGGTCTCTGTCATGTTCTGGTGTTATTAATGTTTTTCCATGCTTGTTCTGGATTTATTGCTGTTTTCCCTGGTTTAGAATTTCATTGTTTTGTTCCAGATGTTGTTTTATATGGGCCTTTTTGGTGAATGTACACATGACTGTAATTATCCAAGTTTGTCTGATAAATGGCAATTTTTTTCTGATTCTTTTAAACTGGTTTTGATAACAAGCAAAAGTATTTTCCTCCACCTCTCCTAAAGTCAAGTGGCACCTTTCTTTGTTTTCCACAGCAGAGGATGTTTCTCTCATACAGCATCCATATCATGAAAGTCTGGCTCTTCAATCATTGTTTTCAATATTTTGGGGGCTTTTTGTGGTCATTTTCCATGCTGTTGTTTGATTCTCTTTATTAGTGAATTCACCCTTGTCTTTACGAATGTGACCCCTGAGTTGTCCCATTTTGATGGGAGTACTCCAGCTCCAAGTCTTTAATTCTTCTACTTCTTCAACAGTTTTCCATTCCTTTGTTCTCTTCTTTATGGTATTTTAGGAAGTCAAAAACACATATCATTTGGATATTCTGTACAATAAGTAAGTGTATAGCCAGCATCAGTTTTTGTCTTGACTGGCGCTCATTGCGAGGAACCACCACTACATCAACAATCCAACAGCTATACGAGTTTATTATATGCTTTCTACAGACATGTGCTGGGATCAGCCTGTTGTTAAGACCTTGATAACACTCAGTACATGAAAATAAATATATTTTCACATCGAACTTTTAACTTGTATATATTTTTCTTTTTTCCTATATACTGGTAAATAAACAAGTTGTACCAGATCTGATCTAAGGAATTGCCAGTCCAGACATGTGCACATATTAAAGTGATAAATTAATTTTTTACAACAGCATGGCTTGCATAAATGAAAAAGACCAAATATATTGATCCCTGGCAAGGATCACTTCAAACCTTCCAAACTGATGAGGAAGCTACAAGGCATAATGCCTGTGGAGAGGATTACATGCCTGTTTAAAAATGCAAGAACAGAATCAATGGAAAACCCAGGCAAAGGGTATCTAAGCAAGTCTTTTCTGATCAAAACAAAAAAGAGTAACCCCAGTCACGAACATTTTCTTTTTTGGGGGACTCAAAATTCTATTGGTTTTTCAAGGTAAAAGAAACTCATAAAACAGAACTTGTGGGGAAACTAACGGATCTATAAAAAAAAATAACAAGAAAAAATGGAAGGTGGAACCTCATAGGACAGCTAGTCATTCATAGCTACTGGCCAAGAGTTATCACACACACACATTGAAACATGCACCAAAGTTTTTCCCATTTATCCAAGTAGAATTGCATTAAGATATCCTAAAATTTCACATAATCACAGAGTATTTTTTAAAAAGGTAATGATTTACTAAGGGACTCCATTGGAGGAAGATCTCACATTTTCTAAAGACTGGTCCCATTCCGATGTTCACATTTTTAAAGAAGAATGGTTCCACTGCTGTTCCCTCTGAAGCACAACAACCAACGCAAACAGGACTCAAAAAATATCTTCACTTTGCTACCTGTTTGCGTAAGATGTACAAATAACTTCAAACTTGTATGTTGTACTTCTATCCTTTGACATTTACAGAGGACTTTTAAAATTAAACTTTGTTGTAGAGAGGAAAATATATAAATCAGGGTTTACAAAATCTTTTTATTTTACTTTTTCTTTGTAACCACTTGTACTAGCATCCAGATTTATGATGATATACAGGCGATATTCACTATGAATAATTACAGGCTTCCATTTTAACAAAATTTATAATGAACACAAAAAAAAATCAATTTGAGCCACTGTGCTTAATATTATGCCACTGATGGTGCCATGTGCTGTGACTTGTGTGTAGCTCACATACATATTATATGTATTAACTTATTTCAAAATTATGCAAAATAATCATTATTCGACAATTCAGAGGTATTATTTGCCCCACAACTTCCTTAATTTACAAGTTTCCTGTAGGAAAAATAATTACTTTTTAAGTTATCCCAATTTCGATTTTCGCCATAACCCCAGTAACACACCTAGGCATAAATCAAGTGTCACCTGTACTTTTGTTATCACTGGGGAGACAGTGCTGAAATAACCTCGATCTTTCTCCTCAATTCCCCAAAATCCTATATTTATACTATAGCTGCATTTAACAAAATCCCCCAAAACTCTATGTTTGTTCTGTAGTTGCATTTGACAGTTTCTGAAATAAATACGGACAAACTAAAATGAATTATTTACTGTAACAGTTTCGTAGCTTCATCTTGTTTAACATGCTACTTGTTAGTGATATAAATAAAGCACTGGCTGGGGAATTAGTCAAAAACATAGACATTCCTGAGGATACATCTTTGTTCCTGCTTCTTGGTTCAGTCAACAATCATACCGTGCCCCTAAAACACAATAATGTATGATATATTCTATTTGACCTTCCAGTAAGTGCGCATAATAAACTCTTGCTCAACCAGCTATTACAAAAAATATATATGACCTAAGCCATGCTGGTAGCAGTCCATATGCAGGGGGTCTCAATGAGATGCCAAGTACCAGGATATGTGATGTGATTTTGATTTTTAACGTAGCTTTTAACAATTTTTCAGTCATATCACTACGATGTCTGCAATGTGGCAGTTTATAGTGATGTCTAGCACATTATCCTGACACCAGGCTGACCAGTCCTAACACTAACCTCTTAATGCTGAACGCCAAGCGAGGCAGCTGTTAGTACCATTTTTGTAAGTCTTTGGTTTGACTTGGCCGTGGATCGAACCCACGACCTCCCACATCCGAGGCAGACGCTCTAATCACTAGGCCACCAGAGCAGATACCAGGATAAGTACGAGGATAAGTTGGGGAAAGGGGCAGATGGAGGGGCCATTCCTCCATCTGGTAGTAAAGCAGGCAATAAACTGAAATAGTGTAAGTTTATCAACAAAAATTGAACTGTCTTTCCTTGATGGAGTAATGTCAAATTTGTTTTAAAATATTTTTTTGGCAATGTTGTTGTCTATGTGGGGTTTAACACCATTTTTCAGCACATGATAGGCTATACATGGGGCCAGTATTAATGGTGGAGGAAGAACCCGGGGAAAACCCCAGAAAAGCCACCGACCCACGAGAAGCTACTGGCAAGCTTTCTCACATACCCACACTGGCTGAATGCGAGACTCGAACCACCGCAGACAGAGGTGAGATGTCAGTGATCCGTAACGGAGAGTGCTTGAGACCACACAGGGACCCTTTTGGCAATGTAGAAATTTGTATAAAATTCATTTTGATAATTCATTCTCAGAGATGATCTTTATGGGTTCCATCCTTTTAATTTGGAAACATTTTATCATGCTGAATCAGCAGGTTCATCGAAAGTACCTTAATATATTCCTTGTTCTTTGAATTAAATGAATATCTCCTAATTAGCTGATAAAATATCTATACAGAAAACAATGTTAAAAAGGAGAATGGAAAAAATACAAGTTGTCAGTTGTAAGAATAATATGGAAAATAAGTAAATTTATGTTTATAATAAAACACAATCTAAAACCAAATATAATTAAAAGACATGTGCAACTTTCCTGATTTAATCAGGGGTCTCCCGATTGTGTGCAGAAAAGCTGACTGTCCTGAGCGGGAGCAAAATTCTCCAGATTAAAACAACATATCAAAGATAACTTTTCGAGTCATTCAGAGTTGACAGGAAGTACCCTAACAGTACAACTGTCGTAGAGACAAATCAAAATATCTCTGTTTTTTTATATTTCTAAGTCATTCTGAGTCAATAGAGAGCAACAATACAAACTTTATACAAACAAATTGAATTATCAGTGTTTTTAATATTTTCTGAGCTGATCAAGTGTTCACTCTCACTCACCTGTACTAATTAATGCTTACGAGAGGGAGAAAAGACTGGTCTCAATTTATAATAACTTACAACTGATGTTAAAATAAATTTCGCAAAATGCTTCCCATAATCAAATTTACATTCTAAACATGGTCAACTTTTAGATAACTGTACTATAATAGCTGGTTAAGAAAAACATTATTCTGTACAAGAAGTTTTTAATGCTCGCCTGACTGGACATGTGAATTTTTAGAGATAGTTCAATCTCTGAGCTATGGATATAGGTAATGGTATAACGGTACCAATTGTACAACTCCCAGGTGGGCAGAGCTTAGGGTATGGGGAACATTGTATTCAAAATAAACAACACTAGCTGTGATTGGTGCATTATGTGACAGCTGATTGGCTTTTTAAAAAAGTTAAGCATCTTGGCAACATGTGAGTTTCTGTTAATTCATATCTAGATCTTATTTTATTTTTTTATGATTTTTTTAAAATGTGGTACACGACTGAAAATGGTGTCTGTTGTGACTAGATAACTCTTACCCCTGTATAGTTCAAGCAGAGTTATCTCTCTTAAATGCTGTGGAGTACATGGTTCTGTCCTTGTCAAATTGACAACCTAACATTGTTCTCTCTGAAAGTGTGTGACATCTATGTCAAGGTAGGATAGAAAGTATATTTATTTCACAAACATTAGCACTGATGACTATGGAAAAACAATTGGCACTGTGATACCTATAATACTAAAGAAAAGGGGCAATAACTGACAAAATTAGGTATAAAAAAAAACAAAAGCTTTAATTCACCCACCAATTTCAGAGTCATAAGTCTACCTAAAATGGAGTTGGCATGACATAACCCATAAGAGGCAAATCTTGGAAATTAAGACAATACAGTGTATGCACATATAGTGCATTAGAGTATGTTCTACGGTTCCCGATCTATGCCAATTACAAGGATCTATTGTAGTAGAGATGTAATAGTGGTGAAAAAGTAACTCCATCAAAATTTGACCTGAAAATATGAAATTTTAAAAAGACAGATCAGATTTAGAAAAATCATTTGCCCAGGACTCTTGGAATAAATACCATAAGTCCTTCACAAATCTCACATGGGAAGTGAAGTACCACTACCCGAGAGTTTTGACATTGTGTGATTTGGATTTTTAATGTAGCTTTAAAAAAATTCAGTCATATCGCTACAATATCTGCAGTGTAGAAGATTATAGTGATGTCTAGCATTGTGCCCCACCCAGTCACGTTATCCTGCCACCAGGCCGACCAGTCCTAACACTAACCTCTTAATGCTTAGCACCTAGCAAGGCAGTTGTTAGTACCACTGAAACAATTATTTGGTATGACTTGGCCGGGGTTCAAACCCATGACCTTCTGCATCAGAGGCGGATGATCTAACCACTTGACACAGGATATAGGTACAATGGTACCAATTACACAAGAGAACTTTGTATTCAGAAATAAACAAAAAAACTAGCTGTAACTGGTGCATTATCAAAGAGTTGTAGTTTCTGTCTGGCTTTTTAAAAAAAGATGCATCTCTAGGCTATTTGTGACATCATTTTAATTCCTATCAAGATCATATTTCGTACTTTTTTTTATAGTTAAAATGTGATTCACATCAATGAAAATGTATCTCCTGTGACTGGACAACTCTTACCCAGATCTAGTTCCAGTAGAGTTATCTCTCTTAAGTGATTCTGTTCTTGTCAAACTGACAATCTAAGATTGCACTCTTTGACTGTATGACATCCCTGCTGAAGTTGAGGTAGCCAGGTGTAATTCCAACCACTGGGATAATTCTGTCCACTTTCATAATCTTAATATTAAATGTACAGGAAGTAAGTATCTGATGCATATTAACATATACCAAAAAAGAAAAGCATCTGTGTAACTTGGAGTGGTTATCCTAATGGTCCCCAATATCACAAGATCATGCTAATGCAAATATAAGTCAGGTGCTATTCTGGTAAAGAGTTGCAAGAGGGAAATTTCAAGTTTCATCTAGGAAGATTTGGGTCTGCACAATTTGCATGCTAGGTTTGTATTATCCTGTTACAAATGTATATCATTGATTTTTCTTTGCACAGAGTTTTATCTTTGTAATCTAGATTTAAAACTAAATGTCCGATTCATTACATTTTTCCAATATCTCCAAAGAAATAAAATGGTTGGGAATTACCCCATGATATTTTCCTGTGCCAGGGGTAATTCTGGTCTTTCTTGATTAAATCTTTACGGTTCTTTAGTCATTTGTATCTAGTTTTATGCATACATCAATAAAGTGACACCCAGGGCAATTAATAAACTTTCATCAATGAATTAACAGCCTGATCATTAGATTTTTAAGATTTATTGATACACAAAATATTAAAATGTGACTGCTCTTTTTATCATGCATCAAACTGTGTTCATATTATTTAAACTTTCTCTCCACTTATTCAAAATCAGTCAAGTTTATGTTCCAATAATTATAATTCCATCCATCCATCTACCCACTCAAACAGCTGTCCATTTATTTGTTATGTATTGATGCATGTCAGACCTGCCAACCCTGACGAGTCCGTCTCAGTAAGGCAGTTGATTTTGTTCCATAAAAACAATAACTGCTATTGTAAAGCTGGAAACTAATTAAAAGTTCAACGCATCAACGATAAACAACATGTTCAACGGAAAAGTTTGTAAAGGACGCATGGACTTTATTTACCACTAGTATGGTTGCACAAATTCTAGTTCCAAACCCTATGCAGCTCATTGGCTTGTTGCTATCTCTGAACTTGACATAATTCTTGGAAACTGTTTTCCATTTCACATGACAACGGCAATCATATCTCCCACCACAAGACATACTCAAACTGACATGTGATGTCCAATTTTTGCAATTGTATCCTTTGCAGCTTTTATTCACAAAAATATGAGTACTCCTTTTTATTCTTCTGTGTTGATCAGTAACACTTTTCTAGAAGCTTATTTTCCCCTTAAACATGCATCACTTTCTGGACGCCATTTTAAAAAATTCTATAATCAACAGTTTGATCATGCAGATGCTTCACATGAACAAATAGGTGCATCTGGGGTGCTTTTGTAAAGTTAGTCTGGTTCCTTGACTAATTTTACTAATTCTAAGATGAAACCCGGATCCAAATAAAACAATGATGAACCAATTATCCAGACTTTTCAGCAACGGTAATTTTTCCATAGTTTTTGCTAGTATGCCATAAGTCCATATTTTAAGGGTAATTTTCGTAAGACTTATGGCAAAATCATAAGAGTTGGCATGTCTGGTATGTGTATGTATGTATGTATGTGTGTGTGTGTGTGTGTGTGTGTGTATATATATATATATATATATATATATATATATATATATATATATATATATATATATATATATATCTCTGTGTGTGTGTGTGTGTGTGTGTGTATCCTGAATTAGCACTTAGGAAACTTGAAAAGTTCTCAAAATCATGTGCCAGATTGATGAACCCCACAGTTGTTGATAAATCCAAGACCTTCAAGAAATATTAACAAACTTAAATATACATGGCAGTCCTCATTTAATATGGAATTGTGATGAGATAGGCAAACAGTTTGAACACACTCCAACAACTGTGTGCCAGAAGAGGGGCCAGAAGTGTGACTGGTAGAAGATTAAACTGTAGAGAAAATGTTACAATCCTCACCTGTGTCAGTGCAGTAGGAACAGCAATTGCAGGAACAGCTATGTGGCCAATTTGCTAACATTTCACGCTGCAATATTTAGTAGCCAAAATGTACTGAAATTGTGATTTCTTTCAAAAAATATAATACAAATAATAATTATTATATTTCCTTTAATACCATACAAAACATAGCCATACAACATAAATACACACAAAATTAAAAAGAAGTACAGATAAAACATACAGGCATGACAAAACGAAACCATAAGACAGACAGAAATACATACACCTTGTATATGGAATCGCCTAAAACTGCCACTTATGATAGGCACCTATTTTTCTGTTGAAAAAAGTGAATCTTTTCTTCTTATTACTGGTTATTTCTTTAATAACTAATAAAATAATGAAATTGAAGGTATGTGGAGTATGTTTTACATGGATGCTCAGTATTACCCACTGGTAGAAACTGCCTGTATGCCAGTCAGAATTACCAGCACGCTGGTTGGAATTACCCTCCTGTGGTCCGAATTAGCTAAGTATTGTGGGACAGAATTATCCACAATGTGGTCGGAATTGCCCCCACTGATCTGACTGAATAAAATCTTATTTTGTGTGGCTGTTTCTAGTCCACGACTGATATATGTGGCCTAATCTCAATGCTGTTGTTATACAAAGTTGACCTTTGACCTATCAATGTAAGCCTTATATTCAGATATGTTTATAGGGCAATGTTGGCTCCAAAGTGGCCAGAATATGACCCATATACCCTAAAAGATATATTTATCTAATGTAACATTTTTAACATCAGGATCTAAAGAAAAACAATTGGTACCATAATCCCTTAACAGCATCAAAATCTACAGAAAAATGATAGGTACCATGATCCCTTAATAGCATCAGAATCTACAGAAAAACGATTGGTACCATGATCCCTTAACAGCATCAAAATCTACAGAAAAACGATTGGTACCATGATCCCTTAATAGCATCAGAATCTACAGAAAAACGACTGGTACCATGATCCCTTAACAGCATCAAAATCTACAGAAAAACGATTGGTACCATGATCCCTTAATAGCATCAGAATCTACAGAAAAACGATTGGTACCATGATCCCTTAATAGCATCAGAATAATGACATCATCAACAGTGATGCATGAATTGAAATTAGGATTTTATTTTTCAATCAAACCAAAAAACCAACCTAAATTTTACTCATCTTATGTACTTTCGTATTTCTCCAAATACTCAAAGTAGAAAGTGCAAAGTATCACATCCTTATCTGAGATATATTTCAGCCACTAGTAATGATTTTTCCAGGATTTTTGGTACTTTCTCAGTTTTTTCTCTTGACATACCAGTTATATTTAATCACGTTTAACAGCTAATCCAGTGCTGTAACTTTCCAGTTACCTTTAATGTCATCTGTTTACATTGGGTTGGGCAGTCAGGTGAACTGGACTTGTTAGATGTTCTACGCTATGGAATATAAATTTAATATTTCGATTCGTGGTTGCATCTACAAAGACATATGAAACTCAAAAAAAAGATTTGGGTAGAATGGGGAGGGTGCATTGACTAGTAGGGGGCTTTGATGTGAATAACTACAGTATATATATTACAATCATTTGTCTGCAAAATTCATTATTTGCAACTATGTTGCTTGCCTGATATTGATACCCTACATCATTAACATAAGTTTTAAAATCTATGCATGAGACTACAGTACAAGGCCAGATCAGTGAATGTTATGACTTTTGACAATGAACACCCTTATTTACTTCATGCATGGCCAACTATACCATACACTGTACCTAATCCAGTGTATTACTATCAAATGGAATGGCATCTCTGATTTAATTACAGTTGACACAAGACCACTTCGACATTGTCACCGATCCAACAGATTTGTGCAGAGTGGGGTATTAGCGATTTGACACCAAATTTACTGTCTCAAGACTCAATCCATATGGGCAGAGGTGAATGAGTGAGCTGTAAAGGCACCCTTGGACACCCTGGGACTGGATAACTGTAGGGCTCACACATCTTGATGCAAATACTGTAGCTGTTGGATGACTTGGACACCCTCAGACTGGATAACTGTAGGGCTCCCACATCTTGATGCAAATAATGTACCTGTTAGACAACCTGGACACCCTAGGACTTGATAACTATAGGGCTCCCAAATCCTGATGCAAGAACTGTAGATGTTGGATGACTTGGACATCCTGGGACTGGATAACTGTAGGGCTCACACATCTTGATGCAAATACTGTAGCTGTTGTGGTGTGTGGGCTATTATGAATGATGTGATGTGATTTTTATTTTTAACGTAGCTTTAACAATTTTTCAGTCATATTGCTACGATGTCTGCAATGTGGCAGTTTATAGTGATGTCTAGCACTGGGGCATCATGCCGCAGACATGTAGCATTATGTCCCACCCAGTCACATTATCCTGACACCAGGCCGACCAGTCCTAACACTAACCTCTTAATGCTGAACGCCAAGCGAGGCAGCTGTTGGGCTATTATGAGGAATTAACAGAGCACACAAACATATTTTAGGCAACATGTTTGTTACCCTACACCAAACCAAATTCAAATTAAGAATTACCACAGATAACCATTACTGCCCTCTTGTATATCAAGCTAGCAGGCTTCACAGAAAGCATCCTGGTATCATATTCCTGTCTTGAGTGCATCTATTATGGAAATCTCTGTGTGCATCTGATATAGAAATCTATGTGTGCATCTGATATAGAAGTCTTTGTTTCCTATCTTAAACTAAACATGTAATTTCTCAAAAATGATTTGTCTAGAAGCTGATTTGTTAACATATAAATGATTACTACATCTCTGATCACAGTGAAACTAACTTTCAACCTCTGCAGCAAAATACAAATGTGAGATAAATGCTTCTAGGCGTTAAGGCAGATTAAGAATATCAAAGTTTAAGCATCTACATTTCCTTTAAAACTATAAAACAATTACTGTGCTATTCAGATTCCCTTAATCAAATAACTCTAATATCATCAACATTTTCAACATCTAAAACTTATGCTATGTACTGGAAATAGCCCTTTAATTTTACATAAACACACAAGGCTGCTGTTTTCTGTACTACATAGGCGTGTAGGTAAGACTACTGGAAATAGCCCTTTAACACAATAACCCCTGGAGGTTTTTGTCGTTTTCGCCTGAAATTCGAGTAGGAAATACATTTTGAAATCTATTTCTGAATTGATCCGAAAACACCCAATCCCTGGTGATCTTTCAATAACATACTGCCAAGTTGTGTTAGAAACATCGTTTTTCATTGACTATTTGGCTTGCCCATGAGCAAAAGGGTAAAAGTTGGAGTTCTTTTTTTCTCTTCTTTTTGTTTTGCTAAATGGAGCCATTATTTTTGTATCAAGACCACTCTTTATTCCAAATGCCCATCTTATCCTGCTTTTTGCAAAGGTTCATCTATCTGTTTGCAGTTCATACCAGTTTGCCTTAGATCTGAGACCAAAAAGTCTAAAATCCAAACACAAAATCGGATTCCAACCACGGGCGAATTTTGGGTAGAAAAAAATAGGGTCCAAAAAATGAGGTTTGTCCACCTGTATTTTGTAGTGCAACTAGATATTCCAGATTATTTGGTATCATTGTAGAGCTACATATGTCTACCTTTCTACAAAACCACCCACTTTAGTGTATCATGCATGACCATGACGCTAAAGAGCTCAGCAGTAGGCTACTACCTTCTGCCGTGTTAACTCGTCACTAGAGGTTAATGTGTTAATTTACATAACCACACATGGCCACTGTTCTCTGTACTACATAGGCAAGTAGGTAAGAGTAAGACCAACAAGTAGATATACGCCCTTTTATTTTCATACATTACTGGTAGCGGAGACCTACTGGGCGAGACAATACAGTGTATTTCCTAATGGATCTCTCTGCAGAAATACTTTTGGACTATTGACTTGCTCTGTCATAATAAATGAATTTCACTTCAACACCAGTATCAAGGATTCTTTTTTCCTTGATCATACAAGCATAACAAGAATTAAACTGCAGCAGCAGCAACAGTTATAGTTACTACTACTACTAGGCATCTTTTGTGAAATGGTTATCAGTTTATCTGGTCTCCCTAAGGTGGCTCATTTCACACCAATATTCCAAAATGGAGAAGTTACTTATTTGGGGACTGCGGATGGTCCCTGTCCAATACAATTAACAACATCATCCCTACATTTTTTCCCCTCTAAAAAAAATCATGAGATTAGCGATTTTAAGGGATTGTCATGAACTCAAAACATATACGGAATCCAAACCAAAACTTAAATGAGCTTCATCCATTATCAACAGAGGTACCACAGTGGCTCAGTGGTTACCATGCCAGACAGGTTAGGACAAAATCTATTTCTGGTCAGCAGAGAGTCCAGTTTTCTGTCCTGCACCTAGCACTTTTTCCCTCAAGGAAGAAAAAATATATTTAAAGAAATAAACAAATAAATCAAATTCAAAAAATTGATTTGTGCATCTAATTTATCAGAATTTGTGCAGTACTTCTGGATTAATTATAAAATGAACGAGCACTAATATATACTAATCATTATAATACATATAATGTAGGGGAAAAAATACCTACCTACCCTAAAATTAAACCGGAGTAATAGGAACTTTTGGGGGCAGAGGCCTTATCAAAATAGTGTGGGTTCAAATCCTACCCCTGATTGGCCTGGGTCAGCAAACAATTATAGCACTTTACTCCAACTGCCTTGGCACTAAATAACCCCTTTGTGTTGCTGTGCTGTAAAACACCAAACCAAACCCTTTCTAAAATGCTTCAAAGTCATCCTGAACTGCCAATTTTGCAATTTATTCTCTGATCAATATTTTCCCAAGCGTTATCAGACCAAACCGATATTCTTAGAAAAATAAGAAAATCTGATTTATTAATCAATATCATTCATGTGCTAGTGAATTTTACTTGAATACTGATTTCTCTAGGGAGACCCAAAATCTCCAGGACACAAGAGTTTCTGATTTTTAAAATAATATAAATTAATTCTTATTAACAGTACAATTAAGATAAGTACTTCTGCTCTTTAATTTTTTAAATAATTATACATGTATATGCTTCTTGGAAATGGCAAATATTGCTGTGATGTTACTGTACTAAAGTACTGCCTCTGATCAATCCATGCTGCATACAAATGCTCATAATTCCAAGTGCCGTGACAACGTTTCCAGCAAATTTGCACTAATATGCCAGTGCTTAAAAAAATTCAATAAAATGCATCCATGTCCATGTTCAGAAATAACTAAAAATCCTGTTTTTCTGTTTTTTAAAATGGAGACATATTTGCACACATAGCTTTCTGGAATCCTCTATGGGTAAAATGTACACTGCCATAATAAACATGAAAATGGTGCAAAATGGCATTCGCAGACCAAGGCTGGGTGTCCTGTGAAGGAAGCAGGGAAGCATCATGGACAATGCCATTATTGGGGTAGGGTCAGAAGTGCAACACTGTCAAGATCAAATGGAAGGAACTCAAGGCTCGGGGAGACAGGGAGGGGACTAAAGACAGCCACAGGTGGAGTTCACACAAAGGGAGTGTTGTGGCAACATCCTGGCAAAAATGTTTCATATTTTTATTCCACCAAACTTGGCTCTCCTTATGCTAAGTATTATGGGATATTTCAAGAAAACGACATAATTTTTAAGTGAACTTTTAAAAAGCCAAGAAACACCTCAAGACACATATCAAATACAGAAGTTTGATAAAGCAAACAAATGCGCTCCTGGAAATGGTGTGAATAAAAATATATTGTAGGAAGATTTCTACTTTTATTTTAAGTGACTTGTTTAATCCAGCTCACATTCGTATCGTTAATGCAGTTTTTTGCATACATGATAAACAGTCAGAAGGTCAGGACCAGTAGAATTGGGCAGGTCAGCTTACTAGAACCACACACTGTTTTTCACCCTGACATATCATATCACTGTGGTTAATGGAAAAGAACTCTATCCTTTGTGCTGCACTACAAAGGACTTCTCCAAGACAAACGTATGGATAAATAAACCCTCTAACACTATACTCAGCAAAAAGTGAAAACTTGTTTCTTAAACCAGTTATCAGAATGAAGTGAAATATTAGGCTAAAAATTTGTTTCCTATTGCACTGGTTTTTAAATTAGGGAAGGTAGTTAGGTTTTATATATATATATATATATATATATATATATATATATATATATATATATATATATATATATATATATATATATATATATATATATAATGATTAGTCTATATAATGTACTAAGCGCTAGCACTGGGCTAAACCAGCTCGATTAAATGCACCAGTTTGGGGAAATCTTTTATTGCTTTTCTTTTCCATGGGTGAAAAATTGCTGGGATCGGCAACAAAAAAACAGATGATCTGCCGACCAGAAACATATTTTTGGCCTTACTAGAACCAAAAAGTGGAGTGGAGATTACACAGTAGAGAATTTGTGATAGGATATGAAATGAATAGTGATCCTATGGAAAGAGAAGAAACTAAAATCACTAGTGCTATATCTGTGATCAATATGGTCATCTATAGATCATGAAATCAATAGGGTCATCTAAAGACATGCAATGTTAGATGCCATGAAGACAGGAGACCAATTCAAGGCTATGGAAAACCACGCACAGTATATGCTATGGAGAAATTAAAAATCAAGCATGATTAAATAACTAAAACAAGAGTTCCTCAAAGGGACTGATGCTATATTGTTATTTAAAAAATTCAATGAATTCAAGGTAAGACGACGTCTTCCTTTCTGCTGCTGAGTGTTGAAACTATATATGATATTCTAAAGCAGTAACAATATTTTCAAATTAGTTTCTATGGCGGACATATTGGAGGTCAGATTGGCACCATTTTCATTTAGGACAGACAACTTAAGAATTTTTCTGGTGGAAACCACATTTTAATATGACTTTCCATATTGGAAGAGTAACCATAAAATTGATATTTTCAAGATGTGTGCCATGCTGGAAATTTGGTACCGTATATACTCGCGTATAAGCCCATTTGCATATAAGCCGACCCCCAAACTGAACAGGTATAAACACTAAAAAGTGCATGACCCGCGTATAAGTCAACTTACAACTCGGAGGCATCTCAAGATGCATGAGGTAAGTTCTAAATGCATTTATTTAGGCAAACTTGTATTTAAGAAAATTACATGTATACTTATCCTGAGGTTGGCATGCATGGTTATTAAAAAGAAATGGTATAAACTTGTCTGAAAAGTAATTTATTTAATTTTCTGTTTTCTTATTGTTTCTGCCTAATTTAGATTTGTATATAATTTGATCCAACGATGACAAGAATTTAGCAATCACGAGTTCCTGTAACACTACCTCTCCCTTTTGACCTGACTATTGTTTGTTTATGCATTATTGCATTGGACATTTTATATCAGTGCACCGGTAATTACGTTTTTACTTTGCTTTGAAATTGTAAATACCTAAACTCATTAAAATGTAATCCCAGTATGACAACACAATGAACAAACAATACGGTTCGATTCAACGCTCACAATTAGGCTATTGAACGTATTTGCATAATGGCGCCATCACAAGTACATTGTAGGTTTGATTATGCACTGAATTAAGTACATCCCTTGGAGTCAAATCATGGGCACCATTGTGAAAGACAAACTGGCCGACTATCAACATAGGAGACACCAAAACATCAAGCTTTCCACTGTGTGGAAAGTAATGTTTTTGAGCTAAAACAAAAAACTAAAACTGATTGATGTTGATCTTAGTTGATCTCTATGACAATTTTAGCCTTTATTATTACCACTCTTTGTGAAAATTTAAATTATGATGGTTATGTGCCTTGAACAAATAAACGTGCGTACCTTTCTAAAAATATTACCTCAATTTGTAGGATCGCTTATATCACTGAAAATGAGTAACTCGTGAGCGTGTGAGTCAACATAAATGAAACAGCTATAAAGGACTAGCTGAAATGTTATCTGGAAGAATGCAATTTGGTCGAAACAATGGATAAAGCAAAATCTGCATCTATGTTTGGGAATAAGTAAGGATTTAAGTGACGTTATGCACGCTTTGCACTGTGTAAGTACTGTACATTATACTTCAGCAAAGTCTCCCTGGTAAACTCAACCGGCCCGCGAATTATGAAGTCTGTATTTACTTTTATTTAACTGCATGTTGCAGAAATCAGAAAATATGCACATGCAAAATAATGACTAAATCAATCATAGCACTTTATAACAGTTTAATAATTGTTGGGTTACTGAAAGTTACTTTTTTTTTACATGCCTATATCTTAGGACACGTAAAAAAATTGTTTCGTGTCCGAAGATTTACAACCATTACAGTAGTCAACAAAAGGACCTAAAAACTGTCAAGTTAACACACTGGCCCATGGATAAGCCGACCCCCTTCTTTGAGGCCTTTATTTTTTCCTAAATTATTCAGCTTATATGCGAGTATATACGGTATATAGATTGGCACAATTTCCATTTAGGTCCAACAAGACAGCATCAAGAGTCTTTCCACGGAAGTACAATATCAATATGACCAACCATCTTGGAAGACAAAGCGTCACCAATTTAACAAGATATCGTTAAGTCTTAATGCCAAAATTATATGACTATTCATTATTCTGAAGTAGGAGATTTTCAAGAATGCCACTGTGCCATATTTGGTGTTCAGGCAGCACCATTTTCATTCAGGACCAATCATACATCATACAAAGTCTTCTGGTAAAACCCCCATGACTATATTACTTTATGTTCAGGAGGAGTAGCAACAACAGGATTTTCTATATGGCCAGTGTGGCAGCCATACTTGAGGCCAAATCTGCACTGCTTTCATTATGCCCACCTAAGCATATGAAGTTCTTTAGTGATAACCCGATGTTCATGACAATCCCATGTTAATACTGTCCATTTAGGAGGAGTAGCAATAACAACATTCTCATGATGGCTGCAATGGCAGGTAGAGATAAACTGTATTACAGGTGTACTGATTTACTGTGGTATTTTGTTACAGTGGTACTACCACTGTACTTTTTCACTGTGCCGGTACATCAGTAGTTTCTACAAGTATGTAATGTACAGAAATTCCCAATGAATCTTGTTATAACTAATGATATTAATGTCTTTTTATTATAAAATGGATGTATCTATCACAAATTAATGGTGAATATGATTCAACTCGCTATAATTTTAGCCATGAGGAACTCGCAATTTATTTTGTTATGGCAACTCACTAGCCAAAGAATGCCAACAACGGGGATGGGAGGACAGGGATGGCGGGAGGATGGCGACACTGTCAATATAAAATATATAATAGGTTCAGGTAAACAAACAAAAAAAACTTACATTACATATTTGTCTTTGTTTTAATAATAATAAATACTTTTTGTTTCATAACTTCTTTTTTAACAAAATAATTGCAGTTTTTATTAAAACATTTTACCTAAGCTATGAATCAGCCACCACAAGCTTGCACTCATATCTGCCCATGTGACGTTTGCCTGGAGCTGTGAAGTATCATTTATCGATGGCTTAACTGGGATTGTAAATCTTGGCCAATGGTCCATTAACAACCAGCTGTAGCAGATCATGCAGGGTGGAAGTGTCTAGAGCCAATCTTTGTTTTATTTTTAATTCTGTTTACAAAACTGAACCCTCACTCACAGTTGAGACAGCAACACCTGAAGCTGTGGCTTCTAGAAACTTTTAATTATTTAGAATTTTTTTAAAAATAGCTATTATTCACTGTAAATAATAATTACTAATCCAAACACTCGATACCCAGCAAAGTGGGGGATGAATAAAAGACACTGTGAACACAAAATAGAAAAGTATGAACTTAAAATAAAACACACAGAAACTAACACACAGCACAAAATACCCACATGAAATCTGAGCAGGACAAGGTGCTTGCTGCTAATGCAATCAACTCTCCTGAATATGAACTGATATAAATATTGCTGAGTTACTTCGGTACAGATGCACAGTTGACAATATGCTGAAAATGGTGGGTATGTACATGCAGAATATGCCCCTATGCATGCCTCATCACTCGCATATGGCACACATTCAAGATGTATAAGTACATTATTATTGTTATTCTAATTCTATGTTCTCGGCAATCACAACTCACGTCTAAACTGAAAATGCTAATCAAACTGATTCCAGTAAATAAATTATCTTTTAAAATTAGATAGAAAATCAAAATTTCTTTGTGGAAAAATACTGACATATGATAGCCTACTTGTTATTTTCTGAGCTTGCAAAAGACATTTTTCCACTCTAAAATTGTGAGCTTACGAGTGGGATTTTCGATGGTTGGTGAATATTACAAAAATAATTATATTTATGATCCTTTAATCATATATTTGACATGTGTCACTTATGCCATCGCAGTTGCCTAACAGAATGTTGTGATACACATTCAGGCAAAATCCAACTTTACAAAACTTTTGGATAAAAAAGCCCATCATGTTTTAGTTATTTACTAACATATGTGAATGTGTTAACTCTTTACCTTCTGCTGATGCATATATGCGACCAAAAAAATAGCCTTATAACCCAAGAGTCGCATATACAGGCTGCTAATAATACTCTCTCTGTCGCAGCTGGCTCATACATGTGTTGAGAAACCCCAGATACGCATATACACGTTTCATATTAAAACTTTGTATTGGATGAAGTTACAAACATCCCGTTCTTTTTTAAAATATTTAGCCAATGAAAGTAGTCCTTACAGAAAATGATGAAAGTATTCTATTAGTAGTTTTACAGCATGTAAGATTGAAATTCTATTGAAAAGGAGGTCAATGGTGACAGGAAAACAAAATGTCAACATTCATGTATTCCGACGACGATTCTGATGGAAGTTTTGAAGGATTTGAAAGTGATGGCATTGCAAATGATACTGATTTTAATCAGATTCAAGATGAAGAATCGGACATTAGCATAAGTCCTGTTTCGACACCTGACATTTCAGATTTATCTGAATCTGAGGATGAAATGTGCGACAATCAAATTTGGTCGGAACACGTGAGACCAGAAAATTGATAATTATATAGCAGTGTCAGGGCCAACATTTATGTTAGAAGAAAATGCAAGGGAGATAGATTTCTTTTTACATGCTTCATGCAGTATCATAAAAAATTACCAAGTCTGCAATAAAATTGTGGACACATTGTTGTGCAAAATAGTGGTGAGAAAAGCAAGCTACTATACATTATAAACACATATATTGAGGTATATTTCTGTATTATAAATGTGAATATAAACATTGTTTTCTGTTGATTATATGTACTTGTTGGTGGAAATGAGTGGCACAAAACATTGGTAAGTGTTTAAAATTTTAGTTTTCATTAAATTACATAGTTTGCATGGGACAAGATTAATATAGAAAATGTAGACAGCATGTGCACTAACTCATGAAGTTCTCACTCAGGCAGCCATTATGATGATCTGGGGTTCAGCCTATACACAGCTGCTAGAAGGCAGGATGCTTATCAGGATTAGTAGGCAAGGCAGCAAGTACTTGCAGAAGGTAAAGAGTTAAGTAATGTATTCTTCTGTAAAAGTGCAGATTATCCTACCATTTTTAGGGGCACACTTGTTTTCTGCTTTAATTTTAATTATTTTCTCAAGTCCACTATATATTTTCTTGCTTGTGTTGTGTAATTAATGTTTACTGGTTCTGTCTGACAAATATCTTGCCTGGGTGTTGGCATCCCACTCAAAGTTTCCCTGTCTATTATATCAATAGCACAACAAGTAAGTTATAAGCTTTAGTATCAACACTATTTTTATCAACAGGGTCTCTGATGTCAGCATGATGTTTATCGCTGTACTTTGAGAAACTGCAGTACAAAATCTGTTGTGGTACCCGGCTCTAATGACAGGCACATTCAATGTGCATGTGGCACCATCTCATTTAGGACCAATTATATCCCCCAAAAATGTCTTCTAATGAAATTCAATGTCAAGATGAATTTTTTTTTCTTCAGAAGATGTAGCGATTACAATATTTTCAAGTTGGGTTCTATGGTAGCCATATTGGACAGCAGACTGGCACCAGTTCAAATTTCTAAAACCAAATAAAGGGGACCCCCCCCAATGATTGTCTAAATTCATGTTTAATATTTCAAAGGATTGGAGATGTTCTGATCAATTGCAATATTCTTGGAAATAAATCAGAATGAGTAGCTGTGCCTATTCAGAAATCACTTCATAATATTACATGTACCCAGTCTGATACAGTATAATATTACATGTACCCAGTCTGATACAGTATAATATTACATGTACCCAGTCTGATACAGTATAATATTACATGTTCCCAGTCTGATACAGTATAATATTACATGTACCCAGCCTGATACAGTATAATATTACATGTACCCAGCCTGATACAGAATAAAAAGCGGATGCCTACTTGATGCATCATCTTCATTTTGGTATGTAAAAGAGGAAAAAAAAAACATTTCTTTTTTCACAATATGTGACAATATGTAGTGCACAAAATCCGTAACTTTTATTTGAAATGACAATGAACCAATGCAGTTCAATATTCTAAATCATTTTAAAATTACATCACATCTAGCAACATAACCAACCCATCATCAAGGAAGGTAATGCAGTCAATAATTGTGACAATCTAACTTGGCTTGAACATACACTTGCATCAATTCAGTTCGAGCAAATTTATAGGATAAACGTTTTAATTTACAATGTTCTACGAAAAAAACTGTATTGAAGACTTTCTTCACAACTGACCCTTTAACACATTAACCCCTGGAGCTTTTTGTCATTTTCGCCTGAAAATAGAGTAGGAAACACATTTTGAAAGCTATTTCTGAATAGATTCAAAAACACCAAATCCCCAGTCATCTTTCAATAACATACTGCCTAGTTGTGTTAGAAACATCGTTTTTCATTCATTATTTGACTTGCGCATGAGCAGAAGGGTAAAAGTTGGAAGGATTTTTTTTTTTTTTTTTGCTAAACAGAGCCATTATTTTTGTATGGAGGCCGCTCTTTAATCCAAATGCCCATCTTATCCTACTTTCTGCAAAGGCTCATCTGTCTGTTTGCAGTTCTTGCCAGTTTGCCTTATGTGATCTGAGACCAAAAAGTCTAAAATCTGACACAAAATCGGATTCCGACCACAGATGAATTTTCAGTAGCAAAAAAGTTGGGTCCAAAAAAATGAGCTTTTTTTATCTGTATTTTGTAGTGCAACTAGATATTCCAGATTATTTGGTATCATTGTAGAGCTACATCTGTCGAACTTTCTATAATACCACCCACTTTAGTGTATCATGCAATGACCATGACGATACAGAGCTCGGCAGTAGGCTACTACCTCCTGCCCTGTTAAGTCGTCGCTAGGGGTTAATGTGTTAAAACAGTAAGAACTATTGCATTAACCAGCTGTTTTTTGTTTTGTTCAGACAATGCCAACGAGTATGTGAGTGTAAAGAGTAACAGTCAATAAATCTGCAATACATTATTTGATAAATTTGAAAAAGTATAGTATTAAACGTTTATGATATGAAAATTTAACAGAATCAGTATCCACTTTATAATGTTCACAAGCTGAAGAGCTTCCTGAAATGCATAGTCATCTGTGATAGCTGTCAGAAGAATGCATTTGAAGAAAGACTGGTTCTCCTGTTGATATCACATTTCACTACACCCAAGCTGAAATTACTTCATCTGCTTGGAATACAGGATGAGCTATAACTTTATGTGTACTTTGTCTTAGACTAGACCTATTTACCCAAACTCATCCATAGATCCCTGCTTGATATTAATGGAATGAATTGCCCACTGAACTTAGACACAAAGACACAGTGATAACATTCAAGAGGGTTCTCAAAACTCACTTATTTCGACTGCAAGAACAAACTTAAAGACCTAATAATGTTTCCTACCTTAAATATTCTCAGCATGTTTTTTAATGTTTTCTAATTTCATGGTGCTTGTTTTTGAAATCATATCATTATATGTTTTTTATCTTATAGGTGTTGTCTAATGTTGTAAAGTGCTTAGAGCTTCTAAAGATTAGGCGCTATACAAAGTCCTCATTATTATTATTATTATTATTATTATTATTAAGCCTCCCCACCCCTTTCTAACAATTGGAAAATATTACTATTACTGAATTATCATGCACACAAATTGTAGTGTCCATATTTGCACAGGTGCAAATTTATATACATGTATATTTACAAATCTGTAATGTTCTCACTTGAGTTTTGAGACTGGTATGCGAATTTTGTTTTTGAGGTACAAAGAAATGGGGGGTTTTCCCCACAAATAATAACCATCACAAGGTCAGCCAGCAGTAACAACAATAATGCTAAAATGGTGTTGATACTGGAAAGATGAAATAATAATAATAATAATAAAACAAAAATGGTTTAAAAAATCTCTAAATATCCACCATACAAACAATGCAAGCACTAGAAGTTTATACTAACCAATAATTTTCTTTTTTTTAAATTATTATAAAAAGATATAAGTAGGCAACACTAGCAACCAAAATCTGATTGTGTAAAACCTATTCTCTGTATTTCACAGTTCTGTATATATCATGGTTCTCAGTATAACACAGTCATGTACATAATACAGTCAACAGTAATGATGCCCTGACTAACATGTTATAATGAGGGAGAGTTGTAATAAGGCCAAATAAAAAGATACGTGTGGACTGTTCTGGTTACATATAAGAAATCATGCAGGTCAGTTGGAACAAACTTTTCCATTTTATTAATATATATTTTTGGACAGGATGTATTTAAATGAATTATATAAGCATGATAATAATAAATGCAAAGATAGGCACCTGTAACGCTGGCAAATGTATGGAATCATCCTTAAATAATCAAAAATTTGAAGATGTTTACGTTTCTCTCTTTCCTGCTTATAAGTCAATAGACATGAACGGCACTATTTTTTCTCTGTCCTGTGATATTTTTATGTCCATTCATATATGCTATCATTAACCACCGTAATTTTCAAGAGGACAGGTACACTAACTTTTGTCCCATGAAGCTGAAGAACAGCAGCCAAAGAAACTGACTAGGAATGCTTCCAGGTGCTTCCCAGCGACAGAAAAATGGCAAAATGCAAACTTTGTCCCATAGTCATACACAGGAATGAGTGCAGTCCAATGAATCTCATGAAGTACACACACACTGCTGCTTTTACTAAATACATGTAAGAATACATCAGTAGATCAAGTAAGTAATCACACAGATGGAGAGATTTGTTCAGAATATTCAATTCACAACAAATTTACCATTTTATATACAGGTTTATCTGGCACTGAGCCAATTTTCATGGGTGCTGCCATTTTCTATCATGTGGTATATCAGTCATTACACTACTGCGCCTGTCGCAGTATCAGCTGCTTTGTGTTTACATTTAGCGTTTTGACTGTACATGTATTGAAGACGATATGATGGATATAAAAGCAAAGTATTACAAAACAGGTAGTGGAACTTACTCTGCAGTCAATGGATGTACAAACAACTCAAGAAAAATAAATATACAGAAGGAATCCTTATGTGAAACAAACAAATCCACAGTGAATGCACGTGTTTAGTTCATCATCTTCTTGTAATAAAATTCATGAAAGGCGCAATATCTGATTTTTCACCAAGTGATCATCATACTGAACATCTACAATCTTCATTATGCCAGAAAAAAAAAGTTTTTACTAACTCAACCATGTGCAAAATATAGTTAACTGAACTTGTAAATAAAATCCACTGCCTCTTTTAATACATTTCCATTTTCACTCTTTACATCAAATTTGCAACTAGCAAAGAGTTGCTTTAACACTGTCCATTTAGGATTAGGAAATGGACTTTTAAGCTCTAAAAGGGTATCTCAATTTAAATTCGCACCAGGACTTGCACAAAACCATTTCTCCTCCAATGGCATGTACAATCTACCGTCACTTACAGTATATCCATTTAAATTAAAAAATTATTTTGCTTTAACCTCACTGTTCAGCCCATGTTTTGTAAATTTGCTGCCAATAAATTTTGCATGCAAATGATCCCTTATAAAACTGATGCAGTTATCTCTTTAATGGACACTATGTGTGCACTTTGCTGTAATTCTCAATTTTCTAGATTCTCTCCAAAGGACATTTACAATGACAGGTTCATTTTGCAGTTTATTAGTATGATCTGCATCCAGTCGTATATACTTGTGAAAAAATGTTAAACCTTTCCTACAAAAAGTTAAGCTTACATGGCGGCTTTGATCATGAAGTGATGTATCACCTGTACAGTTTGAAGGTTCTCTTGTGAAACTTTTGTTCATTGTCGTTCCTTTCATCTGAAGCAAAGCTCTAAGTGGTAACTGTCAACAGCGGTTTTAAACTCTGCCTTTCTCAAATAAAATGGTATGTTTTGGGCGACAGGCACTACTTCTCTGTCATCTGTAATAGGGCTGTCACCAATTTTGTTTTTTTTTTTAAATTTAATATTTGCAAGGGGTTTTGGTTCAACATTTCTCTTCGTACCTCTGCTCCACTTAGCTGACTTATCAGTAACACTGACCGAACTAAAAATATTTCTCACAGCATGTTCAATTTTGCAAAACAAATAAGTGACATGACCGCACGAGTGTCCATTCCCCAGCATACATGTACAACACCCTTTCTCAACAACCCCCTCCATGGTACAAACAATGTAAGCTTCCTTTTCATTATTTACTGACTGTGATGAGCATATTTCTCCTTTAATGGTAATTTTATTCTCCAAGTTCATGCATTGTGCAAAATTGTATCCATATTTCAACTTAGGAAGTAGATTTAACTTTGTAAGATTTTAAAGTTCTTCATTTATTTTCTAGCTACTGCTTTCTATGAGATTAACTAGTTGCAAATGACACCGAACATGGCATTTGGCCATTCTCTCATGTTGTCAGTCCATTCATTTATATTGCAAATTACATCAGGCATTAATTATTATGCTTCAGACCTTTCACTTTTCAGTGTAAATTTTAGTTTGTTTAAGGTACTTCTCAGTAATGTAATGGGAGACGCAACACTGGTGCTCCAAGTGGACTCAATCTATTCAAAGGGTGATTATCGAAAAAATCTGTCTATAGTTTTATTATTTTGTCCATATTTCCTTCATCTGAAGTCAGAGGAAGTCCTAATTTGTTTTACTTGGTTTTGATAAATAAACGACGCATATCCATGTTGAATCTCTTTTTGCTAGTGAATTCTTATTACCATGAAGACAGGTGTAATTAAAAATCTTATCCAGACATTTAGTACTATTCCTCATTACTACAGTAACAAAACCAATTTTCTCACAAATCATGCCTTCTGAATTTTAAGTTTGGATCAGACTTTGAAAAAGTTATCCCCATCAAGTCCAATTTTTGTGAAAATACTCAACATCAAGTATGTTTTTAACAGCCATCGTATGGACATTACAGCAAACATAGTTCCATAGCCTAATTTTTCAAGTAACCATCAATGCATTTGCTGATCATATGAAGATGTATGAAGATGCAAATATTTCAGCCCTGACAATGAGTACATATTCAAATTTTTGTTTTGCGAAAGCAGAAACAAGCTTAGATAAGCCATTATTTTTCACCAATATTACACAGAGCTCAAAGATCTGATTTCATGATGCACAGGGCCCCTGTAAATTGTGATGTAGCCCCTCTTGTATTACAATTGAGCTGGCTATTTGGGCCTGACCACAAAATGTGTTATTTAATTTGCTTGAAAGAAACCTTGAGCCTGCCAATGAAATGCTGCATCATGAAGTTCTTGAAAGACACATAAATTATTAATACCCTGCTTCCTGCAGGGACCCATCTGAAATTCCTCCTCAGTATCAAGATGGCCTGTTAAATTGTACCAAAAGCTAGACTTTGTACAAAAATTAAACAAATCACCTATAAACAGGAAATGGTACTATTTTGTTTCTCTGTATTTAATTGGTTACCTATAATTAGTGCTCACCTGTACAGACTATAATAATAAACTGTCCCTTGATTCATGCTGACTTTTGTACAGTAAATGTATTGATGATTAACTATCTCCACTTCTTGTTTTGGGGTTTTTAACTTGGCAAAAGATAGGCTGTATATATGGCGGCCAGTATAGGCCAGGCTCCAGGAAAACACCAGGATGAACCACCAACCCACAAGAAGCTACTGGCTAGTTTTATCAAGAACCCACATTAGCCAAGCCTGAGACTCTTAACACATGCAGAAGTGAGATGGCTGTGATCTGGAATGGTGAGCACCTTTTTTAGATCACTCAACAACTTGGGGCACCTTATTAAATATCTCAAGCAGAACCTATGCAGCTGTCTGACAATTAAACTAGGTAATTAGCAACTTACAAAAGCCCCAAAATACAATGGATTTTTTTCAACCTAAAGGAAATTACATTACAGTATTTTTAAATCCACTGAACTCAAATAGTTAGCAGCCACTGATCTTACTGATACAGAGCAAATGTTTTGGTAACTTAACACGTCCACAATGCTATCACATGAACAAACTACAAACTTGAAAAGTAGTTTTCACTGGTTAATTTTAAAAAAATGATCATTACCCCTCTGAATTCAGTTCCTTTTTCAACTTTAACTGAGAAACCTTGAGATTTTTTAATTGTTCAGAAAATAAACTTAGTCCAAGACACCCAAATACTTATCCTTATATACATATTGTGATGAAATACAGACTGTACCTCTACCTGAAATTTTCAAGATATTTTCCTGAAAGTCATAAATTGCAAAAGTAGAGTTGTATACTACAATTAAGAATTTACCACCTGAAAGAGCATGAAATTCTCACTTCTGAATTACTGATCCAGGACCAATAGGACCATACACTGTTCAGGACCAATAGGACCATACACTGTCCAGGACCAATAGGACCATACCCTGTCCAGGACCAATAGGACCATACCCTGTCCAGGACCAATAGGACCATACACTGTCCAGGACCAATAGGACCATACACTGTCCAGGACCAATAGGACCATACACTGTCCAGGACCAATAGGACTATACACTGTCCAGGACCAATAGGACCATACACTGTCCAGGACCAATAGGACCATACACTGCCCATGTCCTCATAAGCCAAGGAACAGTTAGAAAACCAAGTCGGACAATACATGTGAATATTTACTATAGTGCATTAACAGTGACTGGAAAAAATTTTAAAAAAATGAAAACTCAAAATTCAGACACTTCCTTATTGCCTAGGCAATCATATAAATATTTTACAAACTTTAATATTTTTATATTTTCAAATCAAAGCCTCTTTGAATGTCAGTGCTGTAGTTAGCTAAAAGTTCAAGTCTATATATATCCAAAAAATAACAAGCCAAAATAAAATAAAACACATTTGCCATTCAATGAAACAAATGGGGAAAACAAACCATAAAGCCAGTCAGAAGCCCTAAAAGTAACTATTCACTTAGCAGATAAGAGTTTTCTATGACCTTTGCCTCCCAATTCTAGATATTTGGACTTTTGTGTTGTCAAAATATCTAAGGCAGAATGGGAAAATTCAGAGAAACTCCAACTAACTGACAGATTGCTCAACCTCAGATGAACTTTGCCTAGGCCTTCATGGGGTATGTGTCAACTGCTGTTCTTTCTCAGAAGAAAGCAGACAGCAGGAACTGGTCTTCTAAGGAAAATCAGCTAGTATGGTCTCTCTGACATTGTAAATAACTGGTTATGCAATCAGCCTTTTTTAAGACCCTTCCCTCAAAAAACGTTTCCTGTTACACTGGTTTTAAAATTAGGGTAGGTAGGTAGGGATTTTTTTCAATTTTATTTAACATTATATATATATATGATAATGATTATTGTACATAATGTACTAATCGTAACATATATTGGGCTAAACTGGCTCAATCAGATGTTAAATCAATTTTGGGATTATTTTTTTCCTTAACTCTGGGAAGAGAAAAGTACTAAGGTGGACAATGAAAAATAGGAACAGTCGGCCGACCAGAAACACACATGGGGGAGGGGACTAAATGTTCAGGAATCTGGGTCTTGATGACTGGGACCCAGCGGTATATTTATTTAATATATAAATAACCTTTTTCATAATTTCCGTCCTTTTTGGACCAGGGTTTCTGATGCCCTCAGCAGTGCAACATATCTTGCTGCAGATAAATTCGCTGTGGTTGATTCTTTACTTCTGCCCGTCAATCCATGCTTGAACAAACTCTTAGCATCTAGAACATATAGTAATCCGATACTACTAATGCTTAGTTTTAGCTATGGTATAGAACAAACATTAGACTTATATTGATAACACCAAGATTGGTAGTCAGCATATTGCATACTAAATCTGCAGATTTCCAGTGATATTTTATAACACCAGCCTCTTATGAATCAACGTTCTTTTGCACTGGTATACATTTATTACTCTTTTCAGATGTTTTTAGGATTATTAAGCATATTTTCTTCAATTTATTGGTTTAATATGAAATTCAAAAGTCCGACAGGCTGGTGCTGCTTACATATGATCAATCGACAGCTGTTTTTAAAATCAGTCTTAAACCGTGGACCAATGTAGTTTTCAGGACCTGCCTAAACATGCAGAAATCATGAAATTACTTGAAACCTTGCTAACTGTGTGCCCATCTTCAGCAAAATGGGTATGAGGGTTCAATGATCAATATCACAAGAATATGGGACTGACCATTTAACTCATTAACCCCTTGCACCGCATTTACGTTGCAGGAGGTAATAGGGTAAACCCATCACCAGGGGTTAATGTGTTAATAAAAGCACACACGGTAACTCTAAAAAGTTATGCCTATTGATGTTTTCCAGTTTCAAAGCATTAGATCCGAGGAAATGCAGACTTGTGCCTGGATGCTTCTTTTGCAAATCAAAACTGTATTCTAGCCTAAACCAGCTTAAGACCTGCCACAATTTCACTATGATATAAGAATTTATTTAAACTTATTCGGTTTCATTTCATTTTCTCAAAGTACACTTTTGATCCCTAAAATAACTTCAGACTGAGTCTGTAAAATTTCAGGTACTCTGTTGCTATACTCTAGTTGTGATGCAGTGCCATGATCCACCAAAACCAACCTACCAACCATTAATATCTTTTACTTGTGTTGCTGTGCTGTAAATCAATCAAGCCAACCTATCAACCATTACTATACTCAATTTTACATGTATGACCAATGGTAAATACCACCAAACCAATCAAGCCAACCTATCAACCATTACTATACTCAATTTTACATGTATGACCAATGGTAAATACCACCAAACCAATCAAGCCAACCTATCAACCATTACTATACTCAATTTTACATGTATGACCAATGGTAAATACCACCAAACCAATCAAGCCAACCTATCAACCATTACTATACTCAATTTTACATGTATGACCAATGGTAAATACCACCAAACCAATCAAGCCAACCTATCAACCATTGCTATACTCAATTTTACATGTATGACCAATGGTAAATACCACCAAACCAATCAAGCCAACCTATCAACCATTACTATACTCAATTTTACATGTATGACCAATGGTAAATACCACCAAACCAATCAAGCCAACCTATCAACCATTACTATACTCAATTTTACATGTATGACCAATGGTAAATACCACCAAACCAATGATTACTCTATTCTACTTCTGTTGCTGTGCCATAAACCAACCAAGTCAACCTACCAACCATTACCATATTCAAATTTTACATTTATGAACCATGGTTAATACCTATCACCAAATTGGATGAACTACAAAAGTTTACCGGAATCATTAATACCTTACCAAACAGTTTTTTTTAAAAAAAGTTTCAAAAAATTATGTCTGATTTATTTTAAAAAATTTAAATTTAAACTTATCACATGTTTAACTTGCAGTCTTAACATCTTGTATGCCAGTCATCACATGATTGGCGGGGGAGGTCAGATTGGTAAAAGGTGCTCGCCTTTACAGATCACTAACATCTCACCACTTTCCATGAGGGTTACAGTCTCAGCCAATGTGGGTATGTGAAAAAGCTTGAAAGTTGCTTCCAGTGCAGGGTTCAAAACTAATTTCTTTTAATTAACTACCATATATACTCGCGTATAAGCCCGTTCGCGTATAAGCCAACCCCAAAACTGAACAGGTGTGTGTGTGATTAGGATTTTTAATGTAGCTTTAACAATTTTTCAGTCATATCGCAAGGAGGTCTGCAGTGTGGCAGTTTATAGTAATGTCCAGCACTGAGGCATAATGCCACAGACATGTAGCATGATGTCCCACCCAGTCACATTATTCTGACACCAGGCCAACCAGTCCTAACACTAACCTCTTAATGCTGAGCGCCAAGCAAGGCAGCTGTTAATACCATTTTTGTAAGTCTTTGGTATGACTCAGCTGGGATCGAACTCACAACCTCCCGTATCTGAGGTGGACGCTCTTACCACTAGGCCACCGAAGCAGTCAACCCACTGCTTGAAGGCACCTGCAAATTCACACATGACATGGTACAAGGTGCAAAATAAACAAGTGTATTATATCCTGGTCAACAATATGATGATATCTCATAAATAAAAATTGTTATTAGAAAATACATTCGCTGATTGGAAAGGACAGTCATTTTGACTTCATGGGATACAAAAAGAACTATTAAAGCAAGTTAATGCTGTGTACACTATTTACTCTGCAGCCATTAATACCTGTTTGTATCAATTACAATTACAAATGGAAAACAAATAAAAGCCCAGGTGTTGAATAAACACACTTGGTAGCAAGCAATAAACTCATCCTTTGAACTTAACAGCAGAATATCAAACACAAAGGTTATTTTATTACAAAGCAAGCCAACCCTGGAAGGGGACTTGGGATTCTTTAAAGTGTGCCAAACAATTTGTGAAGGCTAGAAGAGAAGATGATTTTACCAACAATATGATCATTAACATGGATGAAGATCAGTGTACTTTGATCTCATTCCTGGACCAACTGTCAATAACGAGGTTAAAAATATGAGAATTTGCATGACTTGTGCAGGAAAAAAAAATCTAATTTTAGTCCTTGCAGTTTCTGCAGCAGTAGATGTGTCGCCTCCAATGAGGAAAGAGGAGCTAAAATATATTCATGCACTGAAAGAATGGATCATACATGTGCAGGAGAAGGGTTTTGTTTATCAGACAATGCAGTGCATTAACCCTTAAAGTGCAAGTTGCAACATTAGTCACGTTGTCAGTCGATGTCTCGTAGTGCTTGTCGCAACTTAAGTCGTTTTCCAGGTAAGCAACAATGTATGCATCCTATTACTTCAACTTGCCATGACTGCTTGTAAAACTATATTTGATTGGTTTATAGAGGCCCAGAACAAGCAGTCTGTTGTACTTTACTTTGCATTTCGTGAAGAAGTTTTACAAATACTTGCTTTTGAGCATGTGATACGTGGAAAAAATTAAAATGGCTGACACTGAATACGATGGTGATTTCTTGCAAAAAATACTGGCTTCTGATAGCAATGATGATAATGATTTTGAAGGATTTGAGGAAGATGAAATTATTGGAGCTGGAGAAGTGTTGATGGAAATACCCATGAGTGATTTTGAGCCAGGAATTGACGTGGAACTGGAGTCTGATGTACATGCTAGCTGGACAAAAAAAGATGGCATGCCTGTCAACCCCACAATTACTGGTAATTAAAATTAAATGTCGAGATGGCAAACACTAAACCTATGGACTATTTAGGACCTTTTTTTATGACGAGTTATTGCATCTGATAATAGATGAAACAAATCGTTATGCAGATCAGAGAGTTCATGGGGCACACTTAAAGGAGAACAGTCGCATGAAGAAATGGCAGCCTGTCACACATGAGCAGCTAAAACTTTTTTTGCACTGATTATAGCAATGGGTTTGGTACATAAATCTGATCTCGATTCCTACTGGGCTACTGATGATGTGATATCAACCCCATATTTCAGCAAAAAAATGAGTATGGGATAGATTTCTAGCTATTCTAAGCAATTTACACCTGGCAGAGAATGAGAACAATCAAGGTGACCCTTTACACAAGATCCACCCAGTGACGGAAAAAAATTAAGCATCTGCTGAGGTTTATTCACCAGTTATGAACCTTATTTTTGATGATATTAGAATAAATAACAAGTGACAAATTTTCATGAACATTTATTACTAACTCTGGGGTCTAAACTTACCTCTGACATTCACAGAGTGGATGTTTACAAAACTTTTGCCTTTACTTTACCTGTGATTTTCACAATTTAGATATAACATTGTGACAGACATTACATGTACATGGTTGAACTACTAAAGAATATAATATTTCTTAGAGATATTTGAACTTTTCCATTAAAAAACAAACAAAAATACAGATGAAATACAATCATAACTTGTCATTTTACCTGTATTTGCACCTGTACATGCAAATATGTTAAACTTACACATGTGCCTTGATGCTAATCTTAAAGTTTAGACATCCACAATCATTTTTCATATACGGTTTGTGATTCTACTGTGTATATTTATTGAAATACATGCAATTTAAAAACTGTGTAGTTTTCTTCTTTATTTTCTCAAACAATTCAGCACTGAGGGATCTTGTACTGCAAAACAATACAGCACTTCAAGGGTTAAAGAGTATTATCGCAAGTACAGTTTAAGATTTTTCTAAATTAAATGTTCTTCATAATTTTCATATGATTTAAAAGATATCCCACAACTGAAAACTTTTTTAAAAAATTTTGTGTCCCAGAACATGGTGCACAAAAAAATTATTTAAAATTAACCCATGGTGTCCCAACAAATAGTGTACCAATATATTAAATAAAATACAGTAGAAAACAGTGTTAAATGCCTTAATAGTTGACCGTAATGAATAAAGATGGGATATATATGGTCTCTAGTATTATGACTCAGAGCTTAAACTAAGCATAGCTGCCAACCTTCCATGCTCGCAATTAGTGAAAATAGGGATACAGATTAGTGAATCTGGACATCAATTAGTGAAAAATACCATGACAATAACTCCATCCATTCTGACCGTCAATACTACACAAGATCGCAAAATAAATCTAAAACACTACATATATGCAGAAATATATCTGCATTTCTATTTATTATGGTATTCATAAACTTCACTTGTTCCTGTGGTTATTTACCAAGACATGATACTGTGGCAGACTTGCACATCCTCAACTTCTTGATCGTAAATTTGCTTTCAAAACAGTTCTGACTTCTTGCCTGCTGTTTGATCTTGGTGACCAAGTTTTCTGTGGCAATTTCCGATATTGCTTTCACTAGTGCAGTACTTTTGGTTTATCCACAGGAAAATTTGGAAGCGATCTTCGAGTCTGATAACATTTGTCGGAACAAATGTTTAGCATGGTCTCCAGCTGATAAAGGTAGATTGTGTTCAACAAGAAAACTGACAAATAATGCTTCAGCATTGGTAGCTTGCAGGTCTTCCATCAATGAAAAAAATTCCAGAGCGGAAATCTGCGAATTCTTAATTTTCCCAACCTCTACGCGTTGTTTGCGACCAATGTGCTTCCTCACATCGTCTCTGCCACCGTGCCCAATGCTAAAATTTGTGGCACACTGTGTGCAAAAAGCATGATGTATATCAATGTTTTATGGCTGAATTCACAGCCAATTTTTGATATATTCCAAATTAAACTTCACTTTTTGAGCAATACATTTCTTTTTCCTTGGTGGTGAAGCCATTTTCAAGATCTTAGATGCAATGCAGAACGTTAATTCAAATCAGTGTTGGTGACGCATGCACGGAGCAAAATTCCGGTTAGGCCCTAGCTTCTCTCAAAAGCATTTGTAAAACTACTCTTTTACATAAAGATTAAAATAGGCTAAAATGCTTGCTACCGGGCCAACAATACCAATCGGCTGTAGTTCTACTAATATCGCGACCAGCCATACCAGATCGTTTCAACAACTGCCAATATCACAACTAGCGCTTAAGGGTAAATCGGTCATTTTATTAAAGATTTAAAATAATTGAGAATTGGAGAATTCTTGAATTTTTTGCTTGCAGCGTGAATCTGTGAATCGCTGAAAAAGTCGTGAAATTCAGGCCAAAATCATGAGGGTTGGCAACTATGTCTAAGCAATAGAAACTAGCAAAAACCAACAAGTTTTGTAAAATTCAACCAATAATTTATTTCCCTTGAATATAAAGTAAAAATTTAAAAAGAAATTACAGTATTGCAAATTAAATCCCTAACAGTCCAAAAAGTTCTATCACCAGTCCTAATTAAATTACAGTGGTGTTCAAAATAGGATCTAGCACTAAAGACGCTGATGTGCATGTAGCCATGAAGGTAATAATTTACCAGTAGCCTGAAGTGTTATGATGTGCTAAGTCTTCTATCACAATAATAAAATCCAAGATGTCCTTGTCTGAATTCACTCTAATTCCAAGTTAATGCTTCTGTCCAAGAAAAATATTTTGTAGTTCCAGTGAATAATAATTTGAATAATAATTTCACCTAAATCAAATATTGAACACAAAATAAGACTTATTTCTGCTTTGGATGTAATCACAATAATGAGTATTTTCTTAAATAAACAAGATTAATAATAAAGTAAGACACAAAAGAAGAGTAAGGATGTAGGAGAAAAGATCATTTCAAGAACAATCTAAGGAAAATTATAATAAGGAATGTGGTAAACATCAGGTAAGCTAAGTATTTTTAAGTAGGGGGGTTCCAATGTCCTAGACCCAGACCCAAATAAAAGTGCTACTACTAATGATAATCATCTGCATATTTAACCCATACTCCAGGGGAAATATTCACTATGTATTACTTGTTTACAAAATAAAAACAACTTCGGTGTCTCAAGTCACAAATACAGTTAACTTTTATTTTGGACAAGGTTAATTCCAAAATACAATTATCCATAGCATATCATAAATATAAATGACAAACCAATACAAGAACAGGAAATTTTTCTATGTTATGTACTTGATATATTTTTCGTCCATATGGCAAAAGACCTAATGGGGCCAGATAAGAACACTGTTTTGTATATTTAACTTGTATTATTTGTTGGTTTTTCTTAATGATCAAATAAATTATATAGTTTGGTTGGGTTTTTATTCCTAACTTGTTCAAAATCAAGTTAACAGTGTACCTGACTAGTGACACTATTTTTGTAAGAAACATAATACACCTCTCCCTCGATAACTCATGCACAATGGGGTCCACAAACATTGACCACACTATAAACGAGGGTGCGAGTTACCAAGGGACCTCCAAAAATTGAAAAAAAATCTGCTTAAACATCGAGAAAACCACAAGGGGGGAGTTAGGAAACTGGGTTGTTTAATCACAGAATCCTCGCTTTACAATTACGTCAATAATAATTTTTAATAACATGCTTTTTCTGATGAAGTTGTTAATTATTCTGTATAAATAACATTAATTTTCAAAATGTCCAACATGTGAAAGATCGTTCCAACTGGTTTGAACAACCATCATCACATGTACGTGAAAACCTCCCATATTAATACATCACTGCTTTTGGTTTTTTTTAATAAATCTTATTCCCAGAGTGGTATTTATTAGTATCTTGCAAAATCAGGAATGTTTGCAGGAAACTAGACTGACTGTTGATACATCACCAAACAAGATTCCTTTTTTTTAAAAACAAGCGACATTTATTTCATGAGACAATCGTCTACGTCAAAACTCAATTTTTTTATTTGTTCAGTTAGTACATTATTGATGTCATGATTTCATTGGAAGTAACAGTGAAGCTTCTTATCATCCCTGAGGATATCTCTTAGTGCCAGTTCATGAATTATCTCAAACTCGCTTGCCCACAATGGTCCATTTCTGTAAAACCAAGCTCTTTATTTTACAAAGTATTCATTTAGCTTAGTTGCCTTGTTATCTTTGATCACAGTTATGAATGAGTCGGTTGATTTAAGGTAGTTTATGTTACATATAAAATATGATTTTTAACAGTGTTCAATTGATCTATGAAGTGAGTTCACCAGACATAATGACCGCGGCTAGATTTTAAGTTTGTAGTACATGTATTTGCGTGCCTTTTAACTTTTCCTTTAATCCACCTCCTTTATTTGATTGAAAAGACATAATTAGCATGATAATACAAAGGAAGCCAGCTTTTAATTCAGTGCAACACTACAACAAATACTTCCACAAATCAGTTATCAAAACATGGTTGGCACTTAATTAGGTTCTCAGAGAAACGCTTGCAGACATAGCTGTTGTGGTAGATTGACACCTTTTACGTTTAAATACACATTGCATTTATGATGTTGTTGTTGTTGTTGTGGGGTTTAACGCCATTTTTCAGCACGATAGGCTATACATGGCGGCCAGTATTAATGGTGGAGGAAGAACCCAGAAAACCTGCATTTATGATAATTACACTTAAGATGAACTAAAAGATAGAATTAAAACACAAATTTCACTTAACAAAACTTATGTAACTGGTATTTAAGTATTATTGTACTGCCTACACTAAGCACAAGTGACATTTTCATTGGTAGAAATTTCCTTGAATATTTTTAATTATGGTTTTACTAAGAACGTCGTCTGGAAAGAAAATATAACCACTTATATGACTTCTTATTAAAAGCTAATAATTTCAAAATTTTGATTAAAATTTTGAGGTCCTATCTACTGTTTTCGGCTATAAAATGAGCAATATCTCAATGTTTCAGTTACCAATTTTGATCACAATTTTCTTCAAGATTTAAGAAATAGGGATCATTTTTTTTTTGTATTTACTGGTTTTTAAAAATGGGATCCACGTTATAAGCGGGTTTGCGAGTTATCGGGGGAGTGGTGTACAGTGCCAATATGTCTCCATGAGAACAGATTAATATTAGGATCTTTATCAACAGAAGTAAACTAGTTATCTTAATCTGAGAATGGGACATTGGAATTTCCTTATGGACAAAACCTGTTGAACCTGATGTTTCACATGTTCTTTATTATAATTGTAGTAATAAACCTTATTTTGATGACAACTTAAAATGTTCTAGAAATAAACTTTTGACCCTCATATCCTGGTTCTATTTTTGTGTCTTGAAATGTTGTTTACTTGAGAAATTATCATTCTTGCTTTAACATCTTGAAATAGAATCATTCTTACTGTGTTCAGTATTTTATGTGGATGGAATTGTTTATTCAAATTATAATATTCTTGGGCTGGAACATTCATTCGGAATAATAGTGAATTGAGATGAATACTTCTGGATTATATTACTGTGATCCATGTACATCAAAAAAAAAACTTCGACATCGTCACAATTCAGGCCAATGGCACATTACCACATTTGAGGCTGCAGACATAACAAAACATTCAATATTGGAACTTATTTAGAATACATCTTTTCTGTTGCTTAGTTTAAGGCCATTGAATCATCACAGTTTATCTTCATTTTTCTTTTCATTACGGAGGAGTGCATATGTGAAAGAGTAAATTTGCATATGTTTTTGATGGTTTTAAAAGAGTGTCTTCCTTCAAAAAATAAAACAGGTTCTCAATTGTGCTGATAGTTTTTTATGTTAGATGCAGAAATTTGACCAAATTTGCTGGTATTTTGACAAACATATGCTCATTTATTTATGAACAAATTAAAATATTTCAAAGTTTCACTACACTATATGTGCGTGTATATATATATATATATATATATATATATATATATATATATATATATATATATATTACAGTGGACATGTAGTACTTAAATCTCCATCCTTGTCCTTTAAACTTTCATGATATGATCATAAATAATGTAAAATCATCTCTCTGCAATCAAAAAACATCAGGGAACATTCTTGTTGTCACAAATTATACATCTAAAATCCTGACTATTTCATAAGAATGCTTCTTTTATGTCAAAATCATTTGTCAAAATAATTTTCACTGTAGCTGAAACATCCAGTTTATATGGATATATATTCTAGTAAAAGTTATTTATACATATTTATTAAATCTTTTGAGAAAATATCCAAAACGGATGTTTTATAAAAGCATTATTGGTCACCACAATTTATTTTTTTAACTACATCTGTTCTGGGTTTATTTCTCAAAACATTTTTTTTTTTACTGATGTTTACCCAATTCAACTTTTCCATGATCAATGTAAAGCTTCCCTGCTGTGCCACTGGTGTGAAAATTACTGGATGATCTTGCCAGTAATGTTAATTAGTTTTCATTTTGTATTCCTCATAATGCATACATTATATGGGTCCACTTGGCATGTAAAAGTGATGCAAATTCTCTGAATCAGACTGTTAAAACTAGGCAACTTGGTTTTGTCATATTGCCATACTTCATTCATATAGTATTTTGATAAATATCTCGTGAATATGGATGCTTTCTTTAATCATCTATAACTGTTATTTTAAATAAAGTTTAATTTGTGGTGCATTCAAGTAGCAGTGCAGTATGTCAACTGCAGGTCTTATGCACCAATCGTGTGCAGGATGATTTTTTAAAGGGCCAGGTAAAGATTTTATTGCATCAATAGTGCAATGATGCCCTCAATAAAAAAATGATATACATGAACCAAATTAATATTAGAAGCCAATTGTTTTTCTAATAACACGATGATGGATAAATGAGGCCCCTAAGGGTCACAGGATTAAGGGACAATGGGATTTTAAAAAAAAATAATATTCAACAACAATATAACTCTCTCCTTTGCTTTACATACAAAAAATGCAAACCTATCAATATCTCTCATCAAATCTAAATCTGACAACTCAGTCCTGGTCTTAACATTAAAAGTTGAGACTTGAACACAAACCTAAGAAAGTAAACTTACCTGGACATCGCAGTCTTCTGTACTATCATAGGCAGCACTGGTATGCTGTATCCAGTTAAATTTGCGAAGCTCATGTGGAACCCCCATTCTTTCAAATTCCCCATGCTGCTGCATCAGACTGTAAGCACACGGTTTACACACCGCAATTCTTTCCCCATTATCAAGAATCATGGAATTAGGTGATGCCTTGTGCTCTTTCAAGAAATGAAATTTCCTTACTGCTAAAGTTCGTACATACTTTCTGTCACAGGGTGATCCACAAACGTAACAAACATAGGTAGGTAAGGTGTACTTTCGCAACCATCGATTACTATCATTTGGGTTCTTTGACTGCTCATAGTCTGTCCATTGTTTCAGCAATGTAAAGAAACAGATATTACAGGCCTTGACCTTTCCTTCTTCATTCACAGGTTCTGCACCACGGGCTGGATCTCGATTTGCCAGGAACGGAAAGAAGGGTTCAACCTGACTATTTGTGGACTTTGCTTCATGCTTCACTGGATATGACAAAAGATGGTGCATCTTGGTAATGAGACACTTCTCACCACATAAAAAGCATACTTTCTTTGGCATGGCGCTGACATGTTGCAAGGGATGTGGAATGGTTTTGGAGGAGCTAGAACCTTCCGTACCTCCATGGCCACCATCTTGTTTCTTTGATTCAGATTCTTTTGCTTTACTTGGACTGGAGTGGTATGATGATCTCTTTGGAGATGGGTTAAGAGAGGAACTGAGTGGAGCTGCTATTGTTAATAATCCTTGACTGGAGGAAAAAGAGGAGGGGGCTGAGCCTTCATTTGACATCAGCGGACTTGACCCTGTAATCTGTATATTCAATGGTTTTGTCATTTCTCCACTGCCATTGGAAACACATGGACTAATATGTGATGCAGTGCGTGACTCGGTAGGTTCCTGAAGTTCAGTCAAAAAGCTAAGTGAATACTCCCTATGATACAATGGAACTCCTTCCATCTCTTGCAGCTGCCACTGGTAGCTCAGGTGTCCATAACACTGATTACAAGCAACAACAGACCCACTCGGAGTCAATGGTTCAGCTCCAGATGGTCTTTTTAACTCTCTGACAAATGGGAAAAATAATGTAGCTGGTGTAGGTGATTTTGGAGGCAAGGTATTCAAAACTTTGCATTGATCATGAGGATATGACTGTCCACATATATAACAGACATGAGCTTTACCCATGCTTCGACTTTGCTGAGAGATGCTCAAAGACTCCTTCCTATTTTCTGTACCATGTCTCTCTTGATTCTTTGGTGCTTTTGCAAGCTCATCTGGTATTCTGTATGTTCTCACTTGGATAGGTACTCCAGACATTTCATATGCTTGCCACTGTTGAAACAAAATATTTTTACAGCTACAACAGACTCTAACTTGTCCACCTTTTGACACACTATCTGCACCTTTTGGATTTGGTATTTTCTCCAACACTGGAAAATATGGTTCACTGCCTGACGGCTTAAAGACATTTATCAATCGTTCGCTTGCATAGGAATGTTCTTGAGTACAAATATAGCACACAAACGTTTGTTCCTGGTATTTAGATGAGGACTCTTTATCACCTACACGCTGTTTATCACTCTGTGTTCGTTGTGTAGAGTCGTTTTTGCTTACAGAGAGATCTAATGCTCCTTCTGCCTGTGACCTAGACAAGTGTTGATCTTCCCTAAAAGCGCTAAAGTCTTTTGGAGTTGAAGAAATATTTGGCATATACTGTGGAGCTGATACTCGCGACTCATTTTGTTTCCCATGTCTGCGTGAGTAGTCCATGTCTTGACTGTATCGTGAATCTTCTGACATTGTGCTTGTCTCGTCAAAGACACCTGGTTGATATTGCAATCCCATTACCTGGGCAATATATTCCCCCTGAAGTCTCATTTCTGCACCAGTAAATTGTCCATTATCAGATCGCTTTAGCCAGTAAAGTCTTTTAATGGCAGGGGTGTTTGTCCGCTCATACGTCTCCCACTGCTGTCTGAGAAACGCATAACATACATGACAACTGTCAATCATCCCATCAGATGCTGGGGGACGGGACCCTTTGGGTGGGTCGTGGTGCTCTAGGAAAGGGAAATAGGGTCCTCTATCCCTCTGTCTGATACACAACCGTGCGTCAGCCCCTGGGTTACCGCACACAAAACAGATCAACTTTCCCACCATTATTGACGTCTTGTGTTATACAAGCCGAACAAACCTCTGTTCACCAAAAACCTATATCCAAATTTCCATAATTTCCATTGCGGTCTAATCAAAGAGTATGGTCTACGCTTTATTTATAAACATGTCTGCAGTGAAAACTCACGAGGGGGTCCTTTCTCAAGAAACACAAAAGAAATTTTTCAGCTGTAACAACAATAACCAAGAAATTGTCTGCAAAGCTGTAACCTTTATCTAATTAGTATAAAGTCTGCTGGAACAAATACTGCCACAACGTTTAAGACATGTGTTACAATATAGCACCACTAACTTGATTTTCAAACTTTGGAGGGAAATCCTGCTAAACGTCGGCCATATTGGGACAGTTGTAACAAAGACTTCCTGTGCACGCAAAGGTTAATGGGATAGCACGTCTCAGGCAGTATTCGCCACTGTAGTGAAAATGTTCGACGTTTTCATATTGTAACCCGACGGTATTTTTATTTACTTCGTCTAAACATAATTCCTTTAGTATCTGATTAAAAGGTCTCTTTCGAGTCAACTGCTAATTAAAATTTAGCATAATTTATGTGTATTCTATATTCTAAGTTGCAATAAACATAATTATTCATCATAGAACCATAATCATTTATTGATTTGTTTTGTTCATCTCTTCTAGACTGATTGTTTTGCTTCATATTTTGTAATAAATTTTTTTTCCTCATTGCGATTTCCAGGAATCTGATTGGTCAGCACCTATTCAGTTTGTTGGGTTCACACCTATATGAACTGAAACATATTTTATTTCATCTGACCCCGCCCACTGGTAGCACGTTTCAGACAATTAGCAAAGAATCGTAGGTAAAAATAAATTGCAAGGAAATGCTTATTTGCATCGACTACGAGAGCAGCGTATCGCAACTTGCAGCTCCTATATGCATTGTAACAAAAAAAAATTAAAAAATGCCGTGAATGACGATACTTAAAACAACATTAAAAACTTTATATTATAGAGATAAAAGCAAAATGCAACCAAACTGTAATATAAATAATATTCAGACAGACAAACAGACATAGACAGAGAGAGAAGCGGAAGTAATGACAATCCATATTATTCTCCTCCAAGTTACATTTTTAACTAGTAGACATATATTTCAATGTTTCTACAAACATCTGATAAGGTCATTTAGAGTAAATTATTAAAGCAGTACCGGATAGGTGGGATTCGCTTCAAGTTTATTCGATTGCATTTCATGTCTAGCTTAATATTGTGCCCAAGAGAAACCCTGATAAAATTACACATTCCTCTCACTTCGAATTTCAGTTTAAATAAGTAAATTTTGTTAAGACTTTAAGCGTTTTTGCTGACTCGCTCTCTGATAAAGCGGAAGTTGTGTTACTTGATCCAAGTTGGGTGAAATTTTGGAAAGATTCATAAAGAAGTTATGAACATAATTAGGGAAAGAAGTAAATGTCAATAAACCCCGTTAAAGCGTATAAGTTGATTATTTCTTGTAAAAAGTAAGTTCATCCGGTCACTATTTCCTTCCTTTTAAAAAGAATTAATTCTTTACTGTTAGTAGTCAAGATTACCTCCCCTACTCTGCCTTTTGCAACAATTTTGTTATCAGCTATTGTCAACACAACATGGTGATTTTATACTGACTACATCTCTCTCTCTCTCTCTCTCTCTCTCTCTCTCTCTCTCAAAAGCATTCCTGTATAGGACTATAAAATCTTCATTAACAATTTATAAACATCGTTGCAAATTTTCTATGAATTCAGACTGTTTGCTTCATGAGAGAAATTTGTTAAGATTTTTTGCTTTGTATCGTTTTCTTGTCGCATGTGTTTATGTGAAGCATGGTAAGCATTTAGTTTCACATCGTTTGTTGGCATTGTTTGGGTACTGTCAATTACAAATATATTATTAGTTCTAGCAAAGAGGTGTACACGTGGGTATTTTCGGATTATGTGTCGTATGATGGTTTGCCAAGGAATGTTCTTTAGATTGACAAACTATTTTTATTATATGTTATCTTTGATATAATACATGTATTTTACGATGTCTCCATCGTCTTTGTTTTTGGAGGCAAGTTTTGTATTGGAGGCACCTCCAGAGTTTTACTATGCGATATGTTCAGACATATTTGAACATTCATAAACAGTCTATATAACGAGATTTTACGTGGAATAAATTCTGCTTAACAATAAATAATACACTTACCATCTCCTGCTAAAATAACACATCCGCGTTGTACGTGTTCTAATTTTCCCGCACCACCAATTTCATTTCGAGGCCATATGTACTGTTCTACGTCTTGCACAATGACTTTAGAGCTTGGTAATATATTTGCAATTAAAAGTGTAATAATATAATAAGCATTCAATATTTGTCTTGAATCACATTATTTTAAAAGTAGTTAACATGTATTGTGTATTCAATACCTCTTAACAATATGCATCATTTGTTGGAGTGTTACATGATATACTCTGCCTGTCAATTTTCCATCGACCGGCATCGGGTTCGTGTGAAATTTCTATATATGCTGCATTCCTATTTTGCAAATCAGCTGAGAAAAGTGATAGGGAATGTTATAATTCTCTAACGGAAATTAGTTAAAAGAAATTATATTTGAAAATATACATTCATGTATGCAATATAAATATTTAGTCCATTTCGGTACTAAAGAAAATCAAAGCCAACGATTTTATAACATAGATTATTTATAAGGAGGGATATTGGGCCTCTATAAAACTGCAGCTCTTTCAGAACATTTGTAGAGCTAAGTTTTTACTAAATCAGAAATGGTATTCCACTTATCATGCTAATTCAATTTATTTGAATGTTTTGTTGTTGGTCCATTAATTTTACTCCACTGAACGTTTTAAAATCTTACAAGTAAGTTGTTGGTTATCACTATTATTATTTAATACAAGTTGTCGAGTCTGATCGTCATTATGATTGGTCTTGAAATAGAGTGAACATAATAACAAAATATGTAACTTCTGCATAATTCATTTGATATTTATTAACAAATATAACATTTCAAGGCTTACATAAGTCTGTTCTTTATTTCTCACTCAGAATTTCTGTTGTCTATATACTTGGATAGATCTATAGTTTCTTGCCATAAAATTAGCTAATCTAACAGGCATAATTTCTACGAGACTTCCTCTCATCTCGGATGAATTTCCGTATGCCACACCATTCACTTGCAAACAATTCAAGGTTTCATTTTAATGAGTGCTGAAATCCTGAAATATAAAGTAACTATCTAAATCTTAGCGAGCTTGTACGAAACATAGGTAAGCAAGTTACACTATATTGAAAACTTATAGACAACAAATTAATTCGTATTTTACGAGAGAAAGTTGTACACTGTGGTTGGCACTACTCCCATATTTCGAAATAAATAACTATTGGAACAAGCAATTAAACAAACATCAAATTATTTGGCACTTTTTATCCATTCAACTCTGTTTGAACTTGCTAAATTGTCTGATGGAGGCCGTATATAAGATGATTATATATGATGATTTTATTGACTAGGCGTCAAATTGTGCTAGGTTACCAGGTATTTGGTTGTAAGCAAATTATGGCTATTGATAGCTTTTTGTTATGTATTCTTACAGTGGGAAAATGAATATTGTTATTTCTATTTAATTTATTGTGTGCTTGACCCATGTCCATGATTGAAAGTAGAGCTTTGGTCCAGCAGACTATTGTCATTGCTGATTAGTTTTGTCTACTTCATTTTGTAATCTGTCTTAAAGATGTTTGCTTTAATTTAATTAGATCTTGTTTTCGAATTAGTGAAAATTTTCCATTTCAAATGACCGACATACTGAGCATTCTATTATTTATTAGGTCAAATGAGACTATTATATATAGGATATTGTAAAGAAAATTATTCAATCCTCTCTCAAGTTCAGTCTGTAGAATCAATTACTGTTGTGTTTAGATATAACTTGAGATGAATCATTCAAATTGTTCATTGGCATCAGAATTACAAAGTGCTCATTGACGTTTGGACTAAAAGACTACTTTGGAATTATTGTGGTTTTTTTTAATTCGACGACATTCTGGATTATATCATTGTGATACATCAAGACTTTGTACATTCAGTACTGGAATTCATTCGAACATTATATACTTATGGACTTGTGATAGAACACTTAGGATTATTTTGGGATTTAATTCACAATACTGTAAGTTTTTCTAAAATGTTCACTTTGTAACGCAGAGAAATAAATGTTAATTTTACTAAAATTTGATTGTTTTGCTTCTTTCTGTTACTTAGCGGAAGACCAGACACTCGCAACAACGTGTTTAATGGATTTTGACAGAATTCCCGTCATTTCAGTCGTTTAAAGGTGCAAAAATTAATTAGAAGGATTGACGACTTTTTGGGGTTCATTATGAACTGTAATAAAAGCTGCACAAAAGTTTGTATGATCAGCTTGGATCATATTTTTTCAAAGCGACTTTTTTCCCGGTCCATACTTGACTGAACTTAAAAACTGAACGGTCAGTCCCTAATTGGGATAACAACAGTTTGGAAATCAAATGCGCTGAAAAATAATAGAAAACAAAACAACAAAGTGTCCAAATTCAGCGTGGAAAAGAAACAAATTATTCCTTTGCACAAATTGGAGAATTTTGTCTTCCTACCGCTTCTATCTCTTTGTGTTCCTCACATTTACCTATCACTCTAGGTTATTGATCTGAGTCGCAATGCAACACGTATCGTAATACAGAGGTCATAAAATTATAAAACGTCTCAACACAATGCATGAGTTAATTTCCCTACGACAATCATAAAACAAATATAATTATGTCATAACACCGAAAGCGTATATTGTTTTGTGTTTTGTTTACTCCAACTTCTCGAATGTATTGATTTTTTTAAATTGTCCTAACTAACCCAATCTCAATAACTTGATTTAAACAAATAGTAAATATTAATTTCTGTAGCTTCGATATCTATATTCACGTACAAAAAATGCGAAATTTTACATAAGAATATATGCGTATGTAGGCTTATATATCATGGGACGAATATTCCCTAGCTGGGTTATCCTGGGCAAAAATTTTTGTTTGGAAATATTCACGCGAGTAACCAAAATGTTAGATACAAGAAAAAACAAAATTCAAGTTTGACACTACTTCAAAACCAATCTTCCTCGCATCATCCTTCCTAGATTAGTAAGTCAAACTTAGTTGTTTTCGTTTGACACCATTTTTCAGCACACGATAGGCTATACATATCGGTCAGAACAACAGTGGAGGCAGAACCCAGGAAAACAACATTAATAACCACCTACCCACGGAAAGTTACTGGCAAATTTTCTCACATACCAGCATTGTCCAAGCCGGAGAATCGAACCCTCGTGGAAAGAGGTGACATATGACAAGGATTGGTAAATGCGAACAATTTAGAACACTCTTCCACCCAATATGGGAGTATTAAGCGTGTTTTTTGTTGTTTTTTTTTGGATTTTTTTTTGTTTTGTTTTTTATTCATACTGAACCACACATCTAAAGAAAATTTTGGATCGTTGTCAGAATTTAAAAAAAGATATTAATTTTAAGTAGCTCGGCAATCATTGGGGAATTTTTAGTAACAGACGTTATAAAGTAATGCCTGTTTATTTTATTTTATTTTATTATGTATGTTGTACCTACACAGAGATCTTAAATAGGTTCTACAACTCAAACTTTCTATCAAATATTGTGTTTTGCGAGTTATCCCCCCTAAGCCATATTGATGATCACGCATTTAATGGCAAAGAGGCCACTAATCTACGACGGCTTATGAGGTCTAAAAAATAAAATGTTCACTAAAATTTATTAATTCACCGGAGGATTCCATAGTGTTTAAATCGCACACTACTTAGTTCAGAGTATGTCTATACGAGACTGTGTGGCTCAAAATTATCCTCTAAACTGTTTGTAAAAACAAAAGGTGTACTTTATGAAACTAAAAATTGGAATAAAATGTATACAATAATTAACGGAAAATTAGGCATATGCATTTGTCTACATTAAAGAATTCTCTGAAAATTTTAACTACTGCTTTAAAATATATATATATATATATATATATATATATATATATATATATATATATATATATATATATATATATATATATATATATATATATATATATATATAAAAGAATAAAGTAGCATAATTTTAAGAATCACAATTTTATCTTGTCCATGAACTTACCGCATCAAAAAAGAAGGGAAATTGCATTATAATCAGATTAAATACAGTTAGTGAAATAAAGTTATCAAAAGGGTACGGTTTTCTCTAGGTGGCATTTTATCACCAAATTTACAGTATTGATTCATTCGGATTATCCTACCATGTGGACGTAAAGCTATTGTGACGTTCAAGTCCCTGTATAGACAATTGGGCAGACGCTCTTCGTTCAATCAAACATCATCTGTCTCTTGTATCAAGGGGACGCTCTACAGATACAATGAACTTCAGAGAGAGAGAGAGAGAGAGAGAGAGAGAGAGAGAGAGAGAGAGAGAGAGTAGCAGGTAGTAGGTTAAGTTGTTTACATTTGTAACATGCACAGTTCAGATAATCTTAGTATACCTATATCTTACTTTCATGTGTACTGTTACTGGAATTTCTTAGGATATTGTACTTGTGGAAACTGTACACGATCTAAGAACATAGCTTATTAAAATGACTCCTCCCTTGTGCTAAAAATCAGCCTGAATTAGTCTAAAGTACGCTATCTTTAGCAGTTATATAAATAGGGAAAAGGAATTTTCTCAGACTAGATAATATCAGCTTCTGAAAGTGCAATGAATGAATTATCAAATATATAAAACGTAAAAGAAAGTTATCGGCTCTTTTTCTTCACAATTTAAAGTCCAGGAAGCGAAAAGGACCACGCTGATCTAGTATATTGTTTGAAAGGTGCATATCTGAAGTAAAGCCAAGACATATACTCTATTACTCACATTGCATACATCAATCATACACAGAAACAAAGGAAACTAAAAGTTCTTTGAACAATACCTAAAATATACGAAATCCGTATTTTAAGTAGAAATTATAACCAATGAGGAAAACAGTGAAAATTCTTTTTTTCATTAAAAATCTAACCCTATCCAAAATACGAAACTGTGGAACACTACTAAAGTCCAGAAATATACATCGGACCTAATTCGCCACCACAATCGGAGCATCCTCGGGTGTTATTAGTCGCCATTGAGATCCACATTCCGAACTACATTCGTTCACATGGACCAAGACGATGGAAGGAAACAGTCACAACTGGAACATTCTCGGTCTTTTGTGTCGTAACAGATGTGGTACACTCCGCTAAAAGAGGCGAATCACTAAACACATCAAAAACTGATGTGTAATCATACAACTAGTTACAAGGTTATTTCACGACCTGACGGAAATGGCCGAGCGATGGTCCAATGGTCGCCACCATTAAGAACAATATTCGTAACTACCTTCGTTCGGAGGGCGGTAAAGATACAAATGGAATTTGGTGGGCCTCTACTGTTGCACCATATGCTGTGCACTCAGCCGCCAAAGACGAATCTCCAAACCCATCAAACGTGTGTGAATTCCTACAACTACGCCATAATGTTATTCCTTGACTTCACGGAAATGACCGGGCGATGTTACTGCATACGTCCTTTGTATATCGAAACAACCGTTTTCAGTAGTGTTATCTGCATATTCTCAATGTCGATACACCCGGAACAGACCGGGGCTAATCCGAGCAAACGCTGCATTGCTAGAAGAAAAGACAAAGGTCAACGGTACTTAAATTGAAGTTACCGCCATGTACAACACTCTGTACCATCACCGCTAAAAAAAGCTCCTCTGCTGTCTGGTTGTTGTTGTTGGGTTTAACGCCATTTTTCAGCACACGATAGGCTATGCATGGCGGCCAGTATTAATGGTTGAGGAAGATCCCTGGAAAACCCCGGGAAGAACCACCGACCTACGAGAAGCTATTGGCAAGCTTTCTCCCATACCCACATTGGCCGAATCCCAGACTCGAACCCACGCAGACAGAGGTGAGATAGCAGTGATCCGTAACGGAGAGCGCTTTAGACCACTCGGCCACTCGGGGCCCCCTGCTGTCTGGCGATTAACTATCCAGTTTTATATATTATTACTCAGCAGACCAAATCCGACGTCACCTCTGTATGTTAAGAATAACAAATTGCACGTTATTTTCTTTATTTTTATGACTTGCTAATGTTAATTGTAATTTACACTTACTCTGCGCATTAATCGCTAAATAAGCGACTCTCCTATATGGCGATTTACAAGCCAATTTTGAATATTATCCCTACTTCGACCAACAATGATATCACGTCTGTATGTTTACGAGAACAAATTAGTTCCAAACATGTGGCCACATTACTTTGTTAATTTTCATGACTTAATGAAGTCAGTCTAATTCAGCTCTTCGAAGTAATTTTAAACTGATTACAATTCTTTCCCCCAAAAAACGTGTAAATATGTGTTTTTGCCGAGGCTTCTTTGAGCACTTCCGTTGTCAAATCATTTTCGGAGGTGCGAATTTGTGCATTTTGTAAAGCTTTTCATTTTCGGAAGTAAGTCGATCTTGCTTGTAATTTGTCAAATCTTCAGTTTCGGAGATGCGTAGTTTTACAAGCTGTTAATCTCTTCAACTTCAGAAGTTATTAAACCTTGCATTTAGACCGTAATCCCATAATGCGTAAACAGAAGTGATTGGTTTTTAAGGTGGCGCTCTACAGTTTCGAATTTTGCATAAGGGTTAGAAGTTTAAAGAAAAAGAATTTCCCCGGGTGTCCTCACTCGTTATACTGGCTATTAAAAAAAAAAAAAAACATGTATATCTTGGTTATTGTTCCAAGAACCTCCAATTCCCTTTATTTCGGTATATGATTGATGGATGTAATAGGGCTATATAGTATACAGCTTGGCCTTACTCCAGATGTGCATCTTTCCAAAAAGTGCTAGCTCCACTTGGTCATTTTCACTTCCTGGACATCAGCGGTCAATTGTAAAATAAAGGAGCCGATAACGTTTGTACATTTAATATATTTGGTAATTCGTTCATTGCACTTTCAGAAGCTGGTATTGTCTAGTTAGGTAAACTAATTTTCCCTATTTTAATAGTTGCTAAAGATAATGTACTTTAGATTGATTCATGCTGACTTTTTTAGCACATGGGAGCAGTCATTTTAGTTAGCAGTGTGCTTAGATAATGTACACTATCCAAAGAAATGTCAGCCACATTACGTCAAAGTAGCATAGAGGTATGGCATCATTTTCTCCACTGTGCATGTTTCAAATGCAAACAACATCACTTTACATACCTCACTCTCTCAAAAGTGTATAATAACTGGTGAGCAGCCCCTAAATACACCGGAACAAATTATGTTTACCTCCCCGTTGTAGATATTTTGCTGTATCGTGTCCCGCTGAAAGAAGATGTTTTTTTAAAAGTCATTATTGATTTTAAGAAATGTATCAATTGTGATAAAAAAATTTTTTTTTGTGTACATGAAATAAACAAAACTATAAAGTTTTGAACATCATCGGTATTATATAATTTCTTTAATAAAAGGATGGGCAACCAGTGCCATACTACACGAGTTAATCGCATGTTGGAGGACCTAAAGATGGAGAAGAAAATAACCAGCATATTATTTCTTGAGTGCAGTGGGCGCTCAGCTGTAAAGAAAATAAGAGCGTCAGGCGATTACGCATCTGGATCTACGCTGTTCGCAGGTGACTTCTGTTAACTCCTTGTTAAATACAGTACACTCTTGTCCCTTTTAAGAGATTGGGACATTCCTGGTTTCAGAGTGATATAAAACCTACTATAACGAACATACGTGAATACATGAAAACACTTATAACTTGAAGAAAATTTGAAGAATCACCAATAAGTGTCTTTCTTTTAAAATACATCTGTAAAACAATCTAAAGTGGACAGAGGACACTTGCCGTATACACTCCCTTACATAATGCGCCAGTAGACTTGGGTTACGAGTTTATTAGGAGTAATCAGGATTACAAACAGGATAGATCCTGATCTGCAGGCGCATTATGCGACGGCAGGGCAGGGTATGTGTGTTTTTGCAGTTGGACTAGACTTGTATGCGGGTATAGACGGTACTTTTTGTCTAAAATACACATTCTCATTAAATTTAATTAGCATTGAGCCATTTCATAAAATACAATGATCATGGTGAAACTTATTAATACCGGATTGCTACTGTGCACCAGGCCTATTTCCTTCATGTAATAAATGTCAAATAGCATTAGCGAGACTTCTTTATGTCACTGAATGTTCTATATAGGTGGGATTGTGTGACGCAATGAGTTTTTGTGTTTTGCCTCCCTTACGAAGACCCTCTCATTTGATGCGGTAAACGACTCGGTTATTATCGGTATAGGCAACAGTTTTGTCAACAAACATGAAGTCACTAAACCTAA